>CM050523.1:46117518-47419518 GCA_027563665.1 Antrozous pallidus
TTACCTACTAGTAAGGTAAATAAGTTTAAAATCTCTAAGAGTATCCTAGATAATAAAAGGCTAATATGCAAATCAACTGAACAGCAGAACAACTGGTTGCTATAATGTGCAATGACTAGCAGGGGGCAGATGCACAATGCAGGAGCTGCCCCCTGGTGGTTAGTGCACTCCTACAGGGGGAGCACCACTCAGCCAGAAGCCCTGAGCCAGGCACACAGCTGGCAAGCACAGCAGCCGTGGTGGGAGCCTTTCCTGCCTCCATGGAAGCACTAAGGATGTCCAACTGCCGGCTTAGGCCCACTCCCTAAGCCATCAGTTGGACATCCCCCAAGGGCTCCGGAACTGAGAGAGGGCACAGGCTGGGCTGACCTCAGTGCACAAATTTCATACACCAGGCCTCTACTATGTACATACATTTCAGCATTAGCCTTACTTATTTTTTTACTGTATTTCAGCTACTTCTAAGAGTTATCTAATAATATTTTAAGAAGCTAGGATATGAAGTGTTGATAATTGTTGCAGCTGGGATTTCATTGTAACTTTCTCCCTACTTTTTGTATGTTTGAAAATTTCCACTTATTACTTTAATTAAAAATATTTTAAAATTTTCCAAAAATCACATTAACCATTACAGAAACTCTTAAAAGTATCTTGACAAAAATCTGGCATTTTTAACTCAGATGAATGTACATTAATAGAATTCAAAAAGATTCTGAAGGCTTCTCTAGAAAAAGGAAACTAAATCAGATTTAAGAAAGTCATATCATTTTCAGATGCAATTTAAAATGGGAAAGCTATAAGACCAACAGGAGTCACTGAGTTTGAAAGCAAAAGGCAAGGAAATACATTACAACTGTATTTACCTGCAAAATCAAAACAAATGTTATAATTACAATCATCTTATGTAAACATTTTTTAAATATTCCTTTAATTTCCCACATCATTAGGTCAAAATTAGTATTGCAGACAATTAAAATGATTTAGCCTTTTGTAACTAAAATCATGTAACGGTCTTTATAGTTTAGTTATAATATATTCAGTACTGACTACATTTTCCAGAATTTATGTTCTTAACTATCCAATATCCTGTTTCCTAATAACAAGTTAGACTATAAGTAAAACTGCCTTACATTAATGTCTTACCCATAAATAACTGCCAATAAAAAAAAAGCCAAACCCCTACAACTTTGTTGAGTTTCTCCATCTCATACAGGGAAATCTTATAAAGCACCACTGATACTTATATGGAAGATTCCGTACCTTTCTGGAGATGATAATGCTGAAGGGAAAGGTTGCTTCTTCAGTGCTTGCATAAGGTTGGGTTTATATTCTGGATCAACACACCATAAGGAACCTTTCCCATTAACCTAGAATAAAATACACAAGAATTAATAACCTGGAACTTTAATCTGTGAAAATGATATAACCCCTAAGTTATACAGTGACCAGCATGGAGGGCTGTACAAAGTGGCCCTCCTCACTTTCAGATATCAATAAATGTTAGGCATTATTATTGTTACTGAAAACTCAAAAACAAAGTTCTATGCAGCATCACAGGGATACTTTAGGGAATATGATATTAAGCAAGGCATCAAAGAATAATTCCTATTTTTTAATGGCATTAATAGCAAACAATTTAATGAAGATCCAGCAAATTTCTCAAAGAGTAGTAAATTGGTAACACAGGTATGGAAAAGACTCTTGTAAAAAATTATAAAGCTCTGGTTGGGTGGTTCACTTTGTTGTTGCGTCATCCTATACACCAAAAGGTCTTGAGTTCGATAGTCAGGGCATATACTTAGGTTGCAATTTTGATCTCTGGTCAGGGTGCGTACAGGAGGCAACAGATCGATGTTTCTCTTTCACATCTATGTCTGTCTGGCTCTCTCTTCTCCCTTCCTTTCTCACAATATATCCTCTGGTGAGGATTAAGTATACACATGCGCACACACACATAAAAGAAGCATTAATTTCTTTCCTTAAGATGGTTATGTTTCAACATTTGAGGGACTTCTGGATAATATGGCTGGGAAAGACACACAAGTTCAGAGACCATTAAAATAATCAATGTCAATGGAATCTAAAAATAATAGAATTTATAGGATTCTGGCAATGGACACACAAACTCATAGGCCATTAAAATAATCAATGTCAATGGAATCTAAAAATAATGGAATTTATAGGATTCTGGAAACTAGAGAATCTATAAATAAATGTGCTACTAAATTACAAATGGAAGGTGCCTGAAAGAAAGACTTACTTGATTCATAGTTCCCATATTAAGGACCATCATATGAAGAAGGTAAGTGAACAAGATACCTGAAGAACCTAATATTATCTAATATGCAGGGGAAAGGCCAGGCTATGAGCTAACTCCTTTGAATAGGTTTGAAGATGCTTCATATTTTACCTACCTCCTTCTTAAATTATACTACATATTAGTAGATTAAGGAATCAAAACAGTCCTGCTATAATTAAACTTGCGTTATGTGGTTTCCCAAAATTACTTGACATGGAACCTCTTTATCGCAGGTAACATTTAAGAAGTTAGTGTTCCAATCCAATTGCACATAGCTGTTGCCTGAGCTTTCTGTTCAAGCTGAGGGTGAAGTCTCATGGTAGCTGGCACCATGGATCTGTCTCTTGCCCAATGGTGTGAGCTGGGCCCTCCCTGGAGAAGAAACCTGAGTCCCCCAAGCTATGTGATCAGTATCGGGACCCCGCCAACAAGTGAGGGGATCACAAGGCAGGTGCTGGGTGTGGAGGCCACAGGGGCCTAGACTACCAAGGAGACAAAACTGAACCTCACATCGCACTGCTTGGCCCCGGAGGATGGCTGGTTAGCCAGAGACAGGTAAGATTCCTCAGGGAAGGAACAACCTAAGACAGGCATAGTCGCAGAGGGGCCATCAGGAGAGAACTTGAAGGTCAACACAGGTGGGGCACAGACTCTCACCCCTCTAACCTTGCAGGGGCCTGAACTCTCACCTTTTCTGAGGGAGGTCTCCTGCCCCCATGGCTGCTTCGCCTCACATGCCCACCTCAGATCAGGACCCCAGGTAACAGAGACTTGGCCGGCAGCAGCTGCCCTATATCTAAATCCAGCCTGGCATCAGGAATACTCAGGGCCTACTCAAGAATGCAAATAATCCTTTCCACTAATATTTACAGGGTAAACTAAGATTATTGTTTGAGCATTAAATTTCACCGTAAAAACAGTAATCAGATTTTCAGATTAATTTAAATTGGGTAATTAAAATAAGTGAATACTCAAGAAAATTTAATTGTACTGGACAAAAAGCTGTTCCTAAAATATTAACTAAAATTTCTATTGATAGTTCATCTCATCATAAAATTGCTTATCGTGCAATGAACCTAAAGCAGTCATATTTTTGTGCAAAAATTGAAATTTAAAGTTACCAAGACTGTGCTATAAAATTTCTAAAACCCTCCTTTAATTAAAAAAAGGGGGGGGGGGAGGATAGTAGGGTAATATCATGTAAGGATAAATATCCTGTAAGTAAATTACATCGAGAAAACTTTTACTTTAGAAAATTAATTTCCATTTGTAATGCTAACAGCAAGACACCCATGAAAAACACACATGATGTCAAAATAAGCCAAAAGAAAATCATTTGGACAAAAATAAAAAGGATCCAAATTTAAATTTATAGAAAAGTTCCTTTTATTAACTTTTGGTCGAGAATATGTTTGTATATTTTCAGAAAACAACTCTAAGACCATATGGATTCCTGCAACAGAGAGGAACTGACAGGTCTGCTCCAACCATGAAGACAAGAGGAGAAACAGTCCAGAGATGGAAGACACTGACGACACCTTGCCATGTTTAGCAGTCAGTAGCTGTGCGTTGTTGCAGTTTGCCCAGGTCCAAACCAGAGAGGGTGGGACCTGCATTGCCACCATCTGTCCACCATCCAGATATCATTGCTGACATATACACATAAGGAACTGTTTGACATTGAAACTGGGACTCAGAACTGTTGGACATTGAAATTGAGACTCAAACATTTTTTGTTCTTATGTGTTTATTTCTAGTATGCAGATGCAAGGTCTTTTCAAGAAAAGAAATGAGGGGAAAAATAGATACAGAGGCAAAGAAGCATTGAACAAACTGTCAAACTATAGTGGGAAGGCAAGGAAGGTTGGGGGGCTGTAAGAGATCAACTGAAGGCCTTGTATGCATGCATATAAGCATAACCAATGGATACAAGACACAAGGGGGCAGGTGAGGGCATGTGCTAGGGGATAGGAGAGGCTGGGGGGAGGTCAATGGGGGAAACAAAGAAAACATATGTATTACTATTTGTAATACTTGAAACAAACAAAAAAATCTTAAAAAAAGAAGTTAGTGTTCTGTGGAATGCTGGTGAGAAAAACTGATGTAATCAGTGAACTCTTATATACTGTCCAAATATTAATGGGAAAAAAACTATAAAAATTGACTATACCATGAAAAAAAAATTAATTCCCTTTTAAAGATCACAATTTTGGACTCCAATACAAAAATAAAATAAAAATAAACAATCTTACAACAACAAAATTCTCTGACCACTTGGAAATTTATAACCATTCTTGGATTAAAAAGCTATCCAAACTAAAATTACAGATTATCTAGTATCTAAAGGGTATAAGAAACATTGTTGTATCAAAACTAAGCAGATGTGGCCCTAGCTGAACTTAAAGGCAATTTTATATTCTCACTTTCATTATTTTTTTAAAATATATTTTATTGATTTTTTACAGAGAGGAAGGGAAAGAGATAGAGAGTTAGAAACATTGATGAGAAACATCAATCAGCTGCCTCCTGCATACCCCCTATTTGGGGTTGTGCCCACAACCAAGGTGCATGCCCTTGACTGGAATCAAACCTGGGACCCTTCAGTCCGCAGGCCGACGCTCTATCCACTGAACCAAACCTGTTAGGGCAACACTTTCATTCTTAAACAAGAACTGCAGTATCTGAAACAAGCTTTTGTCACATCTACAGGGGAAAAATAAAAAATAAAACTAGATAATATTTTATAATGTAAATATATTATATGAAATCATATAAAAATTGATAAATATATAAACTAAAAATTAGGAAAAATAGAATCCTACATAATAAAAAGGTAATATGCAAATAGAGTGAACACAAAACTGAACACCAATCAAAGCGTAATTTGCTAACGATATGCTACGGCTGCTCAACTGCTCACTGCTCGCTATGATGTGCACTGAACACAGATGCTCCGACCAGTAGGTTAGTTTGCTGCTGGGGTCCAGCTTATCGGGACTGAGCAAGACAGACCGGAAACCCCCTGGAGCCCTCCCATGGTCCCTCCCCAGCTGGCCAACCTCCTGCATCCCTCCCCAGCCCCAATTGTGCACCATTAGGGTCCCTCGGCCTGGCCTGCACCTTCTCACAATCTGGGACCCCTTGGGAGATGTCGGAGAGCCAGTTTCAGCCTGATCCTGCAGGTCACTCCCCTTGGGGGGGCACCAGATGCAGGGCTCATGGCTGGCGAGTGCTGCAGTGGCAATGTGAACCTCTTCCGATCAGGACTGATTGGGCACGAGCCAGCAGCAGGCACAGTGGGGCCAGGATGAGTGGGAGCAGCAGGTAGGAGCAGCATTGGTCTGCTAGTTTTGGCCTGTTACTTGCAGGCCACTCAGAGGGACCCCACCCGTTCACAAATTCGTGCACCAGCCCTCTAATGAATAAATAAACTCAAGAGTTTTTAAAAAACCATCAGTTGAGATAGTCAAATGAAATAAATGAAGGGCCCTGGCCAGGCAGCTCTGTTGAAACATTGTCCTGATATACATCAAGATTGTGGGTTCAATCCCAGGTAGGAGCACATGCAGGAGTCAATGTATAGAAGAATGGGCAGAGCAACAAACAATGTCTATCTGTCTCTCTCCCTAATTAATAATTTTTTTAAAGTAAATACTGAAGGACTTTAGGAGCTGTCATATCACCCATTAACTCTTCCTTCAAGATAATCTTTCCTATTTCCTTAGCTCAGTGGTGGGCAAACTCATTAGTCAGCAGAGCCAAATATCAACAGTACACCGATTAAAATTTCTTTTGAGAGCCAAATTTTTTAAACTTAAACTTCTTCTAGTGCCACTTCTTCAAAATAGACTCGCACAGGCCATGGTATTTTGTGGAAGAGCCACACTCAAGGGGCCAAAGAGCCGCATGTGGCTTGCAAGCCGAAGTTTGTCGACCCTTGCCTTAGCTGAACATCCTGAACAGAAGCTCGACAATAAGCATATTTCTACAAATGTACCACATTCACAAACAGAACTCCATAGCCATGCAAGGAGGAAGTCCAGTGGCAATCTCACCCCACTTCCGCAGAGCTAAACACCATTTGTACAGTGACTGAGGCAAGCCTTGGAATCAGACTGCAACTTTAGAAACTGGTTCTATCACTTAACAGCTGTGTATCCTTTAGAAAAATGTCTATGTTCTCAGTATATTAGTGTGCTCAAAATATCTCTCTATAAATTGTAGCAACTTCAAGAATTACTTTAAGTTAATTTGTGTAAAGTGCTTAGAATACTGACAGACATTCAACCATTCAACAAATGTTAGCTACTAGGTATTTTTCTCCACAAATGTAAAAAATCATTTATAAATACAACCTGTCCTCTCTCCTACCATATAATGTTCAAAACTTCCTCAGAACCTCAGAACTAACTCAGGAGATGAGTTAGTGAAATTCAAACTATTAATTTCTTTTTTCTTTTTTTTTTTTAAATATATTTTATTGATTTTTACAGAGCAGAAGGGAGAGGGATAGAAAGTCAGAAACATCGATGAGAGAGAGACATCGATCAGCTGCCTCTTGCACGCCCCCTACTGGGGATGTGCCCGCAGCCAAGGTACATGCCCTTGACCGGAATCGAACCCGGGACCCTTCAGTCCCCAGTCCGACGCTCTATCCACTGAGCCAAACCGGTCTCGGCCAAACTATTAATTTCTGTTAACTCTTTCTTTAATTTGATTTATATGAACAATTAAACAACAATAAAATTTACATGTTTTCTGTTCCCCTGGCTCCTTGTTATTTATATAAAATCTTATATATAATATAAAGCTATTACAATTGCTAAAGATTTGATGTGATGAATTCTAGAGTGCTTCTATTTCCCTAAATCTTTTTCAAGATAATATTAATCTATTACTGAGGCTCTTTTATCTTTGAATATCGTGTCATATTATGGCAGAATGGCACGAAAGAATATTTCTACAGGTTTAAAAACTGAGTTCCTGTCCTAGCCGGTTTGGCTCGGAGGATAGAGCATTGGCTTGCAGATGGAAGGGACCCAAGTTCAATTTTAGTCAAAGACACATACCTCATTGCAGGCTTCTCCACACCTGAGGGCTTGTGCAGGAGACAACCTATCGATGTATTTCTCTCCATATATTGCTCTTTCCCTCTCCCACTACCTAAAAATCAATGGAAAATTATCTTCCAGTGAGGATTAAAAACACACTAAAAAAGAGGTCCTGAAAAACTAAACAAAAAAAAACACTGAGGTCCTAAACAGTGCTGCTTGATTGGCTATGTAATAATGAACAAATCATATCTCTAAGAGTCAGTCCTTTCATGCATAATTTATCTATAAAAAAGGAAACCAGGCCATCACTAAGTTGTGATGAGATTCAAAGAAGGTAATTCATATGTAAGTGACAGAGATAAAAAGTTAATACTAGGATATTCTGAAATTGGCATATGTACAGTGAGAGATTATATTTGTTTAATAACAGTATATTCTTACTCTTTTACTTCTAAGAGATGAGGGAGTTTTAAAAAACAGTAAGAACAAAAGTCAATTAATTCCAGCCCGGCTGGTGTGGCCCAGTAGTTGAGTATTGATTCATGAATCAGAAGGTCATGGTTCAATTCCTGGTCAGGACATATGCCCAGGTTTCAGGCTTGATCCACAGTAGGGGGGCATGCAAGAGGCAGCCAATCAATGATTCTCATCACTGATGTTTCTATCTCTATCTCCTACTCCTTTCCTCCCTGAAATCAATTTTTTTAAAAATATATATTTTATTGATTTTTTTACAGAGCGGAAGGGAGAGGGATAGAAAGGCAGAAACATCGATGAGAAAGAAACATCGATCAGCTGCCTCTTGCATGCCCCCTACTGGGGATGTGCCCGCAGTCAAGGTACATGCCCTTGACCGGAATCGAACCCGGGACCCTTCAGTTGGCAGTCTGACACTCTATCCACTGAGCCAAACCGGTTTCGGCCTGAAATCAATTTTTTTTAAAAAGCCAGTTAAGCCCTAACTGGTTTGGCTCAGTGGATAGAACATCAGCCAGTGGACTGAAGGGTCCCAGGTTTGATTTCAGTCAAGGGCATGTACCTTGGTTGTGGGCACATCCCCAGTAGGAGGTGTGCAGAAGGCAGCTGATTGTTTCTCTCTCATCGATGTTTCTAACTCTCTATTCCTTTCCCTTCTTCTCTGTAAAAAAATCAATAAAATATATATATTTTTAAAAGTCAGTTAATTTGGAATAAGAAACAAAGTCAGGTAGTAAAGGGCTAAACTAAATTTAGAAGGGAAAAAGCCCTTGTCTGAGGAAAGGTATGGTAATTGATGTAAGGCAGTGTCTAGCATCCTAGCAACTTAAATACATAGGAAAAGAAAAACCATGGGTGTCCTATCACACTGTAATATAGAAAGTAGTATACCATATATAAGGTAAAACTGTTTTTGCTTTCAGTGGCAAGATAATACATAAACTATGCTAAACAAATAATTGAAATTTTGGGAATTTTTCCCAAAGGAAGTTTTATAAATATGCTTTTAGATTAAATGATGGAACTTCTTAAATTAAATATATATTCAGTCACTTGGCCCAAATAATGTTTGCATGGGGAAACAAAATTATAAAATGTTAGCATCCACAAAATGCTTTGCCCCCAAATCATTCCACAGTTTCATAAAGAAAAGATATATGTAAATTATTTTTCATGTATTTACTAAGACAATTATTTTAATAATTCTAGCTAGGTTCTATCTTGATATTTCTGAGATTACACTCCTAAAATCCGTTTAGTATAAGGCTACTTTTCAAATTCTATTGTGAGAGAGCTGCAAATCGTTTGATAATGGTAGAATTGCTATTTCCTTGAAATAGCATATTAGAAAAACTGGTACTGAAAACTTAAAGTTCAGGGCAGTTAAGTATCTTGAATAAGGTCTCCAAATAACAGTCTGGTTTATGTTACCATGGCAGCACTTCCTTTCACTGTGTCGGTTCATGAACTATCAGTAACAAGAGATAAAACTATGCATTTGCTAACCTCTGTTTTAGAGTTTACAGGAAAAAGGAACTTATTTTTAACTAACTCACTTCTTAAAAACTTTGCCTCTTCATTATTGTGCTTAATGATAGAACACAAATAATAAAGCTGTAGAAGTTAAGAATTGTAACTAAATTTACATAGAACAAGATAAATCTTTTGTGCAATGGAAACAGGAAATGTGTATTCTCTCACACACTACTATGCATTTGGAAACGCTAAGGCTTTTGGACTTATTTGGCAGAGAAGGATGAAGGTTCTAAAGAAATGACCCAAATTTTAAAAAGACTTATCTTAATGGAAGTTGTAAATAATAGACAAGGAGAAGAGGCAACATTCATTATTCCTGAGATGTTTTTAAGTACTTGCCCCATACATTTTAGTAGAATTCCTCCTCTTGACTATCTTTTCAACAGTTTTTAGAACCACTGAATTAAAATGAATTAACAAATTAAAAATGGTATTCATATATCTTGCTTATAGCATGAACTTTTATAGTAGTTAGCATGTCCCCCCCAACTTCCGGGAATTAAGTTATAGAAATAGGTCGTCGTCATGCAAATGTAAATTGTATTAAACCAGGTAAAATGTCAAATTTCATATTTCCCAACTAAAATCCCAATTATAATATTTTAGTTTGGCTTTATAAAAATGTAAAAAGTAGATATAAAGCCTTGAATGCTAATATTTAAAACATAAAAACAAAAACAAAACAACCACAAAAAACCATGTCTACCTTTTATAATTTTAAAATCCCAAGGCAGAAAACACCATGCCAAAATTTTTAGACCTGCCTTTTGAGGGTAGTAACTATGCTATGACTGACAGGGGAATCTATCCAACCAGCTATACCAATTGGTTGGGTATTATTACCTCTTTGTAGTCTGACCTGGACATTGCTATCTTGCCTTTTTCTTTTTAAATTAATCCTCATCCGAGGATATATTTTTATTGATTTTTAGGGAGAGTGGAAGAAAGAGAGAGAAATAATGATGTGAGAGAAACATCAATTGGCCATCTTCCGAATGCGCCCTAACCAGGGATTGAATCCAAAACCTAGGTACCTATGTACCGTATTTTCTGGTGTATTGAAGATGATTATAGAAATGATGATGACAGGAGGAAGATAACAAACAACAGAGAGAGAGCAAGTGCCGGGCAAGTCCCTGGCGAGTTAGCAATGCCCATCATAACTGCAAGCTACAGTATTTTTACACTCGGTGTAAAAGACGACCCCCAACTTTTAAGAAGATTTTCCTGGGTTAAAAAGTCGTCTTATATGCTGGAAAATATGGTATATGCCTTGACCCGGAATCGAATTCACAACCTTTGTTGGTGTACAGACAACACTACACCCAACTGAGCCATCTAGCCAGGGCCATCTTGCCTTCTTTTTATCATCTCTACTTAATGACCAGTCATCAGAAAAGTGCTGTCAAGGTTGTCAAATTTATTTCCAACATTTAATGGAAGTAAGTACAATGTACTTGCCTTCTGCAGATTAGAAGTGAAATACTGTCCTTCTGAGGCATTGATTTTAAGTATTTCATAAATTAAAAAATCCATAAACCTTCCTAATCCTACTTAAATATGTCACTTTCTGCATCCAAATTTCAGACACTTAATTAAGCAAAGTGGTCTATTAATTTTTGTGATCATTGTCACCTATGATTTCCTTTCCTTCCACCCTAACTTGTGACAGCCTGGTAATTTTGTCCCAATATATAACAATTTCTATATTTATCCTCATATTCCTTATTATCTCATAGCAGAATTTTTTTCTCTTTATCACACTTCCCCTGTACTCTGGACTCTAAGCTTCCTATTTCCTAGCTCTTATTTCCTTAATTCCTTTCTTTCTCTGAGCATTCAAAAACACTAAGGTTAATTATTCAAATAATGCACACATTTAAAATTTATAAACAAGAACAAGTCCCTTTTAAGATCATTACCACAAATCATACCACATTGAACACATTCTACAAATTTTATTAAAAATAATACCATAGTGCATATTCTCATATACATCACCTTGCATTCAAGTATGAATGTTACTCTAGGGGAGAAATCAGAATCTCATCCACTAGATCAAAGAATAAGTACATTTTTAGTCACAATAATTTTTCAAATTGCCTTCAAGTATAATCATATTAATTTATATGAGTCTGTAATCAATGTGTGAAACTATTGATAATGATTTATTTCCCATAATCATCCTCATCTAATTTGATACTATCAAACATTTAAAATTTTTTACATTCTAATAGGTAAAAGTGGTCTTTTGTTCTTTTAACTTGTCTATCCCTGATTACTAGTGAGAATGAAAATCTTTGCATATGCTTATGAGCCATTTGTATTTCCTCTTATGAACTGCCTGTTCATATTCTTGCCCATTTTTCTATTAGGTTTTTATTTTCCTGACTAGAGGTCCAGTGCATGAAATTTGTACACAGGTATGGTCCGTAGGCCTGGCCAGTGATCAAAGTGTGAGCGTCTGGTGTGGTGTGGAAGGGCAGGTCCTAGCTGACCTCTGGGCCCTGAGCAGGTCCTGGCCTTCTGTGCAGCTCCCTCCCCGTGTCATGGTGTTCGAGTCCCCACACGGAGATGCAGTAAGCGTGACCGGACACCATGGGCAAATGCCCAGCGACACCCCATGAAGACAGGTAGGCAGCATGTTCTTTCCCAGCCAGCCTCACAGACCAACTCTGCACAAACCCACGGGGAGCCCGACCGGCTCCTGTGGTCCCAGCAATTGCAGCTTGGCGCACCCAAAAGAGGCCGTGCAGGTGCAAGACAGGCTCCTTGCAGGTGCCCAGCACCTGAGCATGGGGGCTTCCTCCCCCACATGTGAGGCCTGGCGTCCCAGAAGAGGGTAATAGGAAGAGTGAGAGCAAGCTTGGCAGACACCCTGCATTCTCACTGCATCTCCATCCCCATCAACCCCACCCCCAGGTAGCCAGCAAGAGGTCATATTACGTCTCCCATGCCCACAATGTTCTGCATTGCCCCCTGGGGGTCAGCACACGTCATAGCAAGTGGTTGAACAGCTGGAAGAATGACCACCCAAGGAGACAATTTGCATATTAGACTTTTATTACATGCTACAGGCCCGGTACATGAAATTTGTGCACTGGGGGTGGGTGGTCCCTCAGCCCAACCTGCCCCCTCACACATACTGGGAGCCCTCAAGGGATGTCCTACTTACGGCTCACCCCTGGCCTGCCCAAGGCCGAAAGCCTCTGGCTGAGGTTTCCGTACTTAGGCAGGGGACCTTGGCCAGGGGATCCCAGCCAGCAATCGCCCTGTCATGGGGCCGATTGCTGGCTGGCTCCGCCCTAGCCCAGCCCCAGCCCTGCCCCTAAGGCCAGAAAAAACCTGGCCTGCCCAAGGCCAGAAAAAACCTCTTGGCGTGGCTTTTTTTGGTCTTGGGCACCCTGTGATCGCTCTGCCATGGGGCCAATTGCTGGCTGGCTCCGCCCCAGCCATGGCCTGCTATGGGCAGCAGCCATCTTGGTTGGGTGTTAATTTGCACATTGCTCCTGATTGGCTTGTGGGCGTGGCTTATTTGGTGTAGCGAAGGTATGGCCAATTTGCATATTGCTATTTTATTTGATAGTATAAGGACTGATTATGAGTCCCTCATATATAATGGTGTGCTGCTGACTGTAAACATCTCATCAACTTCACATTTCATGTTGGTAGCTTGAAACTGGCCATGACAGAAATATTTGTATCATAGATATCTGCAAAAGCTACATCCTCACCCTCACCCAATTGTAAACATTTACCACCAGCACACCACTGCTTATATATTTTGACTCTGATCTTTTGTCTCAATGAATTCTTCTTAGCAAATCATTTCCAAATTTTCTGCAATATTTGACACTATTGCTCATACACACTTAACTGCCTTGGTTTCCATTACACCCTTCTTTTCTTAGATTTTTCTACTGAAAAGCAATGGTGACTTACATACTTAGAGCTTTAATTCCACAACATCACCACTATTCCTGGAGCTTATTTCTAAATACCTAGTAGATAGTTCAACTTTTATGTCTCACCGTAAGTGTAAACACAAACTAGAAAAGAATTGAGTGATATAATTAAAAACTAAGCTCTGACGAAGGACATGGGAAAAGGCTTACCCACAATTTCCAACATTTTAAGTCACCTGAAAGGAAAGTTAGATTGGGGGGGGGGGGGGGGGGGACAATCTGCTTCCAAGATGGCTCGCTCACTCACATAGCTATTGACATAGTCTCATTTCCTTGCCACATGAGCCTCTCCATAGGACCACTTATTAAGTGTCTTTAGGATATGGCAGCTGGCTTCCCACAGAACAAGTTATGCAAGAGCCCAAAATGGAAACCATGTTTTTTATGATCTAGTCTCTGAAAAGGCAAACTCCCTCATTTCCACAATATCCTCCTGGTTACACAAGTCAGCCCTATTCGGGGCTCATTTGGGGGCTATCTCACAGGCTAACCATGACAGAGATTGATCCTTTGAAATTACTGAGGCTTTTTTAATGGCCTAATAAATTGGTCTTTGTAAATATTCCATGTATATAGTACAGAATGAGACAGTAATTTGTTACATGACAATAAATATGAGACAGCAATTTGTTACATGACAATAAATAACCAATACAATCTCCCCTATGTAGCTATAGGATGATGATATGTCTTAATGTCTTGCTACTCAGAGTGTGTCCATGGGCTAGCTACTGGTAACTTGTTAGAAATAAAAGCCTCATTCTCCATCCTAGATTTGAATCATAATCTGCATTTTAAAAGATGCATCTACATATAAGTTTGAGCAGCACTATCCCAGAAAATCCGTCAATCACCTAAAAACATAATTACTTACTCTTTTTACTTTTATTTCACATAAGAATAAACTTCTGTTGCCAGTTAGGGAATAGTAAGTAAGCTATAACAAAACATTACTCCCAGCCTAATTAAAAAAAAAAAAACAGAAAAAAAAAACCCTCAAAATAATCTACAAAATCATAATTTTTTATGAGTCCATCTGAGAGCTAAAATGGCAAGACAACTGAAGGAACTGAATTCTAAACTATGACAGAGACCTGTTAGGAGAGATGGAATATGTGGACTGTTTTAATGGAACATGTGAACTGTTTTACCATTGGTAGAGCATGGCAAAAGTAAGTGGCAGTCATAAAAAGAAGGTAAGAAAAAAACTACTCAAAATTTAATAAATTCTTAAAAGCCAAGTGTGATCTAGCAAGATAAGTTAGCATCCTTGGCATTCCCAGGCAGGAAAGAGTCTTCATCCGCTAGCCAGTTTTTTTCCATGAACTTTCATCCTATGCTCCAGAGAAAGACTGTGGGCAGGGCAGGAGACCTAAAAGAGACACCCTTGGAAATGAAGATAGGTATATAGAATCTAGCAAGACAAACCTCATCCATGCTACTGGTCCTGAATGAGCATAAGTGAGATCAGGTATCGCTGTGGGACAAGCACACAACCTTTCTATATTCTGGACAAAGCTCCAAAATTAAGCAATAGTTGTCTGCTACTGAGAGAGAGAGAGAGAGAGAGAGAGAGAGAGAGAGAGAGAGAGAGAGAGAGAGAGAGAGAGAGAGAGAGAGAGAGAGAAGAGAGAGAGAGAATACCCTACCCACCTCAGTCCCAGGCAAAGGATGGCTGCTGCAAGAAGTACAAAACCAAGTTATCCTCATACTTCAATGACACTAAGCAATGTGCCATGTGTCATTGGAAGGGCAGAAAATCTGCTCATGCCTAGATCCTCCAATGACACAAAGCACAAATATGCTACATTGAGAAAAGAAATGGTCACTCACTTGTACATACGACATCCCACTGATATTAACTAGTTTACCTATCATAATGGGAATAAGCAGGAAGCTTGCCTGAGCTTCAGAACAATGCTGTCCAGTACGACTTTCTACAATAACAGAAATATTCTATATCTATGCTGTCCAATATACCAATCACTAGCCACATGTAGACGGTTGGCTAGTGATGAATGCAGCTCTTGACTCCATTCTGAATAGACGGGGAGAAACTGTCTGCTCCTGGAGGAGGCATGAAAAACCCACTCATGAGTCAGGAGCATCTACAGGCCTGCTAAAATTAAAATGGGAACAAGAGAACTAAAAAACCCACCTTAAAAAGCCTTGCACTGCCCTAGCTGGTTTGACTCAGTGGATAGAACATAGAAGATAGAAGGATCTGGGATTCGATTACAGTCAAGGCCACATACCCAGATTACAGGCTCGATCCCCACTAGAAGGTGTATAGGAGGCAGCCGATCAACGATTCTCATCACTGATATTTTTCTCTCTCCCTTCCTCTCTGAAATCAATAAAAAAGTGTATTTTAGAAAAAGGTATAGTAGCTGTCATTTTTTTAAAAAGCCATGCACCAAGTAATAATAACCATCTATTGCTATGGGAGGGGCAAACTTCCCTCCAGCCCCCAAATGTAGCATAAACTGAAAAATGAAGGTAAAGTAGAAACACTGAGAAAAATAATCTGATAGTCCAGTTCTCACATTAAGCACAAAGTATTGGCAGTTCATTTCTGTAGGGATCTGAAGCCTGTGGTATGCTGAAGGTAACTATGACAACCACAAAACCCAATCCCAGTTCAATTATTAACTGGATTAACTAGTACTGTTCACACTAACAACTTAACAAAAGTAGACGCATTGTCTACTTATGGGCAGAAATATTATTTACCTCAGTCTCTACCAATCTCTTACACTGAAATGCAATCCAAAATTATGAAACACACACAAAAAATAGGAGACAAAACAGTCAACAAAAACAGACCCAGAGATGGACCAGATATTGAAATTATTGGACAGACACCATAACTATGACTAACATATTTATAAATCTAGTCGGAAATTTTAGCAGAGAGATGGAGAATATTTTTAAAAGGTAAGTACAAATGCTAGGAATAAAAAATATGACAAATTATTTGTCAGGCTTATCAGCAAAATGAACACAACAGAGCAAAAGTAAACCTGTATAAAGTGCAATAGAAATTATCCAAACTGAAATAAAGGGGGAAAAAATAGAAAAATGGGCACAGCAACTAAGAGGTGAGACAATAGCAAATAGTCTAACATATTTTTTACTTAGAGCCTCAGAAGTAGAAAGTGAACCAAAAGAAGTATTTGAAGAGACAATGAGCGAAATTTTTCTAAACGTAATGAAGGAAATCAAACCACAGATCCAAGAACCTCTGAAAAATCAAAGCAGGATAAAGAAAGTACATCATAGGCAAACTACTGAAAAGTAGTGATAAAGAAAAGAATTCTAGAAGCTAAATAACTGGAGTGGATTCCACCACATCTCTCGGAGAGGCACTGCTGGGACACGGAAGCTCTGCCAGGCACTGATTTTGATGGGTTCTAGCCAACAGGGAGGACAAGATGGGAGGAGATGTGGGGACTGACGGCCTGCTGGAAACAGAACTTCTATAAGGACAAATATGCCTGGAAGGCTGTGGTCTAAGGCCATTTTTGCTGGCTATCAGCGAGGTCTCCGGAACCAGAGGGAGCACACAGCTCTTCTTAAAATTGAAGGTGTTTATGCTCGAGATGAAACAGAATTTTATCTAGGCAAGAGATATGTTTATACGTACAAAACAAAGAACAACACATTGACTCCTGGTGGCAAACCAAACAAAACTAGAGTAATTTGGGGAAAGGAAACTCGTGCTCATGGAAACTCTGGAATGGTTTGTGCTAAATTCTGAAGCAACCTTCTGCGAAGGCTATTGGACACAGAATCCCTTTAATGCTGTATCCCTCAAGGAAACTTACTGAAAATAAATAAAATGGGTTTGTTTTCTTGTGGGGGGAGGAGAGAATCCTAAAGACAGACAGCTAAAAAAGAAACATAACAGAGGAACAAAGATAAGACAGTAGACTTCTCATTAGAAATTATGCAAGCCAAAGACAAGAGAACAACATCTTTAAAGTACAGTAGTTCCCCCTTATCTGTGGTTTTACTTCCCACAGTTTGTTACTGGAAGTTAACTACAGTCCAAAAATATTGAATTTCCCCAAACACTGATATCACCTGCTCTTGACAAACTATCGAGATTGTCATGGTTCAATGACCCTTCTCTGATGTATGGTCAGAAGGTCAATAGTAGCCTAGCGCTAAGTCAATGCCTACACCATTTATCTTACTTCATCTACTCCCCTAGACATTTCATTCACAAAATAAGGGTGATTACAGTAAAGAGAAGAGAAAGAAAAAGAGAAGTCATACTCATACAACTTTTATTACAATATATTGTTGCAATTGTTCTATTTTATTATCAGTCATTGTTATAATCTATTACCATGCCTAATTTATAAAATTAAACTTTATCATAAGTATGTATGTATAGGAAAAAATAGTATATTCATATAAATAGAGTTCCATACTGCCTGCATCCACTGGAGGTCTTGAAACATACCACAGCAAATGAGGGGACTACTATACTTAAAGAAAGAAAACTGCCAACCCAGAATTCTATAGCCCTCCTCCATAAGACGGATGAAAAAAATATTTCATTGCTAGTGGACCTGAACTACAAGAAATGCTATGTAAACTTCTCCAAGAAAAAAAAAAAAAATCCAGATAAGACATCAGCATTAGTCAAGTTTTTCTATAAAAGTCCAGATAATAAATAAAATGATATACTATTATTTGAAGGTAGAATGTAATAAAGATATATACATTCTATAGGTACACATACATATATGTATGTATACTTATATACATACATATATATTGAAATTTGTAGAATCACTAAAAAATTTAATAGTTTATAAGTCAATAGTAGAGATAAAATTGAATCATAAAAAATATTCAATCCAAAAGACAGAAAAGTGGGGAAAAGGGAATAAAAACAGACAGTAAACAGAAAACAAATAGCTCAGTAATAGATTTAAATTGAACCATACCAACTGCGTTGATATAATTGGTCTACATTCCAATTAATGGTTGCAAGACTACATAAGAATAACATACTGATACAGTGATGGAAAAACACTATAGAAACAAATAGAAAATTAGAACATTAAAAACCTAATTTATGTACCTATGGTAGACTGAAAGTAAATGATGAATATAATTAAGATCAGGCTGAAGTAATCTGACTTGGCTATTTTTGTCTTCCTTTGATTTTCCCATATTTTAAAGTCTCAAAGTTAACTCTCCCCAACCTCCCCAAATATAGCAATGTTCATAACACTGACCTTGCCATGGCTTCTTTCCACTTTCTGAAAACATTTATTCAGGGACAGATTATGTCGAACAGAATTCTTCCAGCCTGTTGGTGCAGTAGCAAAATATGGGAAGCGGTCCAGAATCCAGCTATAAATTTCTTTGACAGGCAGACATTTATTTGGAGAGTGCTCTATAGCCATATAAATGAGAAGACTAAAAGAGTATGGGGGCTTTGAAGTTGCTGATTTTTTTTCTGGGTTCTGATAGCAAGATGGTCCTAATGATGGCATATCATCTCCCTCTATGTCATACAAAGGACTAACAATTGGAAGACCCTCACTTCCGAAGCTGAAGTTTGTTAGGAGATTAGTACTTTCATGAAGCCAGTTCAAGTTTGTGAGTTCATCATCTGCGGATTCACAGTCCATTAGAGTGGCCTTTGGCCTGGCAGCATCAACAGCTTCAGGCAAACTTCCCATTTTGTAGATCTGGCTTAATCCTGCAACCTTTTCAGCTCCTGGAGTTTCAGCTCTCTTTTCTGGAGTCATTCCAATTATTGGACCCATTTACTCTTATAGTTCTGCAACAAAGGAAAAAATTATCGTTCAATGTAATGCTTAAGATTCTTAGGCTCATGAAAAATTAAAATACATATTTAAATATCCCCAAATCAGAGAAATTTTGCAATTATCCCACATAATATTTAAGCATAGTAGTTATATAATTAAAATTTACAACATGAGAAAGAATTTATTATTTGATATGGCTGTAAATAATGCAGCATTATAATACCATATTGTATGAATGATATAAACAAAATTAAACAATGTATTTTGAGTAATTAAACAATATTCCAAATAACCCCTTTCCTGAAATCAAAAATCCTATCTAATAAAAGAGTAATATGCAAATTGATCATACCTCCAATCAAGCCACGCCCACCAGCCAATCAGAAGCTGGGAAGGAGCCAGCTGGGGCTAAGGCGGGGCAGGGGGTACAGAGCTGAGGCGGCAGTGAGAGTGCAGCCCTGGGGCCAAGCAGTCACTGGTGGCCGGGGCTAAGGCTGGAGCTGAGCCGAGCAGGGCAATGGCTGGATGCCCAAGGCCTAAAGCCACCAGGGGTGAGCAGTCAGTAGGACATTCCCTCAGAGCTCCCAGTATGTGTGAGGGGGCAGGTTGGGCTGAGGGATCACCCACCCTCAGTGCACGAATTTCGTGCACTGGGAGAAACCGTTGCTCATATTTTTACATTACATAATACTATAACAATAACATTTCTTATTCATTATCAGTAAAATTATATTTATTATTTCTTTTGTAAATTCCAGTGTTTTTACATGTGCATTCTATATAAGATAATCAAGTACTGAGACTGTAAGGCTGACATTCTCTTAATAAAGTTTGAAGTGTTACTACATTTTCAAAGAGAAAAAAAATTTCTAAACTATCCATTTGTATTTCTATTTTCTCAAATGACTTCTCTTTTGCTTTTTAACACACTGCAATTCAAAACACCTATCATGGAGAATAACTGACCAAAGAAGAAAGTGATAGAGCTAATGCGCTATTTAATTTATTTAATGATTCAGAAAAGTGCCTTGTTTCTGAATTCAGTGAAAAAGCTTCTGGGGGGGAACTAAGATGGCGGCATAGGTAAACCCTATTGTTCTGCCCCGCGCAATGATTTAAGAACTACAACATAACAGCAGAACAGACATCACCCAGAATCGCCAGAAAGCTGGCTGAGTGAAAACTACACAGATGAGAGTAAAGGTGGGACGCTGAGACTCAGAGGAGCGGCGGGAGCACAGCCTTGAAGATGGAAACAGGTTAGGAGCCGTCCTGGTCGCGCGCAGGGGTGGTGGCGGGAGCAGCAACCTCGGCTGGATCTCGCCAACGGGGAGGGTGGAGACGTCCCACTACACGGATTCCCCAGCGCCAGGCGAGGTCCGAGATCCGGGGTACGTGGAGACGTCCCACTGCACAGATTCCGCAGTGCCAGGCGAGGTCCGAGGTCCAGGGGATGCACCCTGGAAGCGGGGCGCGGCAGAGGTCTCCTAGTCTGCGAGAGACCCGGAGGAGGCAGGGAAAAGAAGTTTTCGCACGAGTGTCGTACAAACCCGCGACTTGCCCCCTGGAAACTTGTCTCCAGGTCCCGGAAATCATCTATTTTACAACCCTGGGATAGACTTTGGGGGTGCAAACCCATTTGGGGAGAGGCAGAGTTGTCTAGCAAGGGGAAGAGACTAGCGGCTTTCTCTTGGAGGTGTCTACAGCCATCCCCATCCAACAGAGAGCCACATAGGACGTAGCTGACACTGAGGCTGCCTGCTCAGCTCAGAGACTCCGCCCATCCAACCTGAACACAGTCTCCCTTCACAGCCAATTGGCCTGGAGGTCAAACCCTCCTAGGGCTAACAACAACAAGCTGGGTTTAAATTCAAAAATACTGTACAACCCATAAAGGATTGCAGTAAGAGTACCCATCTCAAATAATTGGGGAGGTTGTGCCACTGACCCCTAGAGGATATCTACCATATAAAGCAGCCACCATGCAGAGATATGGAAAGAAATCAGGGGTGAAAGAAATGGAGGAGAAAAGACGACAAGACATAGAGTTCAAAACCACGGTTATAAGGCTTTTCAAGAGGCTCCTAGAAAAGGCCGATCAACTTAATGAGAATTACCAGGAAATAAACAAGACCAACCAGCAAATGAATGAGACTTACAAGGAAATGAATGAGACCCTCGAGGAAATGAACAAGACCTCTGAGGATATGAACCAGACCCTCACGGATATGAAAAAGAACCAACTAGAAATCAAGCATACACTGACTGAAATAAAAAATATTACACAAAGTCCTAAAAGCAGTCCAGAGGGCCACAAGAACCAAGTCAAGGATTTGAAATACAAAGAAGCAAAATCCACTCGGCTGGAAAAGCAAGAAACAAAAAGAATTCAGAAAATTGAAGATAGTGTAAGGGGCCTCTGGGACAACCTCAAGCATGTCAACATCCGAATTTTGGGGGTGCCAGAAAAAGAGAGAGAACAAGTTAATGAAAACCTACTTGAAGAAATAGTGACTGAAAACTTCCCCCACCTAGAGAAAGAAACTGACTTAAAAGCCCAAGAAGTACACAGAACCCCAAAATATAGGAATCTAAAGAGGACCACACCAAGACATATCATAATTAAAATGCCAAGAGCAAAAGATAAATAGAGAATATTAAAAGCAGCAAGAGAAAAAGCAGTTGGTTACCTACAGGGGAGCACCCATACGATTGTCAGCGGATTTCTCAACAGAAATGATGCAGGCCAGACAGGAGTGGCAAGAAATATTTAAAATAATGAATAGCAAGAATCTACAACCAAGAATACTCTATCCAGCAAAGCTATCGTTCAGAATTGAAGATCAGATAAAGTGTTTCGCAGATAAGAAAAAGCTAAAGGAGTTCATCACCACCAAACCAGTATTATATGAAATGCTGAAAGATATTCTTTAAGAAGAGGAAGAAGAAAAAGGTAAAAATATAAATTATGAACAACAAATACACATCTATCAAAAAATGAACATAAAAATCAAGTGAATTGATAGGCTGATGAACAGGATAAACTGGTGAATATAATAGAAACTTGGACATAGAGAGGGAATGGACTGACAATTCTTAGGGAGAAAAGGGTTGTGGGAAGTACAGCAAGAGCTTGGACAAAAATCATGCAACAATGGGAGAGGACAGTGGGGAGAGGGAGGGGAGGGTGGAGGGTGAGATAGGTACAGGGTGGAGGGGAGATATAGGGGGATAAAAAAGGGGAAACAATGTAATTAATAAACTGAACAAGAAAGATTTAAAAAAAAAGAAAAAGAAAAAGCTTCTATGTTTTCCATCAATCTAGTCAATATACTTATGCTTATATAATGAAATAAGATAACTCCAAAGTTTTCCTTTACCTAGAATATAACTGGCAGGTTATTACAAGAATTATGAAAACTGGTCAATTTTAGATGTAGAGCAGTATTTGAATTTTGGTAGCAACTAGTAGATGTAGTCTTAGAGAACTCCATTTTCAATAGCATAGTTTATAATTTGGGAGTCAGCTATTTATTGTATCTCAAGTAACCATCAGTTAGTCCCTATAATGTAGGCACTATTACTAACCCAATTTTATAGATAAGGAAAATGATTTAAGAGGGGTTAAGTATCCTGTTTGAGGTTGTCTGGCTAGCAACTGGATATGCCAGAATTTAAAGCCAGGAGACTGACTTCAGAATCAAAAATCTAACCACTACATTATCTTGGCGAAAGTATATATAAACTACCTATGAATACCAATTGTCCAATCTACCCATTTTTTATTTTATCATTGTTCCCTCCATAATCAGTTCCTATCTCTCTCACATACACCTATATCTATAATCTCACACACCAAGACACTGTAAAAAGAAAAAGACCAAACTATAATTAATTTAATGTCTATTTCAATCAGTAATGAAAACCACACATACATAAACATAGGCACATATGTGCACACAAAAAGTCTCTCTACCCATAGGAAACTTTAAAAATGTAATGGATGAGAATTAATTTGTTGAAAAAAGTCTTGTTTCCTTTAAAAATATATATCTTAGAATTTACTGTCCAAAGAAGAAAATGACTAATTTCTAATGGTCCACTTCTGCCTTTTTACCAATATCTCACTCCATTTATCTTCAATTACATATAGAAATTAGAGAGTACCAAATAGCACTAATATTATAGACACTATACTACGAGCTTTGAAATGCATCATCTCTACTTACTTCTCCCTATTACTTAGCTCTATGTATCATCCTTTCTTTTTTACTGTGAATTCCATAAGAAGCAAGAGTCTTTTATGTTTATATTCCTAATGAATTTTAACACAAGG
The DNA here is from genome assembly GCA_027563665.1 of Antrozous pallidus. Lineage (NCBI taxonomy): Eukaryota > Metazoa > Chordata > Mammalia > Chiroptera > Vespertilionidae > Antrozous > Antrozous pallidus. Next base: position 46,140,981 of record CM050523.1, read on the forward strand.
TGGGCATGAGTAAGCAATCAAACCATAATTATTTAAAACTGAAATGAACCAATAATCAATATACATGTCTATTCTGGACAAAATGCTATGCATCTACCTTTTTTTTTATTCTTGGAAACAAATTCTTAATACTAGGGAACATGCTCACTGGTAACAATAAGAAAATTGAATTTCACTGTTTATAAATAAGGAAATGGAAATGAAATAAGGCATTTGCCTAAGTTTTAAAATTAATAAAAAGGAGTCAAAATTATAAACCAGGCTGAGTTCAATACTCAAGTTTTTTGTTCATTAAAATACACTTGATCGCCAAAACCGGTTTGGCTCAGTGAATAGAGCGTCAGACTGTGGACTGAAGGGTACGCGGTTCGATTCCGGTCAAGGGCATGTACCTTGGCTGCGGGCACATCCCCAGTAGGGGGCGTGCAAGAGGCAGCTGATAGATATTTCTCTCTCATGGATGTTTCTGACTTTCTATCCCTCTCCCTTCCGCTCTGTAAAAAAAAATAATAAAATAAAATAAAATAAAATACACTTGATCTCTTAAGGAATTTATATTTTAGCAACACTACCTAAAACAAATAGATACTATTGACAAATATGAGAATATATAGTGATAGAAACTAATTGAGATGGTTGCAAATACATGCTATTCCTCTGAATTACAAGTCTATAATAAAATCTTATTTAAAGCTATAAAGTAATATTATGTCATCAAATATGTTAAAGATTACAGCCAAACAAAAGTTTAAAAAATCAAGTACTGATAGTGAAAGGCTAATATGCTCTTAGGTTTGAACTGTCACTTTTTTCAAGGAGAGAAGAGGAATGTTTCTAAACTATCATTTTCAGAATACTTTTGAACACCATCCACTTAGAACACTAAGTCTACCACAATAAATGGGCAAATAATCTTTTTCACAAATAAGTATATAAATAAAAAATAAATGTAATAGAAAATATTCAATTCCACTGATGATCACAGAAATGCAAAGCAAACAAAATGTGATATTAAATATGATAATATAATACAGTATCTAGGATGCAATAGGCACAAATACTAGTAGTAATAAAAGTAATAGCATCTATTTTTGCCCAAATTAGCAATGGTTTACAAATATAAACAATTTGGGGCAAGGGCCCTGGGCCATTTTGGACAGCTGCTTGGCAACATGCACCCAGAATCATTAAAAATGTCATTTTCCTTGACCCAGTAATTCCACTTATGAGTCACTTCAGTAAAATAATCCTATGTCAGGTAAAAGACCCTCTCTTCTCTTTCTTCTTCTCTCTTGCACAACACACACACAGATATCCATCCAAAAATTATGAAAGTTAACAGAAACTATAAACAATTAGAAGGTGGGTGGCAGGGCGGGACGGGATGGGCTGGACATGCCTTGGAGCCAACCTCTCTTAGTCCTCCCCAGCCTGTCACACCTGGGGTGGCATCTTAGCTCAAAGGCATCTGCAGAGTGAACGGGGTCCCTCCAACAGGTGGGGTCACTTGGCCTGGCCAGTGGGTACCAGGCCAAAACTGGCTCTCCAACATCCTCTGAGGGGTCCCAGAGTGCAAGAGGGCGCTCTGCAAAGTTGCTGTCATATAGGGTGTGGAAGGCAAATGTAAGTGTGCAGTAAACCAGATTTGGGGCCAACAGTGCCCCAGCAACAACATAACTCATGGCTGAAGGTAGAATCACGCGACCCGGCGAGGAATCGGGCTCTCTTCTCTCTAGTTTTGAGGTGCATCACCCAAGAACTGCCACTGCCAAGTCATTGCAGCTCAGCAGCTCCTGTGTTGAGCATCTGCTCCCCGGTGGTCTGTGTATGTCATAGCTACCAATTAGATAGACACTTAGCATATTAGCCTTTTATATATATAGACTAGACACCTGGTGCACAAATTTGTGTATGCGTGGGGTCCAGCTGGCCCACCCCAATTGGGACCAATCAGCACTGGGCCAACCAGAGGGAGGGGCCACAGGAGTTTGTCCAGCCAGCCCCACCCCTGATTGGGACAGTTGACAGGATGCAGTGTGTGTCACAGCAACCGGTCATTCCGGTTGTTTCAGTCACTTGGCTTTATATATATAGATACCTAAAAAAATAAAGTACAAATATTCAATCTAATATATAGCAGTCATTAAAAATGACTGTCTTAAAGATGGTAAAAAAAAGCTTTCGTTAAAATTAATAAAAATTTAAAAAAATTAATAAAAATTTTTAAAAAGCCTAAGAACAATCCCATGAAGAAAATATATAGATTGGACTTCAGTATCAAATAGATTTAGATTTGAATTCTGAAAAAAAAAAACAAAAAAACAAATATACAAAAGGCCAACTGAAGTGGTTTAGTGGTTGAGCGTCAACCAATGAACATGGAGATCAGGGTTCAATTCCTGTCATGGTACATGCTGGGGTTACAAGCTCAATCCTCAGTGTGGGGTGTACAGTGCTTCTTTCTCATCATTGATGTTTCTACCTCTCTCTCCCTCTCCCTTCTTTTCTGAAAGCAACAAAAATATATTTTTTAAAAGCTTACTGTAGTTTATATTAGTAACTCAGTAATTTTTTTCTTTGTTCTTCTATTTTCCAATATTTCTGTAAAGTGTTCTTTTTTTTTTTTTAGTTTAAAAATTAAAAAATAATAATAATAAAGAAACTCGCCCTGGCCAGTTTGACTTTGTGGATAGAGTGTTGACCTGCTGACTGAAGAGTCATGTGTTTGATTCTGGTCAAGGGCACATAACTGAGTTGAGGGCTCCTTCCCCATAGGGGTGTGCAGGAGGCAGCCGATGGATGATTCTCTCTCATCACTGATGTTTCTATCTCTCTCCCTCTCCTATGCTCTCTGAAGTCAATAAAAACATTTAAAAAATAAAAACTCGAGGGGGAAAAGGTTGTGCTAGATTATTTTTCATGTAGTGTTTTCATTTCACACAAAAATCAAATCATAAAAAGACTGGGATTTATCAAAGTCCTCAAGTCAAAAACTGAAGTCCTCATAATTTTAATACATCCTATTCTACACCACGCTTTTCTGTAATACCAATTAGTTCATGGGTAAATAAGGGAGTTATTTTACTACAATGTGAAAATCACACTGATTTGTACATAATTTTTCCCAATCTATGTTTTTGCACTACTAAATAACATCTGAACCCCAAATAGGCTAACACAGTGGAAAGCAGCAAGCTGCTGAAAACACAGGACTGTACACAATTGTCATTCAACCCATGTTCTGCCTTTTGGCACAGGTTGGCCAGATGTATTTTCCTGTTAGTACTTAATGAGCTCTCGTCTCAAAATTTTATGCATTTTACTGTGACTTCCATACCCTCTATTTGCACACACTTCCATCAGGCTAATTTCTATTCTTAAGATTTATTTTTGTTAGTGCTCTGCTTACCAAGTTTCAGATATTCTGAGTGAGTTACCCCAGGAGCTGTACATAATTTTAGTATCTTCAGAAATATTTATATGTAATATCACAAAAGGTCTGTAGATTTTATATCCAAATCAAAAAAACTTTTAAGTTTTATTTATCTGGAAAATTCTAGTTTTATGAGCAACTACTTAAAATGAACTGAAATCATTCAGTAGCAGATCATTAATAATGTGTATGAAAGTTTGTTTCATAAAACAAAACAAATAAAAGGAAATTTAGGCTACAGCTATATTATTTCCTTTTCTTAATCCTTTAAGAACAATACTTCAACAAACCACATAATAGTTGTTGCACATAATAAATGTCACTCAAAATAAGCATTTAATGCCAAGAGAAAATAATGTGGGATTTGAAAAAAAATGTACCCTAATTTCTTAGGTTTATAACTATCATAACCCAAGTGATGAATACAGCCACTAGTAAATCAATTTCTAATTCAGACATTGCTATAAAAAAAAACCATTCAAGACAATTTTAGCAAAATACACATTTTGCTAAATAAACATTCCAAATCTTCTATATTTCAGAAAGAACAGTTTCTTTTTACAAGAGAATTTTAAAAGAGGAGAGTTCAAATAAACCCAGTACAATTTTTCTAGAACCCCTGCTAGAGCTTCACTGTATAAGGGCTATGGCAGTCAGAAGAAGGTTCAGAATTCAAATGTACCATTTTTTCCATAGCTGTGTAGCTAGCTCATGTATCTCTCAAAGGTGCCTGTGTATTATGTTCAATATTACAGTAATAATCTGTTCTAGGACAAGAAAAATAAAATTCCATATTGGAATTCTTAGATCATTTCCTAAAAGATTAGAGGAGAGCACTTTTACTTAGGTTGGTTATTAACACTGGTGTGAGAAGAAATGCATGACAGAGATTAAATAAGAGAAGAAAAACTAATTCACAGAATTATCTAAAAAATAAAATGCTGTATTATGCAGTGTTAGAGGTGTTGCCCCAAATAACTAAGGAACCTCCTAAACATAAAATAGTTATAACCACTTACTACTCTCTTTATCATTCCTTTTTTTAAATTTCAGACTTTTAGAGATCATTTCCCTTCTATTTAAAAAGTGGTCTACTAGAGAACTTTCAGATTTCTTTGAGCATGTGTTTATTTAGCCCTTGTTCTTAAAATATATTTTTGCTAGCTATAGAACTCTAACTTGAATTATGAGTCATAGTTGTTAGATTTATTTTCACTGAGCATATCATTTTATGGTCTTCTATTTTCATTATTGTTATTGAAACCTAGTAGTCCTTTGAAGGTATTCGGTGTTTTCTCAAAAAAATTTATCCTAACCTCTTTTTATTTTCCATTTTGTTGTCTGTGTTGCTTTCTGGAGTTTTCAGATTTATCTTTCATTATATTAATTTTTATTCAATGGGGTCTATTTGCTTTTATCTCTCCCTTAATATTAATTGCTGTATATTTTCATTTCTAGAACTTCTGATTCTTTTACAAAGTGTTTGCTCTTTTCCTCACTTTTAAGTTTTCATTGAATATATTAAAAATAGTTATTTTATATTTTACAACTGATAATTCCAAAATGTGTACTTGCAGATCTGATTTTTCTAATTCTCTTATATTATGCCATTTCCCCCTAGATGATTATTATAAATTTTTATTATAAGATAATCAGTTTCATTAGAACTTTACGAATGGGATTTAATGATGATGATTCATGTTGCTTATGTAAGGCTCCTGAAAGTAACAATCCAAGATCCTTTTAAATTCTTAGCTTGAGGTTTAGTGTGAATTCAGGCTGCAAACCAATATGAGGGTTGGTTTGTGATAATACGTTTTCAGCAGAGATATTATTTTTCCTATTAGCAGAAATAATCTAGAAAGATTATTTTCTTTGTTATCCTTGATGACACTAAGACAAAGAAGTTCTAGATCACTCTTACACCTAGAATGTGTAAGTGCAATGGAACTCCAAATTAATGGGGAAGACTATTTCCTGCTTGATGTTCTACCTTGGCTGGGTCTGGGTTTTGTTTCCTAATCCCTGAGCCAGAAAATAGAAGTTCACTTAATTTGGTAAATACCTTCAAGGCAAAAGCCAGCTTCAGCACTCAACTTAGGTTTCTAATTAGTGTTTGGTCTAAATATTCTTTATTTTTTATTAGTTATTTGGGGCAACACCTCTAACACTGAATAAATATTCTTTATTCAGAACTTTGATGCATTTTAGGTTATTTTCAACAGAAAGGCTGGTCCAGATATTTAGTTCACCATTCTGCAGAAAACAGATATTTATATTAGTTTCTTGACAATTTATCTCTAACATGCATTAGCCTGTATGTTAGAGCATTGGTTCTTAATTTTCTTCTGCCTCAGAATACTGGAGGAATTTGATTTATTCCTATTAGAAGAGTTGCTCATTAAGACAGTGATTTCCAACTGGAATTAGGTACAGAACATTTCCCTGGAGGCTGAAGGTGATTATCAAAAACTCGGTGCAGAATTTTAAAAAGAGGGTGCTTTCATCACTTTTGAAAATCATACTCTTTAAATACAGTAAAGATATTTTAATCCCTTAACTATGATTCAGTCCATAATTATAAATAAGTATTACTCTCTTGATACAAGTAATGCTTATAGGGGTTGCTAAAGTACATAGGGCTATTTGCCAGTTTATCAAGTGTTTTTCAAATCAGAATGTCCCAAGGATTTTCCTGGGGGCCACAAGCTTTGTAAATTTCCTTTTTTATGTTTGTTTTCATTTCAATTAGCAGTATAAAAAATGCATTTTTATTGTTTTCAAAGAGAAAAGTAAAGACTTAAAACTACTCGAGGGACTAAAGTCAGTGATTCCTCAAAACAGGATATATATATATATATAGGTGTTTTTTTTTTTCTGTAGAAGGATCCCTACATTATTCAAGTTGAGAAATACTGCTCCACATAAAAGGCCTCACACTGCTATATTTGAGTTACTGGGTTAATCTTAGTTCAATATCCTAGTCCTCTTTTGTACTGTAGTCACTGTACCTGATTATACAGGTGTATGACCACTTAACAAAAATCTTTAAAGGCAGACACACTTCAGAATTCAGAGTATTTTTTTAGAAAGGGACTAAAATGCAAATATATGTTACATATGTCAATGAAATCTGAGGCAGCATCCCATAATAAACACATTAATATTTCTGTAGCAAAATGTATATTCACAATAAAAGAGGATTAAATAAAGATCATAAACAGTCTTATCAATTCAGATCATGTTTTGGCAATAAGAGAAAATTAGGTTTTCAGAGCAGTCTGGATTTTTAAATCATGAGGATGAAATTGTACAACCATTATTTACTGGAAAGCCTGATAAATTTCATTAGAATTTCAGATAAGATTACACTTAAGAGCAAAAAATGGTAAAGAGCTCACTTTAAGGTTTATAAATCTAATGTATAAACTTGGTAATTTTTTCTCCCAACTACTTTGTAGTCTCTTTTTGTCTATTTGTGGCTTAATAATGTAAGAATAAGTAAACTCCTGATAAGCAGAATTTAGAATTATACTAATTCTAAAATGTCAGAAGTACCTAAATGTATATAGGAATTTAAAATACATTCCAAAGCCAACATATTAGCCAAATTAGGTTATGTCTCTTCAGCTAACAATGTGGATAAAAGATAGAGAAGTATAGTAAATATATTATTCAGAATAACCTTTCCTGATTCTTTTCTAAGAAGCTTCAAGATGAAATATCTTACTCCTATGAAACTCATGGCTTTGTTGTCATAGTTGTTAGATTCTACAGTGAAATAGTGTAACACAAAAGGCTTCTTCCTTGAGAAAGAAATTAATATGTTTTACACTAAGAGAAATTAAACAGAAACTTGAGGGGGCAGTAAATCTGAATTATAAAGAAGCAATTTCATATTATAAAAAACCATAAAAGAGAAATCTAAAACATTATTCTTGAGGCAGTGAAGAGCCTGACCTGTAGAGATATATGTACAGGTTCAAATCCCACCTCTGCCAAACAATCTATAATAATCTATAATAATATAAGGATAATATGCTAATTAGACCGGACGTCCTTCCTGACGAAGCCAGGGCCAGAGGGAAGCCAGCCCAGTCCCAATGCTAGAGGGAAGGCAGCTGGTGCCAGCATCGGCTCTCTAGTCCTATCAAATAAAAGAGTAATATGCAAACTGACCATACATCCAATACACCCACAAGCCACAGCAACAAGCCAATCAGGAGCAAATAAACCTCAACCAAAATGGCTGCAGCAACTGAGATCAGGAGGGAGGGTTGGGTTTCCCTGGCAATGGAGGAAGCCAAGCTTTCTGCCTGTGCTTGCCTACATAAGCCTCCACTGAATGCTACAAAGTTTCAATTATAAAAGATACATAATCCAAACAGAAACTGCGACAGCCACAAAGCTGGAGAGAGCAGAGGCTAGGGTTGCCTGGGCGATGGAGGAAGCCAAGCTTCTGCAGCCCTAGCTCCTAGGCTTCTACTCAATGCTACAAAGTCTCAATTATAGAATTTAAATAAACCAAAACAGAAATGGCTGTTGCCACTGACGGAGCAGAGGCTTGGCTCCACTCCAAGCTACAAAGTTTCAATTGTAGAACATAAATTAATCCCAGATCCCAAGGCCTCCGCTTGGGTCACTGGGGGGCGTGGCAGGCCTGCAAACCACCACAGGCCCCTTGCCCAGGCTGCCCCACGCCCCAAGAGAACCCCGACCCTGATCCGGGACACCCTTCAGGGCAAACCAGCTGGACCTCACCCATTCACCAGGCCTCTATCCTATCTAATAAAAGAGTAATACACAAATTGACCATCACTCTCAATACACAAGAGGGCTGCCCCCATGTGGTCAAAGATCCTGGCCCCATGTGGACACAAGATGGACACCACAAGATGGCCAACAATGGAGGGCCATTGGGAGGTTCTAGGGCTGCAGGGGAGGGCAATTATGGGCAATCAGGCCAGCAGGGGAGGGCAGGTAGGAGGGACCAGGCTTGCAAGGGAGGGCAGTTAGGGGCAATTAAGCCTGCAGGGGAGGGCAGTTAGGCCAGCAGAGAAGAGAAGCTGGGGGCAAACAGGCTAGTAGGGGAGCAGTTAGACATCAATTAGGCTGGCAGGGTAGTGGTTAGGCTGGCAGGCAAAAGTGGTTAGAGGCAATTAGGGAGGCAGCCAGGCGAGCAGTTTGGAGCCAGCAGTCCGGTAGGATCAGGCCTAAACGGGCAGTCGGACATCCCTCGAGGGGTCCCAGATTGGAGAGTGCAGGCTGGGCTGAGGGACAACCCTGGCCCCTGTGCACGAATTTCATGCAATGAGTCTCTAATGGGTTATAAAGATCTATCAATTTAAATAGTATCTACTTTCATAAGATTATTAGTACAAATTAAGTGAGAATAAGTATACTTAGAACAGAAGTAGTACAATAAATACCAGCTATAGAGATGGTAATTATTATTATTGTCATTATTAATTTTTTAAATTATTACATTTTCCCTAAAGTAATATTGTAAATTTACAAATGTTACATTTTTCAAATAAAAAATTATGGCACAGCTGAAACCGGTTTGGCTCAGTGGCTAGAGCATCGGCCTGTGGACTGAAAGGTCCCGGGTTCGATTGTGGTCAAGGGCATGTACCTTGGTTGCGGGGTTAATCCCCAGTGGGGAACTGCAAGAGGCAGCTGACTGATGTTTCTCTCTCATCCATGTTTCTGACTTTCTGTCCCTCTCCCTTCCTCTCTGTAAAAAATCAATAAAACATATTTAAAAAATAAAGAGATCATGTTAAAAAAGATTTTAAAAAATTATAGCACAAAATTAGTAACAATACTTTGTTTTGAAGTTTAAAATTTTTTTAAGTCTTCTGGTATTAAGGATGGGTCTCCCTCATGACCAATGATACCCAATGGCAAAACAGCCAACTGAAATTAGGCCTTCTTAGAAGAGTGCTGCAATAAGTATCATCATTTTCTTCATGATGCAACTTTCACTTCCTTACTCCACTTGATGCACTTTTTTCTTAGGGAATGTCAACATTTTGCCCAATCATGCAACATGACAGAACCCTTCAGATCTTCCTAGTTAAAATAATATAGAAGAACCTTCCCTGCCAGTGTGGCTCAGTTGGTTGGAAGATTCAATTCCTCAGGACATATACCTAGGTTGCAGGTTTGATCCCAGGTCAGGGGTCAGAGGCAACTGATTGCTGTTTCTCTCTCACATCAATGTTTCTCTCTCTCCCCTTCCTCTTTCTAAAATAAAAACATGTCCTTGGGTGAGGAGTAATAATAATAAGAATATAAACTTAAATCACATAAACTATAAGAACTTTTTTTTTTTTTTTTTTAGTATTTTATTATCTAGCGTCTTCCGGCAGAGTCTAAATTCCTTTATTTACTGCTTTGGCTGGTAACATTCTTACACAAATCGTAAAAAAATAAAATAACTACACTATCTCTGAAATAAAAATGTTGTGTTTTCACTAGTAACAACATTCTCAATAACAAACAAAAAAAAGATACATGGCAAATATAATGCTATAACCAAAACAGGACAAAAATATAAGTACCTACATAAACATATGGTTATATTCATTTGTATCCAACTAATTCAGAATCTACTATCTTGTTACAAAATTTTTATCAAGTTAAAATAATCAAAATAATTTTATCTACTTTGAAGATGTTACTTTTATTGTGAATTTCAAAATTAATCTAAAATACTTTCAAAAAATGAGCTCATGAATATAAAATTTAGTGACAAGACATCAGACTCTCAGTCCAGCAATTCTCATGAATGTAAAGTTTTTTAGTGTATACTTTAATAAATAATACAGTGCCACAGCAAATAAGATATAATTGTAATTAACTCAGTTCTGTTAATGTTTAAATACTTTTAAAAAATACTTTTCAAATTATATTATTGAATATCTTCATGTCACATTTTTCAATTTTAATTGTTTTTATCTTACCCATATTATAGAGCCTGAAATGTTATTATTTATAAGATAATGTAATAGTTGAAAAATTATATTTAATTCATTATATTACTAAATAACACTGGAAAAAAAAACTCAGAACAAAATAAGATAGTCAATTTTTTATATCCCAAAGCAAAGTAATTACAATTAGTTTTTCCTTGCACCCAGAAAGAGTAATAAGGAAAATCAATGTTGCCGTTTCTAAAAAGCTTACTACATTGGCATGAAAAGGAGCCACACCACCTGTCATGTTCTACTAGAACTGGGAAGAAGTTGAAATCAACACTTGAGCAATTATACCAAGACCCTGATATGTTTATATCTTTTCATCACCTACTGGTCCAACTTCCTATTTAAAATCAGTCTCACTATACTTACTTCAAAGATCTGAATTCCCGAATCATGTGACAAATGATCATTATATTTTTTGTTATGTTTAATTACATGCATCTCCAATTTCTAATTGGGTCAATTTTGCATTGCACGGTTTTAAGACATTTGGAATTTTTTTTTATTGACTTACCATTTTATTTCTCATCAAGAACTTAATGTCATAGGTAAATAAAACAATCTTATAAATGTCAAAAGAGCAACCAGAGATTAGACCCTAGCCCTCCCCCCACTTCAGATTTGTGGATTTGCCATACAATCACTTTAAATTAAGCAATATTAAAAAGCCATTTGATTTGGGCTAAGACACCCTAACAAAGGGAAAGAGGCAATCATTCACTGAATTCAGAACACTAAACAGTGTTTTTCATAGAAAAAAATATACATGACAGAAGTTGGCATACCATAGAAATACAAAATGTTTGTGCATTTTATTAAAACTGCCTGGCAATTATCTAATTCTTTATTGTAAGTTAAACACTGTCTGTTATTAAGCTAAACTATACAATGAAAGAAATTTTACAGTCAATTTCCCTCTCCTTTTTTCATCTCTACTCTCCTTAATGAACCATTTTTATTTATTAATTATAATGAAGTACCATTTCTCAAGACTGAAAGAATCCCCTTGCATTATATTTCCTATATTTTTTCACCAGTACACTAATTCATTGCAGTAAGTCCAACATAAAATATTTTAGCAGTTTACAGATACTATTTTCTAATAGTATCTTGGGAGTTATTCCTTTTTTAAAAAGGAAAACAATTTTCTTCTTGTTAATTTATCACATCGGTACGAAAAATCAAGTGTAACATTTATTGAGCACATACTATCTATAAGGCTTTGTGTAATAAATCTAACAAATGCTAGAACCTGAAAGATAGTCTATTAACTCAAAATATCTGTTAACTTTGGTAACCCTCAATAGAAAAAAAAAGACATATAAAAGGAACTCACAAACTTTACTATTTAATTAACAATACAATCTTTGTTTTTATTAAGATTCTCAATTATAAATACTGTCCATCCCATAAAATCCAATTCTGAGATTAGGGGATAGATTCAAATCCCAAATGTACTGCAAAAAGACGTATGTTTGATTATAATGTTACATTATGTCATGTATCCAGGACAACTGAAGCATTATGGTCTCTCAGGAATAAAACTGCCTCTTGGTCATAGATTTAGGGGACACAGCATGTGATCCATTGTCTCTAAACAAAAAATGTGTGCAGCTGTATTTTCCAGTCAAGACAGGGGGGTGAAGAGCAGAATACAAAGGGGTCAAAGATTTGTTCATAGGGAAACTGTTTTTCAAATAGGGGTAAAAAAAAAAGAAGAAAATTGAGTGGTGAAAAAAAAACCTTTTTCCAACCATACTAAAAGCAGAAAACACTAAAATCTGGGGGAGAAAAACCTGTTGTGGTAACCTTCTACTGTATCCACTTTTCTCCTACACTGACTTGCCCAGATACAATGTGTAAACCGTGACTTAAATGCCACTTCTATCTAAATAATTTTGTGTTCTTTGTACACAATATATAGAGTTCTCCTATACATTGTTGCATCATTTGCCTCTAAAAACCCAAAAGTCTCAACTGTTCATCAGTTTCTTGGGGAAGTTAAAATGAAGCAACAGCTTTATTAAAAAAAGAAAAGAAAAAGAATGAAAAAGAACATTTCCTTCCAAGCAGTAACAAACCTTATATTTTCTACATAAAGATCAAATACTTCTTTTTATAATGAATCCCTAGCACATAACTCTATCTTTTACACATAATGATTAAAAAAAACCAAACAGTGCTACAAGGTATCTAAATTGAGTGAAAATTGTTTTCGCTAATAAAAAGTTACCTTTGATGGTTAGTATAGGTAACGATAGAAAAGAAGCACTACTAGCTCTCAAAGTAAATCTAGTTTAGAAATTCATCTCCTCAAACTTTGGGATAGCAATCAATGTGGCACCGAAACAAAAATATTTTGGAGGCTGAAAAAACTGATCACACAGAAATAAAAAAGCAAAAATAATCACAAGAAGTGATTAGAAGTACTATATCACCTGTGCTACAAACCATATAGTCACCAGTTAGCCAGCCAACTAGCACTTTGGTTCTTTGAGAGCCCTGTACTCTGTACTTGAAAAATAACGTGGAAAGCGAACAAAGTAACAGAAACCTAAAAGTCAATAGATCTAATGTCCCAGAGTACAAAGGTAAGTGGTTAGCACTGAAATACAAACAGCTGGTATTCTTTGTTGTCAAGATTTCTGTGTAAGATAATTTTCAATGCCTTGAACATAAGCCATTATTAGTCATGAAGTAAATCTCTCCAATTAAATTCCACTGAAAATAAGCATTTTTAAGAGCATATTCAAGATCAGAAATACATTTAATAAAGGCATAAAATTATATCTTACCAATAAGTCCCTTGTGTCAAACTTGGAAATAGTAAAACCATACTGGTTGATTATGAAGTTCTAAAACAACACAAAACTACAAATAATTGAACACAGAATTGAGTTCATAAGGACTTAACTGACCCTATATGTACACTTACTGAAGTAAAATATATTTATGCTAAAAACTATTAAAGGTATTTATGCTATTAATTACTCTCCAGAGCATTTTAGAAACATTTACCTTAATGAACACTCAAGTTCCTAAGTAGATTTTAATGGAATATAACCTAAATTCTAAGTAGCCATATTAACTGCAACTATTTACAGCTAAGTAGTCTAGCTGTCACTAGTAGGAGACAGGATCAGCAATAGAGTCGATGTTAGATCTACTTGATAATATAAAGAATATTGAAAGGGAAAATGGCTATTTTCCTTCTGGAGGTAGATCAATGTATGTCATGATTTTGGGGGGGGGGGGTTGGGGGAGAAGTTTAAGTTGTTGTTTTGACCTATTGACTCTGAGATGTTTGTGAGATAATAAAGTGGAGTGTTTGGGATACATGTGATCTAAAGTTTAGGAGACAGGTCTGGTCTGGAGATAGATTTTAGAGTATTAATATCTGTAATCTGCCCATCTCTCTCCATTTTCATGGTCACACTATACTCCAGATCAATAGTCTCTCTCATCTTCATCACCACAATGATAGTCCACATGAATGGTACACCCTTGTGGTAGTGTTCTGCACACACGCACACACAGTGGCTCTGACAGTATCTTCCTAAAAGAACAACCAGAGAGTAGACCCTACATATCTGATTTGTGGCTTTCCCATCCAAAAGTCTAGTTTCTTTGCATCTATGCCTGATATTCTTTATTCTCTAGAACAAATGTAACTAGAATAATCTTGTAAAATGCAACTCTGACAATGTTCCTTTTCTTGCTCAAATCATTAAGGGAACCTTTGGATCAAAATCTAAGTAGTTCTTGACATGGTATATGAGAGGTTCTGCATAATTCCGCCCCTGTATAACCTCTCTGGACACATCTTTTGCCCCTCTTTCTCACCACTTAAGATTTCTGAAAAGACCCTACTTTCTCTTTTTTCAGGCCTTTACAAATGCTATCCCCCTTTGCCTAAAACACTCTTCATTTCACTTAGCCTGGCTAACTATTTATCACTCACAGCTTTAAAATCTTAAAGGCAACCTTCTCTAACATCCCATACTAGGGGGTAGGAGGAAGGGGGAGAGACCCAAATTATATTCTTTCATAATATCCTGTACTCTTTGATAACATTTATCACACCTAGGATGATTTAATACACTTCTTTTCCTGACTTACTGAAAGCTCCATAAGGCAGATCTGTTTAGCTCTGCCACTACATAACTCTGACATCTATTAAATGAAATGAATGGACTTTCATTCTACAATAATCTAGATGCTATTAAAACTGAAATCCAAATACTACTAATTTCCCTGCAAATACATACATGGTAAGATCTACAATTCCAATCTATATGTACATTTCCTACATGCCTGAGTGTATGTGTCTAAATTACGTACATATAGTGTAAAGGTAAGAACAAGTACTTTTATATATGTATTGTTTTAAGTGTTTCACTAGTATTAACTTCTTTAATCTTCATAACAGCCTTACCAGGTAGTTGCTATTAGTAGTGCCCATTTTCTATATGGAAATAGATAGAGATTAAATGATATGCCCAATATCACAAACCTTGAAGTGGCACAACAGGAATACAAGCTCAGGGAATATAGCTCCAGAACTCACACTCCAGAAGAGTAGAAATGAAGAATCTTGCTCACCACTACATTCTTAGCACTTAAATACAGTAACTGCTCAATAAATACCTATCCAAGTTTAAATATGTATTTATTGAAAAGAAAATTAGGTTGAGGAAAATAAAAATACATGAATCTGCTCTGGCCAGTGTGGCTCAGTTGGTTGGAGTGTCATCCCGTACGTACATCTAAAAGTTTCAGGTTTGATTCTTGGTCAGGATATATACCTAGGTTGCAGGTTTGATTCTCTTTGGGGCACACTGATGTTTCTCTCCCCGCCCCTCTCTCAGAAGGCAATTAAAAAAATAAATAGCCGAACGGGTTTGGCTCAGTGGATAGAGCGTCGGCCTGTGGACTGAAGGGTCCCAGGTTTGATTCCGGTCAAGGGCATGTACCTTGGCTGCGGGCACATCCCCAGTAGGGGGTGTGTAAGAGGCAGCAGATCGATGTTTCCCTCCCATCGATGTTTCTGACTTTCTATCCCTCTCCCTTCCTCTCTGTGAAAAATCAATAAAATATATTTAAAAAAAAACAAATACATGGCCTAAATCATGGGCTATGCTGAGTGACTTGCTTCCAGAATAGAATATGGAATGAGTGGATATGGGGGTGAAACCTGGCAAACCAAGATCTCAAAAAGATGGTCATGATTAATATAATTTTATCATACTGTTTGCATGTAACCTTGATATATATATTGTGATGAGAATGGCTCTTCATCTCTGTTGTCTTGCCCCCTAAAAACCATGAGCCCGGGCTAATCAAGAAAAAAACATCAGCGATATCACCTCACACCTATCAGAATGGCTATCATTAATAAGTCAACAATGTGAAGTAAAGGAAACCTTCATGCACTGTTGGGGAATGCAGATAGGTGCAGCCATTGTGGAAATCAATACGGAGTTACCTCAAACAATTAGGATGGCCTGCAGACATCCCCCAGGGGTCCTGGAGTGCAAGAGGGCACAGGCCAGGCTGAGGGGCCCACCAGTGCACAATCAGGGCCTGGGAGGGAACATGGGAGGGCTCCAGGGCATATCCATCTCACCCAGTCCTGATCAACCAGACCCCGGCAGCAAGCTAACCTACCTGTTGGAGCATTTGCCCTCTGGTGGTCAGTGGACATCATAGTGACTGGTTGAACGGTAGGACAATTAACATATTAGGCTTTTATTATATAGGACTAGAGGCCTGGTGCACAAAATTCGTGCATGGGTGGGGGGTCACCTCAGCCCAGCCTGCACCCTCTCCAATCCAGGATCCCTCAGACATCCCTCTCATAATCCAGTTCCGATGGCTCCTAACTGCTTACTTGCATGTTGGCCTGATCGCCCCTAACTGCTCCCCCCTGGCAGCCTGGTCACCCCCAACTTCTCCCCTGCCAGTCTGATTATCCCTAATTGCCTCTGCCTGTTGGCCTGATGGTCCCCAACTGTCTCCCTCCCCCCCCCCCACCAGCCTGGTTACCCCCAACTGTCCCTGCTGCTGGCCTAGTTGCCCCTTACTACCCTCTCACCCCATCAGCCTAGTCACCTCTCAATGCCCTCCCCCCCCCCCCCCGCTGGCCTGGTTGCCCCACGCAGCCTGTTCAGTCAGATGGTCGCCCCTCATTAACCCTCCTGCCAGCCTGGTAACCCCACACAACCTGCTGTTCGGTCATTACGGTGAGGGCATCCTGACCAATTTGCATATTACCCTTTTATTTGTATAGATAGCCAAAATTTGGAAGCAGCCCAAGTGCCCATCAGTAGATGAATGGATACAAAAGCTGTGATACATTTACACAACGGAATACTACTCGGCCGTAAGAAAGGAATGAAATCTTACCTTTTGCGACAGTGATGGATGGACCTGGAGACAATTATGTTACGTGAAATAAGCTAATCAGAGAAAAGCAAGTACCATATAAGTGAAACTAATAAACAAAGTGGAGTCAGACTCATAGATACAGAAAACAGACTAACAGCTATAAAGCCAGGGGTTAAGGCTAGGTGAAAAGGGTGACTCAGGGACACAGACAATAGTATGGTGACTGCCACAGAGAAGGAAGGGTGGAGAGGTAGAAGAGGATAAAAGGAGTGGGAGGATAAATGGTGATGGAAGGAGACTTGATTGGGGTGGTAAGCACACAATACAATATGTACCTGATGTATTGTAGAATTGTGCTGAAACTTGTATAATTTTGTTAATCAGTTTCACCCCAATAAATTCAATTTTAAAAGTTTTTAAATCTCAATCGAAGAATATTCTATAAAATTTGACAGGTATTCCTCAAAATTGTCATAGTCATCAAAAACAAGAAAAGTATGAGAAACTGGAATTCTGGAATCAAAAATGAACATTAACCCGAAGCCGGTTTGGCTCAGTGGATAGAGCGTCGGCTTGTGGACTGAAAGGTCCGGGGTTCGATTCCGGTCAAGGGCATGTACCGTGGCTGCGGGCACATCACCAGCAGGGGGTGTGCAAGAGGCAGCTGATCGATGTTTCTCTCTCATCGATGTTTCTGACTTTCTATCCCTCTCCCTTCCTCTCTGTGAAAAATCAATAAAATATATTTTTTTAAAATGAACATTAAGGGAAAACTAATGAAATCTGAATAAAGTGTGTAGTTTAATAGTAATGTAGCAATTTTGTTACCTTAGTTGTGACAAATGTACCATATAATGTAAGAAGTAACAATATGAAAACTGGATGAGGCATCACTCTGTATACTATCTTGCAACTTTCTGTAAATGTAAACTAGCCTAAAAGAAAAAGTTTACTTAAATTTTTAAAAGTTTAGGGTAAGGGAAATTAAGGAATACATAAATCAAAATCTTTTGGAAGAAAATAATAATAAACATTATTTTGGTCCCTTTATATTTGGTGGCAAAATAGAGATAGCACTCTCATAGAGTGGAAATAAAGTTATTAATAATTCCACAGTTATTACACAATTCTATAATATTAATTATAAAGTCACGTGACCAAAGCAAATGCCCCTTGAATTCTAATTTCGCACAATACCTTTTTCTCAGTCCTCAACACTTCAATTATTAACTCTGACAAAAAACTGTATCATCAGCTGTCAGCTCTATATTGACTGAATTATCCCACACTTCCAGCTTCTAGTCACTAAAGGTCAAATTCACCTAATACTCAACTAAACTCACCACCTTCTTTGTGATGTTTCCCCTTCTAAATCTCCTTTTCAAAGTTAATTTTTTTCAATAGATCTTTCCTTCTCCTTCCTCTTCAGTCCCACAATTAGTCCTACACATTACTGTCATATGAACCTTCCTCAAATAAAGATTTTATCACATTATTCCACTCTCAAATGCCATATTTAAGTTCAGAAGTAATGTTTTCAAGGCCATCCTATCCTATCTAATAAAAGGGTAATATGCAAATTAACCATCACTCAGCTACACCAAAAGCCGTGCCCACCAGCCAATCAAGAGCAGTATGCAAATCAACCCAACCAAGATGGCTGCAGGCACAGAGTGAGCAGAGGCTTGGACTGCCTCAGGTGATGGAGGAAGCCAAGCTTTCCACACACCCTGGCCAACCCATGCCTCCACTCAAGGCTATAAAGTTTCAATTATAGAAGATAGATAAATCCCAACAAAAATGGCTGTGGCCACTGAGCAAGCAGGAGTCTTGGCTCTGCTCAAGGCTACAGAGTTTCAATATTAGAAGATAAATAAATTCCAGATACCAGGGCCTCTGCTTGGGTTGCTGGTGGGGGGGGGGCATGGCCAGCCTGCAAATCACCACAGGACCCTCGCCCAGGCTGCCCCACACCCTAAGGAAACCCCCACCCTGATCTGGGACACCCTTCAGGGCATACCAGCTGGCCCCCACCCGTGCACCAGGTTTCTATCCTATCTAATAAAAGAGTAATATGCAAATTAACCACCATTCCAACACACAAGACAGCTGCCCCTATGTGGACACAAGATGGCTGCCACAAAGTGGCCAGCAGGGGAGGGCAGATGGGAGGGACCAGGCCTGCAAGGAAGGGTAATTGTGGGCAATCAGGCCAGCAGGGGAGGACAGTTGGGAGGGACCAGGCCTGCAAGGGAGGGCATTTGCAGGCAATCAAGCCTGCAGGGGAGGGCAGTTAGGAGTGACTGGACTGGCAGAGGAGGGAAGTTGGGAGTGGCCGGGCCTACAGCCGGGAGGGCAGTTAGGGGTGACCAGGTCTGCAGGGGAGGGCAGTCAGGGGCAAACAGGCTGGCAGGGGAAGTTAGGCATCAATCAGGCTGGCAGGGGAGTGGTTAGGGGGTGATCAGGCTGGCAGGCAGGCAAGCAGTTGGGAACCAGCAGTCCTGAATTGTGAGAGGATGCCAGACTGCCCATTTAGGGTGTAAATGGGCAATCAGACATCCCTTGAGGGGTCCCAGATTGGAGAGGGTGCTAGCTGGGCTGAGGGACACACACCCCCGTGCACAAATTTCGGGCACCAGGCCTCTAGTCCATAATAACTGTTTATCCTTTTGTGCCCATCACATGTAAAGAAAGACCTTTCCATCATCTCTCTACCTTATAAGTCCTGTTTTTCCTTTATTCACAAAATAATAAAATATCCACTAAGCATATAACATATATCTGAGAAGATAAGATTTTATAATCTTGGAGTAATAAAACTTAAAAAGATAACTAATAACATGGGAATCTGTCTATTCAAGGATATATCCTCAGTTCCTATAGAGTGCCTGGCACATGGTAGGTGCTGAAAATACATTAAATGAAAACAAGG
This sequence comes from Antrozous pallidus, assembly GCA_027563665.1. Taxonomy (NCBI): domain Eukaryota; kingdom Metazoa; phylum Chordata; class Mammalia; order Chiroptera; family Vespertilionidae; genus Antrozous; species Antrozous pallidus. Next base: position 46,160,719 of record CM050523.1, read on the forward strand.
CAGTACAGAATGTTACTGTACAAAAGAATTTGGTGTTATTAGAGATGAGAGTGTTCAGATGGAGAAAGGCAGGTCCAAAATTGTATTATTTAAAAGTTCTTAGGGCAATCAAAATTACAACCAAACCTCAAGCCTGAGCAGATCTTCAGCAGTTAAGAAGATGTGTGCAGGTGCATGTCAACAAAAAAATGTTATATCAACAAAGGTTTAAAAAAAAAAAGAAGAAGTAAAGTTGGTATAATTTTAGAGTAGTGAAGAAACAGTTCTTATAGGTTTGTGTAAAATAAGATGGGAGAAGCCAGGAACCAAAGTTTGAAGTCTTGAGAAGAAATTTGGTATTCACCCTTGATCTTCAGGATAATTTAATGGGAGTAACACTTTAGAAAGCAAGAGAGCCCTATTTCTTCAAGAAGCCTCCCCTATCCACTCAAATCTCTAGTTTTCTTTCTCTCTTAACTTACAGCACCTGCCTGGTTCATACAATTTAACTGCTAACTATATCATCTCACAATGTAAACACTTTCAGATGTTAATATAGTCTCTTAAACCTAAGAACAGGGATCAAATCTTAGGCCTCTTTTTCCTCCCAAAGAAATCAGCAAATCATTAAACCTTCAAAAGTTTGTTTTTGATGAACTTTTGCATTTATGCAAAAATGACAACTGAAGAGCAACACACACATAGCTAAGCCATATACTGGCATAAGAACAAGACTATTTTTTAAAGTTTCATTTGATAGCATAACTAATGATGTAGTTATCTTCCAGCGTATGTTTTCAATGCTTTTTGCTTTATATAAGTATTTCATCACCTCATTTACTTTTCCTTCTCAACAAAGCATTGCTCTAAGGGTTCAGCACACATATTCATTTCTCAACCCCATTATCTTTTCTGCACTGAAGCCTTCCTGATATTTTTATGTTAACTTCATTAAGAACCATTATCATGGTGTAATTAAAATTCTAATAAGAGCTGCTATAATTTCTCTACAAAATTCTTAAGTATTTCTAAATTTCTCTACATATCCTTAATGTTTCCTGTAGTTTTTAGCACTCTACAAGTAAAACTGGTTCAAATAAAAACATATGTTACGGAAAGTATTCACAAAATAAAACAAAATGCATTAGTAACCAGGGACTGTATTTAAATTCTAAAATTTTCCAAATGCTCCAAAAGTTTGGATTTTAAAGTTTTCAATCCTTCGACATTTAATTTTATATAGTCTAAAAATTAATTTTTATTCCCTTAAAATCTGTTCATGTTAGCATTCATGTTAATACCTTCCAAAAAAAAAGCTTAAGAAAGTGTGAATACATAAATCAAACAAGTGTTTATTACAACCCCAAACATGTACTTTCAATGGTAATAATCTTTTCAGGTTACGACTTTTATGTAAAAAGAAAAAACTTTAGGTTTTTATAAAACGATCAAAAAAATCCTCCAGAACGTAATTATTTGATTACACCAGAACCTCTCATTAACGGCTTAAAATCCAAACATCACCCCAATTCCCGAGGTAGGAAACTCCATACATAATGTCCCATTCTAATCCCCACTTCTCTTTAATGGGAACCTCATACTACTGAGATTTTAAAGATGAATCATCAAAACGACAAAGGACGGCAAAAATGTCAATTATATACCTTACAAGGACTGCAAGGAAACTGAAGTCTTTCGATTCGGACATGTACAGTTCAGCTTTTTCCACTTCCCCACCTCAGAAAACACGAAAATGAATGTGGCTGGAAAGCTACAGCCCGGTTACAAAGCCGCTGGCTTCCAGTGAAGTGTCACCCTAGTGGCACCAGGACAATCTCTCACACTCTGCCGGCCACGTGGCTGTCACAATTAGGAGGAGGACGGGAGAAAGAGCATAAACTAGCCAGAAATAAATAACAGCACTCCTGCCCCCACCTTGGAGTTCGGGTAAAAGAATAAAGTATGTGTCATTTCTTTGCATGTAAGATTTTTTTTTCCGGTAAAGAGAAAACTAAGTACAGAGGCCGCTTTAAAGAGACTTTAAAGCAAAGAAGATGCCGAGTGTGTTGCCCCCAATGAATTGGGTGCCCCAACTCCCCTGAGCTGCGGTGGGAAAAAGCATTCCGGAAAAGGGTAAAGGGGTGGAGTAGAGCAAGATGGAGCGCAGGCACGGGGGCCGCTTTCCCCGGACGCCCACCGCCCTCCCAGGCTCGTTGCGGCGGCGGCCGCGGGGCAAACTGAGGGCGAAAGTGCCCTCGCAGCTCACACCCAGGAGAGACGACTGCAGGGCAGAGGTAGCGGCGGCCCCGAGAGAGAAGGCGAACAGGAAGTGTCCATTTTGTAGCGCTGAAACACTAACTCCCACCCCACCTAGACAGCCACCCTCGCAGGCCCCCAGGGCGTCCGCTGGAGGAGGAGCCCAAGGGTGCCGGGGTCGACCACCCCCACATCCGGGGCCCGAACCTGCCCATCCCAATGCCCCGGCACCCAACCGCCCGAAGTTCACTCCCGGCGGCGCCCTGCGCCTTCCAGGGCACTCCCTGGCCGGGCTCGGCCGGAGTCCGCCCGGGGCCGAGCGAGGACTCCACGCCCCGCACTTCTAGTTCCAAGACGAGCCAGGGGAAGGGGCGTTGCAAAGACTCCTGGGGGGCTCGGGACAGCCACTTTCCCGCACAGCGGATTCTCCCCAGTCGAACCCCAAGCGTTCTCGGGGTCACCCCCAGCCTTCTCCGAAAGACGGCACCCTTCGCCACAGTTTCCTCGCGCGACACCGCTCCCGAGCGGTCAATACCTTTCAGGAAAAACTCCGAACTCCTCACGGGGCCGTACTCCCGTCAGTTCGACGCCCCCGGGGAGCCCACACACCACCCAAACAGCGCTCTGGGGAAGATCCCCGAGCAGGAGCCAAATCCTTGGGACGAAAATGTCCGAGCGCGTCACGGGACAGCCGCCTCCGGGCCCCACGCCCGGCGCCGGCCGCACGCGCTGCTTGTGCCCAGGAGCTGCGCCGCGACCCCGGGCGGCGAGCGCGGACGCCGGGCGGCGCCGGCCCGAGAGGGCGCCGTTCCACCCGGGACTCACCGTCAGCTCGGCCGCCGCGGCGGGGAGGCAAGGGACGGGAAGGGGAAGACACAATATGGCAGAGCCCCGCAGCTGCTCCCGAAAGCTTCCAGCAGCCGCCTCCGGGAAGACACCGCCACGGGCAAGCAGCAGCAGCTGCGGTGCCGGCCTCGGCAGTACCACATCCCCCGCCCCTCCTCCCGCTGGCTTCCTCCCTCTCCCCCCGCCCTTCCCCCCGCTGCCATGGAAACGTGGCGCCAAGGAGATTAGCCCCGCCCCTCCCTTGGTTCCCGCCTCCCAGAGCCTCTCGGGAGGCGTGCTCGGCCCGCCCCTTCCCGTCCCCTCCCACCTCAATTGAAGGGCCGGGCTCGGACCCGGAGGCGGCCCTGAAGGGCGGGTCGGGGAAGTGGGGAGCTGCGGTGTCCGGAAGGGCGGGGCTCGCACAGAGGTAGGGCGGAGACGTGGTGGGCCGGTGCGGGTTTCGGGCTGAGGAGAAGCTGGGGAAGGCGGGAAAATGTAAAGGCCTCGCCCGTCCGGGGAAGGACCTATAGGAGTGCGGCGGGGCGCGGCGCGGCCGCTGACTGGCCGAGAAGGCGCGGGGCGGGGCCGGGCGAGGGTGCCAGTCCCGGCCGGCCGTACCGCGAAGCCGATGCTAGCAGCGTTGTGAGGACAGCCCCCAACAGCCCGCGCCCTTGTGGTTTCCCCACAGAGGCTTCCGCTTTTGGCCAGGCTTTTTGAAAGCGCTTTAGGGACGATAAAGCATGAATATAAACTTAGGGCATTAGTACCCTCGCTGACTGAAATTTTATGTGGAAACTGAACTCCACGCATTTGTGGTGGGGGGGAAAAATGACGTTGGAACCAAAAGGTAATGAGCATAGCATTTACAGAGGGCACACAGTGCTAGGGACAGGGCCACGTGCATTGTCATAACCATAATGCTAACATAGCGTTGCCAGATAAAATACAGGAGTGTCCACTTACATCTGAACTTCGGGTGAAAGTAGAATCATTTTTTAAATATAAAATGTTCCACTTGGGATATTGTAATTTCTTTTGTTTGCTAAACCTGCCAACCCTATCCTAACTCTTACAAATTTCCAGAGAAGGAAACTGAGGGTTAGAAAAATAACCTGTCAGATATAAAGTAAGTGGCAGAACTAAGGCTCTATTTTACTAAAATTATGATGTTGATAATGAAATCTCTGAATATCTATATCCACATCTCCAAAAACTACAGTAGTGATACCTACGCCCTCACAAATGCGTTGGAAGGGTTAAAAGAAAAGGTATACGAAAAAGACCTGCGCAGTGACTGGGTGCTCACTTTCTTCCTGAACTCTCAATGTTGGTTAGTCACTGTGTGCCAGGCTCTGAGTGTAAGTGAGCTGAGTATAGAACAAGCTGCCTGCTAACAATAAAACCAGTCAAGCTGAGGGGATGACAGTGATAAAAAAAAAAAAAATTAATAGGCATCAGGATATATAAAAGCAAAAATGGAAGTTTGATCCCTCTCATTTCACAGATGAAAACACTGTATTTATATGATTTGTCCAAAGTCATCTGCTAGTCTCATTTGCTTTTCTTTTTAATCTTTATTGTTGAGGTTATTACAGCTGTCCCTCTGTTTTACCCCTGTTGCACCCCTCCACCCAGTCCCCCCCAGCACCAGGCCTTTGCCAACCTGTTGTCTGTGTCCATAGGTAATGCATAGCCTATCTAATAAAAAGGGAATATGCTAATTGCCCCACCCTCAAAGATGGTGGTGCCCACAGCCATGAGATGGCAGTGCCCAGTCCCCTTAGCCCTGCCAGGGCAGCAGGTGCCCCACGCCTGCCTCTGGAGTTCACCAGTCCCCTCAGCCCCCCAGGTCGGCCCACGGCTCAGGAAACCAAGGCCAGCTGAGGCAGTGGCAGCAGCAGAGGTGTGATGGGGCATTCACTGGGTCTCCTCCTGCCCCTGAGGGCTCCTGAACTGTGAGAAGGGGCAGGCCGGGATGAGGGGTTCCCCTCCCCCCTCTTCAGTGTATGAATTTTCATCCACTGGCCCTCTAGTATGTATATTAGATCTTTGTTTAATCTCTTCCTGGCCCACCACTCCCCTTCCCTCTGAGAATCATCAGTCTGTTCCATTTCCATGCCTCTGATTCTATTTTATTCACCAGTTTATTTGATTTATTAGATTTCATATTCATCTATTTTTATTTTTATATTCAATTGTTGATAGGTATGTATATGTTGCCATTTTGTTCATATCTTTTATCTTTTTCTTCTTCCTCTTAAAAAATACCTTTCAACATTTCATATAATACTGATTTGATGGTGATGAACTTCTTTAGCTTTTTCTTGCTTGTGAAGCTCTTTATCTGACCTTCAATTCTAAATGATAGCTTTGCGGAGTAGAGTAATCTTGGTTATAGATCCTTACTATTCATCACTTTGAATATTTCTTGCCACTCCCTTCTGGCCTGCATAGTTTCTGTTGAGAAATCAGCTGATAATCATATGGGTGTGTCCTTGTAGGTAACTAGCTGCTGTTTTCTTGTTGCTTTTAAGATTCTCTCTTTGTCTTTAGCCCTTCACATCTTAATGATGAGCACAAATTTCATGCACCGGTCCTCTAAGATAATAGTAATGTCTTCTATATTTAAAAATACATAGCAATGGTATTAAACTCAGGAGAGGGTAAATGAAATCAAGGTTTCTAAAATTTGTATATTGTCTTATAAGTTGGAAAAAGTTACAATTAATAGTAGACTCTGATAAGTCAAGAATCCATCTTGTAATCTCTAGAAGAATCACTGAGAGAATAGTAAAAGATAGTCAAGGGTCACCAGAGAAACAGAACTAACACAAAGCATATGTATGTATATATAGATAAAGAGAGAGATTTATTTTAAGTGAGTCGAAAATCTTCAGGGTAGGCTTACAGGCTGGTGATCCAGGGAAAGAGTTGCAGTTTGAGTCCAAAGGCAGTTTTCTGGCAGAATTCCTTCATGCTCAGAGGTGGTCAGTGTTTGTTCTATTAAGGCCTTCAACTGATTGGATGAGACCTGCTTATATTATGAAGGATAATCTGCTTTACACAAAGTACATTGATTTAGATGTTGATCATATTAAAAAATACACTCACAGTGACAATGCCAAATTGACACAAAATTAATCATCACACTATGCAACTTTCAATCTAAAAAAGGGAGAACAGAGTAATAAAAAGTAATAAATCTAGCTGGTTTTTCTCAGTGGATAGAGCATCCGACTGAGGACCCAAGGGTCTGGGTTCGATTCGGGTCAAGGGCACATACCTTGGTTGCATTTTACTCTATTTCATGGTTTTGTGGGTCAGGAATTTGGTTAGGAAATCATTCTCTGGGTGATGGCTAACTAGGGTGAAATATCCTAGATAACCTCTTTACTCTCATGTCTGGCACCTCAGGTAAGGTGGCTTCAATGGCCCTGACTGGTTTGGCTCAGTGGATAGAGCATCGGCCTGCAGGCGGAGGGATTCCAGGTTTGATTCAGGTCAAGGCCACGTACCTTGGTTGCCGGCACATCCCCAGTGGGCGGTGTGCAGGAGACATCCAATCAATGATTCTCTTTCATTGATGTTTCTAACTCTCTATCCCCCTCCCTCCCTTTCTGTTAAAATCAATACAATATATAGATTTTTTAAAAAGATGGCTTCAATGGTGGGGGTTAGCTGGACCAACCTGACTGGGATCATATGTGTGGGTCCTTTATTCTCATTGTTGATTGGGTCCTTTGGTTTTTGTTCAAGTAGTTCCATGACTTGCTCTTCTTCACATGATCTCTCCAGGCAGATAGGCAGACTTCTTAGGCACAAGCTCAGGGTTTTCAAAAGTACTTGGAGTTAGCATATTGTTACTTTTCCCACATCTGTTGGATAAAGCAAAATACATGTCCTTCCCAGAGTAAAAGGGAGGGAACTATATAAGGGTGTAAATGTTAAAAAGTCTGATAAACCTGGGACTACCAATCCATTTAACCAGCTGGCACAGATATGACACAAGACAAAACAAAAAAATCACAATTTAGCTATATACTGTTATAAGGGATGTATATATAGAACATACTCATGCAGAAAGGGATGGAAAAAAACTGAAATCATGTAATATTTTCTAAGAAAAGCTGGAATAGCTATGTTAATATTGGATTAAGTACACTCTAAGACTAAAAAAAAAAAAAAAAAAAAAAACGCCACCAGAAATAAAAAGACTCTTCATAATGATGAAGATTTAAGTTGCCAAGAAGATTAAAAATTTCAAGTTTTATTTTTTTATTCTTTTTAAGATTTTATCATTTTTATTTTTTAATATATTTTATTGATTTTTTTACAGAGAAGAAGGGAGAGAGATAGAAACATAGATCAGCTGCTACCTCTTGCACACCCTCTACTGGGGATGTCCTTGCAACCAAGGTACATGCCCTTGACAGGAATTGAACCTGGGACCTTTGAGTCCACAGGCCAATGTTCTATCCACTGAGCCAAACTGGTTTTGGCTAAAAAATTCCAAGTTTTATTACCCTGATAACATATTACTTAAAGCAAAGTTAAAGCACTGCAAGGAGGAATACAAAATTGATGATTTTAGCAGGAAATGTTAATATATGCTTACCAAAAAAATTGGCAGACAGAAAATTCAGTAAGAATATAGGTTTGAACAACACTATGAGCAAAATTAATTGTAAAGGCATATTGAGTACATTCCTATATTCCCTTACATATATGAACAAATATATCACTTTATGTTATTTCTGTTTTGGCTCATGAAATTGGAAGGGACATCTAAAGATTCTGAGCCTTCAGGCTGATGAGAAGCTATCTGTATTTTACAGATACAGTGTTAAAACAGATACAGTTTTACCTTACTCATTAAATAAATTCCCACTATTGGCCAGGCCCTGAACTTAGTAGAGATGAAAACTATAGTTAAAACTGCTGATAAACAAATCAGAAAATGCAATGTGGTTTTATAAGTATAGTGATAGAGCTTTGCATAAGGAGTAATGAGAACCAAATCCTAACTCAGGAAGTGATGCCTGAGAAAAGTTTGGAAAATGTGGAAGAGTAGTGGCTATATGTGAGTGGAAAGTGGAACTGTACCAAGCAAAGCCTAGTTGTGAGAGAGCTTGGCTGTTCATCAGAGAACTGCAGGTCATTTGGAATGTCTGATGTATAAAAGGTTGCTGGAGTTAAGAGTTATATGGTTGCAAGAAAGAGAAACTCATGCTAATTGGCTAAAATAAAGGAGTAACAAATATAAAAATAGGCAGGGATTATGTAAGACACAACTGTGGGAAGAACAGCTAACATTACAAGATGTCTTGTTTCCCCTTTTTTTCTCTCATTGTCTGATTTCTGGTTTTAGCTTTTCTTTGTATGACTGCTTCATTTCCTCAGCAGACTGGCTTTTCTGCTCACTTATCTGCTTGCATATAGGCTACTATTGCTATTCCAAATAGTAGCCCCAGCTCTAACTCTGGCTACACTACCCAGTTTGCCCAACTTTCCAGCTTAGCAACCTACAGTTATTACTTAACTCCATATCAGGCTCTCAATTCCGTATTCCCAGGAGCTGTAATCTGACTGGTACAGTTTCAACATGCATGTAAATCAAGGGTCAGCAAACTATGGCCAGAGGATAAAGAGGGGGCAATCTGGCCTGCCTTACATTTTTGTAAGTAAAGTTTTATATTGTCTATGGCTGCTTTGGCATTACAAGGACAGAGTTGAGTAGCTGTGACAGAGAACATATGAACTGCAAAGCTGAAAATACTATCTAGATTTTTATAGAAAACTAGAGGCCCATTGCACAAAGATTTGTGCAATAGGCCTTCCTTCCCATGGCTTTCAGCACCGGTTGTCCTCCAGCACCTGGGACCCAGGCCTTTGCTCTAGCTGCCACCTTCCATCTTCGCTCCTGCTGGCCAGAATCTGCTCTGGCTAGAATCTTTGCTCCAGCTGGAGCCTTCAGTCTTCTCAGCTTTGGCCAAAGTACCGCTCCTGTAGCTCCCTCCTCCCCCTGCCCTGCCCCTCATAGCAGGCATCCTGCCCTGCCTGGCTGCTCCATGCCTGTGTATGCAAATTAGCCCACCATCTATGTTGGGCTAATTTGCATACTCACGCTTGATTGGCTGGTGGTTGCTGCAGAGGTATGGTCAATTGGCATACTTCTATTTTAAAGTATAGATGTTAGTTGACCATTGCATTAGTTAGATGTGGGAAGGTAGGGCTGTTTAGAGGCTTAGTGAGGGTAAGACCTTATAATTAAAACTCAAGAGTTTTTTGAAGAAAAAGGATAATTTGGGGTAAAAGGCAACTGCGAAAGTATTTTGATACAGAAACTGAAGGCTCTAACATAGGAAAAATAATCTCTCAAATATGCACTAAATGTTGTATACAAAGGATGAAAGAGTGCAAGACAGTTACTTCTTAATCTGGAGAAGTTCATTAATTTACTAAATTTAGGAGAGTGTGTCATCCTAACTATCTTTAAATAATTCACTTGTGGCAAATTTCCCAGACTCTACACAGTTAGTTCTTGGTGAGATGAACTGGCTGAGGCACAATGTTCACTTCACAGAAAGGTTTCTAAATGTATGTCTAAAAGGTTAAATGTTACTTAATTTTCAAAAGAGAGAGTAAGAGAGAAAAGAGGGCCTGAGAAGATGAGATGTTTAGATGAAAAGACTGAGGCAGATAGACTGAGACTTGGGGGAATAGGAGGAGATAAAATCTAAAATTTACATTTGGTAAACTTAAGATTATTGCAGAGAAAATCTTTTATAAGTAGTCTTTGGTTGAGTAGAAAAATGATTTGAGTTTTAAAAACCTTAGAGATCATTCTAGTCCTTGCTACTCAAAATGTTTGAGCATACTCAGCAGCATTGGCATAGGAAATACAGAGTGCCAGGCCCAACCCCAGACCCACTGAATAAAAATCTGCATTTTTAAAGATCCCCCAGGTGATTCATATACACATTAAAGCATGAGAAATTGAAGCACTGAATTAGAATAGTAGTTTTTAGAGCCTTCAAAGTAGAATAGTTGTGGGTTATTTTGTTTGAATGGATTCTTACCTGAAGCCCAACTCTATTAAACAGATCAAAGTGGACCCACTCTGGTTGAAGATGGGAAGATTCTAAAAGGCAGGGAAGGGCTGGGAAAACCTAGGCATTTGTATCCTCTATTTCTCAAGAAACATAGTTTGAAAACCACTAACCTAACATAATCAGTGAAAGTAATACCAGAATCTTCAGGGTCAGCCTTTGTTAAACTCCCAGGTCCTCTTCCACTTCTGTCTCATTGAGAACTTCTACTACAATGAATCCCTATTAGTGATGGGATATTTTCTGCCTTTAGAGAGTTGGAACTTTGAAGACTTAGAAATCACTGTTCCAGATTCCTTGTCTGAGCTTAAAAATGGGGAGACTAAGGCTCAGAATGTGGCCAATGGAACTTTATTCAAACAGGCACATTTTACACTCTATATATTGCTTAAAAAAAAAAAAAGGAGCTGCTATAGACTATTTGTTTCTCCCCAAAATTCAAATGTTGAAACTTAATGTCCAGTGTGATGGTAGTAGGAGCCCTGAGGAGTGGCATTAGTGCCTTGATACAGAGAAGCCACAGAGCTCGCTGCCACTTCTAACATGTGAGATTTTAGCAAGATGGCAATCTGTGAACTAGGAATTGGGAGCTCATCAGGCACTGAATGGCGGGACTTTCCAGTCTCCAGAACTGTGAGAAATACATATTTGTTGTTTATAAGCCACTCAGTGTATGTTATTTTGTTATAACAGTTTGAAGGGACTAAGACAGAGGCAAACCTAAAGCTTAAATAATTCTTAGGGACTAAAGGGGTTCAGAGCAGACCTCTCCAAAGTGTGCCAATTTGGTATATGAATTATTTTGAGCTGAAGCAGTTGTGACCCTGTGGGCTCACAAGAAACTTGATCTGTCTTTTAAGTTTGGGACCTAACCCATAACAAGATTTATCACCAGAAATAACTTTTTATGGCATATCTATGCGATAGGACAAACTTATAATTACTGAACATCTGTTCTTATCATTCTGCGAATGATCTTTCCCTGCTCAGAGCCCTATGGTACCTCATTCTTAGCTCAGACGGCTATATATGCCTCATTTTAACTGTCTGTCTTTGAACCTCTCACGCGTATAGGATCTCTGACTCTCTCATGTATATGGGGTTCCCATATATAGGTATGTAATTAAATTGGGTTATTTTCTCTTGTAAATTTGTCTCATTTGATTATTAGACCAGCTGGAAGAACCTAGGAGGGTAGAGGAAATTACCCTCCTTCCTCACAGGACAAGAAAGTGCTAAAGTTCCATATCCTTCACTGGTCCTTCCCGATTTAGCAGTCCCCCAAGTGAGAGAGCATTTGTGCAGTTTTTAAAAACTCTAGACTTAGAGAGACTCAGGTTTAAATCCTGGCTCCACTGCTTACTAGCCCAGGCAAAATATTTCAATATTTTCTTAACCTCTTCATGTCTAAAAGGAAGATAATAATTTCAGCCTCAGAGGGGTGCTGTGAAGCAAATATATGTGAAACAATTTAGCACATGGCCTGGTAAACAAGTGCTCAATAAATCTTACTATTACTATTATTTTTAAATGAACCACAACTAGAAAGTCAACCTATATCAATTTAGAAATTGCTTAAAAGGATTACCCATTTGTAGCAATAGGCTAACTAGTATATATAGTTTATTTAAAATTAAGTACTGTAGTTGTGAAAATGGTTTTTGATAAATGAGATAAATGTTTAGGGAAGACAGTGAGTATTAAAGGGATTCTAAATTATATTATAGCAAATGCAACTTTGTTTTCCACAGTAGTGTTGCTTTTAGAGTCAGACATTTTTAGTAATGATGACTGATGGCTTCAATCGCTCTCTCTTTTTTCTTTTTTCTTTTTAATCATCACCCAACAATATGTTTTTATTGATTTTTAGAGAGAGAGGAAGGGAGAGAGCGCGAGAGAAACATGGATTGGTTGCACATTTCCTGCAACTACCTCTCAACTAATTCAGAAAAAAATTATATGTATAGAGAATATGGAGGAGTGGTAGAGCAAATGTAGTTAATTGTTAATGATTGATGAATTTGGGTGAAGAATGTATAGAAATGTATGTATTGTTCTCATAACTCTTTTGTAAGTTTAAAATTACCTATAATAATAAAGCATAATATGTTAATTAGACCAGACGTCTTTCTGGATGAAGCCAGGGCTGCAAGGGAAGCCTGAGCCCCGGGCGCCAGAGGGAAGCTGGTGCTGGCAGCTGGGGGAAGGAAGGCCTACTCTTGCATGAATTTTGTGCACTGGGTCTCTGGTTTCAAAATAAAAAGTTTAAAATAATAAAACCAATCATTGAACAAAATTCTCCCTCTATCCCTTAACTTCCAGCTGGGATCCAGCAACCACCAACATAAATAGGAAAACCAATTGGAGAGAAAAAAGGAAAACAAATGACTTTTGCCTTACTACTTGTCAGGTACTGTTTTTCTTTGTTTTATTTCATTCTTGTAAAACTCTTAGAGCACTGGTTCTTGACCTCATCTGTATGTTACAGTTACCTAGGGATTGTACAAACTCCTTATACCCTAGCAACAGCCCCACTGATGAATTTAAGAACTCTGAGTGGTGGAACATAGTCATCAGTACATTTAAAGTTCTCTAGGTGATTCCATTGTGCAGCTAAGGTTGAGACCACTGTCTTGCACTAAAACTTTATTAAGGCTTTTACAATGGTCAAAGTTGAGGTCTAAGGAAATTCAGCAATTTGCTCATAGTTACGTAGCTTGTGGAAGTGGCAAAGAGGGTAGAGGTGGGCATGGTCACACAGAAAGGGGGGGTGACTGTGTGACCCCATTTGGGGGCTCTCTTCACACCCCTTGGTCTTCTTGGGTCTGCATCTGGCTTTCCCCAAACCTGGCCGGCAGGCAAGGAGCTGAGTTGGATGCCATAAAATGCAATCAGAAATACTTTGGATTTTAAGGAACTTATAAAATGACATAAGCATATGAAAGTGAATGAATATTAAAAATTCTATAGAAATGCATAGTTGCTTTGTAAAGGGTGAAATCAGCTGATGGAAATAAGTTCAATCAAGAAAGGCCTCTTTCTTAAGAGACATTGACATCACTAAACATTCCTTCTTGTGAAAACATATCTCCTTTTAACCTTTTCTCCCAACTGTTTTCCTCCTTGCTCCTTCTTACATTTTCTTCAACCAGACAAAACAGACCTAAATTTTTAAAATTGTAAAATAATAAATTTTCAAAAAGCTTCACTACAAATTTAGAATAATTAAATGTTTTCTTTAAGCCATGTTTTTAAATAACTTTTAAAACATTAGGAAAATTATGTCTCATTTTAATTTAGTTCATCTATTAATTTTTCATATTGCTGAATAGATAATGTTCATGTAATAAACTGTAATTGTTTTCCCAAATTTTATCCTAGCTTTCCCAAACATTTGGGAATAAACCTTTCCAAGTGCTATTTAAGCCCAACAAAAGGAAATTTGACCCAGATTATCACTTACCTTGTTAGCATACTAATATGATTACAATTTGCATTTGACTAAGGGGTTGTTCGTTCACCCCTGTAATCTTGTTGGTGGAATATCACAGTTTTTGGTTGATTATTGAAACAAATTGTCTAGGGAAAATAGGTGATGTTGAAACAAGAAGTTTGGAAGTGAATTAATTGCTCTTAAACAATTCATGTGGTTTAGCCCATTCTGTGGTGTGATTTGCACAGCTCTCACAAATGCTCAACTGACATTGTCATTGAAACAAAATCAACCCTAAGACATTTCTCACGTTTTGTAACGAAGGATTCTTTTTATCTTAGTCTCAAATTACCTAGGCCCTGCAGTGATTTAGGATGGCTCTATTTATATAAGTGAAAGCGTGGCTGCGGCTATCCAATCGTTTTTTCAGGTAACTAGTTCAAAATGAACTAGATCTTTATTAGCCATTTATGGTGCAAAGTATCTACCTGGATGTGGGGACACATAGGAAAGAAACTAACTGGACCATTTTGGTGGCAGTCTTCCTATCATCAAAATTTTTATTATTAAAAATGTAATGAAATATTTTAAGTAATAACGAGACCTGTAGTAAAAAGCACATTCACTGTATAGAGAGGCAGGATGTCTCTGGTATAATGACATCATTGCCTTCCTATGAGCTATAGATTGAGTATTTGTGGCTCTCCCAAATTTCATATGCTGAAACCTAATCTCCAAAGTGACAGTATTTTGGAGATGGGAACTTTGGAAGGTGATTAGGTTATGAGGGTGAGCCCTCATGAATGGGATTATAAAGATTCCAGAGAACTCCCTACCCCTTTTCTCAAAAAAGATGGTGTTTTGTAAAACAGGAACTGATTCCTCACCAGACACCAAATCCTGCCAGTGCCTTGATCTTGAAATTCCCAGCCTCCAGACAGTAAGAAATAAGTTTCTGTTGTTTAAACTACCCAGCTTATGATGTTCTGTTATAACAGCTCAAATAGACTAAGACTGTGTGTGTACCAGGTACACCAGTATAAGGAGATAATAGATAGGTGATAGATAGATAGATAGATAGATAGATAGATAGATAGATAGATAGATGATGGATAGATACTTTATTGGATAATTTAATCATATCTAATAAAAGAGTAATATGCAAATTGACCATACCTCCTGTCAAGCCATGCCCACAGCCACGCCCACAAGCCAATCAGGAGCAAATTATGCACATAAATCCCAACCAAGATGGCTGCTGCCACTGAGAGCAGGAGGGAGGCTTGGGTTTCCCCAGCAACGAAGGAAGCCAAGCTTTCGGCCTGCCTTTGCTGACCTAGGCCTCCACTTAATGCTACAAAGTTTCAATTATAGAAGATACATAATCCCAACAGAAATGGCGGCCGCCATGGGACTAGGGAGAGAAGTTTAGGGTTGTGGGGCGATGGAGGAAGCCAAACTTATGCAGACCTAGCCTAGGCCTCCACTCTAGGCTACAAAGTTTCAGACAGAAATGGCTGTCACCACAGAGTGAGCAGAAGGCTTGGCTCTGCTCCAGGCTATAAAGTTTCAATTGTAGAACATAAATTAATCCCAGATCCCAGGGCCTCCACCTGGGTCGCTAGGGGGGCATGGCCAGCCTGCAAATCACCATAGGCCCCTCGCCTAGGCCGCCCCACACCCCTGGAACCCGTACCCTGATCCAGGACACCCTTCAGGGTAAACCAGCTAGTCCCCATTCATGCACCAGGCCTCTATCCTATCTAATAAAAGAGTAATATGCAGATTGACCATCACTCCAACACACAAGAGGGCTGCCCCCATGTGGCCAAAGATTCTTCTCCCATGTGGACACAAGATGGCCACCACAAGATGGCCAGCAGGGGAGGGCAGTTGGAGGTTCCAGGCCTGCAAGGGAGGGCAGTTGTGGGCCATCAGGCCATCAGGGGAGGACAGTTTGGAGGGACCAGATCTGCAAGAGAGGGCAGTTGGGGACAATCAAGCCTCCAGGTGAGGGCAGTTAGGGGTGACCAGGCTGGCAGAGGAGGGAAGTTGGGGGCAAACGTGCTGGCAGGGGAGCAATTAGACATCAATTAGACTGGCAGGGTAGTGGTTAGGGGGTGATCAGGCTGGCAGGCAGAAGCAGTTAAGGGCAATCAGGGAGGCAGGCAGGCGAGCATTTTGGAGCCAGCAGTCTTGGATTGTGAGAAGGATGTCCGACTGCCCGTTTAGGGCTAATCCCGGTAGGATCTTTGACCACATGGGGACAGCCCTCTTGTGTGTTGGAATGATGGTCAATCTGCATATTACTCTTTTATGAGATAGGATATAGAAGATCCTTGAACAGTATCTTTTTATTCAACATAGTTTTATTATAACAGTGAGTAAAAAAAAAATCAATTCCCTGAGGAACCACTCTTTATGTTCCTCAACTGGCACATTCTCCCCATGTTTGCATGGGTTTTCTCCCAGTACTCTGGTTTCCTCCCACATCCCAAAGATGCACACATTAGTTAAATTTAAAACATCCCAGTTCGAGTGAGCATGGGGTGAGTGCATCCTATAATGGAAGAGTGTCCCATGTAGGGCTGGTTCCCACCTTGTACCCTAAACTAGAATAAGTTGGTTGTAAAATAATTATCTTGTTTTTATTCATCTTATTTAAACATATTATAGTACAGCTCACATTTATTTCAGTGTTTAATTTAGAAGTGTTTGGGCTCTTTATTTAGAAGTTTGGTGATGTTTTTGTGGCCATAGGAACTTAACTCTTATTTATATCAATTAGCTTGTGATAAATTTGTTTTGTTGTACATCATTTCTCTTAAAGTTATAATTTCCAAGAACTCATTGACAACATTAAGTAAAAACTTACTGTGTGTGTGTGTGTGTAGTGGGGGTTTAGAATGAGTCACCTCAAGATATGCCTCTGTGGTATGCAGATTGTTTTGAGCCAGAGGCAACTGTAGCTCTGGACTCAAGGGAAACTTCTGCCTATCCCTGCCTAGAATTTGAATTAAGGGTCAATAATAAGAATCAATCAGAGATAACTTTTTTGGTTATCTATAGGGCAGGGAAACTTCTATTTACTACATCTCTGCTCTTCTACTCATCCTGTAATGATCCTTTGCAGCCACCAAGGCAATTTACTTCATCCCTAGCTGAGAATGTCATATATAGCTATGTTTCCTTTCTGTCTCTAAATTTGTCATGCATGTGGGGTCTCTGACTCTCTCATGTATATGGGGTTCCTATACATATGTAGGTATTAAATTTGGTTATTTTCTCTTGCTAATTTATCTTGTGTCTATTTTATTATTAGACCAGCCAAAAGAACCTTGAGGGTAGAAGAAAGTTTCTTCCTTTCCCAGTATCCTATCTAATAAAAGAGTAATATGCAGATTGACCTTACCTTTGCTATACCCACAAGCCATGCCCATAAGCCACGCCCACAAGCCAATCAGAACAGGTATGCAAATTAACTCAACCAAGATGGTGGTTAATTTGCATATCCATGTGCAGAAGACAGTGTAGAAGGAAGCCAAGCACTGCAAGAGGAAGCAATGCTGCAGAAAAGTGAGCAAGCAGGGCGGGGGAGAAGGAAGGGAGCAAGGCAGAGGAGACGGGAGGAAGCGAGGCAGCAGGGATGGGAGAGGACGAGGTAGTAGAGAAGGGAGCAAGGCAGCAGAAGAGGGAGGGAGCTTTGCTTAGGCCGCAGGAAGCTCTATTCTTGCAGGAATCTTGCTACAATGGGTCTCTAGTAATATATATTTGTCAAAGAGAAACATTTGTTTCTTTTTAGGAGACATCAAATACTCACTAGGTCCCTTAGCTCAACTGGTAAGATTGTCTTTTCTCTGTCCTGGAACAAAGTGCCAAAACCTCCCTTGCGGTAGAGAAGGAATCAACAATTACAATACCTGTCAATTAGGAGTACAAATTAATTAATTGGTAGAGGTAAAATTACTGGAATGCTGATAAGAAGATAATTTTTTTTGAAGGCTGTGGTGTTTTGGAGGTGTTTTGGTCACACAGGTGACTTTCTATTGCATCTCTACTTAAGAAAAAGTACCTGACAATAATTCAGGGAGTGGGAAGAGAATAAAAGAGGGATGCCATGAATTGTTACCAAGCACCTACTCTATGCAGGACACTATAATAAACACACTTAATCTTTATTACCCTGTTTATTTCTTTTTATTTAGAAGTTTGGTGATGTTTTTGTGGCCAGAAATAGGCCATAGAAACTTAACTTGGCAACCATAAGAGAAAGGGCTGATTTCTATACATGACAAATTGTGGAGTTATAGTAACTTGCCTATTGTAACATAGTAAAGTGATAGAGCAGAGATTCAAACCCAATCTTATGGTTTCCAAAGCCTGCTTTTTTTTTTTTTTTTTTACTATACCAAGCTGCTGTTAAAATGTAAGAAGGTTCAATAAAACCTAATAAGAAAATAAAACTGAATATCTGATTGTTTGTTGAGAGAAACACAATAAGTTTTGGGATTAATGTGGCAAAATCCCACATTGCTCAGGGCATGGGAGAAGACAAAAAGATAGCTAGAAATAAAGAACAGGAGAATCCAGACTTCTCAGCAACCCAGGAGTGAGAGTAGAATGTGCTTTGTTAACTGAACATACTGAAAACTCTCAGGATGAATTTCTTCTAAGTTGACCAAAGATGAACTGTTAGCCTGTATATGCTGACCTATATGTAGCTATGGTTTTTAAAAAAAATAGTCTCATCACTAATAGTGGCTTTAAGAGAATTAAACTAAGTGTTTGTGGATGTCATTGAAAATTTATGAAGAGGAGGAATATAAAAGAAAAGTGGAAGTATGTAGGACATTTCTTTAGAGTATATATATGGGAATGAAATTATTGGAGCAATTGGTGTATCTGCATGTTAATTGGATATTACCCAAGTGAGGGAGGATAGCTGTTTCTAGGAAATCATTCCAGGAATATCTCTCTATGGGAGGAAAGGAAACTGCCTTCACTTCATTAACAATACACCAACCTCATCAAGAGCCCATTATGAATGTGGCACTGGATTCTGGGAGATGCTAATAAATCCTCAGGATAGTTCCTGCCTTTGAGGAGCAGATCATATGATGTGAAGCCAGAGCATGGACCACTGAAACACTACATATTCCTTCTGGTGATGAGAATATGTGCGGGGCTGTCTTGGGAGGTCACCAACAGGAGAGATGTGAAGAACCTTGTGATAAGGAAAGCCTTCTTAGAGCCTTGAGCAGGGCCTTGAAGAAAGGTGAGAGAAATTAGATTGGGACAAATAAAAGAGGGAAAGAGAACCAGGTGAGAATATCCAGGCTTGGGTCTTCTGAGCCCTAATGCATACACATGACATGTTCACCATATACATCTGATACATGCATGAATGTAGGCATGTATATATTTCTTTACACTTTCTGACTGAAAGTCTCAATGCAAGGAGCCCAAGAGCCAGGATGACTAACGAAGGCTGTTGGTCAAACTATACAGTTTTATGGCCAGACAAGCCAACTCTACCTTTAACCACGTGGTACTGAAAAGGTTGTTCTTAATTCATATCAACTGGCCACCTCTGTTCCTTACCTGAAGGATCTGGAAATGAAGCTTCCTAGTTGGGAGAGCAAAATCACTGTGATTGTAGGGATTATAACCAATGACTTGTATGTACAGGAGGTGCGCAAACTAAGGGTGTCTGCACTTTGTGTGAGAAGCAACACCCGGAGCTGTATCTATAAGGTTGGGGGCAAGATCCTCAAGTTTGACCAACTGGCCATGGACTTCCCCCAGGGCTGTGGCATCATTCTGCTCTCTGGTCTTCTCAAGGACCAAGAGGTGTCCAGGTCTTTTGGCAATGCCCCAGATCCCCTCATTGCCACACCAAACCTTACATATGCTTCATGGGCAGAAGTTCCAGCGCACAAGAGGCTGATGGGCCAGCTATGGTTACAAAAACTACCCCAGATCCTACTTTGTTATTAAAAAGATTTTTGAAGCTGGAAAAAACAAACAATCAAAAAACAAGAAGAAAATTACACATATTATTGATAGGAGTGTAAGTTAATACAACCACTTTGAAGAGCCATTTGGTAATATCCAGGTAATTCGCACCCTTTGTTTCAATGATTTTATTCCTACGTATGTACCCTATGGAAATTCCTCCTCATGCACACAAGGGAATATGAATAGAATGGTTATATTAGAACCAATTTACATGGCAATTCATAGGAAAATGAATAAATTGTAGCATATTTATCCACCAGAATATTAATGATACAACAGTTAAAATCAATGAAGTGGAGCTATATACATCAACATGAATACATTTCAAAAACATTGATGAGGGATACAAGCAATTACAGAGGAATGTATTCAGAAAGATTTTATGTAAAATTTAAAAACATGCAAAACAGTTCTTTATGTCATATATATATAGTGAAAATATACAATACAGTTGTCCCTCTGTATCTCTGGGGAATTGGTTCTGGGACCCCCTGAGAATACCCAAATTCAGGGATGCTCAAGTCTCTTATGTAAAATGATATAGAACAGAGCATATAGTTAACCCTCTACATCTGTGGATTCTCAATGGCAGATCAAAAATACTGTTTTTGATCTATGGTTGGTTGAATCTGTGGATGCAAAACCTGGGGATGTGGAGGGCCAACTGTATATTTATTGAATAAAATGTGCGTATAAATGGACCCACATTGTTCAAACCCATGTTGGATCTACTGTGCTATATATCATTTATTATGTGGTAAAAAATAAAATTTACAATAGTGGTAACCTTGACCATGACAAAGTTGAATACAACTGGGAAGGGGCTTCAATATTTTGTGGAATATTTTATTTCTTAAACTGGATAATTGGAAAATGGGTGTTTATTTTGAGGGAACACAAACATTTAGTCCATAACAAGTATCAAACCCCTAAAAGATCATTTCAGAAAGCTAGGGCTAAAGCACCATAGACAGATTATTTAGATTCAGTAACACATTTGCTTGCTTTAAATGAGTCTATATTTGTACCAAAGTTATACTTCCCAGCAGAATTATATACCACTTGGTAAGATTCTGCTTTGTTAAACTAACTAACAAGGTAATTCTTCAGGCCTATGTGATTTGAGGAAGATACAAGAATCTGCACAAAATAATAGCAGTAATCTAAATACAGCCAAGTCAATTGTATCTGCTGTGCACTAACAGAAAGACTCCTCAGTTTTAGTAGATAGCCCACTATGCAATCATCCTAGCTAAATAGCCTGAGATACTTTGTTTTGAAGGGAGTGCAGAAATCCTGCAGGTTTAATTGCCAATAAATCAGCATGACCTCTACTCACTGGCAGTCCTTTTCTGCAATGATCTTTTGAACCAGAAAATGAAGAGATGGATTTTACAGGGTATTCGCACTGCCTGTGGTAAGATAACAGAATTACATTTGCTGTTTTCTCCATTATAGGCTGTGCTAGATAATGAAGGACTCTATTAATGATATGTTCTGTTTGTTGTTAGGTTATTTTAATCTTGTAGTTATTTCTTTTTGTTGTTATGAGAGCTGTCCTTCCTGTTTGTTTTTAATGAAACCGTCTATCATTTGTTAGTTCAATATTTTATTATCACCAGAGATTTTATTCCCTACTTAATTCACACAAATTTGCATTAAAATATTCTAGCTCACTTAGAAAGCTATTTATAAACCGATTGAATTGGATGTTGCTCTTAGCTGATTTTCAGATTTATTTTAAAAAGTAGTTATTTTCAATCAATATTTCCAATTCATGACTATAACTAATACAGAAATTTTAATACCCATCCATACACAAATGTAACATAATCCTGCTGTTTGTACTTTTGAACTATTCATTTGTTTAAGTTTATTTTACTATGAATGAGTATTATTTTGTGGTATATATTTAGACTTTTAATTATATGAACTCTCTAAGAAAACATAAAAAGTATATATTCTAATTCATTTTGGAGTGCTTCTGCCACCTATTTTACCCCCTGTTCTTTTTAAAAAATATATGTTTTTATTGATTTCAGAAAGGAGAGGGAGAGAAAGATCAATGATGAGAGAGAATTATTGATCAGCTGCCTCCCACACACCTCCCACTGGGGATCGAGCCTGCAATGTGGACATGTACCCTGACTGGGAATCAAACTGTGACTTCTGGTTCATAGGTTGATGTTTAACTACTGAGCCATGCTGGCCAGGCTACCCTCTGTTTTTGAGAATGAAGATAAATAAAAAAATCCATAGTCCTGAATTTGAATTAGAAATATCAATCTTAATTTAGAGGTATTTATGTTTAAAAATGTATATTTTTCTGTATCTGTGTGTTATTTTATGAGAAAAAATTCTTTAAAAGGAAGTTTTCTTTTTTATTTTGCATATCTCTGTCCACTGAGAAGGCCCAGAAACAGTGAGCAATCCTGTAGCCATCAGCACCCTAACAGCCAGACTGTGGTCTTGGAATACCATACTACCATCTCTCCCTAAAGAAACCTGAGTTTCATAGAGAAGCAACTGATTTCAGCTTTTGGGCAGTGTATTTGTTTTCTAGGGCAGCTATAACAAAATACCATAAACTGCTTGACTTAAACAACATAAATTTATTGTCTCACAGTTCTGGAAGCTATAAATCCAAAAATCAAGGTTTTGGCAGGGTCGGTTCTTTCTGAGGGCTATAAAAGAAGGATCTATTCCAGTTTTCTCTTCTTAGCTTATAGATGGTTGTCTTTTTTCTATGTTTCCTTACTTTGTTCTCTCTATATGTATCTCTGCATCCAAATTCCCCTCTTTTTTAATTAGGACATGAGCTATATTAGATTGGAGCCCACTCTAATAACCTCGCTTTAACTTAATTACCTCTGTAAAGATTCTCTCTCCCAAAAAGTCACATTCTGAGGAGGGAGGGGTTAAGATATCAACATATAAAATTCAACTCATAGCAAGCAGTAAATAAGGTTTTCCCCATCTGAAAGCAGAGCACGCCTATGTAAACTTTCATAGCTGAAATGGTTTGTATAAAGTGAAGAAGCAGTTACCTTAAGACACATCTTGCTAACAGATGCACAAAGTGAAGCAAAATAAAGCCCAGATGCTCACAGACACAGACACAGGTCAAAGCTACTGAGATGCTAAATGTAGTTCCTGGAGAAGGAAGAGGCGGGGGGGGGTGGGGGGGGGCGCAGGGGGGTCGCACTCTCACTGCTCTGGGTGTGTGCTGCCTCTATAGCAGCTCACTGCAAAAACAAACACTGAACACTATTTTCACTTTTTTCAAAGAAGCAAAAATCCTCCATGGATTTCTTTTGTTTAGTAAAACAGGTACTAATGTAAATCTTTTGTAAAAGCAAAGTGGGATAAAGTGAACTTTCAAAAAGCTGGGGATACTTGTAAACAGAAAGAATTAAAATAAAAATGTTACACTAGGTAATGAGGAAGTTATCAAGATTTACCAGTGTCATATCTGAAACTCAGAAGCCAACCTTTGGTGAAAGAAAAGATAGGACAGTTGCAGTTTGAGCTTCAAAGTTGATGCGTGTGCGCCAACCTATAAATGAAAAAATATGATAGAATTAGAGTACCATCATCAACTCTCAACAAATTAATGGATATAGGCACTGAGAGACAACTAGACATGTGCCTCCCAGTGAAAGAAAATATCAATACCTATTGTCTTAGTCCATTTAGTCTTCTATAACAAAATATCACAGACAGGATGGCTTATAAACAGCAGATATTTATTGCTTATGGTTGGTTATGAAGGCTGGAAGTCTAAGATCAGGGTGCCAGCATGGTTGAATTCTAGTGAGAGTGTGCTTTACACTTCATAGATGGTCATTTTCTCTCTGTGTCCTCACATGGTGGAGGTGCAAAGGAGCTCTCTGGGGTCCCTTTTTAATGAAGGTACTAATCCCATTATGACATAATCACCCATAAAAGTTCCCACCTGTTAATACCATCATCTTTGGGAGTTAGGATTTCAACTTACACATTTTTTTAAAATGTATATATTTTATTGATTTTTTTACAGAGAGGAAGGCGGGAGAGGGAGAGTTAGAAACATCGATCAGCTGCCTTCTGCACAACTCCCACTGGGGATGTGCCCGCAACTAAGGTACATGCCTTTGACCAGACTCGAACCGGGGACCCCTAAGTCCGCAGGCTGACGCTCTATCCACTGAACCAAACTGGTATCAGCTCAACCTACACATTTTTGTGTGTGGTGGTTGTGGGGGAGAGTGGGAGGGAGAGGAGGAATGACACTCAAACATTCAAATCATAGCACCTAGTTTTCCCAGAGGATCAAACTTGAATCTGATCATGCCTCTGAATCCAGCTAATACGCAGAAATAAGAGGTCAGATGCCCTAACCGTTTTGGCTCGGTGAATAGAGCCAAAGAGACTGAAGGGTCCCTGGTTCGGTTCCGGTCAAGGGCATACCCATTAGGGGGTGTGCAGGAGTTAGCTGATGTATGTTTCTTTCTCATCGATGTTTCTAACTCTCTCCCTCTCCCTTCCTCTCTGTAAAAAAAATCAATAAAATATATTTTTTAAAAAGAGGATAGAGAAACTTGAACTGCATTGTGTGTGTTCAGTCAGCAACATTCAGAGTGTAGGAGAATGTACAGATTAAATGGTCTGGATTCTTCAACAGATAGGGTGTAAAGAAAAGATTTGGAGGAGGAGCCTATAGATTAAAAGAAATTTAAAAGGAAAAACTTTCCTAACAAACAGATAAGATTAAACAATAGTCTAGGGCAGTGGTCGGCAAACTCATTAGTCAACAGAGCCAAGTATCAACAGTACAACGATTGAAATTTCTTTTGAGAGCCGAAAACCAACTTCTGCGCATGGGTCACGAAGTTTCAATCTCACTGTATGTGCAAGCCCACATGTAGTATTTTGTGGAAGAGCCACACTCAAGGGGCCAAAGAGCTGCATGTGGCTTGTGAGCCGCAGTTTGCCGACCACTGGTCTAGGGTTGCATAATTGGATGTTTTGTTACACTGGGGTGTTAATATTGTAAAAAGAGCCAGCTTGGTGTAATACTCAGAATAGTGGTTACTTTTGGGGAGGAGGGGTTATCTTTGGAATGGGTATTATGGAGGGGCTTCTGCATGCGCATTGGGATTGGCAGAGTTCTATTTCTTGGCCTTGATGGTAGTTACAAAAGTATTTGCTTTAATAACTCATCAAGTTATACATTTATTTTATGTGGTTTTTCTGTGCCTGTTTTGTTTTTTCAATAAAAAGGTTTGTCTTTTAGTTTTAGGTTATGTGTTTTAAGAGCAGTGCAAAACATGAAAATCTTTAGGAGATCTTGTGCTATATACTGCTTTAATATCAGGATACTTGGTGGTGTCTTTAAAGAGTCCTAAAAGTCAACAAAGCCTGTTCTTGGGATAACAGACAAACACTCATTTCTGCTGTAACCTGACTTAAGGACAGGCCAACAAAGTAGAAAAGAAAAATGTTTGCCATCTAAGCATATTCTTGTAAAACACCATATTAAGCTAAACCAGGAGGGCAAAGGCTTTGCAGCATTTGTGTAGTGGTATTGCAAAACCTCCTTGAGAAGTTAGAGAATCCTTCACTCTCTATTCAGGTTTATAGCTTCACTCCATTCAGATTAGACCAAAATATCACTTTTATCCATTCAATCCATCAATCGTTCAATTTTAAGCTGCAAAGGGCTACCTAGAGATAAATTTGCAACTTAAGT
Source organism: Antrozous pallidus (assembly GCA_027563665.1). Taxonomy (NCBI): domain Eukaryota; kingdom Metazoa; phylum Chordata; class Mammalia; order Chiroptera; family Vespertilionidae; genus Antrozous; species Antrozous pallidus. The sequence goes on from CM050523.1 coordinate 46,186,070, forward strand.
CAGTCTCTAAGTTATCGGCAGGCATCTCTCTGAAAGCTAACTTCCTGAAGTAGTCACTGAAGGAGTCCACTGTGCAGAGCAATAACATTCTCTGCAACAAGTGAAAAGGGGGTCATCGGGTCTGTATCAGACAATTTGTAATGTATTGAGCACAGATTTTTTTTTCTATATAGTCTCAATTTCAAGTATGGAGCTGGAGTTCCAAATATATGGTCATCATATCTATGCTATAAAATCATCCTTTGTCTTCTTTCTTCCACTCCTAATGAAAATAGTGCTGTATTTGCAGGTATATCTGACAGGTAGATTTAACACATTTTTAAAATTTCAAATTATTAAACCAGCCCAAGAGGTTCTGAGGATGTGCCCTAGAATCCCCAAGGTGCTACTTGGAATAGTGGGGTTTATAAGCAAGCAGAGTTATTTAAATCCTATCAATTCCTTAAGGTTTGCCTAAGCATCGTCTTTCTGTTTAAGAGCATAATAGACTGAACCACTTTCAACCTAGCTATCATTATTGCTACTACTGTTACATATTGTTCTCCAACTACTTTTTTTCCCTTATAGAAGCACTTTATTTATTTCCCTTTTAATTGAATTTATTGGGGTGACATTGGTTACAAAATTATATAGATATCAGGTGCACAATTCTATAACACATAATCTGCATATTGCATTGTGTGTTCACCATTGCAAGTCAAGTCTCCTTCCATCTCTATTTATCCTTTACCCTCTTTTACTCACCCCCCACCCCCATCCCCTTTCCCTGTGGTAACCACCATATTATTGTCTGTGTCTATGAGGTGTTTTTTTGTTTTTTCATTTGCTTAATCCCTTCACCTTTTTAACCCAGCCCCCCAACCCCCTTCCAACTACTTTTTAATTGTTAACTTTGTGACCCTATCTGGTTACAAAGCTTCCTGAAGGCAGCAATTATGTCTTATATTTTCCTTTATTCTCAAAGGAAACACTCAATATTCATTGATTTCTATGCTTTGATCCTTTAATTCATCATTTATTAAATCAACAATAGTATTTATTGAGGACCAACTATGTGCATTCTCTATGCTGGGGTTATAGCTATGAGCAATTTTGTGCTCTCATGAAACTTCCATTTTAAATTATTGGAATAAGGAAAATAGCCAGGGAACCTTTTATTTTTTTCAAAATTATGACTCTAAAGTGACTAACTTTCTAGGAGTACCAGTGGCTAAACCATCCTTTCTGCTCATTCTACTGCTTAGTGGTAGGCAAACTAAAAGAAAAGAAAAAAACAAAACAGGTTTAGCAGGTTTGAATTCTTATAGATTGTTCTCCCCTGCAGTGCCCTGCTTACTTCAATAAGCCAAGTAGAGACTTTCAAAATCCTGAGGTGGGCAGGGATTCAGTTTCCCTTTGACTCCCTTCCTTATCCCCATTACTTTCCCTCAGCTATATTCTATTTAACAGAATATATACATATATGTATGTGTATGTACATATGTGCATGTATGTACAGTATATACATGTGGGTTTATATTATAAGGTTTGTCTCCCTTCCTTCATAGCGTTTCTAGGGAGACTTTTTAAAGCAGTAGTTAACCTACTGCCCTTTGCCCTCTACAAAGATTTCTCAGGCAGGGCTGTGCCAAAGCTATAAACCTTTGCCTTTGCAATTCTCTTTTTGATGTTGGAGCTTTCTCACCACCTGCTGTTTTTGAATAAGCAATTCCCAGGCTTTCACAAGCCTGAGTATTTGGCTACTTCTTAACCATTCTTATTTATTTTACCAATAGTGTTGAAGTGGCTAATTTTATACACAGTGACAACAATAACATTGATTCTCAGAATAGGTATTTTCCTGGTTTTATTTGTTTTGACAAAATAATATTTGACAGAAAGAACTAAATACAGTTAGTTGCCTTGGGTGAACTGCCTAAGCTTTATTTATAATGGTTATAGTATAAAAGTGATAAAACTCTGCCCTTAATAAATATAGTGCAAATTAGTGCAATGCTTCAGATAATGTTAAAAATCAATTAATAGGTAAATACATATGTATAGTACCTTCGGAAGGGGGCAAAAAGTGAAAAAATCAGAGTTTGTCCTCAATAAATATAAAATCTCCCCTGAATTCCAGTGCTGCTACCAGGCCAACATATAATAAGCACATAATACTTGAATGAATGAATTCAATTCACTTCTTTTACCCACCACTCCCAGATCCCTAATACTTTAAAAGTGAATTATCTGAGAAGATAAGGAAACATGTTATGAATATAGATAATGAGTATAACAGTTCATGTATCATTTTAAACCAGTTTCACTATAGCCAAAACTTAGTGCTTTAGAGCCAGGGCTCATGTCAATAATTGTTTGCCCATTCTTTGTACATCATCTGAGTAATCTGATTACAGACAGATAGGAAAAGTTTCACACACACACACACACACATACACACAAAGGAATCGGGAGTATTTTTCTTGTGAAAATGCATAAACATTCTAGATACTTCCAAGGTTTTCTCTAGGTGATCCATTCTTGATACCCAAAGAATTGTTGTCAGAGGTGCTTACTGCTCCAAGATGAAGCTGTCTTTGAAAGAATATAAATTAGTGGGTTTTCATGTAGGGTAATTGTTTTTATTTGTCCAAGTAGAAAGGGCACATGCAAAGCAGATGGCTCTCACTTAGTACAGATGGCTCCAGATGACTGTACTGTTCCCAAGTTAAGCTATGAGAAAGCTCAAGCCTAGTGGGTTGTGGGACAGTCAGTGGAACCTGTAGGTAACTATGGAGAGTCTTTCCTGCATGTACTCTGACCTGAACTTCATGCTGCAATATCTCTTTGGATAGAGAGATTTGTTTACCTCAGAGGAGACTTTTGAAATGATTCAAAGTCCTAAAGCACTATGGAATTTTATCGTATTTGTTTTTAATATTTTTTTATTTATTTCAGAGAGGAAGGGAGAGGAAAAGAGAGATAGAAACATCAATGATGAGAGAGAATCATTGATCCGCTGCCTCCTGCATGCTCCCTACTGGGGATTGAGCCCACAACTCGGCCATGTGCCCTTGGCCAGAATCGAACCTGGGACCCTTCAGTCTGCAAGCTGATGCTCTATCCACTGAGCCAAACTGGCTAGGGCAAGGGATTTTAGCCAGACAAGTACATTCATGTCTCTTTTCCTTACCAGAAATGACAGAAAATATTGAAATTGCTTAGATATCCTCTTTATTCATACAAATGGAACAACAATAACCAAGGGATCCTGTAGAGCCTTTAACTGAGTTAAATAGTTGTATTTCTCTAAGAGTAAATCATATTTCTACCCTGTGGAAGGGACCCCTAGATGCTGCAGGTAGAGGCCTGATCCCTAGGAGTGGGAGAAAGCACCTTAGAATTCCCTTCCCTGCCTTAACTCTAAGTCTTCATTCATTATGCTATGTCCTAAACCTCCCAGACATCAAGATTCAGAACAACCACCCATAGCCTATGTTTCTGTATAATAGTGGTAACTAGGATTGGTTGAGTGTTTACTATGTGCTAGGCACACACTAATTACATATATTATCCTGCTTTATCCTCCCATCCTGATGAAATAGATACTTTATTACCACAGAATAAACTCTGATTGGACATATTTATTTCTGGGCAGAAATATGAGCACAGACTTTGGCTCTAGACGGCTGAGGATCAAGAGAGAGAAAGTGTTTTGTATTAGTTACGTCTTGCTGTATGCCCACTAAAGCTATCTCAAACTTAGCAACTTAAAATAACACTCACTTATTAACTCACTAGAGGGCCAGTGCACGGATTCCTGCACTGGTGGGGTCCTTCTGGCTGGCCTGCACCCTCTTGCAATTGGGGACCCTTCCAGGGTTGTTGGACTGCAGGTTCTGGCCCAGTCCCGGCAGGAGATGAAACCAGCAGTCTGACATCCCCAAGGGATGTAGCAGTGAGTGAAGTGGCAGGTGGCTGGGGAGGAGCCTGAGCTGGTGCCCGGCACTGCAGTGCTTCCGCTCATCATAGCCCCTCTGCACCAACTGCTGTGGCCACTCAGTAGTGCTGCCACTGCAGCTGCTCTTGCCAGCCCAGCCGTGAACCTGGCTTCTGGCTGTGCGATGCTCCTGCTATGGGAGTGCACTGACCACCAGGGGACAGCTCCTGCGTTGAGCATATGCCCCCTGGTGGCCAGTGTGCATCATAGATACTGGTAAACTGGTCCAGTGGTTGAATGGTCAACTGCTAGTGTAGGCTTTTATATATACTACTAGAGGCCCAGTGCACAAAATTTGTGCACAGGGGGCGGGGGATGTCCCTTAGCCCAGCCTGCACGCTCTCCAATCTGGGACCCCTCAAGAGATGTCCGACTGCCTGTTTAGGCTCGATCCCGATAGGGTCAGGCCTAAATGGGCAATCGAACATCCTTCTCACAATCCAGGACTGCTGGCTCCAAACTGCTCACCTGCCTGCCTCCCTGATTTCTCCTAACTGCTCTGCCTGCCAGCCTGATCATCCCCTAACCACTACCCTGCCAGCCTAATTGATGTCTAACTGCTCCCCTGCCAGCCTGTTTGCCTCCAACTTCACTTTTCTGCTGGCCTGGTCACCTCTAACTGCCTTCCCCTGCAGGCTTGATAGTTCCCAACTGCCCTTCCTTGCAGACCTGCTCCCTCTCAACTGTCCTCCCCTGCTGGCCATCTTTGTGGTGGCCATCTTGTGTCCACATGGGAGCAGGATCTTTGACCACATGGGGGCAGCCCTCTTGTGTGTTGGAGTAATGGTAAATCGGCATATTACTCTTTTATTAGATAGGATAGAGGCCTGGTGCATGGGAGGGGGCCAGCTGTTTTGTCCTGAAGGGTGTCCTGGTCAGGATAGGGGTTCCCTTGGGGTGTGAGGCAGCCTGGGCGAGGGGCCTATGGTGGTTTGCAGTCTGGCCATGCCCCCTAGTGACCCAAGCGGAGGCCCTGGGATCTGGAATTAATTTATGTTCTATAATTGAAACTTTGTAGCCTGGAGTGGAGCCAAGCTTTCTGCTTGCTCCGTGGCGACAGCCATTTCTATTTAAATTCTATAATTGAAACTTTGTAGCCTAGAGTGGAGGCCTAGGCATTAGGGCTACAGAAGCTTGGCTTCCTCCATCGCCTGCGCAACCCTAGCCTCTGCTCTCTCCAGCTCCATGGCTGCCGTCATTTCTGTTGTAATATATCTTCTGTAATTGAAACTTTGTAGCATTGAGGGGATGCCTAGGCTGGCAACAGCAGGAGGAAAGCTTGGTTTCCTCCATTGCCAGAGAAACCCAAGCCTCCCTCCTGCTCTCAGGGGCTGCAGCCATCTTGGTTGGGGTTTATTTGCATAATTTGCTCCTGATTGGCTGATGGGTGTGGCTGTGGGCATGGTCTATTGGAGGTATGGTCAATTTGCATATTACTCTTTTATTAGATAGGATACATAGTTTCTAAGGGCCAGGAATGTGGGAGCAGCTTAGCTGGATGGTTCTGCTTCAGGTTCTCTCATAAGCTAGATGTTGGCCAGGACTGAAGTCATCAGAAGGCTTGACTGGGATGGGAGAATTCACTTCCAAGATGACTGACATGCATTGTTCTCAGCAAGAAGCCTCAGGTCTTTCCCTCCTCAGTGTTTTCACAAGGCCTCCTCAAGCCATAGCAGCTGGTATCCTCCAGAAAGACTGATCCAAGAGAGAACAAAGCAGAAGGCAAAATGTCTTTTATAACCTAGCCTTGGAAGTGACATTCCAACTCACAGATATGAATGCCTGCAGGTGTGGATCTGGGGATTGGTACCCACATCTTTTACAGCTGAAAACCATGAACCAGCTATTTTTTATATTAAAAAAATGAAGTCTTGGAATGTCTCTGGTAAGCTGGCAATATCTGACTTTAGCAATTAGGTGTTAGGTAAGTGCTGTGCTGGCTGGAAGTAGCCTCCACCCATTCAGATAAGAGCCCACTCAAGATTATGGCTGTTGGTTGTCTTTGCTCTGTAAGTGAATTACCCAACTGGGAATTATTACATCAGTTATTATTTTAGCAAAAATCAGGTCTGTACCACCGTCAGCCTGGCCATGTCAAAGATTTGTGATTCCTATTTTATAGCTTTGGAAATGTAGACATTTGCTCAAGATAATACTACATAATTAGTGGAGGAGGCAAGGATTCTAATGCAAGCTGTTAAACTGCAGAGGTCATCCTTACAACAAGAACTCTATAGGGTCCTACCTTCAAAGGGCAGGCAATACTCTCATAGTTCCTTCTAGTCACCAGCCCAAATAGTAGGAAGGGGAGCTAGGGCAAGAAATAGGTCATAGCCAAAGTGTTACTCAAGATTCCCTTGGCAGGGCATTCCCGAAGAATGGAAGGTATATGTGTAGTTAGAGCAAAACAAAACAAAACAAAAAAAACCTCAAGACTGGAGATGGCATGAGAGGATTGAAGGAAGAGATTACTGCTTCTGATGGGCTGATTGAGGGTCCTTGTTTTCTAATATGTGTGAAAGTGACATAGGAAATTCAGTATTGCTAAAAAGTATTGCAAAGATAATTTTCATTAATGCTGAATAATTAAAAGAATGGAAGGAAGCCCTAGCTGGCTTTGCTCAGTGAATAGAGCACTGGCCTGCAGACTGAAGGGTCCCGTTTTCAATTCAGTCAATGCACATGCCCGGCTTGCAGGCAAGATCCCCATTGGGGGCAGGGGAGTGAAGTGCATGCAGGAGGCAGCTGATCAATGATTCTCTCTCGTCACTGATGCTTCTCTCTCTTTCTCCTTCTCCTTTCCTCTCTGAAATCAATACAAATAAGTAAAAAGAATGGAAGGAGAAGATATAGATACCTGCATTGGCAAAGTAAAAGAAACACAAACTGTAGTCTTTAACATGAAGTGTTTGCCATTTGTGTCTGACTAATATAATCACATTCAGGAATAAATGCAAGGAAATCATGGTCTCTGATGTACAGTTAGGAACCTCTCAGAAATTCTTCCCCTGGGTATTTCTCCTGGAACTAGATCTGCCCTACCTCCTCCCTCCAAAAATTAAATATAAAGTAGTTGTTCCTTATGAAAATTTATGTTAGCTCTGGTGATTCCATGATGCTGACCCAGAAGGATTGGATCATAAAAGAATTCTGTTCAAGATGATGGCACGTTAAGAAGCTCATTTGTGTCTTCCTCTTCTGAAAAACCTTCCTTGATTTTGCCATGGTGGCCCAGGCACTCCCTCTTCCTATTTTACCTGAACGGGAATTTGGATTAAGTATATGAAGGAAAGATCATTTGAAAACAAGAACCCTAGGGGAGAGCAGGCACTGGGGATGGAAGATTGTAGTGCCCTACAGAATTCTAAGGCTCTCTTCCCAGCCAGACTCTCAATGACTTTGAACTTTTTTCTCCTTCCCATAAGTCTAAGAAATTCAGCCTGCTTTCTTTTCTTTTCTGAGCTGTTAACACCCACTCTGTTTCTGGGTTCTCATTTTCCTCTAAGAGTGAATGTGGAGTAGGATATATCCCTGTTTTTCTGTACATGAAAATAAGTTCACAGGGCTTGGTTGGGAGCACCATGAAAAAACAGAAGGGAATTTTAAGAAATAACAACATGAGAAAGTTATGAAGTCTTCAAAAACTTTACATAGTGTGCAACTTTATTCTTATCTGGTACCCAGAAATGTAGATGGCCCTTTTCTGCTTCTGAGGGTGTAGGTCTCATCAGCGCTCCTCCTTTCTGCACCTCTTCTCTCCCTTACCTTGTTCCCATAGACTCCTTCCTTCTTCCCTGAGGGCCTCTCTTTTAAAATGTGTAGGTACAGTTTGTGTCTAGACACATAGACATTCAAGTAGTCCCAGACCTAAGGGATTACTTACTGCCAGAGTTACTCCAAGACAGTTTCTTCACCTCTATCAATGACTCCCTCATACAACTTCAGAAGTTCTTCACTAGAAAAACAAAACTGCAGTTGAGGAAAAAGGACATGGGAAGAGGCAAAGATGTGGGCTTTGGGAAGGCACCATATCTACTTTGCCATTTACTGAGGATCATTGGTGCCAGAATGTGGTCTGGATGCTCCTGGCCAGCATTTCTAGATGAAGCTTTTTTTTTTTTAAATAGCTTTGTTGTTGTTAATTCTCACCTGAGGATATTTTTCCATTGAGTTTTAAAAATATTTTTATTTATTTCAGAAAGGAAGGGAGAGGGAGAGAGAGATAGAAAAACCAATAATGAGAGAGAACCATTGATCAGCCTCCTGCACATTCCCCACTGGGGATCAAGTCTGCAACCCAGGCATGTGCCCGTGACCAGAAACCAACTTGGGACTCTTTAGTCGGCAGGCTGATGCTCTGCCTACTGAGCCAAACCAGCCAGGGCTCTAGGTGAAGCTTTTAATAGGCTGTTCTCTGTAAATATGAATCTGGACACTCCAGATGTTAAAGGTGTGAATCAGAGGAATCCAACCTGGCAAAGCCAGAAAGCCAGTACTTTACAGGACAGACAAGTGACTCACCACAACTTGATACTATCACACACAAGGACTAGGTATGCTAAATGGGACTAGAAAATACTAGTCATTTTTTATAGTAGAAGAGAGAGTGCATCTAAAATGAACTTTTAAAAATGTCCAACTGCTGGTGTGCTTAATGCATTCAACAAGAAGTTCAACAAAGAATGGAGATTGGAAGCTGAAATACTGATGTTACTTCAAAGGACTCCTGAGTACCAGTAGTTAAGTAACTTAGGTGTAGCTTGTTACCTGTTTCCCCGAAAATAAGACAGTGTCTTATATTAATTTTTGCTCCCAAAGATGTGCTAGGTCTTATTTTCAGGGGATGTTTTATTTTTCCATGAAGAAGAATATGGTACACATTTATTTTTGAACCAAAAAAAAAAGGGAAATTTATTACCTGTATACGATACGGTGGTAGTTGTCATCACAAACCAGCATAACCAGACAAACTGTGAATTCTACAGTATCAAGAATTTCTTGTTACTACCATTATTTCCATGTACAACAATCTATGGTACATTTACTGATACCGATATTTACTGGTATGAACACAAAGTAAGATTTATTCAATGACAGTCATGTCATCATCTTCTGGAACATCGTCATAACAATCCAAACCCTGAATTTCCTGGTGAATTTCTTGTGACTCCATTTCTTTCAGAATCAGCGGACCAAATCTCTCATGTTTAGCAATAGCACTGCCCTTGAATGAGTACTTCTTGTCAAGGTAGCCTGCTCGTAGTGCGCATTTGCAATGCATCTGTCAGTGATTTTCTCCCATGAATTCTTCACCCACGTCACAACCTCTTGCAGTTTAGGTTTCACAAAGTTTCCATGCTGATTTCTCTCCATTCTATTTTAAATGTAGTCATTAATTTCCATGCGCAAGTTGTCCTTGAATGGCTTGTTTATTGCAATATCAAGAGTCTGGAGATAGGCCATCATTCCTGCGGAAATCATTATTTGATCTATGTTTCTTTAGTGAAGAAATTTCTTCATGTCTTTAGCGCAGTGAGTGCTAGCTGCATCCCAGACTAGCAGACCTCTTTGGCTCCCTCGCATAACAAGCAGCAGCATTAAATCGACCTACTTCCTTATAACTGCTTGTGTGGCCCAGGCTTTTTCAGTTTCAAGAATAAAAATATTATTGGGGAGATCTTATTTTCGGGGGGATGCATTATATTACAGTGAGAGGCAAAACTGGAAGTAGGTCTTATTTTCAGGGGATGTCTTACTTTCGGGGAAACGGTAGTAGTTAAGTCTTAAGTGTTATGAAATACACTTTATGTGAAAAAACTCAAAAGATGTTCATATAGTTTATGTTCTCACATTTGAATAGCATAGTCATAGTGCTGAGTGCCTCTTGGCATCATCAGTGATAGCTGAAACTGGTCTCCCTAGTACTCTGATTTTAGCCCCTCCCCATGCAGACATTTATAGTCTACATCCAGCCTAGGATAAGAAAAAAAAGGCAGGTTAGGGATCAGATGGATTCATGATAATGGATAATCTAAATTGAAAGCATCATATATAAGAAATTATAAACTTTTTATATGACAAGAGTGACCAGGTGCATTGATTTGTACACATTGAAAGGAAATTAATTAGAAGGTGGGCAGTGGGATGGGACTGGGCAAGGTGGGCTGGATATGCCCTGGAGCCAGCTTCCCGCAGTTCCTCCCAGGTGTCTGCAGAGTGAGCAGGATCCCTCCAGGTGGGGTCATTTGGGGGGATTAGGCCGAAACCGGCTCTTTGACATCCCCCAAGGGGTCCTGGAATACAAAAGGGAACTTGGCAAAGTTGTTGTCATACAGGGTGTGGAATGCAAACTCAAGTGTACAGTAAACTAGATTCAGGGCCAACAGTGCCCCAGCAACAACATAACCCACGGCCGAAGGTGGAATCAGGCTCCCTTCTCTCTGGTTTTGGGGTTCGTCACCCGAGAACCACCACTGCCAAGCCACTGCAGCTCAGCAGCTCTAGTGGTCAGTGCATGTCATAGTGACTGGTCGGACAGAGGGAGGGACACTTAGCATATTAGCCTTTTATATATATAGATATATACTTTAAAAAAAATCAATCTTAAATTTGAAAAAAACAAACAAAACCCCTACAATGAAACAGGCAGTTTGATGACACAGTTGTTTAGAGAAGTTTTTTTAAAAAATAAAACAATAAAATAAAATTCACTGAAGGATTTTGAGAAACTCCAGATGGACTGGAACAATTTGAAGGAGGCAGTGGGCAGCAGTATGACAAATGAGGTCTGACTTAATTTTCAAAAGAAAGTTTGAAATTCTCAGAAAAGCTAAATTTTCTGAAGAAGGAAAAAACTCTAGAATTCATAATTTTCTGTCCATGGGTTTTGAAGAACTATTTATAAGTATGAAACAATCCTAAGGGTAAAATGGGAGCAATAGGTTGCTTTCCTGTCTAAGACAGCTGGACCATCTGTTCTTATTCAGCCATATGGAAGTGGTTATGGATCCCAGGATACTCCATGTTGTGATTCCTCCCTCCACATCCCCATCCCACTCTTTCAACCCTGTTGGGTTCTTATAGTACCATATACTTTCTTTCTGTGGCAATTAACATACTTTCTAATTAGATATTTACTTGTTTGATCATTTGATTATCTGACATCATCAGACTGCAAATGTCAAGAACAGGGACTATATCTATTTTGTTCAGAATTGTATCCCTAGTGCCTACTTAAAGCACGGTATCTAGTAGTAATTAATAAATATTTTTTAACAAATGGATAAATAAGTCTTAGCAGATGGTTATTGTTTTTTTTTTTTCCCTATGCTTGGAATTTCTTCCCTCTTCCTATTTGGCTGGTTATCTCATATTTATGTTTTTCAAAATCCAACTTGTATCACCATTCTCAAATACTGCTCCTACAGAGGAAATTACAGCCTCCTTTCTCTCCATGTCTTTTAAGCATCTGGATTGCTATACTCACAACACTCACCTGTAATTACTTGTTTACATGGCTCTCTTGACAATTAGACTATGAGCTCCTTGAGGTCAGCAGCTGGACCATATTTATATTTTTATTCCTAGTATCCAATGCATATAGTAGATGCTCATAAATGTTTAGGAAGTGAAGTAATAAAGGAACCTTATGTTTTCTTCATCAAAGGAAAAGTCCATTTAGGGTAGCTTTGAGCTGTAGGGTCAACAGTTCAATAAATGTGCAGGACACCAATAATGTCTCCACATAACATTGGTGTTCCCTTTCCTTTCAGGACTTGCCACTTTTCTCCCTCATTCCTATAGTTCAGATGGAATGCCCAGGCCACTGTAGGGGAAGTCCATGATGCAAGCTGAGACAGTCAGAGAATTTGTCTAGTTTTTTTTTCTTCCAATAGGTGAGTGATAAACAGAAGCTATTTCTTCTCTGATGGTACTAATGTCCAGGTATGAGCACAAGTCATTCCCCACCATTTGGAGAATGTAGAGTCCTGAGAGAATTTAGTGCCTAGTTCTAGTGAGAACCAGCCAATCATCCCTGTCTTTTCAGTTATTTGGTTATACAGGCAAGAGCATTCCCCAATGACCTAGTTCAAATTATAAGATTTAGTAATAGAGGCAAAGCTCAACTTCTTTAAAAAATTTTTTTATTGATTTCAGAGAGGCAGGGAGGGAGAGATAGAAAGATCAATGATGAGAGAGAATCATTGATTGGCTTCTTCCTGCACACCCCACTTTGGGGATTGAGCCTGCAATCAGGCAAGTGTTCTGAGTTGGAATTGAACCATGACCCCCTGCTTCACAGGTCGACACTCAACTGCTGAGCCACGCCAGTCAGGCAGAGTTCAGCTTATTTACCACAGTTGGTCTTCAGCCTTTCATCTGAAAACTTCTTTGGACAAATAATAATAAATATATGTGAGATAATGGAAGAATTATATATTGGTCTCTTCTCCTGTTCCTGGCACTGAGCTCATAAAACCGTTGTAATTTCCTGAGTGGTAAGAGTACTAGGAGCATCCTTTGTTGTAATATTTGGTCTTTGACCCCAGGTCCTGACACAGAGTTCCTAAATCCCTTAGAATTTCCTGGGTCAAAGCAGTAACTTTTGGTGGGCTCCTAGATGGGGGCTGGCCATCAGAAAGACCAAGCTGTGAGTAAAGTTTGGAATTTTCAGCTTACCCTCCCATTCTCCAGAGAGAGACTGGAAATGGAATTAATCATTGATCATGCTGTATGATGAAGCCTCCATAAAACTCCCAAAAGTACAGAGTTCTGAGAGCTCCTAAGTCAGTAAACACATCCACATACTTGAAGAGTGAAATACCCTCTGAATTTCTGCTCTCGGGACCTTCCCAGATCTCACCTTATTTGTATCTCTCTATCTGGCTGTTCATCTGTATCCTGTATCATATATTTTAATAGAATAGTAAACATAAATGTTTCTCTGAGTTCTGTGAGCACTCTAACAAATAACAGAATCTAAAGGGAAGAGGATCATGGGAACTTGTGTTGTGTAACCAAGTCAGTCAGAAGTTGTAAGTAACCTGGAGACCTACTACTTGTGATTGTCATCTAAAATGTGGGTGGTGGAAGGGAAATAAAAATAAAATAAAATGTGGATGGGGGAGCAGTCTCATGAGACTGGGCCCTTAGTTTGTGGAATATCTATCTATCTCCAGGTAGATAATGTCAGAGTTGAGTTAAATTGTAAGACACCCAACTAGTATACAAAATTGCTTGGTGTGGGGGCTCCCCTCTACCCTCCCACACGCGCACGCACACATATCTGGCATTAGAAGTGTTGTGTGAGTGTGGTAGTAGTATGAGAGTAAAGGAGAAACACAGGAGGGAAAACTAGAAGTGAGGACTACAGGGCCAGGTTTTTTTTTCCCCCTTAATACAATATTCATTTGGAAGGCTTTCAATTTTAAGATGACAGAATAAAGATGATTCTGTTTCCCTATCTCCCCCTCAATAATTGTCCTAAAACAATAAGGACAAGAATAAGAAACAGAGTTTATCTTTATTAAAACTAGGAGATAATTGTGACTCGGAACCAAATAGAAAGAAGGTCAAACTCAAGTTCCTGCGTGGGGCCATGTTAAGCAGAAGGAGCTGGTTCACTCCACTCACCTGCAGAAAGGCTCAGGCATCAGTGTCACCAAGAACCTGGAAGGCAGAGGGGAGCAGAGGGAATGGAAAGATGTTTAAAGGTGTGTAAGGAACAGATAGACTTCTGGGATCCCACTTACTCTATGAGGGGGCTACCTTTTCCCCACCCTCAAAGATGAGAGTAGGAGCTCTAGAGAAGCTGAGCTATAAAGTCTCAGGAAATCAGGTACAGAGGAGAGCTGATAGGCATTAGAGTCTAAAGTGAGGGAAGTGAGGCCTTCAGGGCCAGGTTTAATGGCATTACCTCCCTGCCCTCCTCCCACAGGAGAAACTGAACACCATCAGAAGCTGAAATCTAGGGATACCAAGTTGGCTAGCCCCCTGCTCATATTACAGATCACCAGAAGACAGATCCATTCTCATATAAACAGATTCCAAACAGCTCTTAAGTATCTCATTTTAAGTTTTAAATGGATACTGGAGATTTGAGGAAAATTTCCCATGTAGAAGTTAGAAACTAGAACAATAACAAAAACTGAGAGAGAGAAAAATTCTTTCAGAGAGAAGGAAAAACATTAAGGAAAAGTATCACTGTACTTCTCAGCAACAACATTGACAACTAGAAGCTAATGGAGTAATGCCATTAAAAGTCTGAAAAAAAAGTTCTTTTCAATGTAAAATTCTACACCACTCACCCAAACAAACTATTGATTATGTGTAATGACAGGATACAGATTTTCATACATGCAAAATCTGAAAAAGATGTTTATTTCACATATCCTTTCTCAAGAAATTTCCAAGTGATATGTTTTACCCAATGAGGTAATAAACCAAGAAAGAACACAGTATATCCAGAGAACAAAGGATCCAACACAGGAGTGAGACAAAGGACATCTCCAAGATCATGACAAAGAAAGTCCCAAAAGACCTTACATGGACTGGGTGATGTGGTAGGCCTAGAAGTGACTTGTATAAATTAAGTGGGATGAAGGGCTTCAAGAAGGAGGAACAAAACAGAACTACTAAATTATCTAACAGGTCTGGTCACATGAAATTTTTTAGTGAGAAGCATTTAATAGAACTGTTGGTGGGTGTAGGAACACTTACATTTTGTTCAATGAAATCTAAGCAAATGAAAAAACAGAGGCAGTTATTGACTTCAGGAGGAACAAAAAAATATACAACAAGGAAAATGCAATCACCATACACCTATTGACTCATTAGCAACTAGTACCTATGGTCAGATTAAATAACACTGAATATGGGCCTACCCAAAAAATATGATACAACTAGGTTGGGAGGATAGAGGAATAGATTAGGGGAAGAGGAAGAGATCTAATTGTCTCACCTACAATGAAAGGAAATCAATAGATAATATCTAACTTGATGAATAGACAGAATCTCACACCCAGAAACTTGGAGGCAAATAGAAACAACTATAAAAGATGGAAATGATGATCTCTGGATAATAGGATGGTGGATGGGACAGAGCTTGGTGAAAATATTGCTGTTTTTTGTTATAAGCCTTTTGATATTACTTGACCTTTTAAATTATATATATATATATATATATATATATATATTGCTTTGATAAGTAAAAATTAGTTTAAGAAATATATTGAAGAGGTACCAAATTATTAGCCAGCTGAATTGCCCACATACGTCATTACAACTCTGTGCTTATGCTTGGAGAATTGAAGATGTGGTCAGAGAGCGGGTCAGAGGATAAATTATGAAGAATGTTGTATGCCACGCCAAAGAACTCAGACTTTATTGTACAGGGAATTCTTAGGGATCTTAATGGGATAATAGGATCAGACATGCTCTCTGAGCATTAGTTTCCTAGGCTGAATTGGCCTTGGAGGGACTAATCTGCCACTTTTTCCTCCCTCAACATTTTATTATAAAAATTTCAAATGTTTTATTAGTTACTAGTTTTAAATTTTTATTTATTAGTATTTATTACATGTTACTAAGTAATTATAATTTATATGTATTATGAAAATTTTCAGAAATTTTGAATTATACAGTGAATATCCATATAGCTATCTCAATTCTATAATTAACATTTTACTATATTTGCCTTCTCACAAAATGATCCATTTATCTATCCCTCTGTCTATTTGTCAACCCCATCTGATATTTTTGATACATTGACAGACATCAATATACTTCATCTCTAAACACTTTAGCATGTGAAGCTTTTGCTTTCACTTCTTTTGGATATATATCCAGAAGTGAAATTGCTGGATCATATGGTAATTATAATTTTAAATTTGAGGGAAGCTGCCATACTGTGAATAATAACTATACCATTTTACATTCCCCACAGCAGTATACAAGGGTTATAATTTCTGCACATCTTCACTGACACATTTTTTTCTTAGTTTATTTTAATAGTAGCCATCCTAATGGGTGTGATTTGCTCAGTGTTTGAGCATTGACTTATGAACAGGAGGTCAAGGTTCGATTCCTGGTGAGGGCACATGCCCGGGTTGTGGGCTCCAATCCCCAGAGTGGACATACAGGAGGCAATCAGTCAATGATTCTCTCTCATCATTAATGTTTCTATTTCTCTCTCTCCCTTTCCCTTCCTCTCTGAAATCAATAAAATATATTTAAAATTAAATCTGAGTACATCTTCAAATATAGTTAAGGCCCCAATTGTGGATCTTTATCTTGAAAGGCAGCCAATGGTACTGAGGTGAGCCTCTGGAATTAGTTTTCGGCTGCATGGGCACTTCTTCATTTCACTCCACCTAGTCACTCCTAGCAGAGCCCCACTGGAGAACTCTTGAACAGTTTCAGTGGTAAAAATTCTCATGATTTCTGACCTCTGGCTTCTTGGCAGCATTAAATATACACTGCAAACCTTATTTTCTTCTGAGCTGCAGTGCATTCTCTCTGCTAGACTGAAGGTAGTCTTTCCAGGGTCCTAAAGAGGTCCAGCTCCTCCCTAAGGTTCCATAGTTTGCAACTGAAGGGGGAACTATACAAGTTTGACTTGCAAGAAAGAGATTGGTAATAAGCAGATTGGTATAAAGGTAATAAGCAATCTGAGTGAGTTATAAAATAATAGAGCGAGGGCAGATGAAGACTCCTTGAATTGCTGACAACAAAGCTGAGTGAAGAAACACTTCGAAGGCCTCATGCCCCAGCCACATACTCCATCACCCCTTCAACTCACATCTCTGAGTTCAGTTCTGTTCTTAGGGAGCTTCAGTGTGGGTCATCTCCCCCATATGGCAGATACTTCTAAAAATATTTCCAAAATCTTATGCACAGGCTAATAGAAGAGAATCTATGACTTAACCATTTTTAACTTCACAATTAACTGCTACTCTGGGTAAGTCAGTAAATCTCCCTACAATTGTGTTCTTAGCTATAAAATGAAACAATTAGACAAGAAGTCTTCAAGAGCCCTGCCAACTCAAAATAATTTTAATTTCAAAACTAATTTTGGATGATCCAAAAAACATTTCCTTTTAGTTTTAGCAATGGTATTATATATATTTTGGACACAATCACTTCATAAGATTTTGTGTGGTCTATATTTAAATAGGTATTTCCTAAATATACCTCAGGCAGAACAGGTCACTTGGGGTTATGCTGGTTGAATTACAAGGAAATAGCAATCCACCAAGTGGATAATTCACACATGGTTAAGAATTGGAAGGCTCTAATCAGTCTTAAATAGGCCTGAGAGTCAAAGCAATTCTCATTCTGCCTTCACTGGTGACCTCATTAATGTTGAGTATATAACTGAAAACTCAGAATCAGATGTTTGTTGCTGTTTGTTCTCTGCCAGAAAATTGTATATTTGTGTGTCTGCATTTGCAGAGAGCTGTATTCTCAGTCATTCTCTCTTATCCACCACCACTTCCAAATGCTTCTTTTCTAAAAGCACACACAAAAATATCACTGGATTAAATTTAAATATAAAATGCTGCATAAGAAAAAAAAATCAAGTGTGTGCTCAATGGTACTCAAAGACTATAATTGTTCTTATATCACTCCCTTTTACCCACTATTAAATTCACATTGCAAACAATGTGAAAAGAGACAAACTTCAGAATTGTCACCATTTCCCACAATATTACTGTGATTAAAAAGTAATGAACCTGTAATTGTTATGGGCCCTGAAATGTTTTAATGGGTTTTCCAGCCTGCTGAGAATCATTTCAGGACACTGAGCCAAGGAGAGTGAAATCTGAATCACCCAGTTGTTTCTGACATACCTTTTAATTGATGTCACCAGACATTTCTTGGAAAGTAGAGTAAGCCAAGGCCCACATGTTAGTCATGTTCATTTTCATCAATTTAAGTTGTATTTGTTTATTGAAAATAATTCTTAATTCTTATTTGGATTCTATGTTCTGGATAAATTTTAAAAATGAAGTTAAACATACTTCCCCTGATTTACAATGTATGTTTTGACATGCATGTAGCTATTAGCACATACAGAAGAGAATATCATAGTTAATTCTCAGTTTTTAAACCCTTTCATACCCACTTTGGTAGCATATAGAGTAAGGACAGATAAATTACTTTAATGATTCTAAAATAAGATTCATGTTTCTTTATGTTAAAAGTACGTATTATCAATTCTGTCAGTTAAAGTTAAGTTGCAGGAAACAAATCACTACCTATTTCAAGCATAAGCACATTAAATATGGGGAATTAAGTGCTTACAGAATTGTTGGGGAGGTTTATAGGAGTGGGATAAACTGGGTCCTTCCAGATGATCTCCAGAATATCACCACTGACCTTTCCTGCCAGAGGAGGGCCATTGTCAGGAAAGAGGGGGATCAGGACCCTGCTCTGAAAGTGTTGAGTTCAAGAACACACCCCTAAGACTGCGGTCCAGGAATCAGGTAGCTGCCATTTTAACTATCTTTTGATATCTATGAAGCTAATCTCTGGACACTAGGACACTGTTGCAGAAAACCCTGATAATTCCATGACCATGACTGTTAGCAGCAACAGCTAAGAACATGAGAAGGTGGTGCCTACATCTTCTGCTTTCAAAATATTGCATAATGCACTGAATCAGTGCAATTATTTCATACCAGAACCAGCTGCCAGGGAGTATGACAATTGTGAGATTTTATTTTTTTGACACAATATTTGTTATTATTGTCATAAGTATCACAAAGGTAAAACACAAAATATAATTACAACATATAATAGGTAATCTGTTGCAGGGGTCAGAGACATTTTTCTCCTGATATTTTTATAATAAGTTATATTCTTTTCTACATCTTGCCTTTTTAATTTAATAGAATATCTTGGATATTATTCTATATCAACACACAGTGGACTTTTACATTCTTCTTTTTTTAATGACTATATAATTATGTGCATTATATATGAACATAATTCATCTTACCATTTCCCTCTTAGTGGACATTTAAGCAGAATTCAGTTCTTTGCTTTCACAAATAATGTTACAAGTGAATGGCCTTGTATTTTAATAACTTCACATGTGTACAAGTATATCTATAGGATAAATTCCTAAAAGTAAAATCGCGCAGTCAATGGGTATAATGTTTGTCATTTTTAAAATATTTTATTTTAAAATTACATTTTAAATTTATTTTAAATTACATTTAAAAATATTTTATTCATTAGTTCATTTTTTTGAATAGCTAATGTACAGAGTAAAGAGATAAAAAGTATAAAAAGGCAGATAGTGGAAAGTAGGTTTTCTTCATCCAGAGGTAGTCTATGTATATACAAGGGCATAGACACACACACATATGTATGCATAACCACATAGAACATATGATCATATAAATTAATATGTAGAATTTCTCTTCTTCGGCAGATTTTTATTTCATTTTATTTTATTTACATTACTAGGGGCCCGATGCACGAAATTCGTGCACTGGGGGTGGGTGGTCTCTCAACCCAACCTGCCTCCTCTCACATACTGGGAGCCCTCAGGGGATGTCCAACTGATGGCTCACCCCCTCTGGGAGGCTTTAGGCCTTGGGCACCTAGCCATCGCCCTGCTCAGCTCAGCCCTGGCTACCTGCGACCACCCGGACCCGGGGGGCCTAGCGCTTGCTGTTAATTCTGCTCACAGCGCCTGGGGGCTGGAAGCTCCCTGCCACCGATGCCACCACCATTTCATCTCCACCCCCAGGGCACCACTTGGCACCACCCCCGCTCCTGATTGGCTGGTAGCATAGCCAATCAGGAGCGAAGGTACAATCAAATTTGCATATTTCTCTTTTATTATATAGGATAGTCAATGAAGACCAGGAAAGTTTTTCCAAAATATAGAGACCCCAGGCTCTAGTATACCACTGTGTTAAAAACATTCTTAGTTGTTGCACCATCAATACGTCTTTATTGTCCATATATGGGCTTTCACTGTGCCTATTTGAGGCAAGGTCAGCTATGGATATGGGCTGTCCTTGGCCTCAGATTTTCTAGAAAGATATCTTGTGCTTTGTGTAGAGCACTGATCATGAGCTCCATCTTCTTCATATCTGGCAGATTCCCTTTGCCTCTCTCTTGTGTTGAATCTGCTGTTTCATGTGGCCCATATATATTCCTTCTTGTTTTACTTCCTTCATATTTTTTTCTAGCAGTTTTTTGGAAAAGGGTATTATAGGATACATTTTTTGAGATCTTAAATATATGAAAGTGCTTTTATTTTACCTTGCTACTTAATTGACAAACTGGCGATATAGAATTCTAGATTCCTTCATTATTGCTCCATTGACTTCTAGTTTTAAGTACTGCTGTTGAGAAATCTAAAGCTACTCTGATTCCTGACATATGACCTTTTTTTCAGTATAATTTCTTATTTGTTCACAGTGAAATTTTATAATGCTATGTGTCTGTGTGAGTCTAATTTTCATCTATTCTTTTGGACATCCAGTAGGTACTTTCAGTCTAGAAACCCTGGGTATGCTCTTAAATTATTCATTGCTGCTTTCCTCCCTTCTGTTAATTAGATGTTGGATCTTCTGACTGGGCTCCACTTTTCTTATCATTTTTTTTTCTTTAGTCTTTTTGCTCTATTTTCTGGGGACATTTTCCAACTTTATCTTCCAAAATTTTGTATTAAGTTTTTTAATTGCTGTTTTCAATTTCTAAGACACTTTTTTGTTCTTTGAATTTTTTCATTGCATTTAGTGTGCAGATTCTTTTCATATTCATAATGATATTAATATAATTTTTCAAGTATGTTTTATCACTCCTCAAAGGACTCTTCCCTATAGGTTGCTTCCCCTCCTCCTCCCCATTTGTTTGCTTTGTTCTTTATCTTCCATGTTAGGGTCTTTCCTCAGATGTCTTGTAATTGTCTTGTAATTGTCTGTTAATAATACAAAGTAAGGGACTGATTTTCTGGGGTGTTGGAAATAAGCCATATTGTGTTAGGAGTGTGAGTTACACGGTTGTTCACATTTGCCAAAACTGCTCAAGTACATTTAAGATCTTTGCATTTATTTTTTTACTATTTTAATCCTCACCTGAAGATATTTTTCCATTGATTTTCAGAGAGAATAGGAGAGGGAAAGATGTAGAGAAATATTGATGTGAGATAAACACATCAATTGGTTGCCTCCTGTACACACACTGACCTGGGCCCAGGCCTCAGCAGAGCCTGCAACCCAGGTATGTGCCCTTGACTGGGATTGAACCTGGGACCCTTCAGTCTGCAGGCCAATGCTCTATCCATTGAACCAAACCAGCTAGGATGAGCTTTGCATTTCAATACTATACATAAATTACACCTCCAAAAATATTTTTAAAAACTGAAAAAACAAGTGAGGAATCAAAACACTGGTAGCTCTGAGCAAGTGGGTGAGATTTACCAAGCTAGAAGTTTGCCTTTAGGATATATGGTAGGCCATTTGTTAATACAGGGCCCTCCCTCAGTGGAGCCTGGCATTTCCTAGTCCTGGCATCTTCTTTTACCTTCATAGGAAATACTCCCCCAAGCTCTGCTAGGATAAAGGAGGGCAGTTACCCAGCAGTACGGAATGGGGAAGAAGTTCTAAGGGTCTAACTGCTTCTCAAACATCTTTCACTTGACCCTCCTTATTTTAGCATGATGTCTCTTCACCCCAGCTCCAGTATTATCTAGTACAAGTTCTTGAACCTATTGAGAATTCCACAATGTAAACTGGTTTGTACTCTGCTTCCTCATTGCTACTATGAAGCTTCCAAAATATTATTGTTCCAGCCCCAGAGGGTTGATTTTTTAAAAAATCTCTTTATTTTACTTTTCTAGGATTTTAAGAGGAAGCAAAGTTAGATGTGTATATTCAAGCAACTATATTAACTGAGGAGTCAGGAAATCAGAAATATGCTTTTTAACTCCAGTTTCTGCAGTACAGGAAGGCCCTCTAAGGAGTTTGGAATACATGCTAAAAGTGACTCACCAGAGCTATCATAGTCAACCCCTTTAACTATTCAACATCTATACATAACCTTCTAACTATACTTTAATTTCTAAACAATATCAGTCTAACATGCTTTCAGCTAACAAAATGTAATGATCCTTTGTGCAAACGAAAACGTTTTTACCCAGAACCAAACCAGAGAGGATGGAACTTGCATTGCCACGATGTGTCCACCATCTGGATATCATTGCTGACATGTACACATAAAGAACTATTGGACATTGAAACTGGGAGTCAGAACAGTTGGACATTGAAACTGAGACTTAAACATTTTTTGTTCTTATACATTTATTTCTAGTATGCAGAAGCAAGATATTTTTTAAGAAAAGAAACAGGGGAGAGTGATTGATATAGAGGCAGGGAGGCATTGAACAGGCTGTCAAGCTACAGGGGAAAGGCTGGGGTGGATGGAAGGCGGATGCTGGGGGAGATCAACTGAAGGACTTGTGCGCATGCATATGAGCATAACCAATGAATGAAAGACACTGGGATGGGGAGGGGAGGCAGGTGGGGACATGTACTGGGGGATAGGGGAGGCTGGGGGGAGGATAATGGGGGAGAAATAAAAATAAAAATAAGAGAGAAAAAAAATGTTTTCAGTATCTCTGAGAGGAAATTAAAATGTTGTCTTCCTTGTGTGATAGGTAGTTAGACAGACGTGAGCAGAGCAAGGACATTGGGCCAGTTACAGAAGGTTACCAGGGTAGAAAGCCCTGGCTGCCTAGTTAGCAGTGGACAATTGAAGGGTAGGACCTCATCCCCAGGGTGACCTTTCATCCCCTAGCATATCACCACAGGTCATGTGGTTTGGAGCCCTTGACCTTTCATATCTTCGGTCATTCAGTTTAGACCTCCTGACCTTTCCTCCCTAGCGATAACATATAGGCCTCAGTTGTATTTCGGCTCCAGGCCCAGAAAAGCAGCAAAATCAGACAAGTGACACCAAGGCTGACCTAAGGACAAAGCTGCATTGAATAATGACACCCTGCCCTGGCTCCGACCAATCAATAGGTGGAGATTCTGACCCTGAACGAAATGTTATATTGAGATCTTCCCCTGAGATCTCCCATAAAATCTCCACCCTTAAAACTCATAGGATGAGGACCCAGTGCAATCTCCCTCTTAGGAGCATGCCAGCACCTTTTGCTTCCCCCTACGTCCCATCCTCCTCCTGTCACCTTGACCTTCCTGCTTCTAAGCTCCAATGGCCCTTCCTTTGTCTCTATAAATTATTTCCTAAGAACAATTCTTCTATGAATTACTTCTACCTCTGTGATTTTCTAAACAAATGTTTTATTATAGTTTGAGTCTTGGCTCTGAATTCTTTCCTGAGTTTGCTGAACCCAGGTCTGGTCTGACCCCGTTAGTCTAACACCTGGGTTGTTCCCACCATCGCCAACACTTGTACCTCTCTCTGGGTAAAGTTTATTTTTCTAGTTCAGGAACAACCTCTCCTGGATATCATGTAACCTAAGAACTAAATTATAAAATTAACTACCACCAACATATCTTATATGAAATAGTAAGGAAGAGTGGGTACTAGTTATCTATAATTATGTGTGCATTAGGAAGAAAATATGGATGGCTGCTATAGTCCTTGTTTCTGTAACTAGTCACAAGGCCACAATTGGTATTTACAATTTCCTTCCTTTGTACCAGCAATTCAGTTATGTGGGACTCATTTTGTCTGTTAATTCAATTAGTGGCAGGGTTAGACATTTTGAACCGCCAACAAGAAAATTTTAAATGGGTCCTCCTTTATTTTTGTTACTTTCAAAATGCAAATTTCCAGCCTTCTAGCATTTCAGAGAGTGTTTTGATATTATTGATTCCTATGAAAAGAGAAAAGCAAACAGGAATCATGTGTTGTACTTTTTTGTGTAGATAAGAATCTCAGGTGGAAATTACTGAGTACTTTCAGAAAGTTAAGCAATAATGGATTCATTTACCAATGGTAGACAGATGATCATGCCTAGGATTGAAGACTAGCAAGTGGCAAGGTTCCCCTTGTTCTTCATCCAAATTGTGAAGCTTAATGTTCTGTTCAGGAAAATCACCAGCCTCACTATAGAGATTGTCATCAGGTGTAATTGCAAGCAGAATTAAGGTAGTCCTAAAGACGGTAGTTTGGGAAGGGTAATAAAAGTTGTTTTGGTGCCCTTTATCCTCTATCATCAGCCTCAGCTTTTTCTTCTCTTCCTGACCAACCTCTACTAAAATATGAACTGTTTATAATATGTCATCTGATACAAGATTGGAATAACCTCTTTAAGAGATATTTACATGTCAATAGAGTAGTTATAAAATTCAAAAAGCTTTTGAAATTAAAAAGAGTAGAACTTACATATAGAATAATAGATGATAGAATTCATTTGCCCCATCAGAAGTTTCCATTAGCCTGTAAAACCATTCCACTAAATTGATTTGTAACATATATTGTAATTAGTGATGGAGACAGAATTATATCCACATCTCATGACATATAGTCTACATTCAGACCCTATTGTCATTGAACTCAAAGGTGGTTTTAATCATTGATAGTTCTAGTATTATCAAGCCCAGAGTAAGTGAGTAGTGGTCAGCTGGGATATTTATGACATAGAGCTATAGTCTGTCAACCTGGGTTATATCTGAGACTATCCAACCACCTTCCAATTTCAGTAGCTGGTCTTCAGAAGAATGTGCTTAGGACTCAATGGTAATGTCCTCTGGTCTCTTTTATCTGGCAATTTAAAAACATTTCTTGATGCTGTTTTCACATTGGGAAATTCTTTAGCAAAGCTGAATTGAGAAACTAGTGTACTCGTTATGATGTGGCCTACATTAACACTGGGAATTTTCCAGGGCAGAAATAGGCAAATATTGAGTAATGTCCTAGATTTTAGGGCTTAAAGAAAGGAATGATAAAGAATAAAGGATTTCTTTATGTTTTCTTTTGAGGAAGGAGGTGGGGGAAATCTTTGGTGCTCCTTGGAAAAACTAAAGTACACCAACCTCTGCCTTGGGCAAGTCAAATGATACCTCCAGCCTTTAAATTCAGAATCCACTAATTTGGAGTTTGTGATCTTTTGACTTTGCCTTTTGTGCCATTTCTGAGAATAAGATTTATTAAACAATTTACTAAAAGGAGAAGTTTTCAGAGGGAAATAATGAAAGTATTTTAGAGAATGAACTCTTTTCACAGAAACAACTGATAGGCTAATTGAAATGAAAACAGTTTACCATTCATTATAACAGGCCTAGAAGGCCCTTCCCTTTGAAATGTTTTATTAGCTTTAAATGTAGTTACTCTAAGTACTCACAATTAATTATGTTACACCTCTGTGGCTTAGTTTATAATTCAGACCTGCTCATGCCCCACAACAAGCAGTTCAAAAGCCAATTTTACTAAGAGCTCTGATTTCAGACCAAGTGCTGCAGAGCCCAGACTGCAGAAAACCATCATTGCTCAGAAAAAAAAAAGGGGGGGGGGGGGCTGGTGGCAGCAGTAAAAAACTTTCAGGAGGAAGGAAGCAAATGACTTAGGTAAAGTATTTGGATAGCCTGTCAAATAACAAACCAGAGGAAATTGTGGGGTGGGTCAGGAAAAAGGTTAACTAAAAAAACCTTCAAAGCAGATGTAAACAACCTGATAGGAATGAGTGTGTTTGTGGGTTGCCATGACCCGAATGTTTGATTAATGTGAGAAAATGGACAGTTTAAGAATTTAAAAGGCCAGTGAAATCCAGGATTTTGAAAGTTTCTGGTCATTTTGTAACCTTTAAACCTTGCAAATCAGGTTGTCCCCAGAGAAACCGAATATAGGCATACCTCAGAAATATTGCAGGTTTGGTTCCAGACCACCACCATAATCTTTTTGATAGTGGAGGATCTTGCCTTTGCTTTGTGGGGGGAAAAAAATGCTGCATCTGTCAAGGGCAAATAAAGTGAGGCGTGCCTGTACAGACACCTATAGGAGATTTACTCTGAAATTTGCCTTTAGAATGGGGACACACAAACATTAGCCTTGCTGCATAATGGAATGTGAACCCTGTTTTACTGTGTAGGGATTAAATAAAAATATATACTCTCTGTTAGCTTGGTCTAAAAGTTTTATACTGCAATTTATTTAAAAAGTATCCTCTTTAGTTCAACTTAAAACTATACATGTTAGCACCTATTATTAGAGGTTTTATTAAAAGAGTGAAGTAAAAATGATTGTAATTGCTGGATCTATCTAGGTGGATGCTTTGCTCATAGTACATTTGCATATAGGTGTTTAGCACCAAGCCCTGTGCCAAGAAGGCAGGGCGGAGAATAGACTGAAAGAAACCAGGTCACTTGCTTATTTAAATATTTATTTAAGAAATAAATTTAATACATATATCAGGGAAAGGAAAGGAATAAAATAATTTCTTCTGTTTTGGTTCACTTTTCAGGCCCAGGCATCTCTACTCATTTCTATTATGGGGACAATTATTATTGATAATACTAGAAATTAATTTCATGTATTTATAGCATTTTAACAAATATTTAGACTGTGTTTTTTTTCCATTTGGGTTTATTTTGGCTCTGAAATTTTATTTATAATAGCCAGCTTGTTGTGTTGTTCATAAATGTATCTCACCTGCTAGACTGGAAACTCCTTGCAGGTAAACTTCCCTTTTCTCAACCCTCAAGATACTTTGATGAAAAAGGGGCCACATACTAAACCTGACAATCTCAGTAGGGATGCAGAGAACACCTCACTGATAACACTTTGATGCTGCCAATTCTGGAGGCATTGTTCTGGTATTAGAAATTGCTGGACGGTAGCCAGTATCCCAAATAGCAAATCTAAGCCATCATCTGAAATTGCTACTTAGATATTATCCTAGTCACACTAGAAACCTTGAACCATTTGCAAGGAATTATGAGGAAAATGCAAAGTAATCACATCTCCAGGGGAGCATGGCAAGGTGCAGATGAATAGAGGGCTTCTTTGTTTATTGCCTCACCATCATCATTTATGACATCTGCTAACAGATGCCACAAACATGAAAATGGGCATACCTCAGAAATAATGCGCTGTGTTTTGGAAAACACTCTATTAACACTGCTGGCTAGAGCATCGAGGAAATAAATGCACTGCAAAAACAGCTCATGAATAAATACGATCAGGTACTCTTTTGACTGCATGAATCCTTTTCAATGTGGAAATAGAGACAACATATGCCAATTGGAGAAATTATACTGAAACTGAAATAATCAGGTCAGGCACAAATGTGAAGGCTTTGAAAGGCTTTCAGGACCTCCAGCTGATGATTCTAGAGGAAGCCAGGGCCATCTGGAAGCCCAAAGAAAATCCTGTCAGGTAAATAGAATGAGTAGAATTAACTATATCAGTAACTAGAGTTCAGACCACCTGAATTGAAGGAGCCATGCTAAATGGTACTTTATGTCTCTACCAAATTGGGTGAACCCAGCAGCCTGGCTGTTTCATTAGGAATGTCAGTAATTCGATTTTCCCCTTCTAGAGTGATTGTTCAGACTGCAATATTTGGAGCAGAATTGATGAAGTCAGCAAGCCCTTTAAATATTTTCTTATTAATTTCTCTTTGGTGAAACTCCTGGCTCCCCAGTATCACCACCTAATTATCTCCGGAAGATCCTATCTCTGGCTACCTTGAATCCCAACCTGTCAAACTTTGTATTGCACAGTGAATTTTTATTTATTGACAATATCCAGGAATAAGGTGTTCTTTATATAGGGTGCCTCCCCTCAAAATGTATACACACTTTGAATAATTATTAATTCCAATGGGTTAAATCTGAAAAGAAACATCAAATGAGCTGTTAGCTTTTAGTAGTGTATATACCCTGTATATGAAAGAAAATCCCATATGACTAAGACATTCTTTTATGCAAAAATATTAAAAACTGGTCCAGATTTTTGCAATAAGCATTCCTGTATTAATTATCCTTTGCTGGGTAACAACAAAGTTATCCCCCAAATTATAGGTTTTAAACAGCAAACATGTATTGTCTTATATTTTTTTGTAGATCAGGAATCAGGAAGCTTAGCTGAGTGCCTCAGTCTCAAGGTGTCTTATAAAACCAATCAATGTGTCAGCAGGGCTGTTGACTCATTGGCTTCAGATGCTCACTGATGGGTTGTTGGCAGGATTCAATTCCTTGTGGGTTGTTGGCCTGAGGGCTTCAGTTCTTCACTTGATATTGGCCAGAGGCCTCCCCCAGTTCTTTCCCTTGTGAGCTTCTCCATAGTTAGCTCAGAACACTGGCAGCAGGCGTCCCCTAGTGCAAGCCAACAAGAGAGGTCACATACTAAACAAGCAAGACAGAAGCCACAGTCTTATTGTAACCTAATCTGGAAGGTGACATCCCATCACTGTTGCTATATTTGATTTGTTAGAAGCAAGTCACTAGGTCCACCTGCTCATTCTTAAAGTATTTGGACCTATTCCTAAGTGTCTATGTCAAATATCTTCTCCTAGAAAATATAATTTTGAGTCTTATACTATTTACTAGAGGCCAGATGCATGAAATTTGTGCATGGAGGGAGGGGGAGTGTGTGTGTGTGTGTGTGTGTGTGTGTGTGTATGTGTGTCCCTAGGCCAGGCTGCACCCTCTCCAGTCTGGGATCCCTCTCACAAACTGGGACCACTGGCTCCTAATTGCTTGCCTGTCTGCCTCCCTGATTACCCCTAACCACTCCCTGCCAGCCTGATCAATGCCTAACTGCTCCCCTGCTGGCCCAATTGCCCCTTACTGCCCTCCCCTGCTGGCCTGGTCACCTATAACTGCCCTCCACTGCTGGCCCAATCACCTGTAACTGCCCTCCTTTGCCAGTCTCGTTACCCCTAATTGCCCTCCCCTGCTGGCCTGGTCCCCCCAACTGACCTCCCCTGCAGGCCTGGTTGTCCCCAACTGCCCTCCTCTGCAGGTCTGGTCCCCCCCCAACTGCCTTCCCCTGCAGGATTGATCCCCCCAAATGCCTCCCCTGCAGGCCTGGTAACCCCTGACTCCCTTCCCCTGGAGGCCTGATTGCCCCCAACTGCCCTCCCTTGCAGGCCTGGTCCCTCCCAGCTACCCTGCCCTGATGGCTTGATCACTCATAACTGCCCTCCCATGCTGGCCATCTTGTGGTAGCCATCTTGTGTCCACATGGGGGTGGCCATTTTTGACCACATGGGAGCGGTCATCTTGTGTATTGGAGTAACGGTCAATTTGTATAGTACCTCTTTATTATATAGTATTCTTTATTTTTTCAAAACTTCCAAAGGGATTGTGATGTAGCAGGTCACTGGACCAGTATTTGAGAAACACCACTCTAGAGCTGTGCTTCTTAAAATTTCAGTGTCCATAAGAATTACTTGAGATACTGTCTGCAATGTATTTTTTTAAAATATATTTTTATTGATTTTTATTATTTTACAGAGAGGAAGGGAGAGAGTTAAAAACATTGATGAGAGAGAAACATTGATCAGCTGCCTCCTGCACACCCCCTCCTGGGGATGTGCCCACAACCAAGGTACGTGCCCTTGACCGGAATCAAACATGGGACCTTTCAGTTCACAGGCTGACACTCTATCCACTGAACCAAACCAGTTTTGGCCACAATGTATTTTTTAGCCTTTAACCCAAGAAAGGCTAGTTTAGAAGAGTTGGGTGGTGAATTGAAGGCCTCTCGTGAGCCACTTTATATCCTCATAGCCTCCTTCAGCCACAGCCATGGAGACCAGTTCTATGGCTTCCATAGCTTCATGATAGCACCTTGCACTGGGCCTGTGTACCTGTACCTCTCACTTTCTGCTCCAGAGCTTTTCTGACTATTAGGGGCAAGGAATGTCTGAAGGAATCAGTTGGCATCCACCCTACAACACTTTACTTGTTATACAAACTCATAGATAGAAAGCAGGTAGACAACTGCTAGAGATAGGGGAAGTTGGGTAGCAGAGGGATGGAGGGATTGAGTAAAAAATAAAAAAATAGAAAAAAACTCATGGACACAAACAGTGTGGTGATTTGGGGGATAGTGGAGGTGAAAGAGGGTATAGGAGGGATAAATGGTGATGGAAGGAGACTTGACTTGGGGTGGTGAATACACAATAAAGTATACAGATGATATATTGTGGAATTGTGCACCTGAAACATGTATAATTTTGTTAACCATTGTCACCCCAATAAATTCAATAAAAGAGAAAAAAATTTTACCATAACAAAACTAAAATAGAGACTGGACTGGTGATTGCCAGAAGGAGGGAGGGATAGGAGGTGAATGGATTGAGAAGTACAAATTGGTAGTTACGGAATAGTCATGGGGATGTAAAGTACAGCATAGGGAAAATGGTCAATAATATTACACCTGAAAACAATGCTATCTAATAAAGAGGGAGTATGCTAATTGACCACCATGCCCTCACAAAGATGGTGGTGCCCACAGCCAATAAGGAGGGAATATGCTAATTGACTGCCATGCACTCAAAGATGGCAATGCCCACAGCCACAAGATGGCAGTACCTAGTCCCTTCAGTCCCACTGGGGTGGCAAGCCCAGGGCTGCCCAAGGCACAGGTAAGCCTCAGATGGTGGTTGCCCAGGCGCCCAGGCTCACCTGAGGCTCAGGTAACCAGGACTGGCTGAGGCTTGCGCTGCTGGCAGTGGTAGCAGCAGAGGTGTGATGGAGGTGTCGCCTTCCTCTGAAAGCTGGGTCACCTCCCACCCCTGAGGGCTCCTGAACTGTGAGAGGGGGCAGGCCCAGCTGAGGGAACCCCTTCCTCCAGTGCATGAATTTTCATGCACTGGGCCTCTAGTACATAATAATACTGAAAAACAGTAATTTACCATATTAGAGCTTGTATTCCTGTATATTTAAAAGGAGTCCAATTTATAAAATTGTCACATCCAACTTTCTAAGAAAAAGTAAGAAAGAACATTAAAATTAACTGAGAAAAAATCAGGCACTAAATATGTGTAATTACACCACTTATCCTCACAGTAGTTCCATTTACCAGATGATAAAGCCAAACATCAGTTGGGCTAAGTAGGTTTGCCTGGGGTTTCCCAGCTACTAATGGTGTAAAGAACCTGAGGCCGGGTGTGTCTCATTCTATAAACCTCTTCTAGTGAACCAAATACTATTTTCCTGATTATAATCTATAAAACACTTGATAAATGTAAATTGTTAAATACCTACATCTTTCCTTTAACTGCCATCATCAACTTCAGAAATATAGTGATATTTATATTTAATAAAGAATATTTCTGCTACCTTTAAAATGGACCCACATTTTTAGCTGCAGACAGCTGCTTCTAGTTAAGACAAATTTCAAAGTTAGAATACAAACTATTATAAGGCAAGCATTTAAATTTTTTTCTGGTTCTTGTTCATGCATCAAATCTACAATTTCTTGACCACATAAGATTTGTACAGTCTGTACACTTGAGTTAGTTATCAAGTGGTTTAGGAAAAAAAGGAGAAGTGTGAATTCAGAAAAGCAGCTGATCCTAAGTGAATGATATCAGACAGTCTCAAAATAAGTTTGATCTGAGATTGCTTATTCTTCTATGAATTGGTTGGTACTTTTTGAAACTTCTTTACTTTGTGGTGATTATGCTAAATCACTTTTCTATTTCTGTAAGATTAGGCTATCGATGGTTAAGAACTCATGCCTCTTTTTCAAATGGAATCTTATGGGGAACATTAATATGTAAATCAAATAAGAAAAAATAAACTGGGTAAGGGCTGAAATGGAGCCCAGAGGCACATCAGCTGGGCTCCTGCTTGGGACTAGAGAGGAGGCCCTCTGCAGAATCCCCATATAAGACCATCTCTAAGGCACCTTGCAAGTCAAAGATTCTATGAATCAATGGCTCTTTTGAGTATGTGTTAGTTATTTCCATGAAAACCAGTTGTAGTCAACAAGGGAAAAATAACAATTACTGCCTTTCTTTGGGAACATCTGGCCTAGAAATTAGAACATTTTATTTCTAATCCCAGCTTTATCACTATTTAAGTCTGTTACCTGGGACTGTTCGCCTATCTATGAAATGAGGATAAAACATTTCCTACCTACTTTATTTTCAAATACATTTTCTTGTGAGGTTAAAAATTCCCTTTGACAAACATAAAATTGGAGTATAACTGTAAAGTATTGCCTTAAGGAAGCTATATAACAAGAGGTGTGGATATTGACTTTTCCAAAGTCACTACTGTACAGTAACTACCTATGTTTATAATTATAATAAAATTAAAATCTTCAACTATAAATTTGATTAATGCCTGGGTATTCATTCTCATTTATGCAGTGTTAAAAAATATTTCCAGAAAAAAAGTGGGAGAATTTCTTTATTAAAAAAAAAAAGAAAACTTAGTTTTTATAGTTGATATATTTTATCAAATTTCTACATGATCCTTATTAAAATACCAAAATGAAACCATTTCAACCATTTAAACCTCTAATGACGATCTTTCAAGACTTTCTATATACAAACAGAAAGATAGTAGGTATGTAGATAGGTAAAAATGTAGGTAGACTGATAAAGTTACATTGGTAGACAAAAAAAATGGAATTATGCTCTACATGCTATTTTAAAACAAAAAATACATAACTTTAGACTTTCACTTAGTGGAGGTCAAGGAAATTGAAACAGAGCTAAGAATTGATGAACTTTAGATAAATGTTTCTTCACAATGAAAGTTATTAGTTACTAAATTTCTTTTAAAAGTATGAAAAATACTAAGAAGTTGGAATCATTATATAAAAAGTGTTTCTTTAAATTTCATTTTAGATCATAGCTATAGTTCCTATGTAATGCAAGATGAGGATATTAGCACATTTACTCTTCAACCATATTCTTTCTGTGATATCACATTCTGCTCTGCAACTATAATTCCCAGTTATTACTACATAGTCCTTAGTTTTATATTTAAGTGAATTAAAACTTCTTCATTAATTCTTTTACAATGACTTCCATATTCCCTATTCTTGTTATTTTAATTTGCTTTTTGTTGGCAGTTACATCATCGAATTTTCTTCCCAAGCTTGAGAAGACCCATCCCTTTTCTTTATAGCTGAGCGACAGCTGCCTGGCATTATCATTTAGGATATGGCTCAAAATAAAGAATCTTTCCCTCCCAACACACATACACACAAGATATTTTGAACAAGTTTAAAGTTTATTGCTCTCTCACATAATAAAAGTCCAGAGCTGGCACGATGGCTCCATGAACTCATTAGAGAACTATAGTCTTTCCAGCTCACTGTTCTATTATTTTTTGGAAGTCTACTTGAGCACCAGCTTATATCCATATTCCAGGCAGCAGGATGAAAGAGTCAAGAAGTGTAAGTTCCCATCCTAGCCCATTTTGTTCAGTGGGTAGAGCATCAACCTGCAGACTAAAAGGTCAAGGGCACATGCCCAGGGTTGCAGGTTTGATCCCCAGTGGGGAGTATACAGGATTCTTTCTCATCGTTGATATTTCTATGTCTCTCTCCCTCTTCCTTCCACTTTGAAATTAATAAGAATATATTTAAAAAAAAGAAGTATAGGTCCCCATAGTTAAGGAGAATTATCTGAAGTGATACACAACATTTCCAGTTATATTTTACTAGACAAAATTTTATTACATGGCTATAGAATAACTAGAGGCCCAGTGCATGAAATTCATGCATGGGGGGAGGGTGTCCCTCAGCCCAGCCTGCACCCTCTCCAATCTGGGACCCCTCAAGAGCAGTTAGACGTCCCTCTCACAATCCAGGACCAGTGGCTCCCAACTGCCTTTCTAATTGCTCCTAATTCTTCTGCTTGCCAGCCTGATCACCACCTAACTGCTCTCCTGCCAGTCTGATGTCTAACTGCTCCCCTGCCAGCTGGTTTGCCCCCAACTGCCCTCCCTTGCAGGCCTGGTCACTCCCAACTGTCCTCCCCTGCTGGCCTAATTGCCCACAACTGCCCTCCCTTGCAGGCCTAGTCCCTCCCAACTGCTCTCCCCTGCTGGCCTAATTGCCCAGAACTGCCCTCCCTTGCAGGCCTGGTCCCCTCCAACTGTCCTCCCTGCTGACCATCTTGTGTCCACATGGGGACAGGATCTTTGACCACATGGGGACAGCCATCTTATGTGTTGTATCAATGGTCAATCTGCAAATTACTCTTTTATTAGATAGGATTGAGGCTTGGTGCATGGGTGGGGGCCAGCTGGTTTGCCCTGAAGGGTGTCCCATATCAGGGTGGAGATTCCCTTAGGGTATGGGGTGGCCTGGGCAAAGAGCCTGTGGTGGTTTTCAGGTCAGCCACACCCACTGGTGACCCTGGTATCTGGGATTTCTTTATCTTCTACAATTGAAATTTTGTAGCCTTGAGCAGAGCCAAGCCTCCTGCTTGCTCCATGGTCACAGCCATTTTTGTTGGGATTTATTTATCTTCTATAATTAAAAATATGTAGCTTTGAGTGGAGACCAAGGCAGGCCAGTGCTGCAGTAGATTGGCTTCCTCCATTGCTGGGGGCAACTCAAGCCTCCTGCTCTCTCCAGCTTCATGGATGCCGCCATTTTGTTGGGATTTATTTATCTTCTATAATTGAAACTTTGTAGCCTTGAGTGGTGGTCTGGCATGGCCAGGATGTATGGAAAGCTCGGCTTCCACCATTGCCGGGGAAACCCAAGCCTCCTTCTCTCTCCGTGGCCGTAACCATCTTAATTGGGTTAATTTGCATATATGTTCCTGATTGACTGTGGGCATGGCTTGTGGGTGTAGCAGAACAATGGGTAATTTGTGTATTACTCTTTTATTAGATCGGATGTCATTAGAGTTAATTTGTTTTGGCTATTATATTCTATGGCATGACTATACCACAATTTCTGTTTCTACTTTCTTTTCATAAGCATTTGAATTTTTTCCAAGTTCTTGTTATATTAACAGTATTTCAATCAACATTCTTTCGCATCTTATAATGCAGGTCCAAGTGTTTCTTTGGAGTTTATGCCTAGGAGTGGAATTGTTGAGCTATAGAACATTCTAAAGCAGAATTCATAATGATACCCTCAAAACCAGCCTCCTCTCTACCTCCCTATTTCTGTTAGTAACATCCTAATCACCAGCTCCCTTGACTCCCCAGTTCTCCCTGTTTTATATATTCAATTGATTGCCATGCTTGGAAAGTTCTTGCCTTCTCATGTTATTATCCATCTCTCCTATTCAAGCCTCATTAATTCTCCCTTTTATTCCCTATTTCTAAACATAATTGTTAATAAATTCCAATCCCACCATTTCCCTGTTCAACATCCTTTTGTGTCTTCATATTATCTATGAGATTAAGTGGACCTATAATTTAGCACTTAAAGCTCTTTACAATAGCATTCCACACTACCTTTTCAGCTTCAGTGTCTCTCTATTTTGTTAGTAGAGAATATTAGAGTTGGAAGACAATTAGAGATCATTTAGGTAGATGCACTTACCTACTAATAAGAAAACTGAGGCCCAAAGAGGAAAAAATTCTATATATGTGAACTGTTTGAACAATTTTATGGCTATTGTAAGTACTTTATGAAGAAGGCAAAGAGAGGCTTGGAAACTTCCATCCTTTTTTGTTTTAATCCTCACAGGAGGATATGTTTAGAGAAAGGAAGGGAGAGAGAGAGAGAAACATCAATCGGTTGTCTTCCTGCCTTTCAGGGACAGCCCAGGTATGTGCCCTGACCAGGAAACAAACCAGTGACCTTTCAGTGCACAGGACGGTGTTCAACCAACTGAGCCACTCCGGCCAGGCGCGATCTTCCATCTTGGATTAAGGACCATGGGGTTTAATAGTTTTAAGCAGAGAGAATGAGCCTGAATATATCACATTGAGAAAAATAGTGAGATATTGGGCTGGAATAAAAGAACCATAAATAATGTGCTCTTCTATTATGATGTTCAATTTGCACAATATTAAGATATTGTTTTTTGAAACTGAAAGAGTGAAGCTATGCTCTTGAAGATAGTCATTGTGCCTGAGAGACATGCCTTTCAAAGAGGCAACCATAAAATGGGGGGGCCTTAGGTGTGTAGTTTGGGTAATAAGGTTGGAACTGAAATCTCTGTCTCTCTCTCTTTTCATCTCTCCAGCACCCACCCATTTTTCTCTCCATCTATCAGTCTTGTTTGTGAAATAATAATTGATAGTATTTACTGAGTGCTTTTCATTTGCTAAATGGTTTACCTAGATTATCTCATTCAATCATCACATCAATTTTATAAAATAGATACTATTATTATCTTCATTTAAAGATGAGCACATACATTGGCCAAAGAGAAGACATACCCAACATGTGAGTAGTGGGTTAAAAAATGTCATTCTTCAGCTTTAGACAATTTGAGAAATAGGAAAGAAGAACTCAGTTCTTATGCCTAAAAATTTTGCTGGTTTTTTATTTGGGGTTAGAGTGTGAACACTGTGGATGCTTTGTAGAATAAGACAGGTTTGGAGCATCTTGAGATTGAGCTTATGTTAGAATAATTCAAATTTTATGACATATGAGTCTTTTGAACTCTTTTCTTTGTGTTTGCTTTTCTTAGTAATTAATATAACCTATCCATTTTGTGCTAGGTCAGTGGTCTGCAAACTGTTGCTCGCAAGCTACATGCCGCTCGTGAGCCATGGTTTGCCGCTCTGTTGACTAATGAGTTTGCTGACCACTGTGCTAGGTGATTCAAGAGAAGGTCTTTTTGTTTATTCACTTGAGTCAGAGTGCTTAAGAGGCAGCAGCATGCTCATGGAGCGATGGTCGGCAAATTCATTAGTCAACAGAGTGGCAAACCATGGCTGGTGAGCCGCATGTGGCTCGTGAGCCGCAGTTTGCCAACCACTACGAAAGACATTTTACTACCAGAAGAGCTCCTAGTCTTTCCTGGAGAGTTCCCTTCCAGTTCTGAATCCTGAAATTTCAGACAAGTTCTAATCAAAAATAAAAATGTTGGCTATTGGAACTGAAATAGTTCATGATTTAAAAAACAAAAAGCAAGTAGGGAAGCTATGGGAAAAGATGAAAGCAAAGCATTGTCATATTTTAACTGTCAGTTAAAATTAGTAAATATTTATTTTGAGTCCATTGTGTGCTGGATTTGATCCTTACCATCAGGTAAATATGTGCATGAGTGGAATAGAAGTTAAAGATACAAAGCCTGTCATAAGACAACATGCCCATGAGGGGACAGAGAGTAAAGAATCTCTGTAGATGTAACAAGGAAAGAGAACTCACTGAGATAGGTGGTCTTTCATTCTGAAGGAAGAAAGACTTGAGCTAGATATTTAAAAAGTTGCAAACGTTGGACAAGTGGAAAGGAAGGAGAAATGGCAGGAGTGGAGATGAGATTAGGAATATGTAAGCTATTTAATAGGGGCAATGAGCAGATATTTCTGTCTTGAAGTAAGAGTTCTTTTAGGGGCCGTAGGAGATAAGGCTTGATGGTGAGGGCTTTGAATGCCACAGGAGAAGCTTGACTTGAATTTGTAGAACATGAATACTTTGTAAGATGCTTGAGATAGACAGTGAAATAATGCCAGTTACTTTTTAAGATGGCTGGTTGATAGAGAGATAAATTACAGCATTGTGGTAGAAAAACAGCAACATTTCAACATGTGTCTTGAAGAGATTTTAAATGTACAAATGTTTAGGAAATTCTTAATCCCTTTTTTATGCTAATTGCTTACTGTGTCAAGGAGAAAGGAAAGAAAAGAACAGGCAGGATTTTATCTAAAACAGAAGACAGTTATTTTGCTAGCATTTATTTGCATTGCTGGTATTTTGGGGACAACTGTGGTAGGGAAGCCACAGGTTGCACGTGGGAAGACAGAGGACCTTCAAAACTGGAGACAAATAGGGGGTGGGTGCTGTGGGAGATCAACCAAAGGACTTGTATGCATGCATGTGAACATAACCAATGGATGCAAGACACTGAGGCAGGGGGACAGGTGGGGACACATGCTGGGGGGTAGGGGAGGCTGGGGGGAGGAAAATGGAGGGGGAAAGAAAACATATGTACTACTATTAAATCTAAGGTATACTGCAAAAAAAATAAATAAAATATATACATTAAAAAAAAAACTGGAGACAAATAAAGGCCAGTGCGATGTTTCATCCTCTTTTAAAATACATTTCTGCCTCATTAAAAAACAAATGAACAAAAACCAACTCTAGTTAAAAATCTCTTTTTATACTAATATGACCAGGACATTTTATAAAGAGAGAACTGGTTCCCTCTTCTTAGCTAGAAGTTTCTGTAGGTTCAACATATGCCAAGATTTTCTTAGTAAATTAAACACTTCGTAGACAAGGGCCTCCACTAATAAGGACACAAGGCTATCACCCTCGGGCATCAGTGTTGTCAAGATTGCTAACAGTGATGGCTTGTCAAAAATGCTGGAAGTACCCTAGCAGGTTTGGCTAAGTAGATAGAGCATTGGCCTGTGTGACTGAAGGGTCCCAGGTTCAATTCCAGTCAAGGGCACGTATCCCTGTTGCAGGCTCCGCTGGGCCTCGTTGGGGCACATGCAGGAGGCAACCAATTGATGGGTTTCTCTCACATTGGTATTTCTCCCTGTCCCTCTCTCTTCCACTCTCTTTAAAAAAAAAATATATATATATATATATATCCCTGGATGAGGATTAAAAAAATTATTGGACCTGCCATTGACCCATACCATCTTACTGTACACAGAAGCTATATTAACCAAACTGGTGGCTTGGATTGTCAGGAATAGTAGAATTTGGGACACCGAGGGGGGAGAGAGGCTGGGGGCCAACAAGAAATGTGTCTACAGTTTCATGGAGGGTCTGTAGTCTGCCCTGTTTAAGGCAAACTGTCCTTATTTCTGTGGAGAAGACACTAACTGAGCTACTTTTTTTCTTGGAAGATGTAGTAGAAACCAAAATATACCTTCCCTGACTGCCTTGTTTCACTGAGACTGCAGAAAAACATACTTCTCAGCTTCTCCCCATTCCTGACCTTGGGAACTTTAACCACAGCCAACCTTCCTTAAAATGAAATCTGTTTCAGGACAGGAACATAATCCTCAAAACATATTTCTGTCTTTGGTTTCCTACCAGGCTGCCTCTTTTCTGGAGCCAATATTTTCCTACAGACAGCAAATTGACTATGGTTAGGAAACAGTTTTGTTATATATATCAACATTATTTTTTGAAGTGTAATGACAGACTCAGAAACAAGAGAACCCCATATTTTCCTACTGGTGATATGAAGAGCTGTAACAGAAGTTCTATCTGGCAGCAGTAAATGGGGAAAAAAATTAGTTGCTACATTTAGAGCTAACCCTCGACTAACAAGTACAATTGTTTTCATTTGCTTTCAGCTGCACACAGCTGGTTTCTCCCCTCATCCCTACTGAGGGACTCAGTATGGTCTCCTCGCATCCCCATTTCCCCATCGTCTCCCTCCAAGCTATAAAAACCTACTTTCAAAAAGCATTTGATAATCTCACTTGAACAGTTATATTAATGGCTGATAAATGGTAAAAGGAAGTTAGTGGAAAGTGTCTGAAAGCACACCTGAGTAGAAATCCGAGGCGTGGCTTATTTGGTTCTATTGTATCCTAGTGTTGAGGGAAAATGTTCCCAGACTTATGGAGGCAACCATGCCTGAATTTGAATCCTGGCTCCATCACTTATTAGCCGCATGACCACAGACAGTTAATCTTGTGTTCCTGAGTTTCCTATTCTTTAAAGTGTGTATTGTAATATTTACTTGATTTGATTATATTATGGATTACAGTAGTTCCAGCTTATCTGTGGTTTCACTTTCTCAGGTTTTAGTTACCCAGGGCCTACCACAAAAATATTAAATGGAAAGTTCCAGAAATAAACAGTTGCAAATTTCTCACTGTTCTGAATAGAGTGATGAAATCTCCATCCCACTAGGGATATGAACACCTTTGACCAATGTATCCTTGCTGTATACACTCCCCATCCATTAGTCACTTAGTAGCCCTCTATGTTATTAGATCAACTATTGCAGTATCCAAGGGCTTGTGTTCAAGTAACCTTTATTTTACTTAATAATAGCCCCAAAATCTAAGAATAGTGATACTGGTAATTCAAATATGCCAAAGAGAAGTTGATAGTGCTTCCCCTAAATGAAAAGGTATGTGTGTATAGGAAAAAACATCATATGTATAAAGTTTGGTATGATCTGTGTTTTCAGGCATCCACTGGGGGTCTTGGAACATATGCCCTATGGAAAAGGGGGAACTACTATATTTTTAAGGTAGCATATTACTTGAAATATAAAAAGGCACTAAAATGGCAATTATAGTAAGTTGGTAATAGAAGAGGGTTGAGGATGCTGTACACCTTTTTTGCCCAGTCAATTAGTGGGTATTTCTTTGCTTCTTACAATAAACATCAGATTATGGTTCTTATGACCAGTGACAACTTTCCATAGAGCTAGCTCATATCAAACTTGCCTGTGGGCAGATATAGGGAGACAGAGATTCCTTTGGCAGAAAGACAGGATGTATCCTTTAGAAAATGTTGCCAACCCTCAGCCAAAGAACAGACTACATCTCTTTGATCAATTATCACTCTATTGCTTCTCCAGTGCACCTTGTCAAAGAGGCAGAAACATGGAAACAAAAGGGAGACAAGCAAACACCACCTCGGCTGTTCCTTTCTTGCTTCTCTCTTTTATCCAGTTCTCTCTTATCTCTGAAGAATCTACTTTACCAGGATTAAGTTAAGCCCCGGGAAAGTGCTACTCCCCATCTTTCATCCAGCCTCTCCTGTGGATCACTGCTATATGATCATAAAGATTTTTTCAAGGTTACCTGGTCATCCTTCATGATACCGGAATCTCCCAAGAAAGAGGACTGTGTATTGCATTCATTTATTCATTGATTTATGTATTTATTCATCACTATAAATTTTAAAATAATAGTTAATATTGACTGAGCTCTTCCTAGATGCCAGATAACTTGCTAGGCTTTCCCCCCATATTATCTAATTTAACTATTCCAACAACCCTATGGTGTAGTTACTAATTATATTTCATTTTTTAAATGAGAAAACCGAGATACAGATGTCATCTGCCCAATCACATGGAGAGTCAAGTTTCTACCATTTGACCACGTTAGTGTTAAACAGACACTGAGTGGTACAAATGGTATACATATGATAGCTCTTGACCCCCAGGAATTTAAGTAGGTTTATAAGACATAAAATAGGGCTAAATTCTAAAATAAATATACTTAGACAATAGAAATTAGAGTTGGCTTGACGAGTAAAAGAAGAACTCCTAGACTGGGGTACTGGGGTGCTAAGAAGACAGGCAAGCTAGACCTTATCTGCATTATTATTGTGTTTGTTATTGTAAGTGGTGAGAAGTGAATGTAGTTCAAGTCCGTTCGACCAGCACTTAAATGTCTTCTTATCTGCTAGGGACTATGTGAGGTACTGGGCAGATGACAGAATGAGATATGCTTTCTAATATCAAGGATACACAAGTAAATATGTAGAGCATAATGCATACATACAGTAATAAAGCCTTGTGTAAGACATAGAGGAGAAGAGCGAATCCCTGAATTGGAGGCAGGGAAACAGAGAGAGGTAGCTGAAGAATCACCCAGGAGCCAACCCTTGCACATCATTCCAAGGATGGCCAAAATGAACAGGGGTTTTCCCAGGAAAGTGAAGTGGGTAGAATGCATAGCTCAGTCCAAGGTTGGGAGGAACAGAAAGGACACAGCAGGAATTAAACCGGTAACTGAGTCCTGGCAGGCAGTTCAGGATTCAGGGTCAACCTGAGCTCAGCAAAGAGAACTGATATATTAAAGGGGAAACTAAGATAGAAACTAGACATGTGTGACAGGGCAGGGACAAAAAATAACCAGGCCTCAGTGGGCATAATAGTGTTATGGCTGACTACTGACTAGTGTGTGGGGGTGACAGGCTTCTGGTCATGTGACTTATTCAAGACCTGCTCAGGTGGAGAACCTGATTTTTAAAAAAATATCTTAATCTTTATTTTTCAGTTTATTAATTACATTGTTCCCCTTTCCCCCCGCCTATAGCTCTCCTCCACCCGGTACCCATCCCACCCTCTGCCCGCACCTCCCCCCGTCAACTATCCTCTCCCATAGGTGTATGATTTTTGTCCAGTCTGTTGCTGCAGCTCCCACACCCCTTTTCTCCCCAAGAATTGTCAGTTCATTCCCTCTCTATGCCCATGATTTTGTTATATTCACCAGTTTATCCTGTTCATCACATTTTTAATTCATTTGATTTTTAGATTCATTTGTTGATAGATGTGTATTTGTTGTTCATAATTTTATTTTTACCTTTTTCTTCTTCCTCTTCTTAAAGAATACCTTTCAGCATTTCATATAATATTGGTTTGGCGGTGATGAACTCCTTTAGCTTTTTCTTATCTGCGAAGCACTTTATCTGGCCTTAATTTCTGAATGATAGCTTTGCTGGGTAGAGTAATCTTGGTTGTAGGTTCTTGCTATTCATCACTTTGAATATTTCTTGACATTCCCGTCTGGCCTGCATAGTTTCTGTTAAGAAATCCGCTGACAATCGTATGGGTACTCTCATATAGGTTACTGTTTTTCTCTTGCTGCTTTTAATATTCTCTCTCTGTCTTTTGCTCTTGGCATTTTAATTATGATGTGTCTTGGTGTGGTCCTCTTTAGATTCCTATAGTTTGGGGTTTGGTGTGCTTCTTGGACTTTTAAGTCAGTTTCTTTCACCAGGTGTGGAAAGTTTTCAGTCACTATTTCTTCAAGTAGATTTTCATTGTCTTGCTCTCTCTCTTTTTCTGGCACTCCTATAATTCGGATGTTGGTATGCTTGAGGTTGTCCCAGAGGCTCCTTTCACTATCTTCAATTTTTTGGATTCTTTTTGCTTCTTGCTTTTCCGGCTGAGTGGATTTTGCTTCTTTGTATTTCAAATCTTTGACTTGATTCTTGCTGTCCTTTAGACTGCTTTTAGGACTTTGTATAATATTTTTTATTCCAGTCAGTGTATGCTTAATTTCATATCCTCGAGGGTCTCGTGCATATTCTCGAGAGTCTCATTCATATTCTCGAGAGTCTTATTCATATCCTCGAAGGTCTCATTAAGTTCATCGGCCTTTTCTAGGAGCCTCTTGAAAAGCCTTATAACCATGGTTTTGAACTCTATGTCTAGTCGTCTTTTTTCCTCCATTTTTTTCACATCTGATTTCTTTTCATATCTCTGCATGGTGGCTGCTTTATGTAGTAGATGTCCTCTAAAGGTCAGTGGCACAGCCTCCCCAGTTACTTGAGGTGGGTACTCTTACTGAAATCCTTTATGGGTTGTACAGAATTTTTGAATTTAAACCCAGCTTGTTGTTGTTAGCCCTAGGAGGGTTTGACCTCCAGGCCAAATGGCTGTGAAGGGAGACTGTGTTCAAGTTGGATGGGCGGAGTCTCTGAGCTGAGCAGGCAGCCTCAGTGTCAGCTATGCGGCGCTCACGCGTGCAGGTCTCTGTTGGATGGGGATGGCTGCAGGCACCTCCAAGAGAAAGCTGCTAGTCTCTTCCCCTTGCCAGACAACTCTGCTTCTCCCCAAATGAGTTTTCACACCCAAAGTCTCGCCCAGGGTTGTAAAACATGTGGTTTCCGGGACCAGGAGACAAGTTTCCAAGGAGCAAGTCGCGTATGTGTGCTGTGGCACAGTTTAAGTGTGCGCAGACTTCTTTTTCAAGCACCTGACTTCGCAGACTAGGAGACCTCTGCCACACCCAGCTTCCAGGGTGCGTCCCCTGGACCTCGGACCTGGCTTGGCACTGGGGAATCTGTGCAGTGGGACGTCTCCACGTACCCCAGATCTCGGACCTCGCCTGGTGCTGGGGAATCCGTGTAGTGGGACGTCTCCGTCCTCCCCATTGGCGAAATCCAGCCAAGGTTGCTGCTCCCGCCACCACCCCTGTGCGCGACCAGGACGGCTCCTAACCTGTTTCCCCACGATCTTCAAGGCTGCGCTCCCGCCGCTCCTCTGAGTCTCAGTGTCCCACCTTTACTTTTATTTGTGGAGTTTTCACTCAGTCAGCTTTCTGGTGATTCTGGGTGATGTTTGTTTTGTTGTTATCTTGTAATTTTTAAATTGTTGCACGGGGCAAAACAATAGGTGTTTAGCTATGCCGCCATCTTGGTTCTCTGAGAACCTGATTTCTAAAGCATCAGCTATCTGCTCAGGATGGGCTCAGGGACAGAAGGAGGCCTCTGACTTTTACTGAATGAGGCTCAGTCAATTCCTTCTTTATGAATTCTGCCATGTTCGGACCCTTGGCTCCCTGGATCATTAAAATACTTTCCTAATTTTTTTAGCTGTCTAACACAAGTCCCTCTGATCCAACCTCTAGACAACCCTCAGGGTGCTTTTTCCTAAAAGGCAAATCTGATTATGTCATTTTCCTGCTTAAGATCCTTCAGTAGCTGCTCATTGTCTGTCCCCTGCTCTTTAACAAGGTCCCT
This sequence comes from Antrozous pallidus, assembly GCA_027563665.1. Lineage (NCBI taxonomy): Eukaryota > Metazoa > Chordata > Mammalia > Chiroptera > Vespertilionidae > Antrozous > Antrozous pallidus. Next base: position 46,230,555 of record CM050523.1, read on the forward strand.
TACATTGTAGCCCTGCCAAGAGCAGATGTTTTGGGAAGATTCTAAAGCTGAAATGTCAAGGCTCCCCAACTTGCTAGAGGTGTGTTTATATAGTCATTTTTTAAATTAAATTTTGTAAAATGAGCCCCTCAAGTTATACAAGTTTCAGGTCCCATAAAACCTAACTCTGTTCCATCTCTGCAACCTCATCTTGTTCTCTCTCTCTCTCTCTCTCTCTCTCTCTCTCTTGCCTCTCTCTCTCTCTCTCTCTCTCTCTCTCTCTCTCTCTCCATTAAAAGCCTGAGGTACTCTGAACACCCAGCTTGGAGCACTCCCCACTAAGCTGTCTATTCTTCAGCATCCTCATGAGGCATCTCTCCTGAGGAAAGGCTGCCTCATTTCCCACATCCCTGAAAGTTTATAAGCTCCTCCTCCATGCTGCCCTGTAACATGGGTATGCTGCCAGATTCCTGCAGGCTTTATGCTACCTAGGAGCTATCGGCCCCACTGAACTGAGACACACCACAGATCCTTCATCAACTCTGCTTCACCCAGGTATTTGCAACACAAAAGCAGCACCTGGATGAAGAGGAGGGTCTCAAATAGGCTTATTGAACTGATCTGAAATGAAATGTCACTGCTGCCTTTTATAATTCACATTAGTTACCATTTATTGTGGCTATACTAAGTGTCATGGAGTAAGTAAGTCACTTAAAATAGATTATCCATAATCCCCACAATAACCTGAAGATTCACTCACAATGAGAAGATAATATTAGGTTGACCCACATCAAATTGCCAATATTTGGCCATCTTTGGTGTATGCAAACAGTAATTTCATGTGATTCAATGTAATAGACTTAAACCAAGTCAGTCTGCCTCCCAAGGTAATGCTGTTTTTTGTAGAGAGGAAGACCTATCCTGACAGGCTAAGGTAAAGAGAAGAGATCTTAGAGCTGCAGTTGCAGGGTAAACCCTGTGACAAGCTTGCTGATCATTGTGTGGGGAGAAGTACATGTGATAATTCTTTTTATTTCTATTTTCTTCTATAGGCTGTATTTTAACAACCACAGTCAAAACAATCAAAATATTGTTTGTTTGGTTGTTTGATGTGTCTGTTTTTTTCACCTGCAGTTAAAAATATCTCAAAGGGAAGGATTTTTATTTTTCTTTTCTTTGGGGGTGGGGGGTGGGGAAACAGAATGGACAGCACAGTTTTTGAAATAACAGCTCCTTGCTAGTCTTATGAATAGGAGAGCGCCCCTTTATTTTTTTACAAGATTATATTTTAAGTAACAGCAGCTTTCACATGATGCTCCTTGCATAATGGTTTTTGAAAGAGGAAATTGTGTTTATGCTCTAGGATACTCAGGAACATAAAGTAAAAACCCAAGGCAGCATTACTATTGAAGCCTGAAAAAACATGGAAAGCTTCCAGTCCCATTACTGTAGTGCAAGGCAAAGTCATAATTAATATAATTTATAAAGAAGTAACTATCAAAGGAAGTACATCACCAAGCCCCACTATTCCCAGTTGTGGAGCTAATTTAGCTAATAACTGCTTTGCTATAACCACTCCCATTATAGGGAGAAAAATTGATATATTCACATGGGCCACACCACAGATCCTTCATCAACTCTGCAAAGGTATTTTGAACATTGCCTGATGAAGGATTTTGAATTGATTGTCTAGAGCAAAATGGAAGAGAACAAGAACTGAAAATGAAAATTTTCTATTACAGCTCAGAATATCTTTAGGGAAGCTGAACCACTGCAAAGCATAGGTCAGCCACACCAGATGACAAGTGAGGATGGGGAAAGACTCCTGACTACCAGCACCCCTCACAATTCACAGAATGACTTATTTTTTCCTAGTCCCTTTCTCTATCTCTTTCATACCCCTTTTAATTGCCACCCAGACAGAGCACTGGTTTATTTCATCTTCAGATGCATACATCCAGTAAACCTTCCATAAATAGAACCACTCCCAGGTCTCTCCCCACCTCATCACAGGAGTGTCTCCTATCATTATCAGCTCCCAAACATATGTGAATTTAGCTCTGAGCAAGAACAAGTTAGGCAGCTGCTACCCCTGCCTTCACATTAATATGTAGCTAAGGGACCACAGGTTTACTTCTATGAGGAAAGGTTTACTCTTTCTCCTTTGCTGTCAGTGTAACACTATCCTTTCTTCTTCCTCATATTTCTTTAGAGATTCCCAGTCAAAAGCAAAGTTCCATCTAGACCAGAAGAGAAAATATTGGTTTACAAACAAAGTCTAAACTGTGAAGACCAGAGTGGTGGGCACAAAGATTTGATAGACAATGTGTCAATGAGGATAGCCAGATACAAGATCTATACTAACAAAAGGATAATATGCTAATTAGACCAGGAGACCTTCCAGACATCCTTCTGGACAAAGCCATGGTGGTGAGGCTGAGGCAGAGGCAGTTAGGGGTGAGCAGGCCAGCAGTGGGGGGCAGGTGTGGGCAATCAGGCCAGCAGGGGGGAGTAGTTGGGGGCAAGCAGGCTGGAATGCAGAGTGGTTAGGGGCAATCAAGCAGGCAGGCAGGTGAACAGTTAGGAGCCAGTGGTCCTGGACTGCAAGAAGGATGTCCTTCTGCTGGTATAGGACCAATCGGACCTAAATTGGCAGTTGGACATCCCCCAAGGGGTCCCAGATTGGAGAGGGTGCAGGCCAGGCTGAGGGACACCTCACCCCCCCCCCACCCTGTGCACAAATGTCATGCACTGGGCCACTAGCAGTCAATAATTTGATAAGTCTTCAGGACTTGCATCTTCCAGGAAGCCTAGGTGCATGGTCGGCAAACTGCAGCTTGCAAGTCACATGTGGCTCTTTGGCCCTTTGAGTGTGGCTCTTCCACAAAATACCACGGCCTGGGCAAGTCTATTTTGAAGAAGTGGCATTAGAAGAAGTTTAAATTTTAAAAATTTGGCTCTCAAAAGAAATTTCAATCATTGTACTATTGATATTTGGCTCTGTTGACTAATAAGTTTGCTGACCACTGGCCTAGGTGGTGAGACTTTGTAGTACAATGGACTGAAACCTACTTTAGGCATAGGAAGATCTGGGTTCTAACCCCCTCTCTATTACTGTGTAGCTACTAGTAAGTGGCCTTGGACTGCCACTTTGTTTCTTAGCACTTCCATTTCCTCTCTAGTAAAATGCCTGGATCAGACTTGGTCAATAATTCTCAACCATTTTCCCCCCAGTGATACATGACACATTCCCACAATAACCTAATGATTATATCTCATAATTTGAGGTTACTCTTATGGGATGGGGCTGTTTTTTTCTCAGGAATTTTTAAATCTATGCCATCTTTTGAAGACTATGCTATCTAATAAAGAGGGAATATGCAAATTGACCATCATGCCAACACAAAGATGGAGGTGCCAATAGCCACAAAATGGTGGCGCCTAGTCTCCTAGTCCTTTCACAGAAAATGGGTTGCCTCAAAAGGTGGTTAAGCTTCTTAGGACAAAAGCTATTCAAAATCTTTAAAAAAGGAATTCCAATATTTATAAACATTTGGACTAAAAACTCCCCTAAACTGGCAGTTGGACATCCTGCGAGGAGTCCCAGATTGGAGAGGATGCAGACCGGGCTGAAGGGCACCCCATCCTTGCATGAATTTCATGCATTAGGCCTCTAGTAACAATATAAAGATGATCCAGTACCCTTCCAACTTTAACTATCTCCAATTCCAAGCAGAAAAGATGGCTCTTTAATTTTTATGTTTGTTTCTGTACATGATGTGTTTTAGCTTGCCTCCTAGAAAGTGTGAAAATATTTGTAAAACAAAATTGAATTGGGTGGCTTCAATATCATTCTCTCTTTTGGGTCAGGGATGGTCCACCTCACCTTTCATCCTCTTCACTACCTTTTATCTCCTTTCCCTCCCATTTCTTTCTTTTTTTAAATTTCTTTATTGATTAAGGTATTACATATGTGTCCTCATCACCTATTACCCCTTCCAATCCCCTCCTCCCCCCATCACCACTTATACCCTCACCCCCCTGGTGTCTGTGTCCATTGATTAGACTTATATGCATGCATAAAAGTCCTTTGGTTGATCTCTTCCCCTTACTCCCGCCCTCCCCTACCATCCCTCTGAGGTTTGACAGTCAATGCTTTTCTGTCTCTGGATCTGTTTTTGTTCATCAATTTATGGTGTTCATTGTATTCCATAAATGAGTGAGTTCATGTGATACTTATCTTTCATTGACTGGCTTATTTCACTTAGCATAATGTTCTCCAGTTCCATCTATGCTCTAGTTTGAAGCAGACACCTTTTTGTTCTTCTTAGAGAATACCTTTCAGCATTTCATACAATACTGGTTTGGTGTTAATGAACTCCTTTAGCTTCTTCTTATCTGTGAAGCTCTTCATCTGACCTTTAATTCTGAATGATAGCTTTGCTGGGTAGAGTAATCTTGGTTGTAGGTTCTTGCTGTTCATCACTTTGAAAATTTCTTGCCACTCTCGTCTGGCCTGCATAGTTTCTGTTGAGAAGTCAGCTGACAAGCGTATGGGTGCTCCCTTATAGGTAATTAAGTGTTTTTCTCTTGCTGCTTTTAATATTCTCTCTTTGTCCTTTGCTCTTAGCATTTTAATTATGATGTGTCTTGGTATGATCTTCTTTGGATTCCTTTTGCTTGGGGTTCTGTGCACTTCCTGGACTTGTAAGTCTATTTCTTTCACCAGGTGGGGGAAGTTTTCAGTCATTTTTTCTCAAATATGTTTTCTGTATCTTGCTCTCTCTCTTCTTCTGGCACCCCCATAATTCTGATGTTGCTACATTTGAAGTTGTCCCAGAGGCTTCTTACACTATCCTCAAATTTTTGGATTCCTTTTTCTTTTTTTCTTTTTCAGTTGAGTGTTTTTGGCCTCTGGGTATTTCAAATCTTTGACTTGATTCTTGCATTCCCCTAGTCTGCTGTTGAGTTTCTGTAAAATATTTTTTATTTCAGTCAGTGTATGTTTAGTTTCTAGTTGGTCCTTTTTCATATCCACGAGGGTCTCACTCATCTCCTTGAGGGTCTTGTTCATATCCTCGAGGTTCTTGCTGAGCTTATCGGCCTAGAAAAGCCTTTGAACTCTATATCCAGTCGTTTGTTTTCCTCCATTTCTTTTGTTTGTGATCTTTTTCTTTCTCTCCCCATTTTCACTGCTTCCCTGAGTTGGTTGGGTAGCTTTGTGTGCTAGGTGTCTCGACCTCCTCTGTTACCTTAGGTGTACACTCTTGGTGCACCCCTTTTCAGACTGAGTATACAGCCTTGTTGCAAATAAGTCTTGTTTGTTGTTGGTATCACTGGGAAGAATTGACCTCCAGGCCAATTGACTGTAAGGATCAGCTGTGTCTACTCTGGAGATAGCCTTCAGAATCTAGACTTGCAAACTTGCCAAAGTCTCTGGCTTGGTTTGGATGGGGCGGAGTTTCTGGGTGGGGCAGAGTTTCAGGGTGGAGCCCACAGCCTTGGCTTCCAGTCAGCCGCGGGTCCTAGCGTCTGCAGGCAAATCTGCAAGCAATCGCTGCAGGCGCCTCTGTGAGAAAGGTGCTCTTTCGCTGTGCCTGCCACCAGAACTTTCAGGACCCAATAGATCCGGAATCACAGATTTTCACCTGGCACCTGGGTTCAGTGCAATCGGAACTCCTTTTTCCTTCAGCCAGACACCAGCCACACAGTAAACAGAACGCCCTCACCGTGAGCACCTGTGCGCACCCCCAGAGTTCCACCTCTGGCCGGAGCTCCCCTGTCCTAACAGACACAGCCAGCGACCTGTTTGTCCCCTCTGCACGCACTCAAGCGCAGGCCTACAGAGGTCTGCCTCTGGCTTTTCCCCTGGGATTCCCCCGCAATCCAGGTTCTCCCCGTAAGGGCTTGGTTCCCCCGGGTTTTGAGTGCAAACCGAACTGGGTTCAGCACAGCCTGGAGTCCCTGTCTCCTTTCTGCCAGAGTACCCCTGCCAGGTTCAGACACCCTGTCCTCTTGCTCGCTCGAGTCTCCACCTTACTTGGGATTTGCAGAGGCTCTGATTATCCCTGTGCACTTCTCTGTCCCTCCAGTTTCAGATCTTCCAGTCAGCCAGCCTTCCTGTGGTTCTGGACAGTGTCTGTTCTGTCCTTCAGTTCTATTTTTGTAATTGTTGTGTGGGGCAAAAGCCTAGGTGTTTATCTATGCCGCCATCTTGGTTTTTTTCCTGACTCCCGTTTCTTTCATAATCCAAAAGGTGCTTAGGCAGTGTGCCAGGTGCAGTTTGGCATAGAACCCATATTCATTACTTTAATATTTAATATTTGTTGAAGCCCATCCAACCCCCAGAAGATCTGGGCTTTGCTTAGCAAGAGAACCAAATGTCAGTTTCCCTTTTCCTTTCAGCCAGCAGCAAACAAGAATGTCCTGCAGAGGGCCAAAGCTGATAGACTTACATGGAGCACACTGGAGTCTTTTTGTTCTTGTCCTCCCTATATTTTGGAAGCTCCAGCAGGAATGTGGCCTGAATTTAAACACTCAGGCCATGACCATTAACAGTGAGAACTTTTGTAGATTCATTCAGCCTCTCCTGCTTTTCCTCTCCCATGGCATTGAATAATCTGTTGTTTGTGGACAATTTGCTTGTTGTACTCTAGAGAGCAGGCTGATCCTGGCTCTCCATTGTCTCTTATGTGGGGCAAACAAAAGCAGTCTTCTTAGGCAGGAGCATCAAGCTGATAAAAGAGTGATTAAAGCCTCTTTTGTGGTGAAATTTAATAGATCTGGGTTAGGCATTATATTTGATTAACCCCAACCAGTCATTACATGGCATTATATATACAGTACAGCTATGCTCAACCTCTCTCAGCTGGAAGAGCCTGTCTTTGAGCTCCTGAATGGAGCCGAGACACCGCAGGCAGAGCTGGCCATCAGCAAAATAGAAGCCAATAAACCTGTCTCTGGGGCCTTGCAGTTTTCTTTTTCAGTGTCTTTCCTTCTCCACACACCCTTAGGTCCATTTATTAGGTTCTTTCCGACAGGCAGGAAGACTTTTGATAAACTCATTCACACAGAGTGATTTAATGGGTTGCCCTTTCCAACAGTAGTGGCAGTTCAAAAAAGGAGCCTCCCAGCTGCCTATCTTTCTTTGCTCAGTAGCTGACCTAAGTGATGGATTATTATTCTTTCTAGAGCAACCAGTCTCCTTATCCCTGATCCAAGATCCCAGTCCTTCTAAAAATGGATCCATACTTTAATGTTGCTAGTTTTATCTCTAAACTCTCTTTAACCCTCCCCATCCCACCCACCACTGATATAAACCCTGAACTTTCTAGCCATCTTCCTGTATTTCCAACTATTCCTTACTTCCCTCTTCCTTCTCCCTATTCTTTATCTCTTGCTGGACCTCCCTCAGACTGACCTGAACCTGTTCTATGATTTGCCACCAATCCAACTGGATTTCCTCTTGCTACCAGTACCCAGTGAGTGATGGTTCCAGGTTCTAGGCCTACCTAAAGCCTCCACTCTCTGTCCTCAGTCAGTGGATTAGACTTCCTTAAGAGGAAATAGCTGAATCTCTGATAATCTAGTACATGATTTAATCACTTATTATTTTTTGTTAAAACTATGAACTTATAATGAAAATTACAAAAATAAAGAATATCAAGTATTATTTAATTTTGAACATTTACAATACAAAAGAAAATAAACAGAACAAAGTTTAAAGAAATACTACAATTGGAACAATCTTATATTTTATTTAAGAAACTCAAAATCTTGCCACTCATAACAATTAGAACTCTTTAGATTACAAATGATAGATGACTCAACCCAAACTGACTAAAGCAAAATGAGAAGGCTTTAGCTGATGTGACTGAAAAATTCAATGCAGAGCTCAATTTGTCACCAAGACTTACTATATCCTATCTCTTGAGTTGGCTTCAATTTAAAGTCAAAAGAGAGTTGCAGCAACTCTAGATCAGACATTTTCTCAGATTCAAGTCCCACCTAAGAAACCCAGATTTTTTTTCCCCCAAATCCCAGCAAAAGCTTTAATTTTTTTCTTTTACTTTGACTGGATCATGTGACCACACTTCAAAGTGAAAGGATGGAGATTGGGCATAGTAGATACCCAAAGAGCTACAATTGTTATTGGTGTAAATGGATGCCAAACAGCAGCATCCATTGAAATCACTACTTCATTTCCCTTACTGGGGTTTGACTAGAGAGCAACACTCATATTTTTTCTTAGGATCAAAAGACTTTTGTGGTTTTTGAATTGGGTTTTGGCTTCTGAGTTTACAGCTTTGATATTAAAAGTCCTTGCAGAGCCCTGGCTGATGTGACTCATTTGGATGGAGTGTCACACTGAAAGGTTGCAGGTCTGATTCATGGGCAGGGTACATACGCAGGTTTCAAGTTTTGTCCCAAAGTCAAACGCGTATAGGAGGCAACCTATTAATATTTCTTTCTCACATTGATGTTTCACTCTCTCTCCCTCTCCTTCTCTTTTTCTCTCTCAAATCAATAAAAACATACCCTTGGGTGAGGAATGAATGAATGAATTAATAAGTAAATAAATAGATAAGTAAATAAATAAATAGCAATGTTTAAAATAAATAACATAAAGTAAATACATAAGAATTAATATAGAGCCCTAGCTGGTTTGGCTTAGTGGATAAAGCCTCAGCCTGTGGACTGAAGGATTGCAGGTTCTATTCTAGTCAAAGGCACATGCTTGGGTTATGGGCTTATTCCCCACTAGGGGCTGTGCAGGAGGCACCCGATCAATGATTCTCTCTCATCATTGAGGTTGAAAACCTGAAATCAATAAAAACATTAAAAAAAAAAAACTAAGAGACAGATGCATGTTTTTCCTTTTGCCTCAGATTCAGTACTGTTGGATCCTGTCTTTAAAATTTTTTTTTGGCCGAAACTGGTTTGGCTCAGTGGATAGAGCGTCGGCCTGCGGATTGAAGGGTCCCAGGTTCGATTCCGGTCAAGGGCATGTACGGTGGCTGCGGGCACATCCCCAGCGGGGGGTGTGCAAGAGGCAGCTGATCGATGTTTCTCTCTCATCGATGTTTCTGACTTTCTACCCCTCTCTCTTCCTCTCTGTAAAAAATCAATAAAATATATTTAAAAACAAAAAATTTTTTTTTGTTTTGCTCATTAGGGATTTTTTGCATTATTGTGGGTTTTTAAAATGTTGTGTTTAAATATATTTTAATATTGAATTTTAGGAGAGAGGAAAGGAGAGAGAAAGAAACATTGATTAGTTACGTCCCCTTCCCACCCCCAACACACACAAACACACGTGTCCAAACTAGAAACCAAACCGGTAACCTAGGTATGTGTCCTGAATGGGAATCCAATGGGCAGCCTTTTAGTGCACAGGATGACACTCAACCACTAGGGTTCCTCAGGAAGAATTCCTATGTATTTATTTTAATGGAAAATTTTTCCCAGAACACTAAAGTAGTTGAAAAAAATGGAAATTTAAAAATTAGATGTATTAAAATTTCATTAATTTTAAATATTTTATTTATACCCAAATTAGAATTCATTATACATTTACTTTCTTTGATTTAATGTAAACAAATTAATCACTAATGTTTTTATTAAAATGATTAAAATTATATAAAAACATGTATATAGGGTTACACATTTTTAATTAGTGAATCTATTGATAAGTGAAATCTGTTTTTCTAAATTTGTCTAAAACTCCAGACAAAAAATTTTTGAATATGTTTTTATTGATTTCAGAGAGGAAAGGAAAAGGAGAAAAATAGAAACATCAATGATGAGAGAGAATCATTGATAGGTTGCCTCCTGTATGACCCCCACTGGGCATAGAGCCTGAACCCTGGGCATGTGCCCTGAGTAGGAATCTAACTGTGACCTCCTGGTTCATAGGTCAACTCTCAACCACTGAACCATACTGGCCAGGCCAGACCTAAATTTGATTCTTCTTATAAAGTTGTAAAAAAAAAAAACTAAATTTAATAGTTGTAAAAACTAAATTAATTTAAAAATTTTAATATACTTTAATTGATTTCAAAGAGGAAGGGCAGGGGAGAGAGAGATAGAAACATCAATGATGAGAGAGAATTATTGATTGGCTGCCTCCTGTAGCCCCCAAATGGGGACTGAGCTCACAACCGGGCATGTGCCCTTGAATGGAATCAAACCTTAGTCCATAAGCCGATGCTCTACCCACTGAGCCAAACCAGCTAGAGCTAAATTAATTAAATTTTAATTACATTAAAGTTTAATTACATTATTATAGTGTTTTAATTGATAGATATGTATTTATTGTCATTTTATTAGTACACTTTTAAATTTAAATCTTATTTTTCAATTACAGTTTACATTTAATATTATATTATATTAATTTCAGATGTACAGTATTGTGATGAGAATCATATACTTTAAAAAGTGTTCCCCAGGTACTCCTACTGCTCACCTAACATCATACAAGTTATAACATTATTGACTATATTCCCTATGCTCTTTACTTTCTATCTTTGTGACTATTTTGTGACTACTAATTTTTACTTCTTAATCCCTTCACCTTTTTTACCCTGTTTCCCAACTTCCCTCCCCTTGGCAACCATCAGTCTGTTTTCTGTATCTATGAATCTATTTCAATTTGGTTTGCTTATTTATTTTGTTCTTTAGATTCCACATCTAAATGAAATTATATGGTATTTGTCTTTCTCTGACTGAGTTATTTCACTCAGCATAATGCCTTCCAGGTTCAGTCATGCTGTCGTAAATGGTTAAGATTTCATTCTTTTTAATGGTCAAATAATATTCCACTGTATACCACAGCTATTTTATCCATTCATCTATTGTTGGGCACTTGGGTTGCTCCCAAAGATTGATTTCATTAATGTTGCAATTTATATAGGGGTACCTATATTCTTTCAAATTAGGGTTTTAGGTATCTTAATTTAATTAAAAGTAAAGTAAATTATTGTAGTGGTTTTTGAAGTGGAATATCAAGTAAAAAAAAAATCACTAAAAAATCCCATAACCCTAAAATTATAGCTTTTAGATATTTTCATCTAGTTCTTTTTGTTTATCTTTCTTTTATATAGTTGAAACCATTATATACAAACAATTTGGGTTTATGTTTTCTTTTTATTATACCACTTACCTATGTTGTTAAACAACCTTTATAATTACCACTTAAAATGATTGCAAAATATACCATTGAGTAATGTCATGTTATTTATTACCTCATTATTAGATGTTTGAATAGTTTCTAATTTTGCATTGCTATAAATAGTGCTATTGCTTTATGCATGTTGCTTTTCCCGTATTTCTTTCTTTAAGATGGAAATTCTAAGCATTTAAAAAATACAATTGAATAGACTTTTTAAAAAATGGGGGGAGGGGGGATTGAGCTGATGGTTGAAGTCCCTTTTATCCAAACCAAACATGAAAAGTACTAGTAAGTTTTGTAGCCAACTCTGAAAGCAAGAAAGGAAGCTCTCTATAGAAACAGAGGAGCCACAGCAATGTGAAAGATACTCAAGGGTAATGAGACTGGGAACATGGGGTAAGAATTGAACACAGGCTATTTGGAGTTGGACTGCATGTGCAATAGGGTGTGAGGCAGATAATATAGGTTCACTATGAGAAAAACCTTCACCCTGATTCAGAAGTGGGTGGTGACAATTTTCAGGAAAAGATAAAATCATGAGTCTAATGCAGATATAAAGGTCATCTGGTAGTAAGACCCGGATCTGGAAAGAGCAAGGGAGGTCTCTGGACAGAGAGAATCAGATTATTAGATGGCTCACCAAAAATGGCATATTTTAAAAAGAATTTGGACTTTAAAATATGTCAAATACATGTTATATATTTCAGAAACACATACTCTTTAATATCTAGGCATAAAAATATATGTTATAATATAACCAGGGTCATTCTGCCATTTAGAGCTGCATGAGATTGGCTCATTCCTCAATTTGTTTAAAGTTCAGTACCTTCCTCAAATTTTCTGGAAAAGTCCCAAGGACAAGTTCGTCATTCATTTTCATTTTCATCTCCTGCTTCTGCAGCATTAGTTGTTTGGGGATCATTTGGCCATTTCATACATGCTGCCTCTGTGACAATATAGACCCTGTCTTGGAATCAGCCCTCTCCTTGATTCTTTCCACCCTTTCCTCACAGCCACCGTCACTCACAACTACTGAGTCATACAAGGCCACTGGGTGTATAATAGGCTTTAGTGAAGGTTTGGGGTGGTAAGGAGGTTATATCGCAGCAAAATTTATGGTAAAAAAGTATCATCTGCCGAAACCGGTTTGGTTCAGTGGATAGAACGTCGGACTGCGGACTGAAGGGTCCCGGGTTCGATTCCGGTCAAGGGCATGTACCTTGGCTGCGGGCACATCCCCAGTAGGGGGCGTGCAAGAGGCAGCTGATTGGTGTTTCTGACTTTCTATCCCTCTCCTTTCCGCTCTGTGAAAAATCAATAAAATATATATATTTTTAAAAAGTATCATCACTGTTTTTAGAAGTTCTTCACTACTCTGACACATTGCCCAGTCCCCTGGCTTCTTTCATCTCTGACACCCAAATTCCTATTAATTTCTCATGCGCTCGGGATATGAGATATTTTTTCACCTTGAGAGGCTTCCCAGAAACAGCATTGCTCTTATGCCCAGGAAGGTAGGAGGTGGGCTGGGGGAGAGGGGATGCACTCTGGATACTGTGCATTAGAGGAGCTTATCCCCAACCTATAGTCTGAGGTGTTCAGTTGGCCAAGGAGACACCCCTGCCCAGAGCGCCCCCACCCCCACTTCCTACCTTCTAGATGAGATAGTAAACATTTTAGGCTTTATGGCCATATGGTTTCTATGTCAGCTATGGGCAGGAGTATGTTCCAAGCTTGGCCAAGTGTATCCTCACGTGTGTGCGAGAGGCTCCCTCTATGTGGGATAGAATTTGGGTAGGAAGAAAGGGCTCGTTCATGGGACAGGAGCTGTGATTGGGGCCCTGCTCTTCCTAGGATACTAAATTCTGATGTAGAACTCTGATGAGTCCATAAATCCAAATTCAAGCCTGGCCTTCCAGGTTATTAAGAAGGAATATTTGTCAAACTAGGAGAGTGGAATACATTTTAAAAATAGTTTTTAACTTAATTTTTAGCTTCAAATCTTTAGACATATTGTATATGGGCCTCCTTTGTCATGTTTACCCAGCCCTCACCCTACTCTAACTTCAAGGAGTTTTCCCTAAGCAAACATTTAATTCTATCTTGAAGAAGAATCCTGACTTTAACATTTTTCTTCTACTCTGCTACAATAGTATATTTCTTCTTCAGCTTTAAACACCCAAAGTCAATGTCAGATAAGTAGCTAGTGTGATCTGATGTTAAAGCCTGAGTTTGGGCAAGAGCTTCTTACATCCCTCCCAGTTCAGCATGGGTTCCAGTGACAGCCCAGGGCGGGGGTGAAATCAGCTAATAAGGGGTCCTGATGTTTACCTGTGGGGAGAGGCTTGGCAAAGGTAGAGAACAGGCAAAGTCTGTTCAGTAAATCCAAAATTCTGCAAGCATCATTTAGATTAGAAACCAAATTCCACAATAGTTATTAGCACTGCTAAGAATGGAACTCTCAGAATTTGTGCTTGCCCAGAGAATAAACACCATGAGAGAAAGACACAATGGGAATAATGAGCTTCATGTCAGCTCTAAGCTGTTCTGCTAGGAGGCTGGAAAAGGGACGCTACAGCTGGTCAGGAGGGCTTTTCCCTTGTGTCTCTCTCAGCCATCTGTTCTGAACTGTGCCATCAGCTTCCCATTGGAAAGGTCAGAATGGGTTTGTGGGTAAGGCCTAATGTTGGCTCCACATGTCACGTTAGGTGCAGCTGCTCTTGGCTTGGTCACGCCTGGGTTTGCACCCAAGACCCTCTAAAGCTCTGCGCATTATGGTAATTAACCATCTGCTGCAGCCTTTCCAGAACCTGCTGATCACAAAAGAAAGCCAGGAAGCTATCTGACTACAGCAGAAACTGCGGTGTGAGTAGAGGCCTCAGGCCACTGGCCCCCTCCCCCACTCCTGGACCCTAAAGCCTGACAGTAGCTGTCCCAGCACTCAGCACAGCTTCTCATCTCCTAGGGCCCCAGGGAAAACAAACAAGGGTCTCCCTTGCTAATGCATGGCTGTCACTAGTTCAAATAGAGTTGCTGATCAGGGACATGTCTGCTGAGTCAATGACAAACACCATTTGATAAGTAACTTTCCTTTGGTGAATGGGTGACTGGCAATTTTTAGATTATCAATTCCTACTTTTGTGCAATCATTGTTACACATTCACATAAATGTTTCCTGCCCCTCATCTCTATAAATATATAGAGTATGAGGTGAGGTGGGAAGGTTCTGAATTGGAAACCATCCTTGATGTTTGGTAAGCAAGCCTCTCTATTGGTGTGCCTGGCAATCATGAGTGCTTTGCTCCTTCTCCCTGTGTAAGTTCGCTCTCAATAAACCTTATTTTATATCTGCACTACAAGTGCTGAGTTCTGATATTGTAAGATTTTTTCAAAGTTGAAAATCTCTAGATAATGAGTCTATCTGATGCCTAGTGTCCAAGTGACAGAATTATTAATACTTCATCTAATATTTCTGCCTGACTTACTCCAGCTAAAGAGAGTTATCTTTAAGATAATGATGGAGAGTCAAATAAAAATTAGCTCTTATCCTTGAGGTCAGTTCTACAAATTGGGAAAATTAAATTTTGGCAAATTTGCTTAATCACTTTCCATATGTATACATCTATTTTCCTGAGTCATTTGAGAATTACAGACATAATTAATGCTCTTTTGCCTCCAAATGCTTCAGTGTGTATTTCCTAAAAGCAAAGATAGTCTCTTACACAAGCCCAGTAGAAGTAACTAAAGAAATTTAACATTGAAATATTATTATTAATGTTCAGTTTATATTAAAATTTTGCCAAGTATCTCAATAATGTTCTTTATGCCAATATTGACCTTCTATCACTTTCTCCCTCACCCTCACCCCCATTCAGTATCCAATCCAGCATCACACATTATATTTAGTTGTCGTGTCTACCAAAAATTAAACAAGACTTTCAGATTGTACACTATTTCCTTCAGCTGTTGAATTCCTCTCTTTCCTGCTGGTGCCCTTCTAATACTGTATTTGGGCCTTTTTTTTTTTTTTGCCATGAAGACAGTTGTAACCACTCAGTCAGACCAACCCTTGGGATTAGAGCCAGAATTCAATCATATGTATTTTTTCCATATGTTTTTATTTACTTCATAGAGAAGAAGGAAGAGGGAGAGAGAGCTAGAAATATCAATGAGAGAGAATCATTGGCCGGCTATCTCCTGAACGCCTTCTATGGGGTATCAAGCCTGCAACCTGGGCATGTGTCTTGATCAGGAATCAAACTGTGACCTACTGGTTCATGGGTTGATGTGCAAGTACTGAGCCACACCAGCCGGGTAATTAGATATTATTTTAATATCTAGCTCAGGTGTGACTCCAGGTGATAGGAAGCACATCAAAAGAGTTCCATGAAATCCAGGAAGATATTTAAGTATTTAAATAACTAGAGAAGGAAACCAAGATGGTGGCATAGGTAAACACCTACAATGCTGCCTCGCACAATTTCAAAACTACAACTAAAAGATAAAACGTCTATGACCCAGAACCACGGGAAAGCTGGCCAAGTGGAAGTTCTGCAAGTAAACGGAGCATTGAGATGAGCACAAGTGCTGGAAAGCTAAGGTACAGAGGTGTGTGTACCGGGCTGGCAGCAGGCGACAGGGTGCTGCTGTTTTCAACCCGAAGGGAAACAAGCTCCTAATTAGTCTGAACTCATTTCTGGGGAGATGCTGGCGACACAGACTCCTACAGGGAGAAACTGGACGGTCTGCCATTGGGTGGGAAAGTGAGGATGGCTCCCTTGCAGAGGTGAGCGTAGCAATCATTGTTCACTGTGGGGGCGGGGGGAGGGACAGGACGCGGTGACTTAGAAATGTGGAGATGCAAAAATGGCTGAGTGGCAACCATTGCTGTTTGCCACACCCTAGCCTAGTGACTTCCTGAGACACCACCTCGCACAATCTACAAACCTGCCAAGCTGTGTGTAGCAGCATTTGCATGTAAATGGCCTGTGCTATGGCAGTTTAATCTAAACTGCAGCTCTGGTAAGACAACTCCAAAACCTCCAAACCCCAAGCAAAGAGGAGAAAACTAGTTTTTGCTGTAGCTCCTGCTGGGTTGCCTAGGACAGTAGCTGACCTGCACCCCATTGGAGATCCAGAAGGTAGTGTATCTAGAGGTCAGTGTGAGACAACACCAGAATTCAACTACTCACATCCATAAGTGACACATTCAAGAGGCAGACTCAGTGAGCACCAAAGCTCCACTGAAGCAAGTCTTGCTCCATAGATGTGTCTCCAGTACAGCAGTTCTTCCACTCCATCAACACAGGGAAGCAGCAAAATGCAGAGACAAAGAAACATGTCACAAATGAAAGAAATGGAGGAAAGCAGACTATTGGACAGAGTTCAGGACAACATTTATAAGGTTACTCAAGAACCTTCTAAAAACCACCGAGAAACTTAATGAGACCTTCAAGGACCTTAATGAGAATGCCAAGAAAATGGAAAAGGACCAGTCATAAATTAAGCATACACTGTCTGAAATAAAGAATATACAGAAATTCAACAGTAGATCAAAGGATCCCAAGAATCAAACCAAAGATCTGAACTATGAGAAGACAAAAAATACCCAACTAGAAAAACAATAAGAAAAAAAAATCCAAAAATGTGAAGATAGTGTAAGGAGCCTCTGGGACAACTTTAAGCATACCAACATCTGAATTATTGGGGTGCCAGAAGAAGAGAGAGAGCAAAATATTGAAAACCTATTAGAAGAAATAATGACAGAAAACTTTCCCTACCTGGTGAAAGAAATAGACTTACAAGTCTAGGAAGTGCAAATAACCCCAAACACAAGGAATCCAAAGAGGACCACACCAAGACATATCATAATTAAAATACCAAGGGAAAAAGACAAAGAAAGAATCTTGAAAGCAACAAGAGAAAAACAGTTAGTTACCTACAAGGGAGTACCCATATAACTGTCAACTGATTTTTCACCATAAACTATGCAGGTCAGATGGGAGTGGCAAGAAATATTCAAAGTGATGACCAGCAAGAACCTACAACCAAGATTACTCTACCCAGCAAAGCTATCATTCAAAATTGAAGGAGGATAAAGAGCTTCACAGACAAGAAAAAGCTAAAGGAGTTCATCACCACCAAATCAGGATTATATGAAATGCTGAAAGGTATTCTTTAAGAAGAGGAAGAAGAAAAAAAAGGTAAAGATAAAAACTATTAACAACAAAATGATAACAAATACATACCTACCAACAAGTGAATCTAAAAATTGAGTTAATGAAAAATCTGATGAACAGAATGGACTGATGAATATAATATAATCAGGGACACAGAAAGGGAGTGGACTGACAATTCTCAGGAGTAAGAGGGTATGAGGGGTGTGGGAAGAGATTGGACAAAAATCTTACACCTATGGATGAAGACAATGGTGGGAGGTAAGGGCATGGGGTGGGGTCGGGATCGGGTGGAGGGAAGCTATGGGGGAAAGAGGAATACCTGTAATAATCTGAACAATAAAGATTTATTTAAAAAATAAAAAATAAAGGAATAAAGGAATGCAAAATGCAAGAGACTTTCCCAGGTAGATTGGAGAATTCTGTAATATGTAATTGACCAGTCCTGTTCCTAAATTCTGGAGACAGGACTATGAGACAGGCTCAGACTGGCAGTTGGGGCCATGAGAAAAACTGCTCTGGAGCCTGCAGCTCCAGCCCTCAAATCTCAGCCAATATCTCTTGTCCATGAACTAACTCCTGCAATATGTGCAAGGAAAGAAAGGATGACATATTTGTTTCCTGTGTGGGTTAGAAACAGAGATTTATAATTATATATAGATATGAAGTATATAAAATTAAAATATTAGAAATAATCTATACATTTTGATATCTTTAGTCCTAGTCATGTTAAAAAGAACTGGGGGCTTTAGACTATCTAATAGATTAATCTTATGGGTCTAATGTAAAATGTATTAAATATAAAATACATATTATAGGTCTAATGTAAAATGATATTTAAGGGGGAGGAACCAAGATGGTGGCATAGGTAAACACCTATCTTGCTGCCCCACACAGCAATTTCGAAACTACAACTTAACGACAGAACAGATATCATCCAGAATCACTGGAAAGCTGGCTGAGTGGAAATTACACAAATAAAAGTAAAGATAGGACACTGTGACTCAGAGGAGCAGCAGAGGGCAGCATTGAAGATACGCGCAGAGTTAGAGGTTTGGAGCTGTGCGTGCGAGCAGAGAGGGCAGGCGGCTGCAAACCCAGCTTGTTTTCTCAAATGGGGAGGGAGACAAAAGGGTCCCACTGCACTGATTCCCCAGTTCCAGGCGAAGTCCAGGGAACCCACACTCATACGGGGTGAAACTGGACAGTAGGGAACCACGCTGAAACTTGGGCACTGCAAAGGTCTGTGAGCTTGTGGAGAGGGCACATAAACCTGGGAACAGAGAAGTGCGCGAGTACGCAGAGAGACTCGTGACTTGCTCTCTCATTCGGGAAACCACCTGACTACATTGTTTTACAACCCTGGGTGAGACTTTGGGTATGCAGACTCATTTGGGGAGAGGCTGAATTGTCCACCAGCTGGTAGAGCTCAGTGGCAGCTTTCTCTCAGAGGTGCGTGCAGCCATTACCACCAGGCACAGAGACCCAGGTGCCGCATAGAGCAGAGCTAATGGAAATTAAGGCTGTCTGCTCAGCCCAGAGACTCCGCCCATCCAACCTGAGCACAGCTGACCCTCACAGCCAACTGGCCTGGAGGTCAAACCCTCCTAGTGCTAACAACAATAATCTAGGCTTAACTTCAACAAGACTGTGCAACCCATAAAGGGCTGCAGCAAGAGTATCCACCTCAAGTAAATGGGCAGGCTGAGCCACTGTCCCTTAGAGGACATCTACCACACAAAGCTAATTGACCAACTCAGGAAAGCAGCCACCATGCAGAGACATGGAAAGAAATCAGATGTGAAAGAAATGGAGAAAAAAACCCCGACAGCACATAGAGTTCAAAACCACGGTTATAAGGTTTTTCAAGAGGCTCCTAGAAAAGGCCGATGAACTTAACAAGACCTACAAGGAAATGAACAAGACCTATGAAGAAATGAATGAGACTCTCAAGGATATGTAAAAGGACCAACTAGAAATTAAGCATACACTGACTGAAATAAAAAAATATTATAGAGAGACCTAAAAGCAGTCTAGAGGACCACAAGACCCAAGTCAAAGATTTGAAATACAAAGAGGCAAAATCTGGAAAAGCAAAAAACCAAAAGAATCCAAGAAATTGAAGATAGTGTAAGGGGCCTCTGGGACAACCTCAAGCATACCAACATCCGAATTATAGGGCTGCCAGAAAAAGAGAGAGAGCAAGATAATGAAAACCTATTTGAAGAAATAGTGACCAAAAACTTCCCACACCTGGTGAAATAAATTGACTTAGGAGCCCAAGAAGCTCACAGAACTCCAAAATATAGGAATCCAAAAAGGACCACACAAGACACATCATAATTAAAATGCCAAGAACAAAAGACAAAGAGAGAATATTAAAAGCAGCAAGAGAAAAACAGTTAGTTACCTATAAGGGAGCACCCACACGATTTTGAGTGGATTTCTCAACAGAAACCATGCAGGCCAGATGGGAGTGGCAAGAAATATTCAAAGTGATGAACAGTAAGAACCTACAACCAAGATTACTCTACCCAGCAAAGCTATCATTTAGAATTGAAGGTCAGATATAAAGTGCTTCGCAGATAAGAAAAAGCTAAAGGAATTCATCACTGCCAAACCAATAGTATATGAAATGCTGAAAGATATTCTTTAAGAAGAGGAAGAAGAAAAAGGTAAAAATCAAAATTATGAACAACAAATACACATCTATCAATAAATGAATATAAAATCAAGTGAATTAAAAATCTGATGAACAGGATAAATTGGTGAATATAACAGAATCATGGGCATTGAGAGGGAATGAACTGACAATTCTTGGGAAGAAAAGGGGTGTGGGAGGTGCAGCAAGGGACTGGACAAAAATCATCCACCTATGGGAGAGGACAGTGACGGCAGGGGAGGAGGTAAGGGCAAAGGGTGGGATGGGTACAGGACGGAGGGGAGCTGTAGGGGGAAAAAAGGGGGAACAATGTAATTAATAAACTGAACAATAAAGATTAAAATATTAAAATAAAGAAGTAAAATGAATTTAAACTTGTGATTTTAGATTGAAATTTTCCTAAGTTTGTTAATAAGAGCTTAAGATTCATGATAGTTATAAGTTGCTAGATTTATAAAAATGTAAGGTCTTAGGAAAGTCTTATTAATCAGAATTGTAGCTTTTCAAAGAGAAGAGAATATATTAATGTGCATAAATGCACTTAAAATATTTAAAGAAATTTAATTTATTAAGTTTGTAAATAATAAAAACATTATAATTAAAGGACCCTTCAGATGAATTAAAATTTGCTAGAGTAACACACAGAATGTTACAATTTATAACCTGAACTACAATTTAATAAGTAGGTTTTTTATTTTATAACCTTAATAACTTGAATATTTATTTTTAAAAATAAAGTAAGTTTTGTGTAGCCCTTTCAGTGCTCAAAAGCCATCCTCAGAGACCCTGAAACCTCACATTTACAGAAATGGTCTCCTTCCTAACCAGTTGAAGCTACTGTTAGTGGGAAGCTTATAACAGTTGCAGAAACTGTTCTCTTCTCACCCACAGAAGAGCCACACTGAAAAGCCCATGGGTTTTTGTGTCAGGATTAATGGCCAACTAGGGCCTTCATTATTAGGGGAATCAGCCTTTGGAAATATTTTTATCTCTATCCTTCCTTAAATGCCCTCCAGCTTGCTAAATGGGGCATGCTTTATGATTTTAGTTACTTCTGATTGAGATAATGTGAAATCAGACCTGACTGAGATAAAGCTAACCAGTCTTCCATAGTATTTTTTTTTTCTTTCAGACACAGCTTTACTAAAAAGATCCACCTGCTTTTACTGTTTTAGCGTTCCCTCCATAAAACGATTTACCACTGCTCTACTTCAGGAAAATTCTACCTGGTTCTCTTTACTCTCACCTTGATCTCCTCTCAATACCCTCATCCCACACAAGGTGTCCAAGTCCCTCACGCTGGGTCTGGTTGTTGGATGCAGGTGACAGTCACAGGTGACAGGTTGGTACTGAGAGAAGAGCCTGGTACTAAGGCTCCTCCACATACTGGTTCTTGGACTCCTCCTTCACATCTGAGTATTCCTTCTACCTCCTGTCTTCTATCTTCCAGCACTAACCCCCTCTGTGGGAGCAGAACACACCTCTAAATTAAGTATCCAAGTCTTTATTTTTCTGCTTTGAGTCTTTGTTTCTGTTTTTGTTTTTGTTTGTTTGTTTGGTTGGTTGGTTGGTTGGTTGGTTGGGTTTTTTTTTTTGCAACTTGAGAAATGAAAACTGCCTCTTGGATACCAGTAAGAGAACAAAAGCAAAGAGGAGAATACTCACAAATATATAGAGATGGATTCCTGCTACCCTGGAAATAATTCATTTTGTCTCATATTTGACTTTTTAAAGGAGAGGGAGTATGAGTTCAAAGATGAACAGGAATATAAAATTTTGGCCCATGATGCAGAGTTGGACTCAAAATGCAAGCTCTGGGTGTGAATTTTGCTTCACCACTTATTAGCTTTGTAGCCACAAGTAAGTTATGTACATGTCCAAGCCTCAATTTCCTTATCAATAAAATGAGATTTTAAAAAAAGAAAAACACAAAACTTGCCTCTTAGAGTTATTGCAAGGACTAAGGAGAAAAGGTTTGTAAAGTACTTAGATGAGTTCCTGGCTCAGAATAAATCTTTAATGAGCCTTAACTATCATCATTATCATTATCAGCATTGTGATTATTAGCTCTATGCTAGCCTAGTGGACCAGGAGAGATTGATATTATCATGTTAAAACTGCATTTAGAAAATTCAAGGCATTTGCAAGTCAAGTTATCCCACTATAGCATAGCCACAGACTAGCCCCAAATATTGCCCAGTGGAATTTTAAAATTTGTGCCTCATTGTGATTACAGGAAAAATAAGGACAGTGTCTGGTGTATATTCCCTATTATCTCTTCAGTTTTCTCAACAGATCCATAAAGTGAATGTCAAAAGCATCTTATCCTATACTAGAGGCCCAATGCATGAAATTCATGCACAGGGGTGAGAGGGTGTCCCTCAGCCCAGCCTGGACCCTCTCCAATCTGGGACCTCTTGAGGGATGTCCAACTGCCCTCTCACAACCCAGGACTGCTGGCTCCCAACTGCTTGTCTGCCTGACTGCCCCTAATCGCTTCTGCCTGCCAGCCTGATCATCTCCTAACCACTACCCTGCCAGCCTGATTGATACTTAACTGCTCCCCTGCCAGCCTGTTTGCCCCTAACTGCCCTCCCCTGCAGGACTGGTTACCCCTAACTGCCCTCCCCTGCAGGCCTGGTCACCCCCAATTGCCCTGCCTCCCCTGCAGGCCTCATCGCCCCCAACTGCCCTTTTGGCCCAGTCACCCCCAACTGCCCTCCCCTGCAGGCCTGATCATCCCCAACTGCCCTTTCCTGATGGTCTGGTCACCCCAACTGCCCATCTTGTGATAGCCATCTTGTGGTGGCCATCTTGTGAACACATGGGGTTGGCTATCTTTGACCACATGGTGGCAGCCATCTTGTGTGTTGGAGTAATGGTCAATTTGCATATTACTCTTTTATTAGATAGGATAATAAAAGATTAATGTGCAAATTGATCAAACAGCTAAACGACCAGTTGCTATGATGCACACTGACAACCAGGGCACAGATGCTCAATGCAGGAGCTGTCCCCTAGTGGTCAGTGCATTCCCACAGGGGAAGCACCACTCAGCCAGAAGCCAGGCTCACAGCTGGTGAGCGCAGCGATGGGGGCAGGAGACTCTCCACCTCTGCTGCAGCACTAAGGATGCCTGGCTGATGGCTCCCAGACTGCGTGAGGGCACAGGCTGGGCTAAGGGACCACTCCTCACCCCCAAGTTCACGAATTTCATGCACTAGGCCTCTAATTTTATATAATGATTGGGTTCCTGAAATGTTAAAAACTTTAAAATGCAACTCAATACTGAATGCCTGGCACATCTGCTTCAACTTCTGGGATCATCAAGGTCAACTCCCCTTATGTACAGAAACCTCCACAGTACATAAAAATCCAATGGCAAATTCTTTTGTAAAGTGAACAATTTCATTTCTGGTCTTCATTATAATATTTTCCTAAAGAGAAAAGTAAGTCTTTCCTGTTCAATAAATGGTTAACTCCCGATGATATGTTATATACTCTATCCATTTTCCTTAGTAAAACTAGATTAATTTAATTGCCAGAGTTTGCCTTTTTCACAATTTTCCTAGGGTCATAGGTTAAGTCTTAAGCTTTGCTAATAAGTAATGGTGGGTCCTTCTTTCTTTCTTTTTTGTTAAAAGATAACCCCTTTCCAAAAAACCACCCCACCAAAAACACCCCAAACAATAACAGACAGTATAGCCTGTAAAGGCCTTTTTCGCTCTTTCCTTTTTCTAGAACCCAGTTTCTATTGCATTATTTAGGAAGAAGCAGCCAGTGCCACTCTTGAATTAAAGGAGAGTGAGGAATGCTTATACATTTGAAGAACATGAACTGCTACACCAAAAATATTGGTACTACCCTAGCCAGCTTGGCTCAGTGGATAGCATGTCAGCCTGCAGACTGAAGGGTCCCAGGTTCAATTCCAGCCAAAGGCGTATGCCTGGGTTGTGGGCTTGATCCCCAGTAGGGGGAGTGCAGGAGGCAGCCGATCAATTATTCTCTCTCATCATTGATGATTCTATCTCTCTCTCCTTCTCCCTTCCTCTCAGAAATCAATAAAGAAACATATATATATTTTTTAATATGTTTCTTACAATACAGGATTCCTACAGGCTTAGTGCATGGAACTGACAATTCTTGCCAATAAAATGATTCTCTGCACCAGCACTGGCTGGTGCTGGAGGAGCATTTCTTTACGAAGACAATAATCTTTCAAGTTAATTGCTGTTTTGAAAAGGAACTATGAAATGGTAATAATCATGATCAACAGAAAGAGCTTGACTTCTGATTTCTCCTGGGTTAGGAGGGAGGGATCAAAAACCTGGATGAGGAAGAAGACTGTCTTATCAGATCCCTGACAGTACTGAGGTAAATTGTCAGTGGGCTGGGCTTTTAGTAAGCTCTTCAGAAGTTCCAGGTAGACTAAATAATCTTTCTTTGGTGCATATCACTTAAAGCAAATATTTATTGTGCACCTACTAGGTGCAGAGTCCTGTGTTTAACAAGTTATATTATGATTTCAGAGATATATTTTCCTCATTCTCAATAAGCAGTTAATGGAAGGTAGGCCATTGAGGGAAAGCTGAGTTTGCCACTCAAAATTATGCCTTTTGGGATATTTATTATTTTAAGTGGGATATTTTCAGGAAATGATTTCAGAAAAACCTTTGACCTTCTCCATAAATGCCTGAAAGAATTTAGATAGAGGATTTGATCTTGGAAGGGAGCTATATTTTACTACTATAGTTTAATATGAACTAGTGTGTGATAGACAGGGAGGAACCTAGCAAGGTTCTCTCGGTGTCCCATTATTAAAGATGGCCCAACAAACATTTATTTGCCAAACATTTATTTATTTTTAATCTCCATGTGAATTGCCTTTCTCTCCTTTGAAGTCCCAAATCACTACCCTTTCTCCTTAACTCAAGCTGGCAAATAAGCCTCAACTGTCCAATTGTCCATGGGTTCCATATTCTAATGGAGTCCCCATATGTACAGGCATAAATAATTGGTCTTTTTCTCCTGTTAATTGGTCTCATATTATTTTAATTATTAGACCAGCCAGAAGAATTTAGAAGGATAGAAGGAAAATTATCTTTTCTCCTCCACATGTTAATACTTTAAATTCATCCACTTTGTGTATATCTCCTTACAACTCAGTCATTTGTGTCAAGTGTTTGTTCTTAAATCTATTTCTATCACTCAGTATAATTAAGCTGTTCTTGATTTGGGGACATTCAACTTTTACACATCCTGCTTTTTGCTCCCTTTTACATGAATACTCCTAAACCTCCTGTATTGTACATTGAAATCAAACATTCCTTTATTAGCTGATGAATGAGCACTTAAGTTTCTGCATGCACTGCTAATCTATCAATGCCTCAATTTTGGCAGAGTCTCATATTTGCTTGTCCAATGCTGTTTTGCAAATATTTCAATACTTCTTTTGCATTTTGCTCTTATTTTATAAATTAAATGCTGAGTGGGGGTAGGGAAGAGAATGAAAAAAAACATAGATCTCAAAATCAACATAATGGAAAAGATTATTAGGAATGCTAAAAGCCAAGCATTTTTAGCTATAATCTAATGTTCACTGAACTTAAGCCAGTATTTTGTGTGTTTGAAAGGGAAAAACAAAACTAAACAAGAACCATGAAAGCTGATAGTAATTTGAATATGTTTATTTGAGAAAAATATATATTAATTTTGTTGGAGTTTTGTTTTGGGGGGCAGATTTATTTATTTATTTTGCTTTCTGCAGACAGGCCTTACCTTATCCTATCTAATAAAAGAGAAACACGCAAATTGACCATACCTCAGCTACACCCCTAAGCCATGCCCACCAGCCAATCAGGAATGAATTAACCAAACAAATATGGCAGCGGCCACTGAGCTGGAGAAGCAGGAGGCTTGGGTTGCCCCTGGAGATGGAGAAAGCCAAGCTTCCCACCCACCCCAGCCGACCCTGGCCTCCACTCAAGGCTACAAGGTTTCAGTTATAGAAGATAAATAAATACCAGATACCAGGGCCTCCCCTTGGGTCGCCAGGGGGCATGGCCAGCCGGCAAATCACCATAGGCTCCTCACCCAGGCTGCCCCATGCCCCATGGAAACCTCTACCCTGATCCAGGACACCCTTCAGGGCAAACCAACTGGCTCTCACCCCTACATCAGTCCTGTATTCTATCTAATAAAAGAATAATATGCAAATTGACCATCACTCCAACACACAAGATGGCTGCCCCCATGAGGTCAATGATGGCTACCCCCATGTGGACACAAGATAGCCACCACAAAATGGGCAGCAGGAGAGGGCAGTTGGGAGAGACCAGGCCTGCAGGGGAGAGCTATTGGGCAAGGGGGACCAGGCCTGCAAGGGAGGGCAGTGAGGGGTGACCAGACCTGCAGGGGAGGGCAGTTAGGGGCAATCAGGCTGGCAGGGGAGCTGTGAGGCATCAATCAGGCTGGCAGGGTAGTGGTTAGGGCCATGATGGCGAACCTATGACATGTGTGTCAGCACTGACACACATAGCCATTTTCAATGACACGTGGCTGCATGCGGTCACAGGCAGAGAAGTATGGGGCCGCATGCTGAGAAGGATGTTTCATCCTCGGCTACTGCACAGCCAGGTGCAGTAGCCGAGGATGAAACATTTGCTGTAGTGTAGTGTAGACACTCTGTGCCGGAGGTCTGTAGGCCAAAACAACAGAACTCTGGCACAGAGTGTCTAGTTCTGGGACTTCTGGTTAGGCCTTTAGGAGATCTTTGACCTCACTTCCGGCTGGCAGAGCAGGGAGCAGCAGAATGCGTGGGAAACGCATCTCTTGGGGTCCTGTGATTGCCATTACCAGCGACCACATAACCACAGCAACTATCATCGAATCTACTGTTCTGGGGTGTCATGGATTTCTAATTGACCATCATTACTGAGATAAATGAGGGGGAGGCTGGGAGAGGCAAGGGCCTGTCTATTTGTGCCATTTCCCACCATTAGAAATTGCGGCAGCCATCTTAATTTACATAAGGAATGCCATTTTGCAGCATAGTGCAGACTCCATTTCACGACTATTACTGTGGTGCATCCTTATTAACCCCTATGTCTGCTTATTAACCCTGCCCTTTCCTAAAAGACAGTTACGTGTGCCATCTTGTGGTGAATTAGGCTAGTTAACCCCTAATTGCCTGCAGGGCTAACAGGCTATCTATAATTCTATCTTCTGTCACTGCCCCCCTGATGGAGAACCCAAAAAATAAAAAAACCAGGGAAGTGGTAGTAGCAGTAGCCAACCCTTTCAAGAGACATGGACCGAGATGTATGGCAATATAGAAAAAAAATGGCAGATCATTTTGCAGTCTATGTACTGAAACAGTAGTAAGCAGAACATGGAATATAAATAGACATTTTGAAACAATCATTCCCAGATCTTGAAAAAAAGTGAGGATGAAAGGAAGGAATACATTTCCAGGCAGCTACACCTTTATAAGAGCCAATCTAATTCCATCCTTAAATTTATAAAAGGTTCTACAAATTTAACATCTGCAATTTGAGCATTGCTCACTCCATAACTCAGCATGGAAAAGCACTCAGTAAGGGAGAATTTATTAAAGAAACTCTCCTAAGATGTGCACCAGTTCTATTTCATGATATGCAGAATAAAGATGCAATGAAGAGAATATCTGAGTTACCACTCAGTAGAAATATCATAAAAGGCCAAATAATGAGACTGAATGCAAATGTACATCAATTAAAGAGAGACATAAGTAATTGTAAATATTTTTTATCTCTCTTGATGAAACTACTGATGTCACATCACATGCTCAGTTGGCCATTATTGGTCGATATTCTGATGGTCTCACAATGAGAGAAGAGTTGATAAAGTTAGTATCAGTGCCAACAAGTACATCAGGAAGCAAAATATGTAAGGTTGTTATATAAACATTCCATGACCTAAGCGTTGATATCTCTAAAGTTGTATCAGTGACGACAGATGGGGCACCAAACATGGTGGGGGAAAAAGTCGGATTTGTCAAATTGTTTACAGAAGCTATTGGACATCCGATTGTGTCTTTTCATTGTATTATCCATCAGGAGGTTTTATGTGCCAAGGCAGGATTCACCGACTTAAACGACTTAATGTCAGTTGTCACAAAAACAGTTATTTTAATAGCTGCTCACCCCCTTCACAAGGGAGAATTTTCTGTAGTTTTACTGGAGGTTAATTCCACCTACAGTGGACTGCTGATGTACAATAATAAAAGATGGCTGAGCTGAGGCAAAGTTCTTGAGCGCTTTGTGGAGTGCTTTGAAGAAATTAAGGTATTTCTTGAGGATAAGGATCTGGGAAACTTTTCTCAGCTCAATGATGGTAAGTGGGTCAACACCCTGATATTTTTTACAGATCTCTCTGTTCATATTAATGAACTGAACTTAAAGTTACAATGTTTTGGCAAAAGTATTGACATTATGTTTGGATACATAAAAGCTTTTGAAAGTAAACTTAAAATTTTCAAGTGAGATGTAGAAACTAAAACTTATAAGTATTTTCTTCGAGTAACAAAGTATTTTGAGAAGGCCACTGCAGCTGTATAAAATGAAATGGAACCCTTGCATATAAAGTACCAGCATGTTTTAGACTCGTTACTTGACCAGTTCAGTGATAGATTTAATCAATTTAGAAGCCTAGAACAGACCATAAAAATAATTAAGTATCCTGATGTAGTAGTCTACAGTAGTTTGTAATAAAATGGTTTTCAATGGATGCAAATTGATTATTTGGAGATGCAACTTGCAGAATTTCAAGACAGCATCTGGGCTCAGGTGTTTGTCGACTTGAGGTCAAATCAAAGCTTGAGAATCTGGAAAGGTGTTGCTTGGAGAATCAAGAGGAGTGCCACTATGAACAGGAAATGTGGAGTGCCTGGAATCAATTACCAGACACTTTTAGCACCCTGAAAAATATAGCAATGGCTTTACTCACAATTTTTCCCTCTACGTACTTTTGTGAGACCTTATTCTTAGCGTTAAATAATATCAAAACCAACAGAAGAAACAGATTGACAAATGAAGCTAGTAGTAGCACTTGCTTGGACTTGAAGTGTACAAAATACCAACCTTCAATTGAGGGTTTAGCCAATGAAATTCAGCAACAAAAAAGTCACTAATAGGCAGGTTAGTTAAAAAATTCCCCCTCCCCCTCACTTATGTTAGTTCACGGCACCCCACACAAGTTAAATAATATCAAGACCAACAAAAGAAACTGACTGACAGATGAACAAAGAAATCACTAAGCAGGTAAGTTAAATAATTAGTTTTTGGTTTATTAAATTCAGTTATATATTACAGTTATACATTTTTGTTATTTAAACTATAAATATCACGAAATTATGGTTTTTTTCTCGAAGTAACACACCATCTGAGTTATGCTCGGTTTTTTGGCGAATTTTGACACACCAAACTCAAAAAGTTGCCCATCACTGGGTTAGGAGATAAACAGGTTTGTAGGCAGAAGCAGTTAGGGCAATCAGGAAGGCAAGCAGGCAGCCGAGCAGTTAGGAGCCAGCAGTCCTGGATTGTGAGAGGGACTAAACAGGCAGTCGGACATCCCTCAAAGGGTCCCAGATTGGAAAAGGTGCAGGCTGGACTGAGAGACACACACCCCCATGCACAAATTTTATGCACCGGGCCTCTAATAAAATATGATATGATTCAGCTTTTTGCTATTCAACTTGTATATGTGTATATTAGGTATGCTATTTGTACATGTAGGGAACTGCCCACAAAGAATCTAGCCTGTAAATCTTTTATAGAGCACAGGAATTATTTTAACAATGAAAATTCTTAGGAGTAGAATAAGTACAAAGTTTGCTTCTTGTCCGTCCTGAAACCCCTTTGAAGTCAAATGTACTATTTTAAAAAAAGAAAAGCATAAAAGCAAAGAGAATGTGACGGGAAGGTTGCCCACCAATGAGATTTTTCAAGAGATTTCTGAAAGAGGAGACCGTAACTAACTAAGGAAACTTGTAGAGAAAGGAGTGGAAAGTAGGAGCTGCTCCAGGATAAGAGCTCTTTCAGTCTTTCATAAAATCCTAAATGAATTGAAGAGACTTTGCAAAGTGTCTTTAATGGCAATAATATGAGAGGGAGTGAGGAGTGATTTCTTCCAGAATAAATGCAAGGATGGGAGAACAAATAATCCCTCTGATCTTAAAGAGGGAATAAGACCAGAAAGGCAGAGTGGGTTACTGACTGGGTCCAGCACCAGGGTCTCCACACTGGGCAGAGGATCCTGTACTCCTCCTCGCATAAAAGCAGAAAGCCACTGAACCTCATAGGACCACATTTTCCAACCAGAACAGAGTCTCCAATGCCAACTGCAATTGCATTGCAAACCCACTGTGAGGCACAGAATCTGATTTAATTGTATTGGAAGAAAATAGACATTTCTTTAACAGATTAAGAGCCATAACCTCCACATTAAGGAGAGCAGGAGGAGTTGTAGTTGTACCTGAATAACAGTAATTTTGAGTATTCTATAAACCAAAGAGAAGCTTTTGGTCTATTGTCACCTAAAATTTAAAGAAGTAATTGTCTGTATCCTTAGAACCAGCTTTCCCTCTCCCTGTAAGCACCATCTGTCATTGCTAGGTAAAATCACTTTGAGTTTCCCTACCATGAATCAAATATATTCCAACAAGTTACTGGAAACAGGTCACCTTTTGTATCCTCTCTAAGAATGGGAGGGGGACACAAAAAGTGTAGGGGGCAGCTGCTGGCCTTCTTAAGAGGCAGGCCAGGAAACCAGGAAGTTCAGCTTGACAGCTTTGCAATCAACATGTGAGGTCTGGATTAACTCACACTTCCTCCCAAATTCCTTAACACTTCATATGGCCCATTCTGCATGCTGCCACTCATGTTTTGTCTCATACTGTTCTTTCTCTGAAGTGTCATTGTTCAGCCTGTGCCTCTGGACTTTAAGGTCCTAGAAGGCAGAGCTGGTGTCTCCTCTCACACTCAGTACAAGACTGGCCTGCAAAAATGTGTCAAAGAAAACACTCCAGAAATTTGATTTTGTAAAAGTAATATTTCAGTCTGGCTGAAAAATAGTACCACTCCCAAGAAGTTTTGTTTCTTCTGGTGGTGATCTCTATATCTTCAATTATGCTTACACTACTGTTCTTAATTCATGAACCTTAGGTGGTGTCGACTTAATGCTATGTCAGATGGAGACACAGCTAATTTATATACTTTACTTATACCTCTACCCCTCCTCCCAATGTTCAGTTTACCCACTGGCTGCATCTTTGCTTCAAACAATGTACATGGACCTTCATTTATTGTTCTATTTCAACACTATCTCTTGACTTCCTTGTTTTGACAGGAGGTTAATTATGTTCAGTCTTTGTCCCCTTCTCTTTACTCCCTACCCCTTTCCATTCTTCTTCCTCTGCCAAGATTGATTAGATTAACATTCTCAAGTTTGGGTAATATTTACATTCTGTTCTGCAACCAGGTTGTTTTCAGTAATTTTTCAGTTCATTCATTCATTTAATAAATATTTATTGAGTTCCTACTATATGCCAAGCACTGTTCTAGGCACTAAGAATTTAGAAGTGAATACAATAAGCATCATCCTTCATGGAGCCTTTCTTCCAGTAATGCGAGAGAAATAAGAAAAATCTGTTTTATGTTAGATGATGATAAGGAGAACAACAAAGCAGGGAAAGGGGAAAGGCAGTTACATGAGCACACAGATACACACACACATATACTCACAGTGGCCAGAAAGTGTCTGAAGTACCATGGTCTTGAGGTGGGAACATGCCTAGTTAGTTGAAAAATCTGAAAGGAAGCTTAGTGAGATTGAAGGAGAGTAACAGGAGATGAAGTCAAAGGAGTGATCAAGAGTATGTTAAGAGTGATTAAGAGTATGTGTATGAGAGATGTGCGAGTGGATCTGTGTAACCACTGAGAGGGCTTTGGCTTTGACTCTGAGTGATGTGCTATAACTGCATTTTACTAGAGTCACTCAAGCTGCTGTGCTGAGGAGAAACTGTAGAAGACCACGGATGGAGGCAGGAAGCCCAATGAGATTCCCCCAACCAATCCTCCCAATTCTCTGATACCAAGAGGATTTCCACCAATTCAATTTAATTCTGACACTAAGTACCTGGAGTGAGCCCAGGCACTGCAGGTTAAGGGCTCAGTTCCATAAGACTGCCTCCACTTTAGATGCCAGCCACAAATGGAGTAACTAGGCGAACCTAACCTCTTTGACTTAGGCTTGATAATTACCTAGAATAACTCACAGAACTTAGAAAAGCTTTTCCCTTACTATCACCAGCTTACTATAAAGGATACAATGCAGGGACAACCAAATGGAAGAGATGCATTGGACAAGGTATGGGGCACAGAGCTTCCATGCACTCTGGGAGTGGCACTCTTCCCCCCTCCTTAACATGTTAACCAACCCAGAGACTCCCTCAAACCCATCATTTAGAGGTTTTTATGAAGGTTCCATTACATAAGCATCATTGACTAAATCATTAGGCATAGTGACTAAACTCAATCTCCAATCTCTTACCCCTTTCCCAGAAATTGTGCAGTGGAGATAAGTTGGGATAAGGTGGCAGGGTGAGGGAATGGGGTTGAAAATTTCAACCCTCTAATCATGGCTGGATCTCTTTGTGGGCCAGCTCCCATCCTGAAACTATCTAGAGGCCTGCATTCCCATTAATTATTAACATAAATTCAGGTATGTTTGAAAGAGCCTCATTATGAATTACAAAAGGAGCTCTGTGTCAGAAACTGGGGACAAAGATGAAATTTGTTTTATTATTATTATTATTATTATTATTATTATTATTATTATTACTAGAGGCCTGACGCATGAAATTTGTCCACGGTGGAGGGAGAGTATCCCTCAGTCCAGCCTGTACCCTCTCTGATCTGGGACCCCTCAAGGGATATCCGACTGCCCGGGATTGGGCCTAAATGGGCAGTCAGACATCCCTCTCACAATCCAAGACTACTGGCTCCCAACTGCTCACCTGCCTGCCTTCCTGATTGCCCCTAACTGCTTCTGACTGCCAGCCTGATCATCCCCTAACCACTCCCCTGGCAGCCTGGTTGATGTCTAACTGCTCCTCTGACAGCCTGTTTGCCCCTAACTGCCCTCCCTTGCAGGACTGGTCACCCCTAACTGCCCTCCCCTGCAGTCTTGACCATCCCCAACTGCCCTCCTCTGCAGGCCTGGGTCCCCCTCCCCAACAGTTTTTCTCTGCAGACCTAGTCACCCCCAACTTTCCTCCTCTGCTGGCCTGGTCAACCCTAACTGCCCTCCCCTGCAGGCTTGATCACCCACAACTGCCTTCTCTTGCAGGCCTGGTCCCTCCCAACTACCCTCTCCTGCTGGCCATCTTGTCCACATGGGGGCAGGATATTTAACTACATGGGGGCAGCCATCTTGCATGTTGGAGTGAAGGTCAATCTGTATATAACTCTTTTATTAAATAGGAGAGAGGCCTGATGCATGGGTGAGGCCAGCAGGTTTTCCCTGAAGAATGTCCCAAATCAGGGTGGGAGTTCCCTTGGGACATGGGGCAGCCTGGGCAAGGGGCCTGTGGTGGTTTGCAGGATGGCCATACCTCCCAGCAACCCAAGTGGATGCCCTGGTATCTGGGATTTATTTATCTTCTACAAGTGAAACTTTGCAGCCTGGAGCAGAGCCAAGCCTTCTGCTCGCTCCCTGGTGGCAGCCATTTCTGTCGGGATATATTTATCTTCTATAATTGAAACTTTGTAGCCTTGAGTGGAATCCTGGGCTTGCCAGAGTGTGTGGAAAGCTTGGCTTCCTCCATCACTGGGGAAACCCAAGCCTCCCTCCTGCTCGCTCCATGGCTTGTAGCCATCTTGGTTGGGATTAATTTGCATATTCACTCCTGATCGGTTGATGGGCATCATTTGTGGGCATGGCTTGTGGATGTAGCAGAGTGATGATTAATTTGCATATTGTTCTTTTATTAGATAGGATTATTATTATTATTAATTATTATTATTACTCTACACTATAGTTTCAATGTCATAATCATTGGTTGCTTGCAGGAGAGGTTTCTAGAAAGAAGTCCACATGGATTCTTCCTTAAACCAATGCTACCTTTTAGTTTATTTCAGATTATTCTATAAATAGATAATATATTCATATGATTCAAAACCCAAAATGAGATAACAATTACGTGGTGAAAAGTCTTTTATTTACACCTATCCCATCACTTTCATATTTAGACCATGCCTTTGTGTGTGCACCCTTTTTTGTTTTATTTCAGTTGCTCCTCTTTTTTTCCTAGAGTTTTTTTAACACATGCCTTCTTTACCATATATCAAACATTTTGCAATTTCTTACTCCTCTTATCTATTGCTTAGAGTAGGTAATCCCACTCATATGAGTAAAATAGTCAAATTCATAGAAATAGAGAATAGGTGGTTGACAGAGGCTGGGGGTGAGAAGAGAAAGAAGGGGGAAAAGAGAGTTGTTTAATGGATACAGAGTTTCAGGTTTGCAAGATGAAAAAATCTGGAGATTGGTTGCACAACAACGTGAATATACTTGACACTATTGAACTACTGAACTAAACATTTATAAACGGTTATAATGATAAATTTTATGCTGTGTATAAGTGAAGGGATTCAGTGTAGGTCATCCCCAAATGTGTCACTGTACCATGTGAACTGTTTTGAACTAAAAGCAATCAAGATCCAGCAGATTCAAGAAAAACATTTAACTCTCCCTTAGCTACCTAAAAGCATTTAGAAAGAGAGCTATTATAAAAGACTAGAGGTCCAGTGCACAAAATTCGTGCATGAGTAGGGTCCCTAAGCCTGGCCAGCAATCAGGGTCAATCAGGGCCTTCTGGCTGCCGGCCAGAGCCTTCCTTCATTCTATGTCGCCTCCTTGTGGTAAGCACATGTCATAGTGAGTGATCAGTCTCCACGTGGAACTCCTGTGGGGACAATTTGCATATTGGGATATATATATACTAGAGGCCCAGTGGACAAAATTCTTGTGGGGGGGTGGGCAGGGAATGTCCTTTAGCCCAACCTGCATCCTCCCAATCTGGGACATCCCTCTCACAATCCAGGACTGCTGGCTCCAAACTGCTCACCTGCCTGCCTCCCTGATTGCCCCTAACTGCTTCTGCCTGCCAGCCTGATCACCCGCTAACCACTTCCCTGCCAGCCTAATTGACGTCTAACTGCTCCCCTGCCAGCTCCTCTGCCGGCCTGGTCACCCCTAACTGCCCTCCCCAGCAGGCTTGATCGCCCCCAACTGCCCTCCCTTGCAGGCCTGGTCCCTCCTAACTGCCCTCCCCTGCTGGCCTGGTCGCCCACAACTGCCCTCCCTTGCAGGGCCTGGAACCTCCCAATGGCCTTTCCCTGCTGGCCATCTTGTGGTGGCCATTTGTGTCCACATGGGGGCAAGATCTTTGACCACATGCGGGCAGCCCTCTTGTGTGTTGGAGTGATGGTCAATCTGCAAATTACTTTTTTATTAGATAGGATAGAGGCCTGGTGCATGGGTCAGGGCCAGCTGGTTTGCCCTGAAGAGTGTCCCAGATCAGGGTGGAGGTTCCCTTGGGGTGAGGGGTGGACTGGGTGAGGGGCCTGTGGTGGTTTGCAGGCCGGCCATGCCCCCCAGCGACCCAAGCGGAGGCCCTGGTATCTGGGATTAATCTATGTTCTACAATTGAAACTTTGTAGCCTGGAGCGGAGCCAAACCTTCTGCTTGCTCTATGGCGTCAGCCATTTCTGTTTGAAACTTTTTTAGAGTGGAGGCCTAGACTTGCAATGGCAGGCTGAAAGCTTGGCTTCCTCCATTGCCAGGGAAACCCAAGCCTCTGTTCTCTCCAGCTCAGTGGCTGCCACCATTTCTCTATCTTTTATAATTGAAATTTTGTAACATTGAGTGGAGGCCTAGGCAGGCAACAGCAGGTGGAAAGCTTGGCTTCCTCTGTTGCTGGGGAAACCCAAGCCTTCCTCCTGCTCTCAGTGGCAGCAGCCATCTTGGTTGGGGTTTATTTGCATAATCTGCTCCTGATTGCTGGTGGGCATGGCTCTGGGTGTGGCTTGTGGGTGTGGCAAAGGTATGGTCAAATTTGCATATTACTCTTATATTAGATAGGAGATATATATATATATATATATATATATATATATATATGTATATATGTATATATATGACTTTTTAATCTGATTTATCTGTATTGCAAAGCAAATACAGATAAATTACCATCATTACCAAACATCAGTTCTTCTTATGTTCCTGTGAATTTCCTTCCTCCCTTGAAAGCTCCAGGTCCTTATCTCATTCCTAAACTCAGGATAGCACCTGTCTTGACTTGCCCTAGGGTCTCATATTTTAAGGGGCTCCCATATGTACATAATTAAATTTGTTTTCTCCGATTAATCTGCTTTATGTCAATTTAATTACTCAACTTGCCCAAAAAACCTAGAGTGGTAGAGGAAAAGAAATCTTCCCCAACATAATTTGCCACAATTTAAAACAAAATTATTTTTAAAAGTTTACAAAAACAAAAGTTTTACTAGCCTTAACTAATTCCTATGGAAGTTAGAACTCTGATTCTGAATAATAATAACAATAATAATAATTTTGCAGCTATTACTTATTGAGTATTTACTTAGTTACAGCCCTTAATAAAATTTCATGAGGTAGGGATTACCACACCCATTTTAAGATAAAAGTATTCAGAAATGTGCCAGGGCCATCAAATGGTCTTTGCACACTTTCAGTTTGCCTAGCTAATTCGGTGGCAATAGAGAGCAGAAGAGGGCCAGATTAAGCAATTAGGATTTTAGGCATGTTTCTTACCTTCAGTGAACCCCTCTGGATCATAGGCTTCCCCACTGTGTCCTGAGGAACTCTAGGAGTTTCACAGAGACACCCAGTGCCACACATAAAGTCACCGAGGAGTGGGGATAGAAAGGTCAGAGGAATCTGGCTTAAAGCCTGCCATCCCTCCCCTCTGAACCAAAGCAGTGTGTATTTTTCTCTTTTTTATTTTGGATTTTCACCCTGAAGAATGGGTTCTGCTACTAAAAGAAATTTTAAAATCACTGGATTTTATTATTTCTAAGATCCCCCTGAGCTAATACTTTATATCCCAAATGAATTTTTCTGCATTGCATTTCTGGGATTTGTGGATAGGAAGGGTCAGCTAATTTGCAAGACTCAGAGAAAATTGAAAATTCAGGGTCCCATGTTCAGAAAGCAGTTTTTAAAAAGTATCATTAAAGGCACTAAACCATAAAACTTCTTTCTTCTGTAGTTTATCTTTTGATTTGTTATGAGTTTTTATTTACTATTTTAAGTAAAAAGAATGTAAAATTTTAAATTATTAACATATAATTTACCATTCATCTTTATAATAGGCAATGCTGTTTCAAACACAAATATAAAAACATTTAATTCATATGCAGTACTGACCATTATTATTTAAGAACTACCCTTTGTTAAGGAAACATCAATCTTATTGCCCAGAACCTGCCTATAGCTTTTCCTTGGGTTATCTCTGCCATCTTTCTTTTGAAGAAAAAACAGCTTTGGTTTTATTCAGTAGTATCTGTAAAGAGAGTTATACTTAGCCTAAAATCCAAAATTGGACAGTGCACACATTTATCTTGTTATGCCCAGATTTCATGATCCTCAAAGACCACCAGGGAGCCGAGTTTGATGCAATAGCATAGAGTCTTTATTACAAGCCCGGGCTTGGCCCTCTGCCCACACTGGCATAGCAGCAGGATGCAAAGGAGGAGAAAAAAAATCCAAAACATGCAACTTTATAGGGAGGTGGGCCAGACTCGACCTGCAGAGTTGGCCGATTCCAATTGATTGGGTGATGGCTGGGGCTAGTGACGCAAATAATCCTTAATGCACGTGACCTATCCTGTCCTTTGCTCTTAATTGGAGCTCAAGCACACAGTCTTTCGCAATTGGCTAATTCAAAGGGAGGGGTTGGTCTTTGTGATTTCAAGATGGCAGCCCCCAGGTAAGTTTACATATCACTCGGCCTACATGGTGGCTACCAAGTCACACAGTCCAAAATGGCAGCTGTCCCACTCTGTCCTTTCAATCTTAACCCAGCTTTCTCTCTTTATGAGTACAGAAATCCCAGGTGCATTACTGAATTCTGTAAAACTTTTAAATGACAAACTGGGAAAGAAAAATCATGGCACAGATGAGACCTTTCTTAGCACTCTCAGGATTTTACAGGATCACCACATGTCTCTCAATCCCCACTTCCTGCTTGCCTTGGGAAATTTATCAACTAACCTGGCCATGTTTCTTTTCTTATTGAATGAAATGCATGCTTAATAGATAACAATAAACATGTTAAACCAAATCAAATGACAGATGAAACTTTTCCTATTCTGCTATGGCATTGACTTATTTTTGCCAAATTTTGCCTGTCCCAAGTTGTTACGGTAATTTTTAAACAAAGAATTAGAGTCTTCCTGTGAGAGCATTAGTAGCTCCTCCCTCTCTAGCTGC
The DNA here is from genome assembly GCA_027563665.1 of Antrozous pallidus. NCBI lineage: Eukaryota > Metazoa > Chordata > Mammalia > Chiroptera > Vespertilionidae > Antrozous > Antrozous pallidus. Next base: position 46,269,112 of record CM050523.1, read on the forward strand.
AGAGTCTCTACATACTAGAGGCAGATCTGGCGGGGACTTTTGATTCCCAAAATGAATTAGGTATTTTGCAATTTGAACAAGAACCCAGATAGTTAAAGATGACAACGGCACTCTTTTTCCTTGAGCCTGATTTAAAAGAGTATCTTTTGACATTTTAATTTATTCATCCTTGAGCATACAAGCTAAAAATTTACAATGATATTTTTGCTTTTAAAGTGAATTCTTTCCCATAATAGTCTGGCTAGAAACAAAAGACTTTCCCACCCACTCTGGTTTGCAAAATCCAAAGCTTGGTACAAGCTTTCCATGCAGTGACACCACCTTTACCAGTGACTAACTTCTTTTCTTTGCTCAGTCAAAATCTTCTTCTCCAGATGTCCTTGTCTTAGGAACCATGAATGCTGGGGTGTTATCCACATCTAGAAGGGTTCAGGAATCTGGAGTAGGGGCTGCGCATAAATTAAATAAACTAGACATGAAATATCAATCTGGAAGGCATTTTTGGGGAGAGCCAAGGAAGGTTTAGTAGCTAAATTCTTCGAATCTCTACACCCAAGGCTCTTTATTCTTACATTTTGCCCTTTTAGCAAAGCAGATATACAATATACATATCAAAGGTAAGGTTTTGGTAAACAGTAGAATTATCAGGTTGGGGGAACTGCCCTCAGCTTTCTGGCAGCAGGCAATAATATATGCAGATCTTCAGGTTTGGGGAAATGCTTTCAGCTATTCCAGCAGCAGGTAACATGATTAAGTCCTGTTGAAGCTTCAAGTTCCATCAATCTTTTGATGAACTTATTGCATTTATTATGACATGCTGGAATTAGCCTCCGGCATGCAGAACCACTAAGATTATGTAATTTGTAATTCGTAGCTCATCCACGTATAAGTATTATCTTCTTATCAAAGCTATGGAAACACAGCATGAAACTAACTTAACTATATTTTGTTTTGTTTTTTAATTTTTAAACATATTTTTTATTGATTTCAGAGAGGAAGAGAGAGGGAGAGATAGAAACATCAATTATGAGAGAGAATCCTTGATCTGCCTCCTGCTGCCCCCCATTGGGGATCAAGCCCACAACCTGGGCATGTGCTCTTGACCAGAATCAAACTTGGGACCCTTCAGTCCATAGGCCAGAGCTCTATCCACTGAGCCAAACCAGCTGGGGCTCAACTAATTTTGTTTCACATCCTCATATGCACACATTCTACCAACATTCTCTACTTCTATAGATAAATAAGAAAGGACTGGAAAGAGGAGATGCTATGGGTTGCCCTGTCTTTCCCTTTCCTTCTATGTCAGTTCCCCAGTAACAATGGTTAGTTAATACAGGGAAATAACAGAAGTAAGAAACGAAATGTCAGTGATTGATGTTTCTTAGACCATTGCCTTCCTTCTGCATTCAGGACAAGTTCTGCTAGCTTCTTAGAGCTGTCAGCAACACTGTTTATTCACATAACACACTTACCTTGTACTTGCTTTGAGTCCCACTGATCTCCTACTCATTGTAGGTCCACTGGACTCTTGGTGTCGGGGGGCATGCTATATGCAGAGGAGGTAAGAAAGAACAGCAGTAGGCATGTGTATTATATATGTCCTCTGTTCACATATATGTTCCGTTGTTCCACTAGACTTCATTTAACAATGTAAGTTCAAAGATAAATTATTAAGAATTTCAAAACAGCGATAGGAATCACTAACATTCATATGCAGGATCATTTTGAGCAGGGGCCCTATACAACTGCACAGGTTGCATGCTCTGAAGCTGGTACTATGGATAGGAATTGATATGACCATTTTAATAGGCAAGTACTTTCTTTGATAGGCAAGTACAGTTAGAGTAGGCATTCCTGCTGCTCACCAATATCCAGTTATCTTCTCCTAGGCTCAACCTATCTTGAAGAATGTCCATGTGACTTTGATCAATAAAATGTGTATAAAATGACATGTCTCTTTGGAGCAGCATTTAAGAACTGGTGTGTCATTTTCATCTCCCTCCCCCTCCACCTTAGTGACCAACAATCTCCAGATGGTGCACTCTCCACCAGCCTGAGTCCCTGAGTGAGAATAAGATAAAGCAGAGCCCCAACACTCTCGCTATCCTCCCTTCAGACCCAGAGTGGATGTGTAGCAAGAGCAAGAAATAAGCCTTTATCATAAAGATTTTGGGGTTGTTTGCTATTACCCAAACTAATACAGTATTTTTACTGTATCCCTCTGCCTTGAAATCCCTCTGCATTCATAACTATAGCACAGCCTAAAATTAACTTTGGAATAACTATAAAATATATATTTAAAAAACAAAATCATTTTTTCCTTGAAACAGTAGAAATTACCTTTGGTAAATTATGTGGGTATAAGTTGATAATTTAACTATTATTAGTTTTTATGTGTGTGTTCTTTGAAGAGAAAAACACATGGTTAAAGTTGTAAATTTTGAACCTAGTTTTCTTTTGTATTAGGATCTCCACTGTTATCCCAGAGTTGCTGTAATATCCCAGAGTCCACAATTCATGCTATTAGGAAAAGCCTTTTCCGTTTAGCACTTCGATAGATAGAGAGGACAATAACTCTACTGAATATATTCCCTTGCCTCACCTCCAGTAGTGGGGTGATCAGGAATGGTGTTTCCCCAAAAAAGGTACAAAGAAAAACAAAATACCTGAATGACCATGGCCTGAATTACTCTATATACCTGAAATTCTCCTCAAGATATCACATATATGGTAATTTTACAGTTCACATTAAACTCCTCCGTTTTCTCTGATCTTCGGAAAGAAACAAACTCCACTGGGGAGAGCTATTTATAAGAAGGAAAGAACATGGAAAACTTGTTGTAAAAGCAGCTATAAAAACTGGCAATAGATATATTTGATGGATTCTTTTGTATTCAGAATTAATGCTCTGCGGAGAAGAAAAGCCAATGAATGTAAAGGTCTGAGCAGCAAATTAACAATTCTCATGGTTGTTCTTGATATTTGATGTCAGATAAATTTCAGTGAACTAAGTCTCCAGTTTCTTTCTTAGAGCAAATATAAAATCTGCTCTCTATAGACTTTAACAGATGGAAAAAATATATACTGAGTTATGTAAAATGTTAACTCTGAGATCCAGTTACTTGAAGGCCCCTAGAATTCCTGGTAAACTCCATATGTCTAGAAATGCCTACATTTGTAGATTTATCGTTTTCTGCCTTGACTACCTTTGGATTACCCTAAAGTTTTATTATAGTTAGAACCTTGCCATTTTGTGAGAGCAGAAATGTGAATACATTGCTATAAATTTGGGATATCCAAGTGACTACATAGGAAGTGTGCCTTCCCCACCTCAATGCAATCTTACTGTTATTCATCAACTACATATGCAGAAGTGCAAGAGGTATAAAAATTTGTGTTTGCATGTATGTGTGTATAAGATCCTTGCAAATATGAATAGTTTTTAGTACTAATGTTGTTGAAGAAAGGTAAAAAAAAAAAAAATCTAATAAAATGGTTGTCCTTAGCCAGAAAATAATTTGGGGGTAATTATAGCCCATTGTCAAAATCCCTTTTATTTGAGGTTGATGATGTAATGAGTCTCCCAGGTAATCTCTAAAGAAAGAGAGAGAGAAAGAAGAGAAGGAGGGAGGGAAGGAGGGAGGGAGGGAGGGATGGAGGGAGGGAGGCAGGGGGAGGGAGAGGAAGAGAGAGAAATTGGTATATAAGACTATTTTAGCAACTTCTGAGCCAGAGCACAACTACCGTACAAGTGAGAAAAAATTTCAGTGACATATGAAACGCCTTTAACTAGTAGTTGAGGAAATGCACTGGAAATAATTTCCTTTCACAGAATGGTTCTCAAGAAAATATTGTAGAGTCATGTCTGTGAAGCAATTGGTGATGTAGCTTCTACTGCTACAATGAAAACACCAAAAGTAAAAGACAATCTGCATAATGTGATGCTAATAAAAGGGGAGGTGGCTTCAGCTGACCCTGCTCAAACTGAAAAAAATCATACAGGAAACAAGCCCAAGCATAGAAGTGTTCAACTTACAGTGAGTCAGCCTGTATACAAAGGCATTTACTTTGTTTCAGAAATACAGCAGTTATCTTTACACCAGGAAATGGGTAGAGTTGCAAAGGAGACCAAGGCAGTTTTCAATCATGTTCTTTAAAGAAGTTAACATCAAGAATGCATTCTTTTTTGTTTGTTTGTTTTGGAGGTTTTTTTTGTGGTTTTTTTAAAATTAATTTATTATTATTTTTTTTGCAGTATAACTTATATTTAATAGTAATACATCCTTGGCTTTCTGGTTTCATATTTGTATCTTCTTCTACAATCCCCTTCCCACACTTCTTCCAACTCTGATGCTGGAAAATCACTCACAGGGACAGGAAGACCTTGCTAATCTCCTCTGATTTGTCATTCTCCTCTGTTCACAACACTTTGAACAATCACAATTACATCATCTCATTAACATAGACTGGATTTTGCAATTTCAGACCATGTTTACAGTTAGAGTTACTTCTGACATTATGCAAATAGGATAGTTTTCTTTAGTTTATTGATCTTAATAGTTTTATATAAGATTCTAATCCTGTATTTAGAAACTCTTAAAATTTTTGAAGAAATTTAAAACATAAGTAATAATTTTCTGTAATTCACAGGAGAAATTATATCTGTGGTGGTACTTAGAATTTTGGTTATGTATAACAAATTCATAACCTTAGGTGTCCTGACAGATACCAAAGGCCTATGTTTTCTGTTTATACAATTAATCATTTACACATTGTTACTTTGTTTTGGTATATTTTTTAAATAATGTGTAATTTTCAAGTAGCAAAAAGATTTACATAGATGCAAGGAGAAAAATGTTAATATAAGTCAACCATACTCAGCTCTGTTGCTGTGTGCCCCTAAGCTCAACAGAACACAAGGGACTTGAAAATTAAGTTACTGTTTGAGAACTAATCTTATAAAGAAAACACATATTAAATTGGAGTTCTGAAAAAGCTGGATTAAAACACAGACTGTCTCCCAAGTCAAAGGCAGAAAATACCTAGAAATCTGACAAAGATTTTTTTTTTTAGGTGTCTTTCTTTTTTAAAAAAAAATTTTTTTTTAAATTTACAATATAACTTATATTTAATAGTAGTACATATGTTTTCTTCCCCCGCCCAATTTCCTCCCCCCAGCCTCCCTTACCAGGCAGCACATGTCCCCACCTGCCCCCCTCCCCGCCCCAGTGTCTTTCATTCATTTGTTATGCTCATAAGTATGCATACAAGTCCTTCGGTTGATCTCCCCCAGCATCCACCTCCCATCCACTCCAGCTTTCCCCCTGTAGCTTGACAGCCTGTTCAAGGCCACCCTGCCTCTATATCAATCACTCCCCCCGCCCCCCCGGTTTCTTTTCTTCAAAAATATCTTGCCTCTGCATACTAGAAACAAACGTATAAGAGCAAAAAAATGTTTGAGTGTCAGTTTCAATGTCCAACTGTTCTGAGTCCCAGTTTCAATGTCAAATAGTTCTTCATGTGTACATGTCAGCAATGGTATCCAGATGGTGGACACATCATGGCAATGCAAGATCCATCCTCTCTGGTTTGGTCCTGGGCCGCCTGCAGCCACGCACAGCTGCCGACTGCTAGCATGGCAAAGTGTCGTCAGCATCCGCCATCTCTGGACCATCCTCGTGGCTGGAATAGACCCGAAGAAATCTGACAAAGATTTGCCCCAAGTTTAAAAAGTTGTAACTTAATCACCAATTAGTATACTTATAGAAAAGATGTTCATTTCCAGCAGAAAGCAAACTAGGTAACCTAGTCAACACTTCATGTGAAAATACATGAAACACAATAAAATATTTACAACTATCTTTTTAAATGCATTAGTGATCTAGTAAGAAAATAAGAAATACTCTGGTCAAAAATAAGTGATAAGGATTAAAAGAACCCAGAGATATAAGCTGAGTAATAATATTGATTTTTTTTAAAATTTGAGGTCATTTGCTAAACTAGATAAACTTGAACTTTGGTTTCTGTCGCTTCATATGTACTGGATTCAAGAGACAAAGTCCAGGGACCCCCAGGGTTGGGGTGAGGGGGATCTATTCTGAGACCTATTGAAACCGGGACATTAAAAGCCTAACCCTTTATTCTAGTTATGAGGAGCAAGCAATAAACCTATTCTCTCCTCCCCTTACCCCAGAAGACTTCAGGGAGAACTCTCTGCCTCAAACCTTATTACTAAGTTAAAAAAGGCAAATAAAACCTCACATAAGAATTTGTAAGCAAACAAGTTGGTTTATAGCCTGAATTCACTTTGTCTAGTGGTCAAGCTGAGAACTTAGCTTAAAGTGTTTTTGTACAGAACGTGTCTTTGGGCACCTGGCAAAAAGAAACCTACTTCCAGGCCTCAAAAATTATCAGAGAGAAAATGCTTAAAATATAATATATAATTTAAAAAATCACAAAATGCAAAGAAAATAGATACCTTAGTTGAAAACTGTCAGAAACTATTAGCACAGGTAGATCATCAAAGACTTAAGATACAGGAATTATCAAAAACAAATGTAAAATAAAAGGAAGGTATGGGAAAAATGAATAAAGAACAATTAAACCAGCAACAACCAAGCATATTAGAAAAAGAACCAAATGAACCTTATGGAAATAATTTTTTTTCTTTTTTTAATATTTTTTATTTTTATTTTATTTTTTTGCTGTATAACTTAGATTTAATAGTAGTACATATGTTTTCTTTTTTTTCTCCCCATTATCCTCCCCCCAGCCTCCCCTACTCCCAGCACATGTCCCCATCTGCCCCCCCGCCACCCCAGTGTCTATCGTTCATTGGTTATGCTCATATGTATGCATACAAGTCCTTCGGTTGATCTCCCCCAGCACCCGCCCCCACCCTCCCCAGCCTTCCCCCTGTAGCTTGACAGCCTGTTCAATGCCTCCCTGCCTCTATATCAATCACTCTCCCCTGTTTTTTTTCTTCAAAAATATCTGGCATCTGCATACTAGAAATAAACGTACAAGAACAAAAAATGTTTGAGTAATAGTTTCAATGTCCAACTGTTCTGAGTCCCAGTTTCAATGTCAAATAGTCCTTTATGTGTACATGTCAGCAATGATATCCAGCTGTGGAAATAAATTTGGTAATTAAAATTATAAGTCAAATGAATGGAATTAATAGCAGATTACATACAGATGGAGAATTAGGGAAGCGATAGACAGGTCACAAAAATTATCCAAAATTTTGCATAAAGAAACCAAGATATGAGAAATATAAAAGAGAAAGACATGGAGTGAGACAAAATAAATTCTAAAATGTACCTATAGAGTTCCACAATGTGATAGTCAGTTTTATGTGTCAATTTGACTAATTTAAGATACCCATATATTTAGTCAAATATTGTTCTAGATATTTCTGTGAGTTATTTTTTTTTATAAGAGAGAAACATTTGAATCAGTAGACCAAGTAAAGCAGAGTAGCTTCCATTATATGAATAGGCCTCATCAAGTCAATTGAAAACCCTAATAGTTAATTTCTTCAAGCAAGAAGAAATTCTACCAGCAAATTGCCTTTGTACACAGACTATAGCTCTTCCCTGGATCTTAAACCCCCTGACCAGTTGCTTAAAATCAATCTCTCTCTCTCTCTCTCTCTCTCTCTCTCTCTCTCTCTCTCTCACACACACACACACACACACACACACACACACACACACCCTGTTGGTTTTGTTTCTTCTCTGGAAAACCGTGAAGCAATATTGAAGAGATAATTTCTGAGAATTTTTTAGAACTGATGACAGACACAAATGTACAGATTCAAGAATATTATTGAATCCCCAAAGTACCTGGAATAAAATGCACATAGGATGGTAAGTGCAAAGAAATCCATAATAATCAAATATCCTTGAGGTAAATGTGACTTCATTAGTCTTTGAGCCCTTCTTTCACTTAGATATTTGGCCTGGTCATTTTTTGCTATTTTATAGTCCTGTGGAATGCTTTTAAGAAAAAGTTTTAAAAACATTTTTTTATTTTACATTTTATGGGTTTTTTCTTTCCTTCCCCCCCCCCCCCCCCCAGGGACACCTAAACACTTATACTACTGGAATAGAAGACCAGTTCATTTGTTTTTATTTTTTCTTTTAGAAAATAATAAAGGTATTGAGGTTATAAATTTTATTTTGAATACAACTTTAGCCATTTCCCATAGGTTTTATTATATATTGCTTTTTTGTTAATGTTTAAATAAATTGTCATTTCAGGTTTTATTTCCTCTTTGACTCAGAGGATTATTTGAAAGTCATTCTTTAATTTTGAAGTAGTTAAGTGTTTCTGTGTTATGTTTCCATATTCTTCTGTTGATTTCCAACTTAATTGAATTGTGAGTAGAGAATTTGGCCTGTAAATCTTTATGTTCTGGAATCCATTAAGATTTTCATTGAGTCAAGTACATGATCAATTTTTATAGATATTCTGTAAACAATTGAAAAGAATGTGTTTTCTCTGTTTATGGAAATCCTGTGTTAACAGGGATAACATTTATGCTGTAAATGAATCTGCTTTTCTCTTTTACATTTCCATATGTGTTTTTCTTCTGCTCCCCAGAGTAATCTATTGCCTTATGTGAGAATTTGGATAGTTGTAGCAGGGATAAAAAAGAGTTAATGGTAGTATGTGTTTAGCTTTTGATCACCAAATAGTTTTTTTGTATTTTGTTTTGTTTGTTTTTAATCTAAAGTAAAACAATATTCTTAGAAATCAGACTTTCACCAGAGAGAAAAGGATTCTCTAAATTCTTAATGTTTTATTAGCATTTTCAAATCTAAGCATGGGGATTTGCATGCTGAATTTAAAGTAAACCGTGCATGGGTAGACAAAACTCAGTCTGTAAAGCTCTTTCTAGATCACTTTTCTGTCTTGGTCTTGTCTTCTGTATTGGAAGAGGGAAAAGATCCATGTTCTGACCACTTTCCCCCTGGCTGAACTCTAGGACGGGTGGTTCTGAGGGCTATAGTGCTCTTATGGTGGTAATAGATGTCAGGAAACCTGGAATGAGAGTGGACTTATGCCTGTCCCTCCATTTAGAACTCTTGGAAGTATCTGCTATATAAAGTGGCCTCTTCATCATCATGAGGGGAAGAGCCAGATTGTTACAATATAAGCATAATACTGTGGTGGAGTTAGACAAGTTGGATCCTTTATCTCCTTCAACATCTGTGTTGTGTGAAAGGGAGTCAGAAGTTCTCAAACACCACTATGGTGAGGGCTGAGCTGACCCCACCACAGAGGTGAAGGTGGACCAAAGCTAAGACTCTGATGTTGGTTTGACTTGGAGGGGTGTGCATCCAGTGACTGCCAAATCCCAAGGAGGGACACTAGTGCCCAGAGAAGGATAATGAGGCAACCAGCCAAAGCCTTAGGCAGTGGGTTCCTCCTAACCAGGTAGACCAGGGACTTCATTACAGAAACTTGACTCTGAAGACAGCACTAGGTCCTGTCCACACAGATCTGAAACCCTGCTATATAACAGATACCCTCTTGGGAGTGGTAAAAATTGGAAGAAAAAAATCTGAAACTCTGAGTATAAACCCAAAAGAGACAAAAGACCCAAGAATGACTGAGATACCACTAATTAGCAAATGTAAGTGCTACTTCTTTTAGTGACCAGTCAAGAAGAGCTTGTGTGGAAGATTAGATCACTGAAAGATATAAAAAAGCTACAGGTGTTTTGTTTTGTATGTATGTATTATTTATATTTATAAAATGTTCATTTCTGTTACACTTAATGTTTTTTGGCTCTGAAATCTATATCATCAGATAGTAATTAGCCTCTTTTGCTTACTTCATGTATTAGTTTCCTAGGACTGCCATAACAAAGTACCAAAACATTGGTGGCTTAAAACCACAGTTGTAGAGGCCAAAAGTCCAAAATCAAGGTGTCTGCAGAACCATGCCATTTTTGATAGCTCTAGAGGAGATCCTTCCTTGCCTCTTCTAGGTTCTTGTGTTTGTCTGCAATCCTTAGCATTCCTTGGCTTGTAGGTGCATCAAGATAATCACATGGTCATCTTTTCCTTGGTTGTCTTAACATTGTCTTCCCTTTGTGTATGTCTGTGCCTAAATTTTACTTTTTTATAAGGAGACAAATCATATTGGACTGGGGCCCACCCTCATGACTTGATTTTAACTTGATTACCTTTGTAAAGAACCTATCTCCAAATAAGGTCACTTTCTGTGGTACCAAGCAAAATATGTTCTGAGGGTTAGGACTTCAAAATATCTTTTTGAGACGACAAGTTTAAAGCCATAACGCAGTGTGTTTGCATGATCTATTTGCCTCTTTCCTTTATTTTCAACCTTTATCATTTTGTTCCTGGTTATCTTTCTTTTAGACAAAATATTTAAGAGTCTTTATTTTTATAGGAAATTCAGCTCACTTATGTGAACTTTAATGCTTTCATCTTATATTACATACCATGGTTCCTCGTTTTTCCCTTTCCTTAATTTTGCCAGGTTGATCAACTGGTAACTATGCTTCCTACAAGTAAGATAAAACTGAACACTTTTAATTTTTCACTTCTTTCATTCTCTCTCCTACACCTTACTTGTTTTTTTTCCTTAAAGTAATATAGAATTTTAGTTTAAGAATATTTTTACATCATTTCATATAGAATGGTGGTTCTCAAGACTCTTAATTCTACACAGCAGTCTGCAATTACATTAGCATCATTCATTTAGATTTAATTATAAATTGTGCTTAATTTATGGCTTACCCCTATTTCTTATATATTTTTCCTAACTATTTTGAGATCTTTGTTCTGAATTTAATGTTTATTTCATTCAAATACTTTTCAAGCAATTTCTTTAATAAGTGTATGTACCCGTATATTTTCTGTGCCATTGTATGCATGAAAAATTCTGTCTTTTGTTTTCATATATGAAAATGTGGCTCAGAATAGGAATCTTGATTTGTGGCCCTTATGCTTCAAATGTCTGTAAAGGTTGTTTTACCATATCTATAGTAAAGCAGAACCTAGCCTGATTATCTTTTCTTTTAGGCAACCACATGCCTGAAAGCTTATAAAATTTCTTCTGTATCCATGGGGTTTAGAAAATTCATTAGGATGGGCTCAGGTTTGTTGAATTCTGCCTGCTACTTTGTGAGCCTTTTTAATCTGAATACATTTTTTAGTTCAGTAAAATTTCTTCTCTGTTTATTTCATAATTGCACTTTCTCCAACTATGCTTTTTCTTTTACTTTCTGAAACTTTTATGACTCCCATTTTAGGACTTTTGGATGTGCCTTCCATGGATCAGCCTTTTTACTCCTAATTTTTTTTTTTAATAATCTTGCTTAGGGATGTGGGATAGTGTCTCCATTTGTGTGTCCAGATCACTCATATTTCTTTCAGCATTATCCATTTTATTTTTCATCTCTCTTGAATTGTTTGGTAACTTTTTATTTTGATATAATTTTAAAGTATAGGAAAGTTGCATGAATAGTATAAGATATTTCTTTACAGATTGTTTATATTTTGCTCTATTATCTGTGAAATTTTTAAGTGAGAAATCATGTTTTAAACTTCTGTTTACTAAAGGTACTTTACTGTATTTGCTGCTATTATAAATATAAATTTTATATTACATTTTGTAATTGGTCATTTGTGAAAATTGGTAGGAGAATATCTAATAATCTGATTTTTTATTATTTTCATATAATCATAGCTTTTTCTGTTAATTCTTTTGTACTTTCTCAATAGTTGATCATGGCAACAGCAAATAATAACAATTTTGTATCCGTCTTTCCTATAATTAAATATCCTTCCTCTTCTTCTGTTATTATTTTGACAAAGGGCCTTCAGAAAAATGTTGAATAACTCCCATGATCTTTCTGGTCTTGTTCCAAATCTTAATGGAACAATTTCTTTTCCAAGAAACTGAGGAATGTCACTTGAGGTTTACCATAAAACATGGTATTTACTACTAGTTTGGTTCTTTTTTTTAATATCCCTTCTCTTGTTAAGGAAGTTCCATGTAGTTCCACTTTAAGAGTTTGATTAAGAATAGATTTTAAATTTTACCAAATTTCTTTTCTGTTCCTATCTTATTTTTTTTCATGTAACCTATTAACATAGCAAACTACATTAATAAATTTCTTAATTTTTAGCCATCTTTCCATATGAAAATAATGCTACTTATTCAAAGCATATTCATCTTTTTAATATTCTATTACACTTAATTTCCTGTAATTAATTAGGATTTTATATCTATATTTTGAGTGATATCGCTATCCCTCCACCCCTCAATATTCTTGTTTTAGTGTTGCAGTTATATAAATTTCCCATCTTTTACTATGCCCTTAACCATATTTTTTTTAATCTTTATTGTTCAGTTTATTAATTACATTGTTTCCCCTTTTTATCCCCCTATATCTCCCCTCCACCCTGTACCTATCCCGCCTTCCACCCTCACCTCCCCCTCCCCAATGTCCTCTCCCATTGTTGCAAGATTTTTGTCCAGTCTCTTGCTGTATTTCCCACAACCTTTTTCTCCTCAAGAATTGTCAGTCTATTCCCTCTTCATGTCCATGTTTCTGTTATATTCACCAATTTATCCTGTTCATCAGCCTATCAATTCACTTGATTTTTATGTTCATTTGTTGATAGATGTGTATTTGTTGTTCATAATTTATATTTTTACCTTTTTCTTCTTCCTCTTCTTAAAGAATATATTTCAGCATTTCATATAATATTGGTTTGGTGGTGATGAACTCCTTTAGCTTTTTCTTATCTGCAAAGCACTTTATCTGACCTTCAATTCTGAACGATAGCTTTGCTGGATAGAGTAATCTTGGTTATAGATTCTTGCTATTCATTATTTTGAATATTTCTTGCCACTCACGTCTGGCCTGCATCATTTCTGTTGAGAAATCCGCTGACAATCGTATGGGTGCTCCCCTGTAGGTAACCAACTGTTTTTCTCTTGCTGCTTTTAATATTCTCTCTTTATCTTTTGCTCTTGGCATTTTAATTATGATATGTCTTGGTGTGGTCTTCTTTAGATTCCTGTATTTTGGGGTTCTGTGTACTTCTTGGGCTTTTAAGTCAGTTTCTTTCACCAGGTGGGGGAAGTTTTCAGTCACTATTTCTTCAAGTAGGTTTTCATTATCTTGCTCTCTCTCTTTTTCTGGCACCCCAATAATTCGGATGTTGGCATGCTTGAGGTTGTCCCAGAGGCCCCTTACACTATCTTCAATTTTCTGAATTCTTTTTGTTTCTTGCTTTTCCAGCCGAGTGGATTTTGCTTCTGTGTATTTCAAATCTTTGACTTGGTTCTTGTGGCCCTCTGGACAGGTTTTAGGATTTTGTGTAATATTTTTTGTTTCAGTCTGTGTATGCTTGATTTCTAGTTGGTCCTTTTTCATATCCGTGAGGGTCTGGTTCATATCCTCAGAGGTCTTGTTCATTTCCTTGAGGGTCTCATTCATTTCCTTGTAAGTCTCATTCATTTCCTGGTTGGTCTTGTTTATTTCCTGGTAATTCTCATTAACTTCATCGGCCTTTTCTAGGAGCCTCTTGAAAAGCCTTATAACCGTGGTTTTGAACTCTATGTCTTGTCGTCTTTTCTCCTCCATTTCTTTCACACCTGATTTTTTTCCATATCTCTGCATGGTAGCTGCTTTATGTGGTAGATATCCTCAAAGGGACAGTGGCTCAGCCTCCCCAGTTACCTGAGGTGGGTACTCTTACTGCAATCCTTTATGGGTTGTACAGTATTTTTGAATTTAAACCCAGCTTCTTGTTGTTAGCCCTAGGAGGGTTTGACCTCCAGGCCAATTGGCTGTGAAGGGAGACTGTGTTCAGTTTGGATGGGCGGAGTCTCTGAGCTGAGCAGGCTGCCTCAGTGTCAGCTACGTCCTATGCGGCGCTGGCGCACGCGCGCGCGCAGGTCTCTGTTGGATGGGGATAGCTGCAGGCACCTCCAAGAGAAAGCCGCTAGTCTCTTCCCCTTGCCAGACAACTCTGCCTCTCCCCAAATGAGTCTGCACACCCAAAGTCTCGCCCAGGGGTGTAAAACATGTGGTTTCCGGGACCAGGAGACAAGTTTCCAGGGGACAAGTCGCGGGTTTGTGTGACACTTGTGAGCAAACTTCTTTTCCCAGCCTCCGGGTTTCCCCTCAGACTAGGAGACCTCTGCCATGCCCCGCTTCCAGGGTGCATCCCCCAGACCTCAGACCTAGCCTGGCACTGGGGAATCTGTGCAGTGGGACATCTCCACATATCCCGGATCTCGGACCTTTCCTGGCACTGGGGAATCCGTGTAGTGGGATGTCTCTGCCCTCCCCGTTGGCGAAATCCAGCCGGGGTTGCTGCTCCAGCCCTACAGCCCACGCGCGCCCGACCAATATGGCTCCTAACCTGTTTCTGTCTTCAAGGCTGCGCTCCCGCCGCTCTTCTGAGTCTCAGTGTCCCACCTTTACTCTTATTTGTGGAGTTTTCACTCAGCCAGCTTTCTGGCAATTCTGGGTGATGTCTGTTCTGCTGTTATGTTGTAGTTCTTAAATCCTTGCGTGGGGCAGAACAATAAGTGTTTTTACCTATGCCGCCATCTTGGTTCTCTCCCTTAACCATATTTTAAATAAAATAAGAATATAAAGTGATAAAGTGTTGAGGGCTTAGTCAACCTATTGAAAGCTAAATTTAGAAAGATAATAAAAATTAAAGATAATAAACAAGTTTTCTCTACTTTTCTCACTTTGTTAGAACAGAATTTTTAAACATGTCATCTGATTTTAAGATATCAGTTGCTCAGGGCCTCATAAACACTGAACTAAGGATGAAGTATTGTCATTTCAAAAGTGTCAAAAACTTAGATTTGCAAAGTACTTAAAAATGAATGTAGCTTATAAATAATATTAAAAGTGATATTAGGAGACATATGTATTACTATTTGTAATACTTTAAAAAAGAAAAAAAAACTTATGTAGTGAAAAAAATTAAAAGCGATATTAAAAAACACACAGAACCCACCACACCCAGCTGGTGTTGCTCAGTGATTGAACATTGACCTATGAACCAACAGATCACCATTTGATTCCTGGTCAGGGTACATGCCCTGTTTGTGGGCTCCATCCTCAGTAGGGGGCATGCAGAATGTGGCCCATCGATGATTCTCTCTCATCAATGATGTTTCTATCTGTTTCTACCTCTTACTTCCTCTCTGAAACCAATAAAAATATTTTTTAAAACACCACTAATCACTGTCACACTACTCCTGTCTCACTAACCCCAAAGGCAATCCACTTGATGTTTCTTCTGTTATTTGTCACCATATTTCCAAATAATAAGTGTATACTGCTCTCACTAGATTGATCAGTTTATATATAATCTATTATCTTCTACTAGAGGCCTGATTCACAAAATTCATATAAGAATAGGCCTTCCGAGGGAGAACCAAGATGGCGGCATAGGTAAACACCTATTGTTCTGCCCCACGCAACAATTTAAAAATTACAACATAACAACAAAACAAACATGACCCAGAATTTCCAGAAAGCTGGCTGAGTGAAAACTCCACAAATAAAAGTAAAGGTGGGACACTGAGACTCAGAAGAGCGGCGGGAGCGCAGCCTTGAAGATTGTGGGGAAACAGGTTAGGAGCCATCATGGTCGCGTGGAGGGGCGGTGGCAGGAGCAGCAACCCCGGCTGGATTTCGCCAATGGGGAGGGCGGAGACGTCCCACTACACGGATTCCCCAGTGCCAGGTGAGGTCCGATATCCGGCGTATGTGGAGACGTCCCACTGCACAGATTCCCCAGTGCCAGGCGAGGTCCGAGGTCCGGGGGATGCACCCTGGAAGCGGGGCATGGCAGAGGTCTCCTAGTCTGTGGAGAAGCCGGGTGTTTGAAAAAGAAGTTTGCACGCACTTAAACTGTGCCACAGCACAGACGTGTGACTTGCTCCCTGGAAACTTGTCTCCTGGTCCCGGAAACCACATGTTTTACACCCCTGGGCGAGACTTTGGGTGTGCAGACTCATTTGGGGAGAGGCAGAGTTGTCTGGCAAGGGGAAGAGACTAGCAGCTTTCTCTTGGAGGTGCCTGCAGCCATCCCCATCCAACAGAGACCCGCGTGCGAGCGCCGCATAGGACATAGCTGACACTGAGGCTGCCTGCTCAGCTCAGAGACTATGCCCATCCAACTTGAACACAGTCTCACTTCACAGCCAATTGGCCTGGAGGTCAAACCCTCCTAGGGCTAACAACAAGAAGCTGGGTTTAAATTCAAAAATACTGTACAACCCATAAAGGATTGCAGTAAGAGTACCCACCTCAAGTAACTGGGGAGGCTGTGCCACTGACCCTTAGAGGACATCTACCATATAAAGCAGCCACCATGCAGATATATGGAAAGAAATCAGGTGTGAAAGAAATGGAGGAAAAAAGATGACTAGACATAGAGTTCAAAGGCTTTTAAGGCTTTTAAGGCTTTTCAAGAGGCTCCTAGAAAAGGCCAATGAACTTAATGAGGACTATGAGGAAATAAACAAGACCAACCAGGAAATGAATGAGACCCTCAAGGAAATGAACAAGACCTCTGAGGATATGAACAAGACCCTCACGGATATGAAAAAGGACCAACTAGAAATCAAGCATACACTGACTGAAATAAAAAATATTACACAAAATCCTAAAATCTGTCCAGAGGACCATAAGAACCAAGTCAAAGATTTGAAATACACAGAAGCAAAATCCACTCGGCTGGAAAAGCAAGAAACAAAAAGAATTCAGATAATTGAAGATAGTGTAAGGGGCCTCTGGGACAACCTCAAGTATACCAACATCTGAATTATTGAGGTGCCAGAAAAAGAGAGAGAGCAAGATAATGAAAACCTACTTGAAGAAATAGTGACTGAAAACTTCCCCCACCTGGTGAAAGAAACTGACTTAAAAGCCCAAGAAGTACACAGAACCCCAAAATACAGGAATCTAAAGAAGACCACACCAAGACATATCATAATTAAAATGCCAAGATCAAAAGATAAAGAGAGAATATTAAAAGCAGCAAGAGAAAAACAGTTGGTTACCTACAGGGGAGCACCCATACGATTGTCAGCGGATTTCTCAACAGAAACGATGCAGGCCAGATGTGAGTGGCAAGAAATATTCAAAATAATGAATAACAAGAATCTACAACCAAGATTACTCTATCCAGCAAAGCTATCATTCAGAATTGAAGGTCAGATAAAGTGCTTTGCAGATAAGAAAAAGCTAAAGGAGTTCATCACCACCAAACCAATATTATATGAAATGCTGAAATATATTCTTTAAGAAGAGGAAGAAGAAAAAGGTAAAAATATAAATTATGAACAACAAATACACATCTATCAACAAATGAACATGAAAATCAAGTGAGCAGATAGGCTGATGAACAGGGTAAACTGGTGAATATAACAGAATCATGGACATAGAGAGGGAATGGACTGACAATTCTTGGGGAGAAAAAGGTTGTGGGAAATACAGCAAGAGACTGGACAAAAATCTTGCAACAATGGGAGAGGACATTGGGGAGGGGGAGGTAAGGGTGGAGGGTGGGATAGGTACAGGGTGGAGGGGAGCTATAGGGGGATAAAAAAGGGGAAACAATGTAATTAATAAACTCAACAATAAAGATTAAAAAATGGGAAAAAATGAAAAAAAAGAAAAAAGAAAAATTGTGTTGGAGATAGAAAAGGAGGAAGAAATGATTTGGACTTACTTAAAAGAAACAAACACTTCAAGCCTACTCATTAAATTAGACTTAACCAGTTTGGCATTTGTGACAAAATTCAGTGCTGGTGCTGAATTTTAGTTTCATTAAATATAATCTTTATTTTTTTTTTAAAAAAAGCGCTATTTTAAAGAAGAAGAAAAAAAAAAGAATAAGCCTTCCTTCCCCTGGCTGCCATCACCAGCTTCTCTCTGACACCCAGGACTTGCGCTTCCCTCATGGCCCCATCTTTGTCTGTAAGGTCGTCCTGTCTAATTAGTGTATTATGCTTTTATTATTATACTAGAAGCCTGGAGCATGAAAATCATGCATGGGGGAGGAGGGGAAGGTTCCCCTCAACCCAGCCTGCAATCTCTCTAATCTGAGACCCCTTGGGGGATCGGGCCTAAACTGGCCCTCTCACAATCTTGGACTGCTGGCTCCTAACTGCTCACCTACCTGCCTGCTTGATTACCCCTAACTGCCGCCCCCCTGCTGGCCTGGTCACCCCCCAACTGCCCCCTGCCTGCCTGACCGCCCCCAATTGCCCCCTCCCCCACTAGCCTGGTCACCCCAACTGCCCCCCCCCCCTGCCTGGTTGCCCCACGCAGCCTGCTGTTCAGTTGTTTGATTGTCCCTCACTAACCCCACTGCCAGCCTGGTCACCCCACACAGCCTGCTGTTCGGTTATCTGCCCAGTTGTTTGAGTCGTGATGGCTCTTGGGTTTTTATATATTAGCATACTAGAGGCCCAATGCTCAAAATTCATGCAAGGGGCTTGGCCTCACAGCTGTGGCAGTTTGCTTCGGCCCTTGCAGCCCAGGCTTCATCCAGAAGGAAGCCCAGAAAGACATCCGGAATGACACCCTGAAGGTCGTTCGGCTGTTTGTAATGTTAGCATATTACACTTCTATTATTGTAGAAGATTATGGTCATTGAAGATTTTAAGTTTCAAGTACTTGTTCTTTTCCTCATTGTCTCAAAAGAATTATATCCTTTCTTTTTAATCCATAGTCATTTTTATGTTAAACAAAAAGTGCACACTGCTGAGCTGAGTGGTATATACTTATTACATTTCTTTTCTTACAAGATACAAGATTCATTGCCTCTTGTTTAGTCTTCTCAGAACCTATTGCTAAGTCTTCCTCTATCTCCCAATGGCTCTGTGGAGTACCTCTCAGTACAATTTCCCACACGGTTAATCCTGTTGGATAAACTCCCTTTCCATGTTCCTCTGGCAGACCTGCTCTGGTATTCTTCTGGTGGGCAGCACAGCTCTCGATCTGGGAATCCTTTTAGTACTTTCCTTCCCTGGTGCCCAGCTTTTTGTTTTCATGCCTTCTTTTGCAATTTAATCCTTCTTTTTGATGAAACATATGCCAGCAGATTCCCAAGAAAGGCAATTTGAGAGAGAGAAGTTTTGAACTTTGTATGTCTGGAAATACGTTTATTATTTCCTCACACTCATTTTGCCAAAACATGACATTCTAAGTAGAAATTGATTTTGTGGAATTATTATCTTTTTTCCATTTTACATCACCATCATTATTTTCTTATTCCCAATGTGTTGTGTGTGATTATTTTTTCTCTCTGAAAACTTTTAGGCTATTCTTGTTGTCTCTGGTAAGAATAAGTAATATTGTGAATAACTACTATGTGTCCAGAGACTGTTCTCCCCACTTTGTGTGTTATTCAGCCATTTGACCCTCAAACAATCCTATGAGATTGTTGATACAATAATTATTTACATTGTACAGAAGTAGAAATCATGACACAGAAAGATTGGATTATTTTTATAAGGATATAGAGCTATAGTTGCTATACCCAGAATTTATATCAGTCCAACTCTACAGTCCATGCTCTTAGCTACTATTCTTAGCTTCTTCAAAGGGGTAAAAGTAACTAAAGGAACGTCCCACGAATGCAGACTTTCTATCACTAGGTCCACGTGGTAGGGATTAACACCAGAATTGGGGTTCTTAACATATGCACAAGGTCAACACCAGTTTCGAAACAGTTTCTACAGGGCCTTATACATTTCCTAACAGATATCAGCACTACACTAGTGCTTTGTACAGCTAGCAGGTAGGGAGCTTCCAAAGGCAGAACAGGTATAATTTTTAGCATGTCTCATACCATTTACAGCCAAAAAGGAGGCTTGCAGAGGGTGTGATTGTCTGCAAGGCTGAACCAACACCACTTTTGTCAGTAGCAAACATTCTTCTTTTGGTGTCTTGGGGTGTCTTATACCCAGATACTGCCCAATGTTCATGTCCTTATTTTCTGTATTTACTGCAGTCATAGTTACCTTCCTCTTATTACCTCTGACCACTATAGATGTTGATCATTGGTGCATGATTGGTCTGTTGGGTGATATTCTTTGTCTTTTTTATGACCTGCTCATACATTTATGACTTCCCAGGTATATTGTAAACTACCTTATTTATCGTCTGACTTTTCATCTTGACAAAAAGATGACATACATGTATATGTATATGTATATGTATATGTACACTGAGTGGCCAGATTATTATGATCTCTGAATGCATAATAATCTGGCCACTCAATGTATATCCTATATAATAAAAGGCAAATATGCAAATTGTCCCCTCGACCAGGAGTTCAACCAGCAGGCAAGCCAGCCACCCACCCATGTCCCCTCCCCCTGGCCAGGCTGGCCGGACCCCACCCATGCATGAATTCACACACTGGGCCTCACACACACACACACACACACACACACACACACACACACACACACTGAGTGGCCAGATTATTATGCATTCAGAGATCATAATAATCTGGTGACTCAGTGTATATATACACATATACATGTGTATGTGTACATGCTGTTTAAAAGCTTTTTATCATGTATCTTCATGTTAAAAAATTAATAAGTGTAGAGAAGTGGAAAATTATCTCAGTTTTTGTGTCTCTCAACTCACTCCTTTCATCTCCTGCTTTTTCACTCTCTATTCCCATCCAATAGAAACAACAATGATTACTTGTGTGGCTCTTTTCAGAAATTTTCAATGTATATAATAGCATTTTCTATTATATGACAATGTGTATATAATTATTACATTTTATTTTATTTTATTTATTTTATTTTTTTATTTACAATATAACTTATATTTAATAGTAGTACATATGTTTTCCTCCCCCCCAATATCCTCCCCCCAGCCTCCCCTACCCCCCAGCACATGTCCCCACCTGCCCCCCTCCCCGCCCCAGTGTCTTTCATTCATTGGTTATGCTCATATGTATGCATACAAGTCCTTCGGTTGATCTTCCCCTGCATCTGCCTCCCATCCACTCCAGCCTTAATTATTATATTTTAACACAAATTGGATCATGTTATACATAGTCCTGAAACTTGGCAGTTTTACTTGTTATATTATTAACATCTTTCCGTAAATGCAAATTATTACCTTTTTAAACAGTTGTGTACTATGAATGAATCAATTTTATTGACCAGTCATCTATTAATGGGCATTTAAGTCCCATCCAGGTTGTTTTGTTGTTGTTGTTTTGTTGTTGTTGTTTTTGTTTGTTTTGCTATTACCATTAATGTTGCAATGCAAGTCTTTGAGAAAACATCTTTAAACATTTATGCAATTATATTTATAAATAAATTTATAGAAGTGGAATTTCTGGGTCAAAAGGTATATGCATTTAAAATTGTGGTAAGTACAGCCACACTATTTCCACAAAAGTTATTCCAAATTATGCTACTGCAGACAATGTCTGAGAGGGCCTCCCCCCCCACACACCCACCCCGTCATATCCAATTCCATATCGCATAGCTTTTTAATGTTTCCTCATCTAATCTGGGAGCATTTGCATCTCTTTGCTATTTCAAATTTTCTAATGATGACTGAAATTTAGCACATTTTTAGATATTTGTTGGCCGTTGGTCTCTCTTTTTCAATGAACTAATTCTCATATCCTCTGGCTATTTTCTAGTGGGTTATTCATTGATTTGTTGGTTTGGTTTGCTTTTTGTATGATTTGTTTTTTTGCTTGTTGTTTTGCTTCTTGGTATAGTAATAAAATTAGTTCATTACCTGTCATATATGTTGCCAATATTTTCCCTGTTGTCTATCTTTTAACCCAGTTTTTTTTGTCTGTCTTTTAACTTTCTTACTTTTTTGTGTGTGTGGATGGTAGGATATATATGAATTAAAACATCTGAAAAGAATAGAGAATTGTTTAAAGCCCATAAGCATATACAAGTGAAGAGGATTAGGGAGCAGGAAAAGATACAAGGGAACTTTCCAAGCTCTGTTGCTCATGTGCATTTTTTCTTTCCATAGAAGTCATAAGCCTTATAGAGAAGCCAGGAAACAACCATTATCTAAACCTGAAATTCCTGTTTGCTGTATAGTTTTTAGAAAAAGAAAAAAAGACAAAAATACTTTAAGAAATGCATTATTAGAAAAAAATTAGCTAATCCCACCCCCAAAAAATATTATAGGCTACTCAGAATTGGGTGACAAATTAATAAGCAGCTTATCCAAGCCAACTCTTTCAGCCAGCTTAATTGTCATCAGCCACTATAATTTATTAACAGTGAGGTGAGAAAAGACATGAATCAGCTTAATGTGATATAAGTAGGGCATTGCCATAGCAACAAGATGCAGTCTGTTTTCTACTATTTATGTATGGTTTATTTTCTCTGAGTTATTGCTTGAAACAAATGGGATGAGAAACATCTTGCTCTGAACACTATCCCCGCCCCACCTCACCCCCCGCCCCTCAGGGTGTATGTATATATAAAACCACTTTTTTTTTTATGAGAGGAAAAACAAATACACTTGAAAAATTTTTTAAAATTTATGTTTATAGCAACAAAGCTAACTACACAGTTTCCAATCCACTATAATTCTGTAGAACTCAATTTTTTTTTTTTTTTTTCACCTCTGAGACCCGAGATTCCTCACTGAAACCTCTGGGAGAAAACCCAAAACACATGCTGGAAGCAAGCCTAAGGCTAATATTACTTCTCAAAAGAAACATTCATATTCTCTCTCCAGACTTCATGACTGGCTGAAACCAACTCTCCACTGCTAAAATGAGTGAGCAGACTAAGATTGCTCACTGACAAGTTTTTATTTTATTCAAGCTCAAAAATTCAGAAGAAAAGTCCTGTCTAGGGCAGAAGCCAGGGCCTAAGTTGTGAACTTGCCTGCTTGTGGAGGACACCAATTGTACTTAAGGAATCTTCCCAGCCAGTAAGCAATCCCCATCCTTGCCTTAAATATTCTGCATAGGATAGATAAATTTCATAAAGAATCTCCATAATTTTTTCCATTCTCCATTTTCTCTTGAGGTTATAGAATTTAGATTTTTTTGGTTCAAAGATGGACTTGGTTGTCTCCAGGCCATCGAAAACCTTCCAGGTTTCAGTTGAGAGGAAAAGGAAATAGTAACAGAGTCCCTCCATCATCTTTCTTCATTTTAACTCCCAATTCCTATCATGATTGTCCCCACACTCTGTAAAAACAGGAAACATACAACAATAGGGAAATTCAACTCTCAGTCTTTTTATTCTGTATTAAATGTGAATTGATGTTTATGTGACTATTTTATTTGACTCTTTAAATCACTTCATATGTGTAGCAATTCTTCCTGAGCAGATTCTCATAGTTACCATCAGCCTTCTAGAAACATGACTGGGGACTTGAGCTAAAGAAGCTCAGAAATTACCAGTAGCACTCACCTCTCATAAAAATGGCTCCCAGACTCCAGGTTCTAACATTCTCACCTTCAAGATCCCCAGTCCGGCACCTCTTCATGCATTCCAACACTGCTCAGGGCTGAAAAGAAAGGAAGCAGTGGGAGAGTACTATAACTGCTTCTGGGGCACCTTTTGGTGTCTGGGAAAGACTCTTCCTCTTACTCCACCTGGGAGAGTACAGGAGTCAAGATGCCATGCAGCAAGTGAGTTCAAGCAGTTTTTGTCATCCAGACTGATGAGTCCAGAAGTCCAGAGGACTGGATATCACCCTATGACACCCCATCATCAATAACCACCATGATTTACCAAAAAAAAAAAAAAAAAGGAGAATCTAATTCAACCCACACCAGAATCTTCCTTTGAGCCATTTTTTTTTTCAAGGGTTGAAGCACTTCCAGCTATACTGAACAGCTGGAGTATCTTCTTTTATTTATTTTAGGTATAATTTATATATAGTAAGGTGCACAAATCTTAAGTGTTCAACTTAAAGAAATTTTCTCATGTGTATACCCATTAACTACCTCCCAGACCAAGATATAGAACATTTCTAACACATCAGAAGCTTCTTTTATGCCCCTTTCCAATCTTTACCCTACAAAGGTATATACGATTCTGATTTCTATCATCATATATTAGTTTTACTTATTCTTGAACTTCGTATACATAAAATTATACAGTATGAACTTTCTTTGTATCTAGATTCTTTTGCTCAACCAAATGTCTGTATCAATCATGAATGATATTATATGAGCAGTTCATTTATTTTTAGCTATGTAGTACTCTATGAATATTCCATGTTATGTTTATTCATTTTCCTAATTGATAAACATTTGAGGATTTCCAGTTTGGGGTTATTGTAAATAAAGGTCTATATTCTGGTACAACTCTTTTGATGAACATATGCAATTATATAGAGTTGAATTATATAGAGTCATAAGGAAGGTTAGGTGTAGTAGTTACTGTCAAAGTAACTGAACCAACTTATACTCCCAACACATCTTTGGCAACACTTGGTAAGGTTCATCTTTTTAATTTTAGCCATTGTGGTGGATGAATAGTAGTATCTAATTGTAGCTTTCATTTGCATTTTTTTATGACTAATAATACTGAGCACTTTTTCAAGTGCAGAACCCTGGGCATTTGGGCACTTCTAGTATATGGTCTGCACTTGCCCAGCAAGTATCCCCATGTCTGAGTTAGTGATATAACAACTGAAAAAGTACTATAGCAACTAAATAACAACTGAAAAATACAATGAAGCCCTGGCTGGTTTGGCTCAGCAGTTAGAGTCAGCCTACAGACTTAAGGGTCGCAGGTTCGATTCCTGGCCAAGGGTATGTATGGGGAGGCAATCTCTCTCTCTCTCTCCCTCTCTCTCTCTCTCGCTGATGTTTCTGCTCCTACCCCCACTCATTTCTTCCTCCCTTCCCTCTCTCTAAAAAATCAATGGAAAAAAATCTATGGATGAGGATTTAAAAAATAAACATAAACCACAATGCAGATGGAGAAAGGGGCCACAGAAGAAAGGAAAGCATTTTTCCTGCTTTGTTAGGTGCCCTGTGTTTTCATTTTGCACTGGGCCCTATAAATTATGTGCCTGGCATGCTGAATTCAAATCCTCAGGGAAGGGTCAGGGATTCTGCATATTCATCAAGGTGCCAACATAACTGCCATGTTCTTCAGACTCTTTCCAATTAGCATATAAATATCTTCAATTTTTGCAGGGCTAAACAAACAGACTGGCAAACCAACAAATAAAACCCCCAATACCATCTCTCTCTGAAGCCCTTTACTATGGACTTGAAAGAGTTGTCTCTAAGCACTGTCCGTACTTCTCCATCTACTGCAAACCAACTGCAGTTGCTAGCATTCCATAGAAACTGGCCTTGCCAAGGTCAACAAGTACATTTTATCCTCAAAATCCAAGGGCTATTTTTTAATTCTTGTAATAGATACATTGATTTAGGGTATTTGCTTATTTCAGGTTTAAAAAATCGATGCTCAGAAGCATAAGTCTCAGTTATGAAAACAACAAACAAACTAGGTACTTCAAAGAGAATTTGTTATAGAGGATGGGTTGTAGGCATATGTGTACTAAAACTGCTCATACCAGCTTGTGAAGTTCAGTTGATAGTTGAAAATTATCCATGGTGAATGATTTATATTGTGAAAATCACAAATCAAGTTTCCTTTTGGTTTTATTTTCCTGAAAAGCTGCTAAATATTTACCAGCACACAACTCGTTATAGGTATTGGAGATCTGGGAAAAAATTGGGGGGCAGCTATTACCCCAGAACTGGAAAACAAAGGAAAGAAATTAGGTTATGAAAATCCAGGAGTTCAAAGGAGGGAGTAAAATGGGAGAGAAGAGGTAGTTGCTCCTCTGGTGCTATATACATTTGAGGGGGCATGATGATGCTGCATGGGGGTGCTGAAGGAAACTGGAGTCCAGAACTTATTGCTGACTCAGGTGAAGAGAAAAAAAAAAGTGTGTCCTGAAAAGAATATATCCTTCTTCCTCCTTCTGCCTTGAGTCTCCCTCCAGTGCCCCTACAGGCTGAGCTTAACAAGGAGAGGCAGCAAAGTAGAAAGGTGATTTGCAGAGTTCAAGCTGCAGCATTTCAGAGCCTCATACAGAAGGTGGGTTGGGGTGAGAGTCGGTAGCTTAATAACTGGCACATTAAGTGACTTTCCTGAGTTCACATAGTATGTGTGATCTGCCTTGTTCCCTGTGATATCTCAAAGTCTAGAAAAGTCACTGGTGTATAATGTGTATTTGTAAACATTTGTGAGGAAATAAGGCAGGCTAGACTAGCCCAGTTCCACAGCACACATTTAAAGGCAAAAAGAGTTTAAAATATCCTTGGTTGCCTGCCCTGGGGTGTAAGCACAATGCCAGCACCAAGTATGCCTTTATACTTGACCAAGTTGTCTCCTAGTGCTACCTAAGGAGGTACTGCAGTCTGGTGATTTGGAGAAAAGTAATCTGGATTCAAATCACAGCCACACCATCTGAGTTGTATGGGCTTGGGCAAATCACTCACCATTCCTAAGCCTTGGTGTTCTCATCTGTAAAATAGAGATAATAATGGTGTGTGAGGCTTAAATAAGGTAATTGTATGTGGCACATGTTCAATTGATGTTTACTGTTGTTATTACTCCCCCAAATCCCAGAAGGGTGGGCAGATAAGTGGAAAACTAAGGCCAGCGACCCCCATTATTCTGGGCTTCCTTCCCATTCTCCCAGTGCTGGGCCGGAGGAGGAGAAATCTGCCAGAGATGCCACAGTCAGGCCAAGAGTTGTAAGGTAGAGGTCAGGCTGCCCAGGCCCAGGCTCTGCAGCCCAGGAGAGTCCCATATATCACACTTGGGACCTCTTTCCCTGCAACATGGAGATGGGAATCTGTGTGTTTCCTAAATAGCTCTCTGTTCCAGTGCAAGTTTACTCTAGCCTGAGACAAACGTGGGTGTGGCGGTTCCTTGCATTCAAAACGAAACAAAAGAAAACAAAGAGATACCCAGTTCCCAAGCCCAGAATGGCCTGTGGACCTTTTCCCAGGCAAAATGTGCACACACAGAGAGAGAGCGCGCCTTGGTGGCTGCTGCCAAGACTCAGAGCCTACAAGCGCAATCTTCCCGGGTGATCAGGTCTGGGTCCTGAGCCCCAAAAGCAACGGGGCGTCAGGGTTTGGGCAGGAGGGGATCGCCCTACCCAGCCCCTCTCCAAACCACTTGCCCACACGGGTCTAGCGCTGGGGAGGGCGGGCGAACCGCTGGACAGAGTGCGCCCCGCCCCTGGAAGCACCCGCTCCCCCAGCCGGAATCCTGGGAATGTCGCTGGTCCGGGAAGCATCTGGACGGCCTCTGGGCAAAGGGAGGAGTCAACCCTGGGATTTCTCGGGTGTTTTTGCACAAAATCCCCCAAGCATTTCAGCCCCGTGAAGTTGAAGTCCACGGGAGTGAGAAGGCACCTTCCTACTTCTTATCTGAGCAGACCTGGTCGTTGCAAATGCTCCCAATCCCCGCTATGAGAGCGCCCAAATGGCACTCCCCAGCTCGAAAGATCCCTTCTTTGTGTCTGAGGGAGGAAGCCCTTCCCCTCCTGGGAACCTGCCCGGCCACCCGGGCAGGCGTTTCCAGCTGGATTGTCGCCATCGTGTGGCAGCACTGAGTGGCCACACTGGCTTGTTGGCCAGACCAGCAGGCCTACTTGGGTCCCAAAGTACCTTTCCTTCTTTCTCCAACCAGCTAGCGATGGAAAATTTTAAACCATGTTTCCTGGGCAGAGGAGTTGAAGTACGATGCCACTGCATCCTCCTCTCTCAATTGTACGTGCATGTCTTCCTAAAGACAACCGGAGACCAGGTGCTTCGCTGAGGGGCTTTGCCTCCAAGACACGTAACCAACCCAATGACTGCCAATCCCCCACCAATTTCCCATGATACAAACCAATGATTAAGAAGACAGAGACGCACTCTGTCTTGTTCCTACTGGTTAGTAATGTTATTATACTTGATGAGTATTATTAAAGGACCCTTGTTATTAGAGACTCCCTATTATTATTGTTATTTAGCATTTATAATGTATTCTCTCAAAGCACTCAAAGACTATTATCTCCTTGCATTTTCAGAGAGGCAGGCAGATGACAACTTTATTTTATAAACGAGGGAAACCAAGGCACTGTAATTAGTGCCAAGTTCATGTATTGATGAGTCAACAGTAGTCATTTCTTCTTAGACGATTACTTTCTTACTCCAAGTGTCATAGATGCCAGTAGATGGTAAATAGACACCCTAACTTAGAAAACTAGTTTCTATCACCCACTTTTATGACCCACTGTAATCACCCAATCCCAGAAGGTTTAAAACTTAAGAGTCATGTGCTCATCAAATTGAGCACATGTGTCATGTTAATTGCATTTTATTTTATTTTTACAAGTCAAACACAATCCATTAAAAACACACACGCAAGGATGTTATAATCAATAAACTAGATGTATCTGGGTTTAAAGAATAAATTGGATTTCAAGATAAATATCCCATTTATTAGATACAACAAGCATAAAAACTAACCTTATTTCAATGTCTATTATTCTTTCAGAGACCAAAAAAACTTATCATCTGCTTTCAGACTTTGATTCTTCCTTTCAAAACAGTTTTGGTCTTATCAGTAGGTGCACTCATATTACCACAATACCTTAAATCCCTTCAATAACTTAGTTTTCTCTCCAAAGCAACAACAAAATAACTTACCTTGCTTTGCTCATAGAATATAGTCACACTATGTGCTCCCCCTACCGCTCACCTCCAAAAGAAAAACTTTCTGTCATTCTGAAGTCTCCAATGGAAATCCTTGGGTTTGAATTTGGAACTGGGTCAGGGTCAAAGCAAATGAGGATTTGAGAGGCTTGTCCCACATCAGTTGTGAGTTAGTCTAGCCCCCAGCAAAACTATCAAATGGAATAAATCAAACAATCCATTAACTTCCCATACAACTTTTAATGTTCCTCTCTTTTTACCCAGTTCTCACCCAAAACAATAAATTTCTAAATGTGCCTTTCTTTTTAAATTAAGGGAGTTGTTTCATGGTTTGGGGGATATCAGGTTAGCCATCTCAACCTCCCTTTATATTCATTCAACATGTTTATTCACTCAAAAGGAATGTATTTATACATAGTATTAACCAGTAGCTACTCTTTAATGGGCCTCTGATAAGCAAGGCTTTTTAAATTCATTATTCCTATGCAGCAATCCTTTGAAGTAGATTCTTATTACTTTACAGGTGAGGAAACTAAAGTTCATAAAAGCTCAAATAACTGGCTGTAAGTCACAGAGCGAGGGGGAAAATTGGATAAGTACATAAAGCTACAACCTCTGTGCACACAGAAATATGAAGCCACCTTCACTCTTGAGTCCTTCAGATAGAAAGAAAAAAAAAAACCACTCAGGAGTATGACAGGTAAATAGAAAATGAGTTTTTAGAAATAATACAGTGTAACAAAACATTACCACTCAGTAGGGAAGGGGACCTATGTGCACTACAAACATTCATTGTGTCCACAGAGTAGACCCAGCTTGCCAGCCAGCCTCATATTTTCTGTTTTAGGCCAGCTGAACAAGTGGGACAGGGTGATGAGTCCAATGTAGAAGCACACAACTCCCCAAACTCTTTCAGACACTTTCAACTTCCAGTCAGTGGAGAAGGGGGTTCTCCAAGGAGAGCCCAGGCTTTGCAAGGTAAAAGACAGTCCAAAGCCCTATGCAGTCCTAGTTGGAAAACAAATGTATAGGCATTTACTAGAGTGGCAAATGGGAATTTTCTAGGGCATACAGTATACATTAAATAAGAAAAGGGTGGTATAACAATGGGGAAGGTGATTTCCACACCAATTTGAGATTTAAAAAATTGGTAGGAAATTGATAAGCAATATGATGTTTGAGAGTACTTCTCTGTATTGAAATCTCAGCTGCATCAGCAGAGGTGTGACTTTTGGCCAGTAATTTAGCTTTTTCTGTGCCTCAGTTTCTTCATCTGTAAAATGGAAGTGATTATATACAGTTGATATGAAGATTATATGAGTTAAAGTAGTACTTAGAGCAGATTATCTGAGTTGAAGTAGTACTTAAGCAGTACTTAGAGCAGGAAAATAATAGTAAAAATGAAAATATGCATATTCTATAAATGTATATATAATTAAATTATATAGATTAAATTCTATTTTATAATTAAAAAGAGAACCCTGGCTTATAGGAATATCACTGCGCGCGCGTGCGCGCGCACACACACACACACACACACACACACACACACACAATGGCAGCCAAGCAAGTGTGTTCCTCAGGAAAACTGTAAGGCATGTCAGCAGCAAGTCTATGTTCCCTTTTCTGTACAATGTTTTGGTCAGGTTCAACCTTGCCTCAGATTGTCTGAGGCTAGGATCTCTGGGAGGAGTGGAGCATGGTGTGAAGAAAAGGAATTGGGATAACTAACTGAGGGCCCAAAGTGCTCATGGGTGCTTCAGCTCCTTTCCTTTTCCCCTGAAGCCCAGGTCAAGAGGGACAACAGCAGAGCTGAGGTTATGGGAGAGGCTCAGGTTGGACTACTGTACTGGGATGGGATAGTTACCTGAATTCTTTCCCCTCAAAAAGCAGCACCAGCAGCATCTAAGAGCTTATTAGAAATACAGAATCTTGGGTCCCACCCCACGCCTACTGAATCAGAATGTGTGCTTTAACCCAATTTTCAGGAGACTTAAATGCACTATCTGAGAAGCACAGAGCTAGAATGAAGCCTGCTCTAGCCACTGGTTTGAAGGGCTGCTGGAAATGGAACTTCTACTTGACAGGCATCTCCTCTTCAGTTTTTCTTCCCTTGAATCCACATTGTGTATCTTATAAACGGAAAAGACAGTGGACAACTATGGCAAGAGTGGTCCCTTTAATTGATCAGAACTCTCAAGAAGCACAGAAATGGGAGATGGCCCAGATAACACTTCATGGCAAGGAGAGTGTTGAGGACAGCAATCTGTAAATCAGGCAGTATATATGGAATACTGACTGTGTGTCAGGTGCCTACTGTGTGCAAAAACTGAAGGTGACACAAAGAAATAGCATGATGCCACAGATAGCACTGGACTGGGAATGTTCAGGAGATCTGGGCTCTGGTCCAAACCTCACTTTTAAGCAGCTAGGTGTTTTCCCCTCACCCCTCAGCATCTTTGTTCCCTATTCCAAAAACATGTGGGTCACATTAGCAGACCCTAAATTCCCATCCAGCTCTAAAAATATGTGATTCGAGTAGCCCTAACCTCAAAACCTTAGTCTAACTGGGCAGACAAAATGATTTTAAATGATTACACATGAAACAGAGGGCAACCCAGGACAGGATGTGATTAAGGGCTGAGTTGTGCAGAACTGGCAGCAAAAGGATCAAGGACTCCAGGAAGCTGTGTGTAAAAGGCAGTGTCTGGAACCTCCCTAAATTCCTCCCCTTGACGCCTAGAGCCAATGTAGAGGCTGGGGCGGGCTGGACTTTCACATGTGGACACTAGGTGTCGCTGTCATGATGTGAAATCCATGGCTGGCAGGGACACTCCCAGGGAAAACTGCCCCTCTGGGTAAAGAGATAACACTGGTTTCCAAAGCTAGAAACACTGGTTTGTTTCTAAGAGTACTGAGGAGCTCAGAGCACAGGGTTATCTGTGTCTAAGGAGGAATCAGTGCATACAATCAGGTTGGTTCAAAGGACCCGAAATAAGTGGCCATGAAGAATGTCAGTGGAGAGTGCACAAAGAAGCCCACCTCCTTACACACAGACACATACATTTTTTGTTTACTGAAGTGTGAGGACTGCTCTTCTTACACTTAGACTATCCCACATTCTGGCCCCCCAACTCTGTTTCTCAGTTGCTCTAAAAATAGCAAGGAATTTAAGCTTACATCAGAAGGGCTCCCTTCACATGCCCCCCCACCTCCAGGACAGTTTGCCCTAAGTGATGTATATAAGAGGCATCAGCACAAGCCTGAGGCTCCAGCCTGGTCACTCTGTCCTGGGGTGACCAGTGTCCACTCCACTGCTACCAGCACTCATCAACATTCTCTCCGTGTCATTTTCCTAGAAAGGGGCATGTGTTTGAGAGAAGCATAGCATTTATTAAGGTTCTGCTATGTGCTAAGCTCGGGCCTGGATGTTTTACAGTACGTGAGTCCATACCCTCTGCACTGGTTCCCATTCCCCATTTCTACTACGCTCCTGAGAAACAACACAAACAAATTGGAAACCTTGTGAACTTTTCTAGGGCAGTGGTGGGTGGCTCTTTGGCCCCTTGAGTGTGGCTCTTCCACAAAATACCATGGCCTGGATGAGTCTATTTTGAAGAAGTGGCATTAGAAGAAGTTTAAGTTTAAAAAATTTGGCTCTCAAAAGAAATTTCAGTTGTTGTACTGTTGATATTTGGCTCTGTCGACTAATGAGTTTGCCGATCACTGTTCTAGGGAAATAACTGGCAGTTATCCTGAGGGGTAAATGAAAGTGCACAAAATTTTCAGCACCCATACCTTAGAAATTTTCAGTTCTGTTTCTTGACAACCATGTGACAATGCGTACATCATTTAACCTTTCTGAACTTCACTTTCCACATCTGTAAAATAAAGTAGAAGTTACATAGAAACCACTTTTTTATTTTTTATTTTCTTGTTTTAACTTTTTAATGAGGTATGTTACATACTATAAAATGTACATGTCATCATTGGATATAGCCCATTGATTTCTCAGGCTAAACATTCCAGCATCCAGACCAAGAATAGAGCACAGCCATTATCCCAGAACCCCTCATGCCCTCTCCAAGTCATTAACCTTACGTCCCTCCCACCAGAGTACATGCTAGCCTTACTTGTAAGAGCACAAATACTCTGCCTATTTTTATACTTAATATATGTAGAGTCATATAATATGCAATCTTTTGCCTCTGGTTTCTTTCATTAAACATCATGTTTTCACATGTACCAATAGTTTGTTCTTTCTGCTTGCTGGATAGTATTTCATTGTATTTCATACAAACATCTGTCCTCTTTACAATTGATGGATATTTAGATAATTATCTGTTGGAGGCTATTTTAATTGTGCTTCTCTGAACATCCTAATATATCTCTTCTTTAAATTTTTTTTTTACTGTGGTAAAATACCTATAATAAAAAATTCATCTTAGTAATCATTTTTTTAAATTTTATAGCCATTTATTGTGCTCCAGTGAAACAGAAAAAGAAAGTGCTCCAGTTACAAACACCGCTGTCACATCCACATTCATCAGTCCCTGCAAACCAAACTGCGTATGTCCACTGGGTCTCTGGGCATGCAGTTGGCTCCCATTGTGGGAAGGGGGTGGAGGCAGGCTGAGCCTGGGCTCTGGGGGCTTTGCTTGGGGGGGGGGGGGCTTCTTGTCCTGGGGAGACCCACCTGTGAGGGAGCGGAGGACAGCTGGGGTAGCTTTGCTCAGTGCGACCTTTGGATGCTGTTGGGAACACCTGGCTCGATGTTGCACCCTGCAGTGCTCCAGGGAGGCAAGCCCCCTACCCCCTCCCACAGATTCCCCCAGTCTGCTCCTCCCCCCAATGCTAACCCTGCAGCAGGTGTCAGGGGCTGGAGGGCGCCATGCAGCGGGCAGGGGTTAACGGGGAGGGTTAGGCCCTGCCCAGCGGTAGCCAGCCTCCCTGAGGGGAAGGCGGGAGGCCCAGGGCCCTAGGCAGAATTGTAGTAGTTGTGTGGGTGGTGGTTGTGGGCAGCTTCGCCCAGCTCCGGGTACTCGGGCGTCAGGCAGTACTTGAGGTCATAAACCTGGCGCGGCAGCCCATACACCGGCATGCCCCGCTGTGAAGCCCCCTTATTGCTGCCTATCTGCAGGCTGACGTTGAGAGTATCTCAGTGCTCCATGCCCAGCCCCGGCTCGAAGATCTGCCGCTTGGTCCCAGGAGCCGTCATGCCGGCCTGGCTGGCTCCCTTGTTGGTGCCCATCTGCAGGCTGATGGTGGCCTGGTCCAAGGGTTGGTCCGTGCCCAGCTTAGGGTCGTAGAGGTGGCGCCAGGTACCATAGGCCGTCATGCCCTGCTGGCTGGCAAACTTGTTGGTGCCCATCTGCAGCCCGATGATGTCCCACCCTTCTCGGAGCTTCTCAGGCTCAAATTTCCGCTCCTGCTTCTCTGCATACTTCACACCCACGTTCATCTTATTCCCTTTCGTCTTGGCCGGGCCCCAGGGGTGGAGATGAAATGGCAGTGGCGGAGAGCACCCAGCCCCCGGGGCCGGGTGGTCACAGGCAGCCGGGGCTGAGCTGAGCAGGGCGATGGCTGGGAGCCCAAGGCCTAAAGCCTCACCAGGTGAGGCTTTAGGCCTTGGGCAGGCTGGAGATGATCCATCAGTTGAACATCCCCTGAGGGCTCCCAGTATGTGAGAGGGGGCAGGTTGGGTTGAGGGACCACCCATCCCCAGTGCAAAAATTTCATGCACCAGGCCTCTAGTATATATATAATGTAGAAATAAAACTTTTTTATTTACAGATGACATGATCATCTATGTAGAAAACCTGAAAGAATCAACAAAAATTTCTGGATCTAGTAAGCAATTATAGCAAAGTTTTAGGACACAAAATTAATTTACAAAAGTCAATTACTTTCCTACATACAAGAAGTGAACAAGTAGAATTTGAAATGAAAACCACAATTCTATTTGCATTAGCACCTTCCAAAATGAAATATTTAGGCATAAATCTAATAAAATCTGTACAAGAGCTATATGAGGAAAACTATAAAATTCTGATGAAAGAAATCAGAGGAGCTAAATAAATGGGGAAATATTCCATATTCATGGGTAAAAAGACCCAACATATTGTCAAGATATCAGTTCTTCCCAACTTGACTTAATGCAATTTCAATAAAAATCCCAGCAAGTTAATTTTGCAAATATTGACAAACTGATTCTAAAGTCTAAATGGAGAGACATAAGACCTAGAATGGCTAACATAATATTGAAGGAAAAAACAAAATTGGAAGACTGATACAATTCAACTTTAAGACTAATTATAAAGCTACAATAATCAAGACAGTGTAGTATTGGCAAAAGAAAAGACAAATCAATCAATGGAACAGAATAGAGAACCCATGAATAGACCTACATAATCAATTGATCTTTGACAAAGAGCAAAGACAATGTAATGGAGTGAAGATAGTCCTTTCAACAAATGGTGCTGGAACAGCTGGAGATGCACATATAAAATAATGAATCTAGACACAGACTTTACACCTTTCATAAAAATTAATTCAAAGTAGATCATAGACCTAAATGTAAAACACAAGCTATAAAACTCCTAGAAGATAACACAGAAGCAAATCTAGATAGCTTAGGGTTTGGCAATGACTTTTTAGATACAGTACAAAAAGCATGCTTCATAAAAGAATTGATAAGCTGGATATCATGAAAATTTTTTGAAAATCTGTTTTGTGAGACACATCATCGAGAGAAAAAATAGAAAAGTCACAGACTGGGAAAAATAATTGAAAAGTCATATTTGATAAAGGATTGTTATCCCAAATATACAAATAATTCTTAAAATTTAAATAAATAATTAAATAAATTTAGCAACTTAATTAAAATGGCCCAAAGACCTTAGAAGACATCTCACCAAAGATGTACAGATGGCAAATAAGCATATAAAACCATGCTCCACATCATATGTCATCTGGAAAATGCAAATTAAATAAACAGTGAGATACCACTATAGACCCCTATTTGAATGGACAGATGAAACTGGCTCAAACTATATTATAAAGCTACTAGAGGCCCGGTGCACAAAATTTGTGCATGGGAGGCGGGGGATATCCCATAGGCCAGCCTGCACCCTCTCCAATCTGGAACCCCTTGAGGGATGTCCCACTGCCCGTTTAGGCTCAGATCCCAGTAGGATCTGAGCCTAAACGGGCAGTGGGACATCCTTCTCACAATCTAGGACTGCTGATTCCAAACTGCTCACCTGTCTGCCTCCCTGATTGCCCCTAACCGCTTCTGCCCGCCAGCCTGATCATCAGCTAACCACTACCCTGCCAACCTAATTGATGTCTAACTGCTCCCCTGCCAGCCTGTTTGCCCCCAGCTTCCCTCCTCTGCCAGCCTGGTCCCTCCTAACTGCCCTCCCCTGCTGACCTGATCGCCCATAACTGCCCTCCCTTGCAGGGTCTGGAACTTCCCAATGGCCCTCCCCTACTGACCATCTTGTGTCCACATGGGGGCAGGATCTTTGACCACATGGGGGCAGCACTCTTGTGTGTTGGAGTGATGGTCAATCTGCAAATTACTCTTTTATTAGATAGGATAGAGGCCTGGTGCATGGGTGGGGGCCAGCTGGTTTGCCCTGAAGAGTGTCCCAGATCAGGGTGGGGGTTCCCTTGGGGAAAGGGGCAGCCTAGGTGAGGGGCCTGTGGAGGTTTGCAGGCTGGCCATGCCCCCCAGCGACCCAAGTGGAGGCCCTGGGATCTGGGATTTATTTATGTTCTACAGTTGAAATTTTGTAGCCTGGAGCAGAGTCAAGCCTTCTGCTAGCTCCGGGGCAGCAGCCATTTCTGTTTGAAACATTGTAGCCTAGAGTGGAGGCATAGGCAGGCTGAAAGCTTGGCTTCCTCCATTGCCAGGGAAACCCAAGCCTCTGTTCTCTCCAGCTCGGTGGCTGCCACCATTTCTCTATCTTTTATAATTGAAATGTTGTAACATTGAGTGGAGGCCTAGGCCCACAATGGCAGGCAGAAAGCTTGGCTTCCTCTGTTACCGGGGAAACCCAAGCCTTCCTCCTGCTCTCAGTGGTGGCAGCCATCTTGGTTGGGATTTATTTGCATAATCTGTCCCTGATTGGCTGGTGGGCGTGGCTGGTGGGCATGGCTTGTGGGTGTGGCAGAGGTATGGTCAAATTTGCATATTACTCTTTTATTAGATAGGGCTAGAGGCCCGGTGCATGAAATTTGTGCACAGGGGGAGAGTGGCAGGGAGTGTCCCTCAGCCCAGCCTGCACCCTCTCCAATCTGGGACCCCTCAAGGGATGTCCGACTGCCTGTTTAGGCCCGATCCTGATAGATCAGGCCTAAACGGGCAGTCGGACATCCTTCTCACAATCTAGGACTGCTGGCTCCAAACTGCTTGCCTGCCTGCCTCCCTGATTGCCCCTAATCACTTCTGTCTGCCAGCCTGATCACCCCCTAACCACTATCCTGCCAGCCTAATTGATATCTAACTGTTCCCCTGCCAGCTTGTTTGCTCTCAACTTCTCTCCTCTGCTCTAACTGCTCCCCCTGTAAGCTTCATTGCCCCCAACTGCCCTCCCTTGCAGGCCTGGTCCCTCCCAACTGCCCTCCCCTGCTGGCCTGATGGCCCACAACTACCCTCCCTTGCAGACCTGGAACCTCCCATTGTCCTCCCGTGCTAGCCATCTTGTGGTGACCATCTTGTGTCCACATGGGGCAGGATCTTTGACCACATGGGGGCAGCCCTCTTGTGTGTTGGAGTGATGGTCAATTGCATATTACTCTTTTATTAGATAGATACAGGCCTGGTGCATGGGTGGGGACCGGCTGGTTTGCCCTGAAGGGTGTCCTGGATCAGGGTGGGGGTTGGTTCCCTTGGGGTGTGGGGTGGCCTGGGCGAGGGGCCTGTGGTGGTTTGCAGACCAGCCACACCCCCAGCAACCCAAAAGGAGGCCCTGGGACCTGGGATTAATTTATGTTCTACAATTGAAACTTTGTAGCCTGGAGTGGAGCCAAGCCTTCTGCTCTCTCCATGGTGACAGCCATTTCTGTTTGAAACTTTGTAGCCTAGAGTGGAGGCCTAGGCACTAGGGCTGCAGAAGTTTGGCTTCCTCCATTGCCCCAGCAACCCTAGCCTCTTCTCTCTCCTGCTTCGTGGCCACTGCTATTTCTGTTGGGATTATGTATATTCTATAATGGAAACTTTGTAGCATTGAGTGGAAGCCTAGGCCGGCAACAGTGGAAAGCTTGGCTTTCCACTGTTGCTGAGGAAACCCAAGCCTCCCTCCTGCTTTCAGTGGCGGCAGCCATCTTGGTTGGGGTTTATTTGCATAATTTGTTCCTGATTGGATGGTGGGCATGACTGTGGGTGTGGTTTGATTGGAGGTATGGTCAATTTGCATATTACTCTTTTATTAGATAGGATAGTAATCAAATCAGTATGAGTGAGACCATGTGATACTTGTCTTTCTCTGACTGGCTTATTGAAATAAGAGAACTTAGCATAAAATCTAAAGAACAAAATAAACTGATGTTCAGAATAGATCCAGAGACAGAAACATGAAACAGTCTGATGAATCTCAGAGGGAAAGTGGGGGTGGGTAGGTGGGTAGGAAGAGATTAACCAAAGAACCTATATGCATATATGCATAATCCATGGACATAGACAATAGTGTGGAGAAGGCCTGGGGCAGGAGTAGGGGGCAGGCTAGAAAGGGTCAATGGGGGAAAATAAGGTTACATCTGTATTACTTTAAATAATAATGATACATTAAAAAAAAAAAAAGAAAAAGCAAGACACATACACACAGTATGATATTGGCATAAAAACAGACACATTGATCAACAGAACAGAATAGAGAGCCCAGAAATAAACTCATAATTTATCAACAATTAATTATTGACAAAGAAGACAAAAATATACAATGAGGAAAGAATAGTTTCTTTAATAAATGGTGCTGGGAAAACTGGACAGCTACATGCAAAAGAATGAAATTGGACCACTATCTTACACCATACACACAAATCAACTCAAAGTGGATTAAAGATTTGAACATAAGACCTGTAACTATAAAATTGGAAGAAAATATAGGTGGTAAGTTCCTTGATA
The DNA here is from genome assembly GCA_027563665.1 of Antrozous pallidus. Lineage (NCBI taxonomy): Eukaryota > Metazoa > Chordata > Mammalia > Chiroptera > Vespertilionidae > Antrozous > Antrozous pallidus. The sequence continues at coordinate 46,307,989 of CM050523.1, forward strand.
TTGGTCTTGACAATTAATTTTGGATTGACGCAAAAAAGTAAAAGCAACTGAAGCAAAAATAAAAAGTGGGACTGCATCAAATGAAAAGCTTCTGTACAGCAAAGGAAACCATTAACAGAATTGAAAGTTAACCTATAGAATGGAAGAAAATCATATGTTTGATAAGAGGTTAATACACAAAATTCTATATAATAAAGAGGTAATATGCAAATTGACCATCACTAACACACAAGATGGCCACCCTCAGGTGGACACAAGATGGCCACTACAAGATGGCCGGCAGGGGAGGGCAGTTGTGGGCAATCAGGCCAGCAGGGGAAGGCAGTTGGGAGGGCCAGGGCCTACAGGGGAGGGCAGTTGTGGGGGACCAGGCCTGTAGGGGAGAGCAGTTGGGGGCAAAAAGGCCAGCAGGGGAGGGCAGTTAGGGATGACCAGGCCTGCAGGAGAGGGCAGTTGGGGATGACCCGGCCAGCAGGTGAGGGCAGTTGGAGGCGACCAGGCATGCAGGGAAGGACAGTTAGGGGCGACCAGGCTGGCAGGGGAGGGCAGTTAGGTGTGACCAGGCCAGCAGGGTAGGGCAGTTAGGGACAGTCGGGCTGGCAGGGGAAGGCAGTTAGGGGTGACCAGGCTGGCAAGGGAGGGCAGTTAGGGGTGACCAGGGGAGCAGGGCAGGGCAGTTGGGGGTGACCAGGCCTGCAGAGGAGGACAGTTAGTGGTGACCTGGCCAGCAGGGGAGCAATTAGGCATCAATCAGGCTGGCAGGGGAGTCGTTAGGGGGTAATCAGGCTGGCAGGCAGAAGTGGTTAGGGGCAATCAGGCAGGCAAGCAGTTGAGAACCAGCAGTCCTAGATTGTGAGAGGGATGTCCTACTGCCCATTTAGGCCTAATCCCACTGGGATCCCACTTGGAGCAGGCCTAAACGGGCAGTCGGACATCCCTCGAGGGGTCCCAGATTGGAGAGGGTACAGGTTGGGCGGAGGGAGACCCCATGCACGAGTTTTGTGCACCAGGCCTCTAATTTATAAGGAATACTACAACTCAATAAAAAACACACACCCCTCTATTTAATTTAAAAATGGAAAAGGGATCTGAATAGACATTTTTTCAAAGAAGAAATACAGGTGGCCAGCAGGCTAATAAAAAGGCACTTCACATCACTAATCATCAGGGATATACATATCAACACCACAGGATTACATCATATTTATTAGAATGGCTATTACCAAAAAGATAAAGAATAACAAGTGTTGGGAAGGATGTGCACTCTTGGTGGGAATATAAATTGATGCAGCCATCATGGAAAATAGTATTGAGGTTCCTAAAAAAATTAAAAAAAGAACCACCATATGATCTAGCAACTCCACTTCTGTTTTTTTTATAAAAAATTTAAATCACTATCTTGAAAAGATATGTATCTTTATGTGCACTGCAGCATTATTTACAATAGCCAAGGCATGGAAACAAGTTAAGTGTCCATCTGTGAATGACATTTGTGCATTGGGGGCGGGGGAGGGGGGTGTTCTCCGCCCGGACTGCGCCCTCTCACAGCCCAGGACCCCTTGGGACATGTCTGCCTGCCAGCTTAGGCCCAATCCCCGGGGGTAGGGCCTAAGCCAGCAGTCAGACATATCTCTTGTAATCCGGGGTTCTCACAGTCTGGGACTCCTCACTCTTTAGTATCCGACTGCAGTGGAGGCAGGAGAGGCTCCGCCACTGCCACTATGCTCGCTAGTCATGAGCCCAGCTTCTGGGATATTTTATATGGCCATATAAAAGGAAATCCTACAATTTGCGACAACATGGATAGACCTTGAGGGCATATGCTAAGTGAAATAAATTAGAGAAAGACAAATACTGTGTAATTTCATATATGGAATCTAAAATTTTTTTTTAATGAACTCACAGAGAAAAGATTGGTGGTGGGAGTATGGGCAAAATGGGTAAAGAAAAAAAAAAAGAAAAAAGAAAAGAATGGGCAACAGAACACTGACTCCAAATGCTGGCAAGGATGTGAAGCCCACAGGAACTCTTATTCATTACTGGTGGAAATGCAAAATGGTACAGCTACTTTGGAAGACAATTCAGTTTGGTTGTTTCTTCCAAAAATAGACATGCTCTTATCATACAATCGAGCAATCATGCTGCTTGGTATTTATTTACCCAAAGGAACTGAAAGCTTATGTCCACACAAAAACCTACACATGGATGTTTATAGCAGCTTTATTAATAACTAGAGGCCGGCGCATGAAATTCTTGCACTGGTACGGTTGCTAGGCCTGGCCTGCAATCAGGGTCATCTTCCTCGGCTGCCTGCAGCTGGCCTCGCCCCCTGCCACCACCCACCTCTGGTTCCCCATTGACCACCAGGCTTTCAGAGCCCGCTGTGGGGAGGAACTAAGAGGTCAGCCATTCTGCCCGCTTGCTGGCCCCGCCCCCACCGCAGGTTGCCCTCTGTGTGTGGGGCGACTGGATGAGCGGGGGGCCTTGGCCTGGCACTGCCCGTCCCCCTCCACCCACCCCCAGTTCCCTGTTTGCCATCAGGAAATGGGAGCCTGCCAGCTGGGGAAAGGGACTGAGAGGTGATCAGTGTGCCTCATAGTGACTAGTCCAGCAGTCATTTCGCCCTTAGGGTCAATTTGTATATTACCCTTTTATTGTATAGGATTGTCAAAAGTTGGAAGCAACCAAGATGTCCTTCAGTAGGTGAGTGGATAAATGAACTGTGATATATCCAGACATTGGAATACTATTTAGGCCAAAAAGAAATGAGCTAGCAAGCCATTTAAATGCATAAGTGAAAGAAGCCCATCTTAAAAGGTTACATATTGTATGATTTCAACTATAATAGACTCAGGAAAAGGCAAAATTTTAGAGACATGAAAAAGATCAGTGGTTACCAGGGGTTTGGGGGGGGGATGAAAAGATAAAGCACAGAAAATATTTAGGGCAATGATACTACTCTGTGTGGTACTATAATGGTGGCTACATGTCATTAGAAATTTGTCCAAACTCAGAATGTACACCACCAGTAGTGAACTCTAATGTAAACTATGGACTTTGGGTGATTATGATGTGTCAGTATAGGTCCATCAGTTGTAACAAATGTGCTACTCTGGGATGAGAGGTTGATAATGGGAGGAGCTATGCATGTACAGGCAGGAAGCTTTTTGGAAATCTATGTAACCTCTGCTCAATTTTACTGTGAACTTAAAACTGCTCTTAAAAAATTAAGTGTATTAAATATATAAATGACATTTAATGACTGGTAGGCTTCATGAATCAGGCAGGGAGCCAGCTGTTTCTCCAGAAAATAATCCTCTGATTTCCCATGAAGATGGCAATTATGCCAGCTTTCAGAATTTGGAAAGTGGAAACAGAGTGGAACTGAGGATCCAACTATTCTTTTGTTTTCATTGTCACATCTTCCCCCTGCCTTCACACCTCACAGTCCTTGTGGATTTCTGCAAGTTTTATCCACTTCTCCTTAATGTTCCACTCTGAGGTTCATAACTTTCTGTACTCTGTAGTTGATTATCTCTCATCCATTAGCTTTCTAACTTGCAAATAATTGTTGGAATCTCTTGTGAGCTAATGCCTCCTCTCCTTTTGGTCTTTGAGTCCTTATGTAATTTCCCTCTCAGTTAGTGGCATAATTACCCATCTTCTGACCTGCCAGAAATCAGTATGTCACTCTTTTTCCTAATTCACTTGGTCACCTAGTCTAATTGATTCTTATATTCTAAATATCTCCTGGCTACATACCCAACAATCCTACTTCACATCTGGTGCTCCTCTTTGGATCACTAAAAAAGAGAATATAATTTTAAGGGGAAAAATCCCAAAGTAAGCATTTGTCTTTGTGTTCTAGTGCTGACGAGAAGCAAAAACGCCCCAAAGTGAATGTTAGTGGCTATTTGGTTGGTGTTCTCTAATAGGGAGACAGTTGTTTTAACAAAATATCAGTATTTCTTGGGATAACTCACCCCTTTTATCCTGTGCTTTTCAAAGAATTTCCTGGAAAGAATTATTTTTCACTTTCTTTCCTTCTGGAAAGAGCCTGGGTTGTACTATTTGGCAACTATTATTGAAAAAATAACTAATAAATCTCATGTTAGGGGACCTTGGGACCTGATTACTCCTGAGAGGACTGTATCTGGTTAACCCAATGAGCTGGCGCCCAGGTCTTAGGTCCATGATAACCCCAAGAAGTAGAGAAATGCAACTATCAGCAGACACCTCGCTCTTCTCCCTCCTCCACACTGACTACAGTACCATATTCTGAAACAGTATCCATCATATTTTCAGTGTTACCCAATATATCATCAAAGGCTAGGCAGCATGGTTACAGGCAATCAAGAAATAACCTGAAAAAAATCTCATTATGTCAGACTGATGGTTTGTTCTTTAGTAGAGCCAAGCACATGAAAAAAATAATACACCACATTGTCTCTACATATACACATGCACATACAGAATTCATATTTTTATTTAAATCTCTAATACACTCCTAAAAAGTAAGAGTTCTTTAGTTCTGCTAGTTGCCAAGGTGATTCCTGATGGAGACAACATGGTTTTGCTGGTTGACTCAGACAGAGAAAGCTTCATTAGGACTTCAGGTCCTCTGTTGAGGAGCCCTCCCCTTTCTTGAGGTCCTTCATCCTGCCCACTCCTTCCCCAGCACCAGGCAGAAATGCATACTGCCAGCTGCAGAGCTGGCTCATGGTCTGAGGAGCTCTATGTGGGAATCCTTAGTTAACACATGGAGCCCAAAAAGGAAAAAGGAAAAAACAAATCTCAATGCTCAACTGAATTCCAGAACATACTCATTCCAATACTAACAGATGAGTAGGAGAACAGGAAAGTGTCATGATCCCACCCCTCCCATTTTCCCTGGCTCCCTCTTCTCATCATTCCTGCCTGTTCCACTTCCCTCAATTCCTGCATCTGAAGCAGCCCTAATACCTAAGTCTGGAGACCTGGCATCGTTTATGTCTCAGTCTTTCAATGTTATGGTCTTTGAGCCAACTGAGGTTATTCTATAACCAAAAGAAAAAAAGTTAAGGATGAGATTAAAGAGCTTTAGAAAAATTCAGTGCTCCTTCCTAGGAAAATAGCAGTGCCTTAACATAGCATTGCCTACAGAGACAGGGCCTCCCTCTGACCTGGCCCAGGTGGCCAGAATACAAGGGTGGGCCTATAAGGCCAGATCCTTCCACAGGCTATCTCTGGCCTCAATTTTTATATCTCTAAACTCCAAATTTTTAATTTTTTAAAACAAATATTTTCTCTGTCTCACTCTCTAATATAAAATGGAACAGAGGGACTTATATTTTGAGATCTGGCTGAGCTTTTGAATATGCTGTATATTTCCCCCCAGATTATGCCAGAGGTAAAACTCAGTCTCTTTGCTGGTTTTTCCAAGAAATTCACTCATGCCAAAATTTGGTCAGTTTGGTAGAATTTACTTAAGCTTTGGTAGGGTTACAAGAAGAGGATCACATCACAAAATGAGCAGTTTTTTTTCCTTTCTTCTCAACCCTTCCTCCCCTTTGCTCTCCCTCCTCTCTGCCTACAACCCCTCCAACTTTTTCTCACTAATGTTTTCCTCTCATTCTGAAACTGTAGTGCTAAGTGACATCCAGACCCTGGATGAGGGTGAGGTGGCTGGGAGGAAGGCAGGAAAGGAGTTGGACTTAAATTCTACCCTGAATTTGTATAAGCAGATCCATCAAGCCCTAGCCAGTTTGGCTCAGTGGATAGAGCATTGGCCTGCAGACCAAAGGGTACCAGGTGGATTCTGGTCAGCAGGGGAGCAGTTGGGGGTGACCAGGGCATGTACCTTGGTTACAGGCTCCTCCCTGGCCTGGATCCTAGTCAGGGCTCTTGAAAAAGGCAACCAGTTAATATCTCTCACATCAATGTTTCTCTGTCTTTCCCTCTTTCTTCCACTTTCCCTAAAATTCAATGGAAAAATATCCTCTGGTGAGAATAAATAAATAAATAAATAAATAAATAAATAAATAAAATAAACGTAGCCTTCAAAATGCTCAGAAAAATGAAGGTTTCTTTATTAACATAACTCACTCTCTTTAGCATAGTTATATTACAGATAGTACATCTTTCCCTTTGATATTAATACATACACTGAGTGGCCAGATTATTATGACCACCTGACATTTGTAGGCAAATTAGCCGTACACTGCATCGTATTGGGATATGGAAGCCAAAGGCCTGTTCGAACTCCTTTGCTGTCTGCAGTTACCAAGACAGAATGTCTCCAATTCGCACAGGAGCACAAGGATTGGACGGTCAAGCAATGGAAAAAAAGTCATGTGGTCCGATGAATCATATTTCCAGTTGCATCATGCAGATGGCAGAGTGAGAATTTCGCAGAAACAGCATGAAAGCATGCATTCCACATTCATGAGTATGACCCTTCAAGCTGGTGGGGTCAGTGTTATAGTTTGGGGCATGTTTTCCTGGCATGATTTGGGCCCTGTAATTTGTGTGTAGCAATGTCTGAATAGCACAACATCCCTAAGTATCGTTACTAATTAAGTTCATCTTACCATGTTGATGGCGTATCCCAATGGAGGCGGCTTCTTCCAACAGGACAATGCGCCATACCACAGTGCTCATATTGTGCAGGAGTGGTTTCAAGAGGGAGACTTTACCTTGCTTAGGTGGCCCCCACAATCACCAGCTGTCAATCCAATTGAGCATTTGTGGGACGAAATTAAAAGAGCCATCAGGCAGCTGGTTCCACAACCATCAAATCTCACAGAACTGGACAGTGCTAGTCATCAGGCATGGTGTCAGATTCCTTACATCACCTTTCAACATCTCGTGGAGTCAATGCCAAAAAGAATTGCCCCAGTATATGCCTCAGTGACCATCACAACCGAATGGATGACCTAACAGGCTGCATGGGGCGACCAAGCCAACAGGGGTGTTAGTGAGGGATGACCAAATGACTGAACAGCAGGCTGTGTGGGGTTACTAGGCCGGCAGGGGAGGCAGTTGGGGGTGACCAGGCTAGCACGGGTGAGGGGGCAGTGAGCAGTGACCAGGCCAGCAGAGGGGGGCAGTGAGGGTTGAACAAGCTGGCGGGGAGGGAGCAGTTTGAGAGTAACCAAGCTGGGAGGGGGGGCAGTGAGAGGCGACCAGGCCAGCAGGGGGGCAGTTGGGGGTGACCAGGCCACCAGGGGTAGTTAGGGGTAATCAGGCAGGCAGGCAGGTGAGCAGTTAGGAGACAGTGGTCCCGGATTGTGAAAGGGATGTCCAACTGCCAGTGGAGATCAGGCCTAAACCAGCAGTTAAACATCCCCCGAGGGTCCTGAATTGGAGAGGGTGCAGGCTGAGTTGGGCCCCTCCCCCATGCATAAATTTTGTGCACCAGGCCTTTAGTGTGTATATGTGTATGTGTGTGTGTGTGTGTGTGTGTGTATGCAACAGTAGAAATTACTTTTGTCTCTGGGTCCAAACAAACTGCTGGAAATTTCTCTCTTTCCTAGTGGGGTCTCTGGAAGCTCACTTATTTTCCTTGGAGAATATAGCTCTTTTTGGTCAGAACTGCTGGGCTCCACTCTGCTGCTTGGTAGCTGGAGCTACCTCTACCATTCTTTCTTCTAGACCAGTGGTCGGCCAACGCATTAGTCAACAGAGCCTAGTATCAATAGTACAACGATTGAAATTTCTTTTGAGAGCCAAATTTTTAAAACTTAAACTTCTTCTAATGCCACTTCTCCAAAATAAACTCACCCAGGCCATGGTATTTTGTGGAAGAGCCACACTCAAGGGGCCAAAGAGCCACATGTGGCTCACAAGCTACAATTTGCCGACCACAGTCTAGACCAAGGGCTGCACCACTCCCTGGGCCCATGCCCAGGTGGCCCTTGTAACTAGTGATATTTCCTGAGGTGGGGGAGGTCTCTGTCTCTTAATTAGGTTTATGACTTTTATGGCTCTGGTCCTTAAACATGAGTCCTCCTGTTATAATTATTGTACATTACTTGCTCTCTCAACTTCTTAATGGTTCTTCTCTTTGAAGGGTATCCCTCAGTGTTACACACAAAAAATAGCCTTTAATACCAACCTTCATGTACTATCCTAGGGCCAAATCCAATTGCCTTGACTCCTACTTCAATGTGCATCCATAGCTCTCTCTGGTGTGTACTTGGGGATAAGGGAATGCAATACTGTTAATTCTGGCTTTCTGGGCATCTCCCCAGACATTTGTCTCAAAACCTCCCTGTTGCTTCCAGGGTTCCTGTGTCTGTTGGGTCTCCATGCAAGTAATATTACTTAAAGCTTATCCTGACGTTATAGAACAGTGCTATCTAATAAAAATATAATGCAACTCACATATGTAACTTTACATTTTCTGACAGCTATATTAAACAACAACAACGAAAAAACAGGTAAATTGTAATACCATTTAACCCAATATAGTATAAATTATATATTATAAATGCTTTCATTTAAACAAATAATATAAAACATTTAATAAGATTTTTGGGATACAAAGTCTTTGAAACCTAGTATGTATTTTACACTTAAAGTATAAATTTGGCTAAAGACTAGCCAAATTTCAAGTGCTCCATAGCCACAAGTGGCTAGTTGCTGTCATATTGGACAACATAGTCCTAGAGTTTCAAGGGTAGGTATATAAACAGATCTGTGCTTATTTTGTATCTCATATATACAAAATAAGCACAGACTTCACAGCTGAGCTTTTAAGGCCCTTTGTATTGTGTCCCACCATTCCAGTTAGGCTGGTTTCCTCCTTGTTGTGCATGCATTACCCCATGTTTATTCCTGCCTCTATGGTTGACTTTTCCTATTCCTCTGACCAATGACCTTCTCTCTTCTTTCCTGTCTCTATGCTTGGCCTTTGCTGTTCTTCTGACCAATGACCTTCTCTCTTTTCTACAGTTTCATCTCCTCCTGCACTACAGCTGTTCCTACTGCTCTTTTTCAGAACTTCCTACAGCAACCCTTTGTAGGCAGGACCATGAAAATTTAGATATCACTTTGAATATAGTGTCTTTGTATTACTTGCTATGACAGAAGAAACTCTTCTTCCCACCAAAATTGGAATCCCTTTCAGAAAAATATTTACATTGTGTATTATACTTCTCAATCACCCAATATGATTTATCCTAGCACAGAGCCTGCAGTACACACTAAAAATTCTATTTAGTGGTTTAATATGCTGGTAGATATAATTTTTATGCCACTTCACTTGTACCTTATCTCTCCACATAGATTGAACACTCCTCCCAAACTATATACTTATTCTTTTCATATCCCAAATCACTTAACACAAATTTTACTAGGACTTAAATATCTAAGTTTAGCCAAAACTGCTAAGTGCTTGGCAGATAAATAAGTGATTTTGCATACACAACCTCAATTGATTCTCAAGACAGCTCTTTGAAGTAGAACTTACTGATATCATCATTACTTTATAAATTATTAATGTGAGGTTCAGAGAAGTTGATTGATTTGCTTAAAGTCATATAGCAGGAAAATGCTAAAGAGTCCAGACATCTAGCTATAAATAAGAAACTTTGCTTTCCAAATCAGTGGTTACCACCTGAATCTCTGTCATAGGTACCAGGGGTTTTGTTTTGCTTGGTTTTTGTAATTAACATTTTCCAGGAGATTCTTGGGCTTATGGCCCTGCCATTCCAATAATAAGCATTTGAGAACTACTCCTCACATAATGCTATATAAAGGGAACTTCCTTCTCTGCTCCTGTGGGAAGAATTTTCAGGGGAAAGTGTCCTAGTAAGGGATCTCCCACCTGTTTTTCTTCCCTAGCCTGCAAAGAGAAAGGAGTACAAAAATTGTTAAGTATATGTGAATGAACACTATTCAGTAATAGTTATATGTAAGTGTAAGCTCTCATATTATTACTCCCAAAATCCAATGATAATAGTTCTGAACTTTAAGCTACACATTCCCCCTCCACCAAGAATGCCCCACACCCATTAAAAGCAGCATTATTAAAAACAGCAGCTACTGGGTGTGCTTAGAAACAACTCTTCTTGAGTAAATAACTTGGAATGTTTTTATTTTAAAATATCAAAGGGAGTCTGGACCACATTATTGCTAATTGACTACATATTTTCATGAGCAGAAATGAAGCTATATTTTAGTTATAAGGATATGACCACATTGTCTTTAATGCTGGTTACCAGCTTTAAAAAAAAAAAGAGAGACAGAAAAGAGAAGCAAAAAGTGAATTGCACACTTAATTCCAGCCTGACTGAAATTTTACCTCAAGTTTTAGAGCCAGGAGGTAATGTAGAATTTGGTGTTTACGTTTGGACCTAATCACAGAGCTTGCAACCATGCTGTCATGGCCCTACCTTTGTGTGGATCTCCTCTGATAAGGAAATGTTTTTTTAGGGACAATAGTCTCTCTTTTCCTCTTACTCCTCTCTGGAGGGAGGTGGTTACAGCAGCTTAGATGGTTAGAAAATTTGGAAAGCTGTGCACACTTGAATGAAGAGCCTCTTCTGAAGTTAATTATAACAAAGTTGATCTGACTCTTTTAATGATTTGAATAATTGTTTTTGTGCTACATGCTAATTAGGCTTACTAAACATTATTTATTTTAGAGCCTCACCATCCATTTCTGAGCTTAGCTAGAGCAGAGTCTGTAAGAGGACTGGAGAAGTTCCTGTGCAGAGCCCTCTCCCCTATTGTCCCCTCACTGCCTATGCATGGCAGGCGGGGGTGGGGGGAGCACAAGTGTAGCCACACCTAGTACTCCAGTCTCTCGGTATCCTCCCTGTTTTCTCTGCTGGTGAATAAATGGCTCAACTGGAGACTTCTAAAACATCTAGACTGTGGGTGGCCATGATTAAATGCTCTAGTAAGAAAAGACGAGAGGAAAATCTTGATTATCCAGAATCCTAGGATAATGAGTCTTTCTGGGTGATGGAAATTTTCCAGATAACTAAATAATCATTGGCTTCTTTAAGAGCTGAATTGTTTATTTTAACCATTTCAAATGGAAAATTGCATCAAATGTCTTCTCTGGGTTCCTAAACAATGGACATAATTTAACATTTTCTCAACCGAGTCACAGAAATTACAATTTATTACACTGACTTGTAATAGAAATACAATAGAAAGAAGACCTCAGAGGTTTCTGAGACATGTAAGATGGTTTATTGCTATATTAAATGACCCAGATTTATATACATTTAAGTCTTTGCAATGGCTTTTTATAGTTTTTCTGAACACCTTCCTCTCTATTGTCAGTGTACTTACCACTAGCAGTTCCTTTTCCCTCTTTTAAACTGCTACATTCTGCAAGTTAGAATAACTAGGGTGTCTATATTTGGTGTAAAGTGGAGGTAAATAGGCTCTGGCAGAGGACATAAGGACAGAAAATAGGACTTTCTTGTGTCCTACTGAATTTCCTCATTTGTGCCAATTTTCAGTATGGTACTTTCCATATGGGGAGACTGCCAGAAAGCTGAATTCTGAAAGGTAAGAGATTATTGTAGCTGCTTCAGGGACGTTGATTTAAAAATTCAGATGGAAATGTGAATTTTCCTCACTAAATTTACAATAAAAATAATTTTCTGAAGAAATAAGCAATATGTGTCTATTTTAAAACATTTAAAGCTTATAGATATATACAGTGTGGAAAGGAAAGCCCCTCATATTATCTCCACTTTGACTACCAAATAACAGCTTGTGAAAAGTACATCAATGTTTTTTCTATACACATAATGTTGTTATGATTTTTTTAAAATCCTCACTCAAGGATTTATTTTCCCCATTGATTTTTAGAAAGAGTGGAAGGGAGGGAGGAGGGGGAGAGAGAGCAACATCTATGTGAAAGAGACACATGGATTGGTTGCCTCCTGCACACACCCTCATAGGTGGCGGGGATCAAATCTGCAATCCAGGTACATGTACTTGACCAGGAATCAAACCTAAGACCCTCTGGTGCACAGGCTGACACTCCAACCACTGAGCATGCCACTCAGGACCGTTACGACTTTTTAAAAGATAATTTTAGTATCATACAGTACTTGTACCTTATAACTTGATCTTTCAACTTATCAAATTATCTTGAGTATCTTGTGAATTTTTACATTTTTAGTTACTTTATTGCTTTTAACTGCAACTTAGTATTCCACTAAAGACACATCATAATTCATTTAAACAATTCTTTACTGATGAATATTTGGATAGTATCCAGTTTTTCAACATTACAGTCAACAACAACAAAAATGTTGAATATGTCCAGTTGAATCAGTATTTGGGTAAAATAAATTTTTAGATGTGGAATTTGCCCTTCATATTGGTTTCCCAGGACTGCTGTAACAAAGTACCACAAGCTGGGTGACTTGAAACAATAGAAATTTATTGTCTCAGTTCTGAAGGCTAGAAATTCAAAATTAAGATATCTGCAGGACCATACTTCCTCTGAAACCTCTCCTGCCTTTTCCTAGTTTCTCGTGGTTGGCAGTCTTTGGCATTTATTGTCTTGTAGCTGCATCATTCCAATCGCTGCCTTCAGCCCTTCAGCATCACATAATTCTCCCTGTGTGTACCTATCTTCACATGGCTATTTTCTTATAAGGACACCACTCATTTTGGATTAGGGACCAATTCCACTTTCCACTCCAGGTTGACCTCATCTAAACTAATTACAACTGCAACCACCTTATTTCCAAATCAGGTCATATTCTGAGGTACTGGGGAGCTGAGGGTTAGGACTTTAACATGTCTCTTTTTGTGGGGGGGGGGCAGACACAATTTAACCTATAACATCCTAAGGGCTTTAAATTTTTTAATAGATGACAAGTTTCTTCCCAAAATATTATGTCAATTTAGATTCTCACCAATAATTTATGAGAGTGCCAGTTTCTCATCTTTCAGCTATACTCAGTATTTTTTCTTATTTTCTAATCTAAGTAAAAATTTCTAACTCATTTTATTTTGCATTTAAAAAATTAATTAACTAGAGGCTCAGTGCATGGATTCATGCACCATTTGGGGCTCTTGGCATGGCCTGCAGGGATGGGGCTGAAATGGGCATCCAACATCCCCCAAGGGAAGTGTCAGGTGGCCAGGGAGGAACCATTCCACTCATCCTGGCTCTGCTAATCCCTGTCAGCTGATGTTTGCCTCCCCTTCATACTCCCCCCCCTCCCCCTCCCCCACACACACTATCTTCTAGCACCACCCCTCACATCTCCTGGTCTACCACACCCAGCTATGGAGAAGTGGGTTCCTAGGCCAGAGCTACCACAGCCTCACTAGGGGTGCAGACCAAAGCTCAGAGAAGGGAGGTGAATGCCTGAGGGATGGAGTGGACCAGGGAGTTGTGGTAGCTGCATGGCGAGGCTGCCCACTTTGCTCACTGTCCTGCAAGTCCTGGGGTGGTTCCAGTCTGATAAGGGGAGGCAGGTGCTAGGGACAGAGTTTATGGTCTCTTTTTTTCCCCTCCCTCTGCCCCTCCATCCCAGCTGCTAGGGAGGACATGGCCAGAGGGGTTGATAAGGATTGGGGGCAGTGGTATTTGGGCCAATGGCCCAGTCTCCCAATCTGAACTGCAGCTCAGACCTACCTGCTTGCAATCTTTCGCATGTTTCTCTTTTTGTCTGTCCAAGCTGGTGATCAGTGCATGTCATAGCAACTGGTCAACATGTCAACCAGTCGACCAGTCATTTAGGCTTTTATATATACAGATTAAAAGATTTTTCATTTGATCTACTGTTCACTTGCATTTTTGTAATTTTCTCCTATTATTTTTTGCTCATGTTCTATTTCATTGTTTATCTTTTTCTTATTGATTTATAAGTGTTTTTGTTTATTAGAGAAATATATAACCTCTTTGCTTATTATATATGTTGTACTTTCCCTCCAACTTGTCCTTTAGTTGTCTTTGTAGTTTATTATTTTATTGAGATATAATTGACAAATACATTGCATTAGTTTTAGATGTACAACACATGATTATATATATATATATATATATATATATATATATATATATCAAACAATTATCAAAATAATTGAACGGCCATGAGACAGGGTCTCTGCAACCAAGGGGAAGTTTGCAGGACCTGCCAGTTTTACTGCTATTGCAGGACCGAATGACTGTTCAAAGAATGACCTTCCCACAATATGAAGGCTCATCAGATGTCACATCAGCCCTGCTGATTTAACCACGTCCTCCTGACACAACTCCACAATATCTTTGATGTTAAGGATTGAACTTCAAGGTAGCTCATCTGAGAATCCCTCCATAGAATGAGCACCTGCTGAACACCAAATGTCTCCTGCAGTGTTTCTCAAAGTGTGATCTGTGGACCACCTGTCTCACAATTGCCCAAAATGCTTGTAACAAATGTAAATTCCTAGGCTCCACCCAGACCTACTATATCAGCATCTTTGGGAGTGTGTCCAGGAGTCTGCATATTTGATAACATCCCAGATTATTCTAATTTATGCACATTGACATTTGAGCTCTCCCACATAATATGAAAAAACACAGAAGTTCCCTGGAAATATATAACAATGATGGTAAACTCTAACCCATATTCACTTCTTTGTTCATTTATTCATTCAACAAATATTTTTAAAAGTAAAGTCTTATGTAAGGCATTGTGTCATGTACTGTCAAAAGTTAAATTTGACTACTTAATAGTTGTTCCTATTCAATTCAACAAACAGCTGATAGATGCTCACTCTGCTCCAGGAAAGGTACAAGGTGCTGAGATCCATCATAAATAAGCAGTTCTTGGCCCCCTAAGACCTGGGCAGGGAGGGTGGTCCTCATAGAAGCAATGTAACACAGTATGAGAGGCACTATTGAGGTTTGAATAAAATACATGAGACCAGAGATGGAGAGTAATTATATTAAAGGGCAAGGAAAAAAAAGATCCAAAAAGGTTTCAGAGTTGAGATAGCATTTGAAGTGAATCCTAAAGAATGATTAGAATTTTGCCTAGAGGAATGGATAAGAGCAAGATGAGCATTCTGGGCAGAGGGAGCAACCATAGCAAAAATATAGACACAAAGATTCAGGGCAGAAGGGCAGACACAAAAATGCAAGGTCCAGTCAGTGGTTTGATGTGATTCGCCTACAGGGTGCCTGCCAGCAGGAAACTGACTGGAAATGAAGCCAGACACAGGCAGGTGACGGATTGGAAGGAACAATGACTATTATTCCAGAGTCTGAACTTGGTCTTAAGAGCCAGTGATTTCCAAACCTGGCTATGCAGATTCCTAAGCACTATCCACTCCCAGTCTGTCATTCTGGGGTGGGGTCAAATAGTCGGTGTTTTCACGAAGGTCTGCAGACAATGCACAGCCATGGCTGGGTTCCACTGCAGTGAAGATTGTCAGGACTTTCAGTAAAGGAAAGTCATTATCATCATTGGACTGTGGGCAGGCCCAGGAGTAGAGTGAAATAAATGAGATATTTATGGAGCAAAATGTAAGGAGAACTTCACTCTCAGTACTTGCGTGATCCTGAGAGTAGTGTCTCTTTAAGTTTTGTGCCTTTGGCACCTCACTCACTTCACTCTAATCCCAGCTCTGACACAGGGACAATGGAAAGGCTTGGAGATGGGGAAGGCATATATCAGAACAGGCCACAAAGAAGCCAGTACAGAGGAATCCTCCTAGGTTCAGATGAGAAATAAGGAGGCTTTTGGGATGGAGAAAAGATCAGAGAAGCACCTGAAAAACTGGGTATGACTCAGGGCAGCAGCCTAGGTAGACACTGGGGTTGTTCTGGCCTGAAGCAAGGATGGTGGGCTCTGAAATAGCAAACATGAAGTAGGTTTGGGAAGTGATAAAGGGTCCATTTGGGACACATTAATTGAGTTCTTGCAAGAAGTTTGGCAGAACTATACCATCACTTCCTCCTAAAGATATATTCTTATACATCCTATTACAAATCTCAACAAATTCAACAATTATTAAGCACCTACTATACACAAATCCCTGTTCTAGATTGTGCATAAGATCCTTGGTCCTCAGGACCTCATATATGCAAATGAGTAATTCTAGTGTGCATTAGTCTATATTAGATCCAATGATAAAGTATCAATAGTGTCGTGGATACCTAAAGGAAGAATTCATAAGATTAATTCTGTCAATAGGGATTGGAGAAGAAGGCTTTTTGGAGGTGATATCTGAGCTGGCTCCTGACTGTAGCTACAGAGGAGGAGAGCAAGCAAAGCAGAGGAAAATTTGAGCAAAACTCAGAAGTCCTACAGAGTATCAGACTACAGAGAATATTAGAAGACACATTCATTACACACTTATGCATGTACAGAACACAGTATGGCAACCAAGAGAACACACCTCATAGGCTTCCAGCTATGGGGAAGCTCAATTGACCTAGGGTCCAACTGCTACACTCTGAAATCCATAGCTGCTCTCAGCCAATTACCGAACAGAACAGGGATTCTGAGAGAGGCCATTTCCAGTATATATGGACTCCTTTGATGACCAATTTTGGCTCAGTAACCATCTTGAACCTTACTGAGACTACGCAGCTATGTAAGACACTTCTGCCCATCTTCCCTTTACTCCCCTTCACTCAGGGTCAGATTATATTGGAGCCTGATGACTTCCACAGCTTTTTGAGGAACCTTCTCAGTTTCTTTCACTCCAGACTAACTCAGTGAAGTATGTATTATGGAGGTAATAATATCCAGGCAGTTCTTTCTCACAGTTTTTTACATAATGAGTCATCCTTAAATACCCTAGAGCTATCTGTTCAAAGAAATTTAGCAGAGAAATATTTTATTTTAAAAGAAAAACACCCAACCATATCTGAAAATGCATATATCAAGATCACTCAAAAAGGGGTGCAGCTGGGAAGAAAACACTTTGGGGGCCCAGCAGTAGCCTCAGTGGAGGTGACAGCTGAGCAGTATTGAGTTGTGGACCTCCTGCTGAGTGCCTGGCCCAGCCTCATTGGCTCTCTGCTTTCTCAAGTAGTACACAATGACTACTTTCTAAGGGTCTCTGATTTTCTAAAAATCACATGGGATAGTGGAAAGAGGCTTTGGAGTCAAGCAGACCTTGGTTCAGATAGCAAGTGTGCCACTTTCTGAATGACCTTGAACTGGTTCTGTAACCTTTCTGAGCTGCTCTTCTTTCATCTGCAAATTGGGGCTAGCACATAGAACAAGCAGAGTTACTGTGAGGACTAGAGATAAAGTATACAGTGTCAGGTACTCTATAATTGGGAGTTTCTTATGTTTGTTAGTTTTATCAAAAAAATGGGGTTGAATTTACAACCAACAAAATAGTGTAATATTATAAAATGATTGTTGCTTCAAGCCACTAAATTTCGCAGTAATTAGTTATATAGAAATAGATAACTTTCAGAAAGAGTCTGCCTTTGTATGGTGCCCATGCAACCCTAAGGACTTGAAATGACTTTGTACTCTGAATGCCTTTTTAGACTGAGATTATAAGGGTCTTAAAATTTGTTGCCTGCTCACCATCTCAGAGCTCAAAGTGTGTATTGGGGGATACACAGAGGAACCCTCCCAGGCTCAGGCTATAAATTGATTCATTTCCTTCAATCCTAACCTTCTGTTTTCTTGACCATTGTTTTAAAATGTGGCAGATTAAAGGTGTAGAGAGAAAGAGAAAGAATATAAAAAAGAGAGAAAACTGAAAGAAAGGAAGGGTAGGTTTCAGATTGCTTGACATCTTCTCAGAAATGAAGGACTAAAATAAAAACCTCCATGTGGAAAAAGGGGCCAGTTTTCATCCACCCTTTGGAAACTCCACCCATTGTTTGATACCAGCCCCACCTTAGAGGATGAATCAAGACAAATAGCTAATAGCCAACAGAACTCCTTTATCTTCAGTTTCTAATTGACATTGGTTCATTCTTTCATTTATTCACTCCATAAGCATTTACTGAATAATTGTTATCTGTGGGAAAAATGAAAAATATGGTATAATTGTAGTGTTCTGCTTCATCCACTTGTAACTCAAAATAAGATGATATCTCATTTTATAATCAAATCAATAAAGTTCTGTACTTCCATTCCAAGAGCAGGAAATCCATTCTCCTCTCCTGGGGTTTCCTACCTATGACATATTCAAGAAGCCCACAGATACATAGACAATAGGGTGCTGAAGGCTTGGAGTGGGGTTGGGCAAAATGGAGGGGGTTAATCGGGGGGAAAAAGGAGGACATATGTAATACATTCAACAATAAAGAATTACTTTAAGAAAAGAAGCCCACAGGTGCTTACTCAAATCACTTCAAAGAAAATCCATGTTGGCTGACAGAAGAAACCACCCTCTACCATCTTTGCTGCAGCATGGCTTCACTGCAGAACTGCTGAAAACAGGGAGTCAAATTCTTTAGCTAAAAGAAATGCTACATGAAAGAATCTTCAATGGCTATTTTAGTTTTAATGTGCATTGCACTGAAATAAAGTGCACATTGTATTTTTTCCTCCAAGTGTTTTGTTAAATATGGAATATTTTAGCATGTTGTTTTTAATGTATACATTATTTTTTAATGTTTTATTTATTTATTTATTTATTTATTTATTTATTTATTTATTATAGAAGCTATCTTGACTTATAATTTAAAATTTAATTCTCTATGGGATAAACCTATGCACATTAGAAACTTCTATAATGTTGAGTTTTGGTTACAGATTGTAATATAAAGTACTTTTAAATGGCTCCTATATATAGTTTAAAAGAAGATAAGAATTGTAATAATTTAGAAATGTAATATTCTTTAATGTAATGTACTTTTAAAAACACCTGTGTGCTGTACAATGATTTTTTATATAGTGAAATCATTGCCTTTTAGTGTTAAAGAAAGAGAGAAAGAAAGAAAGAAAGAAAGAAAGAAAGAAAGAAAGAAAGAAAGAAAGAAAGAAAGAAAGAAATGCTACAGTGGCTGAGGCCCATGGCCCAGAGAGTTAAGGTTGGTGTGGCCAACTTGCCACCAAAGTCAGCTGCCTAGTAGCCTCAT
This sequence comes from Antrozous pallidus, assembly GCA_027563665.1. Taxonomy (NCBI): domain Eukaryota; kingdom Metazoa; phylum Chordata; class Mammalia; order Chiroptera; family Vespertilionidae; genus Antrozous; species Antrozous pallidus. Next base: position 46,327,001 of record CM050523.1, read on the forward strand.
CAACTTCAGATGCTTCAGACATCAGTGGGACAGATCTTTAGGAAAACATCACATACTCAAAATCCTTTCCTGCTAAGAAATGCCATGGAACCTGGGTGACCAAGTCAGTCAGAGGTTCCAAAGTAGCCACAAGATATACCCCAAACCAGACTTCTTCTAGTGTCAGTCAGATCAGATTCATTTCTGTCTCAATATTAACCACTTGTCATTCCCCTTAGTCTAACAGTCAGTCAAAAATTGCCTAACAATACATTCCCATTGTCCCTGGTCATTTCATTATAATAAAACAATAGTCTCCCTCCCTTAGAGAGTTGTTACATGCAAAAACTCAGATAACAACAGAGTAACAATAATACATTGAATTACAGAAATTTAGAAGTAGAATAGACTCCAAAGACCGTATAGTTCAACCTTCGCATTACACCAACAAGGAAATGCTCAGAGGCTTAACCAGCCTGGGCAAAGCCAGGCACAGCATTTGGTAGTTGAGTCCAGGTCTACAATGCAAGCTTATTCCTCCAGATTTTCATGTGACTGTCTTCACTCTCTTGGCCCCTAAGCTAATCTGAATGATACTTAAATAATATGAAGGTTTTACTCTTTTTTTCTTTGCCTAAGAAAAACAGAAACATTCCTTGTTAAGCCAAGGCTAGGTCTGACAGAGCTTAGCAGCTGGAAGTGTCTTTCTAAATCTGGAAACACCACATCTCCTTTTTAAAAGTGGGAGCAACAATTTGTGCCTCTTAAATGTGAAAAAAAAAAAACACGTATTTCTTTGTGAGGAAAAAAATAACTGCCATAAAATTGCTGAAGACAAATATTGGTCAAAACAGTCAGCAAAGCAAGAGATACAGAATTTGTCAGAACATTCACTTTATTCATGTGCCAAAAGGGGGAAAAATACTAGCAAATTATTTTCCATTTGCAAATATCTTCTGTGAATTTTCTCAGAAGATAAATGTATAGGAACTCATGAGTTGCACGAATTGAATGCCCAAAGTGTTTGATAAAGAAAACAAATTGAAATAGGACTAGAGGGGGGAGGGGAACCTTCATTGACCCTGTAACAAAATATTTCCACCATTACCATTCAGGTTTCTCACTCAATCCCCAGTGGAGGATATGCTGAGGCCACCTACCTATGTTGATGTTTCTCTCCCATCTCTCCCCCCCCCCCTTTTTAGAAATCAATTTAAAAACTTTTTAAAGAGACGATGGCATTCTTCCTAATGAGGAAAAATCAGAGGCTCGTCCTACAGATGGTAGGCAGAATCCAAGGCAGTACCCAGGCACAGAGGAGACAGCAGCAGCATCTGGTTACCAGAGCTGAGCTCAGGCAGGAAGTAGACCAGCAGAATGAGCCTGAGACCCCCTGGAACTCCTTCAGCAGATCTGCCTCAAATCCAGGAGCTGGGATGAGGTGGGCATCAGGAAAGAGGTGCATATGTAATATTGGGAGAGAGGTTGTTGGTTGAGCCTGATGTCTCCCAATGCAATTGTGACAAGCCCCTTTGAGGTCAAGAACTGTTTGCTCCTCTGCCTCCAAATCTGAGTATATATAGTAGGTACTTAGTAAGTGTAAATGTAGTTGAGTTTAATTAAAAGGCCATCCTCAGTTAATTATTTAGAACCCCATTGTGAGGAATAGCTTTATGTCAAGGACACAGATGGTCCCCAGAAAAGGAACGGTTTCATATAACCTGATTCTGTAGATGACAGTGATTGACAGATATAATCTCATAGGCCCTGACAAAGGACACTGGGAATTCAACAGCCTGTCAACCTTCAGAGAGTCTTCGCTGGTCCTCATGCTGACCATGCTGTGAAATCACCAGATTATCTGAGGAGCCCATCGGGGTCTTCAAAAGCTCCCTTTCTGTTCTCATCATTTTGTTAGTCCTTCCTTCTGTTTTGGAGACTAGCTTAGGACCTGCCTACAAGTAACCTAACAACCCAGCACATTCCTGATTGCTTACTGGGAAGGTAAAAGGGGAGATCAGTGCATCAGAATTAGTTCCCAGGTGCACTATTCCTAAAGAGCCAGCGTTCGTGATTTAATACAGAAACCTGCATCCTAAAAGGGGCAGTGTTGGGAATCTGTTGAGTTTACTATCTAGACATTAGGTCATCTACACCTGTCAGAAAAGAATACATTCCTGTAGAACACACAGTAGAGATGCATAGTTTCTGCTGAGGTAAAGGCCAGCACTGGCCATTTGGATGGACATTTCATACATTTGCACAAAAGTTGTATTTTTTCCAGAAAGATGTGAAGATAAGCAGATCCCACCTGAAGCAAAATTATGAAATTGAGAGGTCAGCAGAATTTGCTTTAGATATCTCCAAATCTCCTTTACCCCCCTTAGTAATTAAGCCCTCCTTCCCCTCCTTGCTTCTTCCTGAAGTATATTTTTTAAGATCTGATAACACGAAACTATCTCCTTCACTTTACTGTGGTAACTGCCCAAGGTATTTGCATCTTAAAACATTTTATCATAGAAAGAAATGGTTTTGTAGGTAGGTCTCCCTTGAAAGAATTTTTAAGCAATATTAAGCAGGTAGAGGTTTTTGTTTGTTTGTTTGTTTGTTTGTTTGTTTGTTTGTTTTTAGAGGAAGGGAGTTTTTCCTGGTTTCCAAAATTACATTGCTCTATATCAAAGACTGGCTGGCCCCCAAATGTCAATAAGTGATTGTAAGTTTGCTTTGGATGCATCAGGTACTAGGAAATTACTTCAGAAAGAACATCCTAGTCTTCTTTTTCCCTCCCCCAACACTTAGCCTATACACTCCATTCCTCTGCTAAAGACTATTTGCAAACCTCTATGAATTACTAAAATATTTTGTGTGTATGTTATCTCATTTAATCCTCACAAAACACCTGTGAGATAAGGGTTATAATTATCCTAATTAAAACAATAATTCCACTTAACACTTCCTCTAAAAACACCATTTCCTTGGTTTAGTAATGCTGTACTCTCCAGGTTTTCTTTCTCCCCCCACTGCTCCTCCTCAGGGACCTTTGCTGGTTTCACTTCTCCCTGCCCCTTAAATGTTGGGATTCCCTGGACTTTCACTACACTGTAGTCCTAGCCATCTCATTCATTCAGGAACTTATTTGCAGCATGTATGTCTAGACTCCCACGTCTGCTTGGATATCTCACAGGAACCTAAAACTCCATGTGTCTAAAGCATAATGAATAATCTACACACACCACCCACCAACACCACTGAAAATTCTGTCCACTGGACAGTGTTCATTGATTCCTCTGTTATCTGGCCAAGTCCTATCTGCTATTCTCCCGATTATCTCTCACTGCCACTGCCATATCACCTTTCCATTTAGACTCCTATAGTGCTCCCCCAAATGGGTACCCACATCTACTTTGTCCCTCTTTAACACATTCTCTACATCAGTTTTTATTTTTTTTTTTTAAAAACTGTTTTGGGGGACCTATAGATATCCTCATCCTTACTGTGGACTCTGAAACTCAGGGCAGTATGGTCCCTACCTAACTTCCCAGGTTTATCTCATCCCACTGTCCCCTTCATTATCAACATTCCTGCCCTTCTAGAAATTCAATTGTCTTAATACCTTAGGACCTTTGCACTCCCTGTTTCTCTGACCTGGCTAAAATTTTAAAAATATATATTTTATTGATTTTTTACAGAGAGGAAGGGAGAGAGATAGAGTTAGAAACATTGATGAGAGAGAGAGACATCGATCAGTTGCCTTCTGCACACACCCTGCTGGGGATATGCCTGCAACCAAGGTACATGCTCTTGAACAGAATTGAACCTAGGACCCTTCAGTCTGAAGGCCGATGCTCTATCCACTGAGCCAAACTGGTTAGGACGCGTCTAGCTAATTTTTAATCATTCTCCAAATCTCAACTTAAAATGTCACATCTCCAAATAGGACTTCCCTGATTCCTTAGACAAAACTAAATCACTTTGGAATGTGTTCTGCAAGCACATAACCCTCATAACAATTGAAATGACATTTAATGTCTATCTACTTAGCTAAACTGTGAACACAAGAGTGAATTTTCCTCTCTCTCTCTCTCTCTCTCTCTCTCTCTCTCTCTCTCTCTCTCTCTCCCTTCTCTATTTCTCTCTCTCTAACAGCCAGTATCAACTGCCAGACTACATGAGTGAAGAGGCCTTCAAATTGTTCCAGCTGACACTCCACTCATCAGGATAGAGAAGTAAACCCTCCCTACTTTCTCCTGTTTCAATTTTTTGATTCACAAAAACCATGAAAAATAAATAATTACTTGTTTTAAGCCACTACATTTTGGGGTAATTTTATTTGCAACAATAGTTAACTAATACACAGTCTTTTTAAAAAAATATGTTTTTATTGATTTTTTAGACAGACAGGAAGGGAGAGAGAGAGAGCGAGATAAAAATACTAATGAGAGAACATTGATTTTCTGCCTCCTGCAAGCCCCCTACTGGGGACTGAGCCTGCAACCTGAACATTTGCCCTGACTGGGAATTATACCATGACCTCCTGGTTCATAGGTCAATGCTCAAACACTGAGCCACACTAGGCTGGCAATACAGTCTTATAAGCATGATGTCATCAATTGAGCAAGGCAGAATGATGTCCTGTAGTATAATGAGATGGGTAAGGTTCAGTATAGCAAATATGGTACAGCAGCAAAAACTTGATATATAGCTGAGGTAGGACAGTAAAGATGTACTGTTGTTCTTGCCAAGAAAAAGCGACCTGTCTCAGGTGTTTATATTTGTTAGGCTGTGGTGGTGGTGGTGGAGAGAGGAGAGACATAAAAGTGTTTGCTAGATTATTAGCTATTTTTCATGTGCCAGTGTTATCGGTTACCTCCAGTAAGAACCCCACATTTTGAACAAAAGTTGCAGTTAGAAATACCGGCTGATTAAGTTTATAATAATTCACTTTCATACTTTAAGACCCATCTATCTTCACTAAAATAAGAATGTGGTAGGAATTTCCACAGCTATAACTTTCAAAATTTTTGATGATGGCATTGATTTGTGAAATTTCCTTCAAAAGTTTAGTCAACCATTCAGTGAATAAATATTTATTGAGCACCCATTATGTGCCAGTCATTGTTTTAGGTATAAGGGTAGAACAGTGAACAGGACAGGCAAAATATCTGCCCTCGAGGATATTATTCTAGAGAGGAAAAGAGACTATATACAAACAAACAGTTGTACAATATATTGCCAGGTAGTAACAGGTGTAATGAGGTAATATTGCTTTTCTGTAAGCATTTTGCTAATTAGGGGGTGCTTCCAGAGCTTACATGTTGTCCTTCCTAGTATAATAGCCCATACTCCCTGAGTCAAAGAATTAATGTAAGAATTCTTCCAGCTGCTTATGTTGTTTAATTCTATTTGTGTCCTTAGATAATGGGTAAATAACCATGGAAAGAGAATTTGGGATCCTACAGAACTACCATGAGGTGCACTGGGTCAAAATTCCATGTGCTGCATAAATCCCAATGCTAATATGGTCTGGGTCCCCAGAAATTAGTGTAAGTCCAGGGTCAGTGTTGAAGAACCCCTGAATGTTTTGAGTGTTTCCCTTTCTCTTGATCACATTTGCAACTCAGTGGTTTCAGATCTATGAGGAAAGACAAGAAGGAAGATTCACAATTTATTATTGTGACACTGGTGTAAATTCAACCCTCATGCATAATTGATCACATCTTCACTCTAGAAGGTTTGCATTGTGAATTCATGCAGATCTAGAAATTGGATGAGGTTTTGTGACTGACTAAGATAATTGAAAATCAAGTAGCGCTTTACTAGCAGGCTGCCCATTTCTTTCTATCCCAGGAATCCCATAAACAATTACCAACACCAAAGATCTCTGTAGATTAGATCATTCTAATTACACTGGCCTATAGCCTATTCAAAAGCCAGTCACTTTGCCTCTGGCAATTAAGTCTAGGACTTGGGCTCTAGTCATGCCTTGCATTCTTCTATTCCTATTAGTTGATTTAACCCTCAAGCCTTAGCTTATATACTGCTACTTAATGTTAACCTAACCAAGGACAGAAGCCAGAATGTACTAATGTCTTTTTTCAAAGGGCTGCAATAATGTGGTTATAAACAAGCTTTCTCCAATTCCTCATCAAATGAACACCTCTCTTAAAACATCATGCAACTCTCAATTACTCTACCAATACAATTTTTAAGGCATAGATTTGCTTTGGACTTATGTCAAGATCTTCAAATGAAGCTCTAAAAAGCTATCTGGAACATTTTGCAATAATCTAATCTGAGTAGAAAGGAGTTTGGAGACCTTTCTAAATTCTTGCAAATACCATTCTCATTTTAATATTTGAGGAAATGTGCTTAGGTGAACTCCCCAAATAAAAAAAATTCCCTAGCAGATCCTCCAGAGCAGGTCTTCCTACAGCAGGTCTTCATTTTTCAGAAAGATATTCATCACCCCTGCCTCATCTTTAGAATATGTTCACTATTGGTCTTTCCCGAAGAAACATCTTATTCAGCACTTATTGCTTCTTTCCATTTCAGTGATGGGGAGATGTGCTAGCTGTATGAAAGGAGAGATCAATAATTTCTGGTACTTAATATATAGTACACTTGAGAGGGAACTCAAGATTTAGAGCAATGAGCCAACTCGGGGTTAATAACTGTGGAATCAAAAGTGATTTCATCAGATGCCATTTGAATTTCTAATTCCACCCCTTCACTTATTCCTTATTGCCCCATTCTCAGAGAATCTCCAGTGCATTCCATCTCCACAGACCTGTAAACCATCACTCAAAGAAAGCATTTCTCAGTCTCACATTACAAGTCTATCTATGCACTTTGGAAAAGGGCACAGAGTTCAGGGGATAGCTTTTATAGAGGTCTGAGTCTTTCTCCAGCATTTCGAAACACTTCTAATTCTTTTGTGGCTTACTTTTTGTTTTGCACTCTTTTTTTCTTTGCTCTTGTCGAGGGTTGCTTCTGCTCCTCAATTCAGTGTCCCCACAAAAGATTATTTACTAAGAAGTGCTTTGGGAAGCTGCATGGTGGAATGGAAAGGGAAGGAATTCTGGAGTTATACCTGGGTTCAAACCATGGCTCTCAAGTCACTGGCTGTGTAACTTCAGCCACACCATTTGTACTCTGTGAACATCAATTTCCTCATCTGGAAATGAAGAAAATCAATCCTACTTCACAGATTTATTATCAGAATTAGAAAAAATATATAAAATACCTATTCAGATGCTTGGCATATGAGAGGTAATTTATTAATAAATAAACCAGTATATAGTATATATACCAATATATTAGTATATATTATTGATAATTATATTTAAACTAGAAGCTCAGTGCACAAAATTCGTGCATGGGGTGGGGGGGAAGTCCCTCAGCCCAGCCTCCAATCTGGGACCCCTCAAGGGATGTCCAACTGCCTGTTTAGGCCCAATCCCAGTAGGACCGGGCCTAAACGGGCAGTTGGACATCCTTCTCACAATCCAGGACTTCTGGCTCCAAACTGGTCACCTGTCTGCCTCCCTGATTGCCCCTAACCACTTCTGCCTGCCAGCCTGATCATCCCCTAACCACTACCCTGCCAGCCTAATTAGTGTCTAACTGCTCCCCTGCCAGCCTGTTTGCTCCCAACTTCCCTCCTCTGTCGGCCTGGTCACCCCTAACTGCCTTCCTCTGCAGGCCTAATTGTCCACAACTGCCCTCCCTTGCAGGCTTGCTTTCTCCCAACTGCCCTCTCCTGCTGGCCTGATCACCCACATCTGCCCTCCTTTGCAGGCCTGGAACCTCTCAATGGCCCTCCCCTGCTGGCCATCTTGTGGCGGCCATCTGTGTCCACATGGGGACAGGATCTTTGACTACATGGGGGCAGCCATCTTGTGTGTTGGAGTGATGGTAAATTGTATATTACTCTTTTATTAGATAGGATAGAGACCTGGTGCATGGGTGGGGACCGGCTGGTTTGCCCTGAAGGGTGTCCTGGATCAGGGTGGGGGTTCCCTTGGGGTTTGGGGTGGCCTAAGCAAGGGTCCTGTGGTGGTTTTCAGGCTGGCCACACCCCTCAGCAACCCAAGCAGAGGCCCTGGGATCTGGAATTAATTTATGTTCTACAATTGAAACTTTGTAGTCTAGGGTGGAGTCAAGCCTTCTGCTTGCTCAACAGCCACTTCTGTTTGGATTTATTTAAATTCTATAATTGAAACTTTGTAGCCTAGAGTGGAGGCCTAGATGCTAGGGCTACAGAAGCTTGGCTTCCTCCATCACCTGGGCAACCCTAGCCTCTGCTCTCTCCAGCTCCATGGCTGCCACCATTTCTGTCGGAATATAGCTTCTATAATTGAAACTTTGTAGCATTGAGTGGAAGCCTAGGCTGGCAACAGCAGGAGGAAAGCTTGGCTTCCTCCATTGCCGGGAAAACCCAAGGCTCCCTCCTGCTCTCAGTGGTGGCAGCCATCTTGGTTGGGGTTTATTTGTATAATTTGCTCCTGATTGGCTGATGGCCGTGGCTGTGGGTGTGGCCTGATTGGAAGTATGGTCAATTTGCATATTACTCTTTTATTAGATAAGATTGTTCTTTCTACTTTTGAGTCTTTATTAAATAGGCACATTTCTAAGCTCACTACACATATTAATTTTTTAATCTTTTCAACAACTGTATACATAGGCATTATTACTCACCTAGTGTTGCAATTGAGCACACTGAGGCACAGAGAGGCTAATTAACTTACCTAAGGTCAGTGGCTTCTCCACCTCCCCCTGCTTTTAAGAAGTGTTTGGGGTGCACCCCTGGATGGTGCTGGCATGCTTGCACCTGTTGCTGACGCCTTCAGCAGGTGCGAGCAGGGCCAGCTCTGTCAGCACATGGGAGCAGCAGTGGTGGCAGCAAGGCTGCCATTGAACAGGAGACCTGGGAGGCCATGGCAGGAGGGACCAGGCAAGGGCACAGGGATGGGTCAAGACCTTCCTCTATGCTTACGGCAGCCTCTCGGCCCACAGTTCCATTCAAGGTGCACGAATTTGTGCACTGGGCCCCTAGTATTGACAATGTTAAAAAGAGAGGTATTTGAATGTGCCATAAAGACCAGCAGAGTCACTCTCTACAGAGGTAAGCTTAATTTATTCTCAGCCATGAGGTTATCCCAGGACCCTGCTGTAAGATGCCTTCAACTATAGGTAATAGAAAGTGACCCTAAACTGGTCTCTAAAGGAAATATATTAGTCCACTTAATCACAAGTCCAAAAGACAAGCTTTAAGTTTGGTTGCTTCAGTAACTCAATGAGATCCTAAAATACTCAGATTCTTAAAAAAAAATAAAATAAAATATATATATATAATTGATTTTTTACAGAGAGGAAGGTAGAGGGATAGAGAGTTAGAAACCTGGATCAGCTGCCTCCTGAACACCCTCTACTGGTGATGTGCCTGCAACCAAGGTACATGCCCTTGACCGGAATCGAATCTGGGACCCTTCAGTCCCCAGGCCAACATTCTATCTAGTGAGCCAAACCAGCTGGCACAAGGCTCAGATTCTTTCTACTTATCTGGATTGCTGTCCTCTGTCAGCTTCATCCCGAAGCTGCCTTGCCTCATGATTCTGTAGTGATTGGAACTACATGATTCTACATTCCCATCTAGAGTAAAAATAAAGAAGCTCCAATGCTCTACTAGAAGAGTAAAGAAATCCTTTCCTAAACACTACACCTGTCTACACACACACACACACACACACATTTCAGTGGCCCAATTAGCATGCACATTTACAAATCAGTCACTGCCAAGAAGATGGATTTACACTTAAGCCAATTAGCTCATTCCTAGAACTTGGGGGTGTGGTCATCTTCCCCGAGGCACACAGATATGAAGGGAAGAGAGAAAACTGGAAAAAAATTATGATTCTCTGAGGACAGGGGCAGGTAGAGATGATAGACAACCAGCATATCTAGACTCCCAAAAGTAGATTATCTATTTTCCTACTTTTCTTGGCCTTGATTTTATTTTCTACTTTATTTAAAAGAGTTATTTAAGATACAATAAGAGTAATACTAATAGCTACTCCTCATGGAGTGAGCTTACATGATAATATGTATGAAAAGGTTTTTAACACTTTATAAATAAGAGTTATAATTATTGTTGCTGTGCTGCTGTTGCACTTGGGGTTTACTATTCAAAGTATGTTGTGTGTCCTTTGGCCCGGTAGCTCCGTTGATTAGAATATCATCGCGATGTGCCAAGATTAAAGGTTCAATCCCCCATCAGGGCACATATAAGAAACAACCAATAAATGCATAGAAAGTGGAACAACAAATCAATGTCTCTCTCTCTCTCTCCCTTCCTTTCTCTCTCTAAAATCAATATAGTGGTTAGTAGCAAGGCAAGAACAGCAGAGACCATGTGGCTGCTCCATTTCGCCCATTCCCACCTTCGGGAATCCACTTTCTCCCACCCTAGACACTCTACACTGCCCAAAGCAACCTTGTCCTGGTATTCTAATCAGGTTTATCCTGACATCTAGCATTTTGGATTTCCAAATTATTTCTCCCTTGCAATCATCCCACCATCAAATCTCATTTCCTAGCACAGGGGCTCTGAGCTGAGTTCTAGCCCCTAACTTCACCTCTCTGAACTTGACTTCCCTCTTTAGTGAAATGAGATGATTAGACTAATTAATCTCTAAGGCACCTTCAAGCTTTAACCTTTTAAAACTCTACTAGAGGCATAGTGCACAAAATTTGTGCATGAGGCGGGATGTCCCCTCAGCCTAGCCTGCACCCTCTCCTATCTGGGACCCCTTGGGGGATGTCCAACTGCTCATTTAGGCCCGATCCTATTGGACATCCCTCTAACAATCCAGGACTGCTGGATCCCAATTACCTGTCTTCCTGATTGCCCCTAATTGCTTCTGCCTGCCAGCCTGATCACCCCCTAGCCACTCCCTTGCCAGCCTGATTGATGCCTAACTGCTACCCTGCCAGCCTGATTGCCCCTAGCTGCCTTCCTCTGCTGGCCTGGTCACCCCTAACTGCTCTCCCCTGCCAGCCTGATCACCCCTAAATGCCCTCCCCTGCTATCCTCATCACCCCTAACTGCTGTCCCCTGCTGGTCTGGTCCCCCCAACTGCCCTTGCCTGGAGGCCTGGGTCCACCCAAACCACCCTCCCTGAAGGCCCAGTGACCCCCAACTTCCCTCCTCTGCCAGCCTGGTTATCCCTAACTTCCCTTCCCTGCAGGCTTGATTGCCCCCAACTGCCCTCCCTTGCAGGCATCGTCCCCCCAACTGCTCTCCCCTGCAGACCTGGGTCTACCCCAACTGCCCTCCCTTGCAGGCCTGGTCCCTCCCAACTACCCTCCCCTGCTAGCCTGATCACTCACAACTGCTCTCCCCTGCTGGGCATCTTATGGCGGCCATCTTGTGTCCACATGGGGGCAGCCATCTAGTGTGTTGGAGTGATAGTAAATTTGTATATTACTCTTTTATTAAATAGGATGAATTTCAGGCAACAAGCATTGCTCAGTCTCATGTTATAAGTCTGTGCACTTTGTGAAAAGGAGTGAAATTTTTAAGGAGGTGAAGAAAAGGATTTAGGGTGGAGGAATTTTAAGCAATCAAGTAGCCAGTTAGCAAGGCTACCCTAATTTTGGAGTTCCAAAGATAGACACACACACACACACACACACACACACACACACACACACACACAATACATGTTAGTAATCAATAGCGAATATCACAACAGAAATGAGGCAACCTAATAAAACAGATATGGGCCCAAGTACAGGGCGGACCTGAGAGATATGTGAGGGACTAGGAAGTGAGACCACAACCTTAGATAAATTTGGTAGAGCTGAGAATTCCACTGAGGGCAGAGAATTATTACTGCTGTGTGCATTGTTCTGATAGGCCTGTATGAGCTAAAATCCAAGAGGATTTCTAAAGAGATCTTTCTGATCTTCCAAATACAGGAACACATCTACTACTGGGGTCTGATTTGTTTTGCTTTTCTTTCCTTCCTAGTTTCAGTTGGGCCTCAAAAGCAGAAAGGCCAAAATCCAACAAGAAAATCTGTTTCTGTTATACTCTCTTGGCTGCTTAGCAGAACTCTCTTGGCAGACTTTCTGGTGATTTGTCCAAGCCTGAGGCCTCTCTTCCCTGGAGTTTCCATCACCTTGTTCGGGAGAAAAGAAGCCCTAAGCATCACTATGCAGCGCCTGAGAGGCAGTTGCTCTTTTTCTTGGCTAGGAGTCCTTCAGCTCTTTTCCTCTAAAACAGGGGTTCTCAACCTTTCTAATGCCGCGGCCCTTTAATACAGTTCCTCATGTTGTGGTGACCCCCAACCATAAAATTATTTTCGTTGCTACTTCATAACTGTAATTTTGCTACTGTTATGAATCATAATGTAAATATCTGTGTTTTCCAATGGTCTTAGGCTCTACAGCAGCGGTTCTCAATCTGTGGGTCGCAACCTACAGGTTGAGAATCGTTAGCAGGGTCACCTAAGACCATTGGAAAACACAGATATTTACCTTATGATTCATAACAGTAGCAAAATTACAGTTATGAAGTAACAACGAAAATAATTTTATGGTTGGGGGTCACCACAACATGAGGAACTGTATTAAAGGGCCGCGGCATTAGAAAAGTTGAGAACCACTGCTCTAAAGAGACAAGGCAACCTGAACTCAAGGGAACAGAGAATAATAATTGTAATGATAATAATTGCAAGCAGCTACCATTTATTGCCTGCAAATTATTTCTCAGGCATGAAATTAAGAACTTTATATATTATTTCAATTACTAATTAAGTTGTAATGGCAAATATTAATATGGCATAAAAACATTAAAAGGGATAAAAATGGGTATTTCATTTTGATAAAATGTACAGTCTATCAGGAAGCTATACCAGTCATGAATTATTATCCACCTAACAAAATAATTTCAGAAATGTATAAAGCAAAAATGCTAGAAATACAAGAAAAAATTAACAGGACCACTATCATTTTAGAGAATATTAACATACTTCTCTCTAAAATAGATCAAATAGACAAAAATTAGCTAGGTATATCAAGAATTTATATAGCATACTGACAAGTTATACAGAACTTTGCACTCAACAGAGATTACACATTGCTCTGGAACATATTGAAACAGTTACATTTGACCATGTTTTAGGTCATATAGAAAATCTGCACATACTAAAAAAGACAACACGCACACAACAAAACCACGGTTTTCATGCAAGCACTTTTAATAACCTAAATGCAGTGCGACTTAGAAATTAACAAGAGAAGGATACCAAAATAATAATAATAATAATAATAATGATAATAATAATAAATCCACTTACTTGAAATTTTCAAACACCTTTATAAATGTATATTAGGTATATCAGTTGGGGTTTAGTTAGAGAGATTTATTCCCTGTGGGGGGAATAATTTGTTATTCTTAAATACAGATATGGAATCTTATGCAGTTATGGGAGTTGGTTAAACAATGTCTGTAAGGCTGTTGTCATTGCATCTCATACTGCAACTGGAAGTTCTTGGATCAGGCAGTCAGGATGCAAAGTGGGAAGAGCAAGAACAAGTTGGAATCCACAAGCACAAGCTAGAGTATATGAGGACAGGATAAAACTTATGTCAGTTCTTGCCTCTGATTTCAGTCATGCAGAAGCCTGGGCTTTTTGTCACACAGCTAAACACACACACACACATGCACAAGCATACACACACACACCAACTGCATATTAGCAACCAATAGTGATCATTACAACAGGAATGAGAACATCTAATAACTCCTCTGAATGAGGAGTAAGAGAAGCTGGAAGAGGCTCCAAAAGAAGATGGAGAGTTCTGATCTTGGCCACTGCCCGACACCAACAAGGAGGGCTAGCAGGCAATTTACAAAATGGCTACTGCTTCACTTATACTCTACAAATTATCCAGGAGAATCTGGCTTGTAGTCCAGCCTAACTAGAAACATACATGAAAGAGAATACTGGGAAATGTAGTTCAGCCTAGCCAATATGACACCTTATAAAGCCATATAATCCATCCCTTGTCAACTTGGCACCCATGCATATCTCCATTTTAAAAAATATATTTTTATTGCCGAAACCAGTTTGGCTAAGTGGATAGAGCATCGGACTGCGGACTGAAAGGTCCCGGGTTCGATTCCGGTCAAGGGCATGTATCTTGGCTGCGGGCACATCCCCAGTAGGGGGCGTGCAAGAGGCAGCTGATCGATGTTTCTCTCTCATCGATGTTTCTGACTTTCTATCCCTCTCCCTTCCACTCTGTAAAAAAAATCAATTATATATATATATATATATATATATATATATATATATATATATGAAATTGATTTCAGAGAGGAAGAAAGAAGGAAAGACAGGTTGGGGGAGAGGGGATGTGGGAGGTTGGCTGGCCAGCCCCACATTCAATTGGGGTAAGGGGAGCAGGACAGGACAGGAGGAGGGGCCACAGACAGTTGGCAGGCTGGCCCTGCCCCCTGGTAGAACTCCCGGTTGAGGAGATAATTTGCATATTAGCCTTTTATTATATAGGATTACATAGGATTTTATTATATAGGGTATTAATTTAGAACATTCACAATTTGAAGGACCCTGCTTCAGGTCCACAAGGTGTTGCCTCCTATTTGGTGCCATAACTGAGCCTTCAAAAGATAATTATACTATTCCATCACATTAGTTGCTTCAGAATTATGGATAACATGGTAAAACCATGAGCGTGAGCCCATTGCCTCACTTCATTTGTTATGAATTAAGTTCCTTGGTCAAAAGGATATTGTATAGAATACCATGTATTGGATAAAGTATTCATTCAGTTCACAAATGGTAGTTTTGGCAAAAGTCCTGCAAGCAGACAAGCAGTAAAGGCAAATCCAGAGCAAATAAGTGTGATTGAGAGAAAAAAGGAAAAGTAGAAGTAAGAGGCATGGACATCTGGGCTATTTCCTCATGCAATTTACTTCTGTCTTCGGGACCTGCTTAAGTCCAACCTCACAGATACCACTTCTTTTTGATGATGCTGAACTCTTAGGCTTGGTGTGCAGACAGTACCCCAATTCACAATGGGCACCTCGGGTCATATGATAACTTGGTAGCTCAAGGTCAAGCATTAAGTTTCTACTAAGTCCCAGTAACAAGCCAAAAGTTGTTTCTAAAAGAATAGTTATCCACAGAAAATGGCATGGATTTGCTAAAAAATTCAAAGGGTCTGTACTGTGATTCACCTATGGGGTAGGGGCCTGCCAAATGATCCAAATAGCATCCCTATCTATGCACCACTAATACTTCAAGTACTATCATAGCTTCTGAGTCATATGTCCCAATTAACAGAACAGCTTACAGAGCAGCTTGACCTGTTGCAGAGCCTACTCTGGGATTCACTCAAAACAGGCAGCTTTTCTAGGTCACTCAATAAATGGGTCAAAATAGCTTGACCAAATGAGATATATGTTTCTTCCAACATCCAAATAGGCCCAGTAGAGACTGTGCCACTTTCTTAATATTAGGAGGAATCAGGATGCAGCAACTTATCCTTCACCTTAGAAGAGAAATCTCTTCATATCCCATATAATTGAAACCCTAGAACTTTCATCAAAGTGGCAGGTCCTTGAATTTTTGTGGGATTTATCTCCCACTCTCTGGCACACAAATGTCTTAGCAATGTGTCTAGAATAGTTTTCATCATGTCCAATAAACATAATACCATCAGTGGAATGGATCAGTGTGATGTCCTATGAAAAAGAAGGGCAATTAAGGTCCTTGCAGACTAGATATCAATGAAGGACATCTTATACAGTGAGAGTGTCTTGCTCTCTTGCCAGATGAAAGCTACCTGCTTCTGATGGCTTTTACCAACAGGTAAAAGAAAAAAGCATTTTCTAGATTAATAGCTACATGCCAGAAATGTACTGATTTGATCCAGCAACAAAACCACATCTAGAAAAGTAACTACAATAGACGGCACCTCCTGATTAAGTTTTTGGTAGGTCATTGTCATTCTGTTTGAATCCCATCCCCTACATCTTTCAAGTCCTTTCAAGTGGTACTAATCTCTGAAATTCTTCCAAGAATGCAGTATTGTCTTGGGTCTACTGATTTTCTAGATAGACACAGTGCTAGTGGCTTTCACTTGGTCTTTCCTACCATAACAGCCTGCATTCTATGTGTCAGAGAATCACTGTGGGATTCTGCCAGTTTCTGAGTGTGTCTATTCTAATTATGCATTATGGAATTGGGAAAATAACCATAAGGTGGGTTTGGAAATGCGCTGGGCCAGTTGTGAGATGGATTTGAGCCATGTATTGGTTATATATTGCTGCATAACAACTTGTTCTAAAATATAGAAGCTGTAAACAACAGTTACTTATTATTTTAACAGTTTCTGTGGGTCAGGAATCCGGAAATGGTTTAGCTGGGGGCCTCTAGTTTAATGTCTCTCATGAGATTGCAGCCAAGTTGTTACCTGGGGCTACAGCATTTCAAGACTTGATGGAGAATGAAGGAAACACTCTCAAGCTCACTCACTTGGTTGTTGGCACGCTTGTTTCTCTGGGTTGTTGAATTGAGGTCTTCTGGTCCTCACCATAACACATGAACATCTCTATAGAGTTGCTCACACTATGGCTGGATATTTTCCTCAGTGCAAGCTATCTCTAAAGAATGAACCACAGAGAGAAGCCATAGTCATTTTAGAACTGAATATAGGAAGTGTTATCCCATTTTCTCTACTTTATTATATTCATCAGCAAGTCACTAGGTCCAACTTACACTCAAGTAGAAAGGATTATACAAAGGTGTAAATATCAGGAAGTGGGGAACATTGGGGACCAGATTAAAGACTGGCAACTAAATTGGGTTATTGAAATAAAAATGAATACTATGAACAATTAAAAAATATACATTAAGAACCATAATAGCAAAATCCATGTGGTCTTCACACAACACATTCCATTGTACAGATTGGAAACTCAAGGCATAGAGTGGTGAAAAATATTTGCCCAACGTTATTTGTTAGTGACAAAACTGACACTCAAATCTCAATCTAATTACAAAGACTCATTCTGACTCTGAGCTGCCCTCCAAAATGTTCTCTAATGAGGTCATTTATTCCAGATTATTTCTGGTCACTTTTTTCTTTAATTCTTTTTCTTCCAACTTTTCACTTCTCTTCCATAAAAGAGAAAAACTGTTCAGGGACTGGCATACTTAGCTTATTGGATCAATTATGAAACACCCTGAAATGTGAGGTTATATTTTTCTAGAGATGAGATTATTTTCAGTGATAACTCATGGCCTATCACACTGAACTGTCTCTTCTTTTCTGATGATTTTACATCTTTCCTGTACCTTTTGCCTTCTGAGCAGGAGCTGGTGACATTGATACCGCATTTAAGCTCACTTGTTTCTTAGCAACAGCTGGGTACATTAAGTTTCATAGGTGCTCAGAACTTCCTCTCCAAAAGGGCCAGAGTCACTCTCAGAACAGTATATTCAAAGTTTAAAATATAACTTGAGTGGTTTAATTACACAGCCCCATCCCACCCACTCCTTCCACTTCCCTTTCCCTCCTTCCCATAGGCCCAATCATTGAGATTTCAGTAATAATTTCTGTAGCCTGGGAAAATGCCAAGGTCACACTTGAGAGTACCTGGCTGCCCAGAGACCAGTTTCAGTTCCCATTGCCCACCTAGAAATAAGATGCAACTTGCATGTTTGGAATGATCATTTTCTTCATGTAGTTGAAATCTTAGACCACAAATCAAACATTGAAAGAAATTCATGTTATTTTTTTAACAACCAAACATAATTTATTTTATGAGCCTCATTCCACATAGGAGTAGAATCCTAGTGTACCAATTCAGGGACCCATCCATAGGGTTGATTTGAAGCCTGGTGGTAGAGGGTGGGAAAAAAAAAAAAAAAAAAAAAAAAGAAGGATGCTCTCCCGTTAAGGTGAGTCTGTTGAGATGATCATCATTCAGTTGGTTCCAAGTCTTAAAGCCATTCTTAGCCCCTTGTGCCTGACCACAAACCCTTCCAGGCTGGCTCTAGCCTAGATGTTCAGGAAAAACTCAGCTGCACTTCCATCTCTTTTAGACAGGAAAATCAGACAGGAAAGTCTTCTGACCTTCCTGAAAGTAAAGTACAACTTTCTTCTTCTCCTAAATCTCTATAGTTATCTGGGAAGGTTTAACTTCCTTCACTGCCACCAGGAAGTGGCCCTATGTTCAAGCCATAAAACCTCTGTTCAGGAACCAATAATTTTTGCTGCTTCTCAGACACTCCTCATATTCATCCTCTAGCTCTGTAGACTTTATCTAACCTCAGGTAGAAAGGAGGAATGGGGAAAGAACTGGTTTGATTAACAAAATATTATTCTAAATTATTTTGTCTTCTTCCTGGACCTAAGCTTTTTAACTCAAAAGACAAGATCTCTCACTCTTATTCTTGGATTTTTCTGTAACAACTTTTCCTAAGGCAGTTCATATCTCAAGAATGGGGAGAGAGCCATAAGAAAACAAAGGAATTATGGAAGAACACATAATAATTAATATAAAAATATTACTTCACTAAAATTAAATACATTTTTCTGCTTCACATTGTGTCACTTCCATTTATTATTTATTTACTTACTTATTTTTAATCAGAGCTCCTCATTCCCTGCAAAAAAAAAGTATGGGTACTTGTCTTTCTTTGGGTAACCAAAAGAATTCATTAAGTGGTGCCCTCTAAAATAAAGAGTGGTTCCTAAGACAAATGTCAACTTCCAGAATTGTGGAATGCAGAAAGGGCAATTTGCCAGTATCTTTATTTTTTTCTCCATTCCTCAATCCTCCTCCCCTTTGACAACTATCAACTTGTTCTCTATATCTATAGATCTATTTTTGTTTTGTTTTGTTTATTCATTAATTTTGTCATTTTTCTATAAGTGAAGTCATAAAATATTTTTCTTTCTTCTTTCACTTGGTATAATACCCTGTAGGTCCATCCATATTGTTGCAATGGCAAGATTTTATTATTTTTATTGCTGAATAATATTCATTATATATGTACACACATACCATATCTTTATCATTCATCAAGTGACGGACACCTAGGTTACTTCCATATCTTGGCTATTGTAAGGAACACTGCAATGAACATAGGGATGCATATATCTTTTCAAATTTGTGTTTTTATTTTCTTCAGATCAATACCCAGAAGTGGAATTGCTGGGTCATATGGCAACTCTATTTTTAATTTTTTAAAGATTCCCCCATACTATTTTTCACAGTGGCTGTACCAACCTTCATTCCCACCAACAGGGCATGAGGGTTCCCTTTTCTCTACATCTTCACCAACTTGTTGTTTGTGGATTTATTGATGATAGCCATTCTGACAAGTGTGAGGTGATATCTCATTGTGGTTTTTTAAAATTAATTAAATTTATTGAGGCCACATTGGTTAATAAGATTAAAGAGGTTTCAAGTGTACATTTCCATGATATATGATTCTGTACAGTGTATTATGTATCCAGCACCCAAAATAAGATATCTTCTGTCACCATATATTTGGCTCCCTTTACCCTTTATGCCCCATCATCCCCTTCCCTCTGATAACCACTATACTATTATCTCTGTCTATAAGTTTCAGTTTTATATTCCACTTATGAGTGAAATTATATTGTCGTTAGCTTTTTCTAGCTGACCTACTTCACTTAGTATAATACATGTCACAAGTGGCAGTATTTCATCTTTTGTTATGGCTGAGTATTATTCCATCCTATATAATAAAGAGGTAATATGCAAATTGACCATCATGCCCTCACCAGATGGCTGCCTATGACCAGGCCAACAAGGAGATTAGTGAAGGATGACCAAACGACTGAACAACAGGCTGAATGGGATGACCAGGCCAGCAGGGGGGTTAGGAGCTTCATAGGAGCTGAAGATTGCTTTGGCTATTCGAGATCTTTTGTGATTCCATAGAAATCTGATTTTTTTTGTTCTATTGCTTTTAAAAATGTCACTTGGATTTTAAAAAATATATTTTCATTGATTTTAGAGAGAGAGAGAGAGAGAGAGAGAGAGAGAGAGAGAAACATCAATAATGAAAGAGAATCATTGATCAGCTGCCTCCTGCACACCCCCTACTGGCAATAGAGCCCTGACCAAGAATTGAACCGTGACCTCCTAGTTCATAGGTCGACGCTTAACCACTGAGCCACACAGAAAGAAGATGGTCATGAGACAACAGAGGCAGAATTTGGAGTGATGCATCTATAAGCCAAGGAAACCAAGAATTTCCAGAAAACACTAGAAGCTAGAGAGATAAGAAAGGATTCTCCTCTATAGATTTCATATGAAAACATGGGCTTTCATTTGAGGGTGTCTCATAATTGGCCAATAGAGTAAATATATCTGTCCCTGAATAGTCTTTCTTTTGATAAAAGGTAGCATGGTTCTGTCAACATCTTGATTTTGAACTTTTAGCCTTCAGAACTCTAAGGCAATAAATTTCCATTGTGAAGCCACATAGTTTGCTGTACTTTGTAAAAGCAGCCCCTGGGGAATGAAAACAACAGTCTAATTAAAGATTCAAAAACTTAGGTATCATGAAGCAGTCATAGAATAATGCAGCGTTTACCTGTGTGGCTCTAGAGAATGCAAAATGAGTCCACAGACTCTGAGACTCAGCCAGTCCTTCTCATCCCAACTCTTGGCCAGTCTTCAGGGATGACTGGGTTACTTCCTTTATAGCATTGACACAAAGAGGTTTATATCTCCATGCTATAGGATCTCACATGACAAAGCCTCCAGCTAAATGTCTTGGAATTTCTTCTTCTTCTTCTTTTTTTAATACATGCCATTGGCTCCTGAGATAAAGAGGAAAACCCTGCACAGGTAGGAAAGATATGCTTGCTATGGCTGTCAGCCCAGGATAGTGCTATCCATGTGACTCTGAGCTTCCCCCAACTAGAGCCTCAACCAACAGAACTCTGTCCTATAAAACCTGTTTTTAATCTTCATTTGTTTTCCAGAAATATTGCTAATCAGATTATAACAGGATTCTACACAGCCTGCCTGATTTGGTTCTCTCAAGTCCCTTTCTGCTCGTGGGACCTCTTTGACATAGGCCACTGAATAAGTTATCCCTGGTGGGTCTTCAATGCCCACTGAGTACATAACCAATAAGTTATTTTTTCTATAGTTGCAAGATGACCATTAATTTTTTATTTTCAAAGAAGGAAACAAGAAATGGGGAACAAGATTGGACTCAAAGGGCGGAGTGGTAAGGGCAGAATGAGAAGCCAAACTATGGATTTAAAAAAGGATAAAAGAAATGAAAACTGGATGGGCTTGTTAGTCAAGAGTCATTCTTGTTTTCTCATTTTCTCTGAGCTCTCACATCCAAATAATCTACCTATATTATCCATTTTATGTTCAAACTAGAGGTCTGGTGCACGAAAATTCTTGCACTTGGGAGGTCCCTCAGCCTGGCCTGTGCCCTCTCACAGCCCAGGAGCCCTTGGGGAATGTCTACCTGCCAGCCTAGGCCTGCTCCCCAGGGGAACGGGCATAAGCTGGCAGTCGGACATCCCTCTGGCAACCTGGGAACTCTTGGGGGATGTCCACCTAACAGCTAAGCCATTAATCGGACATCCTTAGTGCTGTCACAAAGGTGGGAGAGGTTCCCACCACCACCACCGCACTGGCCAGCCATGAGCCAGCTTCTGGCTGAGTGCTATCCCTGTGGAAGCACACTGACCACCATAGTTCAGCTCCTGTGTTGAGTGAGTTTCTGCCCCCTGGTGGTCAGTGCATGTCATAGCAACCAGTCATTCCTGGTTGTTCTGCTATTAGGGTCAATTTGCATATTACCCATTTATTGTATGCTAGGGGCCGAGTGCACAAAATTTGTGAACTGGAGGTGGATGGTCCCTCAACCCAACCTGCCCCCTCTCATATGCTGGGAGCCCTCAGAGGATGTCTTATTGACGGCTCACCCCCAGCCTGCCCAAGGCCGAAAGCTTCTGGCCAAGGCTTTAGACCTTGGGCACTCAGCGATTGCCCTGCGTTTGGCCTGATCACTGGCTCCTGGCTCCACCCCAGCCCCAGCCTTGGGAACCCAGTGATCACTCTGCAATCGGGCCTATCACTGGCTGCCTCTGCCCCAGCCCCGGCCTGCCCAAGGCTGAAAAAAGCCTCTGGAAGAGGCTTTTTCTGGCTTTGGGCAGCAGCCATCTTGGTTGGGTGTTAATTTGCATACCACTCCTGATTGGCTGGTGGGTGTGGTTTGTGGGT
The DNA here is from genome assembly GCA_027563665.1 of Antrozous pallidus. Lineage (NCBI taxonomy): Eukaryota > Metazoa > Chordata > Mammalia > Chiroptera > Vespertilionidae > Antrozous > Antrozous pallidus. Next base: position 46,349,307 of record CM050523.1, read on the forward strand.
GTAGCAAAGGTATGGTCAATTTGCATATTACTCTTTTATTAGATAGGACTAGAGGCCCAGTGCACAGATTTATACTCATTGAAAACAAATTAACTAGAAGGTGGCCAGTGGGGCAGGACTGGGTGAGACAGGCTGGACATGCCCTGGAGTCAACCTCCCACAGCCCCTTCCTGGCTGGCCGCATCTGGTGTGGTGCTGGAGCTCAAAGGGTATCTGTGGAGTGAGTAGGGTCCCTCTGGCAGATGGAGTCCCTTGGCCTGGCCTGAGGGATTGAGCTGAAACCAGCAGTCTGACATCCCCCAAGGGGTCCCATAGTGTAAGAGGGCACTCTGCAAAGTTGCTGTTGCTAGGCAGCTCCTGCATTGAATATCTGCCCCCTGGTGGTCAATGTGTATCATAGCAACCGGGCAGTCAGCCAGTCACTTAGGCTTTTATATAGAGAGACTAGTGGCCCAGTGCACAAAATTTGTGCATTGGGGGGAGGTGTCCCTCAGCCTGGCTTTCATCCTCTCCAATCTGGGACATCCCTCTTGCAATCCAGGACTGCTGGCTTCTAACCACTCACCTGTCTGCCTGCCTGATTGCTCCTAACCACTCTGCCTGCTGGCCTGCTCGCCTCCAACTGCCCCCCCAACCGGCCTGTGAACCCCCAACCGCCCACCCGCTAGCCTGCTCGCCCCTACCTGACTTCCCTGCTGGCCTGCTCACCTCCAACTGCCCCCTCACCAGCCTGATCGCCCCCAACTGACCCCCCACTGATGGTCTGCTTGCCCCAAACTGGCCCCCTCTGCTGGCCTACTCACTCCCAACTGCCCCCCTGCCATTGGCCTGATCATCCAAAACAGCCATCGCATCCTCGCCTGGTCACCCACAACTGCCCTCCTTTCTTGGCCCCTAACTGCCTCTACCTTAGCGCTGCCACCATGGCTTTGTCCATAAGAATGTCTGGAAGGTCTCCTGGAAGGTATCCCAATCTAATTAGCAAATTATCTTTTTATTGGTATAGATGATTACATTTAATTTTTTTTATCTCAATAATACAACTTCTTTTCTTTGTTTTTGTTAATCCTCACTCAAGGATATTTTTCCATTGATTTTTAGAGAGTGGAAGGGAGGGGGAAAGACAGAGGAAAAAGGCACATCAATTGGTTGCCTCCCACAGACCTTGACAGGAATTGAACCCTGGGAACCTTTAGTCTGTGGACCAACTCTCTATCCACTGAGCCAAACTAGCTAGGCCCACAACTTCTTTAGACCAAGCAAACTTCATCTCTGCTCTAGACAACTATTAAAATCTCCTAGCTAGTCTCTCTTCTTCCAGTCTTAATTCCATGCAATTCAATCCTACAAAGACACATGGTAATCTTAAATGAACCAAGTCACTTTCCCCCCTTCAGTTTTCTCCCTTTAAAATCCTTCAGTTTTCACTTTTACCCAAGATAAAATTACAGAGACTGAATCTATTCTACTTCCCTAAGCAGTTAGAAAAATGAACAAAAATATACAAAGCAACAATTTTCAGACAGGTAATACAGGATTGTGATTACTGAGAGAGTAGAAACAAACAAGGTAAGACCTACAATTGCATGAGCTAACTGCCTGGAAGCAGTTGCCAGTACATGTCCATAAACCAAACAGCTCTCCATGAGTGTATAGATAGAGATCTAGCTCAGGGAAGTAAGGTGGCTAGAAATTGTGGAGCAGAGTACTAGTACTAGTACTAGTACGAGTACTGATCTATCTGTGCATGAGTAAGAAAAAACTACCCTAGTTCAGGAAAAGGACCACTTGAAAGGGTCAGGCAGAAAAATTCACAAATCTGGGAATAGTTCACATTACTATCAAGCAAAGTAGAAAACTTCGTAACACATGGGGCATTGGGCAGAGTCCTGAAAAAAAAAAGTCTTTAGCGGTAGCACTAAATTGGTGCCAGATTAAGGGCTACTGTAGACCTGCTCTAACAAAGCTTAAAAGCAAGCCTCATAATAATCCAGATGATCTCAAGTAGCTTAACTGCACAGAACAAAATCCAGCATTAGTTAAAGAAATAAAATCTAACAATATAAAATTCACAGTGTCAGACATCCAATACAATATTAGCAAGCATGCAGATAGGACTTCTGGCTATGATAGAATGAAGAGGAATTTGAATCTTCTCTTCAAAAAACAAAAAACATAAACTGGACAAAATATTCAAAAATAACCAATTTAGGAACTTGAAAAATGGCCAAAGGCAAACATCAAATTGAGAAACAATTTTTTTTTTTAATTGAAGCCTCAGGAAAGAATAGCAGGATTCTTCAGCCTTCTTGTCTGGGTCCACTCCCATCCTCCCACTCCCATGTTGATTGCTGAAAATTGTAGTTTTAAAATGGTGAGCTGGTTATAATAACTAGCAGCTTTGCTGCCAGAGGGGACAGACTAGATTTGAGGCTGAAAGAAAAAGCCATAGCAGCATTATCAGTTTAAGGAAAGGATGAAGGAAGGAGAAAAGGATGGAAGAAAGAAAAGAAGGAAGGAAGAGAGGGAAGGAGGGAGGAGAGGAGAGGAGGAGGAAGGAAATATGATAGGAAATTAACAGGTAAAACTCATAACATTGCTAGCCTAAGTTTCTGAGCGCAGTTGGAGCAAGCGGCCATATCAGGCAGAAATTTAACAAGAAGATGCTGGTAATGACAGAGGCACAGAAAGGTTAAATTAGCTCTCCATCTCTCTCTCAATGTGACTGAGGAAATGCACATGTGCATAGAAGGGACCCAAAAGAGCCCACTGGAAAATAACTGCCTAAGCACACTTGAGAAATGGCTGAACTTTGCACTCACTTCTCAGTCTACACATAGATAAGCCAGCAGAGGAGTGGTTAAAGCCTATGGACTCAAAGTGTTTGAGCAATATCTCTATTTAAATCATTGGATGATCGCTAGGCTATACTAACACAGAATGTCCGATCATAAGCCAGGATAAAAAATGAAAATACGAATAAAAATTTGGGCAGAGACATCAGTAGTGGCCTGCAACTGATGGAGGAGAAAGATTCTACCATTTAAGTTCAGACAAGTGAAAGAAAAAAAAATCAGAAGGAAAAATCAAAATACAGAACTGCTACAAGATATCATCAAAAATGCCCAGTTATCAACCAAAATTTATGAAAAATGCAAAAAAGCAATAAAGTGTGAATCACATTTTTAAAAAAAACAATGGTTCTTTTTTTTTAAAAAAGGCATCTTCTTTATTTTGCATACTTTAATTTCAAAAGAAAAAAACCACAATACATAACACATCCAGAACTATGTCAAATATGAGAAGAGAGGGCTTGAGGCCATTGTAATCGGCCTTAGGAAAAGACAGGAGAGGGGAAAAAGCCGCTAAACATCAGAGGAAACCAGGTGAACTAGGGCCACACAGGTCTGCTGGGGGAGCCATGAAGACTACACAGAGGATGCAAGGTCTGCAGGTAGAAACTCCTAGTCTACTTCTTCCATGCGAGAGGCATCCTCATCGCCCTCAAAGGGCGGGGGTGGGGATCTCATCAGGAACAGCAGCACTGGGTTCTTCAGCTGTCACTTTATCTTCATCAATGCCTAGGCCTAGTTTGATCATGCGGTAGATGCGGTTGGAGTGGGTCTGGGGATCCTCAAGTGAGAAGCCAGAAGAGAGCAGTGCAGTTTCAAACAGCAACACCACAAGGTCCTTGACAGCTTTGTCATTCTTGTCTGCCTCCGCCTTCTGATGGAGAGTCTCCACAATGGGGTGGTCAGGGTTGATCTCCAGGTGCTTTCTGGCCATCATGCAGCCCATTGTAGAGTTATCCCTAAGTGCCTGAGCTTTCATGATACGCTCCATGTTAGCTGTCCAGCCGTAGGTGCTTGTCACAATGCAGCAGGGTGAAGACACAAACCTATTGGAGATGGTCACCTTCTCAACCTTCTTATCCAAGATTTCTTTCATAAGTTTGCAGAGGTTCTCAAACTTGGCCTTGCTCTCTTCCATCTTCTTTTTCTCCTCTTCATCCTCAGGTAGCTCCAGGCCCTCCTTGGTAACTGGGATCAAGCTTTTTCCATCAAACTCCTTGAGCTGCTGCATGCAGTATTCAACGATAGGCTCTGTCATATACACTACCTCGAAGCCCCTCTTCTGCACTCGCTCCACAAAAGCAGAGTTAGCAACTTGCTCTTTGTTCTCACCAGTGATATAATAGATGGATTTCTGGATCTCCTTCATGTGAGAGACATATTCTGAGAGAGAAGTCATTTCATCTCCAGACTGGGAGGTGTGATAGCGCAAAAGCTCAGAAAGGCGTCGCCGATTAGTTGAGTCCTCGTGGATTCCAAGCTTCAGGTTTTTAGAGAATGCCTCATAGAATTTCTTATAGTTCTCCTTGTCTTCTGCCAGCTCAGAGAAGAGCTCAAGGCACTTCTTAACAATATTTTTATGAATGTCCTTCAAGATTTCACTCTGCTGGAGCATTTCTCGGAAAATGTTCAGGAGCAGGTCAACCACACATCGGATGAAGTTGAGATACTCTGGTATCAGCTCATCACAGCTGTCCATTATGAACATATGGCGGACATAGAGTTTGATGTTGTTCTTTTTCTTCTTGTTCTCAAAGAGGTCAAAAGGAGCCCGACGGTGGATGAACAGCAATGCCCTGAATTCCAATTGACCTTCTACAGAGAAGTGCTTGACTGCCAAATGGTCTTCCCAGTCATTGGTAAGACTCTTATAGAACTCTCCATATTCCTCCTGGGTGATGTCATCAGGGTTTCTGGTCCAGATGGGCTTGGTCTTGTTCAGTTCTTCATGATCAACATATTTCTACTTAATCTTTTTTGTTTTCTTTTTCTTATCTTTAGCACTATCATCCTCCTCATCTGAGCCCATATCTTCAATCTTGGGTTTCTCCTCATCATCTTTATCTTCCTTTTCTTTCTCCCCTTTATCTTCCTCTGCTTTATCATCACTGATTTCTTTCTCTCGTTCCTTCTCCAAATAAAGAGTGATGGGATAACCTATGAACTGCGAGTGCTTCTTCACCACTTCTTTGACCCGCCTCTCCTCTAAGTACTCTGACTGGACTTCTTTAAGGTAGAGGATCACTTTGGTGCCCCGGCCAATGGGCTCACCATGGTCAACCCGCACAGTGAAGGAACCCCCCCGCAGAAGACTCCCAGGCATACTGCTCATCATCATTGTGCTTTGTGATCACAAACACTTTATCTGCCACCAGGTAGACAGAATAAAAGCCAACACCAAATTGTCCAATCATGGAGATGTCTGCACCAGCCTGAAGAGCCTCCATAAATGCTTTTGTACCAGATTTGGCAATGGTTCCAAATTATTTATGAGGTCAGCTTTGGTCTTGCCAATGTCTGTGTCCACCAGAGTGAGGGTGCGTTCCTGGGGGTTGGGGATGATGTCAATTTTCAGCTCTTTACCGCTGTCCAACTTGGAAGGGTCAGTCAGGCTCTCATACCGTATCTTGTCCATGGCATCAGAAGCGTTACCGATCAACTCCCGAAGGAAAAGTTCCTTGTTGGAGTAGAAAGTATTGATGATGAAAGACATTAGTTGAGCAATTTCTGCCTGAAAGGCAAAAGTCTCCACCTCCTCCTCTCCATGGTGCACCACTTCCTCCGGCATCTTGAAAGGAAAGAGATCCAAGTACTGGAGAGACTGTATTCGGTTCCCAAACCGCAAACTGCATGCCGGGAAGACTCCAGAGCAAAACAATGGTTCTTAAAAACTTACTTTATGGGCCCAGATATTGGAATGAGCAGACAAAAACTTCAAGGAAGCAATTATAAACATATTCAAATAATTTAAGTAAACTATGTTCAAATGATTAAAAGAAAATGTGAAAATGTCTAGTAAGGAAGGAATCTCAATAAAAAATAAAATAAAAGCTATAAAAAAGAACCAAATGGAAATTCTAGAGTTGAAAAGTACAATAACTAAAATAAAAAAGTTCCTAAATGGGCTCAACAGCAGATTTGAGTTGGCAGAAAGCAAATCAATGAACTTGCAGGTAGATTAACAGAAATTTTCCAATGTGCAAAACAGAGAGAAAAAAAATAATGAAGAAAAATGAACATCACCTCAAAGACCTATGGACAGCATCAAGTAATGTGAGCACCAGAGGTGAAGAAAGAGTCAGAAAAAAACATTTGAAAAAATAATAGCTGCAAATTCTCCAAATTTTATGATACACATTAATCTTCAAATCCAAGAATTTCAGCAAACCTCAAATATAATAAAGAAATCCACTACCAGACACATCATAGTCAAAAAGTTGAAAGCCAAAGGGAAAAAGAGAAAATCTTGAAATCAGTAAAAGAAAAATGACTCATCATGAACAAAGAGACAAAAATGTGAATAACAGCTAACTTCCCATCAGAAATAATGGAGGCCAGAAGGCAGTAGAGTGACATATTCAAAATGCTGAAAGAAAAATTGTTTAATCAAGAGTTCTATATCCATCATATCAAAAATAAGGACATTTCCAGATGATTAAAAACTCAGGAAATATGCTACTAGTCTCTCTGTCAAACAAGATACACTAAAGGAAGTCCTTCAGGGATAAAAAAATAATTATATCAGATGGTAAATCAAATTCAAAGGAAGAAATGAAAAGCATAGAAATGGTAAGTATGTAAGTAAATAGGAATGATAAATATAATATACTAGAGGTCCAGTGCATTAAATTCATGCACAAATAAGGTGCCTAGGCCTGGCTGGTGATCAGGGCCAATCAAAGCCTTCTGGCTACTGGCCAGGGCCTTCATTTGTTCTGAGCCGCCCCCTGGTGGTCAGCGCACGTCATAGCAAGTAATCAAACTCCCAGTTTCCCAGTCAAACTCCTGAGGGGACATTTTGCATATTAGCCTTTTATATATATAGACTAGAGGCCCAGTGCACAAAATTTGTGCATGGGAGTGGGGGGTGTCCCTCAGCCCAGCCTGCACACTCTCCAATCTGGGACCCCTCGAGGGATGTCCAACTACTCATTTAGGCCCAATTCTGGTAGTTTCTGATTTAGGAAGTGTAGGATGGAGGCCCAAACAGTGATGTGATGATCCCGGTAGGATCGGGCCTAAAAGGGCAGTTGGACATCCCTCTCACAATCCAGGACTGCTGGCTCCCAACTGCTCACCTGCCTGCCTTCCTGATTATCCCTAACTGCTTCTGCCTGCTAGCCTGATCATCCCCTAACCACTCCCCTGGCAGCCTGATTGATGCTTAACTGCTCCTCTGCCAGCCTGTTTGCCCCTAATTGCCCTCCCCTACAGGCCTGGTTCCCCCCCCTCCCCCGAACTGCTCTTCCCTGCAGGCCCAGTTGCCCCCAATTTTCCTCCTCTGCCTGCCTGGTCACCCCTAACTGCTCTCTCCTGCAGGCATGGTCCCTTCCAACTGCCCTCCCCTGCTGGCCATCTTGTGGCAGCCATCTTGGGTCCACATGGGGGCAGCCATCTTGTGTATTGGAGTAATGGTCAGTTTGTATATTACTCTTTTATTAGATAGGATAAAGGCCTGGTGCACGGGTTGGGGCGAGCTGGTTTGCCCCGAAGGGTGTCCTAGATCAGGGTGTGGGTTCCCTTGGGGCATGGGGCAGCCTGGGCGAGGGGCCTGTGGTGGTTTGCATTCTGGCCACACACCCCCAGCGACCCAAGTGTAGGTCTTGGTATCTGGGATTTATTTATTTTTATAATTGAAACTTTGTAGCCTGAGTGGAGCCAGACTCCTGCTCACTCCGTGGCCGCTGCCATTTTTGTTGGGATTTATTTATCTTCTGTAATTGAAACTTTGTAGTCTTGAGCAGAGGTCTGGGCCCTGCTGGAAAGCAGAGGCTTCCTCCATTGCCAGAGAAATCCAAGCCTCCTGCTCTCTCCGTGTCTGTAGCCATCTTGGTTGGGGTTAATTTGCATACTCACTCCTGATTGGCTGGTGGGCATGGCTTGTGGGTGTATTAAAGTGGTGTTTAATTCGCATATTACTCTTTTATTAGATAGGATAAGAAATATATATTTGTAAATATATATTATACAGTTTATAAATAAATATATTTTCTTTTAATTTCTTTTAAAATATAATTGCATATCTTCTATATATATAAAACCCTAATACACAAATAAACCAAATGGCAGAACAACTGAACAACTGGTCACTGTGATGTGCACTGACCACCAGGAGGCATGTGCAAAACATGGTAGGCATCACCAGCAGCCATCAACTATGGTGGCATAGTGGAGCAGGTGAACGAGGGTGCCATACCAAGGTGAGTCACCAGTCACTGTCATCAAGGCAAGCTTCTGGTGGTTATTGAAAATTTTTTGTTCCCGTGTGCCATGATCCCACCTGGCGCTCTCACCTTTTGCTGGCACCTGCCCCACTAGCACCCACAGCCAGCGCCAGAGCCACTGCTCTCACCTGCTGCATCCCAGCACTGGCTCTAATCACTTAGCCCTGTGAGCAGGGGTAAGTGGCAGCTGTCAGCCCCAATTGCCCCTCAGGGCTTCTCCAACTCCCCCTGCTCCTGAGGGGTAATCAGGGCTGGCAGCAGCCCCACTTGTACCCACTTCTGGGGCCAGCCCCAAATGCTCTGTGCATTCAGCAGGTGCAAGCAGGCCTGGCGCCATCAGCACATGGAAGCAGCAGCAGCAGGAGTGGGGCTGCCTATAGAGAGGGGACTGGTATTCCCGGTGGAAGGAGCAGGGTGGGGGCACAGAGGATGGGCTGAGACCCGCCCTTGTGCCCACCACAGCCTTGCAGCCCACAGTTGCTTTGAAGGTGCACAAATTTGTACACTGGGCTCGTAGCAATAATTATAGTATTATATAATTTGGTTTATAACACGTATATATTAAAATATATGACAATAAATGTACAAAGGAAGGAGATGGAAATGGAGTTATATTGGAGCAAAGTTGCTATGTTTTCCTGAAATTAACATGAGGTAGATTGTGTTAATTATGATATACACTATAATCCCAACAACAACAGAAAGAAGCTTTAAAAATAGTGTTAAAAAGTTAAGAGAGGAATTAAAATGTTATAATAAAATGTTTGTTTGACACCAAAAAAAAAAAATACACGAAAAGAGAAACACAGGACAGAAAAAGCCATGAAACATACTGAAGACAGGTATTAATAGGGCATATACGTAAATCTAACCATGGCAAAAATTATATTAAATGTGAATAGATTAAACACTCCAATCAAAATGCAGTGTCACTTCATAAGGTGTATGTATAAATGTCTAATTACTATGTTGTACACCTGAAACTAAAATAATATTGTATATTAACTAAAATTGAAAAGTAAATTTAAAAAGCTAGTCTTAAAATAAATTTCAGTTTAAAAAAAGGCAGAACATGTAAGATTGGATGAAAAAGCAACATCCAATGACAAGAGACAGTTTAGATTCAAAGACACAAATGGATTGAAAGTAAAAGGATGGTGAAACATTATTGTGGATGTTTCGATGAACTTATTTTTTCAATGAGATTAACACTTAAGTAATAAACTTTAAATTAAGCAGTGAAGACCAAGTATGTCAAGCTCATGGCCTGTGGGCCACATGTGGCCCACAATGAATATTTATGTGGCCCAGCCAATATGATGGTATGTAAGAAACGTTTTAAAAAAATTTTGTAACTTAAATTTTACATACCCTGTTATACATAATTATTAATAATGAAGTATAACATTTGCTAATTACTGATTTCTATAATCGTGCTGCATTCATTTCCCTTATGCACCTACACGCAGGTGCACTACTTCTCTCCACTAATACTAGCAGCCAACATTTTAGTAGCCAAATGCCATGTCATTAGTCTTGTAATGACTTGTTTGGTGTCCATAACAGAAAGTATTTCGCTTTTGAAGAACGAGGGAAAAAAAGGTTTATTTGCATTATGCTTGTTAAGTTGTGCAGTTATTCAGTTTCTGGTAAGTTAATGTTCAAGAAAAAAGATTAATTTTTATTAAAATTTTCTATTATTTTAAGTTAATGACTACTTATTTATTTCAACCCTTTGTATTCAGCATGTCTCTATCAAAATAAACATAAGTTTCTATGAAAATTGAAGCTTTTGTTTTTTGTGGCCCACATAAATTTAAACCTTGTTTATTTGGCCCATGTTTAAGTTTGACATTTTTTGGTGCAGACCATAATGTGGATGGGGCTGGTCCAAATCAGCTGAAGGTCTTAATAGAACAAAGACTAATCTCCCCTGAGAAATTCTGCCAGTAAACGGACTTTGGATTGAATATATATATTCTGTTGGTTCTGTTTCTATGGAGAACCCTGACTAATCTATATATATATAAAAGCCTAAGAGACCGGCCTATTGGCCAACTGGCCAGAAGGTATGATGCACACTGACAGACGCTCAACACAGGAGCTACCGAGGGACAGCAACTTTGCAGATTACCTTCTAGCACTCTGGGGCCCTTCATGGGATGTTAGACAGCTGGTTTTGGCCTGATCCCTGCAGGCCAGGCCAAGGGACCCCACCTGCCAGAGGGACCCTGCTCACTCTGCAGACACTCTTCGAGCCACACCTGCTAACCCAGGTGCACCCAGCCAGGGAGGGACCATGGGAGATTGGCTCCAGGGTGTGTCTGGTCGTCTCGCCCAATCCCACCCTGTCAACAACCTTCTAATTAATTTACTTTCAATGTGCATGAATCCTTGCCTGGGGCCTCTATTACAGATGATAAAAAATATATATTATGCAAGCAATATCCATAAGAAAACTGGAGTGGCCATATTAACATCAGACAAAATAAGCATTCAGACAAGAAATCCTACTAGAGAAATATTAATGCTTATTGCATATAACATTATTGTATTTAAAATTGTTTTTTTGAAATATTAATGTTTAGTGCATGTAAAAAACAAAATAAAATACAAAAAAAGAGAAATCCTACTAGAAAAGAAAGGGGAAATTTTATGATGATATAACAATTAACACATAAGTGAAAAGAAATAAGAATTATTAAAGTATATGTGCATCTAATAACAGAACCCTAAAAATACATGAAACAAAAAGTGACAGAATTGAAAAGAGAAATGCACAATTCAACAGTTATAGTTGGAAACTTCCAAACTCCTTTCTTAGTAATTAATAGAACTGGATAGTAAACAAGTGAAAATATAGAAGACGAACACTACAACCAACTTACCCCAAACAGCAAATATACATTCTTTCCAGGGAACATTTTCCAGGATAGACAATGTGTTGGACCATAAGACAAGTTTCAATAAATTTAAAGGATTGAAATTATTTCAAGTATATTCTCTGATGACACAGAATTAACTTAGAAGTCAACAACAAGAAGAAATTTAAGAAAATTAAAAGTAGTTACAAAATAAACTAACACTCTTTTAAATGACCTGTGGATAAAAATAAATAAATTGTAAAGGAATTTGGAAAATATCTTCAGCTAAACGAAAATAAAACACAACATAGCAAACATTATGGCATACAGTCTTAGAGGGAAATTTGTGGCTTTAATTACTTATCTAAAAAGGTAGAAATATCAAAAATTAATAATCTAAGCTACCATTTCAAGAAGCAGAATAAGCCTAAAGGAAACCATGACAATTTAATTCACAAATTACTGAAAACTAATGACGAAGATAAAATGTTAAATTCGGAGGAAAATATGATACAAGGTGGAACGAGGATAAGAAATGACAGTGTACTTATAAAAAAAACTAGGCAATGTGCCTGGCTGGTTTTGCTCAGTGATTAAACCGTTGCCCCCAGGACCAAAGGGTCATGGGTTGGATTCCTGGTTAAGGACACATACTCCACTTCGTACCTCAGTTGCAGGTTCAATCCCAGGGTATGAATGGGATGCAACCAATCAATGTGTCTCTCTCATATCAATCAATGTTTCCCTCTCTCTCTCCTCTCCCCTCCCCTTCACTCTTTATAAAAAAAAAAATCAATGGAAAAATAAATCTTTGGGTGAGGATTAAAGAAAAAACAAACAAACCAAGAAAAATGTAGGCAATCCAGAAGACAATGGCTCTTCCCTTCTTTACTTTTCTAATGAAAAAAAAAAAAATGAAAATCTAGAGTCCTTTAATAAAAAAAAGATATATTTCAAAAATAAAGGTTAAATAAAGGCCTCTTTAGTCAAACAAAACTGAGACAATTACATAAGAGCAAATCTTTCCTACAAAAGGATGATAAAGGAAATTATTTAGGGAGTTGGCAAATTATAACAGATAGTAATGTGGATCTACACAAGGGAATGAAGAGTACCCAAAATTATTACTCTTAGAAAAGACAAACTAAACTATTTAAGGATAAGTGGTATTATGTCTATAAAATATTCTCAAATGATTCTACAATATATGCACATGTGCAATAAGCAAAATGGCCCTCTGTGTGTATGCTTCTCATCATCTTGCCATTTACCATTTGCAGTGAGGAGTTAGGACTAGATGATTTCTGAGTTTCTTCTATCTCAAAAATTCTAAGACTCTGATTTTACTTATTTCTCATCTTTTGCATCCCAATCACCTCCCTAGACTCACCTCAAAACTGTTCCACAATCTATTTCCTGCTCTGCAGCTCTTCCACAGAGCACAGTTGTTATAGATATGCTCCATTTATTTAAGAAGAGAGGGAAAAGTACCTAAACAAAATGAGGACATTAGCAGAAAATATTTTTTAAAACATATAAATGAAACTTTAAAGACAAAAAACAAAATTCACTAGAAAGCATTACACGTTGCTTTTTTTTTTTTTTTTTTTTTTTTACCATTCAATTGGCAAACTTTTTTCCCATATTGTAAAGCAACTCCTAAAACATCATTTCCTTTAGGCACCCTTCCCAGATTGATTCAAAGAAAAACCTCTAATCATGACACTTCTATAGCTACTTCCTTTAGTACATACATGGCAGGGTAAAAATAAGTTTACTGTTGTTCTTATGGAAAATAATATAATAAGTAATACAAGAATAAACCGTTGTTTCATGTACTCACAACTATAAACTTACTTATGCCTTACACTGTATTTAAGTTGGTTCAACCTGCCTTAAAAGAAAATCATTTTTTAAATATATTTTTATTGATTTCAGAGAGGAAGGGAGAGCAAGAGAGAGATAGAAACATCAATGATGAGAGAGAATCATTGATTGGCTTCCTCTTACACATCCCACACCAGGGATCGAGCCCACAACCCAAGCAAGTGCCCTGATGAGGAATTGAACCATGACCTCCTGGTTCATAGGTTGATGCTCAACCATTGAATCACATTGGCCCAGGATTCATTCTTAACTTGTATTAACATACACATTTCCCTGTTTATTTGTGGTTTGACTTATGCTAATTCCATACTATGAATCCTCTATGTATACCCAGGTAAGTGAATCTGTCTTTGACTTTAAAGGGACTATATTCTAATAGTTTAATAAAATTGGCCTTACTATCAAAATAAATAAATAAAAATTTGATTCCTTACATTTTTTATCAGACTTTATTACAAAACTAGACACCCAGTGCATGAAATTTGTGCACTCGTGTGGGGAGGGTTCTTCAGCCCAACCTGTGCCCTCTCACAGTCTGGAAACTCTCAGGGGATGTCCAACTAACAGCTTAGGCCCGCTCCCCCCATTAGTCAGACATCCTTAGCACTATCATAGAGGCAGGAGAGGCTCCCACCACCACCACTTCACTTGCTAGCTGTGAGCCCAGCTTCTGACTGAGTGGTGCTCACCTTGTGGGAGTGCACTGACCACCAGGGGGCAACTCCCAGCAAAGGAACTTTACATCCTTCTGATGGTGTTTCTCGGAAGTTTGTTCAACTCTATATTTTGGATACAGCCACAGCTACACGTAAAAGATTAGTGATCCCAGCAAACCAGGCCTGCTCAGAAAGACTCATGATCAACATCAACAACCTCATGCATGAAATAAATGAATTAACAAAATCATACAAGATGCTACATGAGGTAGAAAAGGAAGCCCAATCTGAAGCAGCAGCAAAAGGTATAGCTCCCACGGAAGTAACTATGGCAATTAAATATGATTGTAATAGTGACCCAGGTAAATATAATTCTCCCCGTATAACCGAGGTTGCTGTCATATTCAGAAATGAAGATGGAGAACCTCCTTTTGAAAGAGACTTGCTCGTTCATTGTAAACCAGATCCCAATAATGCCACTAAAGTGAAACGAGTCAGTATCCTGTTTCCTACATTAGATGAAATGACATATCCTATTCTTTTTCCACATGGTGAAAAAGGTTGGGGACCAGATATTACATTAAGACTCAGAGACAACAGTGTACTCAACAATAATACTAGACAAAATGTAAGAACACGAGTCACCCAAATGCAGTATTATGGATTTCATCTCTGTGAGGGACACGTTTAATCCTATTTTAAATGCAGAAAAATTAACTCAACAGTTTATTGTGGATTCATATTTTTGTTATATCATTTTTTATTATTTATTTATTAATGAAATTATGTATTATTTTCATATACATTGTACTCAACTTTTATCTCTCACACTTTTATTGTAGAGAAAGGGCAAATAGCACTATTAAAATATTTCCTCTAATTAATACCCTTTTAATGTGCATGAATTTTGTGTACAGGGCCAATAGTATATCAATAAAATTATAAATAAATATTATAATGCAAAAAAGGAAATCAGCAATAGATTAATACTTTTTAATTATAATGTATTTTTAGAGTCAAAGTTTTAAAAATGCATATTTAGCCCAGCCGGCATGGCTCAAAGGTTGAGTGTCAACCTATGAACCAGGAGGTCATGGTTCGATTCCCAATTAGGGCACATGCCTGGATTGCGGGTTTGATCCAGTGAGGGGTGTGCAGGCGGCAGCTGATCAATGATAATCTCATTATTGATGTTTCTATCTCTCCTTCTCTCTCCCTCTCTGAAATCAATAAGAATACTTTTTAAAATAAATAATTAAATTAAAAAATATGTACATGTACATATTAATATCCTCTCTAATAAAATAGTAATATGCAAATTGACCATATCTTCACTACACCCACCAGCCACACCCATCAGCCAATCAGGAGTGATATGCAAATTAACACCCAACCAAGATGGCTGCTGCCCAAGGCCAGAAAAATTCTTGGCCAGATGCTTTTTCTAGCCTTGGACAGGCCAGGGCTGGGGCAGAGCCAGCCAGCGATTGGCCCCATTGCAGAGCAATCGCTTGGTGCCCAAGGCCAAAAGCCTCAGCCAGAGGCTTTCGGCCCTGGGCAAGCCAGGGGTGAGTGATCAGTAGGACATCCTCTGAGGGCTCCCCGTATGTGTGAGGGGGCAGGTTGGGCTGAGGGACCACCCACCCCCAGTGCACAAATATCGTGCACCAGGCTCCTAGTGTTATAATAATGAATAATAACACTGTTTTTTAAAAACCAGAAAAAAATAACAACTAAAAAGAAATTTCAATTTTAAAGATATTAATATTCAGTAAAAAATACTTGGAATGAACTAAAATATGCACTTACTAAAGTATTACACCTCAGTTTTTGCATTCTGCTTTATTATTTTAAATTTTAGATACAAGTAAAAAGCCTAAGTGGTCACATAGAAAAATGGAATTTTAGTAACACATGTTCTGTTTCTTTTCTTTTCTTTTTTGATACAATCACTATGGTATTGTTGTTTATTGTGGGCATATGTAATACTTCTGGGGTTAGAGACAGAAAGCAAATGCAAATGATTCTTGATCATTACTAACTTACTCTTGAAACAAACACATGTGGCTAAGTCTGAATATATTGGGAGTTCACCATATAACTGGGAATTCTTCATAATAACTTCCATTTAAAATACAGTATTTATCAAAGGATAAGTAATTAAAATGTGCTAATTTGAAGTTTACATATATTCTTAAAATTGAAGAGAGAACTAGAACTTTTAGACCAACAAAAGAATTTATTGGGGAAGAGTATTTTATCACTGGTATTATTTAGAATTGCTGATATTTGGTGATAATACAAAGCATATCTACTTACTCATCACCCCACACTGATTTTGCCACCACATAAAAAGTCTGGCTCTTATAACATGTACCTGATTGGTCTCTCCCACTGACAGTTAACTGCTTCTTACATTTGTAGCAGAAAACAAATGTAATCGTTTCCCCTCTGCTTTTTTACTATTATAAGAAGTCATTCAACATATTCTTGGCAAATGAGAGGGAACCTTTGTCAGGATGAAATAAAAGAGACTCCTAGAGAAAACAGTTTTGGCAATTTGAGGAAGGAGGTATGTCCGTAATATTTAAAGAAGTGTTTCTTGCCTCCATTTGGACACATTGTATAAGCTCTTATTTCAATCTTCATGTCTCCTGATTTTCCTTTTTCTGTCTTTTCTCTCTGTGTTCTGCAGTATGTATGATTTCTTTACATATATCTTCCAATTCTGTGGTTTTCTCTTTAGCTACTCTAAATTACTACTTAATCTAGTTTCCTCAATAAATTTTCTCAATACTTAAACTTCCAAGATTTCTTTATGCTCCTGTTATTTGCAGCTACATAAAACAAACTATCTCAAAATATAGCCATTTAAAACAATCTGCTTATTTTGCTCATGATTTTGTACCTAAAGAATTCAGAAAAAGCTCAGTTAGAGGTTCTGGCCTAGGGTCTTTTAGGCAGTTGCAATCAGCCAGTGGGTAGAGCTGAAGTGTGGAGAACCAGACATTTCCCTTTCTTTATGTAGCCTCAAGACCTCTACATGTGGTCCCTTTGCATAGGCTAACCTGGGCTTCCTCACGCCTGATAACTTTTAGGTAGTTGAACTTCTTACATGGCAGGCAGCTTTGTATTCCAGCACAAGCGATCCAGTCCGCAAGACCAAAACTGCCTGACATTTCTGATGTAGCCTCAGAAGTCACACAGCATCACTTACACCACATTCTGTTAATTACCAGTGAGTCACATATGCCCATCAAGGGAAAGGACATAGACCCCACCTCTTGATTGGAGGAGCATGGACCCTCCTAAGAGAAAAGTATGTGGGATGGGAAACATTGCTGTGGCCATATATGTGCTATGATTTTGGAAGATTCAATATATAATGCTACGGGATTCATTTTCAAAGCTCTCCTTTTCAAAAAATTGTGTCCCATTCTTAGCTAACAAGTGTTAGTCCTTCCTCTTTTTTTAAAGAAGATTTTAAAGCATACTTAAAGTCCCTTTTACACTGTGTCCTGGGTTATGGATATGACCCCCATTAAGCTTTTTCCATGGCTGCCTTTGCTGTGGGTTCACTAGGATTCACTGATTCCACACAAACATTTAGTTTAGTTTAGATTCTTGTCACGGGGCTTCTACATGATGATGTTTTTGTGAGTATCTGAGCCTGTACAGGTAGCACAGGATAAGAATCTTTATTTCTGCCGACACCCGTTTGGCTCAGTGGATAGCGCGTCGGACTGCAGACTGAAGGGTCCCGGGTTCGATTCCGGCAAGGGCATGTACCTTGGCTGCGGGCACATCCCCAGTAGGGGGCGTGCAAGAGGCAGCTGGTCGATGTCTCTCTCATCGATTGTTTCTGACTTTCTATCCCTCTCCCTTCCGCTCTGTAAAAAAAAAAAAAAAAAAAATCAATTAAAAAAAAAAAGAATATTTATTTCTCCTAGCTGACCCTTTTGACATTTATGGCCCAACATACTCTGTAAGGAGACTAACTGCAACCAACCTCCATGAGCAGGAAATCTAAAGACTTGATCACCATCCTTTCAAGTTGTTAAAATCCCTACCTTAAGGTGCTGGAATTGCTCATAAGACATAAGTATCACTCACCTCTGTGGATTCTCTCTGAATTTCTAACACCTGGAAATTTCTATCTCTTGCTTCCAAGCTCAGCTATATACTTTTAAAAAATGTTTTTAGTATTAGCAATTTTATGTTTTGAGGATGGAAAGAGGATTTCCCATGTTTTCTTGGTTCTCATCTTGACCAAAAGTCAACTTTGTTTCTAAATATAGAACTTTGGATTGCTGAATGCTTGCATCTAATGAACAAATGAGCTCTTCTTTATGGATCATCTAACCTCATTGTAAAAGAAAATAAGACTTGTATGTAGAGGATAAAGCCAGCGTAGGTGTGTATTTGGGGAAACCCGTAAGGGAATGGATAAGTTCGGAGTCTGCTGGCCTCAAGTCACAGATGTTAAGAACTCATTCTTAAAGAGTTATTCCAATGTGAGTATGTTGCTCAGAAAGTACTCAGTGAGAGGTCAGACTCTATTTACAGCACTATTCAATGACCTTTCTATCCCCATCAACTGACCACCCCATCTTTGGATGGGTAGGAACACTGAATTGTGTATTCCCAGAGCCCTTGACCACCAGCCTTCTAATTGAGAAGTGAGGAGTAGCAACACCCTGCACAGCCATGATTCTATCCAGGCCACAATGTTTACCAATCCCAGGTGAATGCCTCAGAAAACTGAAGTGAACATTTTGGAAAACCAGCAAGATTTGGGAAAGAGCTCTCTTAGTTTTACTTCATGGAGGGACAAAGCATAATAGAGCACTGAGAACAAGGACAACTGGAGGGCTCACCCATGTCACAAGTACAAAGATTGTAGGCACAGGAAAGATATGAGGTAGTGAGAATCCTAAAGAAACTCAATCTAATCCTGCAGAGCTTGTTCTCAGGAGAAAAAGAGATTTTTAGTAAAGTTAGCCTTTGTGCATTTTCTCGCATTTCGCCCTCCTCTCGATGCTTACTCTTGGGAAATTATTTTCAGACCTCTGTCTGAAAGTGTCCTTTCAAATTGAGATTTGTGAGGGTACATATTTATATAAGTGCTTTTATATAAGCAAGATGATAACGATATTGATGACTCTCGCCCTAGCTGATTTAGCTCAGTGGATAGAGCATTGGCCTATGAACTGAAGAGTCCCAGGTTCGATTCTAATCTAGGGCGCATACTCAGTTGCAGGTTCTGGCCTTGGTCAGGGTGTGTATGGGAGGCAACCAATGTGTCTCTTGCACATCAATATTTCTCTCTGTGTGTCCCTTCCCGTCTCTTCTACTCTCAATAAAAATCAATGGAAAAAAATATCCTCAGGTGAGGATTAACCAAAATAATATTTTTTAAAAAGGATAATGATTACTTTCCAACAACTACTCATTCCTGAAGGTTCAGTCAAATTTTCACCCCTATATGAAGTCTTCTCCAGCAACTCCAGTCCATCTGACCTCTCCTTTATAAGTTATTGTCTATTCCACTCACTGGTCACCTCACACACAACTCAGGCTTTTTCCTGTCATTGTCTCAAGTTGTTTTTTATTTCAAATATTCTTTGTAAAATTTTAGTTACAGGTTTGGTCTCTGTAACCAGATTGTAGGATTTTAAGTCCAGGAATATACATTGCACATCTTCATTTTAAAAATTTATAGCATTTGCCATAGGCTGAGCATGACACAAGGGCTCCATAAATATTAATAAATGATAGCTTATTTGTTCACTGTTCTTTTTTGGAAGTTTACATGATATACCACATATTCAAACACTGGGATACTCTGGAATACAAAAAAACCTTGAAGTAGTGATTCAGTCTCACCATGCTTCAGTTTCCCACCTACAATATGGAGATAACAATATGCTTCTGTCTGCTATGCTGGTAGATGAGAAGGTTGTTATTGGTGTGTATTTTTTTTATTATGTGTCATAGATGTCTTTAAATATAATTTAGTAAAGTTTTTGCAGGTGTGCCTCACTTTATATAAATGACATAATTCTGAAAAATGAGTTTTCATTGGTTTATTGTTTGATTTCATCATTTAAAGTTTTATATGAGTTAGTCAGTTGTAAAATTAAATATGCAGTAAGAACTTGAAAAAAAATTGGTCAGATTAAGTTGACTTAAAGCCACTGCCCTAATTTGTATATTTACAAATCTAGACTTCATGGAGAAGATCCATTAGTCATCCATCAATCAAATCTTTCTTTTTCTGATTTTCACCATCTCCATCCTTGCTTATTCTCTGCTGGACCTCACTGGTAAAACACAAATGATGTAAGTCAACTCTCTACCTTTAGAGCTCCTGCACCTTGAATATACAGCTCCTCTGAAGCTAATCAATCATACAGCCCTGTAGATTTTACTATCACAAATCTCCTCAAACCCCCAGTGCTACACCATCCCAGAACTCATAAGAAATGACTTTGTCTCCCATTTACCTGAGGGGGGAGGGTGTATGTATCATAAGATAGAAGAGTCTCAACAAAATTGTTTTCATGCCACATAATCTCCTAGGGAAGGTTTATATATTCACTAGAGGCCTGGTGCACAAAATTCGTGCATGGGGAGGGGTTGTCCCTCAGCCCAGCCTACACCCTCTCCAATCTGGGACTCCTGGGATTGGGCCTAAACAGCAATCAGACATCCCTCTCATAATACAGGACTGCTGGCTCCCAACTGCTCGCCTACCTGCCTGATTGCCCCTAACTGCTTCTTCCTGCCAGCATCATCACCCCTTTACCACTTCCCTGCCAACCTGATTGACACCTAACTGCTCTCCTGCTCACCCAACCACCCCCATTTCCCTCCCCTGCTGGCTTGGTCACACCTAACTGCCCTCCCCTCCATGCCTGGTCACCCCTAACTGCCCTCCCCTGCCAACCTGCTCACCCCTAACTACCCTCCCCTGCAGGCCCAATTGCCCCTAACTGTCCTCCCCTGCCAGCCTGGTTGCCCCTAACTGTCCTCCCTTGCAGGCCCGATCACCCCCAACTGCCCTCCACTGCTGGTTTGGTCCTCCCCAACTGCCCTCCCCTGCAGGCCTGGTCACCCCTAACTGTCCTCCCCTGCAGGCCTGATTGCCCACAACTGCCCTGCCCTGCCAGCCATCTTGTGGCAGCCATCTTGTGACCACATGAGGGCAGCCATCTTATGTGAGGGTGTGATGCTCAATTTGCATATTACCTCTTTATTATATAGGATTGGGCTCCTCTTATTGTTGTCTTCTGATGACAACCACCTGCATGTTTCCAAACATATCACTCTCCTGTTCTCCTGATCTGAATATCTAATTATTTCCTGGACGTAACTTGAACACACAAATAAATTCAATGTTTTTAATGAACTTACCTGTCTGCCTTTGCTGTCATCTCCCCCTGAAAAAAAATGCACTTCCTTTTGAGTGAAGGGCACTTTCATCTACCCTGTTGACCAAGTCACCCTTACCTTCCTCTCCTGCAACTTTCACATCCTATTAAACAATCACCAAGACCAATCTATTCTCCCACTTAAATAACTCCTTCCTCTTAACTGTCACTTCCCAAGCTTAAGCCTACATTATTGCAACAGTCTCTTTGCTGGTCTCCCAGAGCACAGTTTTCAATCCATTCTTTAGACTGCATGCTACAGGTTGGTCAGACATGCTCTAACTCAGCTCTCATTATCTTTGGGCCAGCAGCTACTTAGAGCTTTACTATAGCTCTATGTATCTTTTTTTCTTTCTTATTCTCCTCTTAAGGATATGTTTATCGATTTGAGAGAGAGAGAGAGAGAGAGAGAGAGAGAGAGAGAGAGAGAGAGAGAGAGAAACATCAACTGGTTGCCTTCTACACGTGCCATGACTGGGGATCAAATCCACAACCTGGGTATGTGCCCTCTGTCAAACTCTCAGCTTTTCAGTGCACAGGATGATGCTCACCCTACTGAGCCACTCCAGCTGGGCTACATGTATCTTATTCTAGCATCCAAGCTAATGGAGTCCATTGTTCCCAGAGTGATCATTCTAAAACTCAAGCTCCTCTTTGAAAAAAGTCTTCAGTTACTCCCTTAGAAGAAAATTAAAACTGAACATGATGCATTTACTAGTAGTCAGCTATTTGTCACAAGGATACTGTGTAACAAACTACCCTCCAAATCAGAGGCTTACAATAACAGTCCCTCATTCTCATGCTCATAAGCCTATAGGTTGGCTACAACTAAGCTGAGTTAGGCTAGAACTCCAGGATCCAAGCTACAGGAAGTAGATTAGGTACAGATCTGTACACAGCATAAAGTATCTTCACAATAAAGCACACCCCATCCTCTGCCCTTGCCATCCAAGTTCCTAGCACAGAACCTACTCTATACCAGATGCTCACTAAATTGTTATTGAATGACTGAATGAAGCCAAATAGGGCTGGCTTTGGGGAAACCAAGAATTTAATTTCTGTGTCTGCCATCTCCCCATTTTGCATGCCATTTTCTCCTTTATAGTGTGTCTTGTTTAATAATCTGGTTCCCTTGTAATCACTTCCCTCAGCGCATTACTAAAAACCACTCTCACAAAGGCCATGCAACCAGTAACTTACACGTTAATAAAAACAGCAGTCTGTTAACGCTTTCAAATGTATTTGCTATCTGAAGCTCTCACTGAGGAATCTGTAGTAGGGCTTGACCTCTACTAATGGAATTTAAATCACCTAATAAAAATTAAAGACAAACTTTAACAATAATTAAGTGGCAAGTTACATTTTCCTCCTGGTGAGGTTCATTCGAAAATCAAATTCAGCTTCCATAAGTTTATCATATAGATGTCAGTTCAACCCCCCTCACAATTGTGTTACAGAAAGTTTCGCTCAGGCGCTTTATTTTAAGCCTTCCAGAATAGAAGTTTTCCTTAAATGTAATATGGATAAAGACAGCTGCCACAGATGATGATCTTCCCATAACACACAAACATACGTGCCAGCCTCCCCCATTAATCCTTCAGCCTGTGCTGTACACATGGCTTCTTCCAATCATATCCCAGAAATAGATCATTTGAAATAAACATCAACTTTGCTGCACAAAGATTCTATGCCTATGTGGTTATAGACCAAAAAAAGAGTCCTTTGGGGAAACAGGGCATGTAAACAGCAGAGTACAGACATGCCTTGCTTCTTGTTCCTTCCTTCTTAGTGGCAACCTCATTTAAGATCTCTCTAAAATAAACAGCTCTCTGCTCTCTAAATTGAGTTTTGACAATGTCTTTCCCTCCTTCCCTGATTTGCACTGCCTCACCCCCTCAACATAATACTCATTTGCAAGAACATTACTTAAATCTTATAAGGAGCAGGCTTGTTCCAACTCCCTGAAAAAGTTAGAAAATAGCAAACATGACTAGAATGCATCTCTAAGGGAGATTACTGGGGCTGGGAGTTACGGGGATAGTGTGGGGATGCAGAAGAAACATTTATTGAGCAACTTCCATGCACCACTGTTTTATTGTTTTACAAACAGGATGTAGTTTAACCCTCATAACACTTATCTGAGATACCTGTTTTTATCTCTTTTGTAAAAAGAAAAGCCAAAGCTCAGAGGGGTTGATTAACTGGCCCTTGGGTCCCCCAGCTAGTAATCAGCAGAAATAGAATTAGAACCCAAATCTGACCCGATCTAAAAATTCACATCCCTAGCACTTTCTACACGTCTCCATGGTTGAGTCTTTTTAAAGAGAGAATGAAAGACACATTTCCAGAATTGTGTGATAAGCAAGGAACTGTTTTTAATGAACCAATCAACAATCTTCTAATTCACTAAGTACTCGAGTAAAGCCTTATAAGTGCTTAGCTCCAGGCGAGGCAATACGGGAGAGACACAGAAATAGGTGATGGACTCTATGACCTCCAATAGCTTAAACCCAGGAGAAAAATATCTTGCATCCAGGGAATGAACAAATGCTCAACTATGTAGTATAATTCAGGTAGAACAGGCCAGTATGGACTGAATATGGAATGGGTCAGTCAGGCTTCTTGTTGCAAGAAACTATTATTTAAGCAGAAATAATTTATTTAACAGTTAGTAAGTAAAAATACAATGTAACCTCACTTTATACTCACTGGAATGGCTATAATAAAAAAAGACAA
Organism: Antrozous pallidus; assembly: GCA_027563665.1. Classification (NCBI taxonomy): domain Eukaryota; kingdom Metazoa; phylum Chordata; class Mammalia; order Chiroptera; family Vespertilionidae; genus Antrozous; species Antrozous pallidus. Next base: position 46,373,179 of record CM050523.1, read on the forward strand.
AAAAATAAAGATTATCTGGCAGAGATGTGGAGAAATTGGAACCCCCACACATTGCAAAATGGGGCAATCACTCTAGAAAACAGTTTACCAGTTCCTCAAAAGATTAGTCATAGTTACCATTCCAGCAATTTCACTCCAAGTTATAAATTCCCAAGAGAAAACTTGCACATGAATGTTCATAGAGGCATTGTTCATAAGGGACAGGAAGTAGAAACAACTCAAATATCCATTAACAGATGAGTGGATAAATAAAATGTGGGATAGCCATACAATAGAATATTATTTAACAATAAAAGGAATGGATTATTAATACATGCTACAACATGAGTGAATCTTGAAAACATACTAAGTGAAAGAAGCTAATCACAACAAAACACATATTATATGATTTCATTTATATGAAATGACCAGAATAGGCAAATCTATAGAGATCTCAAATAGATTAGTGGCTGCCTGGATTTGGGAGTAGGGGAAGGATTGGAAAGTGACTGCTAATAGGTAGGGGATTTCTTTTTCAAGGACAAATGTTCTAACATTAGATTGTTATGATCATTGCATGATCCTGTGAATTTACTTTAAAACAATAAATTGTATGCTTTAAATGTGAATTGTATGATATGTGAATTAAATCTCAATAAAATGTTTTTTAAATGTACTGGGGATGGCCTATAGAATCTCCAGAAGGCTGCAGAACTAGGCTTAGAGGTTTTGCAGGCAGAAGCAAAGCCCCAAATTTTTCAGGCAGCTGAAATGGCAAAGACATCACAGACAGTGCTTCTAGGCACAGACTGCATTGCTTGCCTATTCTGGACATTTCCTAAAAATGAAATCATACAATGTGTGTTTTATTGTGATTGGCTTCTTTCACATCCAATGTTTTCAAGGTTGATCTATGTTGTTGCATGTATTAGTAATTCATTCCTTTTGTATCCTATACTGGAGACCAGATACACGAAATTCATTCAAGAGTAGGCCTTCCTTCCTCCAGCTTCTGGCACTGGCTTCCCTCTGGCACCAGAGACCCAGGCTTCCCTCTGGCCACTGCAGGCACCCAGGACCTGGCCTTCCCTTGGCTGCCAGCAGGCACCCACGACATGGGCTTCTCTCGGCTGCTGGCAGGCATCCAGGACCCAGGTTTCCCTTGCAGCCCTGGCTTCATCTGGAAGATTGTCCAGAAGGACTTCTGGTCTAATTAGCATATTATGCTTTTATTTGGGAAGCCCAGGACCCGGGTGCCTGCCAGGGCTGGAGGGAAGCCTGGGTCCCAGGTGCCAGAGGGAAGCCAGTGCCAGAAGCTGGAGGAAGGAAGGCCTACTCTTGCATGAATTTCATGCATCAGGCCTCTAGTAGATAATAAAAGGCTAATATACGAATAAACCAAACAGCAGAACAACCGAACAACCAGTTGCTATGACATGGGCTGACCACCAGGGCTCTTGTGCAAAACATGGCAGGTGTCAGCTGCAGCAGGATGATGGAGCAGGTGGGTGGGGGCGCCAGACCAAGGTGGAGCACCAGTTGCTGTCATCAGAGCGAGCCTCTGGTGTTTACTGAAAATTGTTTGCTCCTGTGTACCATGGTCCCACCCACACTTGCACCTGCTGCTGTCACCTGGTGCCAACCCTGATCACTCCTCAGGGCTTCTCTACCTCCCCCTGCTCCTGAGGGGCAATCAGGGTTGCAGCCACCTCTCACATCCACTACAACACCAGAGCTGCCACTCGCACCCACTGCCCATGCTGGCCCCACTCGCACCTACAACTGGTCCAGATCGCTTGACATCGTCAGCAGGTGCGAGCAGCGGCTACCAGCCCTGATCGCCCCTCAGGGCTTCTCCACCTCCCCCTTGCACCTGCTGACAGCACTGGCTCTGCTCGCACCCACTGCTGACACCACCTCCAATCACTCTGTGGCATCAGCAGGGGTGACTGAAGTCAGTGCCATCAACATGTGGGAGCGGTGGTAGCAGGAGCAGAGCTGCTGGCAGACAGAGGGCCCAGGGCTGTGGCAGGCAGATGCAGGCAGGGTGTGGCAGATGGGCCAGGACCCGACCCTGTGCCCACCATAGCCTCATGGCCCACAGTTCCTTTCAAGGTGCATGAATTTGTGCACTGGGCCCCTAGTTGTTAAATAATAACCTGCCTAGGGTGCACTATACATTAATATTTCAAATATTATTATGTGAATAACACAAATATATTTCACTAGATTTAATGTAAGAACATTTAAAACATACTACAATTATGTGCAGTTATGAGACTAACACAGAATTAGGCTGCAGGGACAACAGCCATTACTGCCTCTGGGAGCCAAATTATCTGCCACTGCTATAGACCCAACTAGCCATCAGAATGGATTCTGCACAGTCCCTGCTTCTTCTCACAGTTAGCTTGAGGTAGGGGTGTTTCAGGAGGGGAGCTTAAATCACATGCTCACACCCTAGCTACCATAAAGGCTGGGAAAGTGAAAATCCATCATTGTCAGTGTTGTAGGGAAAAGTGGACTGTGCCTCATGAGGGTGATTCTCCAAATATGAAACGTAGGTGGCCACAAAGAATGACTGACGCTGCTACAGAAAGTCTCTTTTACTGGGAATAGCTTTAGCTGCTCTTCTAGGATGGACCCAAATTGGGCCCAGAAAAATGAGAAAAACATTGCAGCTGAGGAAATTGCATTAGGTAGGTGGTAAAGACGTAGGGTTGGGTTTTTTGGGAGGTTTTTTGTTTGTGTGTGTGTGTGTGTGTGTGTGTGTGTGTGTGTGTGTCTTGTTTTTGTTTTTTTTAGGAGTCCCCAAGGTCCTCCAGCTTGGTGGAAAGATAAGACATGCAGGTGTCTAACAGGTGATACTGGAGGTAGAGTGGCATCAAGCTCTGGGCTATGCAGTTGCAGGGATTTAAAAGAAAAGCTCACCCAAGGCAAATTATTAGAGGGAACCCTCAAGGTCCAAATGGCTTGTTAGAATTTCTTTGTAGTCTGGCTACCAGTGGCTTCAGTGGTAACTTGAAAGTTAGAACTCCCCAGTCCCCAAGAGGCAGAAAGGAGGTACCCAGGTAGTTTCCTCACTCTCTTAGTTTTGTTCCCCTGCATGCATGGACAGGAAACAGAGCAATGGAAACAGAGTTGCTTTTGAGGTGTATTCAAATGGGGGCCATGGTGACAGCTTGGGAATGAGAAATGCTATTTCTAGTTTAAGCTGCTGAGACCTTTTTGCCAAAAGATTTCTTTTTCTCCCTGTGTCTCCTATGAACACAGGATAGATTGATCCCTTCCTCAGACCATCCCACATCATTTCTTCTTATTCTTGAGTTTGGAACTCTAAATCTTTGTTCCATCTGTGTAGCTGGGATGATGTAGAGCAGTCTGGAAGAAAGTGTGGCCCTCTTACCATAGTTCATTTCATTTTTATGCTCTCTTTCTATCTGGCTTTTCTTAATAGCTTTGAGATGAATTTCCTTTCAGCCTTGCACTGGCCTTGTGAAAGCAAAGAGTTGAGTTATTAGGCACAATAGGAGCATTTATTTATCTGGCTTTCATCAAGATAAATAACAAATTTATCTAAAATCTTAGCACATCAAAAACATCCCAATATATAAAAAATAAGTGTGGTTTACTTAATGGTTTTACAAAATTCTGTCATAAAATATCAACATGGTAAATTAATTTGTGAAGCAGTATCTTAACCTGAATCACTTATAGCACTATGGGGCAAATGGAAGAGGTGAATTTCAAGAAAATCTCATGGCATAGAGCTTTGAAAAAAAAATCACCACATCAGCGACATCATACATAAAAAGCAGGGATGATGGATTCACCATCAATAAATTTAATAGCAGCCAGAGCAGCATTTGCTAGAAATTCACTTTGAGTCTGAATTATTTTTAAATAAGACATCACACATAGGGTAAGAAAGAAAAAATTCCCAGCTCAGGTTCCATTAATTTTCCAGCCAGTAACTTTGAAATAGTATAGAATTTACAGGTCAGCAGCAAAAACTCACTCAACCAGGGATAAAAATGGGCCATTTCTCTTTAGTGTCCAACTGAAGACCCCACTTAGGAGCTATTTCCTGATTCTTAAAAAGTCTTTTAACTTTATCATTTCTTGATTTTAACTGAGCTGAAGCAGCTCCCCATGATACAGGAAAACGTGAGTGGATCCCATTTTCCCTGCATTACAAGGGCATTATCCAGGCCCTGGAGTAGCAATCTGCTAAATTAGTATTAAAGACTGTGTCACACCAACTGAGAACAAGACACAAATGCTGGCTTTTGTCATTGGCAAGGTAGAAATGCTGAGCAAGTGGAAGAGAGAAATGTGCATGTCTAAGTTTTGCAGCCCATTAGAGGAGGTTGCCTTTCTAGTCTGCCTTACTCCATAGAACAGGGCCTATCATTGGGGCTGGGTATCGAGGACTGCCATTTGGCTGGTACTCACATTCATGAAGAGCTTCAGACGTTTGATGTTATCATCAAAGGAGGTCAACCATCCAGTCCCAGAGACGCACAGTGACTAAAAGAGGATGACATTTATTATAAAACTTTCATCTATCTCATATCCTGCCTGTGGTGCACTCTACATTAATATTTAAAAGATTATTATGTGAATAACACAAATATATTTCACTAGATTTAATGTAAACTACATTTAAAACACACTACAATTTTTTAAAACTCTGTTAGAATTTTCCATTTATTTTCTCTATGAATAGCCTCAAAAAAATAAGTAAGTAAAACAACAAAAGAGGAAAAAGTGGTCAGAGCCTCTATGAACTTCTGAGAGACACTATCTAGATGGGCATGTTTATCTTGATAATGACAAGATGCTATACATTTGATTCAATTTAATTTGTTTCAATTATTAATCAATCTTTAGGATCTTAAGTTATAGAGATGATAAAAGCAATATATAAATATAAATAATAATTGCTATTCCGTGAGCACCAGTTACATGCTAGCTACTGTGCTAGACTTTTTTCTGTTATTTTCTTTAATCTACAACAACATTCAGGTAAAGGTTATTACTCCTACATAAACTGAGAATTGGTATTTGTCTAAAATCACCCCGATGTTAAAAAAAAAAAAGGAACTGGGATTTGAACCCCGATTTCTTTGCCTCCAAAAGCTATGTTCTTAGCTACTACTGAAAGATCATTTAAATAATAGTTACTAATTTTATAGGAAAAATAAAAGACACACTTCAGAAAACATCTCCCTCGCTCAGCCCTAGATGAATCCTGTCAAATTCTATTCTTTGACCTCCTTATCTAAACCTACACTCAGCAACTCCCATCTATCAGCTGCCTTCCTTCAGATAAATAGCTACAATACAGCTGAGTAGGCCTCAATGTTAGGTTTTGTGTCCTCCTGAGGTTAGTCCCTGACTGGGATTTGGATAGTTCAGAAACTCCTTAGCAACCATTCACCAATATCCCTGTTAGAGTAATAATCTTATTCTCGGTAATGTGCCTTCAGAAGAAAAACTACCAATGCTTGAGTATTCACTAGCTTAGTTACTATATATATATATATATAATTTTTTTCAGGGAGGAAGGGAAAGGGAGAGACAGAAACATCAGTGATAGAGAATCATTGATGGGCCACCTCCTGCATGCTTCCCAGGCATGTGCCCTGTCTGGGAACCTCCTGGTTCAGAGGTGGATGCTCAACCACTGAGCCGTGCCAGCTGGGCACATCTCTTATTTTTAATAAATAATTGTAACATTTTAATAGGTTAGATAGGTACATGAAAAATATTCAAAAAGTGTAAAAAGGATATGTAGTGAAAAGTAAATCTGTCTACCCATCCACCTGGGGACAACCACTGTCTTTTAGAGATAGTCCATAAAAACATGTATATTAAATGTATCCATTTAAATGTCAGTGTCCCACCCTGAACATTGCATTTTTGATTATGTGTCTTTAAGATGGTTTCACATCTGCATAGAACTGCTTTCTTCTTTTTTATGGCCTCATAGTATTCTAATGATGAATTTGCTTTTATGTATTCAACCAGTCCCTTTTTGAGTTGTTTCCACCATTTTGCTATTAGAAACAATGCTACAGTGGATGCCTTTCAATTTGTAACAATTTATAAATACAGACATCTGTAGAACTACTTTATAGAAATGATGCTATGTCATATTTGATCTGCCCTTTCCAGAAGTTGTGCCAATTTATACTTGCACCAAAAATGGACTACTTCCTAATATCTTCACCTATACAGGTGCTACAAACTTGGGTCTTTGCCAATCTGATTGTCAGTTTTAATTTGCATTTCTCTTATTATAAGGGTATTGAACAACTTTTCATGTGTTTACAAGTCATCTGTATTTCTTGTTTTATAAACCAGCTGTTAATATACGTTGCCTATTTTATATTGCTTATCCTTTTTCTTATTAATGTGTAGGAACTCTTTTTACATTAAGAAAATAAATCCTGTGGGATAGGTGTTACAAATAGTTTTTTTTCCTCAATTTGTTGCTTGTCTTCTAACTTTATTTCTTGGCAAGCAGAATTTTTTTCATTGTTATTCATTAAAATGTATCAACTCTTTCTTTTATGACCTCTAGGATTTGTATCAAACTTAAAAAGCCTTTCTCACATTGATATTGTGGGAATTTTCCTATGTATTTTATGGCTTAATTTTTTTCCTGTTTAAATTTTTTGTCAATCTGGAATATATTAGGCAGAAGAAGCAGGTAGTGATCCAATTTGATATTAGTGTTCCAAATGGCTGCCAAATGGCCCAAAAAATATTTTGCATTTTATCTTTTTTAGATAATGCTTGGGGGCATGTTAAGAAACCTGAAAATTGGTCTCACCTTCAGCTGCAGATCCCTTGGAAATCCTGTCCCATACAGCAGAGGAAAAGCATCATCATTACCTCTCAAAAAATAAGCTGGTATGGTTGTATGAATTCTTTATATATTTTGGATATTAACCCTTGGTCAGAACTGTTGTTTGCAAATATCTTCTCCCACTTGTTGATTGCCTTTTTGTTTTGTTGGCAATTTCTTTTGCTGTGCAGAAACTTTTTAGTTTGATATATTCCCATTAATTTATTTTTTACTTTACTTCCCTTGCCTTTGGGGTCAAATTCATAAAATCTTTCATAGGTCCATAAGTTTAGTAGCTTATGTTCTTCTATGTAATTCACTCTTTCAGATTTTATATTTAAGTCTTTGATCCATTTTGAGTTAATTTTTATATATGGGGACAAACTGTAGTCCAGTTTCATTCTTTTGCATGTGGCTTTCCAGTTTTCCCAGCACCATTTATTGAAGAGGCTTTCTTTTCTTCACTGTACATTTTTTGCTTCTTTGTAAAAAATTATTTGTCCATATACATGTGAATTTATTTCTGCCATTTGTGACAACATGAATGGACCTTGAGAATAAGGTCTGCAAAATAAGGCAGACAGAAAATGTTAAGAACCATATGACTCACATATACAGTATTTGGGATATAAAACTGAAAGCAACAAATGAACAAACAAGAAAAACAAACAAAAAATCATAGACACAGATAACAGTATGGTGATTATCAGAGGGAAAGTGGGGGAGCTGAGGTAGTGAAAAGTAATGGAAGTCAACTATATGGTAATCAAAGAAGATATGACTTTAGGTGGTAGGTACACAATGCAATATGCAGATCATGTATCATAGAAATGTACACTTGAAACCTAGATGATCTTATTAGCCAATGTCATCCCAATAAATTTAATAATTAAAAAAATCTGAAGCTGGTATAGGAATATATCTGAATGAGAAGCAAGACAACTAAAATTAGTCCAAATCTAGGCAGACAACTTTTAAGAGGCCTAAAGCATATACATTTGTGTGTGTAGGGGGGTGTTATTTAACAAAAATAATAAAATTACAAGTACAAAATTAGATATAAACATGAATGTTTATTTAACGAATCTCAGCAGGAAGGGGGGTGATGGTAAGAGATTAACCAGAGAACTTACATGCATATATGCATAACCCATGGACAGACAAGAATGTGGTGAAGGCCTGGTATAGGGTAGAGAGAATCAATGAGGGGAAGAGGGATAGGGGAATATCTGTAATACTTTCAACAATAAAAATAGATTTTAATACATATAAATAAAATAAGAGGAAAATTATAATATATTTTTAAGAATTTTTAAGTGAATAAATTCTGCAAATATGAGAAAACACAGAAAAATAGCACATAAAATAATATATTTATTAACTGCCTGATACCTATATATTATTTTGTCTACATATTCTTTGATTGCCTCTTTGTATGACAATGATTTTATAATATGATTTTTCTTAGAGAAAATAGAAAGAAAATTCAGTTGTACCTCTAGCATGGTTGATCAATTTTTTTTTTATTAATGACTAGAGGCCTGGTGTACAAAATTTGTGCACGGGGGGCAGGTGTCCCTCATCCTTCACCCCAGCTTCTAGCCAGAGGAGTTCCTCTCCTTCTTTCACACAGCCTCTGGGGAGATGATTGTCCTGGGGCCTCCTCAGGACCCTGGCACATGAAGCCCTGTTGGGTACTTGGGGGCTTGGGCTTTCAGATCTGGCTCCCCCCCCTGGCATGGTGCATATTTGCTGCCCCGGGCCTGTTCTCTTCCTTCAGGTGGTGGGAGAGGGTGGGCGCCTGGCCAGCCGAGGGCGTGGACGGCCCACCATCTCCCCCCTGCCCTGCTTCCGCCAGGGGCATTGACAGCTCACCCTCTCCCACTGCACACAGCCAGGGGCAGTGAAGGCTCCCCCTCTCCTGCTGCAGGCCCACCCTCTCCTGCCTCGGCCCCGCCCCCTGCTTTTGATTGGCTAGTAGCATAGTGAAGGTACGCTTAAATTTGCATATTACTCTTTTATTAGATAGGATAGTTTAGAAAATTTTCTTCAACAATAAATGTGATATTGATATTGCCATATAGCTTTGTAGCATTATTGTCAAATTTGGGGAAATCTCCATATAGTTTTGTTTTCATATAAAAACTACAAGATTTCAGGTCACTCCAGCTTTTCTTATTGAATGACTATCCTTAAATTATCTTTGAATTGATACCCATTAACCAATTTGTCAGCAATGTCCTTGTTATAAAACCTACATGAATTTTATGTCATTACTAGAAACCTGGTGCATGAATTCGTGCATCAGTGGAGTCCCTTGGCCTGGCCTGTGGAATCAGGCCAAAACTGGCTCTCTGACATCCCTTGAGGGGTCCAAGATTGTGAGAGGGCACAGACCAGGCCAAGGGATCCCACTGGTGCACAATAGGGGCCAGGGAGGGATGTGGGAGATTGGCCAGCAGGGGAGGGACCGTGAGAGGTCTCCAGGGCATGTCTGGCCCATCTCCCTCAGTCCTGATCAGCCAGATCCCCACAGCAAGCTAACCTACCAATAGGAGTGTCTGCCCCCTAATGGTTAGTGCATGTCATAGCGAGCAGTTGAGCAGCCTTAACATATCATCAGCATATTATGCTTTGATTGGTTGAACAGCCAACTGGACTAGACACTTAGCATATTAGGCTTTTATTATATAAGATTTTTGTCCAATATTTTATGCCAAATCACAACATAGCATAAATCCTTTCTTGTATGTTCATATGATTTTCTCATCTTCATTAACTGATCTAAGAGTTTAATTATTACTTCTATTCAAAATATCTCTTTCTGCTAGCGAATTATGGCTTTAGGTATGATCTGAAATTTGAGGGGTCTTTGCTTATTTGCATTGCTTTTATTTCATATTCTGTTAATTTTGTATAAAAATTAATCCTTGCTTGGCTGGTATGGCTCAGCATCAATCTATGAACCAGGATGTCACAGTTCCATTCCTGGTCAGGGCACATGCCTGGGTTGTGGGTTGCAGGCTCAATCTCCAGTAGGGAGCATGCAGGAGGAAGCTGATCAATAATTCTCCCTCATCACTGATGTTTCTATTTCTCTCTCCTCCCTTCCTCTCTGAAATAATCAATAAAAATATTTTTTAACTTTAATTCTCATCTGAGGATATTTTTTTCCATATTTTTTTAGAGAGTGGAAGGGAAGAAGACAGATAGACAGAGACAGAGGGAAAAACATCCATGTGAGAGAAATACATATTGATTGGTTACCTCCCACATGCACCCCAACCAGTGCCAGGGATCAAACCTGTAACCCAGGTATGTGCCCTTGACCAGGAATCAACATGCAAACCTTCAGTGCACCGGCCAACATTCTAAGCACTTAGTCACACCAGCCAGGACTACCAATTAAAAAAACACCAATTCAATCATTTTCAGAGAATTATAGGAAATTAATTCATTCTCTTGAAAACTAGTAAATCAAAGAAAAAGAATCAATAATTTATTTTTTTCTATATTAATTTTAACATTGGGTAACTAAAAATTAGGTTAGGGAAGGGAAGGGATGGAGGAAGGAAGGGAGAGAGAGAACAATATTATCTCAGCTTGCAAGGGTATTAATTACATTCCTAGAAAAATCAAATGACAAAACCCCCCCGTCTAGAATTAATAAGAGAATTTGAAAGGTGACTGGACACTACATATACACAGAAACACACCCAAACAAAAAATCAAAGGTATTTCTCTGTACTTTCAGGTGTTGGGAAAAATTTCATTCACAACAATGGCAAAACTTTAAAAATATTTGGTTTAACATTTTACAAGACAGGACCTATTAAAAAAAAACTATAAAACCTTGAAGAATACATTAAATGAAAACTGAACATCAGAAAATTTATCATGTTTCTAAATGGGAAGACTAAATTTATAAAAACACATGCCTCCCAGAATTAACATATAAAGTTAATGCAGTTCTAATTAGAATCTTAATAAAGAGGTTTTGTTTTTGTTTAGGAACTGGATAAAATTATTTTAAATAAGACTATGGAAGAATAAGCTAAGAAAATTATTTTTACAAAGATTATTTAAAGGTTTTATGCTACACAGAGAAGGAATTTAGCTTAAAGCTTAAAAACAGGGCTCATACCCAGGCTGTGTGTGCTCTTGGTGGTAAGGTGCAGAACATGTTCTTCAGCCTCTCTGCCTCTTCATTTCATCATCAGTAAAATGAAGATAATAATAGTACCTACCTCATAGGGTTTTTGTGAGGATTAAATCAAAATTGCTTAGAACAGTATATTATAGTAAATATTACAACTGTGCTCTGTTATTATATTACAATTACTATAAAATCAGTATATCAAAAGAATATCATAAAGATCCAGAAGTAGGCAAATAGATAATGGAACCAATTAGAAAATCAGAAAGAGTCCAGCATGTATGGGAACTTAATGTATCATAAAGGTAGAATTTCAGTTAAGCAGAAAAAAATAATAATTTATTTACAGAAGTGGCACAACAGGCTAGCCATCTGGAAGAAATACATGTCATATACAAAAATAAATCCCAGATGGATTCCAGATTTAAATGTAACCAAAAAAAATAAAAACTTTTAGAAAAAAAATAGGAGTAATAATCAATTTTAGGATGAGAGAGACATTCTTAAATAGAACAGAAAACTCAGACGCAATAAATGAAAAAGCAGACATATTTGACAACATACAACTTAACATTTTTCTATAGCAAAAAATTATAAACATAAATAAAATAAAAAGATAAGTTATAGTCTGAGGAAATATTTGCAACACATTCATTCATTTAACAAATATTTATTTGAATACCTTTTATACAATAGGTGTTACCGGATGCCATGCTGAATAAAACATTCAGCAAATGCTACAAGTCAGGGTTTGACTTATTATTTTGTTATCTGTCTAAATGATATTCCTGTATTTATGAAGTTTGCTTTCTAGTGATAGATGATACATATGACTAACAACATACAAAGAGTTTTTACAAGTGAGAGAAAGAAAAAATATGGTAAGAATGGTAAGAAACTATAAGTAGACAATTAGGAGAATTCCAAATAACCATCACATATGAAATTATACCTATTGTATTCAGATGATGAAAACATTAAATATTTCTTTGCAACTTTGTGTTCAGTAGCCTCATGCTGATAGTTTGAATGCAGCCATTATGAGAATATTTACACCATGGAAATCAGCAAATGTTAAAGTCAGAGTTTGATTTATTATTTTGTTGTCTAAACTTAAGAAAGTGATGGAGAGAAATTTTAAAAGTACATATTAAACTTAATAGTGTGGCATCTCTGTGTCCAACACATTATAAATAGCAAAAAACATTAAGGAGATATTCTTCCCATATTTGAAAACTAATACCCAATTCAGCACAGAAGTCACTCACCTCATGTACAAATGAGTGAGGTTCCAACATATGTAGTGCTAAAGCTGAAAGAGATTGTAGTTTAATGAATATAATTTATATGAGGATAAAAATGGTTTAATAGTAAATCATACTTCCAATTAAATGACAATAAATTTATTGGGAAATGATAGTGTATTGGAATGGGACCCCAGCTGACAAATCCATGGTTGAAGTGTGATTATAGGTTGAATACAGATCTAAGAGTTCAGCAAGAAGCAGTCAAAGCATTCCGCAAGATTCACTTGGCTATACAGAACTTATGACAGATTACTGTATGTTCTGTTATTATTTACTAGAGGCCCAGTGCATGAATTCATGCATTGGAGAGGCGGTCTCTTAATCCAGCCTGTGCCCTCTCACGGTCCAGGAACCCTCAGGGGCAGGAGCCAATCCGGCGATCAGGGGAAGGCAAACCCCATCACACCTTTTTTGCTGCCACTGCCGGCAGCTCAAGGCTGGTTACCTCAGCCTCTGGTGGCCTTGGGCAGCTGGGGAGGCTCAGGGACTAGGTGACTCTGGAGGCAGTCACGCAGTAAGGCCAGGCCCACCCCCCAGGCCTTGCCACATGCCTGCCACCCTGGCAGGGCTGAGGGGACTGCACACTGCCATCTTATGGCTATGGGTGCCACCATCTTTGAGGGCATGGCAGTCAATTAGCATATTCCCTCTTAATTAGATAGGATAAATTTTGTATATTTAACATCAGTAAAATTTATAATGAATGTATATGCTTACAAATATATATACACTTGTGTGTGAGTGTGAGTGTGTGTGTGTGTGTGTGTGTGTGTGTGTGTGTGTGTGTGTAAAGCCAGTTAAACATTTACCAACACACATCCCTTTAACTAGAATTTATTTATATGGCCAAGGAAGGCTTGTTTTATTCAAGCAACTTTGTGACCAGCCAAAATTCTTTTACTATAGTAAAGGATAGGCTATATTGGGGGAAAGAATTAGTGGTCTCTGACACAGCACTATGACTTTCATTTTACATAAGAGATAGCAGACTCAGAGAGTTTAGGTTAGCTTGCCCAATGTCACCTAGTAAGAAGAGGAACAGAGAGTTGGACTCATATTTGTCTAGCTTCAAAGTTTTTTTTTTTCACTACACCATTCTTCATCTCCATAAATATAACATGCTAAGTTTGAGGTAATGGTAGAATTTGCAAGTGAAAATTTTTCCAACTTCCCCATAGGTATGTACTTATGAGATGACTAATGGAGTAAAAGATTTCTATCACACACAAAAAAAGTCAATGAATAAGCTCATTTGCCTACAGGGAGATTAAATGTGATTTTGTCTAGAGAGGTAGGGAGTTATGTATATATCTTCATTTTTTTTCAGGTGAAGTCCACATTATTTTTACTATTATTATTGCCTCAGAAATAAACATTGCTATGGATACATCATGAGAGATGAATGGTGACCAGAGAGGGGAGAGAGGACTTGGACATGAGAATAAGGCAACTTAGACAATTGCCTTTCCCCCAATTGATCAGTAACACCTTTACTTGAATGTATTTAGCTCTGTGTAGGAATCTTATATACTTTGTAAACCCCTTGAAGGCAGGAACTATATCTTGTTAAATGTCTTCACATAATTTCTCCATACAGTTAATGAGTAACAAATATTGGTTGAGTGAATTGACATATGAGTGGACTGTGATAAAATGTACTCAGTACTTGTTTATATAATATGTGTTTTACTTCTCTTTGAATATTCCCTGAGAGGAGAAACCATGTCTTCCTTAGGACCAAAGATTATTCAATAATTTATCCAACAGATATTCATTAAACTCTTGCCATATGTAAAGCATCATAGAGTGAAAATAACAGCCAATCCTTAGACTAAGAAGTCTTCAAGGGTGGGGACCACATTCTTTCTTTTCTCTGGAATTTCCCCTTGAGAACTGTATATATTCAGAATGCAAGTTTCATTATAAAAATAGCTACAATGGTGAAAAAAGGGAGACATATGTACTACTACTTGTAATACTTTAAACAATAAAATAAATTTTAAAAAAATAAAAGAAAAACAATAGCTAACATTTATTGATGCTTACTGTGTGTTGGTACCAAGTGCTTTGCATGTATTACTGTAATTAATCTCTATAATAACCGTAAGAGGTGGTCATGATTATTACCCTTACCTAGTGGATGAGGAAGCTGATGCTTAAGAAATGACGTATAAATAATCAAACTGTATGAAGGGTCAGAATCCCTGCATCCCAAATTGTTACCCACTGTGTTATGCTGGCTTCCCCAATTCTCTGGGGCAGCACTGAAAAGGATGAGCCATTTAAAAAGCCTAACTCTGTACTTCTGCCATGGACCCTGGAGTCTTCCTTAAGTTTCTCCCTTCTTAGCTCAGACTGGCAGATAATGATGAAAAGGTCAAGTTTTTAGATTTAAAATGCCTTGGAACAGAATCAGTGAACACCTTTTATGGCAGGTGTTAGGGTTTGGTTTTGTGGTTTGGGTTACAGACTAATCGCACCTGTCTCTGGTTAATTTTAAAAATCAAGAGATTCCCTTTTTGCTGAAACTGGCACTAATATGTTTTTAAAAGCCTTCAAAGAAATAGTGGCGTTTTAAAAAATTCTTGCTTTGTCTTGTTCAAGTAGGATGACTAAACTCAAGTATTTACATGCCCTTCCACCAAATTCTCACTGAAACGAGGGTTAGGATGTACAAGAGAGAATAGAAAGGAGGGGTAATTCAAAGAATTTGATGACTTTCTGAAAAAGAGAAAATGAGTAAAACCTAATTTACAGGTAAAATAGAACTGCAAATGTACAGAATGAAGGCAGAGTTGGATAAGAAATAAGGGGGGAGGAGGTGCGGGAAGGAAGAAATAAAGAAAGATTAGAAACATCAGAGGTGGAAAACTTTGTTAGAAAGTTAAGCTCCATCTATGAAGCAAGCTAAAGTGCAACGTGACTTCCAACATAACAACGTGTAAGAAAATGCAATCCATGTGGTCTTAATGCTCAAACAGGTTTCTTCGAACAGTACTACTTCTCTAAGGGTTCAACAATAGTATTTAGTGTGCCAAGAATGTTACTTAAAGAGTCAAATAATAAAACATTGCCAAAAGGTTTCCAATTTTTAGAATCAGCACACAGAGAAACCATGGAAAATTGTATAGTTACAGAATAGAAGGTAAAAATTATAAACCTGCATGAAGTAAAAGCAGTACTGTAAGGAAGACAAACTAGAGGTGCTAGTTTCTGCATTGTTTATGGTAGAGAATTAAAAAACATGTCTACAGTTGATTATAGAAGAACTAGACATTTAAGTGTATTCTATAGAATTGTAAAAGTAATCAATAGAAGAGCCCATTATAAAAATACTAGAGGCCTGGTGCATGAAATTCATGCACAGGTAGGGTCCCTAGGCCTGGCCAGCAATCAGAGCTGATCAGGTTCCCCACTACTCCACCTCCCCGCATCCTCCTTTCCTTGCCACCCATGTCCACCTGTACCAGCCTGGGGCCCAACCCCAATCAGGTGATCAGGACCTGCTGGCTTGGGAGGGGGGGAGAGAAGGAGGGATCAGGCATCAGGGCCTGCCAGGAGGGGTGGGGTGGTATGGAGGGAAGGGCCCAACCACCACCACAGCAGGTGGGAGGCAGGCTGCTTGGTGCCTGCAGGGAGATAGGGAGAAGGATTTGATGTCTGTAGCATGCCCACCAGACCCACCCCCCCCCCTGCTGTGGTGCCACACTGACCGCATCCACATTGTAGGCAGGGGGCTTCTAGTCTGGGACTGGGGCTACCAGGCTGTGACAGGGGCTGTAGGCAGAGGACTCCAGCACCCATAGGGCTGCCTCAGCGTTGGGGACTGGGAAGATCCATTTTTCTAGGTTCTCCCCTCCCTCCGCACGACTGGGACAGGGACGCTGGGCTCGCATGAGCCCAGCGTTGCTTGCCCCAGCCTCAGTCCAGAAGCCCCTTCCTTCCCTCCCTCCATGCAGTAGGGCAAGGACACTGGGCTCTGGCCAGAGGCCCCTCTCCTCCCTCCACAACCAAGGAGTGGACTCTGGGTTCGAGTTGCCTGGGTTATGCTGCCAGCGTCTGCCCTGGCTGCTATGGGCACCAACATTTTGTTGCGGAGTGATGGTTAATTTGCATATTACTCTTTCATTACATAGGATAATTAACAAAACTTGGGAATGGAGGGGAGGGGAAAGTTCATATAAGTGAGCTAAATTCCCCATCTTTCATAGTTAAAAGTCAATGGATAAGATCTAAATTTGGTAAGTCAAGAAAAAATAATAGTATATTATTTTGGTTTTTGTTTTTTAATTCTCACCTGAGGGTTTTTTCCATTGATTTTTAGAAAGAGTCGAAGGGAGGGGAGAGTCATAGAACATCAGTGTGAAAAAGACACATCAATTAGTTGCCTCCCACATGAGCCCCCAACCAGGGCCAGAGATCTAGCCTGCAATCGAGGTATGTGCCCTGGCCCAGAATCGAACCTAGGACCCGTCAGTCCACAGGCCAATGCTCCATCTACTGAGCCAAACTGGCTAGGGCAGCATATTATTTTGAATAATCATGATGAATAACAGAAGAACTAGAAATGGAAACGGCTAAAAATGTATACTTCCTACGTATTCCAAAGAAACACTTCCACATGTGTACCAGAAAGCAGGATGTTCAGCTCTGTGTGACATAGCAAAAAATTGGAAATATCTAAATGTTCATTGCACATACATAAATTATGACACTGTCATATTATACAACAGTTTAAAGAAGTAAATATATATATACATATATATATGTATATTATATATATACTCTTCACATGGAAAGATATCCAAGACATTATTGTCAAAAAAAAAAAAGTGCAAGTCGCTGGATAATAAATGTGGTATGCCATTTGTGTAACATTAAAAAAAAACAAATATACTTATAAAGATTGTAAAGATCTGGAAACAAATTAACCTCTGTGAGCAATGGTGGGTACTTTTGAAAAGGGGAATGTAACTGGGGTGACAGTCAAGAGAGACTCTAGCTTTATCTGTGTGGTTTGAAATTTTTATAAGAAAGTGTTCATGCATAATTTTGTAGCCTAAAACTAACTGATAATTTAAAGTTGTTACCAGACATAGTTTTTCTTTATACCACTGTATGACATATTAAATTCTCTTTTTACCTTGTATTATTTTAAAATTTTAACTTTAAGCAACAAGACTCAATGTTTTTGCTCCTTTAGTTAGAGAAAACTTCATAGAACAGTATTGCTGCAGGCAGTTCTCTAAGCACAAAGGTTGCCCTCCCACCAGCCTCATAAATGATCGTTATTTATGACCACTTCATGACATAGATGTGTACAGCTATTTACCATTTCTGCTGGGAGGATGGATGTTCACATTCATAAGAGACAAAAACAAATCAAGATTCAACTAGACAGGCTGCTGTGGGCTTGGGGATTAGAAGAGCAAAAATAAAAATAAAAAACAAACCTAGCAACATACTTCAGTAAATCACTTCTCTTTTCTGTCTTGTTCTTACGAAAGAATTTAACAACCTCATCTGGGTTGCAGACATTTTTATGTACTCACCACTGAGTTTTAAAAAGCATGAAGAAAATATTTGGCTAAACTGGACTGTGGACTGGAAGCTAGATTATAATCATGGTAGATGTTTTTGTCCAGGATTCATTATTATAGTGTATGTATGTTACTTCATCTGTCCAACAATGGCTCTTCCCTTTTTTCTTATCTTTGTGACCAACCTTTCAGAAATCTTCAAAATTTTAAACAAACCCTACAGGTTTCACTGCTTTAAATTAACTGAGGTCATTTGAACATTAGGAGAAGGAAAGAATATTTTTTCCAATTCTTATTCGAATTCTGATCTTCTAACAGTCTCTTTCCTTCAACACCCCACCATTTTGTTCTTTCTGAACCCCAAGGTGTGGCTGAGTTTAACCTCCCTCTCCTATTGCTTGTCATTAGGCATGATTCCTTTGGGAGGAACCTGGAATCCCAAAGTAAGTGTCACAGATTTTAGTTCAGATGGTAACTGTGAGCATTTTGTTTTATCTATAAAGGATTTAACATTAATGAGTTTGTTCATAAGCAATATTATTTAATCCTCTAAATGTCCCTAAAAGACTGGGTTTTAAAAAGGAAACCAGGGTGAAGTGCTAGGAACTTAGACCTAAGAGATATATCCCGACACATTGCTCTCCATTCTAGCCTTTAACACAGTTCTCTTGGTCCAGTTATCTGCAGGAGGTCTTTACTAAAAGGCCTATTGGACCTGCTTTTTATAAAGCACCTTTATACAGTTTAGTAAACTTGAAGGGGCTTTAATGAGAAGATTTCTTAATGAATTCCTTTGAGATATATTTGTAGAGATACCATGAGTTGCTTTTTAATCTGTTGAAACAAAGCACCTATATTTGATGTTGGGCTCTGAATCCTAACCTGTGTTTCTACCTGGGGCATTTAGGGCAGAGAACTGCCACTTGGAAAGAGGACCCACGTGTGTGGGGTCCCAGTTATCACTCCCTCTCCATTTGAACTCCTCCCCTTTTTTTAGGTCTCGCTGATATAATGTCACTCCTGAATTTTGAGATAGGCAGGAGAGAACCATAAGGTCTTCCCACTAGAACCAAGTAGGTAAAGAAAGAAGACAGAGATTAAAAAAAAAAAAAAAAGACAGAAGCATCATGGCTTGGCCTAGGCACTGACATTAATTCCACTCACCCTCATAATGGAGGTACTTAAACCAAACTCAAAGGTTGGAGTTTGGTACATCAAATCAAGCCTTCGTTTACTTCATTCATTTCCCATCTGCCACCTCCCCCATTTTTCTAATACTAAAGCTGCTCCAATGTGATCTAGGCTTTTTCTGCTCCTCTTCTTCCTAAGTTGAAATTTTCTCACTCTGCCCCATTGGTTCAAAATGTCTGTGCCTTCCATAGGCAGCTTGGAATAGGACCTCCTTCCTCCTCCCAAATGAAGCACACATAATTTCTTCAAGACTTAAATACATAAAATTTTCCCCACCTTATTTTTCAACTAATTTATCATGAACATCTTCCCGCATCAACCAACTTCATGAAGCAGCCTTTTTAATGTTTCAAAATTGAAGTATATTTCCCTGTCTTCCCACTGTTGAACATTTAGGTTCTTTCCAGTTGTTCACTGCCATGAACATTTTATATCTAAATCTGTACATATAAAGTATGATTTCTACATCATAAGGAATGCAGCCTGATGAATAGGGAGGTCTCCTGGAAGGCCTGTCATGCATCTTCATTTTCTATGTACACTTGGTACCAGCCTTCCTTCGAACAGTATCTCTGTGGCTTGCAATCATCACTCTGAAACCTATAAGTTGGGGACAAACTTGGGGAAATGGCATGGGTGCTGATATACCTTGAAATGTCTGTCTAAAAAATCATATATATATATATATATATATATATATATATATATATATATCTTTTTACCAGTTTGGATAAAAGCTAGTAAGATTTAACTAAAATTTTTATGGACAATTCATGAGGATGCTGTCTGGACAATTAGGAGGGTGATTGAGTTTCTACAGTAGAGTTGGGTTTTGTGAGGTCAGCAGCTGATCTGAACCTTTAACTGGCTGTTTTATCTTCCTTTGCTTCTACAGCCCTTTTTTTCTCAGCTTCAGAAGGTCAAGAGAGGCAGCAATTGTCCCTCTCTTCCAACATTATGTTGGAATATAGACATCATGATGGTATTGGTGCTGGTGGCAATGATAACACAAATAGACTGGCAAAATCTTCTCTTCCAGAAACAATACTATAAAGCAGAAAAACAGCATAATCAGAACTAGGCCTTCTCATTTCAGAGGAAATATGGAGGCTCAGTGCTCTTCCCATCTGCCTGCAATGGGATCCAGCTGTGTGTCCATCCTGCTGTTCCTACTTCCAGGAAAGGCAGAGTTTATAATGCTTTGATGATTAAAAAGCACACATTTGAGGATTAAACTAGAATTGAGGCAAAAGTTCATAAATCTCCTTTTAACCACTAGAACACTGAAGACTTTTGCCTCCAAAATTCTGAGGATAATGGATTATCCATCACCTTGATGTGTTCAACATTCAGTTATAGAGAGAAGCTCAATTTTAATGGAATACCAGGAAAAGAATTGACTGGATGATCAGATATTGATTTAAGGTATCACAGAGATGTTTATATCCTGTGTCAGAAAGATGGAGGATATTTTCTTGTGATCAGAGTTAGAGGTCTTTCCAGCAAAAGACACCTGAAGGGCATCTATATACTACACCAGAGGCACTTGCCAGGTTCTCAGCTATTCCCACTTCACACACTTCCCATTTTGGACTGTGGTCATTTTATAAAACTTTAGGCTCAACTTTAAAGTGCGAGTTGCACCCAGGCAGTGTAACCCGATGGTTGAGCATCGACTTATGCTCCTGGTCAGGGCACATGCCTGGGTTGCGGGCTTGATCCTCAGTGTGAGGCATGCAGGAGGCAGCTGATGTATGATTCTCTTTCATCATTGATGTGTGTGTATGTCTCTCTCTCCCGCTCCCTTCCCCTCTGAAATCAATAAAATTTTAAAATAATAATAAAAATGAAGTGCAAGTTGCTATTATTCAAAGTCCAGTTTCATGTAATGGGTCAAGAACATATGATTTGAAGGGGAAGCAGCCATTGGTTGGGGGAAATTATAGCAGTTCCTATCTTGTTTGATTTGCAGAGCATCAGGAAGACTCCACTCTGTCTCCCACTCAGTGTTGTCCATTGCATACATTAGTAATTTTTTTCCCTTTGAGTCTAAGGCCTTTCTGACTTCTAGAGTCCCCATTTATAATAGACAATCATCCCTCATGATCTGTGAGGGAATTGGTTCCTAGCCCCCCAGTGGATACCAAAATCCACATATGCCACAAAGTCCCTTGTATGTATGTAATCTATGCACATCCTCTCATATACTTTAAATCATCTCTAGATAACTTATAATACCTGCAATGCAAGTGTCATTTAAGTAGTTATTATACTGTATTATTTAGGAATAATGAAAGAAAATAAATGTCTGTATATGTTCAGTACAGACAATTATCATAGGCCTAAGTACATAGTATGTGTCTACAACAACATAACTTTTTTTCAAATATTTTTGAGCCATGGTTGGTGGAATCTATTGAAACAAAATCCATGGATCCAGAGGGCCTAATATAAATATAATATATTTTAATTAGTATAATACTTTTTCTAATGAAATCTTATCTAAGACCCTGATATGTAAAAGGCAGAGTGACTCTGGCTGAAGCAGGGTGGAGGACTAGAGCTCACCTACATAGCTTCCTCTTAAATCTGAAGAAATCCAGAAAAGCAATAGTCAATTGTATATTTTAATAATACTTAAATTAACCATTTGCAGGGCACTGTAGATAACCCTGCAGAACATATAGTTTGGTAATTAAAAACTGGACAACTAGACATAGGGTGTTTCTTAATGTAATGTGGTAGGAAGAATATAGGGCCACCTATGAAGTTTCTCTACTCCAAAAAACAAATTTAATCAGAGGAAAGAGAGTTGGGAGGGTCTGGATAAAACAAGGTGAAGGGAGATATTAGCTAGATAACATATATGCATAGCCCATAGACACAGACAGCAGTCTGGTAAAGGTCAGGGGAGTAGGGGGGTGGACTGGATAGAAATTGGCAAAAAAAGGGGAGAAATGGAAGACATCTGAAATAATGTCAACAACAACAAAAAAATTACCAGGATAAAAAATAAATATAAGCAAGCCTCTAGTTCTAAAGTATCTGTTTATAGGAAATAAAGAGATAGAGAAACAAGTTAAATTATACCATGTGGAAATAGTCAGTCAAAAGCAGATGAGGGAAATTCTACAGGATAAATGACCCAGTTTGCTCAACAAATAAATAAGCATAAAACAGGAAAGGGTGGTGGAGAAACTATCAGATTTTAAAAGACAACAATACTAAAAAGATAAAGAACCCAATTTTAAAATGAGCAAGGGACTTAAATAGACATTTCTCCAAATGAAGTGTACAAATGGTTAAGAAGCACATGAAATAATGCTCAACATTATTAGTCATTAGGGAAATGCAAATCAAAACATCGATGAGATGCCACTTCACACCCATGAGGATGGCTATAATAAGAAACGTAGAAAATACAAGTGCTCTCAAGATGTGGGAAAATTGGAATCCTCATACATTAGTGAGAATGGCAAATGGTGCAGCTGTTGTGGAAACCAGTTTGACAGTTCCTCAAAATCTTAGGCATAAGTTTACGATATGACCCAGCAATTCTACCTCTGGATATATACCCAAAAAAATTGAAAATTGGTATTCAAACAAATACTAGTATTTGCATTCACATGTCCATAGCAGCACTATTCACAATAGCAAAATGGTGAAAACAGAAAGAAAAAAATATATTACTTACAGTAAGTAAATCTAAAACAAACAAACAACAACAACAACAAACAAAAAAAAACCACAGTGAAAACAGCCTAAATCTCCATCAACAAATGAATGGATAAATGAATTGTGGTATATCCATACAATGGAATATTATTTAGGAAGAAAAGGAAATAAAGTACTGATATCTGCTACAATGTGAATGGACTTGAAAAACATTATCATTAAAGGAAAATCCACAAAAGGTCATATATTGAATGATTCCATTTTATGAAATACCCAAAACAGATAAATCCATAGAGATAGAATGCAGATTGGTGATTGCCAGGTGTTGGTGGGAGGAAGGAATGAGGAACAGCTGATGAAGGGGGGTTCTAGGTTTCCTTTTGGGATTAGGAAAATGTTTTAGAACAAGATAGAAGTGGTGCCTGCACAACACTGTGGCTCCACTGTATACTACTGAATTGTTCCCTTTAAAATGATTAATTTTATGCTATGGAATTTCACCACAATAAAATAAGTAAATGGATAGATAGGTGGATAAATGGATAGACAGAGAAATATATTTTTTAAAAACAGACTTGGAAAATATAGTGACCAAATAAAATGTATAGTCCTTATTTTGACTCTGAGTCAATTAGTTTTAAAAATACATTTTTCAGGAAATTGGGGAAGCTTAAACATGAATTGTTAGATAATATTAAGGAAATACTATTTTCTTATGAACTAATGACATAGGATTGTTGGATTTGTATGTTCTTTCTCAGAAATTCATTCTAAAATGCAGGAAACCAGTCATTACCTCACCAATAGAGATATAACTAGAACAAACAAGAAACCCGGTCGAACCCTGGACGCGCGGGATGTGAAAAGGATTCCCACGCTAAAATACTTGTGAGTGAAATAAAATGATGTCTGTTACATACTGAAAACAAAAGTTGAGAAGGGGAATAGTTGAAACAAGATTAGCAAATTTTGGCAATTGATAAGGCTAAGTAATGGGGCCATAAGCATCATGCTACTTTTTTGTATATTTGAGACTTTCCACAATGAAACACTATTTAATTTGGTTTAGAAACCATACATTTATTTAATGCCATTTATGGTCCTTCAATGTGGACATAAGATAGGTGCTGGGAGGTTTATGCAAACCTGGGAAGAGGAAATGGAGAAGAAAAAGCAGCAGGTAGATAAGAATACTGGAAAAGAATACAAAAGGAGTCTAAAATCACATACCCTACACCATTGCCCCACCCTGACTGTGCATAGAGTCAAGAGGTGGAGGGGGGACGGGCTGAACATAGGTAGGAGACACTGAGAGTGTCCCTTCGAGCACAAAAGAAACAGCATCCTCATCCTGATTACCAGTGGCCAACCATTTACTGGGCACAACCCTGTATAAAATATTATAATTATCAGCAGCTCCAAGTTAAACCACAGCCTTAAACAGTATTCTGCCAACAGTTAATGATTACATCCAAGTAGCTCTTACAGAACTTGGGGACCATCTCTTCTTGGAGATGGAAGGGAATCACAGATCTCTTGATTTTGTGAAGTCAACACTTAGCAGTGTTGCGTGCACTAATTGGAAGCCCTGGACTGTAGTCTTAGATCTACCAACTACCAGCTGTGTGCATCCGTCTCTAGCTGTGAGTCTGTAGTTGGTGACTCTGAGTATCCCATTTGTAGAGTGAGAGTTTGGACAGTTTCTCTTGTCCCTTTTACCTCTAAAAGCATTCACTTCATTCATTCATTTATTGCGTGACCATTTATTCTATGTATAACTTTAATACATTCACAACTAGCAAAATAACTATAAGCCTTGTTTAAACACAGAATCTCTAGAAAGTTTGCCTTCAGAAAAACTCTCTAAGGCCTCTTGACTTCATTGGTTGAAAGTTAATTACTCAGCTGAAACCGGTTTGGCTCAGTGGATAGAGCATCGGCCTTCGGACTGAAAGATCCCAGGTTCTATTCCGGTCAAGGGCGTGTACCGTGGCTGCGGGCACATTCCCAGCAGGGGGTGTGCAAGAGGCAGCTCATTGATGTTCCTCTCTCATCATTGTTTCTGACTTTCTATCCCTCTCCCTTCCTCTCTTTGTGAAAAATCAATAAAATATATTTAAAAAAAAAAAAACAGAAGTAGACTTTCCCAATTTAAAAAAAGGGGGGGGGGGGGGAGAAAGTTAATTACTCAAAGCTTCTCCTCTAAATGGGAAAAGTGCAACAAATACTTTTCTCTAGGTGCTTCAAAGGTGGAGCCCTAATATGAAGAAGAAAACTAGCTTTACTTTGCACTTAATTGAAGAGCAAGGAGTTCTTGAATTTGTTTCCTTTTCCTATATTTAAAAATCATCCTGAAATTTTGTCAGCCAGAGGAAATCTACCATTTTTCTGTGTATCTTTCCCAGGTCTCCTTTATAATAGTTACATAGTATTCCTTTGTATCAATGCACTATAATTTACTTAAATATTCTCTACTTATGTAGTTTCCTGCTATAAAAGCATTGGCGGGAACATCCTGGTACATACATCTTTGTTAAGTTGTTCAAGAATATGTTAGAAGTAGAATTTCTGGGTCAAAAGAAATGCACATCTAAAGTATTGAAAAAAAAACTGCATAAGTGTCTAGAAAGACTACGTGATTTATACTCCCACTAGCACTATATGAAAATGCCCTTTGTCACTACATCTTCCCCAATGTGAGTGATAGCATTAATTTCAGTCTTTGCCGATCAATCCTTCCTGACATTTCACAGGGTCTCCTATAATGCTGTGCTTGGTTTCTATACCTGTGAGGTGCTCTAATGCTGTTGTAAGTTTATCCAACGGTAGCAGCTCCCTTCCTCTTTTTCTGAAGGAACAAGATTGGTCACAAGTCACCTGAACCTCCTAACTCTCAGAGCAACAGTCAGGGGTATGCAAGCTGCCATGCTTCTCCTTTTAAAAGTTAACTATCTTTCCACTTCTATACCTTGCTCCCTTGTTCAAATTCCCTATCTATTCACAAGCAATTAAAAGTTAACTCAGAAATTCTGTTCAAGGTGGTGCATAGGTAAACATGGTATCTGCTGCCTCCCACAATCACATCAAAATTTACATTTAATATACAAAATAACTGTCATTCAGAACCACCTGAAATCCAGCTGACCAGAAGTCCTTCAACTAGGAAATTAAAGAAGCAGCACAGAGAAACTGGTAGGAGGGACAGAGACACCAGGTGGAATTATGGAACTGGCTGGTGGTCCCACACCCATGTGTAGCAATTTAAAATCTGGAGGAATATCTTGACTGTGGAGGTTTCCCTGAGGAGCAAGGTGGCCCTACCCCACAGCAGGTCCCCATCCCAGGGTTCCAGCACTGGGAAGAGAAGTCCCCATAACTTCTGGCTGTAAAAACAAGCAGGGATTGTGGCTGGTTGACACAGAAGCTGCAGGAATCCCAGGCAGTTCCTCTTAAAGGGCCTGTGCACAGACTTACTTGGAATTACTCCCTCTGAGCAGCAGCTTAAAAGAAACCTGGGACAATTAGAGAGAAACTGACTTCTCTAGAATTGGGGCAAGAGCTAGAAGGGTAGCTTTCTCCTAGAGTCTGACAGAAACCAGTGGGGGGGGGGGGTTTCTGAGCTCTCCCCACCACACAGCCAAGAAGCAGGCATCATATCTAAATCTTCATCAACCCAGCTCATACTGTTCACCCCACCCTGATGATTTTCTGAGACCCTGCCTTCCCTAGTTGCAGGCTTATCCAAACCATTTCCAGTGACCTTTCCATACAACTGGCCTCTCTTGCTTCTGTCCTAAAATCTCTCAAACAAGCAGCAGCTGGCATCAACATGCCCTCTACCTCAATAAGTGGCCCCAGACCCAACACTAGCAGCAGCCTGCCCTAGTTCACACCTTGGGCTCTCCTGGGCACTTCCAATATCAACACAAGTAGCAGTCATCTGCAGATCACTGTGTAGCTTGGGCTGGGTGTCCCTGGGTAGGGCACAGATACTAGTAGCTAACTTTGCACTTCCTGAAGGTTTCAGAGCCAGTGCACCTAGTGGACAGCTTCAGCCATGCTGGGTTACAATCCTACCATTTCCATGAGCCACACACTCAAGGGTGGACTCAGTGAGCATCAAAACCCCACTGAAGCAAGTCCTGCAACATAGGGGCATCTCCTGCACAATAGCTCTTCAGCTGTAGTTACAGCCAACCCTCACAACCAGTTGGCCTGGGTGTCAATCCTTGCCAGTGATGCCAACATCAATCAAGGCTCAACTACAATAGGACAGTGCACACATCTCACACAGAGGTTCACCTGGAATGCCCAGCTCAGGTGACTGGGAGGATAAACCACAAGACGCTACAGGACATCTACTACACAAGGCAACTCTACCAAGTCCAGGAGACATATCAGCTCTCCCTAATACATAGAAACAAACACAGGGAAGCAGCCAAAATCTGGAGACAAAGAAACATGTCACAAATAAAGAACAGAAGAAATCTCCAGAAAAAGAACTAAATGAAATGGAATCAAGAAAACAACCAGATAGAGAGTTTAAAACAACAGTTACAAGAATGTTCAAGGATCTTACTGAGAACTTCAGGAAGTTTAGTGAGAACTTCAAGAAACTTAGTGAGAACATCAACAATATATAAAAGAACCAGTCAGAAATTAAGGATATACTAACTGAAATAAAGAATAATTTACAGGGATTCACCAGTAGAGTAGAATATTCCAAGAATCTGGAATATAAGAAAGCAGAAAACATCCAATCAGAACAGCAAAAAGAAAACGGGATCCACAAATATGAAAAGAGTGTAAGGAGCCTCTGGGATATCTTAAAGTATACCAACATC
This sequence comes from Antrozous pallidus, assembly GCA_027563665.1. Taxonomy (NCBI): domain Eukaryota; kingdom Metazoa; phylum Chordata; class Mammalia; order Chiroptera; family Vespertilionidae; genus Antrozous; species Antrozous pallidus. Next base: position 46,400,727 of record CM050523.1, read on the forward strand.
TGCATCATGGAGGTACCAGAAGGAGCAAGAAATTGAAAATCTATTTGGAAAAAAAATAATGACAGAAAATTTCCCTTACCTGGTGAAAGAAATAGACACACAGGTCCTGGAGGACAGATAGTCCCAAACAAGATGAACCCAAAAGGGGGCTAGACCAAGACACATCACAATTAAAATGCCAAAGGTTAAAGACAAAAATAGAATTTTAAAATCAGCAAGAGAGCCGAGACCGGTTTGGCTCAGTGGATAGAGCGTCGGACTGCGGACTGAAAGGTCCCGGGTTCGATTCCGGCAAGGGCATGTACCTTGGCTATGGGCACATCCCCAGTAGGGGGCGTGCAAGAGGCAGCTGATCGATGTCTCTCTCTCATCGATGTTTCTGACTTTCTATCCCTCTCCCTTCCTCTCTGTAAAAAAATCAATAAAAATATATTTTAAAAAAATAAAATAAATAAAATAAAATCAGCAAGAGAAAAGCAGTTAGTTACCTACAAGGGAGCACCCATTCAATTGTCAGCTGACTTCTCAGCAGAAACTTTGCAGGAGTGGCAAAAAAATATTCAAAGTGATGAATAGTAAGGACCTACAACCAAGATTACACTACCCAGCAAAGCTATCCTTTAGAATTGAAGGGCAAATAAAGAGCTTCCAACACAAGGAAAAGCTGAAGAAGTTCATCACTGCCAAACCAGTATTACATGAAATGTTAAAGGGTCTTCAAGAAGAAGAAGGAGAAGGAGGAGGAGGAGAAGGGAGAGGGGGAGGAGGAGATAAAAGAGGAGGAGGAGGGCTCAAAAATATGAACAATAACATGGCAATGAATAAATATCTATCAGCAATGGAATCTAAAAATCAAAATAAATGAGCAAGCAGAACAGAAACAGACTCATCAATGCAGAGAATATTTTGACAATTGCCAGATGAGAGGGGTGGGGGAATGGGTGAAAAAGGTGAATGGATTTAGAAGTATATTAATAGTTATATAGTAGTCATGGGGGTATAAAGTACAGCATAGGGAATATAGTCATAATATTCCAGTAACTATATAAGATGGCAAATAGGTAAGAGAATTTTGGGGATGATCGCTTAGTAAGTTTTATAGTGTCTAATCACTGGGATATACACCTGAAAGTAATATAGTATTGTATGTCAATTGTAATTTAAAAAATAAAAAATAATGATTAAAAAAACAAAAAATAAATAAAAGCAAAGAATTACCAAATGTAAAAAAATAAATTAAAACACATTAGTATGCAAAAATAATAATAAAAGCTAATTCAACATGGCTCCTGTTTTGACTATATAAAATAAAGCCTTCTTATATCCTTGTTCTTCAGTTAACACTGATTTTGGGGGGTATAATGTGAACTTTACCAAGCAGCCATGAGAGATAGAGGAGATCCTGTTTTATTTTCAATTCTGATTCCCTGCTATCTGCCTAATTTACAGTTAGCCAAACTCAGAGGAAATACCACATCATAGGTAACTCGTTTTCTGTCTTAAAGATACAGTTTAATAGATGTTGGATGACCTATCACATGGCCAGAAATTTCTTTCCCAGCAAATTAATTACCTGATTTATTCTTCTGGCCAGTCTTCCCTCCCCTGTCTCCATCCTTATGGCATAATAGTCATGAGGTTATGAAAACATATGGAGAAAGGTTATGAGAACCAGTAAGGTTCAGAACATGCTGAACCTTAGTTGTCTAAGGTTGCCTTTACAAATGTGTACAAATTCTTATTCCCATTTTCCCGGCAGAGAACAGGCCATTACATATTGCTCTCGGTTGCATTGTGAAATCAGCTCTCTATCTGCAGGGCTTCTCTCTCTGAACACAAGTCTCTCATATAAACCACTGGTCCAGGTAGTGTTTCTAGCCAATGCACTGATAAAAAAAAAAAAAAATGAGGTTGTTTTATTCCTTCTGAAGAGGACACACTATGAAAGGTAGGCTCTTTTAGAAGGGTCACAGAGGGCTATGGATTTTTGCTCATCTTAAATCAAGCAGTTGATAAAAAGCTATGTGCCTTCCGGGAAGGTGTGATTTGGAGTAGCCCTGACCCAGGACCTGGTGAAAAACAGCACATTAAATAAGAGGCAATGTACCACCTGGGGTACAGCCAGGTGGCTCCAGTAATTTGTAAAAATTCTATGTTGAAGACTCTAAGGAATACCTTAAAATTCTAATCTGGTGGAAGAGGCACTTCATTTGCTGGGCACAAGGGCAGCTGTAGGAGGACATGGCCATCAGAGGACTCACCTACCACTTTGTTTTGAATCCACATCCTGTCTTTCCCCAAAAGGAAGAATCAGTGGGTTTAGGGCAGCCTTACCCAACTTTTTTTAACAACGCCTTATTTAAATAAATATAAAACTCTCATACACATCTCTACACATACTCAACTTAGAAATCATCACCTTCTGCACATCCTCACTGCCTGGGCGATTTTATCTCGCATTACTTGCAGTTGTTTTTATTAAGAAAATAGTAAGGGGCTGTTTTCATCTGCCTAATGTCTTCAAATATTGAAAATGACTTTTCTACACAGTTCTCCCAAAGATGGATAATGGCCATCCTAGAGGATTAAGAAACACCATAGTCCTAACAGTTACTAGCCTAAACTCTTTTTCTGCTCTCCTCCTGTTCACCATTTCTGTGATTAAAATTCTAGCCTGAGGCTCTGTTGGTCATTCATACTTCAGAATGAGTCTATATCATTCTGTTGCTCCTCTGGAGATATGTTAGAATTAAGCTTATGTCTGATTGAAAGAGAAAGGCTTCTGATTAAGGAGCATACATTAAACCTGGCAGAATGTGGACCCAAATGGACCTACTGAATCATCTTCTAAGGGATGTGGTCTGAGAATCTTTATTATTGCAAAATTCCCCCATGTGGCTCTGAGGCATGTCCAGATTTATAACCAAACAGTTGACCTTGTAATGGACACTTACCTTTCTAGACTGCTCCAAAAATTTTTATTTTAACATGCTCACCACATTTAAATAGTTCTCTACATAGTGAATCTCACCTTCTGATTGAAAAATCCAAATAAACAATTTTCCCAGATTCCTTTACTGCTAAGATGTGAGAATATAGCAGGTTCTACCATTCAGATACACCTATGTGAGACTCAGAAACAGCCTGGGCACTGGGAGTTCATTTTTGCTAGTACAGGTGACAGCAGAGGCAACAAGTTTCTGGGGTGTCAGTGATGCTGCAGCTTGCAAATTAAGGCAGAGGCTGTGTTGTTCTGAAGTCTGTGCGCAGCAGCTCCCTCACCAGGAAAGTTCAGCAGTGTGGTTCTAGATGCTATTCCTAGAAGCTCAGTTTAGAGCATGATTCTCAATGTTGGCATTTTGGATTCACCTGAGAAGATATTTTTTAAAAAACAAACACTAGCCCTAGCTGGTTCAACTCAGTGGATAGAGCTTTGGCCTGCAGACTGAAGGGTCCCTGGTTCCATTCCAATCACGGGTACATGAGGGCTGCGGGCTCGATTCTCAGTAGGGGGCATGCAGGAGATTAGTTAGTCTCTCTCATCATTGTTATTTCTCTCTCTCTCTCCCTCTCCTTTCCTCTCTGAAATCCATAAAAAATATATTTTTTAAAAAAACACTAATGCCTGGATTCTATCCTGACAGTGTGGTTTATGGCATGGGGTGTAGTATGGGCATTAGCTGCCAGGTGTTTCTAATGTGCAACCAAGTTTGAGAACTTCTAACCTCAAGCTTCTGCCTCTTTCCTTCCAACGGTGATTTAATAAATTATTTTCCAATTAAAATAGCTAAAATTCATTTTTCAGTCTGCAACTAAACATTCTGACCAGTACAGATTCCTAAAGTCCCTTCCAACTCTAAAAATATAAAATTTTATGGTGTTCTGTCTTTGTTAATTGTTGGAGAGGTACCAAGACAACTTAGTGAGGAAAAACAATCTCTTCATCAAATACTGCTGAGACATTTAAATAGCCACATGCAAAAGAATGTGGCTCATACCACGTACAAAAATTAACTCAGGATGAATCAAAGATCCACATGTATGAGCTAAAAGTATAAAACTTTTAGGATATAAAACAGGTGTATATCTTCTTGACTTTGGATTTTCCAATGGTTTCTTGCATATGACACCAAAAATACAGCAACAAAAAAATTAGGCGAATAGAACAATATCAAAATTAAAACCTATGTGCTTCGAAGGATATCATCAAGTAAGTAAAACGACAACTGATAGGATGAAAGAAAATTTTGCAAATTATATGTCTAATAAATGATTCGTATCTAGAATTATATAAAGAACTTCTATAAGTCAATAAGAAAAACACAAATAACTCAATTAAAAAATGGGCAAAAGAACCTGGCCAGCAATTCTATTCCTCAGAGAAATGAAAATACATGTCCACACAAAAATTTATACATGTATCTTTATAGCATTATTTATAATTAGAGGCCCAGTGCATGAAATTTGTGCACAGGTAGGGTCTCTAGTGGCTGCCACCACGGAGTGAGCAGAAGGCTTGGCTCTGCTCCAGGCTACAAAGTTTCAGTTGTAGAACATAAGTAAATCCCAGATACCAGGGCCTCCGCTTGGGTTGCCAGGAGGCATGGTGGGCCTGAAAACCACTACAGGCCCCTCACCCAGGCCACCCCATTCCCCAAGGGAAACCCCACCCTGATCCAGGACACCTTATTTTGTTCCATGCCACCCCTGGTGGTCAGGATACATCATAGCAAGCAATAAAACTCCCAGTTGGTCAAACTCCCAAGAGGACACTTTGCATATTAGGCTAGGTAAAAAGTGAAAACAATCCAAATGTCCATCAACTGACAAGTAGATAAATAAAATGTGATTTATTCATATGATGGAATATCTACAGCAAGCCTATCTAATAGAAGAGTAATAAACAAATTGACACACCTCTGCTACACCCTCAAGCCACACCCACCAGCCAATCAGGAGCAAATATGCAAATAAATCCCAACCAAGATGGCTGTAGCCACTGAGAGCAGGAAGGAGGCTTGGGTTTCCCCAGTAATGGAGGAAGCCAAGCTTTCCACCTGCCCTTGCCAGCATAGCCCTCCACTCAATGCTACAAAGTTTTAATTATAGAAGATACATATAACCTAACAGAAATAGTGGCAGCCACGGAGCTGGAGAGAGCAGAGGCTAGGGGTGCCCAGGTGATGGAGGAAGCCAAGCTTTTGTAGCTCTGGTCGGCCTAGGCCTCCACTCCAGGCTACAAAGTGTCAATTATAGAATTTAAATAAACCCAAACAGAAGTGGCTGTCACCACGGAGTGAGCAGAAGGCTTGGCTCTGCTCCAGGCTACAAAGTTTCAATTGTAGAATATAAGTAAATCCCAGATACCAGGGCCTCTGCTTGGGTTGCCAGGAGGCATAGTGGGCCTGAAAACCACCACAGGCCCCTCACCCAGGCCACCCCATGCCCCAAGGGAAACCCCACCCTGATCCAGGACACCACCCTTCAGGGCAAATCAGCTGGCCCCCACCCATGCACCAGGCCTCTATCCTATCTTATAAAAGAGTAATATGCAGATTGATCATTCCTCCAACACACAAGACAGCTGCCCCCATGTGGTCAAAGATCCTGCCCCCATACAAGATGGCCACCACAAGATGGCCAGCATGGGAGGGCAGTTGGGAGAGACTAGGCCTGTAAGGGGAGGGCAGGTAGGGGTGACCAGGCCAGCAGAGGAGGGAAATTGGGGGCAAACAGGCTGGTAGGGAAGCAGTTAGACATCAATCAGGCTGGCAGGGGAGTGGTTAGGGGGTAATCAAACTGGCAGGCAGAAGTGGTTAGCAGCAATCAAGAAGGTAGATAGGCAAGTAGTTGGGAACCAACAGTCCTGGATTGTAAGAGGGATGTCTGACTGCCCAGTAGGATCGGGCCTAAACAGGCAGTCGGACATCCCTCAAGGGGTCCCAGATTGGAGAGGCTGCGGGCTGGGCTGAGGGACACCCCCCACCACCCCATACATGAATTTCATGCACTGGGCCTCTAGTAGAAAATAATGAAATACTAATGGATGAACCTTGAAAACATTACAGTAGCATTACATCTCTCTCTCTCTCTCTCTCTCTCTCTCTCTCTCTCTCTCTCTCTCTCTTTCTCTCTCTCTCTCTCTCTCTCTCTCTCTCACACACACACACACACACACATATCCAACACAAAGACATATGGTATGATTTCACATTTATGTGAAATATCCAAAAAGGGAAAATCCACAAAGCAAGAAAATTGATCAGTTGTTGCCTAGCACTAAGAGCGTGGGAGGTAATGGGGAGTGGCTGCTAATGGGTATAAGGTTTCTTTTGGGGTTGACAAAAGTATTCTAAAATTTACTATAATCACAGTTGCACAAGTTTGTGGATATGCTAAAAACCATGGAACTGTACACTTTAAAGGTATGATATATGAATTATATATCAATAAAGCTGTTGCACAAATAATGTTGGAAGGATTCCAAACTTTGGCCTCTGGTAGAGGACATATATGGAAGGAGAAATGACAGAAAAGAAGTCTTTCTAGGACTCAAAAAAATTATCTCACAGCCACATTCTCTGGGTGTACATAAAATGCACTGCAGAAAACTATATTCTGCAGATCGTAAAAGCAACAGGGACCCCCAAAATAGGTGATAGCAGAAAAAAAAGAGCTTTAATGGCAACTAAAATACTTTTTGAAAGGAAGTCAAGAAAATAATAGTGCATGACTAGTTGATCTACTTCTTATAGTCAGAAAGAAGGTAGTGTGAGAGGAGCAATTGTCTTGGGCATCCTCAAGGGGGTTTACAAGACATGGGTCCTGAACCAATGGGGAAAAAAAAACCTGATCTGAGCCAACACAGAAAGAGATGTGGTTGGGGCGGGGGGTAGAACCAATCCAAAGAGCAGGTGCAAAACCCCTATGGAAAGTGAAAATGTGCTGTCCGGTGTGGCTCAGTGGTTAAGCATCGACCTATGATCCAGAAGGTCACAGTTTAATTCCTGGATTGTAGGTTTGATCCCCAGTGTGGTGCATGCAAGAGGCAGCCAATCAATGATTCTCTCTCATCATTGATGTTTCTCTCTCTCCTTCTCCCTTCCTCTCTGAAATTAATAAAAATATAAAATATAATAATAATAATAAAATAATGTTAAAATGTAAGAAATGTTTATGAGCTTTGCATCATTAATAGGGGTCACCTCCAAGGAGCAGTCTTAGAGTGGAAGAGGAGGAGCACTTTCACTTTTATTGTATTTTTCTCTCTCGTAATTAATTTTTTTAAAACAAACATGTATTACTTTGTGACTAAACCATAAAAATGAACTAGTTTGCTTTAGCAAGTGTATAACAATTTAAATTTAAAAAATATAAGAAGAAAACCAGGAAGCAGAAGGAAAGGGAAACAGAAGAGGATGGGAACAAAGAATGGGGGACAAAACATACCACCAAAACTGTATTGGAAAAGGAAGTAAATACATTATTTCTTCAAATTTTTTTACAGAAGAGTCTTTATAGCACGGTCTAACTACTAAAGACTGTGTCCTTGATTTTGTACTTACCAATTTAAGTGATTTTTCTCAAGGTTACATAATTAAAAGCAGGCTAGAATTTTTGTAAAATAAAATTGGGCTAGATTGGAATAGTGTATGCCAGGCTAATATTTTAGTTTATTCTGTAGACAATGAGAATTTCTTGAAAATTTTTGAGCAATTGTAATTGTATTTGTTAGAGACATATAGCAATGGTTCCCAAACTTGACTGTGTATCGGAATCATAGAGTTGGCCTTATAAAGTATAGCCCAGCCAGCATGGCTCAGTGGTTGATTAACAACCTATGAACCAGGAGGTCATGGTTAGATGCCCAGTCAGGACATATGGCCGGGTTGGGGGCTTGATCCCCAGTTGGAAGCATGTAAGAAGCAACTGATCATCATTGATGTTTCTATCTCTTTCCCCCTCTTCCTTCCTTTCTGAAATCAATATATATCTATAATAATAAAAAGGAATATGCTACCCTAACTGATTTGGCTTAGTGGATAGAGTGTCGGTCGGTCTGTGGACTGAAGGGTCCTAGGTTCAAATCCAGTCAAATGCATGTACCTTGGTTATGGCACATCCCCAGCAGGAGGTGTGCAGGAGGCAGCTGATCGATGTTTCTCTCTCATTGATGTTTCTCTCTATCTCTCTCCCTTTCTCTCTGTAAAAAATCAATAAAATATATTTTTTAAAAAGATTTAAGGGGGAAAAAAGTAATATGTTAATTAGACCTTCCAAACAAAGCCAGGGCTGAGAGGAAGCCCAGGTCTCAGATGCCTGCCAGTGGCCAGAGGGAAGTCAGGGTCCTGGGTGCCAAAAGGAAGCCGGTGTTGACAGCCAGGGGAAGGAAGGCCTGCTACTGCACAAATTTTGTGCATCAGGCTTCTAATATATATATACATATACACTGAGTGGCCAGATTATTATGATCTCTGAATGTATAATAAACTGGCCACTCAGTGTGTATCCTATCTAATAAAAGAGTAATATGCAAATTGACCATACCTCTGCTACATCCACAAGCCATGCACACCAGCCACACATCCCAACCAATCAGAAGTGAATATGCAAATAAACCCAACCAAGATGGCTTCTGGCCACAGAGAGCAAGAGGGAGACTTGGGTTTCCCTGGCAATGGAGGAAGCCAAGCTTTCCACCAGCCCTTGCAAGCTCAGGCCTCCACTCAATATTACAAAGTTTCAATTATAGAAGCTAATGATGGCAGCCACAGAGCTGGAAAGAGCAGGAGGCTTGAGTTGCACCCAGAGATGGAGGAGGCCAAACTTTCCTCCTGCCCTGGCCAGTCCAGGCCTCCACTTAAGGCTACAAATTTTCAATTATAGAAGATAAATAAATCCCAACAAAAATGGCTGTGGCCACAGAGCAAGCAGGAGGCTTGGCTCTCTCAAGGTTACAAAGTTTCAATTGTAGAAGATAAATAAATCCCAGATCCCAGGGCCTCTGCTTTGGTTGCCAGGGGACATGGCCAGCCTGCAAACCACCACAGGCCCCTCACCCAGGCTGCCCCACACCCCAAGGGAACACTCACCCTGATCTGGGACACTCTTCAGGGCAAACCATCTGGCCCCCACCCATGCACCAGTCTTCTATCCTATCTAATAAAAGAGTAATATGCAGATTGACATCACTCCAACACACAAGATGACTGGCCCCATGTGGACACAAGATGGCCACCATAAGATGGCCAGCAGGGGAGGGCAGTTGTTAGAGACCAGGCCTGCAAAGGAGGGCAGTTAGAAGTGACCAGGCTGACAGAGGAGGGAATTTGGGGGTGACTGGGCCTGCAGGGAAGGGCAGTTGGGGGGGACCCAAGCTTACAGGGGAGGGCAGTTAGGGGCAAACAGGCTGGCAGAGGAGCAATTAGGCATCAATCAGGCTGGCAGGAGAGTGGTTAGGAGGTGATCAGGCTGGCAGGCAGAAACAGTTAGGGGCAATCAGGAAGGCAGGCAGGCGAGCAGCTGGGAGCCAGCAGTCCTGGATTGTGAGAGTGATGTCCGACTGACTGTCGGACAATCGGACATCCCTCAAGGGGTCCCAGATTGGAGAGGCTGCGGGCTGGGCTGAGGGACACCCCCCCCCCTCACCTCCATGCACCAGGCCTCTAGTGTATATATATATATACACTAGAGGCCTGGTGCATGAATTAGTGGATATATGGGGTCCAGCCAGCCTGGCCAGGGGGACGAGACATGGGCAGTTGGTCAGCCTGCCTGCTGGTTGAACTCCTGGTCAAGAGGACAATTTGCATATTAGTCTTTTATTATATAGGATATACACTGAGTGGCCAGATTATTATGCCTTCAGAGATCATAATAATCTGGCCACTCAGCATATATTTAGTGTCGGTCGGTCAAATGTCTGGTCAGTGCACGTCATAGCAAGTGGTTGAACAACCTTAGCATATCATTAGCATATTATGCTTGGATTAGTTGAACCGAAGACCAGACAACTGGACACTTAGCATATTAGCCTTTTATAATATAGGAGATATATATATTCTTGGGGCCTACCATCTTTCTTATTCAGTAGCTTTGGAGTTCTCTAATCTATATTTGGAAATCTCATGTGTTTCTTACACTCTATCATAGTCTATATTCTATGATTATGGAATAGATCAGAGTGCAGGAAATAATGCAAAGAGGAAGGCAGGAGGCTACTGAAAAAGTTCTGGTACAGGGTTCTGGAAAACTAAACAGAATGGTGATGTGGGAAAGCGGGTATAAATATGACTGTCATGAAAGTAGATGAAATAAGATTTGGTGAGTTATTGACTATATGTCCCACGAGGCAAATTTATTGGCTACTGGGTATCCTGGAACCTTGCATAGTATCCATGATATAGTAAGTCGCCAGAGGCTTTAGGCCTTGGGCAGGCTGGGGGTGAGCCATTAGTTGGACATCCCTTGAGGACTCCCAGTATGTGAGAGGGGGCAGGTTGGGTTGAGGGACCACCCACCTCCAGTGCACGAATTTTGTGCACCGGGCCCCTAATAATCTCTGATTTCCCTTTCCCAATTCCCATGCCCAGAGAAGTAAATTCTGCTGTATTCAATTTTCTCAAGATCAGACTGATGCAGTTGGAGACCCTCTCCCATTGTCTCAACTGGCTGTTTTCTAGCGAAGGAGCTGTGTTTCCAGTCATCAAAAGAAATGATGTGTAATTTAAAGAAGGAGAGAGGGTGATGGGTGTTTGTGGAACCAAGGAACTAAGCCCCATCTTATCAGGACTGCAAACTTCTGGGTCTTCAGAGAGGTAAGGGTATCATATGTACAAGATGTCACATTACATTCTGCTCCTCCCATTCTCTATTTGTGAAAGACACTGGCACTTAAGAAGACAATTCTTTATTATAAATACTTGTTTGCCTATTTCAAACTATTTTTTTCTCTCTGGTTTCTCATCTCTCATAAATCAAGTTAAAAATAAATGTGGGCATTTAAGCCAATTTTTCACTATTATAAAAATATTACCATATTAATAATCTTTATACATACATCTTTATATACTTGTCCAATTATTTTCCAGGGATAAATTTCTAGAAGTAAAGTTGCTGAATCAAAAGAAAGTGATGTTTTGAAGAAATTTAATAAAATTCGCTAAATTACCCTCCAGAAATGTAACATTATACATACCATCAGCTGGTTCTGACCCTTTTTTTTAATCTTTACTAATCTGAAATGTTGAAAATTTTATCTCCCTCCTGAATTAATTTCATTTTGAATTACCAAAGATTTTTTATTACTTATATTTATTGACCATCTTAATTTCTTCCTTTGTGAGTTTCCTTTTCATGTTTTTGCCCATTTTTTTACATTTAGCTCATCTTATTTATTATTAAGAACTCCTTATCTATTAATACTATTAACAGTTTGTCTTCTATTGGATGTATTTTTCTATTTTGTCCTTTGTCTTTATCATTATTTATGGCATTCATTTTGCTTTCCCTTTTTTAATCATATAAAATGTTATTTTGTTGTTGTTGTTTAGACAAATCTATCTGATACTTTGCCTTTAGAAGAGAAAAATTCTCACAGAAACCAAAGGTGAGAAACTACCTTAATTATAGAACACCAAAGATAAGAATTACACCAGACTTCTCCTTAGAAACCATGCAAGCAAGAGGAATTTAAAGTATTGAAAGAAGATGCCAAACTAGAATTTGTTATATGTGAAATTATCCTACAAAGGTGAAGAAGAAATAAAGACATTTTCAGACTAACAAAAGCAAGGGAATTTGTCACAGTAAGCCCTGGAAAGAAATATTAAAAGAAGTTTTTTATAGAAAAGAAAATTATATAGATCAGAAACTTGGGTCTACATTTTAAAAAGAAGAATGTTAGAGAAGAAACAAATATAGGTAAAATAAAATCTTATAGTTTTGTTATTTTAACTGATCTAATAGATAACAGCTTGCTGAAAATAACAGCAATAATGTATTGGATGATAATAATATTACAACAGGAAGGCAGAATTGGGAATACTTCGTTATAAGTCATCTCCTACCTATAAAGCAATAACAATGTTATTTTAACATAGAATTAGTTGTGAATGCATATTGCAAACTCTAGGAAAAATATTTAAAATTTTTAAAGAGGTATAATTAATGTGCTTAGAGAAAATAGAATCATATAAAATTGCAAATCAAAACAGAGAAGTCAGAAAAGGAAGGGAAAACAAGAAACAAAGAACCAGTACAAATAAATAGAAAACAGTGGCAAATACGATACATATTAATCCAATTATATCAATACTAATTTTAAATGTGAATGGTCTAAACACACCAATTAAAAGAGAGATCAAGAGTGGATAAAAATTATATATGGTCTATAAGAAACCCACGTTAAATGTAAAGATATATATATATATAGATGAAAAGTAAAGATATAGAGAAAGATATACCATGGTAACACTAGACAAAAGAAAGCTGAAACAACTGTTAATTTCAGACAAAACCAACTTCAGAATGAGAAAAATTATCATGGCAATATAAATAATATTAGTATTAATAATAACATTATTAATATCAATGTCAATAATATCAAAGAAAATTATTAATGATAAAAGAGCCAATTCTCCAAGAAAACATAACAATTTTGGATGTGTATGTCTTGAATAACAGAATGCCAAAATAGGTGAGTCAAAAACTGATAGAATTGTAAGGAGAAATAAATGCATCTACTATTATAGTCAGAAATTTTAAACCCCTTTATTAGTAATTACAGATTTAATAGGCAGAAAATCAGTAAAGATATAATTTAACTGAACAGCACTAACAATCAATGGGATGTCATTGAAATTTATGTAATACTTCATCCAATAACAGCCAAGTAAACATTATTTTCAAGCTTACATGGGACATTGATCAAGATAGACTACACTCTGGGCTATAAAACATGTTAACAAATATAAAAGAACAGAAATTATAATGCGTATGCTCTCAAATCACAATGGAATTAAACTAGAAATCAGTAACCAAATGAGAGATGGAAATACCAAAATATTTAGAGATAAAACAATATATTTCCAAATAACACATTGCTCAAAGAATGTCTCAAAATGTGTTAAATATTTTGAATTAAGTGAAAATACAGTATCAAAATTTGTGGGATGCAGTGAAAGCAATGCTAAGAAGAAATTTCACAGCATTGGATTCAAATGTTAGAAAAGGAGAGAGATCTATTAAAGACCCTTGAGAAAGAAAAGCAATATAAACCTAAAGCAAGCATTTAAAAAATGTATAAATTAAAGCAGAAATCAATGAAATTGAAGACAGGAAAATAGAGAAAAATCAGTGAAACCAAAAGCTGGTTCTTTGAAAAAAATCTATATTTGCCTTTGGAATAATACTTTTTAAATTGCCCTGTCTCTTTACCAAAGGATAATTTACATACCATAAATTTACCCATTGTAAGTATACAGCTATATCAGCACTGTCCAAATAGAATTTTGTGCATGGTGGCAATATTCTATAATATGTAAATTCCAATCAGCAGCACTAGCCGCTTGTGACTGTTGAGCACCCAAAAATGTGGCAGTGAAACCTAGGAAGTACATTTTTTATTTTATATATTATTTTTAATTGAGATAAAATTCATATAATGCAAAACTTACTAATTTAACCATTTTAAAGTATACAATCCACTGGCCTTTATTACATTCACAACATTATATAGCCATCTCTATATAGTTCTAAAATATTTTCATGACCCCAAAGGAAATTCCAACCCATCAAGCAGTAACCCTCATTCTCCCTGTTCTTCAGCTATTGGCAACCTCAAATCAGCTTTCTGTCTACTTTGGATTTGCCTACTCTGGATATTTCACAGAAACAGAATCCTGCAATATGTGACCTTTTGTATCTGACTTGTTTCATTTTGCATAATGTTTTCAAGGTTCAACTATGTTGTAACGTGTCAGTACCCCATTCTTTTTTATGAATATGCTAGAGGCCCAGTGCACAAAATTTGTACACTGGTGGGGGAGTCCCTCAGCATGGGTGATCGGGCCTAAGCTGGCAGTCAAACATCCCTCTCATAGATCGGGGTTCTCCAAATCTAGAACTCCTCACTCCTTACTGCCCATGTGTGCAGTGGAGGCAGGAGAGGCTGCCACTTGCAGCCTCCACTGCCACTGCACTCGCCAGCCATGAGCAAGGCTTTTGGCTGAGCAGCGCTTCCCCTGTGTTGAGCATCTGCCCTCTGGTGGTTAGTATGCATCATAGCAACTGGTCATTCCACCAGTCATTCCACTGATCAGTCAATTTGCATATTAGGGTTTTATTATTTAGAATCATATTTTGTTTATCCATTCATCAGCTGATGAACATATGGGTTGTTTCCACATATTGGTTATTGTAAATAATGTTGCTATAAATATTCATACCAACTTTTGTTTGAATATCTGTTTTCAATTTGGGGGGCATAGATACCTAGGAATGAAATTTCTTGGTCATATGGTACTTTTATGTTTAACTTTTTGAGATACAAAACTGTTTTTCGTAGAACTGTACCAGTTTACTTTCCCATGAACAGTGTACAAGTGTTCCAATTGATCAACATCCTTGCCAACACTTGTTATTTTCTTTTCCTTTCTTTTAGCCATCCCAGTGTATGTCAAGTAGTATCCTAGTGTGGTTCTAATTTGCATTTCCCTTATGACTAATAATTTAAGCACATTTCATGTGCTTATTGATCACTTGTGTATCTTCTTTGGAGAAATGTCTATTTGGCCTTTTGCCCATTTTAGGGTTGGGTTGCAAGTGTTCTTAATCTATTCTGGATACCAGACCATTATAAGATATACTAGGGGCCCAATGCACGAAATTTGTGCACTGGGGGTGGGTGGTCCCTCAACCCAACCTGCTCCCTCTCACATACTGGGAGCCCTCAGGGGAAGTCCAACTGATGGCTCACCCCCACCCTCGTCAGAGGTTTTAGGCCTTGGGCACCCAGCCATCGCCCTGCTTAGCTCAGCCCTGGCTGCCTGCGACCACCCGGCCCTGGGGGCTGGGCGCTCGCCACCACTTCTGCTCACAGCGTCCAGGGGCCAGGAGCTCCCTGTCGCCACCACCACCACCACCACCGCTGCTGCTGCCACAGCTTCCCCTCACAACGCCTGGGGGCTGGGCGCTCACCACCACCACCGTTTTATCTCCACCCCCGGGGCCCAGCGCTCCCACCATTTGGCCCCACCCCCACTCCTCATTGGCTGGTAGCATAGCCAATCAGGAGCAAAGGTACAGTCAAATTTGAATGTTTCTCTTTTATTATATAGGATGATTTTCAAATATGTTCTTCTGTTCTGTTGATTGCCTTTCTACTTTCTTAATGGTATCCTTTGATGCACAAAAGTTTTTAATTTGCATGATGCCCTGTATATCTATTTTCTCTTTTGAACTTTTACTTTCAGTTGTCACATATAAAACTTCATTGCCAAATCCAACATCATAAATACTTACCGCTGTTTTCTTCTAAGAGTCTTATAATTTTAATTCTTACATTTAGGTCTTGGATCTATTTTGAGTTAATAGTTGTATATGGTGTGAGTAGGGGTCCAACCTTACTTTTTGCATGTGGCTATCCAGTTGTCCCAGCAGTATTTGTTGAAAAGATTATTTCAAATGGTTTGGGCACCATTTAGCTGATCATAGATACATGAATTGAATCTGGACTGATTCTATTTCACTGATACACATAGATATATAGATATTAATCTTCTTATGCCAATGATACATTACCTTGATAACTATAACTTTGCAGTAATATCATTTTAATACATTTAAACTCAAGTAGCTACATATGGTTTTAATTGCTACTAAATTAGAAAGTACAGAATTAATGATTTTTAGTTAATTCATAGTTGTATAACCACCATCACAATCCAAATTTAGAATACTTTTATCATGGAATCATTTCAAATTTTAAATTCTTATCAAAATTCATAACATTTTAGATTAATTTATTGGCTGTTTTATCCTGTTAATTAGTTAATTCCTTTATAAATTAATAAATTTTTATAAAACTATTTGTATTGAGAACAGGAGAGAGAAATAGAAACATCAACGATGAAATATAATCATTGATAGGTTGCCTCCTGCACACCCCCTACTGGACATCGAATCTGCAACCAGGGTTTGTGCCCTGACCGGGAATCAAACTATGACCCTCTGGTTCAACCACTTAGCCATACTAGCCAGGCTGTAAATTAATAAATTTTAATTTATTTGGGGGAGAGAATCAAGATAGTAACATAGGTAAACACCAGTAACCACCACCTCCCACAACCATGTCAAAATTATAACTAAAATACAGAACAATCATCATTCAGAATTATCTTAAATCTTGCTGAATAGAGGTCCTACAACTAGAGAAGTAAAAAAGAAAGTACTTGAAACTGGTAGGAGGGATAGAACAGACTGGTTTAACACCAACACCTAGCGGTTGTTTTTTTGTTTTGTTTTGTTTTAATTGGGAAGGATATCTCTGCTGCAGAGACTTCCTGTAAAAAAAAAAAAGGCATCCCATCTCCTATCACACCCCAGGGTTCCAGAGCTGGAAAGAGAACTCAACCATAACTTCAGGCTGTAAAAATTAGCAGGGATTGTGGCTGAGAGACAGGGAGGCTGCTGGAATCCCAGGCAATTCCTCTTAAAAAGCTGGCACATGAACTTGCACAGTCCACTCCCTCTGAACTCTAGTGCTAGGTGGCACCAGGGACATATGTGGAGGAACTGGATTGTCTGGCACTGGGGCAGGAACTCAGGGGCAGCTTTCTCCCAGATGGGGTGCTTTCAAGGGTCATTATTCCTGTGCTAGGATGCAGGCAGCCACCTAGAAATAATGTTAATTAGGTATTTCTGCATCCCACAGCCCAGTCAAGTTGATACATAAAATTAACCATCACAAAGCACATCTGAGGGAAGTATATGAAGTGCTGTCAACTGAACAGTATAAAATTCTCTTCTGTCTTTCCTGCAAAATATTTAGTAGAAACAATCAGCATTTGGTGCTAATAGACTCCTTCCAGGAGAACAAAAGGTATTGAATCTTATTTAATAACTAGAGACCCAGTGCATGAATTCATGCATGAATGGGGTCCAGCTGACTCAGCCCCAATCAGGGCGGATTGGGGTCAGGCCTGTCAAAAGGAGGAGACAGTGATAGGTTGGCCAGCTGGCCTGCCCCCAATTGATGTAGGGGAGATGATTGGGAACTGAGCTGGCTGGGGGAAAGGGCTGAGGGCCAATTGGGATGGGAGTCCATCAGGGGCAGGCCAACCAAGAGGTGGAGCTGCAGGAGGTTGGCCAGCTGGCCCTGCCTCTGATCGGGGGGGGGGGGGGGGGGGCTGGTCTGAGATGGGGCCAGATGGTGGAAGGGGCTGCAGGAGGTTGGCCGGCTGGCACTGGCCCCTATTGGTGTGTGTGTAGAGTGATCAGTGGTGGGGCTGCGGGTCTATCGGGATGGTGAGGGCCCATTGGGGTGGAGTTTGCTTGGAGGAGGCCAGCCCAACTCCCAGATCAGGCCAGTTTGCTGGCCGCAAGGGGTGTCATAGCAACCAGTCATTACAGCATGCCAGTCACTGGCTTTTAATATATGAGGCCCAGTACAGGAAATTCATGCATGGCGGGGAGGTGTCCCTCAGCCCAGCCTGAACCCCCTCCAATATGGAACACCTCAAGGGATGTCCAACTGCCCTCTCACAATCCAAGACTGCTGGCTCCCAACTGCTCGCCTGCCTGCCTTTCCTAATTGTCCCTAACCACTCTGCCAGCCAGCCTGATCACCCCCTAACCATTCCCCTGCCAGCCTGATTGATGTCTAACTGTTCCCCTACTAGCCTGTTTGTCCCTAACTGCCCTCCCCTGCAAGCCCGTACCCCCTCCAAGTGCTCTCCCCTGCATGCCTGGTCCCTCTCAATTCCCCTCTCCTGCTAGCCTGATCACCCACAACTGCCCTCCCTTGCAGACCTGGCCCCGTCCAACTGCCCTCCCCTGCTGGCCTTCTTGTGGCAACCATCTGTGTCCACATGGGAGCAGCCATCTTTGACCACAGGGGGGGCAGCCATCTTGTGTGTTGGAGTGAAAGTCAATTTGCATATTACTCTTTTATTAGATAGGATAGAGGCCTGGTGCAGGGGTGGGGGCCAGCTGGTTTGCCCTGAAGGGTGTCCTGGATCAAGGTGGTGTTTCCTTGGGGTGTGGGGTGGCCTGGGTGAGGGGCCTGTGGTGGCTTGCAGGCCAGCCATGTCCCCTGGTGACCCAAGCAAATGCCCTGGTATCTGGAATTTATTTATCTTCTATGATTGAAACTTTGTAGCCTTGAGCAGAGGCCAAGGCTGGCCAGGGTGTGCGGAAAGTTTGGCTTCCTCCATTGCTGGGGAAACCCACGCCTCCTGCTCACTCCATGGTTGCAGCCATCTTGGTTGGGTTAATTTGCATTCTCGCTCCTGATTTGGCTGGTGGGTGTGGCTTGTGGATGTAGTGGAAGTATGGTCAATTTGCATATTGCTCTTTTATTAGATAGGATAGATAAGTTCAAGACTATAACAGAGGCTAACATGAAAAATTTTTAAAAGAAGAAAATATAAATGCTTTGTAAGTCCATGTCACAGAAATGATCAGAAAATATGTTTTCTTCTGAAATGAAGATATATATAGATATTGTCCAAAAGAAAGTATATATATGATTAAAACTGGGAGTGTGCTCGTATAAATAATTTTCTATTCTACACTTTTCAACAAACATTGCTTCATGTCAAACAATTTTCCAAAGTGGTCATACCAATTTACATCCCATCAACAATGTATGAGAGTAATTAATGGTTGCCTCACATTCTGTCAACAGTTGGTATTGTCAGTCTTTTTAACTTTAGTCATTCTGGAGAGTGTGTAACCATATTTCATTGTAGTTTTAATTTGAAATTTTCTAATGACTATTGTTTCTTTTTGTTTATTGGCCATTTAGTTTTTTCTTTGTGAAGTGCCTATTCAAATCTCTGCTCTTTTTTCTATCCAGTAAGTTGATTATATGTATGCAAATATCTTTTCCCACCTGTATGTTCCCTTTTCACTATCTAAATGGTATCTTTGGATAAGCAAAATGTTGTTGTTTTTTAATATGGTAAATTTACCAAAAAAAATTTTACAGTTAATGCTTTTTGTGACTATTTAAATCTTTACCCAATCCAAGACCATGAAAATAGTCTTCTATATTTTCCTCCAAAGTTTTGTTTTCTCTTTCTTATTTAGATCTGTAATCCATTTGGAATTGATTTTTTAAAATACATTTTTATTTATTTCAGAGAGGAAGGGAGAGAGAGAGATAAAACATCAATGATGGGAGAGAGTCATTGATAAGCAGAAGTCAGCCTTCTGCATGCCCCACACTGGGAATCCGAGCATGTACCCTGACCAGGAGTTGAACTATGACTTCCTGGTTCATAGGTCAACACTCAACCACTGAGCCATGTCACTGGCATGGTATGACTTGGAGATCCAGACACATTTTATTCCCTGCAGATAGTCAATTCACCCAACACTATTTAATAGAAAACCCATTTTTGCCCTTTGCTTTACAATATGTATTGCCTCTGTCATTAATCAGGCACCTATATGTGGATCTCTTTTTCCATTCTCTTCCATTGGTTGATTGGTTGGTTTGTGTGTCATCCTTGTACAGAAGCCATGCTAATCTTCTTCGTATCATTTCAATTTTAGTACATGTGCTACTAACGTGAGCACTGTTTGTGTATTCTTGCACCAATATCACAATGTCTTAGTTACTATAGCTTGTTCCTCAAGATTATTTTATTTGACCATTTTTATAATGGGATATTTGGATTTTTTTCTTATGGCTCTGTAAGAATTCCTTATTAGTAAAGCATATTAATCCTTAACATGTTATAAATATCTTCCCTTTGTCCTTTGACTTTTGATAGTTTTTCTTGCAATAGAGGAGTATTACATTCTTAAAAAGTGCAGTTTAAGTTTGGCCATCAGAGGACTTGGCCTGATGTTACTGGCTTTGATGGTGTAGGAAGGAGCCAAGGATGCAGGCAGCCCTAGAAGCTAGAAAAGCCAAGGACACTGATTCTCGCTCCCCTAGGGCCTCCAGAGAGGAATGCTGTCCTGCAAACACCTGAATTTAGCTCAGAGGGATCTTTTGAATTGTGGAACTATAAGATAATATATTTGTGATATTTCAAGATTCTAGATTTTGGTAATTTGTAACACCACCATAGAAACTAATACAGGCAGGGTTTTTTTCTTTTTAATCCTTTTACCTTATTTTTTCCTTTCTAATTGCAATGGCTAAGACTTTTAATACAATACAGGGTGGGGCAAAGATAGGTTAACAGTTATTTGTGTGGAAAATAATACAATAACTAATAAATAATAACATAAGAATAAACTCTGTTTTGTGTACTGACAACTGTAAAACTACTTTTATCCAACCCTGTATTTAATAGGAGCAGTGATATTAAATATTCTTTTCTTATTCTTTTTTATTTCAAGCAGATTGGGACATTTTACTTCTAAGTTTAAACTATATGGCTATGTGAGTATTTATAGATTTTGGCAACAGAAACCACATAGCACTGAAAACATTTCCAAATATCCATTTTTAAAATGTTTACTTCAAAGGGCTTACTCGTGGATTATTTATCTATTTTAAATTTATCTTTATTGTTGAAACTATTACAGATGTCCCTCTTTTTTCCCATTTCTTTTCTTTTTCTTGACTTTAAAGAGACCATCTCTAACATTTTGTTGCTAACACGAAATGTTTATAGACTGTGGTGATGGTTCATGGTGCATACTTCTCTCCAAACTCAAGTTGCATACATTAAATATACATAGCTTTTTGTAAGTCAATCATACACAAATAAGCGGGTTAAAAAAAAGTGAAGTCTATTGATACTTTGTGATCTCCCTCACTATTTTTAATCTTACAACGTTTTTCCCAATCTCCGTTAAGTTTAAATGTAATATTTATATTCACAATTTGGAGGCTGTGTAACTACATACAAATAAATATCTTTTTCTATAAAATAATCAGTAACCCTCCTCACTTACTATAATAGTAAGTTGAGGATGAGGAAGGAAAAGGGGGAATCAGTCTTGCTTAAAATTGGGAAAATGAGAATTCTGAGAAGGTATTTGTTTACGTCCCTAAATCACATCGTCATGGGTCAGTTACCCTTGGTAGAAAAGGTGGGGAAAGAGTTCCCCTTGTTTCATCTGATTTCTCTGAGCAGGTGATTGCCCAGTTAGCAGAGTGAATTGCAGAAGGATTTAGTGAGCCTGGGTTTCAAGGAATGGAACTGAGGCTGACAGCCATGTAGAATCCCACAAGTGCTCAGCACTCAGGTAATCAAGAGTTACTGAGACAAGGCAATATCCTGGTCTTCAGAAAAACTGTCTCTGCCCTGTGGTTCACAGGAGGCTGCCTGGGACCTATGGACCAAATCAGTGAGGTTTATAAATATGCCTGACCAACACAGCAATGATGTTTCAACTCACACACTTCTCTGTGTTTAATGTCTCTTCTGAAAGTACAGGGAGAAAGAAGATAGATTATTATTTGATTTTTTTTTTTACAACAACCAAACCCTTGTAGTGATTATTTAGTCAAAGTGGAAGCCCAACCGAGGCAGAAATGTGGTTTTCATTCTAGTTGTATTTTGATCCTGTGCTCCTTTTTTTTTTTTTTTTTTCTTTGCAGGGGAAACAAGGGGAAGCCATAAAACCCCTCTTGGCACTATGTGTGTTGTCCTTAGTCCATGGCCAAAGAGAGTTTTATGGGAAAGTTTGCTCTGTGCCAGTGAAGCATTTTCTTCTTCATCATTTTAAAAACAAAAACAAAAACATTAACTAAAAAAAAAATTTCTCATCTCCTCCCACAAAAATAAAAAAAGAAACAAAGGAGGAGGAGAAGGAGAAGAGAAAAACCCTTAGAGCCACAGTGCTACTTGCCTTAATATGAAAGTTTTTATCATTTAGTCCTTCCCCAAAATTAATGCACAGTACTGATTGCAATTATGAAACATTGAAAATTTTGGCTTTTCATCCACTTAATGTCCTGTTCAGATATCCCTGGAGGAAAGCCAAAAGGAATTGAAATCTTCTTCTGAAAAACTAAAAAATGATTATCTTTTTTGGCTCTACTGTTTTACTCCAAATTTCTAGCTTTTGAAAACTTCAGTTTAGATGGCAACAGCTTTTTTCCTTCTTAAAATTATGTTCATATATTTGCATACAATCTCATATTTTAGAGTAACTACAATAAACTGCAGCCTTTCTAGGGTTATTTTAATGGGGCAGGGAAGTTAAATTCCCCATCTACCACCAAAAAAACTGGAGTTTCACCTTTTCTTGAGGTTTTCCTGAGATAAAATGCAAATTCTCTTAAAAGTTCATTCTAATCATTGTTACCTTAGCATGAATGACTTTACCAGGCCTCCACTCCATGGCTACTTTTAACAGGAAGAAGTTATATATGCTCTCCTGGGATCCAGTCTCAACTGAGTGGGCTCAGAAGGAAGAAGGAAGGAGCAAGGAGAAGGGACAGAACCTGTGACATCACCAGAAAATAGGCATAATACTGTCTAGTATAAACCCTTCAAAAATACACCTTTGCTTTATGCCTTCTTTCTTCTTCCAACAAGATAAGTGAATTTTTACAAAGTAGGATAAAATTGGGGTAAAGATTAAAAACCATATTTTGGAAAGGGAAATACTAGGGGGAAAAACAGTTGACAAGGAGGTATAACCTGGCAGGAACACACACTCAGATCTTTCAAGACTGAGAAGTCATCTTGCACTGCCTCTGCAGAGAGCCAAAGGCTTCCAAAGATGGTGTTATGACCTCATCCTGGCCCTGCCCTCAACTGCTCAGCTTTTCCTGGGCCCTGTCAACTCTTTGTCTTCCAATCTAGGCAAAGGCACACCCATACGACTTCCACCACTGTGAGATGAGTTTTCATACATCTCTGACTGTCTCTCAACTTCTATGAAACAACTGCTCTGCTTTCCTAGGAAAACAATATTACAAGTTTATAAACAAGAATAAAGGCATTCAGTTAAGCATATCCTAAAATAAGAGGAAAATACATTTGGTTTTCTCCTGAGATCAAACACTAAATATTAACTAAGAAGCATTTCAAGAGTCTCTTTTTGAAAGACTGAAGTCATAATTTTTTGAAAGCTGAATTATGGACACAGAGTCAGTACAGCTTTGCATATAGGTTTAAAAACTCTTTGAGCCTATATAAAATACCTAGACAAACACAATGTTTTGTGCACAGTGGGTATACAGTCAGCATTGACCAATTAATTACATTTATTGACTCCATTCCCTGTTACTCTGCTGCATGTTTCTGAAGTAAAATGAGACTATTGCCAAGAGCTCAGTTACCCTTAGCTTTCTCAAAGACACAGATTCCAGTAAGAGTTAAATCAAACTAAAGAAGAATAAAAAGGAGTAAATGAACTTCTTGTGCTTTGGTTTTTGACTTCTATTATTTTGTGATCATTGCCTGATTTCCTCTGGGGTCTGCCAGATTTATTTGAAGGCTTTGAATTATGTCCACTCTTTAAGAAATTAAGATGAAATTAATTAACTCTTTTTAAAAATACTAAAATGCTTAAAGCACTTATTAGTTCCAATGAGGCAAAATCAAAACTAAGGCCCAAATAATTGTATGAAAAACCCAAGTGCTATGAAGAATAAATCTGACCCAGAACCCCGTTCAAGTTGGCAAAGAAAACATCTCCTCCCTATACTTTCCCTGGAAACACCTCTCTTTCCCCTGCCTTGATCCAGCAAAGTAAGGGCCGACACCAGGATAAGATATTAGAGAGCAAGCGGGAAAGAGAAAGTGGGCACACTTTGTGCAGTGCATCTACAATGCATCTCATTGTACACCTGAATGTCACAGGATGACATGTGGCTTTTTATTTCTGGAAATGTGATTTCAGAATTCACTGGGGACACTTTTCCTCAACAGCCTAATCTTGAAATTGGGAGGAAAGTTCCTTCACTTCCAAGGGGATCCCTAGCAACTTGTCCTAAGCACAACTCCTTTCTTGACTATAAGAAACTACTTGGAAATGTGAATATCTTGGTACAAATCGGAGCTGTTTAAACCATGAACTCTGCCTTTATAGTGTAGAAACAGCGATAGGAGACAATATATAAATGAGTGGGCCTGGCTGTGTTCAAAGTAAAAATTTATTTACAAAGATTATGAAGATGGTGGGGCCTAAGTTTGATCTGCAGGCCATAGTTTGCTGACCCTTAGTTTAGACAAAAAATAATATTTATAAATATACTAAAAATATAATAGTTAACAACTGCTATGGCCAACCAATTAGAACAAAGCATAGATGTATACTGGTTAAAAACAACTAGTGATTACCCCACATTACAGATTTTGGAACTGAAGCTTAAGATAGAGTAGTAAATTGTTCTAGATTATATCAACAATCCACATAGTAGGGCTGGAGTTTTCATACATGTGAGCCCACAGCTTCTATAGGCCAGAAGGACTTTGTTTCCACTGTAAGACTGAACTCCTATCATTTGCTTAGTCACAAGCATGTCTGGGCAAGAATAATCCATCCATAGCACTTTCAAAAATATTCAAAACATAGGTGAGCTATAGTTACTTAGAAATAAATTTTAAAATGTGAATTCCTTTGGCTTCCCTCTAACTTGAATTCCTCCCCCTTTTCTGTCTCTATGGCTTATTCCCACACTTCCTTCTCTGCTCAGGTCTGTTTTACTATGGGGCCTTTCTTCAAGAGATTAATAAAATAGCAGCTCGTGCCCTGAATTTCATATCTCTTTTGCTTTGCTTTGTTTTTCTCATTACACTGAACACCATCAGTTATACTGTGTTTTGTGGTAAATGTATTTAATTTTTTATCTCTCCCAGCTAGAATGTGAGCTCCACACAATTATGGACTTTTTCTTATTGGTTGTATCGTTAGCACCTAGAACAGCACTTCTTGAATAATTGAATGAATATTGTGTTCAGTAGAGAGGCCACATGGTACAATAAATAAAAGCATTGCATTTAGAACAGTAAGTGGGTTGGAATACCAGCTCTGCCACTTACTTGATGTATTACCTTGGACAAACTACCACTCAAAGCCTGGGAGGCTAAGGAAGAGCAAAAGCCCTGATGGGAGCATGCTAGTCAGGACAGGGTGGCCAGAGTATCTGCACACAGACAGCAGGCAGAACATGGTGAGAGATGAGAGACAGAACGATTGAGGGGCAGATCTTAAGGACTTTGGGTTTTGCTCTGAGTGGGAAGAGAAGCCAATTGAATGATGTGACACAGAGGAATAATGTTATCTGTTTTAAATTTCACAAAGACTATTTAAGGGTGAGAACAGAGGCAGAGAGACCAATTAGGAAGCTACTGCAGTAATCCAGGTGGGTGTTGATGATTTAGGCCAGGTGAGTAGTAGTGAAAGATTGTCAGATTCTAGATATATTTTGAAGACATAGCCAACAAGATTTGTTGATGGTTTGGGTGTAAAATGTGAGAAGAAGAAAGGAATCAATAATGATTTCAAAGATTTGGGGAAGAACTGTGGAAAGAATACGTGTGGAATAAAGGAATCAAAAATTTGCTTTATGTCCATCTAAATTTGAGAAACTTGCTGAAACCGGTTTGGCTCAATGGATAGAGCATCAGCCTCTAGACTGGAAGGTCCCAGGTTCAATTCCAGTCAAGGGCATGTACCTTGGTTGCGGGCACAATCCCGGTAGGGAGTGTACGAGAGGCAGCTAATCAATGTTTCTCTCTCATGGATGTTTCTATCCCTCTTCCTTCCTCTCTGTAAAAAATCAATAAAATATATTTTAAAATAAAAATGAAATAAATAAATAAATAAATAAATAAATAAATTTGAAAAACTTGTTAGACATCCAACTAGAGATATCAAGCTGCCAGTTAGATAGATGATTCTGGCATTCATGGGAGAGGTATAAGAATATAAATTTGAATAATGTTAACAGAGTACCTACAGCACAGATAGCAGGCAGAACATGGTGAGAGATGAGAGACAGAACGTTAGAGTCAGAAGTTAGAGTCAGAAGTTTCTATCCTGACTGCTAGTAAGAATTTCCAATTTTTATTTTTATTTTTTATGTATTTTTTAAATATATATTTTATTGATTTTTCACAGTGAGGAAGAGAGAGGGATAGAAAGTCAGAAATATCGATGAGAGAGAAACATCAATCAGCTGCCTCTTGCACACCCCCTACTGGAGATGTGCCCGCAGCCAAGGTACATGCCCTTGATCAGAATCGAACCCGGGACCTTTCAGTTCAAAGGCCGACGCTCTACCACTGAGCCAAACTGGTCTCGGCAGAATTTCCAATTTTTAATTGTGGTAAGATGCACATAACAAAATTTATCATCTTAATCATCTTTAAAAAATATATATCTGAAAAAAAATAAATATCTGGGCTCCAACCAAATGGAATGAAAATTTCTTGGGGTAGGAACTACACACCAGTATTTTTAACAAATATATCAAGTGTCTAGACTTGTGAAGATAAGGAGAAACCATAAAGGAAATAGAAAAGGAACAGCTTATAGCACAGGAGGAAAACAGGCAAGTGGAATATCCCCAAAGCTGAATACAAAAAGTACTTTAAGAAGATGGTAATAATAAACTGTGTTGGGTCAAGTCAGGCAAGGACTGCAGAAAAATCTTCAAACTAAGCAAAATGTAGATCACTATTTTCCTTGATAATTTTTCTTACAGTGGATTAAAGAGATATTTTACATCAATAGGCACTATCACATTTATTCATATTTAAAAAATAATGTCTAGTAGTTTCAACATCAGAGCCCATTCAAAGTTTTCAATCCTGCTGAGTCTTACTCATGCATTCCCCATGACTCAATAGTCAGGACAAGGTCAGTTGGTGATTTGAACCCAGCCTTACTCTCCAGCAGACGATATGCACCTGCATATTCTTTTCTGAGCTAAAATGGAAAAGGAAACTTTCAACTGATTACCAAGGCGATGGGATAATAAACACATTCAGCCACTCCTAGGATCTATGCCAAAGTAAGGCTGAAGAGGACTACATATAAATAAGACAAACCAATGCAGTCACTAGGAAAACAGAGCTCTTTCTCTTTTTTTATTGAGAAAATGCCTTCATCTCTTTACTGTAACTACACCAAATAAATGTTTAACTTATGCTTTACAGGTTAAAAAAAAAATTGAGCTTGGCCAGACCCCAAAACAGAGGGAATTCAAAGACGAGCTGTCCATTGAGAAAGATCTGCTGTTCAGGTTCCAATCCACACTTTCCAGATGTTTCCTCTTGTCTTCCAGAGTCACTTCCTACTTGCTGACCCTGAATCTGTGCTCAATTTATTCATGAATCTTGTTGAAGGTATCCACTGTTTAGTAAGAGCCTTTCTCCAACCCACACTAAGGAACTAATGCTTTTCCGGACCTCGCTCCACTCCTAAGGGACAGAAACTATGATGAGGAGCAAGGATGAAATCAAGGATACATGTAGAACATAATGTGTAGAACACAAAGGGGTTATGTCAAAATTCTCATCTTTCTTATTCACTCTTCTTTACATCATCTGGATGGTATATCTCAAAACAGGCACCTAGGGGTGCCTCTTACACCTAAAGTAGGATTCCGAAGACATGTGGGCCTTTCTAGAGGGCCAAGAAGTCTTTAAAAACTATATTGTCCCACCCAGTTCATCAAAATAGGAAACTAGATTGGAACCTGAGGCTGAAACCTTAGTTGGTAAAATAAAGAAGTGAATTTTCTAGCAGATATTCATTGAGGGGGCTATCTCCATGGTGTGGGCTAAATGCTTGTGTCCCTCCAAAATCAACATGTTTCGGTCTTAATCCTTTGTGTGATGGAATTTGGAGGTGGAGCCTTTAGTAGGTAATTAGAATTAAATTAGGTCACAAGAGTGGAGCTTTCGTGATGAGATTAGTGCCCTTATAAGAAGAAACAGCCCTCGTTGGTGTGACTCCATGGTAGAGCATCAGGCCCTGTGCCAAAGGGTCATGGGCTTGATTCCCAGTCAAAGGCATGCACCTGGGTTGTAGGTTTGATTTTTGGTCCCAGTTGGGGCACATGCAGGAGGCAACCTATCAATGTGTCTTTTTCATATCCATGTTTCTCTCTCCCTCCCCACCCCCGTCTTCCTCCCTTCCACTCTCTCTAAAAATCAATGGAAAAAATATCCTCAGGTAAGGATTAACAACAAGAAGAAAAAAGAGACACAAGAGAGCTTTCTTTCCCCAATGTAAGGACACAAACATGGCAGCGATCTTCAAAATAGGAAGAAGGCCCTCACCATGAACCAAATTTGCTGGCTTGTTGATCTTGGACTTTCCAGCCTCCATCCAGAACTATGAAAAATAAATATGTTGTTTAAGCCACCCAGGCTATGGTATTTTGTAATAGCAGCACAAGTTGACTAAGACACTGTGGATACCTTGGATTTTTCAAGGGACTCTTGGAAATTATAATAATGTTTTTCAGGAAAGGGTCCATAGTTCTCATCAGAGATTCAAAGACTAAATATGTGACTCCCCCAAACAAGTAAAGACTACTGACTTTGAGTGACCCTTGTGTTCTTATGCTGTAAAAATTTAAGAAATTTCAGGATGGGAGAATCTCAATCTTCCCTTTATCCCTACTTAAAGACATGACCAATATCCAGGAATACTAACAAATATGATGAAATAAAAGATTCAAAAGTATACACACATTTTCTTTATCCAATATTGTTCATGTCCACTTGAAAACGTTGATTATCCACACAAAAATATAGACTCAAATCTGCTTACAATCATTAGCATGTACTGGGGCTACTTTCCCCATAAGCTTTTACTAATATCAACATTAGATTCCAAGGAAACTAAGTCACTGAGTCTATCCCTGTTCTTTATCTCACTCTACTTCCATATTATAATGCATTACAAAGCCAAATATAATTTTTAGTGGATAATTATGATTAATTCTCCATTCTACTGAGCCTATAGAGTAGGTAATGCAACTTAGAAGCAAGCTAGTCTCACTTTTTCCGCATTGTGTGGACTATACAGGAAAGGTTAAAGGATGTGTATAAGCTTTATTACAGTAGTGAGGGAAAAGCTTTTCAGAGAAGGAGATAGAAAAAATATGATTCATTATGAATGAACCTTGAAAACATGTTAAGTGGATGAAACAAACACAAAGGCCACATTTTTCATGATTCTATTTGCATGATGTAAAGAATAGGCAAATTCATAGAAACAGAAGATAGGTTCATGGTTGCCAGTACCTAAGGAAAGGGGGCTAGGGAGTGACTGCAAATGGGTATGGAGATTCTTTTTGGGGTGATGAAAATGTTTTGGAATTAGTGGTGATAATTGTACAACTTTGTGAATGTACTAAAAACTATTGAGTTGTATGTTTTAAAGGGGTAAGTTTATATTAATTAACTCTCCATTAACAAAAGAAGAAAAATAATGACTTTATTTCTCATTAACACAAGAAGAGATAGAGCCAGCCAACTAAATCACAGAGTTTTGCTAAAAGCCAGGAGTAGAGAAGTCAGAGGATGAGAGAGGTGTACCTGAGGAGGGCATGGAGCTGGGGATAAGAGAGGGAATGTTCACTCAGAGGATTATGTGGGGGGGAAGGGGGGGACACACAAGGAAGGAAATAGGAGGAAGGGAAGCAGACGGTCAGACAGGTGTATTCTGAACCACTACTCTCTGGACTGAGTTCCCAGAGGGCAAAGCATACTGAATAGATGAAGGGGTAATCTAAAGGCAAGGGAACCTTTGCCCTGCCTCCCAAAAGAGATCTAGGAGACTGGTGCTCAAGGAGATCCCACTCTAAGATGTACTGGGTGTTGAGCAATAGCAGAACAATAGTGGCATGTGACTAGATAGACCAGGCAGAACAGCAATCCCAAACTGGTCTTGGCTCCCCTGTGACATAGAAAATACCTCTCCGGGGGAAATCCAAAAATTAGACGAGCATTAGTTGGGGAGAAGGTAGTGTACATTGACCAGACCAGCTGCCCTGCAGTGGAAACCGCCCCCACCCAATGCCAGGAGGACAGTGAGTATCCCCATGCATAAGACATTACCTTAGGAAAGAGGAGGGTGGGGGAGAAATCAGCATTGGTAGGAAACTGAACTTTGAATTGATTAATATTTACCTGTGAGGGAACATTTGAAATCGAATTAGACTGTTAAATCACTAGAGACTATTTAATCTGGAGGTCACTGAGATAACTTAAGTTGGAAAGATGGGAGTGTATAAAAAGTAAAAGAAGAAAGAAAGAGGCCGCATACTCTTGTTTTTCAGGAAAGCATTATCCTCATTAGACTTTATGATTCTAGTAAAATGAAACAATATAAGAACATATAAATATTTTTAGCATACACACTTTTGTAACCTGATGTTTTTCACTTTACAATACTGAGGTGGGGAGGCGGGGCTATGAAGGAATTAAATTTTCTTTTCCCCAACTAGGCTATAAATTTCTCAAGGACAAAGACAATATTTTCTATTTCTTAGTACCTACTTCACTGCTGAACACAAAACAGACATTCCATGTCATTGCCACCTAAAACATTTCTAGTTCTCTCCCTATGCACTTGCAATTTAAATATATATTTATTGGAGCAAGAAGATAGTTTGAAGAAAGGGCCAGTAGAAAGAGCATTGACCAGGTATCTGAGTTATTATCCTGATCAGTTACTGCCTTTCTGCAAGACACTTCACCTCTTACTCTCCACCTATAAATTGTAAATCAGAGATAATGCCTTCACTGCCTTGCATACACATGTGAGACTCAAAAGGAAATTTACAAGAAAGTAATTCTGAGATGTTCTAAATTAAATTACCATGGCAGGAGAGTAACAGATAGAGACAGAGCAGTTAGCCTGTTAGCAACTGTGGACCAGCTCTTACAAAAGGCTGCTCACATTCTTGTGTAACTGTTAGAATTTAGGATTAATTTCCAGGTGGCTATTTCCTAAGACAGACTAGCCAGGTGCCCTTGAAGCCCAGAAGCCACCATTATCCTGACCCCAGGAGCCTCCACTTCTTATTTACACTTGAATTTTCCAATCTGCTGCCCACAGTTAATCCACAGAAGTGGACACTTCTTTCTTGCAGACTTTGCACCTATCCCAGAGGTGACCCCACTTCAGCTTTTCCCACCCCCTTTGTCAATGGCTCATGTTAAATTATTTCAGAATTGCTGAAGCCGGTTTGGCTCAGTGGATAGAGCGTCAGCCTGCAGACTGAAAGGTCCCAGACTCGATTCTGGTCAAGGGCATGTACCTTGGCTGTGGGCACATCCGCAGTAGGGAATGTGCCCACAAGAGGCAGCTGATCGATGTTTCTCTCTTATTGATGTTTCTGACTTTCTATTCCTCTCTGTAAAAAAAAAATCAATAAAATATATTTTATAAATTATTTCAGAATTGATTACATCCCTCTCCTCCCCCTGCCCCAACTTGATGCATAAAAATGCTTTACAAATCCAGGATGTGAATATGTTGTCTTTCTACTTAGCCATGCTGCTGGTGGTTCAGAATTCATGCCCCTGTACTTGGTCTTTTCTTACTACCAATGACTTGATAAACCCTTTCTTTTAAAAAGAGACTTTCCACGCTGGTTGGTGAAGCTCAGTTGGGTGTCATCAGGATGGTTGAGTGCTATCCCATTCACCAAAGGATTGCAGGTTGGATTCCCTGGCACAAGCCTGAGTTGTGGCTCAATCGCTGGTGAGGGGTATGCAGGAGGTGGCCACTGGATGTTTCACTCTCTCTCTCTTTCTCTCTCTCCCTCTCCCTTTCTCTATCTCTCTGAAGAACCAATTAAAAAATGTTTAAAAAATAAAAAGAGAGACTTTCAGCAATGAAAGAATTTTTTGTTTAACAAAATGTACATGAAATCACTAGGAAGAGAATGCAAAATGATCCATGTTTAATTACAATATAATTAAACAATGGATTCAGTTTAGATATCTCAGGATGAGATCGGGCTTTCTTCACATGTTTCCCTCCATACACAACCGTCCTGCAAAAATCCATTGCTACATTACCCACAGCTTCACTCCACCCCCACCACCAGCTCCTTATGCAGCAGCCAGGCTGAAGTCAATGATCTCCCGGTAAATACTTGTTTTTAAAGAACAACTGAAAGATTTTTACTTAGCTGATTTGTGACTGTTCCCTAGACACAAGTGGGAAAAGGTTATTTAGAGACAGGAAAACAATAAGGGCATTTTTCATTCTAACAGTGATTAAAGATCATTAATTCTTTCTACTTCACCAATTAGCAGGTCTCACAGGTCTTGATTGAAAACAAACAAATAAAAGTAAGGATTTTCTCCACACACTAATAGTCTTAACTTGACACAAACAAGCTGTGTAGCCAGGACACCATCAGACAAGGCATTGCACTTTTATTCCTCACCAGGAGACTTAGGTAACGTGCTCTGTGGTAGGATGTAATACGGCTCTAGAGCCTCAGTAAAGCCCACAGCTTGCCTCCAGTGGTTCCAGATTCTAAATATTTTTGTGGGTTTTTTAATCTGATTTCAAATTAAGTATCTATCATTCACTATTTAAACAGATTTCTGATAAATATCTTCTTGAAAAGTAAGGAGTATTTTTTTCTTATGTTGAACAACTAACTATTCTTCCACTTATGAAGCATTACATGAGTATTTGTTATGTGAGAGGAGCTATGCTAGGCACTGGTATACAGAAATGAATCAATTTCAGTTTAGTAGGGAAAACAAATATATCAAACAAGTCCTTGTTCTACACTGTAGTAAGTGCAATCATAGATGTTCACTGGCCTACAGGAAGGAAAATTCAGGGCACCCAGGTAAGTGCTGTAGGAAAAGTTTTATGGAAGAGGTCCTTGAGCTGATGTTTTCATTCATGCACTCATGCTACAAATACTGCACTCTCTATGTAGCAGGCATTGTTTTAGGTATTGGGAATACAGTAATGAACAAAACAAATTAAAATCCCCTGTCCTCGTGACCTTACATTCTTATATAGAAAATAATAAGGATGATACATGACTCTATAAACTGCTATACTAAGGAAGAAAACTTAAATTATAAACGCAGACTTGAAGTTGTAGATGAGAAGGTCATGGCGATCTCACTGAGAAGGTGACTTTAAATATCTAAAGAAAGTATAAACAACCCCCAGGGATACCATGGGAGGAGATAAGGCAGAGGTAACAGCTTGCACAAAGGCCTGAAGTAGACAAGTCTGTGGAGTGTTTGAGGAAGGGCAAGGTCAATTCCCCTGGAGTAGAATGGGTGAGAGGAAGAGCATTGGTAAATGAGTTGAAGAGGCAATTCAATGATGAGGGCAGACTTTGGAGAGAAAGTCATTGAAAGTTTCTGAGCGAGGAGTGACATGATCTGAGAAGATGACACTGCTTCATACGTTCACAGAGGCAAGAGTAAATAAGACCAAGTAGAAAGTCATTGTCATGGTCCAGATCCGTGGTCAGCAAATTGCGGCTCACAAGCCGCATGTGGCTCTTTGGCCCCTTGCGTTTGGCTCTTCCACAAAATACCACGGCTTGGGCGAGTCTATTTTCAAGAAGAGGTGTTAGAAGTTTAAGTTAAAAAAATTTGGCTCTCAAAAGAAATTTCAATCGTTGTACTATTAATATTTGGCTCTGTTGACTAATGGGTTTGCTGATCCAATTGAAAGATAGTTCTTTTGGATCAAAGTGTGAAAAATGGTCAAATTCTGGGTATATTTTGAAGGTTGAGCCAACATAATTTGCTGACAGACTGATGCAAAATGTGAGCCAAACAAATCAGAAAAGCACCAAAGTGTTTTTGGTGTTTGTTTTTTTGTGCCATCAACTATTAGGATAGAGTTGCCATGAACTGATATGGGGCATACTGGAAGTTTAGGGGGATAGATCTAAAGTTCAACTTTGAAGACCTTAGGTTTGAGATTGTTATGATATATAATTAGCGATATCAAGTAGACAGTTGTACTATTAAATCTGGAGTTAAGGGCAGAGTAATTGAGACATAAATTTGGGCACCATCAATATATAGATTAAATTTAACAGCACTTAGATAAAATAACCTAGAGAGAATGGAGATAAAAGAGAAAGTAAAGAAAGAAAATAAAAGCATTCCAGATAGAGGGGACAACATATGTGATGACAGGAAGGAAAGGACAGAAATTAGTTAAGCTAGAACAGGAGTTGGCAAACTTTTCTATAAAAAGCCAGATAAATGTTTTGGACTTTGTGGGTCTTACTGTCCCTGTCGAAACTACTCATTTTGCCATCATAAATGAGAGCAGCCATAGACAACACTAAAATGAATGAGAGTGGCTGTGTTCAAATGAAAACTTATTTGTGGACACTGGGAGTTGAATTTAACATAATTTTCACATATCACAAATATCATTCATCTTTTTATTCTTCTCACCCATTTAAATATGCAAAAAAACATTTTAACTCACAAGTCATACAAAAACTAGCATTAGGCCAGATTTACTAGTAGTCCATAGGCTGTTTGCCCACTTCTGAGCTAGAATATAAGGTACAGTCAGTGGAAAGTGAAATTGCAAAGGAGTCAGAATTTATGTCATGGATTAGAAATATTAGGTATAAAATGACTGTTATATGGTATGCACTCAATAAACAGTAGAAGTCATTATTGATGTGATGAGTCCTATAAAGGGAACCAGAGGACAACTTTAAGGAAGTAAGATATGTAATCAAAACTAAGACCTACAATCACTGGATTTAGCAATACTAAACCAAGATAAGAAAGAGGATAAATGAGGCCTTAATAGTCTTGATGGTAGGTACTACAGAAATGCACACATGAATAACAAGATGTAATGATACTTAAATTTTACAAACTATATGGAAAATCATTGTCAGCATGAGTTATTTGCAGCCTACGAATCATGACTTTAAACCATTAATAAAGAAAAATTTGCTTCTGAACAAATGAACCATATTTCTCTGATATCAGAACTTCTTTAATTATAGGCAAGTTTATCAAACAAAGATAAACCAATGTCTGAGCTTAAAGTGTCCCCATCCCACTCAGAATTACCAGGCAGAATGTAAGCTGTGTAGTAAATTGAACTACCAATCTTCTCCTCCAAACCACCTTCCTACTAGCAGGACAGAAGGTCTGGTTTGCTTGTTCTCCTGCTGCTTACTACCTGGACTTGGCCCAAGCCTCCCTCTTCTCTTCTATAAAATGGAACTAATAACATATATATCCATTTAAAAGCTGATGAACAAACTGTTTACCTTTTGGTTCATTTCAAGTATCATTTTAATAAAATAAAATAACTGCCTCAGTGACCTAGCCTGGAAGATTCTCTAATTACCATTATTTTAAAATAAATTTTATTCTATTACATTGTAGATGTAAGATATGCTCATTATAGAAAATATGTAAAATACTGAAAAAGAGAAATATAGTCATATGAGGTAGACATATCCCAAGAATATAACTATTAAAATTTTGAAGTAATGCCCTGGCAGGATGACTCAGTTGGTTAGAGTGTCATCTAGGACACACACACACACACACACACACACACACACACACAAATTGTGGGTTTGATTCCTAGTCAGGGAATATACCTGGTTTCAGGTTCAATCCCCAAATCCCCAGTTGGGGCACATACCAGAGGCAACTGATCTCTCTCTCTCTCTCTCTCTCTCTCTCTCTCTCTCTCTCTCTCTCTCTCAACATTTTTTTTTAAATGAAATCAAGTAAACTGAAGAACAACCATCATTCAGAACTACCTGAAGTAGCTGAATGGAAGTCTTATAGCTAAGGATATATAAGGATATAAAACCACATCCAGATATAGCAGGAGCTATATCTGAGTCTCTATCAACCAGGCTCACATTGTCCCCTGCCCTGGTGATTCCCTGAGAACTGGCCCCACCAACTTGCAGTCTCATCCACGCTGTTTCCATTGACTTTTCTGTACAAATGGCCTGTCTTGATTTATACTTTAGACTTGCCTAAAATCTCTAAAAAAAAAAATTAGCATCTGGCCTCGGCATGTCCTACGCTCCTTGCTAAGTGGCCTCAGGCCTGTTGCTAATGGCAGCCAGCCTTGGTTCCTAGCTTGGCCTCTCCTGGGCACCTCAAGCTCAGCACAAGTAGCAGCCATCTGTGGAATGCTTTATTGCTCATGGTAGGTGTCCCCAAGCAGAACACAAGCAGAGGCTGACCTTGTCCTGCTCCTTCTAGGAGGCCCCAAAACCAGTGGACCCAGTGTACCCAGTGGACAGTTTCAGACCACATCAACTACCACCCAACCATCTCCACAGGTGGACTCAGTGGGCACCAGAGCCCTGGTGAACTGAATCCTGCTCCATGGGGTGGGCTCCTGCACAACTGATCCTCCACAGTTGCAGCCAGTCATTTCAGCAAATTATTCTAGGGACAAGTCCTTCCCATCTATATGCCAACAGCAATCAAGGCTCAATCACAACAGGAGGGTATACATAGCCCACATGGGGGGCAGGGGGAGGGAGCACACCTAGAATGCCCAGCTAAGGTGAACTGGGAGTCTATGCCTCTGGACCCTACAGGACACCTACTACATTAGGCCACTCTACCAAGCCAAGAAATGTGGCAGCTCTACTTAGTAGTACATAGAAACAAACACAGGGATGTTGCCAAATGAAGAGACAAAGAAACATGACACAAATGAATGAAATGAAAGCAAGCAAATTACTGGATACACAGTTCAAAACAATGGTTATAAGGTTACTCAAGGATCTTAATGAGAGCTTCAAGAGACTTAATGAGTTTCATTAAGGTCTCTTGGTGAGACTTTCAAGAATCTTTGTAAGAATGTCAAAGACATGAAAAAGGACCTGTCAGAAATTAATGTAATATTGTATGTCAACTATAATGGGAAATTTTTTAAATAATTTAAATAAATAAAATTTGAAGTATTTTTGTCTTTGTATAGTTATTATATTGTAAATTTCCATACTTTTTAGTACTACAAAATTTCAACTCTCAGCCTGCCATGAAAATAATCTTAAAACACTAGAATATATTAATATTATGTGACAGAAATTCCTCTTCAGTACACAAAACAAAACTTCATAGTCCACCAACAATATATGATTAAGACTCTTGAGGATGTGCTTCAGAACTGTTTGCTGAATACTTAAAAATAAAAATCAGCGTTCCATTTTTAAAGAACAGCTGGCTGTGACTCCTCTGCAGTTTGGATTTATGGCCCCTTCTGATTCTTAGCTGTAATTAATTTACTGGAAAGATTTTATGAGACTGAATTAACAATGCAAACATGCAGTTGTATGACAAAAGTCTGTTGTCATTCTTCATGTCTCTATATTTTTTTAAATCACAACTATTTTTCAAAGAGGTTGTTAGATACAGACCAAATTGTATTACATGGCAACTATAAAGCGCCTTTTAAGCCATAATAAAAACATTCTCAAGAATCATCTTACAGCCTACAAATGAACTTTAAGGATATTTGACATGATAAAAAGTCCAGTCTAAGATGGAGTCCCTTAAAAATTGTTTAGAAAGTAACTAGAGCTATGATAATAAATTAACACATGGCTATTGAGCATTTCCTGGCTGTTGCTTCAGTTCTCATGTTTCTGTCTTGCCCTTCACAATATTATTGTTGTGGTGGGGCAAAGTTACACATTATTAATGATTCCTGTGCCTGTTGTTTTGCCCACATTCTCCAGAAAACCCTTTTCAGACTGTTCTTTGGAATCAGGCTTTATTTGTACATTTCAAGTGAAAGCTTGGCATTTGCTAGTGACTTTAGTGCCAGTGTCAATTGTCAGAATCCAGAACCATTCGGAGAAAGGCAGTTTGGTACAGAAGAAAAAGCACCATACTAAGGTTCTGGGTCCTAATTCTGACCCTACCTCTTAGTTTTGTGTGCATTAGTTACTTACCTAAACCATCTGAGGGTTCATTTCCTTAACTGTAAAATGAGCATAATAATAACTGCCCTCCCTATTGCTCAGGGTTTGTGGTGAAGAACACATGAAATACTGCAGTGAAAGTGCTTTTTAAAAAAGTACTAAATAAATGTCGATTTTTAAAAGTTGTGCTAAAATATACATATAAAATTTACCATTTTAGGTGTGCCATTAAGTGAAATTAGGTATATTTACAGTGTTGTGCAATTATCACCATCATTTATCTCCAGATTTTATTAATCTCTACAAACTAAAACTCTAACCATTGTACAATAACTCCCCATTCCTCCCTCTCCCTAATCTCTGGCAACCACCATTCTATTTTCTGTCTCTATGAATTTGCCTACTCTAAGTACCTCATATAAATGAATCATACAATATTTATCCTTTTGTATCTGGCTCATTTCATTTAGCATAACATTTTCAAAGTTCATCCATGTTAGAGCATGTATCAGAAACTCCTTTCTTTTTAATACTGAATAATATTCTATTGTGTGTGTGTATATATATATTGTTTATCTAGTCATCTGTTTGGAGACGTTTGGGTTGTTTTCCCCTTTTGGCTATTGTGAATAATACTGCTATGAACATTGATGTAAAAATATCTGTTTGAGATCCTGCTTTCAATTCTTTTTATTAAATATATTTTATTGATTTCAGAGAGGAAGGAAGAGTGAGAGAAAGATAGAAACATCAATGATGAGAGATAACCATTGATTGACTGCTTCCTGCATGCCCCCAACTGGGGACCAAGCCTGCAACCCAAGCATGTGCCCTTAACCAGAATTGAACCCGGGACCCTTCAGTCCACAGGCCAACGCTCTATCTACTGAGCCAAAGAAGCCAGGGCCAATTATTTTGGGTTAGACACCAAGTAATGGAATTCCTGGATCATATGGTAATTGTATGTTTAATTTTTTTAGGAACTTCCAAACTACTTTTCACAAAGTCTGCATCATTTTATATTCCTATCAACACAAGTATTCTAAATTCTCCCACATCCTCACCAATACTTATTTTATTTTTTCATATATATACATATATATGTATATATGCACTATTCTATGGTTGTGAAATGGTATCTCATTGTGGTTTTGATCTGCATTTTCTTAACAATTAGTGATGCTGAGCATCTTTCAGCGTCACTAATGTTTTCTTCTTTAGAGAAATGTCTATTCAAGTCCTTTGCCCATTTTTAAATTGGGTTGTTTGAGTTTTTTGTTGTTTTTCAGTTGTAGGGGTTCTTGATATATTCTAGATATTAATCCCTTGTCAGATATGCAAATATTTTTCCCATTCCATGGGTTGCCAAATATTTTTATTTTTATATATGTACTAAATCTTATTTAAAAATGTGCTCAATTTCTACCATGGAACTTTAGGAACTGAGAACACTCTCCCAAAAAGAATTCCTCGATAATAACATAACATCATAGTTTAAAGACCAGATTTTAATTGACAGTTTTTTCCTTTCGATTTAAGCACCAAAAAAAAGTATTTTAAACTACCCCTACACACAGCCTGGTGACTCAGTAATATATTTAATTTAGCAGCAAGTTGGGAAGTGATTTTCTTTACCTATTACACAGTATTTAGGTAGATCAACAGATTTGACAACAGAAAGCCTAAATCTCTATACACCTGAGGGAAGAATATAGAAACACTTTTAAAACTGTAGATATATATTATTGATTTTTTTACAGAGAGGAATGGAGAGGGAGAGAGAGTGTTAGAAACATCATTGAGAGAGAAACATCAAAAAGCTGCCTCTTTGCCAAAACCAGTTTGGCTCAGTGGATAGAGTGTCGGCCTGGGACTGAAGGGTCCCGGGTTTGATTCAGGTCAAGGGCATGTACCTTGGTTGCAGGCACATCCCCAGTAGGGGGTGTGCAAGAGGCAGCTGATCGATGCCTCTTTCTATCCCTCTCCCTTCCTCTCTGTAAAAAATCAATAAAATATATTAAAAAAAAAAAAAAGCTGCCTCCTGCATACCCCCTACTGGGGATATGCCTGCAACCTGGGACCCTTGAGTCCTCAGGCCGACACTCTATCCCCTGAGCCAAATCGGTTAGGGCAAGACACTTTTTAAAAATAACATGGCCTGTCTATCCACAAACCAGGAGACCACAGTTCGATTCCTGGTCAGGGCACATGTCGGGGTTGTAGGCTTGATAGGAGGCAGGCTATCAGTGATGTTTCTCTCTCATCATTGATGTTTCTGTCTCTCTCCCTCTCCTTTCCTCTCTCTGAAATCAATAAAAACATGTAAAAAAAAATTTTTTTTAAGAAGTAGAAAAAAAAAGAGGATTTTAGTAAGCACTGATGTGTTGGGTCTATATAAGCAGAGGGTGGAAGAACCAAGGTAGTCCTGAGTGAACTGTACAGGAGAATTGGCAAAAAAAAAAAAAATCTGGTTTGCATGATTAAAAAAGGACTATACTCATTTCCATACTAATGTTTGCACTTCTCGGTGCTTATATTGCTCTAAGATGTAAGCATTCCAAAAATCCCTGGTTCTCAAAAGATGCTCTGCAAGTTTATGTTCCCAGAGTTATACTTAGTACCTTATGCCTAGGTTAGGAATATGATCCTCACCTGTTGGAAGATTTATTCTGTATTACCCAAGTGAACCTTTGCCTGGAAGAAGATAAATCTCCAGTTTCTGAAACATTGGTCAATAAATATATATTGGTCCCACATGGACTTAACAGATATGAAAGAACATATGGTTTTCTAAAAAATTCATTGTCCCATATTTGTTGCCTCTTCTAAAATCCAAAGCGTTTCATTCCTGGTCTGTTTGGCTCAGTTTGTTGAGCTCTCCCCTCTGCACAGAAAGGTTGCTGGTTCAATTCCCAGTCAGGACACATTCCTAGGTTGTGGGCTCGATCCCCAATGGGGGCATGCAGGAGGCAGCCAGTCAATATTTCTCTTCCTCTCTCTCTAAAAAATCAATTAAATACCTTTAAAAATTAAAATCCAAAGTGTTTTAAGGTATAAAAAGGGTTGAGATGCAACCTGTCCAACTGTTAGGTCTCTTTGTTTTAGCAACATCAAGGAGACAGCATGGTAGAACAGAGTTCAATAAGAAGACCTGTGTATGGATGCCTATGTGCTACTCTTAGATCTACCACTAATTAGATGTATAATTTTAGATAAATCACTTAACCTCTCTAGACCTCTCTCATCTTTAATTGCTCTATGTAGTCCATGGGTTATTGTGAAGATGAAAAGAAATCATAAATGTAGAAGCACTTTAAAAACTGTAGTACATGCATATTATAAGGTATTATTAATACACTAGAGGCCCAGTGCATGGATTCATGCACCAGTGGGGTCCCTTAGCCTGGTCTGTGCCCTCTCACAGTCTGGGACCCCTGGGAGATGTCAGAGAGCTGGTTTCGGCCCAATCCCTGCAGGCCAGGCCAAGGGACCCCATCAGTGCACAAATCTGTGCACTAGGCCTCTAGTATGCACATAAGATCTTTGGTTAATCTTTTCCCATCCTCCTCCCTCCCCACTTCCCTCTGAGATTCATCAGTCTGTTCCATGTTTCCATGCCTGTAGTTTCTGCTCCTGCATTGAGCGTCTGCCCTGGTGGTCACTGCACATCATAGCAACTGGCCGGTAAGCTGGTCAGTTAGTCAGCTAGTTAGCTGGTTACTTAGGCTTTTATATATATATACTAGAGGCCCAGTGCATGAAATTTGTGCACAGGGTGTGTGTCCCTCAGCCCAGTCTGCACTCTCTCCAATCTGGGACATTCCTCTCACAATCCAGGACTGCTGGCTCCCAACTGCTTGCTTGCCTGCTTTCCTGATTGCCCCTAATCGCTTCTGCCTGCCAGCCTGATCACCCCCTAACCACTCCTCTGTCAGCCTGATTGATGCCTACCTGCTCCCCTGCCGGCCTGTTTGCCCTTAAATTTCTTCCCCTGCAGGCCTGGTCACCCCTAACTGCTCTTCCCTGCAGGCTCGGTCACCCCCAACTTCCCTCCTCTGCCAGCCTGGTCACCCCTAACTGCCTTCCCCTGAAGGCTTGATCACCCCCAACTGCCCTCCTCTACTGGTCTGGTCACCTCAAACTGTCCTCCCTTGCAGGCTTGATTGCTCCCAACTGCCCTCCCTTGCAGGCCTGGTCCCCTCCATCAGCCCTCCCCTGCTGGCCATCTTGTGGTGGCCATTTTATGTCTACATAGGGGCAGCCATCTTTGACCACATGGGGGCAGCCATCTTATGTGTTGGAGTGATGGTTAATCTGCATATTACTCTTTTATTAGATAAGATAGAGACTTGATGCACTGGTATGGGCCAGCTGGTTTGCCCTGAAGGGTGTCCCGGATCAGGGTGGGGGTTCCCTTGCAGGGTAAGGCATTCATTCAGTTGTTTTGGACGTTACAGACCCTGGCTCTTTATATAGAGAGATAGATATATGTATTATTGGCCTACAATGCCACTCTTAAATTCAGGCAAGAGGAGCCCTCTCCCTGAGCCCTGTACTTTAAAGGGCCCTGAATATCACAAACACAAATGCACATAAATTTATTAAATATCTACAAACATGCTCCTAAGAGACATTCCCTCAATTCTGACAACAGTAACAACATTCTTTGGAGTGATTCAAAGATTATATACAACTAGAGGCCTGGTGCACAAATTTTGTGCACCAGAGGGAGGTCCCCTCAGCCCATCCTGCACCCTCAACAATCCAGGACCCCTTGGGGGATGTCTGACTGCCAGTTTAGGCCCGATCCCTGGATATCCCTCTCACAATCCTGGACCACTGGTTCCTAATTGTTCACCTGCCTGCCTGCTTGGTCACCCCTAACTGCCCCTCATTGCTAGCCAGATTGCCCCCAACTGTCCCCTCCCTGCCAGCCTAGTCACTCCTAACTGCCCACCCCCGTGCTGACCTGGTCACACCTTACTACACCCCTCTGCTGGCCTGACCACCCCAAACTGCCCTTCCCCTGCCAGCATGGTTGCCCCCAACCGTACCCCCCTACCAGCCTGGTCGCCTCTAACTGTGCTCCCTGCTGGCCTGGTTGCCTCTTACTGCCCCCCCACACACACACACACACTGGCCTGGTTGCCACACGCAGCCTGCTGTTCAGCCTTTTGGTCATCCCTCACTAACTCCCCTGCCAGCCTGGTCGCCCCATGCAGCATGCTTGTTCAGTCGTTTGGTCATCCCTCACTAATACCCTCCTGCCGGCCTGGTTGTAGGCAGCCATTTGTGAAGGTATGAGGGTTAAGTTGCATATTACCTCTGATATAGGATACTGGAGGCCCGGTGCATGAATTCATGCACAGGTGGGGTTCGGGTGGTCCACCCTGATGAGGGTCAATTGAGGGCAGGGCCAGCTGGGGGGAGGGGCTGTAGGAGGTTGGGGGGGGCCATTCGGGGCCCCAATCAGGCCGGTTGGCCACTATGGCTATGGGTGCCATCATAGCAACCAGTTGTTCCAGTCATTCCATCTTTCCGGTTGCTTGGCTTTTATATATATACTAGAGGCCCAGTGCATGAAAACTCATGCTGGAGGGGGGGTGGGTCCTTCAGTGAAGCCTGACCCCTCTCAGAGTCCAGGAGCCCTCAGAGGCAGGAGGCAACCCAGCAATCAGGGAAGGCGACGCCCCATCACACCTCTGCTGCTGCTATTGCCAGCAGCGCAAGCCTCAGCCAGCCCTGGGCAACTGGGCAGCTGCTATCCAAGGCTTGCCTGTGCCTTGGGCCAGCCCTGGGCAGCTGGGCAGCTGACATCTAAGGCTTGCCTGTGCCTTGGAAATTGGTTGGGCAGCCACCATCCGAGGCTTGCCTGTGCCTCAGGCCAGCCCTGGGTGGCTGGGGGGCTATGGAGAGTGGGGGACTCCAGAGGTGGGTGGGCCTGGCCTTGCTGAACACCTGCCTCCCAGACAGGGCTGAGAGATTGGGCGCCATGGCTGTGGGCACCACCATTTTTGAAGGCATGGCAATCTATTAGCATATTCCCTCCTTATGGCTATGGGTGCTGACATCTTTGAGGGCTGGCAGTCAATTAGCATATTCTCTCCTTATTGGCTGTGGGCACTACCATCTTTGCAGCAGCATGAGGGTCAATTAGCATATTCCCTCTTAGGTAGGAGATAGATAGATTGATTGATTTTCTGAATCTGACTCAGATTAAAC
The DNA here is from genome assembly GCA_027563665.1 of Antrozous pallidus. Taxonomy (NCBI): domain Eukaryota; kingdom Metazoa; phylum Chordata; class Mammalia; order Chiroptera; family Vespertilionidae; genus Antrozous; species Antrozous pallidus. The sequence continues at coordinate 46,445,002 of CM050523.1, forward strand.
ACATCAAATTTGACCTCCTAAGCCACTCAGGGTTAACGGTAGAGATGCCATTTAAAATATTGTTAGAGCAATTCAATTTAAAATATATTTTATTGATTTTTTACAGAGAGGAGGGGAAAAGTATAGAAAGTCAGAAGCATCCATGAGAGAGAAACATCCATCGGCTGCCTCCCGCACACACACACCCCCCCCCCCACTGGGGATGTGCTCGCAACCAAGGCACATGCCCCTGACTGGAATCGAACCTGGGACCCCTCAGTCCGCCAGCCGACGCTCTATCCACTGAGCCAAACCTGTTTCGGCTAGAGCAGTTCAATTTAAACATGAGAGTGAGATGCACTAGGATAGTTAAATGAAACAATAGAAGATTCTCAAATAAGGAATTGTGGTCTATGATAGAAAATAATTTTTTATTTGGTGCTATAAACATTTTAGAAAAGCATTGTATAATTTTTTAAAATTAATCTCACTCAAGGAGTGAGGGTATTTTTTCCATTGATTTTTTTTTTTCATAGAGAGTGGAAGTGGAGAGAGAGAAACATCAATGTGAAAGAGACACATAGAGTGGTTGCCTCGCACACACACCCCAACCTGGGACAGGGATCAAACCTGCAACTCAAACGCATCTTAGACTGAGACTCAAATCCCAGACCCTTCAGTTTGCAGGCCAGTGCTCTAACTGCTGAGCCATGCTGGCCAGGGAAGCATTGGATAATTTTGCTAAACATCACATATGGGGCTCAGACATATCTGAATATTTTACCCAAGACAGGAACCACATGTGTTCATGGTTGTGTTGACTCTGCCCCTGCCATAAACCAGTGACCAAAAAAGCCATCATCTCTTTAGCAAGAATAGATGAGATCAACTAACAACCCTTTCAGAAAAGACCTTAGGAGTATTTTGAGATAACTGGTCATCCATAACAAGGACGTTCTGTAGAAAATTCTGTTTATAACCCCAATCTCTCTCATTCAATATTAATGTTAGGCTTTAAGATAATTTGTGAAGAGAGAAAGTTTAAGATCCCCTATCCTCTGATGGGGACATATAGCTTCATATTTTCTTTGCATCCAATACCCAAACAAGAAAAAGTAAAGGGGTGAAGGAATTAATATAATTATTTAGACAACAGTCCATATAACCAACTAACAATTATTTTTTATTTGAATTTTTATAATTGACACCATTGCAGATGTTCCCCATTTTCTCCACCTTTGCTCACCTCTACCCAGTCCCCACTCCCTCAACAATTATTTTATTTTGTCTAAACTATTCATATATTCCTACTCCGAAGTCCTTTGTCTGTTTGAATTAATTATGTATTAGCTCAAATCTCCACATGAAGCAATATTTTCTGACTCTTGAAAAAAATGTATCTCCAGTAAAGTATATTCATACCACATTCTTCAATTCTGACACTTTTGATTGTAGGATTGACTAAAACTATAGTAACCACTTTTGTAGGGGGGAAAAAAGACTCTCAAGTTAATTCCAATCTTAGAAACATTGAAGGAGGGGAGTGGGGTATGATGAAGGAGTATGCCTTAGAATTGAGAAAACCCTAAAATTAGCATTTTAAAAGTGTGCTTCAGACTTAAGAAAGTTATTATCATTCTTACTAGAGGCCCAGTGCATGAAAACTCATGCACTGGAGGTGGGGTTTCTCAGCCCGGCCTCTCACAATCCAGAAGCTCCCAGGGACGGAAGGCAACCCGGCACTCTAGGGAAGGCGATCCCCATCACACCTCTGATGCTGCCACTGCTAGCAGCGCAAGCCTTGGCTGGCCCTGGTAATCTGAGCCTCAGATGGCCCTGGGTGGCTGGGCAGCCACCATCAGGGGCTTGCCTGCACCTTGGGTGAACCCTAGGTGGCTAGGGGGCTGAGGAGACTGGGGAACTCAGGAGGCAGGCACACGATGCAGCTGTGCCTGCCTGGGGATGGGTCTGGCCTTGCTGTGTGTCTGCCATGCTGGCAGGGCTAAGGGGAATGGGCACCGCCATCTTTGAGGGCATGACAGTCAATTAGTGTATTCCCTTCTTATTGGCTGTGGGTGCCACCATCTTTGAAGGTGGGGCAGCAATTAGCATACCCCCTCCTTAATGGCTGTAGGCATCACCATCTTTTGCGACAGTGTGAGGGTCAATTACCATATTCCCTCTTTATTATGTAGGATGGGATGCTGAGGGAATGACGAAGTCAGAAAAAGTTGTACATGTGAGTAATTATGTGGGAATAGTATGGTGGCCCTCAGTTCTGGTCATAAAGACACAGCGTGAGAAATTAGGACTTAGCAAGGAGGACACTGCAAGTGGAGAGAAGGGGCCTTGGCAGCAGTCAGAGGTCATGCTGCAGTGGAACATAAAGACACATTACATCAGGAAACTTGCCTATAGCTGACTGTGTCTCCAAATAATCCTAAATAACCAGAAACCCATAAGAAGTTATTAAGGTGAGCCCTCACTTCTAGAACTTCTTCCCTTAGTTTATTGTCAAAACCTAACAACCAGCCAGATTGCATGGCTCAGTGGTTGAGTGCCAATCTGTGAACCAGGAGCTCACAGTTCGATTCCCATAACCAGGTTGCAGGCTCGATCCCCAATGTAAGGTGTGCAGGAGGCAGACAATTAATGATTCTTCCTCATCATTGATGTTTCTCTCTCTCCCTCTCCTTTCCTCTCTGCAGTCAATAAAAAAATATTTTTTAAAATACACCTTAACAACCAGACAAAGCACAAGACCTTTCAGTTAGCCTTCTTGAGAAACAAGGCTGAGTGTTGTGCCCCCTGGAACGTTTAAAATTATATTTAATAGCATTTCAGTGTAATGTTAAAATATTTTTAATTTAATTGTGAAGAAATGCAAAATGTTTTGAGACTAAAATACCAGAGGGTAGAGTCATTAGGTGTTACTGTGTTTACCCGATAATTGGCTCCTTTCCTATACTGGATGAATGTCTGTTTCAGAAAGGGAAAATAAATTAACCCGAAAACAAATTCCCTATGTAAAGGTCATGTGAGCTCTTTGTAATGAGGAAAGAAGTATTACAGTAACTTTACTGAGCAACTGGTATTTAATTCAGGTGATTTGCTTCACTCTGTAAATGCCAATAACTAGCATTTGTAAGTCTGAACTATTTAATGGTCACTTGCAAGCAATAATCGCATCCCGATTCTCTGACAGGAAAAAAACAACATAAAAATTGTGAAAACTGTGTGACTCAATAGGGAAAATAAATATAAATATCCTCTAACAGTTTGGGATTAGGAACAGTATTTGAAGACAGCGACTAGAAAAAAAAAAGCAGTCAGGGCCGCCTTGGCAGTTCTGATTCTGACTTCAGCACTTCTAGGACTTTTGAAGTCTACGTGGGTACAAACTGCTACGAAACATATTTGATTTGTGTTTCTGTTTCTCATTCCTAACTCTTTCTTTCTAGGTAAGGGGGATGCTTTGGTTTTCACTTGTTCTATTTCCTAAGCCCTGGGTAAGAGTATAGCAGATGGTAGCCAAAGGAATGGCCTCCTTCATTCATTGAGCTTCTATTATGTGTCAGGCACTGTGCTGGGCATCATAGAACCAAAGATGACTAAGGTCTAGTCCCTACTCCAGAAGCGGATCAGGGATCGGGACTGACAAGTAAAGGAATCACTAGGCTACTGGGTATTGGTTACAGATAAGGAGTACCAAACAGAATTACCTAAGTCAGCCTGTGGTATGTGCCTTGGGGTGGGAGGTGGTGCAACAATGGTGTTCTGGAAGGCCTTCCTGGAAAGGAAACAGAATTCAAAGTCTTAACCAATGAATAGGAATTAGCCAGTTGAAGTGCAGCAAAGGAATGCGGAAGAGACTTCTTGGCAGAAAGGACAGAAATAAAACTGGCAGAAATTGGTGAGTCATTAGATAGGGGCTGAGTCAAAAAGAAAAACAGGAATATCGTAGATGATCAGGTAGTAAAAACTTCAAAGGAGCAGGCAGAGCAGTCAAAAAGGGGGTAGGGGGTGGGACAATGTTTTTGTTAAACCTCACCCAAAGATATTTTTCCATTGATTTTCAGAGGGAGTGGAAGGGACGGGGAGAGACAGAAAGAGAGAAATATCGATGTGAGAGAGACACATCAATTGGTTGCCTCCCACTGGGAATTGAGCCTGCAACTAAGGCACCAGCCCTTGATCTGGAATCTGCGGTCTGAGCAAAACAGGCTAGGGCTCAAGGTCAAGTTTTTTATTTGGTTTTGTTTGTTTAATATATTTTTATTGATTTCAGAAAGGGAGAGGGAGAGATCAAAATATCAATGATGAGAGAGAATCATTGATTGGTTGCCTCCTGCATGCCCTCTACTGGAGATCAAGTCCAAAACCTAGGCATGTGCCCTTGACTGGATTTGAACCCCTTCAGTCCTCAGGCCGATGCTCTATCCATTGACCAAACTGGCTAGGGCTCAAAATCAGGTTTAATCAGATCTTTCTTCTGTCAACTCTGCTTTGGGGAATGCCCCCTCTCCTTGTTAATTGGTTCCTTTGTCCCTACCTCTAACTTGGCTTCAGTAAAAGACAAGCCAATAACTAACCTCATCCTCCTGTCTGGGTTTGACTCTTTGTCAAGTCACCATCTTTCTAGCTTCCTTCCTGCTCTCCATCTCTGACATTGATTCCTGTGAAACCTCTTTATTCAGTGCATTTTACTGCTTGTTTGGCTGTTGTTCCAGATGCCTAACATGCAGTTAAATTAAACTTGGCTTTATACTTATTGATCTTTCTTTGCTAGAAAGAATACACTTACTCAACATAAGTACTAAGTTGTTGTTTTTTTAATGATTTCCAAAGAAATAGCTAAGAGCCCAGAGCTAAGGGCCAAGAAGGCCAATGATAATGATAATAGCTATGAAAATAGACTTTTGTTGGTTGTCTCCTCATCATCCTAGTCCTGTCTTCTCTTCTCCATAGTACCTTCATTTTCATTTGAGGAATCAATCCCACCCCGTGCAACCATGTGCTCCCAGAGAAGCTGACCTCCTGCCTGGTTAGGGTAAGCCAAGCATCACATTCCAACTTCTCATGCAGCGCTTTTGGTTCCAGGATAGACATGTGATTTAAGCAAATAAATATAAAGATACTTGCTGGATTGTAGGATCAAGTCATTCTTGGTAGGTGTGGATGAGGGAACAGGTATTTTTTGGAGTTGTTGGCAGCCATCTTGTAATCATGAGAGTTCCCAATGTTTTCGGATAAAGCTGGTGTTGCAGAAGGCAGAGTGGAAAGATGGAAAGAAACTGAACCCTTTAGTGATTAAAGATTTTGAGAAACAATCCTTAGTGATATAGAACTAACCAAAAACCTGCCTTTCCTCAGGCTTGAACTTTTAAATGTCATGAACCAGTACATTCTCTTAGTGTTTAAAACCAGTTTGAATTGTGCTATATTTGTTACTTGCAACTTAAAATATTTTATGGTATATAGCTACTACTTATTGAGAGCCTACTATGTGCCAGGCATTGTAAAGAGTGTTCTACAAAGACTAATTCTTACAACCATATTTTTTTCTTTTTTTTAATTTTGGTAAAATATACTTAATATAAAATTTCCTATTTTAACATTTTAAGGGTACAATTCAATGGCACAATGTTGTGCAACCATTACCACTACCTATTTCTAATCACAACCATATTTTGAGATGGGTATGAATATCCTCATTTTATCAAAATGGAAACTGGTCTTCAAAAGGCTATATTACCCAAATCAGACCACCAATTAGTGAGATTTAAACCCAAGTCTATCTGATTGTAAAGGCCAGGCTTTTTCTACTTCATTATAGCGCAAAGTTAAATTATCAAGCAAGGAAACAGGAAATATTGGGCAAATTACCAGCCCAGATTAAGACTTTGATTGTGCAGATTCAGCAAACAGGAAAATAGGCAAGGAACAAAAAGTGATCAGAATCCAAGTCATAAAAGGTAGGACCCTAGAGATTGGAATCAAAGGGATAAGGGAAACCACTTATGTTCAAGAAGTAGGATTTGAAAGAGGCTCATCAGCGGAGATTGCAAGAATCTCCTGTATTTGTAAACCCTACCCTGGATTATAGGCAAACAGTTCTTGCCCTAGCAACTTACTTATCCAAAGGATTCTGGCCTGAAGACTAATAGCAAACTATATTTTAAAACAAAAATACCCTCAATTTTGTGTTAAGCATTCATTAAAATAAGTCACATAATAAAGTTGATCCATATCAAGAGGGAGAGATATCCTGTGGTGGGGCCTGGTCTTTAAATGAGGTCTTTAATGACTGAGAAACTCTATTGCCTTCTTGTTAGAACAAGATGGATTCCAAGCAGTGTTCCCTAAAAAAAAAATTACAAGCTTCTATGCTAAAAGCTATCCACCTTTGATGAGTATCTCTTGTTTACTTTTTAACTAAGGGTTTTTAACTAGGGCTATTAGAACTCTACAGGGTGTTTAATCTGTTGATCTGTTTGTTTTAAAAAGTCTGACTCCTTTCATTTGTGATCCTAGGTAAGTAGAGGCTTGGAGGGTTTTACTTACACAAAAAGATCAGTTCCCTAATTTTCAATTTCCGTAAGTGAATTTCTACAGTGTCAGAGCTGTCTTGAAGTAGAGGGTGGGAAGTTAAGAAGAATGGATTAAGACTCCTCATTGTTTTCACACCCCAAAATCTGGACCTCCATACAAAGGCCCTTTCTCCAACTCTGTGGTGAACAAAATATTAATATTTTCCCAACAAATTTTAATATATAAATCTACGTGCTGACTTTAATGATTCATTACACACTGAATAGAAATGTCAGCGGCAGGAGTACCATAAAGCCAATGTCTTTTGACATGGTTGACACATATATGAGGTTTATCACCCTTCTTACTCTAGAAGGAGAGTGAATGTCTATCGTATGTGTTGGCTATATAGTTATTTTGAAAATAAAATATAGAAAACTGAAAATGTTTTCTTAAAAATGTTTGTTGTGTGTGTGTGTGTGTGTGTGTGTGTGTGTGTGTGTGTGTGTGTGTTTTAATAGACTTTCTTTAGAGTAGTTTTAGGTTCATAGCAAAATTGAGCACAAAATACAGATATTTCCCATATATGTGCCTCTACATGCCTAGCCTTCCCCATTATCAACATTCCCCACCAGAGTGATACATTTGTTACAAATGATGAACTTACATTGACATCATTATCACCCCAGGTCCACAGTTTACATACATTAGAGTTCACTCTTGATATTGTACATTCTATGGGTTTGGACAAATATATCATGACATGACTCCACCATTATGATATCCTACTGTATAGTTTGACACCCCTAAAAATCCTATTCATTCCTCCTTCCTCCCTAATACCTGGCAACTACTGATCCTTGTCATAGTTTTGCTTTTTCCAGAATGTCCGATAGTTGGACTCATATAGTATTTAGCTTTTTCTGATTGGCTTTTACTTAGTAATATGCATTTAAACTTCCTCTGTGTCTTTTTATGGCTTGATAGCTCAAACCTTTTTAGTGCTGAATAATATTCCATTATTACTTAATTATTGTATCACACTTTATTTACTCATTCACCTACTAAAGGACATCTTGGTTGCTTCCAGATTTTGGCAATGAATAAAGCTGTTGTAAAAATGTGTGTGCAGGTTTTTGCATGAACATAAGTTTTCAACTCCTTTAGGTAAATACCAAAGAGTGTGATTGCTGGATTATACAGTAAGATGTATTTGTTTAGTTTTATAAGAAATCTCCAAACTGTCTTTCAAAATGACTATACAATTTTTACATGCCCACCAGCAATGAGTGAGAGATCCTGTTGCTCCACATCCTCACTAGTGTTTGGTGGTGTCAGTGTTCTGAATTTTGGCCATTCTAATAGATATGTCAGTATGTCTCCTTATCTGTTCGGGTTTTACCTTGGCCTCCTCTCTACACTCACCATCCTATCTTTTCAGAAGGAGCCATGGAATTTGAGAGCTGTGTGGTGGATGGCACAAAATAAGCAACATTAGATTAATAATAGAGTGAAAAATTGAGAAAGGATTGGCTGAAATCATGTTAGACCCCTGGGAAAAGCAGTAAATCTGGCATCCCTTCAAACCAAAATTCTGTAAGTAGCTGGGGGGAAAGAGAAATTCATTTTCTATTAATATAAAATGTATAGCTCTTTATGGTTAAAATAAAGAATTTATTACATGCATTGAATATAACAATTTTTTCACTTATTTGGAACTGTCTTTCATTTCACATTTTTAACATCACTTATAATTTGAACAGCAATAGTCACCAAACATAAAACTAAATTACAGCTACAAAATCTCATTCCAAACATATTTATACGGTATTTTTCTAGTTTATATCTGACAAAAACAGTGCTAACTTTTTTTTAAGTTCTTGTTTTTTCTTCATTTTTCTTTTGGGAATATCTGAGCTAGACAACCTCTTTTGAGACACTCATGGTTTTAAAAATGTAAAAAATAAGCATAGGTCCCTTAAAAACGGTGTTAGAAATTTGAAGTAAAATTCCACACTCAAATCTTACTCTCAGCCATTCTCCCAACTGGAGAACCCCAGTACCATTTTATGAATAAGCAAGCAAATGCCCAAAGTCAAGGCTAGGTGGAGATCAGGAGGTCTAAGTGACACCTTTGACTTTCCAACCCCAAATCTAAATCCTGTGACCCTCTCAAGTGTGCCAAAAGAGAGAAGAGGAAGAGTGGAAATAAGTACAAGACTCATGACAGAGATAGTAATAGCTGAGCATAAGTCCACCTATCTGACCAGGTGCCAGGATAAGGTTGGCCTGATAGATCCATGGAATTGGGAACAAAGAGAGGAGGAGGAAGATTAAGTTTCCTTACCAGAGGTAGCCCACTCCCATTTCCCTACCCTCATGAACCTCTCCATTTGCTTAAAACATGGAGAGAATATGTGCAAAACAGCCTGCTGCTCCTAAGGGTAGGAAATTAAAAGTAGGCATTTGAGCCTGTAAGAAATGAACATTGAGTGTCTTTCAATGTCATGATCTCTCTCTAGTAATAGTGTTCCCAGAGTCTCTGGGACCTCTATGAGGATAACCTAATAAGAAGGTAAATATAGACAGAAGCTTGGGTGGATGTTTCCTCCTTCATGAACACTGGCAGAAATGCAGGGAGAGAAGCTGAACCCCCCAAATACCCCATCATTTATTTTCTCTGTTAACAACTGGGCTTAGTAATCAAAACATTGTTCAGCCCAGGTTGTCCAACTAGGACAGGTTAGCAAATCCCTCAGTTATTATCCTGCTCCTCACTCTAACTTCCTGGGACCATTAAATGCACAGTTTAGGTGGTCCTCTAAGACTTTCTGTAATGGGTCAGAGCAGGTCATTAATCAACTAAGGCCACACTGCAACTTAGGCCAAAGTGAAGTAAACTCCTTAGTTTATTTCCTATCTGAAAGCATGCTCAGTTATATTGTCCAAAATTGGTTAACAGAGAAGATCACTCTTTTAAAAGTCCAAAAAAACAACACAGAATGGCTGAAAATGGAACAAAGTGATGCCCTTCCCATTGTTAAAGCCCTTCCCACATCCAAAATGAATTTCTCTTCCTTCTATACATTTAACTCCAAACACCTTAAAGTCCAATTACTTTTCTCCCTAATTTACTGACCTTGTCAGTCCCTGTAGGAGGATTCTCTCTCAAATGCCTTGTGGCTTGGGTTTCTTAAGCAACCACTGCACCTTGAGCCTTCTTCCACTACATTGGGTGCAGCACTTCAGTACCTTCAAAACCGAAGTAATCTACCTAAATCTCTCATCTCATAAATGTAGAAGCAAATATGACCCCTGCAGTAATAGCATTTTTGCAAACAAAATTATGTTCATAGAACCCAGTATATAGACCCTGGTTGCTGTTTCCTGTTAGCAGCAGCAGACTTGGTGTCATTAGGGGAATAATACACAGGAAGAAGGTGAAGAGAAAACATCTTTTCAGTCTTGCCAGGATGCCTATTATAAGATGTTTTCCAATTATGTGAATTTAAATTCAGTTGGGATACATTTCCCATCAAGCGGCTAACCATGAGCATAACTTTTAATAAGGACATAGTTTATTTCCTACAAAACATCTTCCTCCCTGTCCCCCACCAAAAATTCATTTTTTTCTAAGGACCCATATTTCCTCTGTCCAGCTGACCACATCTGAAGCTACAAAGGCAATTCTAATTGGCCTAGGAGGAATCCCCTCACTTTTGCCAGAGATTAATTTAAGAATGGGCATAAGGCCCAATTAGGGCCCAAGACACATGCGGGGTTTTCAGTGGTAGTATCTCCAGTCTAGATTACACCCAAATCTTCCTTCTTTCTCTTGATATCTTTCCCATGTTTTGAACACTTCTATTTCCATTTCCCTTTTGAGTCTGGTGTTTCTGGCCTGGAAGCCAGCCCAGTGTTAAAATGAGCCTGGTCTCTGTCAAGTCATATAGCTCCCTTTTCCATGTGTGAACATAGCACCCCACATCTATAATAGGCAACTCTTCAGCCCATGCTTTTGTCCTTGTAGCTGATCTTCTCTGGGTATTTGTCCATCTCCAGCAGGATCTGAAAACTTTTTTTTAATATCATAATGATTTAATTTAAAAATGATGTGATGACAATCAGAGACTTGGGACAAACTAGGGCAAATATATGATCAATCTGTACAATGAGAAAATAAAAAGAGCTAGAAATTTTATTTTTAATATTCACTGGAAGTGCTTTTTAAAAACTTTGTTGTTGACACTATTGTAGATGTCCCCATTCCCCATCCCACCCAGCCTCAGCCCCACCTTCCCTTTGGTCATCACCATACTGTTGTCTGTGTCTATGGGTTATGCATATATGTTCTTTCGTTAATCTCTTCATCTTCTTTCATCCAGTCTCCCTTCCTCCTCCCCTAGGACTGCTGTCAGTCTGATCCATGTATCCATGCCTCTATTTGTATTTTGTTCGTCGATTTATTTTGTTCATTAGATTTACAAGCTGCTGTCCTTCTTTCCTCCTCTAAAACTCCTCAGGTCTATTATCCTTGCTTCCAAGATCCTCTTTCCTAAAATGTATCTTAGCTGAATTATCACTCTCAATAGATTCCTGAATCTGAAGCTTCTAGTGATGCTTCTAAAAGCCATAATCTCGGGATCAAAGAAGGGTCTAATATGTCTTGTGCTCCTCCCCTAAACCCCACTGCCTTTAGATTCCAGATTCTTCAGTGCTTGAGTAACTTGTGCTACTTTGTGTATTACTTTCTGCCATTTCTTTATCCCCTCCTGTTCTACTTCTTTCTGCCATTCCTATTTCTTTCAAGGAGACTCACGTGAGTTTTTAAATTTTAACCTGCTACTTAAATGCAATTAATTCTCCTACTATCACAGATAAACCTCCAACATATGTCTTTTTTTTTTCTCTTTCCTTCTCATTCTCTCTTCCTCAGCCTATATATTTATTTCCTGACCTACTCATTAGGGGCTCCATAGTGGGAAAAGTATCAGTGTATTCTTCATCTGGCACAAGATCTTCAGTTCGAATACAGAGGTAAGCAAAAGTAAGTTTTAAGTACCCACTTTCATTGGTCATTGGTTAAATGACCAGCCATCATCACCAAAAAAGATAAATCATGAGAAAGGATATGAAATAATAATAATAAGATAATAATACTACAATAATTAATAAATACTAACATAAGAATAAACTGTTTCGTGTACTCACAACTGTAAGTCTACTTTTGCCCACCCTGTATTGCTTGAGCACAGGCCTTCTCCCATCAGTTTCAGCCCATGCCTGATCTCTACCTATTGTTCTGCTTGATTCTTTCCTTTAGGGTTGTCTTCCCTGTACCTTTTCAAAATTTTTCAAATACCTTTCATTTCTTAGGCATATTTCCTTATAACAAAAGCCATACCTGCTTCCTTACATATAATGTCTGTGTGATCTTATTAATCATCATGTAAGGCCTAAAATAATACCAACAGCAATAACAATAATGGCTAACAGTTTACTGAGTGCCTGCTATGCACCAAGCACTGTTTTTAGCATTTTATAAATATTAATTTACTTAATCATCACAAAAATCCTATTAAATTATTACCCTCATTTTATAGATACAGAAACAAGCACAGATAGATTATGTAATTTGCTCAAAGTCAGGCAGCCAACAAATGGCAGAATTCCTTTGGTCCTCCACTCTGACATCTGCCCATACTTTCTGTTCACCTACCAGTTTTCTACAATATAACACCGTTTTTGTTTGTTTGTTTGGCCTAGTCTCCTCCAAATGCTTGGAAATTGGGTTCTGTTTAAAAAGTAAATAAAATAGCCCTCCTTGGTTTGGCTCAGTGGATAGAACATTAACCTGTGGTCTGAGTTCAGTTCCGGTCAAGGACTTGTACTTCAGCATGTACCTTGGTTGCAGGCTCCACCCCAGTCCTGTTGGGTGTGTGCAGAAGGCAGACAATGTCTCTCTCACATCAATGTTTCTCTCTGTGTCTCTTCCCTTCCCTTCCTCTCTCTCTAAAAATCAATGGAACCATATCTTTGGGCAAGGTTTAACAAAAAATAAATAAGTAAGCAAAAATGAAGATTTACAGCTATCATAGCCCATCTTATATCTTGAATATAATTAATTTATTTCAATAGTGCTATCTCTCTATTATTCTACAGGAACCAGTATTAAAGTTCGGTTCTATACTTCTTTAAAGATAACCTCTATTATGAGTATCATTGGACTGTATGCTTGCCAGGTTTCCCCACATATACATTAAATTTAAATCCTTAGTTCCACGTTAATTTTCACTGCCTAACTGATAAAATATTATCTGAGCATGTACTAAAGAATGAATTTTTGCAGCTTAGTGAGATAAGCCATTCATACTCTAACAAGGATATTTTAAACCTAACTGGTTATTCCTTCAGGAAAACCATATTCAGATCAAACTAATTTCCTAAATGACATAAAAGGAGTGAGCAGCTTGAGGTGTCTTATGTAACTGAGTGCTGACAGCTTGGGACTAGATGATGGAATGACAGAGAAAGGGAAGCTGAATCTTTGAAATAGTAAAAATTATCATTTAAAAACCACAGTAAATATCACCTGCCAGGTATTAAAATGATTAAAGGGCTTATTTTTTCCACACTCCTATTGTGATAGGTTTTATAAACAAATAATTTTAAGTACACTAACCTGTTAAGCACCAGTAATTAGTTGAGAAAAACAAACACAAATGTTCTTGAAGACAGAGCAGACCCTAAGGGAATTTAGTGCTCTGAAATTATGCAAAGTGTATACTGAAATCATTCTGGGAGACTCCTACCCCAAAGAAAAATCCCCTTTGTTTTCTCTCACACATAAATTCTATGACAGCTAATTGACAGGAATATTTGCTAACACAGGTGGACCTGCAATGGATAAAACCATCTGGAATATTTTGGTTTTCACTAGAAAAAATAAGAGTCTATAATACTTGTGAATAGAGAAGACACTGGATTGGTAGCCAGTTAACTTTGCTGCTAGGTAGTTATGGGATTTGGTTTTGCTACCTCAGCTCTTTGAATTTTAGTTTCCTAGCCTGGCCAATACAGAATGATTTCCAAGGCCTGTTCTAACTCCTAAGTTTCACAATTTTAAGTTAATATGACTTTGAACACTTTTGCACAAAGAAGATTCTAACATCTAATCTCATAAGATACAGTAAGAATATGTAGAAACCAGTTATATGAAGATAGAAATATATATATGGATTATATATCCTAATATGCAAATTGCCCCTTTGGGAATTAGATCAGGAGACCAGGAGTTTGATCACTCACTATGACATGCACTGACCAGCAGGGGGCAGTGAGGAATGAAAGAAGGTCCCAGCAGCAGCCAGCAGCTAGAGAAGGCCCTTGCCGACAGCTGGAAGGCCCCTAACGGCCCTGATAGCCAGCCAGGTCTAGGGACCCTACCCATGCATAAATTTCGTGCCCTAGACCTCTAGTATTTAATATTTCCCAACAGATGTTCCATTATTGTTAAACTAGTCTCCTGAGCACCCAATCAAACCAGTGTGGCTCCAAGAAAGGGAGCAGAGCAGATGCCATCACCAGAATGAAGAGGATAAGGTACATAAAGAATGCTCCTGATATAGTACAAGAGAAAAATCCATCTCTTGTAGCCCTAGGGAATGATGGAAAGAAGAAAATATGATAGGGAAGAGGTATCAGAGCCAGCATTTACTATTTTCTCAGGGTGAAACTAGAATTTGAGGTATACAGTTTAAGTATTCAAATAGAAATGAAGAACTCTTAAGAACACTGGGGATAGTGGTTTGCTTCCCTGGGTATGCCTGTGAGAGGTCAAGTCCTCAATGAATTCTTTCAGCTTGACAGCGGGCTCTTCATGATGCAGGGAGAATAATGCAACATTGGAGGAGGAAGGTGGCTCAATAGGAGTCCAGGGCAAGGACTACATGTGTTGTTTGGGAAATCCAGAAGTTCCCCTATGTCTCACTGGAAGAGAGAGTGGCGCAGTGAAAATCAATGGACCTGCCAAGACCTGTGGTCATTACAGAAGTTGCAGTGTATAGGGCAAAAGAACCAGTCTGACATCTGTAAAGGACAGAAATGACTAGTTTTACCTTAGGGGCAAGCAGTCTTGCTTTCAGACCATACCAATCACTCCATACCACTGGACAACATAAGGACTGGCCCTTCCCTGATGCCATATAAGCTTTCCCATTCCTCAAATCTGCTATCAACCTATTATGTGAATTAGAAAAAAGCACTCCCTTTCTCAAAATACTTTACTTCCATCAGAAAATTGTCTTAATATATTGGTTTTATTGGAACAAGGTATCTTACTGCCACATGCCAAAGAAGTGTCATAATACTTATAAATCTAAGGTGCTAGAGATGTGAATAACACTCCATCTATACCTCATATTGCAACCTTTGATCCCATACATATATTGGAATGAGAGGGAGGTAGGAAAATACAATCTAAAGAACTCAGCATTTATGTTAAATATATATATATATAACATGAGGACTTGAGAAGGTTAAAAATTACAGAAAATAGTTTTCTTTGTTCCTGAATATAGTAAATCTGTCATACCAAAATATGAAGTCTTTATGGCAAAGATTTTATTTTATTTTTTGTATTTCCCATAGCACTTTACATAGTAATACACAGAAGTAACCAATAAGTGCTTATTGAATAAAAAAATAAATTTTACAAATTCACTTATATGTATAATCTTCCTTTTCCCCCTATATTTATTTGAACCAAATCTAAAATTGTACCCATTTGTACCTGGCTAACAATCATAAAAAACCGGAGTTCTTCAGTTGTTTCCTAACAGCCCTCCTCTTCAAATATTTTTTTTTAAAGGAAACTTAGATTTAAGTGGTCTCCATCTTAAGAACCAAAGAGAAATCATCTGAAAAATTACAGAATAAAAAAAAAATTAGAAACAGAATTATATAGTCCAAAATAAGTCCTTATTAAAGGTGGGGCCCCCCTAATATTCCTAGGTAAAGTAATTTGCCTAGAATCACCTATCAAATCAGGGATTCGAACACCCTACACAATACTGATTCACATTTCCTTGCCCTTCTCCTTTCCTCCCAAAATACACTTTCTCCCTCTCAGCCTTACATTATCTTACTCTATAACCGCTTAATATCTCAAACACAGAGATATTGATCAAATTCAAATGAGAGAGAAATCACCCAAAGATCTGAAAACCAGAGCCAGGTAAACTGCCAGTTTTACCACATCCATAAAATGATAAACAAGAGAGCAGATAATTGAGAAAGAGTACTTTTCAGTCATCACAACAACTAGGGAATAAAAATGCGTTTTCCTTGGGGAAAAAAATCATACTGAGGGGGAATTATTACAACGTATAATCCCTCGGGTTTTTTTAAATTTTCCTTTTGAGTTTGTGGGCTCAAAACATTTTTTTTAATCACAGCAACACATAACCTAAACACCTTTTCTCACTTATTCCCCCGAACATTCGTAGAGCACGTTTCCAAAAAGTGAAATTGACCAAAGGTCTACCTACTACTGCCGGTTAAAACCTTTTCAAGACACACACCACTCCTCTTAAGGCTGTGATCAGGCACCACCTCCTAAACTTCGGTCACCAGGCTCACACTGGATCTCCGAGGTTCTAACTCTCCTCGGCCCGGCTAAAGGGCACAGAGTCTCTAGCGCTCCCTACAGCTCAGACTCCGAACCTACCTACCACAGAAAACCCAAGTTACCGAAGATCGGCTCCTTCGCTCCACTTTTTTTTTCTTCCGCTTAAAAAAACGGGTGAAGGTGGGGAGCTGGGGGGGGGGTGGAAAGCTGAAACGCCGAACCCAAGGATTAATCACTTCTCCCCATTACATCAGCAGCCCCCGCCCTTCCCTCCGAGAACCTCCTCTGCTAGAGCCGTCGCTACGCACTAGCGCTCCCTTCGCCCACCCCCTGCTCTATTATATGCCCCATACCTCCCCATTATCACCCGCCCCGCCACACTCCCTTTCCTCCTTCCCCCTCCTCGGCAGGGGAGGGAGGAAACCCGAGAGAGGAAGCTGGGCGTTGAAGGAAGGGGCTTCGCGATAAGAGCGGCGGCCCCATTGGCCCGAAGGTTGTGTGGGCGCATCCCATTGGCTCCTCGGCCGGAATCCCCGCCCCTCGCCTCCCCGCCCATTCGCCCCTCCCCCCGCCGGCCCGTGGCCCTCCCCCGCGGCCCTGGCCAGCCCCGCGACGGGGAGGGACCGACTGGGCGAGTGGAGGCTCCGGCGGTGTCAATGGCTCCTCCTGCCACGGAGCAGCAGCAGAAGCCGCGGCGACGGGGCTGAGGAGGAGGAGGAAGGTTCCTTTAAGGAGGAGGAACGACGACGCCTCTTTTTCCCCCTATCTCCTCCTTTCATACTCATTTCCCCTTCGCTGAGGAGAGAAGGGGGGGGAGGAGAGAGAAGAGGCCGAAGAAAGAGAAAATTCCTCTCAGAAATCTCTTTCAGGGGGTGTGGGGGGAGGAAGAGAGAAAGAAGCCGGGCGCCCCCTGCTCCCTCCCTCCCTCCTCTCCCTCTCCTTCTCCCTCACCCGCCCGCCCACTACCCCCGCCGCCCAAGACGCCGCTCGAGAGTCGGCGGGCCCGGGGTCTGTCTCCTCAGCCGCCGACACCGCGCTTCGCCTCGGAGCCCCAGGCGGGCGGACGCCCTTTCTTTCTTTCTCTCGCTCTGCCTGTCTCTCGGTCTCCGTCCCTCGCGGCCGCCCCGCCCGGCGGCCTCGGCCTTCCCCGTGCGTCAGGCCCACCCGCCCGGCCTCGCTCGGTCTTCGTCTCCGCGGGCCTTTTTCTGTCTTCGGGGGCTAGCTCGTCCCCTCCACCCTCTCCGCCTCCCCTGCCCCTCGCTCCCTTTCCTTCCTCCCCTCCTCCCCACCCCCTTCTCCGGCCCGGGAGCTCGCTGTGCGTGTGCGTGTGTGTGTGTCCCTCCGCCAACGCCGCCACCTCAGCCCGGCAAATGAACTCCGTCCGAGCCGCCAACCGGAGACCCAGGCGAGTGTCGCGGCCGCGCCCGGTGCAGCAACAGCAGCAGCAGCCCCCGCAGCAGCCGCCGCCGCCGCAGCCGCCCCAGCAGCAGCCGCCGCAGCAGCAGCAGCAGCCTCCGCCGCCGCCGCAGCAACAGCAGCCTCCGCCGCCGCCGCCGCCGCCTCCGCCGCTGCCCCAGGAGCGGAACAACGCCGGCGAGAGGGGTAAGGCCGCGATCCTCCCCGCCGCCCGCCGGCTCGGGCGCCCGGCCGTTGGGGACCCGCGGGGAGGGAGGCCGGGCGAGCGGGGGTTGGCCGGGACGCCCCGGGGTGGGAAACTGAGGCTGACCGGAGGCGGGTCCCCGGTGCCGCAGTGTCAGCCGTCCCGGGCCCGGCCGGCAGGAAAAGCCGCGGCTTCCCCGCTCGCCCGGGCTCTCGCTCAGGCCGCGCTTTGTTCGGTTTCGGGGCTCGGCACCCTCTACCCCCACCCTCCCTTGTGGCTTCCAGGCTGCCTCACGGACCCCTGGAGTCTGTTGGAGGTGGGGGAGGCGAAGGTGGAGATTTCCCCCCTTTTTCCGCCGCTGTCCCCGCTTCAGTCTCCCCTTTTCAGAGGGGCGGCGGGGGAAAGCACTGGGAGTGCTCGGGCTGCGAGGCTGGCTGGGGAACTTGTTTTCCCCCTTTTCTCGGCTAGCCTCCCCCTTCCTGTGGAGGAGGGGAGAGGGGGAATCGGAGTGGTCCGTGATGTTGGCTGGGGAACTTGTTTCCCCCGCCCTAGTCACGGGGTAGGGGGAGCAGCGACTCCCCTCCCAACCCCGTAATGTTTGCTGCGCAGTTTGGCTTTAGTTACAGAACCCCTGGCAGGACCCGTTAAATGAAGACCTTTAAATAAATAAATATAGAATCCATCGGCCATTTCCAGCCCCCCTCCCTCGCGTGCAGTGCAGTTACCCTTAACGTTCTGTCGACACCCCTCTCGCCGGCTCTCCCTTAGTGAACCCCATGCCGCGTACTACCCTCCACCTCCTAGTGGGGTTTGAATGCCCCTTCCGTAGAACTGGCCGTGTGTGTGTGTGTGTGTGTGTGTGTGTGTGTGTGTGTGTGGTGTCCAAGGCCTAGTGAAATGTGTCATTTGGAGGGTCCAAGGCCTAGTGAAATGTGTCATTTGGACCCAACTGTGCAGCTCTGTCTGGTAACCACCATTGTCTAAGGGCTGAGGCTCCCGGGGGTTGGAATCTTGCATTAGCAAAAATAATGTTCAGTACTACTTTGACGATGTGGTTATTTTGGGAGGTTTATGAGGTGGGGTGTTACACCTTGGTCTCTAAATGTAACTATTCTCTTTATTAATTAGCTGCTCTCAGTGGGGTGGAGGTCAATACCATATTTATGTGCCCGATTGTTGTTTTTAGGAGGAGGGAATTGTTAGGAGACATTTTGTGTGTTTTCGTTGGCAGATTAAGGTTAATTTCACATGCGTTGATTGTCACACCTCCTTGGATTGAGACTATATGCTTTAAAAAAATTATACATTCTTAACTGTTTCATTGTTGTACTTTATCTGAATAATTACAAATGGAAGGAAGATGATAATCAAAAATAGTTTAAAAGGTTTTCACTAGTCACTGTTACAGATAGTCCTTTAGAAAGCAGTTTGCTGTATGTTGCTTGAAAGAATGTGATGTTTCAAGCCAGATAGAGGTTTTGTGCAACATTTTTTATAAATATGTTTTAATTATTTTTTATACATTTTCCAGTTTTTTTTGTAAGTTAAAAATATGTGTAGTTTCATCATTTCCTTTCTCATTTGCATATTAGGGTTTGCCTGTGTTCCATTCAAATAATATTCAAGTCTCTTTCTAGAATTGGCACTATCCATAATAGAATTGAGAAAACAATGACACTGGATTGAAATCCTAGCATAATACTCTATTGCTAGATGAAAAGCTTTTCAGGATGTACCGATTTGTTTATAACATTAGCAATGAGTCACATTCTTTCTGCCAAACTTAATTTAGTCCCATTATGTGTTTTTAAATGTTTGTTCTGAATCTCCTTTTCATAATTTGTAATGTCAAACTTAGCTGAGGTACTTTTCTCTTGGATACTTTTCATTTGTTTGAAATTATTAGCTACTAAAGACTGTTTCCTTTTGAAGTTGGCTGGGTTGTTGGTAGTCACATGCCAGAGTGTCAGTTTTCTTTTCATTAATGTCCATAAGCTAAGATACTCATGAATCAAAATTTTAGAATGTATCTAACCAAATGACAAGTCAGATTCACTGTAGAATTGTTGCTTTGCTGCAGCTAGTAAAAATTGTCCTGGAGATTCTATGTTGGCACAGAAGGGAAAAGTACTTGCTGATTAGTCTTCAGGGAAAATGCTATGGATCTTTTAGAGGGCAAATAAATGCCCTCAAAATGAAGAAAACAAAGGTGAATTAAAAGACTAAAAACAATATTTTGCTAACTTTATGTAAAACTATATTTCTTTGAAAAATGGTGTTTTGTTTACATTTTTTTAAATGTACAGTTCACATAGTGATCAGAAGTTAACCAAGAAGAATACTTTTTATTTTAAAAGTTTTATGGAGCATGCAAAGTGTCACTATTCCTCGTTTAGATAGGAGATTTTGTTGTTTAAGAATGTGCTAGATTTCATAATTTTGACAAGGCAATTAAAGAACTACAGCTAACGTGTGTGTGTGTGTGTGTGTGTGTGTGTGTGTGTGTGTGTTTACTGGCTCTTAATGGATATGTAACTCTTGATTAAGTGCCTTGGATGGAGTTAATAGTGGATCACACAACTTTTTAGGAAGGGAATTGAAGAAGTGAGACTTTTAAGACAAGTTAATTCAATGTATATAAAATCACTTATTTATTTTACATAAAGAATGAGCTTTTGACTCTTTAACAGTAATAGTTAAAAGATATAATATACTTTTCAAGCAAAAATCTGTCAGAACTGGTTTTTAGTTGCTCCTTTGCCCACAGGTTAATTGGCCTGAAAACTTTCTTGACGTATCCTTACACACACACACACACACACACACACACACACACACACACACACACACCAATGTTTGAAGAAACAGCCTCATAGAGTGAAAGCTTATGAGGACTTTTCAGAGCGTTCCATGGGAGAGAATTTCTTACAGTAATAGTCCACCAAATCATTAGTTCTTTTCATTTTTTAATTTAAATTCCTGAATTTAGGATTTCACATACCACTTTAAGTTAATAGAAAATAATTTGTGTTCCACATAGGGACACTTTGATAATATATTCCAGAGTCAATGAAACCGAAAGTAGTATGGGGTTGAATATTTTATATATTTATTTTAAGATGTTAGAAGGATTTTAGTATTTACAGCTTATTCTGCTGAATTTCTCGATAGCTATTTGGTTGGTAGTGATTTTCTAGAAGTATAAGGAAAGCTTACAAGTCTGCAGAAGTGCTATATAGTTTTTATTTGTTAAAATTGATTACTTTGAATAAGTAATAAATGCATATACCTGCCCTTCGCAACCTGGAATCAATACTATTAGTTTCTCATGTTTTAATAAAAAATGAAATTTGGCATCTGAAAATAATCTTGATATGGAAGGTTTTGAAAATGGGTGTGATTTTTGTTCCAGTTATTAGGAAATTCATAAAATTGTTTGGAAATGCTGAAATTTTAACTGTGATCATTTATAGTCCAAGAAACTTAATATATAAATGGATTTTGCTATTAATGTCTAGTCTGAAATAAGTGTAGAGAATAAAAATTTAATCAATCTCTCAATCCCATATGTATTTGTAGGATAAAAATATCACCTATGACTCTGAAATTAAAGAGGTTGTGTTTTTTTAACTGAATTTTTGGAAATAATTCAATAGTATAGTATTACATGAAATATGCCAGGTTGAGCTACATATTTATAATATGCAGCAGCCAGGAAACTCCTTAGTGTTCTAGTCATGCATGCTAACTATACTTTCTGTGGGATTGTTCTGGCCCATGATCATGTACCTTCAGATTTTCTTGCTACTTGTAGAATAAGGAACTTCTGCAACCTTTCTAGATAGATTTCTGGGTAAGGAACATGATTTGTCCTGTTTAGGAATTAAGTACTATATGTTACTATTCTCCCATCTGGTAGCTAAATCTTCAAAATATTTACTTCTCATTTGAGGAAAGATGCTGTCCAATGATGTGATATGGGGCGTGTGTGTGTGTGTGTGTGTGTGTGTGTGTGTGTGTAGCCTGTTTTCTCAAAACTTATAAATTATTTGAGGAATATAAATGGGATAATGACAGTGCTGATGTCAAAGTTCTGCTGATTAGTCCTAAGGGTTGTACATGTACTGCTTTTCTCTTTACTGGAAATTCTGGCCAGCAACCTTGGAGACACCAGGTAAGGCAAGAACCACTAATAGACCCTGACTTGTTAATGAGGACCCGGGACTTAGATTTGGCAGAATTCTAGGCTAGTGAGTATTTTTTTAGGTGTTTTTTTTTTCTATTTGTTTTAACTTTGAAAATTTATAAATGATCTATACTGAGTTATTTGAATTTGAGTTATCTTACTGTTCCATATCTATTACTAAAAGGTTACTGTTATTTTGTATCTCTCTTGTCCCACGGGTCTCTGAAGGGTTATTCTGATTTAGACTTCTCATTTCACTAGTTTATTAACCCTTTGAATTGCATTCTTGACTTCCAGAGAACTCTGGTTAATCTGAGATTACTACCAAGATACTCCTAAATTGTGGTTGCTATCTTCTAAAAATAAAGTTATAAAGAAATAAAATATAAGGGTTGAGATTATTTGGGTGGTATTATGGAAAGAGCTCACAGTTAGACCTAGCTAGACCTGGGTTCTAATTTTGACTACACTAACGAGCTGTTTGACATGGAGCAAGCAATATATTGGAGTCTTCCTTATCTTTTAAATGGGGCTGATAACACTTGCTTTATGGGGGAAATTGTGAGAATAAGAGATAGTAAAGTACCCAGCACATGGTAGATGCTCAATAAATAGCAGTTCTTTTAAATATTAATAGTAAAGGAATGGAGTGGACTGTATATAAAACTGAATGCAGATGATAAAATGTGCATGAGTCATTAAGAGTTTCTGACACCACCAATATGCAATTTAGGTGACTTGTAAATCACTAATCTTACATCTAATGAATTGAAATATTCTTCAAAGAAAGAATGAAAAAAAAAAAAGAATAGCGATAAACATTGATTGTTTTTGCTTATGTACAAGAGTCTGTCTGTGGCAGTCACTTTCTTCCATACTATCTCATTTAACCGTTAACAATTCTGTAAAGTGGACATTATAAAACAGTGAATATGCATAATATGGAGCAGAGAAGAATTTCAAAACTGATTTATGTAATGTGGTTTTTCCATAAATAAGAAGAGATAACAAAATGCATTTGGCATAATGTCTCCATCACTTTTCGGGAGGAAATAACCTAGCCCGTGGAGAGCACATCTGTCCCCTATCCTATCCCACTATCCTATTGGAGACTGATCTGATGCCCTTATTGTTAAATCATCTGGTTCCACATTTTCTAAGTTAACCTTCTGATCATAATTTCACCTCTCATGTAAATTTATGTCCTGAAGAGATTGCACTGATTGGCCAGCATGTTTTCTAGCTTGTTGCTGAGATCACTAAGCACTCATGGTACAAAGAAGGATAGATTTCCCTTGAATTGCTCATAAGTTATGAATAAAGGGTATTAGATCATTTTAGCTCATAGTTATAGACTGGACTGTTTCAGAAAGGAAAAAATATGAGTTAAATTAGACCTCAGCAATAATTTTGACAGGTTTGTGGATGAATTAATCCTTTCCTCACTTTAGTTTGGTGTTTTTACATGCATAGGTTGGGATTTTGTATGTTTGGTTAATACAAGATACGTACTTAAACTTAATCCTTAGAAAATAGGGAAATGAAACCAACTAACTTCCTTTATATAATTTATTTTAGTTGAAGGCAAATATCGAAAATATTTACTTTACTTTGAAAATAAATGCATTGTGTATTTTTTCCCATTTTAAAACACCCAAAATAAGATAGCATGTATAAAGCAAATGTAAGTTCTGTATGTTAGTTGCTTACTCTCCCAATTTCTAAAAATACAATTGTCAAATGTTCTGCCCTTTGAACAAATTGAAAATTGTGTGACTGTTTAAAAGAGAAAAAATTGCTATTCAATCAAGTGGTGGCTAAGCCTTAAGAAACTATTAAAGAGTACTTCCACATCTCATGAGAGATGAGGTGTCATTCATCTATTTTTTGAAGAGAGCCTACTTTTCTGTTTCCTCAAAACTCAAAAATTATTTAGTGATAGAAGTGGAGTAGCAGTCCGTATTTTACAATTATTTTTTTAGTAACAGTGATAATCTTCGTTTCACTATTTTCCCTTAGTGTACCACGACACTCATTTTCCAGATGGTCAAGTTGGGTTGTTTCAAAATCTTTGACTTGAAACTTTTTCATTAGTATGAAATTAATTGGCTATTAAGTGGGTTCAACCTATGATATTGGTTTCTTTAGTGCCAGGTATTGATAACTGACTTGAATCAGTTTAGCCTTTGCTAGCTTGCCAACTCTGTTTGGGTTTAGATCTGAGAATTCATTTTTACGTTCAAGTATAGTTTTGCACACATGGCCTATAGCATAGTATATAATAAACTATAACATATAATTCATTTTTACGTTCAAGTATAGTTTTGCACACATGGTCTGTAACATAGTATATAAGATGTGGCTTTATGGAAATCTAACACTTCAGAGGAAAGGAGTGGGGAAGAGGAAGAACATAAAACTTTTTTATTCACTTGTTATATTTTAAGATGGGCAGGGTTGGTATACAGTACATAATAATGTCACTGGTAATTGTTCCTTCACACACTATTGATCATATCTTGTTTAAAAAATAAAAACAATGTCTCATAAGGGTGTTTCCAGCAAAGAAGTTCTCCCAGCATAGACACAGCTGATCCTCACAGCCAGTTGGCCTGGAGGTCAATTCCTCCCAGTGATACCAACAACAATCAAGGCTTCTTAACTGCAACAAGACTATGCACACAACCCACAAAGGGGTGCACCAAGAGTATCCACTTCAGATAACTGGGGAGGCTGAGCCACAGGGCCCTATAGGACACCTAGCACACAAAGCCACTCTTATCAACTTAGGGAAGCAGCCAAAATGTAGAGACAAAGAAACGGATCACAAATGAAAGAAATGGAGGAAAGCAAATGACTGGAAATAGAGTTCAAAACCACGGTTATAAGGTTTTTCAAGAATTTTTTAGAAAAAGCCGATAAATTTAGCGAGACTCTTGAGGATATGAGAAAGGGCCAACTAGAAATTAAGCATACACTGATTGAAATAAAAAATATTATACAGAGACTTAACAGCAGACTAGAGGACTGCAAGAATCAAGTCAAAGATTTGAAATATAAAGAAGCAAAAAACACTCAACCAGAAAAGCAAAAAGCAAAAAGAATCCAAAAATATGAAGATAGTATAAGGAACCTCTGGGACAACTTCAAGCATACCAACATCCGAATTATGGTGGTACAAAAGGAATCCAAAGAGGACCACACCACCGAAACCGGTTTGGCTCAGTGGATAGAGCGTTGGCCTGCGGACTGAAAGGTCCCAGGGTCGATTTTGGTCAAGGGCATGTACCTTGGCTGCGGGCACATACCCCGCAGGGGGTGTGCAAGAGGCAGCTGGTGGATGTTTCTCTCTCATCGATGTTTCTGACTTTCTATCCCTCTCCCTTCCTCTCTGAAAAATCAATAAAATAAAAAATAAAATGAAATAGAGAGGACCACACCAAGACACATCATAATTAAAATGCCAAGAGCAAAAGACAAAGAGAATATTAAAAGCAGCAAGAGAAAAACAGTTACCACAAGGGAGCACCCATATGACTGTCAGCCAATTTCTCAACAGAAACTATGCAGGCCAGATGGGAGTGGCAAGAAATATTCAAAGTGATAAATAGCAAGAACCTACAACTAAGATTGATCTACCCAGCAAAGCTATCATTCAGAATTGAAGGGCAGATAAAGAGCTTCAGAGATAAGAAAATACTGAAAGAGTTCATCACCACCAAAACAGCATTATATGAAATGCTGAAAGGTATTCTTTAAGAAGAGGAGGAAGAAGAAAAAGGTAAAGATAGCCGAAACCGGTTTGGTTCAGTGGATAGAGCGTCAGCCTGCGGACTAAAGGGTCCCAGATTTGATTCCGGTCAGGGGCATGTACCGTGGCTGCGGGCACAGCAGGGGGTGTGCAGGAGGCAGCTGGTCGATGTTTTTCTCTCATCGATGTTTCTGACTTTCTATCCCTCTCCCTTCCTCTCTGTGAAAGGTCAATGAAATATATTTTAAAAAAGAAAAAGGTAAAGATAAAAATTACGAACAACAAATACATAGCTATCAACAAGTGAATCTAAAAATCAAGTGAATAAAAAAAATCTGATGAATAGAATTAACTGGTGAATATAATAGAATCAGGACCATAGAAAGGGAGTGGCCTGACAATCCTCGGGGGGGAAAACAGTAAGGGGGTTGCAGGAAGAGACTGGACAAAAATCGTATACCTATGGATAAGGACAGTAAGAGCAGAGGGTGGTGTGGGAACCAGGTAGAGGGAAGCTATGGGAGAAAAAAGAGGAACAATTGTAATAATCTGAACAATAAAGATTTATTAAATTAAAAAAAAGAAAGTTGGAGGGATCACAAAACCAGATATCAAGTTATACTACAAAGCTACTTGTTAAGCAAAACAGTCTGGTATTGGCACAAGAATAAGCATATAAAAATAATAAAAATAAAAAATAAATAAAAAGCTTTAAGGAAAATTAGAAGTTAGTACAATTTAACAAATGAAAAGTAGGAGTCCACCTGGTTAGGGAGAGAAGAACGATGACTTGTTTGAAAGAAATGGCAATGGGTGAAGAAAGTAGTCACAGAAGTAATTCACAGTTGTGTACAAGTGACTGATTGCATTTGCATTTTTCAGAAACTCGTCACTTAGTCAAGTTTTGGTATCTTAGGACCACTAAAAGATAAGAGAAACTAGTGATTTGGATAAAGATGTTTTGGGAGAAGTACTTCCTCAGAGACAAAATAAGTATGTCAAGGAGGGAGAAAGTAGAAAATTCTTACAAGAATTACTTACCTTACACATTTATTGTTTTTCCTGATCTACCTCTGAACCTAAAATTTTTCTTAAAAGTTTCACTCTTTTTTTCCCAAAAGACTAATCTTGGGTAAGGGATGGGATAGAGAGAAGAGAAAGAATTAAATCAGGTAGGAGTGCCAGTAATATGGGTCATTTAAATTAGTAGTGGCCATTTGAATTAGAAATAGTCTCATATAATTATTTCTATATTTGTGTATATAGTTATTTAAATAATGGAAATAAATTTGGTCTTTTTAAAGGTTGTAATGAAAGTATACATGTGCACAAATTGGTGTACTCAGCTTTAGAACTTCTTTTTACAATAAAACCAATGTAACCAATAAAACCTAGATTAAGAAATAATGCCCTGCCCTAACCTGTTTGGCTCAGTGGATAGAGTGTTGGCCTGCGGACTGAAGGGTCCCAGGTTCGATTCCAGTCAAGGGCATGTACCTTGGTTGTGGGCACATTCCCAGCTGATGTTTCTCTCTCATCAATGTTTCTAACTTTGTTCCTCTCCTTTCTTCTCTGTAAAAAGTAAAATAAAAAAGGAAATAATGCCCTGATTGTTAGGCTCAGTGGTTAATATTGGACTTTCAACCAAAGGGTTCTATTCCAGTCAGGAGCACATACCTCAGTTGCAGGTCTTGATGGGACAGTGGGGAGGGCATGTGGGAGGCAACCGGTCAGTGTGTCTCTCTCACATCTATATTTCCCTCTGTCTCTTCTCCTCCTCCTCATTCTCTCTAAAAGATCAATGGAAAAAAATTATCCTGGGGTGTGGATTAACAAAAAAAGGGTGGGGGGAATAAAACACTGTAAATATGCCCCACCCTTTCCAGTCACTACCCCCAATATCTTTCTAACAGCTTGGATTAGTTTTACCTGGTTTTGAACCTTATGTAAATGTAATCACTCAATATGTATTCCTATGTGTCTGACTTCTTTCTCTCTATCTGTGAGTTCCGTCCATGTTGTTGCTTGTAGCAATAGTTCATTCTTCCATTCTACAGAATTGTTTTCCTATTTGGCTGTCAGGAATAGTGCTACTATGACCATTTTATATATATCTTTTGGTACACACATTCCCTACCGTTGCTTATCTTTTCCCAAAGGCAAAACTTTCATTTACTTTACAAGAAATGGAAGATGAAATAGCTCTAAGACAGATATAAATATGGCTTTTCATGATTACGTTGCTGAAACAATTGGTGATTTTATTTCAGATATTAATGTGTTGGGTGTTTTTTAAGTCTTTTGGTATGTCCATTTGCATCCTTTAACAGTTCAGTGTTAGGAAGTTGACCCATCAACTTAATATACTTAATTTTTTCCCAAAGATCATGGTTTGGGTTATTTTGAGGAAGGAAGAAATTTCTTATTATACTATGGAGTTTTTAAAAACACTGTGGCTTTTAAAAAATATATTTTATTGATATTTTACAGAGAGGAAGGGAGAGGGATAGAAAGTCAGAAACATCGATGAGAGAGAAACACTGATCAACTGCCTCTTGCACACCTCCCACTGGGGTGTGCCCACAGCCAAGGTACATGCCCTTGGCCGGAACTGAACCTGGGACCCTTCAGTCCGCAGGCGGACGCTCTATCCACTGAGCCAAACCGGTTTCAGCAATACTGTGGCTTTTAATATATGATTCTGAGCCTTCACTTAAAAAAACAAAAAGAAATTTGTTTCTTTTTGCTGCTGCCGTAGATATTTTTGTTCATTTCATTTTGGAGCCTTGTTTCTTACTACATTTAAGCTTATTCTTTTAACTCCTATGAAAATACTTTGCTATTGTTTGGTTGGTTGTTTCATTTTATTTCTCTTTTTCTGCATACCTTGGTTATTTTTATTATCTTACATTCAGTTTATTTTAAAATTATAAAACTTCCACAGAAAAAAATTAGAGTACATTTTGCTCTCAAATTGTTTTTCTATTTCTTGACCAGATCTGTCAGTTACCTGTGTATAGGAAGAATGTGGAAGAGTGCCACTGGCAGCATAAGTTCTTGCTCAAGTAAAAGCTTGTGCTTAAATGCTATAGCTTATAAGCTTGTATTCCCTGAGAATGACAGCTGGAACTCTGTTCTTAAGGAGCTACTTGCTTGAAACTGATGATATGGTAGCCTTAGCTACCAAAAGAGTAAGATTTCAATATTTTATGTGTACTCTTTCAGCACTAAGCAGTCCAGTGTTATTGCAAGCAATTCTTTCTTGTCCATAACAAGCAGTGTGGAAGAGACTGCCACCTTCTTTTCTTTTTTCTTTTTTCTTTTTTTTTTTTTTTTACGTAGCCATGTTCAGCAAATCTTGCTGTCAAGTTTGAGCATAAGAAGCCAAAGCTTTTTCGTAGTTGCTTTTTTATTTTCTCCTAGAGTGGTATCTTAATCTCATTTGTAAATTAGGGGATTTTGAATAAGGTGGAAACTGAGTTGCTCTAAATCTCTTTCTGCAGATAGAGTTGTTTTCCTATTTGGCTGTCAGGAATAGTGCTATTTGAGTTATGAGTATAAATCAGTGAGATCTGATTTTGTAGACATCGTTCTTCCTTTTGGAACTTATACTTGAGATAGAGACTGCATTTAAATAACTTTGAAGAGCAAGATGAATTGCAAGTAAGTGTGTTGGTATTGCTTTCATTGTCTTCTGAGGGGGGGGGGGGAGGATTCATTTTTCCTTAGTCTGTTAGAGAGTTTTCTGTGAAACACTATTAAGATGGTTTGTTTAAACTCCCTGCTGTTTGGTATGTTCTATCTTTAATTGTTCATTGAATTATCTTTATGTCACACTTAGAAACTTGTTTCAGCTCAAAGATTAAGCTAAATTATAGCATATTTACATAAGTGATTAAGAAAGAAACGTGCCTTGTAAAGGAATTTACCTGCAGAGTTGAGGTCATTCATTTCATTTTCAGAATATCATTCTTCTTCATTATAGTCATAGTTTTGCCCTTATACCCAGAAACAAAGTAGGACAGATTAAAGTTAGATATCATGTTGCTAGAATCTAAACTCAACAGTTGCAAAGATAAAACAACACTTTTAAGGTTCTTCATAGCATCTGTAAACCCAGATACCAAGTAATTATAACTCTCAGGGTATCTTTATGAATATTTCTAATTTTGTTTTAGTATCTTTATTGCTACATCTAACAGGGAACCTGTTCTCTATTTCTGAGTCATGTGATTTGAGAACCGCTTAACTAAAATCTTTAAAGCTGAAAAACTGAGCTGGAAGATCGGGATGTAATGAGTTTGTACAGGGTCTGCAAAATTGTGTGATTTTAGAGGTCTAGAAAAGTGTCAGATACCAATCATTGACATGAATTGATCACACACACACACACACACACACACACACACACAGAAATGGAATATGCACTCTTAATTTTGTAAAGTGTCTAAAAAATTTGGTGAAATATTAGCAGTAGTGCCTTGTGATGGTGATGGTAAGGGTGATTTTTTTGTTTTTCAAATAATATATGGAATCTGGAGGTTTTTATTTTTTAAAAGAATTTAATAGTTCTGATTGTGATGTGAACTTATTGCTTGGTTTGATTTCATAGTCTCCACCATAGGTCATTTTAAGTTTGAATAGAAGTTTAAAACTTTCAATTTTTTCAATGCTATTGTGTTTTAAGTGATTATTAATTTATGAAAATTCTTAATTTTGTATTAAGTAATTCTGGGGTAATAATTGATGCTATTACTTATAGGTGATGAGGATAATTGGTGATCAAAAAGTCAGAATTTATCATTTAAAACAAAATTTTATACTTGAACTTTGAGCCGATGATTCTGTCTTTCTAGGATAAGTTTGTGACTGTAAGTTATGGTAGTAAGTACAAATAGTATTTTAATTGCATGCCTGACTGAATGATGAAAAATGGAAGTTTATTTTGCAAATAATAATTGGATAATTAGAAGAGAGAAATTTACTTGATCACAACAGGTGACTACTTTATATCTTGGTATGGTATGAACTTGGATCTATTTGGTAATATGTGGGAATATTTTCATAAAACTGGAATTAGCTGTAAAGAATGTAATGACTAAGTTTATTAACTTGAAACAAATTGCTAAGGGAAATTGCTTTGTCATTCAATTTAAAAGAGTCACACCCTTTACTTTCTAATATACTATACTATATTTATATTCGAAAACATTTCGGATTGTGGAACCTAATGTGTTTGGGAATAAATAAGACCATAACAATGATTATTAAAAAATGGACTTTTGAAGCTTAAATTTAGTTATTAGATTTGCAATTTATCTCATACTCAACTAGTCTTCTGATCATTTTACTTAAAGACTATAAACCTAAACCAAGTGAAAGCAAGCATTTTTGCATTAGAAAATACATTTATTAAAAGAGGTGAACTGTTGTTTTTTTACTTTGTTTTTTGCTGATATGGTTTAGGGCAAATCAGTCATTGACTTGATAGTAATTCTAGATAGAAGTAATCCTGATAATTCAAGATAGAATTAACATAGCTTTATGAAGAGCTGATTACAAATGTATTTAAAGTATTTTTCTGAAACAGTGACTCTTTGGTAGCTGAACAGGGAACAGAGTAACATATGCCAGATGTAAATAAAGTTTTTATTCTTTTTTTGAAGCAATCATCATGCTGTTGTGACAGTTGGCAAAAAAATTTTAAAGTTGTGTTATGTGGAAACTACAACTTATTAAAACAGTGCTACGCATTTGCAAATAGACATTTAGTAAATAGTTGTCTTTTGTTTCCCTTCAATTTATCTGTATCCAGACTTGTTCATATAATTACTAATTTGTTACTAATCATATTAACTTTCACAGATTTTTTTAAAAATAGTATGAAGTTAAGTGCCTGGAAAACTAAGATCATGGGCAATAATTTTTAAAAACAGTATCAAAATCAAATTACTATGAATAGCCTGTTTTCTAAAATAAAATAAAAAAGCAAATGTGTTTTAATCTTTGTAGAAATAACAGCAAAAGAAAAGAGTAGCCACTTAGAAATGTTTAGCCAGAACTAAATATTGCAGCAAGAGATACGGACTATAGTTAAATGGATCATCCTAAAGTGTGTGTGCCCATGTAAATACATGATACTTTATCATAGCAATAAGACTTGTAAAATGTTAAAAATGGATGGGAAAATATGCCTATTAGGAGAAATGTGTTATCCTAAAGAGGGACACGCTAGCTGTAGCTGGTGGTTCAGTTGGTTGGAGTGTCATTCTATACACCAAAAGGATTATGGGTTCATTTCCCGTCTGAGCAAGTGCTGGAGGCAACCAATCTATGTGTCTCTCTCACAGTTATGGCTTTCTCTCCCTCTTTCTCCCTCACTTCCACTCTCTCTAAAAATCAATGGGAAAAAAATATTCTTGGGTGAGGATTAGCCACACACACACAAAAATTTAATTACAAATTGATTATTCATTTACAAAATCATTCTGTTTCCTACTTTGTTCAGTACCAAGAAAAATATTGCAAATGATTCAAGAGCTAAAAAATTTTTAATTTTTTATTGTAGCAACATTTAGCATGTTCTCTTTTATCAAATTTTTGAGTATAATATACTAGTAGTATTGATAACTATAGGTGAAGTATTGTAAATCAGGTCTCAAGAACTCATCTTGCATAATTGAATCTTTATGTCCATTGAATATCAACCCCCCCATTTCTCCTTCCCCCAGCCCCTGGCAACCACTATTCTACTCTACCTCTATAAATTTCACTTATTTTAGATATCTCATATAAGTAAAATCATGTGGTATTTATCTTTTTGTAACTGGCTTATTTTACTTAGTGTAATATTCTCCAAGTAACACAGTTTTTAAAAATCATAAAAAAATTAGATGAAAGTACTTTTTCCTAAGTAAGATAAAAAGAAAGTTAAAAATCATTAAAGAGTAATCAAGAAATTGACTTATTAGGTGCTAATAAAGTTAAGGTAAATGGCAGACTGGAAGAAAAAATTGCACCTCATCAAACATAAAAATGGTTAACATAATGCATGAGTTTTCATGCATATTTTAGAGATAAATATTAATTGTTGAGCTAAACTTTACTCTCTTT
The DNA here is from genome assembly GCA_027563665.1 of Antrozous pallidus. Taxonomy (NCBI): domain Eukaryota; kingdom Metazoa; phylum Chordata; class Mammalia; order Chiroptera; family Vespertilionidae; genus Antrozous; species Antrozous pallidus. The sequence goes on from CM050523.1 coordinate 46,477,790, forward strand.
AAAAAAATACCTCTGCCCTACCTGGTTTGGCTCAGTGGATAGAGTGGTCAGCCTGTGGGCTGAAGGGTCCTCGGTTCAATTCCAGTCAAGAGCACATGCCCGTTGGGGGCATGCAGAAAGCAGCCAGTCAGTGATTCTCATCATTGATGTTTCTGCCTCTCTGTCCCTCTTCCTTCCTGTCTGAAATCAATAAGATAAAATAAGAAAGAGTAGAGGGGAAACTAGTCTAAGGGCTGAAACAGTTTAGAAAGATTTCCCAGAGAAAATGGATAACTTAGATCTTGAAGAATGAGTATGTCACAATAGCATGGGGGAGGAGGAGCACATTCTTAGTAAGAGGAAATGGGACAGACAAAGGGCATTGGAAGAGTTACCAGAGCAGAATTTTTACTGTCACCATGCTCTGTTTATTTCTCAGTTATGTTGGTGTTTCTTTTCATAAAAGAAAATTATAATTGAATTTAGGCACTCTTCTGTCTTCAGGGAACAATCTAAATTCTTTAGCCCTAATTCAAAGTCTTCCATACTTTGGTTTCCTGTTTTATTTTTACATGATTTTCATTTTGACAGACTAATCTATACATTGTTTTTGAATGAACCATGCACATTGCTATTACATACATATATGTGTATGTGCATTTTTTTTTTTTACTTCAGTGTAAAATTTTGCATGTAGTTGTTGCTTGGCCTCAGTATTTGGTCACTTCCTTTTGTTCCCCCATGCCTTCTTCTTGATAGCTACCCGCATCCCAACCTCAGGTGCTTGCTATCATCTGCCATTGTTGGTAGGTCCATTTATGCTTAATATGTGAAGGATTATCAGTAAATATTTGATAATATTTTATATAGTAAGTTCTTCTATATTCCAAATGTTTTGTTTATAATACTGTTTGGCAATTAAGTTTCTGAAAACTCACCAGAATATATTTTTCTTATTAATAGTTATCTACTATAGGTGTATGGACTTGTAATATATAATAGAAATGATGTATAATTTATATATTAAGCATAACAAGGAAAAATATTTTTGTAAGCATTTAAGTCCCAATTAAGCTATCTTGATATCCATGGAAAAAGAGTTTCTGTAATAATTATAATTTCTGCCCTACCCAGTTTGGCTCAGTGGATAGAGTGTAGGCCTGCGGACTAAAAGATCCCAGGTTTAATTCCAGGGCACATGCCTGGATTGCCAGCTTGATCCCCAGTAGTAGATGTCCAATAGGCAGCCGATCAATGATTCTCTGTCATCATTGATGTTTCTATCTCTCCCTCTTCCTTCCTCTCTGAAATCAATAAAAGTATATATTTTAAAAATAATTATAACCACTTAGTAGTTGTAATATTTATAGTCAAATTTATTGATTACTTTGTTCTAGGTAGACACTAAATGCTCATTTTATTCTTACAGAAGCTCTCATATGTAGATAATATACCCATTTCACATATGAGGAAACAAGTTTATAGAGAATTTAAGTAAAAAGAGCTAGTAAATGGCAACTGTAGGGTTAGAACCCATGTATTTAGTATCATTATCTCCCATGTACAAGTTTTTTTAAATACATAATTTTGAGGAAATATTTGTTGCATGAAAATGAGTGCTAGTTGCACTACAATTACCTGCTTTTAGAAGGCAGGAGTAGTAAATTATGTTTCCCAAGAAATTTTTCAAAATTCAGAAAAGCATAAAAAGAAATTGAAAATTAGCAATGAACCAAACTAGAGAAAATAAGCATTTCTTTTGCTATAAAAATAATATGTAGAAACATACACAAAATTACATATAATATTTTCATTGGAATCATGCGATATGTCGTTTTATATTTTCTCCTTGTTAACATATATTGTTTTCCCACTAGAAATACATATACATAAATGTATATATTCTTTAAAAATGATTCTCATTGGCTACATAATATATTTTATGTATGTACTTGAGTTCATTTTATCATTTTCCCATTGACTGACAAGGAGGTTACTTCTAAATTTTCTCTTATACACTGCACTCTAAGGAGAAGTAATCAGGATGGCTGCTATGAGTTCCAGCATTGAGGTTCCCCATCTCTCCAAAACAACTATGATTAAACTAGTGGCCCAGTGCACGAAATTCATGCATGGGGAGTGAGTGATCCCTCAGCATAACCTGCCCCCTCAATACTGGAAGCCCTCAGGGGATATCCTACTGTTCCCTCACCCTTGGCCAAAGCTTTAGGCCTTGGGCACCCAGCCATCACCCTGGAATGGGGCTGTTGGTTGGCTCTGCCCCGGCTCATCCACCCAGCCCTGGCCTTAGCCCCAATGGCGACTACCCAGCCCCAGGGGCACTCACACTCGGCAGCCACACGCGCCGGCCTCACCTGCCTCCTGTCCGAGCAGCTCCTGTCCCACACGGCGCGCCAGCTGGCCCCTCCCGTCCCGCACAGCTCCTGTCCTGCCCAGCATGCAGGCCGGCCCCTGTCCCGCGCAGCTTTCTTCCCATGCAGCTCGCCGGACGGCCCCACCCATCCCACCCCTCCAGTCCCGCGTGGCTGCCGTCCCGCGTGGCCCTCCCCATGCCGCACCAGCACCCCCCCCCCCCGGCCTCCAGTGTGCCTCGGACCCGCCTCCCACTCCTGATTGGCTGGTAGCATAGCCAATCAGGAGCCAAGGTACAGTCACATTTGCATGTTACTCTTTTATTAGGACAAGCATACACAATTGGTAATCAGATTTTTGGCATGAATATAGCATAAGTCTGCATCTCTCCCCTCTTAGAACTCATTTTAAAAAGTAAGAAAAATCTTTCAACTTCCCATTTTCAGTGAACTGAAAGACATATGTAGTTTCTAAATTTTATTTAAGGGCTGTCAAAAGCATCTGAGAAGGGGCAGAAGTTGTGAGCTTAAATATACTTACTGAAGGTAAGGTGTTCAACTTGAAGTTCAAAAGCGAAATCTCTTATTTATAATGGCAGGATTGGTGACAGAAGTACCTGGTTTGAAAAGGTAGCGCTACATACATACAGAGCCATGTGTATAAGAACCAACTTTTCTTTGTATTTTCTATATAGCATCAAAGGAGGAGTCCTTGGACTGTGAAGCCTGTCCTTCACTCCACATGAGTAAATAGCTGGTTCAAGAAAATCCAACTTATTTTATTATTAAAAATACAAAAGAAAATGACACAATAGGAAAACTCCCAAAGGACACTCATTAGAGAGCAGATAAAAATTGTGACACAATATTTTACCGTACACTTATTTAGAGTTGAGGAAAACTTTTAAATGTTCTCTATAAAAGGAGAACATGAAGCAGAAATACAAGAACACTGGGAAGATATGACAAAGTAACAGGAAAAAATGAAATATGGATTTTTAAAAGAAATTGAAAAGCAAACACTAGAAAATTCAGATGAAATTAGAAGGAGCCCAAGGAGCAGACTAGACCTGAGGAAAGCACAATAAAGGACATAAGGCTAAAATAAGAAAGATGGACAAAATGAAATGGAAATGAGGATCTTTTAAGTTTTAGAAAATGATACAAAAGGATATGGATCCAATACACTTAAAAGTGAAACCCCTGTAATAGAAATTCAGTGCAACAACAAATTGTTATAAGTACAATGGAGATGTCACAGAACTGAAATTTATATATTGAAAGGGCACCTGTGCCAGAGAAAACTAATCAGAATGGTCATAAAAATTAACAAAGATTCCTATGGGCAACCAAACATCTTCCTCATCCCTTGCACAAAATCCTTCATAAGGAGTATCAGGATGGCCTCAGATTTTGCCACAGCACTCAATACCAGAAATTAGTAGAGCAATGTTTGTAAGATAAAGAATTAAAGTGGGAGCCAGATATTTCATATGCAGTACTGCCATTCTTCAAGTATAAAAGATAACAAACAGAACGCAGGAAATATTGTTTACATGCATACTTCTGGAGGAAACTACTGAAGGATAAACTTCAGCCAACCAAGAGACATCTGAGGAAAGGATTGGTAGTAAGCATTGAATACACATATACATACATACATACACACATAATAAAATAGTCCTGAAGTCTAGAACAAATGTACAGATAATGACAGGACAATGTTATAGACCCTGATGTTATAGAAATGATAAAACCTAAAAAATTTGAGAAAAGGAAATTTGTGAATTATACATTATAATTACTGGTAGTAAAAAAGATATGTACTAGTAAAGATCACAAACCAAGCAATAGAAGTATAAACATATTTACCACTTCAAAGGAAGCCCTAAAGATAACACTTTTTAAAATATGTATTTTATTGATTTTTTACAGAGAGGAAGGTAGAAGGATAGAGAGTTAGAAACGTCGATGAGGGAAACATTGATCAGCTGCCTTATGCACACCTCCTACTGGGTATGTGCTGGCAACCCAGGTGCGTGTCCTTGACCAGAATTGAACCTGGGACCTTTCAGTCCGCAAGCCAACGCTCTATTTGCTGAGCCAAACCGGTTAGGGCAGTGGTCGGCAAAGTCAGTCAATAGAGCCAAATATCAGCAGTACAATGATTGAAATTTCTTTTGAGAGCCGAAAACCGACTTCTGCGCATGGTCCACAAAGTTTCAATCACACTGTATGTGCACACTAGCACGTGGTATTTTGTGGAAGAGCCACACTCAAGAGGCCAAAGAGCCGCATGTAGCTTGCGAGCCACAGTTTGCTGACCACTGGGTTAGAGCAAGTTAACACTATTGATTAAATCGGGGGGAGGGAGGAAAAGGAAACATGTTAATTTTGACATTGTTCATAATAAGGAACTAATAGTCATCTAAAGAGATGGAAATCTAGGGGAATTCTGCTAAGTTATAATTATAAGAACAAAAGTATAAATCTTTCTAAATTATAGAAAGAACTAGTCAAAAAGAAAACATCATTTGGTAAAAGAATAATGACAGGCATACATGTAACAAAATATGGCAATACTAAGGCCAAACATATCTTTCATATAAAAATATATAAATAGGCCTAAGTCACGTTTAAAGATTCGAGGCTTATGTAGGATGTACACCTACAACAAAATGATTATGAAAAGTTAACATTTTAAATGATGGGCAAAAGTACCTGGCTAGTGTAGTTCAATGGTTGAATATCAACCTATGAACCAGAAGTCATGGTTTTGATTTCCGATCAGGGACACATGCCTAGGTCGCAGGTTCGATCCCCAGTGTGGGGTGTGCATGAGGCAGTCCTTCAGTGATTCTCTCTCATCATTGATGTTTCTATCCTTTTCCCTTCCCTTCCTCTCTGAAATCAATAAAAATATATTTTATAAAAAAGATAATACCCTACATTCTGTTCACTTTGCCTATCTTTAAAATATATTTTTATTAATTTTAGACGATGGGAGAAGAGAGAAATAGAAACATCAGTGATAAGAGAGAATCATTGAACAGCTGCCTCCTGCATACCCCACTCTGGTAACAGAGCCCCACCCCGGGCATGTGACTTGACTGGAATTGAACCTGTGACCCTTCAGTCTGCAGATTTATACTCTATCCACTGAGCCAAACTGGCTAGGGTTAGGGTTAGGGTATCATGATCTTAATGTACAAGATGGATTTCACACTAAGAAGAAGATTCTCATTTCTTGAAGAGTTAAATGTAAGTTCAACAAGCTGTGTCTGTATATCAATAGCAGCAACCTAGGCTAAGCCAAAATTTACAGAAAGTAAGAGGAAAAATGGAAACATCGTTAGTAAGAAATATTTAATTGCAGCAAACCTTGAACAAATGAAAAGACACACCATGTTTTCTGGATATAAAGAATAACATTGTAACAGTTCTTATTGAGGTAATTTACAAAGTAGTTTTAAAACTAGATAAAGGAAGGAGTAATAGTCATAAAAGAAACCAAAATTGCCCTGGCCGTTGAGGCTTACTTAGTTGGATCATCATCTGGACACAGAAAGGTCTCAGGTTCAAGTCCCCATCAGGTCACATGTCCAGGTTGCAGGTTCCACTCCCAGTGTGAGGTGGACGTTCAGTGATTCTCAGCATTGATGTTTTTTTCTCTCTCTCCCTCTCCCTTCCTGTATAAAATCAATAAAAAATAATTTATTTTTTAAAACAGCAACAGCAAAAACAATTTCTTCTTGTATAGCAGCTATACAACTCCAAATGGTACTCTCTGAAGGATACCAAGCCATCACTCCCGGAGAGCAGGCTCCTTAGTTTTTTTTTTAAAAAGGAGAGAGAAATAAGATAAAAGTAAAAATTAATGGAAAAAAAAAAAAGAAACCCTCGGGTGAGGATTAACAAAAAAAGGAAGGAAGGCTGGCCAAAACCGGTTTGGCTCCGTGGACAGAGCGTCAGCCTGTGGACTGAAAGGTCCCAGATTCGATTCCAGTAAAGGGCCCATACTTTGGTTGCAAGGCAAATCCCCAATAAGGATGTGCAAGAGGCAGCTGATCGATGTTTCTCTCTCCCCGATGTTTCTAACTTTCTATCTCTCTCCTTTCCTCTCTGTGAAAAAAATCAATAAAATATTTTTTTTAAGAGGAAGGAAACCAAAATTAAGTAGATGTTAATTAACAAATGGATATTCAAAGAGAACACTGAAATCATTTGCTGAACTAAGGTGAGACATACTAGACTGAACTCAGTCAATAAATATTTAGTGATTTGGAACATTGTATTGAGTTCACACAGAATATAGCAAAAGAGAAGTGAAAATAAATAGATTGAAAATTGCAGAGATGTCCAAAATAAATTTTAGGAGCAGATTAGAGTAATGCAGAAACAGTATTTAATGAGACTGTGTAAGTTTTTAAGAACTGAAGTAAAACTTAGGTTTCTGTTTTGAAAGTGTGCATTACTGGACAATTGCTTAGCAGGATAAATATTCTAAATGTTTAATAATGAAATTGCAGAACATAAAAAATAGTTCATTAAAATGATAAAAAGGCAGAATGCCTATACCAAAATACCAATTACACTAATAATACAGTTACCAGAACAATAATTTCCAGAAGATAACGGGATACTTTTTCCTCAATATGTGGAAGTAATATAACTTTTCCCTCAGTTCTATACTTATTTAAACTATCAGCAAGAATGAGACCTAAAGTAAAGATAGACACATAATTTATAAAAACTTATGCAATAATCAAAGGGTGTACTTGAGTAGGAAGAAGAGTAAACTAGAGAAATAATTAGGTTTAAAAAAATATGTCATGAGCAAATAATTGGTTTTTAACTGTTACTAAGTCAGGTTTATTATTGATGGTAAATATGTATATATATTTTTAAAGCAGAACTAAAATATTAGAGAATAACGAAAGTTGGAAGGAGAGAATGATTACATTGAGTTAATTCTGTTCATGAGAAGTCAGTACAGAATGAAATGCTAACTAACTTTAGGGTATCTTACAAAAAGAAATACTGTTTTTGGCTCTGCAATCAGACTGTCTCAGTGGAATCCTAATTTAGCCCTTACTAGCTGTGTGACATTACAGTATTCTCACCTTCTTCTTGTATGTAAATTTCCTTATCTATAAATGGGGCTGATAATATCTCCTCATAAGGTTGTAAGGATTAAGTGAAATACATATAAAGCCATTAGAAAAATATATATAGGCATTCGATATATGTTTGCTGGTGCTGCTTTTTGTGTTTTCTTTTTTAACTTAAGGATAGTCACAAAAAGAATAGAAATAAAATCTATAGCTTTCAGGCCAGCAGAACTAAAATTAAAAATTGAAAAAAGCTTAACCATCAGGATTAGACTAATTTTAGTTTTTTATTTTTCTTTTTGAGCAGTTCTAACTACTTATTAAGGTTGGTATTTTTAAGACTTATTCTTTCATAGAAATCTTCCAAAGAACAGGAAAATTTTACTTTTTAAAAAAATTATTCTATCTTGCAATTACTATATGAGTTCATCAAACCCTTTTTATAAATCTAAGGTGCATTAATACAGTCTTAACTGTTGTTTTTCTATATCTTCAAATATTTTGCTATTTTAGAAATTGTATCATTACCACCAATCCCTACTATGCCAAAAAAATATAAATAAATAAATAAAGCAAAATACTAAAGTAACAATGGTGGGCCCTAGCAGGTTGAGTCAGTGGATAGAGCATTGGTCTGCGGACCTAGGGGTCCCTGGTTTGATTCCGGTCAAGGGCACATACCTCAGTTGCAGGCTCCTCACACCAATCAGTGTGTTTCTTTCACATCGATATTTCTCTCTGTCTTTCCCTCTCTGTTCCACTCTCTTAAAAAGTCAATGGAAAAATATCCTTGGATGAGGATTTTAAAAATAAATAAATACTTAATTTAAAAAAAAAAAAAAAGAATGGTGGGATATCCTAGACCAGTGGTCGGCAAACTCATTAGTCAACAGAGCTAAATATCAACAGTACAACGATTGAAATTTCTTTTGAAAGCCAAATTTTTTAAACTTCTAGCCCCACTTCTTCAAAATAGACTCGCCCAGGCCGTGGTATTTTGTGGAAGAGCCACACTCAAGGGGCCAAAGAGCCGCATGTAGCTCGCGAGCCACAGTTTGCCGACCACTGTCCTAGAAGAAAGATGCAATAGTGAAATAGTCATTTTTCAGTTTTTAAATTGTATTTGTCAAATATTGCATCATCCTTTGAAATGGTATAAAAGGATTAGAAAATAAATGCAAAGAAAAAATTAGCACTATAGACCTAAGTTGTACAATATGGTAGGCCACTTGCCACATTATGGATTATTCAAAGTTTACTGTTTTAATCTTGTCCAAAACACACTCCAACTTGATACACAAAACCATCACAAGTTCACCTCTTGTCAAACACCATAAACATCTCCTTATATCATACTTAGTCTCCAAATAAGGACAATAACAAGGCCATACTTCTACCTAACATAATACAGCTATCCTTTGTACAACCAAAAACACACTAACGCTTTCCCCAGAGGAAAATGCAGAGTCCTTATATGATGTTTAACTCTTTTTATATTCCTGTAACAAATATTTTGACACATATATAGCTTATATACTATGGTATAAAGTCAGTACATCTTAAGTGGTAAGAGTCTAAGAAAGGGAAGGAAAACAAAGATATTTACTTTATTCAACATAGACATATTCATAACAAAATAAATAACTCATGATAGTTATAGTCCTGATCTCTGTAATTTGCTATTCATAACTACTTTCATACACTATCCATTCTTTTTTTCTAATCCTCATTCAAGAACTTTTGCATTGACTTTTTTTAGAGAGAGGAGGGAGGCATCGATGTGAGAGAGCAACATTGATTGGTTGCCTTTCATACACACCCTAACTGGGAATTGAACCTATGATTTTTCAGTGTACAGGATGATGCTCCAACCAACTGAGCTATACCAGCCAAGGCCATCCATTACCGATCTGCATTATCTTGGCATTCAACTCGAGCAACTCAGCTGATATGGTTCTTTACTTGGTACAGTTACCTAACTTTAATTCCTGAAGGGTTTGGGCCATTAATTAGTCCTGCCTGAATTGTAGTTTTTCAATAATTTTGATACCAAGGCATGGTAATACAAGAGGTGCCCTTAAGGATCTTCTGTATTTTAGATATACTCTTCTTTACCTTCGTTGTGGAGTAATGGGCCAACTTCCTATTGTTTCACTCATGCCAGCAGCATAGTAACTCTTTTTATCTGTTAATTCAGAGGCATGAAGATTCCAAAATGTCTGGGTGGCAGTTTTAACTTCCAGATTAGTGAAGTTCCTTTGGAACTAAAATCTCTAAGCCAATCTATAATAACAAAAGCATAATGTGCTAATTAGACCGAATGTCTTTCTGGACGACTTTCCAGATGAAACCGGAGCTGCAAGGAAAGCCTGGGTCTTGGGTGCCTGCTGGTGGCTAGAGGGAAGCCCGGGTCCCGGGTGCCAGAGGGAAGCAGCTGCTGGCAGCCAGAAGAAGGAAGGCCTACTCTTGCAAGAATTTCGTGCATTGGGCCTCTTGTAGAACATAAGGTCATAAGGATAGGAAGCAAAAATTTTGCTAATGGATTACTATGAGTGAGAGATAGTGAGGGCTGCCACTTTAACTTCCACCCCTGGATTTGTGAATCCAGGCTATGAGAGATATAGCAACATATATTGGATGCTGATTCAGAGCATCTACAGCCTCCTAGAGAACCTTGCCCCACCCTATAAGGTATTGCCACCTAGCTGGTGCTGTAACTGAGTCTTCAAAAGGCCATTCCATCATTCTGTCAAGCAAGCTGCTTTGGGACAGTAGGGCACATGGTACAAGTGAATTTCATGAGCATGGTTCCACTGCTGCATTTCATTTCTCTTACATGAACTCCCTTGATCAAAAGTAACACTGTGTGAATACGATGAGGGTGGATAATGCAAGTCCACAGATGGCAGTTTTGGCAAAAACATTGTATGCAGGGAAGACAGATCCCTACTCAGAGCAAGTGTGTATTTCAGCAAGAATAAATGCTGCCCCTTCTATGATGAAAGCAGGTCCCATGGAATCAACCTGCTACCTACCACTGATCACCCTGCAGAATGGTACCATATAGGGGAATCGGTGTTAGTCTCTGCTACTAGCAGATTGGGCAGTTAATGGCTGTAGCCAAGCTAGCCTTGGTGTTGAACCAAGGCTAGCTTGGATGTATAACCTCATCCTTGCCATCATGACCATGTTGTTTATGAACCCATTGGGCTGATAGAGGTGGCTGCAAAAAGAGGCTGACTGATCCCTCAGAATTCTCATCCTTGATTACTCAGATCTTTCTCTGCTAAGATCACCTTTTGGTGGGCATTGAGATGGGACATAAGTATCTTAATGTTTTCCACCCATTCAGAGATGACTATCCACATATCTGTCCCTCAGGCTTCCCTGTCACCAATTTTCCAATGTCTCATAACCATCTAGCCCAGTGATATTCGACCTTTTTCATCCCTTGGCACCCATAAACTAATTATTAAAATTTTAAAGCACACAAAAAATTATTATTTATTCACACTGGATGGCTATTGTTCTGTTGGCTGTTGTTGTTTTTCAAAATATTTTTATTGATTTCAGAAAGGAAGAGAGAGAAACATCAGTGATAAGAGAAAATTATTGATTGGCTGCATCCTTCATGCCCCACACTGGGGATTGAGCACGCAACCCAAGCATATGCCCTGACCAGGAATCAAACCATGACCCTCCTGGTCCATGAGTCGATGCTCAACCACTGAGAGCCAGCCATGCCAGCTGGTCTGTCATTTTTTAATTTGACAGTCTAAGGGAAAAGAGGTCAGTGCTCCTAATTAAATAGTCAGGTATTGTATGCTATAAAATTTTTGCAACACAAAAACCTCTGATCAATCAGGTTAAACTATTGACCACACCCAATGAATTGGTATATAATTGCATGTCTGGCAATTTCTCCTTCCAAGCAGAATTAACGTGGTGTACTGCTTGAAGTTCTACCCACAGAGAAAATTTTTCTTTAACACTGTCCTTTAGAGATGTCCCAGAAAGAGACTGTAGTGCCACAGCAGTCCATACTTGAGGTGGTACCTGCATATCATGCAGAACCATCTATAAACCAGGCCTGAGTTTTTTCTTCCTCTGTCAACTGGTTATAGGGGACCCCCACTCGCCCCAAATGAGGCTTATTAAGCACAGGCTTACAGAGAAAATAGTGTGGCAGAGACAGGCACCATGGACATTTGGGCCACATCTTCATGTAACTTGTGTCTTCAGGACCTGCTCAGGACCAATCTCATAATACCACTGGGAATGCTGCTACATACACCCAGTGTTATAGCTTGGTGGGTCAGATAACACCCAGTTAATGATGAGCAGCTCACATTTCGGGGTAACTTGATGACACATGGTTAAGTGTTCAGTCTAAGTCCCACTAGCTGGCCAAGAGCTGTTTCTTAAAAGGAGGGTAGTTATCTGCAAAGGAAGTCAGGGTTTCACTCCAATTGCCTAAAGGCCTGTGCTGCGATTTTCCTGTAGGGGCCTATAAAAAGTTCCAAACAGCATCCCTGTCTGCCACTTCAAGCACTATTGAATCTGTTGGATCATATGGCCCATGTCAGAGCAGCTTACACAGTAGTTTGGACCTACTTCGGATCCTTCTCTTGTTTGGGGTTCCACTCAAAACCAGCAGCTTTTGGATTTATTTAGTAAGTTTGCCAGAGTAACACATCCAAATGAAGAATATGTTGCCTCCAAAATCCAAAGAGGCCAACTAAGAGGGACCAGATGAAAAATTTATCTTTTACCTTAGAAGGGATATGGCAACATCCTTGCACCACTGAACCTGTATAAATTTCAATGAAGTTAAACAGCCTCTGAATTGTCAGATTTATTTTCTACCTCCTGGCACATACATGTTTAACCAATAAGTCAAGGGTAGTTGGTATTACTTGCTCACTAGGTCCAGTCAGCATAATGGACCAGTGTGATATCTTGTGAAAGGGTAAGGCAATCAAGATTTTTCATCCGATCATAAGTACAAGCAAATGTTCATTTTCTAATAAAGATTCATGATTTTTAAAAAGTATTTTTTGTTGAAAGTATTACATATGTACACTTTTTCCTCCCCCCATTGAGCTCATCACTACCCTCTGCCCCACGTGCTCATCACCTCATTGTCTGCGTCCATGGGTTATGCATATATGCATTCAAGGTCTTTGGTTGATTACCTCCTTCTCACCCACCTTCCCTCCGAGATTCTGCACTTTGTTCCATGCTTCCATGTCTCTAAATCCACTCTTTTTCAGTTTATTTTGTTAGAGTCCACATATGAGTGAGATCATGTGATACTGTCATTCTCTGACTTATTTCACTTAGCATGATACTCTCCAGGTTCCTCCATGCTATCTCAAAGGGTAAGAGATTTCTTTTTTTTACTGCTGCATAGTATTCCATGGTATAGATGTACCACAGCTTTTTTATCCACTCATCTACTGATGGGCATTTGGGCTGTTTCCAGGTCTTAGCTATTGTAAATTGTGGTGCTATGAACATATATGAAAAGTTTGAACTGATTGGTGTTTACGGTTTCTTAGGGTATATTCCTAGACGTGGGATCAAGGGCAGTTCCATATTTTAATTTTTTGAGGAAGCTTCATACTGTTTTTCATAATGGCTGTACCAGCCTGCATTCCCACCAGCAGTGTACTAGGGTTCCCTTTTCTCTGTATCCTTGCCAGCACTTGTCAATTGTTGATTTGTTTTGATGGTAGCTATTTTGACGGGTGTAAGACGATACCTTGTTGTTTTAATTTGCATCTCTTGCTGAAATCGGTTTGGGTCAGTGGATAGAGCATTGGCCTGCGGACTGAAGGGTCCCAGGTTCCATTCCGGTCAAGGGCATGTACCTTGGCTGTGGGTACATCCCCAGTAGGGGGTGTGCAAGAGGCAGCTGAATGATGTTTCTCTCTCATTGATGTTTCTGACTTTCTATCCCTCTCTCTTGCTCTCTGTAAAAAAATCAATAAAATATATTTTTTAAATTGCATCTCTTGATGATCAGTGACTTTGAACATCCTCTATAATAATCCTATATAATAAAAGGCTAATATGCAAATTATCTCCTTGACCAGGAGTTTGACCAAGGGATGGGGCCACCTGGCCAACTGCCCACGACCCATCCTCCCAGCTGTGCACAAGTTTGTGCACCAGGGCTCTAGTCTATTCATATGCCTCTTGGCCATCAGTATATCTTTTTTGGGGAAATGCCTATTTGCCCATTTTTTAATTGGATTATTTTCCTTTTATTAAGTTTATAAGTTTCTTATATATTTTGGATATTAACCCTTTATCAGATGTATCATTGCCAAATATGTTCTCCCATACTATGGACTCCCTTTTTATTTTGTTGATGATTTCTTTTATTGTGCAGAAGTTTTTTATTTTGATGTAGTCTCCTTTATTTTCTCCTTATTTCCTTTGCCTTAGATGTATCCATAAACATATTGCTATGAGAGATGTCTGAGATTTTGCTGCCTATGGTTTCTTTACAATTTTTATGGTTTCCCAACTTACATTTGAGTCTTACCCATTTTGAGTTTATTTTTGTGTATGGTGTAAGTTGGTGGTCTAGTTTCTTTTCTTTTTTTCTTTTTTTGCATATATCCATCCAATTATCCCAATGCCATTTATTAAAGAGACTCTCTTGACTCTAATATATGCTCTTGCTTCTTATGTCAAATTAGTTGAACATAATGGGTTGGGTTGATTTCTGGGTCCTCTGTTCTGTTCCATTGATCTATATGGATTGCTTTGGCTTTGTAGTATAACTTGATATTTGGCATTGTGATTCCTCCAACTTTGTTCTTCTTTCTTTGCTGCAGTTATTCAGCGTCTTTTTGGGTTCCAGATAAATGTTTGGAATATTTGTCCTAGGTCTGTGAAATATTCTATTGGTATTTTAATAGGGATTACATTGAATCTGTAGACTACCTTGGATAATGATGTTGATTCTACCAGTCCATGAACAAAGTCCAGTAGTTTTCCAAGTTCAAGTCTTTTATGTTCTTAAATTTATTCCCAAGTATCTTAATTTTTTTTGTTGCTGTGGTAAATGGGATTGTTTGTTTCGTTTCTCTTAGAATTCATTTTTAGTGTATAAAAAAATCCATTATTTTTGGGGTGTTGATTTTGTATTTTGCTATATTGCCAAATTATTAAATGTAGTAGTTTTTGGTGGAGTCTTTAGAGTTTTCTATCTATAATATGTCATCTACAAGTGATAAGAGTTTTTCTTCCTCCTTTCCAATTTGGATGCCTTTTATTCTTATCTGATAGCTATGGCTAAGACTTCCAGTACTGTGTTGAATAATAGTGGTGAAAGTGGACATCCCTATCCAAAGATTCATAATTTTTTGATAGTTGTCTTTGTATAAGGAGATTAAAAATGGAAAATAAATACAAGAATTTATACAATTAAAATCATTAAAATTGAGGACATTTCCAAGAAACTAGAATCAAAAAACCAACAATAATGGAATTTGGGTAGGGAAAGTAGAGAATTGTCAGTCTGAGAGGTCTAGCTCTCAAATACGACGAGTTTCTGAAAAATAAAATGAAGAGGAAGTAATTTAAACAGATATTTCAAGAAAATTTCTTAAAATTAAAGGATATAAATTTGCAAATTGGAAAGGCCCACTGAGCATTGGTGACAGTGAATAATAAATATTTACATTGTAGATACAATGAAATTTCAGGACATCCAGGGATAAAGCAAAAAACCTAAGTGATTCTTACAGGGGAGAAAAGTCATACCAATGATCCGGAGTCAGAATATCATTGAACTTCTCAAAAGCAAACCTGAAAGACACTTAAGCAATGCACATTTATAAGTAAAAATTATTTTTACCTTACAACTCATTACTTAGGCATACTGTTAACAATGTATGAAGTAGAATCCTACCTAATAAAAGAGTAATATTGCAAATTGACCATACCTCTGGTCAAGCCATGCCCACAAGCCAATCAGGAGCACACAAACCCCAAATAAGATGCCTGTGTTTACTGAGAGCAGGAGGGAGGCTTGGGTTTCCCGGGCAATGGAGGAAGCCAAGCTTTCTGCCTGCCCTTGCCAGCCTAGGCCTCCACTCAATGCTACAAAGTTTCAATTATAGAAGATATATCCCAACAGAAATGGCAGTAGCCATGGAGCTGGAGAGAGCAGAGGCTAGGGTTGCCCAGGCAATGGAGGAAGCCAAGCTTCTGCAGCCCTAGCGCCTAGGCCTCCACTCTAGGCTACAAAGTTTCAACTATAGAATTTAAATAAACCCAAACAAATGGCTGTTGCCACAGAGCAAGCAGAAGGCTTGGCTCTGCTCCAGGCTACAACATTTCAATTGTAGAACATAAATTAATCCCAGGTCCCAGGGCCTCCGCTTCAGTCACTGGGGGGCATGGCCAGCCTGCAAACCACCACAGGCCCCTCGCTCAGGCCCCCCCACGCTCCAAGGGAACCCCCACCCTGATCCAGGACACTCTTCAGGGCAAACCAGCTGGCCCCCACCCATGCACTAGGCCTCTATCCTATCTAATAAAAGAGTAATTTGCAGGTTGACCATCACTCCAACACACAAGACAGCTGCCCCCAAGTGGTCAAAGATCCTGCCCCCATGTGGACACAAGATGGCCATCACAAGATAGCCAGCAGGGGAGGGCAGTTGGGAGGGACCAGGCCTGCAAGGGATGGCAGTTAGGGGTGACCAGGCTGTCAGAGGAGGGAAGTTGGGGGCAAACAGGCTGGCAGGGGAGCAGTTAGACATCAATTAGGCTGACAGGGCAGTGGTTAGAGGGTGATTAGGCTTGCAGGCAGAAGCGGTTAGGGGCAATCAGGGAGGCAGGCAGGTGAGCAGTTTGGAGCCAGTAGTCCTAGATTGTGAGAAGGATGTCCCTCAAAGGGTCCCGAATTGGAGAGGGTGCAGGCTGGGCTGAGGAACATATCCCCTTCCCCCCGTGCATGAATTTTGTGCACCAGGCCTCTTGTAAAGTATAACACCCTTGAAATATATGAACTATGAAGCCAAAAAGTACCAAAAACTGGACAAGTCCACAGTCATAGTCATGCCTCACAAACTTAAAATATAGAAGATTAAATAGTACAATTGAAAGACTTGGTTTACTCATACATATACATACAAGTAGAGCATATACATTACTTTCAAGCATACCAAATTAAAGTTACAAAAGTTAAATTTGTATTAAGTCAGAGTAGAAATATCAGATTCTATGGAATTAATATCATTTGGACCAGTAGTCTCCAGCAGGTGGTCCACAGACCACTGGTGGTCCATGAGATCCGAAAGGTTGGCAATTGCCGTTAAAAGCATATTCTTGGACCTCAGTTCTACTAAATGAGAAATAAGCAGCAATTGGTTAGATTTTTATTTTGTTTTTTAATCCTCATTCAAAGATACGTTTTTTATTGATACTAGAAAGAGAGGAAAGGAGCGTGAGAGACAGAAACATTAATGTGAAAGAGAATCATCAAAGATCAAGCCCACAACCCAGGCATATGCCCTAACCAGGAATCAAACCGTGACCTCCTGGTTCATAGGTTGATACTAAACCATTTAGTCACACCTGCTGGGTAAGAATTGTCTATTTTAAAAGACTAATCATTCAACAAGCATTTGTAGACCATTTATACTATATACATTAGTGAAATAATACAATATTTGATGCCCAAAACAACCAATGGCAATATAGGAAAAGGTCTTCTAAATAGGGATGCCAAAATTTTTAAATATTAGCACGTTAAATCCAGCTTATGTTAATGAAAGAATACATCACAATCAGTTGGTATTAATTTCAGAAATACAAAGTTGGTATAATACCAGAAAACCTCTTAATGTAACCTGTCACTTGCAACAAATTAAAGGGTAAGAAAGCATTTAACATATTCATTGAGTAAATACTAAGTATCCACCATCTACCGGGAAGTAGATATTAATAATATAGCAGTAGATAGCCCTAGCAGTTTGGCTCTGTGAACAGAGCGTCAACCTGTGGTCCAAAGGGTCCTGGGTTTGATTCCAGTCAAGGGCACGTACCTTGACTGCAGGCTTCTCCCTGGCTCAGGCCCTTATCAGGGTGCATGTAGGAGGCAACCAATTGATGTGTTTCTCTCATACCAATGTTTCTGTCTGTCTTTCTCTTCCACTCTCCCTAAAAATCATTGGAAAAATATCATTGGGTGAGGGTTAACAAAACAAAAAACAAAACACACACACACGCACACGTGGGTATAAACCAGAGTTCTGTTTTCAGGGAGCTTACGGTGTAGTGTAAAATAAATTATAACTGCTATGAAGAAACAATAATCAGGTAAAGAGGACAGAGTAATATTACTAATACTTATTCATACATTAAATATAGACCCTCAGTCTCCTCTTTTCATCTCTGTTCTACTTCAGTCTCTTTGGCATTTACATTTCCCTAAACACAATTATCAAAACTCTGCTATAAAATAATCTGATAATTTAATGTTCCTGTACAGAAAATGTGATGACAATTGCTAAAATTGACTTACTGGCCAGCAAAATCTTGTCATAACTCAGTTTTTATTGGTTGAAGTTTAAGTTTGAAAGTTGTGTCTGAGGGTGGTAATATAAATCTATGAAATATAAATATACCTATAATGCATGACATATTTATAATCTAACAACTTGTTTATATAAATGTATAGAATAAATACAAATTGTATGGAAGTTGTGTTTCTTAGTGAAGCATGAAATTCAAAGACTCCCCGTATATAATTTATTTGTTTGCATAGAGCAGTTTTACTTTTATCTCTCATAGAACAATTAAAGCTTTTTCCCTAGTTTATTAATTTTTGTATCACAGTATCTTTCATATAGTTCTAAAGTTATGATGAGTGTATTTCTGGGAGTTTTTAATTTAACACGGTGCTAAATGAAGCAAAAGTCATGTAAATTAATTTCATATAGGAGAATCTTAGTCTTAATTCTGGGTAAACAAGCTCTTGAATACATCCCTAGCATCATTATTAACGTGAACTGTAGAATACCTACAGCTTTATCCCAACCACCACCCAAAAAAAGTCGTAAGCCATGCCTATTAGGGTTCTGTAGTGTAGAACTATATTTGAAGGACAATACTTCAGAAAAATATGAATTCTTTAATTAGATTTGGGGATACCTATTCTATCTGAATATAAGTTACCTTTATTTAATTTCTGCAAAAGAACTAGACTCTCATACTTTACTTCATTAAAATAGTACTTAACTAGGAGCTTCTGCTAAAATTTTTTCTTATAGAAATTTTTATATTAATGTATTTTAAATAACTTTAAAAGCAGAATTGTATAAAATTAGTCTGTTCCGTTAGATTCCTAGTTTACCTCAATATCCTCCCCCACCCCTTGCCTTAAAGTAAGGGTTTATTTTTCTAAGATGCCTCTGAATTAACTCAAAATTGGACAGCTTCCCAAAAGATGTGTGCACAAAAGATCTTTGATTTTGCCTAGCCCAAGATTTCAGATTTGTATCCCAACAGCCTGATGTGGTCAGTATACTGTTTTATTTGTTCTATATAGTGTTTGTAAAAAATTCACTTGGTTCTCAACATTTTAAATGTGAAATTTTACTAGTACATAATCTTGATTCCCAGGTTCCTTTAACATTTCAGATCATCTGATATCACTAGTTTGAATTTCAACATGGCAACAGTTGGCCAGGGTTTAACATTGTGTAAGGATTGTATGAGCCATAAATTCTCTAGTTCTTTGCATCCTCCACTATTTCTTATTGTTTCACTTACTTTCTTTTTTCCTCCTCACTGAAGATTATTTTTCTATTGATTTGTTTTTTTGTTAGAGAGATTGAAGGAAGGGGGAGAGACAGAGAAACTTGGATTTGAGAAACACACATTGACTGGTTGCCTTCTCCTCTCCCCCCTCCGTGCCCCTACCAGGGTCTGTGATCTAGTTTGCAAGCAAGGCTCATGCCCTTGACCAGAATAAAACCCTGGACTCTTTCCGTCAGAGGACAGATTTTCTCTTCACTGAGCCAAACCTGCCAGGGCATTTAATGTGGATTCTTCCGGAATCTAGTAGTTTCTATAAGAAGAATGTTGATAATTTCTGTGGGGGTTTTTAAAAATATATTTTATTGTTTTTTACAGAGTTAGGAAGAAGGATAGAAAGTCAGAAACATCGATGAGAGAGAAACATCTATCAGCTGCCTCTTGCATACCTCCTACTGGGGATGTGCCTGCAACCAAGATACATGCCCTTGACCAGAATCGAACCCGGGACTTTTCAGTCCACAATCTGATGTTCTCTCCACTGAGCCAAACCGGTTTCAGCAATTCTGTGTTTTTTAAGGTCCTAATTTTGTTAAGTGATATGACTATAAGAAATTAATGATTTCTCAAATCTGTATCGCTGAAAAAATTTTTACTTAGCATCTTTTGGTGATATTATGATGGGCACTTGGACAATCATTTATACTTACTAAGTATGTTTTGCTCTCTTCTATCTGGTTCTTCCTGACCCCTCTGTCACTGGGTCATGTGAATAGTTCTGACTAAAAGATATAGATGAAAATGAACGTGTCACTTCCAGGCCAGTCATTTAATTTGCTAGTATGAGACCTCCCAGACCCCTCTTTTCTTCTGCTGCCTCTAACAGTATTTCTGAGAGTAGTTGCTTCCTAGTCTGAATTCCAGAGAACAATTTTACAGAGCAAAGCTCTTCACCAACCAGTGACAGTGAGTGGGCAAGAAGTAAATCTTTATTGTTTTAAAGTAAAAAGGTTTTTGAGTTGTTTCTTACTGCAACTTAATCTAGCCTATTCTGATTGATACTACAAAGTAACCAATAAAGTGAAGAATGGTGTGATTAACCAATTAATTGAAGCAATTAATTAAAGGCAGTTATGCTAAGCAATGTGTAATCTGTAAGCTACTAGGAGATTATTTTAAGTCTTTAGGGTAACTCTATAAGTTGTATCATCAATTATCAGAAATTGCTACTCTGAGAATATACATAAGACACATTAGATCATGGAACACTTTGCAGAGTACATAAAAATAATCAGAAGAGCCATGGTCGGGTGGCTCAGTTGGTTGGAGCATCGTACCATACACCACAAAGTCATGGATTCAATACCTGGTCAGGGCACATACCTGGGTTGTAGATTCATTCTCTGTCATTGGAGCATATATGGGAGGCAACCAATCAATCTTTCCCTCCCTCTTTCAACCCTTACAGAGAATTTTGTTTGTTATCAAAGGGGTGTGTGTGTGTGTGTGTGAGAGAGAGAGAAGTGGCTTGGAGCTGACGTTTTTAGGCAGCCTTGATAGATAAATAATATATATTTGTAACATAACAGTTTTATGAGGTAATCTTGAATGTGGAGATTCCTTAGATATCATGTAATACCGTACCCTTATTTTATAGAGGCCTGATGCACAAAATTCATGCATGGGTAGGATCCCTAGGCCTGGCTGGCAATTAGAACCAATCAGGGCCTTCCCCCAGCTGCCGGCCAGGGCCTTCTTTCATTCTGCACTGCTCCCTGGTGGTCAGCGCATGTCATAGTGAGCGGTCGAACTCCCAGGCAGTCAAACTCCCAAAGAGATAATTTGCATATTAGCCTTTTATTATATAGGATGAAATAAAGAACATGCTGGAATTACCTACTGTGTACATTACTTAGAGGTTTTAAAATACCCTTTTTTAGGATATTTTTTCATTGCTTTTTCAGAAAGAATGAAAGAGAGGGAGGAGGAAGGAGAGAGAGAGACACAGACACAGACATCTGTTGGTTGCCTCCTGCACATGCCCTAACTGGGAGTGTAAAGGAAGGGCGGGGAGGAATGAGCCTGCAACCTAGGTACTTGTCCCTTGACCAGAAATCTAATTCAAGACCCTTTGGTGCTTAGGCCGACACTCTAATCACTGAACAACACCAGCCAGAGCTAAAATACCATTTTGCTTTCCCTTTCCCACCTAATACTTTTCTTAGCTCTCTTTGTTGATGTGTGTTTTTCTTTTGCTTCTTCATTTGCCCCCTTATTCATTATATTTAATCCTCATAATAATTCTAAGAAGCAGATATTTTTCTGTCCTTTTGCACTGTGGTGAGTGAGGCAAAGTAATCTGCCCAAGGTCATATAGCTAAGTAAGCAGAGCTGGGATATGAACAAGTTCTATTGACTCTTAATAGCCCATGTTGTTTCCACTAATATCTTAAATGCATTTAAAGTTCCCACAAATGCAGAGAATTTTTACTTTGTGTGATTATTAGTTCAAGTTGGGTTTTTGTCATAGTGACAAGAAACCCAAAGCAAAAATTATTTAAAAACTTACTCATCTCGCCCTAGATGGTTTGGCTCAGTGGATGGAGCATCGGTTGCGGACTGAAGGGTCCTGGGTTCAATTCCTGTCCAGGGCACGTGCCTGGGTTGCGGCTCAGTCCCCAGTGCGGGGAGTGCAGGAGGCAACTGATAAATGATTCTCTCTTATCATTGATGTTTCTCCTCTCTCTCTACCTCTCATTTCTTCTCAAAAATCAATAAAAATATTTTTTAAACTAAAAAAAATTATTCATCTCTATTGTGATAGAAGTCTAGAAGTAAGCATATAAGGTTGGTTCAAAGGCTCTACCATGCATGATATAAGGGACCTAAGTTCCTTTTTTATTAGTCCATTATCCTTAAACATATGCTTTTGATTTTATGGCTCAAAATATGTGCTCCTTTTCCAGCGTTCTACCTGACAGGAAGCAGAAAGAGTGAAGAAGGGTTCTCTTCCTTCTCTTTAAACCTATCCCACTATCCCAGAAGTGACACCAGGAAACGTCTGCTTATATACCTTTGGCCAAAACCTAGTCAGGTGGCCGGTGCAACAATAAGGGAAGCTCAGAAATCTGGACTGTATGGTCATCAACTGCAAGTCTGGTGTCTGTCAACAGAAGAGGTGAATAGATTTGTGGGGTAATAACAGTTTCTGTCACAGCGATGTAATTTTTGTTTCAAATTATTTATTCAGCCCTCGCTGTTTTGGCTCAGTAGATAGAGCATCAGCCTGCAGACTGAAGGGTCCCAGGTTCAATTCTCGTCAAGGGCACGTACCTCTATTGTAGGCACCTTCCCAGCCCAGGCCCTGGTCAAGGATTGTACAGGAGGCAACCAATCTATATGTTCCTCTCACATCAATAATTCTGTCTTTCCCCTCTTTCTTTTCTTCTCTCTAAAAATCAATGGTGAGGATTTTGTCCTCAGGTGAGGATTTTAAAAGAATAGCTTATTCACAAGTATTTGTTGGACTCTTAATGGTATCACACACTGAAAGTGTTAGGTTAATATTTTACTTAAAAATATTGTTGGCACCCTATAGAGCATCAGCCTGCAGACTGAAGTGTTCCAGGTTCGATTCCAATCAAGGGCACTTGCTGGGGTTGTGGGCTTGATCCCCAATGGAGGGTGGGCAAGAGGCAGCCAATCAGTGATTCTCTTATATCATTAATGTTTCTCTCTCCCTCTCCCTTCCTCTTTAAAATAAATAAAATGTTGTTGCCAAAAAATGAGAAAAGAGTATTCCTCTCTCACATAGCAAATAGAGTATGATTAATAATAATGTGAATTCATTTGGGAATCTAAAAAGTAGAATTAAATGTCAAGGCTTTGCCTCCTTTATTTTATTTTCACCATTTGTTGGCTAGAATACCTAATTGATAGGCATATCATTTCCCTAGTACATATGAGTTAGTGATATACCTGACCTCTATAAGAACTTTTATTCATCTTGACAAAAGACACTGTTGCTCATATATTACAAACATAATTTATTAAATCCAGATACTCAATATTTATACTGTTATTATCTTTAATTATAAGTTACTAAAAGATATTTTCTGTTTCACTATCTTTATATGGCTTCTCATGAAATAATATCAGTCCTTAATAAAGGTTTTTTTATATTTAATGAATAGGCTCATTTATTTAGTTATGGTAGTAGTCTTAAAAACTGAAAGTCAGCAGAGTCACATGCCTTTGTAAACATGACCAAATTACCAACTTTCAATTTAAATGGATGTGAAATTATAGCCAGTTTGCAAAAATAGTAGAATAAAATCATAAGTTTAGATTTACAGTATCTTTATGCTATAATTGAAGATGCTGTATTTTTTCAAAGTCAGCCAGTATCTTTGAAAATTTTTGTGCCACCCCAAAAATACTGAGTGTAATGAAAAAATGTGTGAAACTTTTGAAATAAAGTTATAACTTAAGGCAATTCATGACGTAGGGGCTGTTATAGACCCTTTGTTTTTTGTGGGGGGGGGTTTGAACAATTTATTAAATTAATGCCTTATTTGGTTATAGGTTTGACTTAAGTTTTCTGTAACTAAAAAATAAGCTATTTAAGAACACAATAGAAATTTTAAAAAATGTTTTTATTTAATTCTGTTCTTTAATGGTCTTTAAAATTAATTAGTGAGGTGTCTTTTCATATATTTTTAATGATTTCACAGAGGAAGAGGGGGAGAGAGAGAGAGAAACATCAATGATGAAAGAAAATCATTGATTGGCCCTTCTGCACAACCCACACCTGGGATTGAGCCCACAATCCGGGCATATGCCTTTACCGGGAATCGAACTGTGACCTCCTGATTCATAGGTTGATGCTCCACCACTGAGCCACACCAGCTGGCAAGGGGCTGCAGTTTTGGTTAACCGTGGTTGAGGCTCCAGGGTAAAAAAAAAAATATATATATATATATATATATATATATATATACACACACACACACATACACGCGCGTGTGTGTGTGTGTGTGTGTGTGTGTGTGTGTGTGTGTATAAGTAAATAAGGATAAGGATGAAAAACATACCCATAAATGTAATTAAAATGTATTAACCAATCATGAAATATAGCCAATTTCTAATGCAGTGGATACTGTCAGGGATCCTTTAGTTTTGTGCTGTCTGGCAAATGACTTAACCACTCAGGGCACAACATTAAAAAGAAGTCTTTAAACTGTTTGGAATAAAGTTGTCTAGCAGTCTCATTTATCTTAATGCTAAGAAGCAGACTTCTTAAGCAGCATAAAAACTTCTGAGCAGCATTACATAGTTCTAAAACTTATCTCCTTTATTCTTGGAAGTCTCCTAGGCTCCTACTTGGTGCCTGTTTACCCTTACATTTAAAACAGATATACCTGGTGTGCTATTTCTTTGGTATATCAGAGAAAAGAGGAGTCTATAGTTTAGTCTCATGGACATCTGAAAATGACAGCTAACAAGATGACAGCAAGAGGGGAGGGAAAAATTCTATAAGCTGCAGAAATAACACAAGAAACCCAGCAGTTTAGGACAACTTATTCCCGAAAATCGCTTTGTACTGATAAATGAATCCTCAGGGTCTCATATTACAAAACAATAGATTAATTTCATGATCCTAATTGTTATTTTACTAGAGGCCCGGTGCACGAACATTTGTGCAAGAATGGATCTTCCCTTGGCTGCTGGCACTCCTTCACTCTGGCCGGAGCCATCTTTCCACCTTCCCACGCTGCCCAGAGGCCCTGAGCTGCTGGGGTGGTGCAGAACAGTTGCATCCCATCTGCCCCCTGCTGCTCAGTGCCTGTGTGTGCAAATTAACCCACCAGCTTTGTTGAGTTAATTTGCATACACACTCCTGATGGGCTGGTGGGCATCGCAAAGGTATGGTCAGTTTGCATCTTTCTCTTTTATTAGTGTAGGCTAGAGGTCCAATGCATGAAATTCATGCAGGGGGCTCGGCCCTTGCAGCAGCCCCCCTTTGTCTGGAAGGTTGACCGGACAGCCATTTGGCCATCCAGTCTAATTGGCATATTAGCTTTATTATATAAGATCTTCAAGAAAGGGTTATGTTATTTTAATGATATTCTTTTATTTTTATTTATTTTGGGGGGATATTCTCTTAAACACTAAATTTACTTTGGAAGTATTTTCAAGCCCGGTAGCGTGGCTCACCTATGAACCAGGAGGTCAGGGTTTAATTCCTGGCCAGGACACATGCCCAGGTTGTGGGTCCAATCCCCAATGTGGGGTGTATAGGAGGCAGCCAATTAATGATTCTCTCTCATCATTGATGTTTCTGTCCTCTGTCCCTTACTTTTTGAAATCAATAAAAACATATTTCAAAAAATTATTTTCAATTAGAATAATAAAAATTCTGTTTTGGGTGCTTAAAATGGATATAAAATCTTCAGCTATCCTAAAAAGTTGCTGTGAAAACACATTGAGGTTTACAGATATGAAAGACACAGTAAAGCTTTAACTATTTGTACACAAGGAATTGGACCAGAATCTTTCTTGAGGTCTCGTTTGTTGATTAATTTATGAAAATAAATTTTTTCCCCTGTGTAAATCATCTAGTACCTATCACTTTTAAATATTGCCAAGTTTTCTCCCTCTCCCCCACTTTAGTGCAAATTACTTTGATCTTAACCTAATCTGGGCTGATTCAAAAGAAACTATGCAACCCCTTATTCATTGCAGTGTTCTTTACAATAGCCAAGATTTGGAAGCAGCCTAAGTGTCCATCAGTAGATGAGTGAATTAAAAAATTGTGGTACATTTACACAATAGAATACTACTCAGCCACACACAAAGAAGGAAATCTTATCCTTTGCAACAGCAAAGATGGACCTGGAGAGCATTATGCTAAATGAAATGAGTTAGAAATTAGTTAGAAAAAGACAAGTGCTATACGATTTCATTCATATATGAAGTCTAATGAACAAAATAAACTAACAAAATAGAAACAGACTTATAGAGAACAGACTGACAGTTCAGAAGGGAGGGAGGTTTGTGGGGCTGAGTGAAAAAGGTGAAGGGATTAAGCAAAATAAAACTCATAGACACAACAAACCAATATGGTGATTACCAGAAAGAAAAGGGAGTTGGGGAAGATAGAAGAGGTCATAGAGAGGATACATGGTGATGGAAGGAGACTGGACTTGGTGTGGTGAATACAAAATATAATATACAGATGATGTATTACAGAATGGAACACCTAAAACCTGTATAATTTTATTAATGCCACCCCTAAATAAATTCAGTAAAAAAGAAAAGGAGTACACCATACAGAATTATTTTTTAAAAAGTAAACCATTGATGATGATAGAATGTTAGCCAAGTCCCCCTTTTTAAAAAAAATTTACATTTTAATATTTTGAACCCTAGATGAACTTGAGATCAGTGCTTATATTTTATTGAGATATTATTCCCTCTTATACATCTTAGAATCAAGAAGGGAAATACATTTCTGTGAAGGGTAGTTTTAATTATCCAAATTACTGATCAGTTTCATTAGTGTCATTAATTAAGAGTTTATTATATAAATGTTGGTATCAGTACCTTTAATTTTGTAGATGGTACTTTTTTTTAGAGTAGTAGCTCTTTTGTAAAAAATATAGTTCTATTTTTAGTAAAACCAAAAGTACTTTTCAGTAGTTGTTTTTTGTATTTGATGTATCCTTGGTTTTGTTTTTAAGTATTTATGCTCTAGATCATTGTTATTGACATCAGTAATTGTTTTTATACTCTTTACTTCTAATATGAAGAGTTTTTCCTTTTGATTTCAGTTAATCATTTATGTGACTCAAGTCAATATGGAAAAGCATATTTTGGCGCCATCTGCTGTTCTTTAATGTGATATTTTATTCACTTCAATAAAGCTTGTAGATCAAGCATGTCAAATTCTTGGCCACATGCAGCCCACAACGAATATTTTTGCAGCCCAGCCAATATAATGGTATGTAAGAAATGTGTTAATATAAGTTTTGTAACTTCATTTTTACAGTGTCCCAAAATTCATACAAGAATAGGCTTTCTTCCCCCAGCTACTGGCACTGGCTTCCCTCTGGCCGCTGAGGACCCAGGTTTCCCTTTGTCTGGAAGGACATCTGGTCTAATTAGCATATAATGCTTTTATTATTATAGATACTTCTAGTAATAAGTATATCCAGTAGTATTTAACAAGACCAATTGGTATTTAGATAGCACAGTGGTTAAAAGGGTGGCGCTCTGGAATTAGATTGCCTCTGCTACTTAATACTGTGTAACCTTGGGCAAGATGCTTAACCTCTGCTTAGTTTCCTCATCTATTAAATAGGAATAATGTGTTCTCATAGAATTGATATAAGGATTTAATACATATATAAAACACTAGTGCCGGCACTTTAATTTTTCAGTCTTTAGTTACTACTAGTAGTAGTACTACTACTCTTATTCCAGTTACTATCATTGTTATCATCATTGTTTATATTTCTTATATAATAAACTTTTGGAGAACATCTAGATTACTTTTGTTAAAAATAAATAAAATGTACTTGGAGTCCCTTGACCTAAAATTATTTTGTTACCACTTACTAGCTTTCTAACCTTTAGCATTTCACTGAACTTTAATGGGCCTGAGTATTTTTCTTATCAGATGATCTCTTGATCTGTAAAATATTACTAGGAATCATGCAGTCCCAGAAATCATGGTTTATGGAACAGAGAGAGGGAGAACTGATAATGCTCAGTCTCCCCACTCCCTCTCTCCTTTCTCCCTATCTCTGTCCATTTTCCTTCCGTCAAAACAGTTTGTGGGCCTGGCTCAGTGGTTGAGCATCAACCCAGGCACCAAGAGGACCACTGGTTTGATTCCTGGTTGGGACATATGCCCAGGTTGTGGGCTTGATCTGCAGTACAGTGTGTACAGCATATCCAAGATGTTTTCATCGATGTTTCTCTCTCTAAAAATCAATAAAAGCATTTTCAAAAAAAGTTTCTGAGATGAATTAGCATCAAAGATTAATCATTTAACGTTTGTAAGAATATAATAGCTTCATTCTCATTTTTTAAAATATTCATTTTTTACAGAGAGGAAGAGAGAGGGACAGAGAGCTAGAAACATCCTCTCATGGGGATGTGCCTGCAACCAAGGTACATGCCCTTAACTGGAATCCAACACGGGACCCTTCAGTCCGCAGGCCAACACTCTATCCACGGAGCCAAACCAGTCAGGGCTTCACTCTCATTTTGATCTTCATGCTCTATTTTCCTATTCCTTCCCCATAAAATTGAACCAATAAAAGGCATTTTTAAAAATTTTTCTGAATTTCATGTGAAAATAAAATTAGGGGCCAGCTAAATTGTGTTTTCTTAAGCCCTGTGCATATGTTCATTTGTGTGTCCTATTTTATACTTTCCTAACACCTTGTGAGTGTTTAGTAATAGCATATATTGTATTGCTTCATTTATTTGTTACATATCTACCTTTCCTACTAGATCAGGTCCCTCAGTGGCAGATGTTTATATTGACTAGCAAATAACTTATATGAATCTCAGGTTAGACTAGAATTAGGTTTGTCATAATTGTTGATTTGTGGCCATGGTTATTCTTATCTTGAATTAATGATGTACTTGATACTCTGGTCATATTAGCTCCTACTTTGGATGTAATGCTACTTTTGAGTTACAGTGTTGTTCAATTGAACTTAAAAATTTATGAAAGCTACTAACTAAAAAATAATTTTTTCTTGTTTGATAAAGTAGGGAAAATAATTGTATTATTTTGTGAATTTTCGTACTTTAGGGAATACTAAAAATGAAAAACTGAAAGTAAAAATATGAGACTAGAAGAAAGAATTTTAAAATGTTCCATTTGGGGGTGAAGTTATTTTATGCTCTTCCCTGAAAGCAGTGGGCAGGGGGATGGATGTCTTAGAGTAGAATGTGATATGGACAAAACCGGTTTGGCTCAGTGGGTAGAGCGTTGGTCTGCAGACTAAAAGGTCCCAGGTTTGATTCCGGTCAAGGGCTTGTACCGTGGCTGCAGGCACATCCCCAGCAGGGGGTGTGCAAGAGGCAGCTGATCGATGTTCCTCTCTCATCAGTGTTTCTGACTTTCTATCCCTCTCCCTTCCTCTCTGTGAAAAATCAATAAAATATATTTTTTTTAAAAAGAATAGAATGTGATGTGTAGCAGGAAAGAATGAAAATAAGGTGAAAATAAGGTAAGCTATTCCCAAAGGATGTTAATCCTTGAATTAGTAAATTAGTAGTTGGTTTGTTTTCTTTTATTTCTCATCAAGCAAGAATTATGAATTCTTGTCAATTCTGGCACCTACAGACATTTTTATATACCGTACTAGAGGCCCAGTGCATGAATTCGTACATGGGTGGGGGGGTCCCTCAGGGTGGCCTACAGGGATTGGGCCAAAACCTGAAGTCTGACACCACCTGCCACTCCCACTCATCCTGGCCCCCCTGAGCCTGCCACAGGCTCACACCACTGCAGCTGCACTCAACAGCTGTGAGCCCTGCATCTGGTGTCCATCCTGGGGCGGGGGGAGCGGGGAGGGCAGGACGCGATCGGCCCCCTGTGCAGGCGATAGGATGCCCTTGCCAGACAGGGGTCTGGATTCATTCTGCTGATGTTTGTGCTGCTTTTATATCATTTCTTCCTTACGAAGCGTTTAGGGATGATAACTGGCCACGGTGCCCAAGGCTGACTTCCAGGAGGCCAGCAGTGCTGGCAGCTCAGGTCATCAGTGCCTGGCCCATTTTCCAGAGATTGGACCTGCAGGACTACTGAGGGAGTGAATGGCTGCCACTGGGCTGGTGGGCCACTAGGACAGGAGAGTCATCTGAACGGCACTCCTATGGGAGCACACTGACCACCAGGGGACAGCTCCTGCATTGAGCGTCTGCCACCTGTTGATCAGTGCACGTCATAGTAACTGGTCGACTAGTCGTTCGGTTCAGTTGCTTAGGCTTTTACATATATAGATTGATAGTTTTGACATCAATAGATAACAATTATCTTTACATTATATGGCTGTTTCTCAAGAATTGGATGGCACCTCTACCATGACACATCAATAAATATCGTACCATATGTAAATGATGATAGCTAATTGTACTTTCTGACTATCTCACCCCTCCTAATATATTTTTAGAGTGATAAAATTCTCTAATTATCTTCAATTCAAATCACTCACTAGATTTTAAGATCCATATATTTAGTTTTGCTGAGACTCTCCATTTAAATGTCCACAGGTATTTCAAAACTCGAAATCCAAACATGAACTTATTTTTTCCTCTTCTTCCCCCACAAAGGTCCCTGCCTTAATGCATGGCACCACCATCCATTGGATTGCCCAAATGAATATTCGTGGCTCTAGCCTATTCTCTTCCCTGACCCACATACATGGAATTCAATCACCAAGTTTAATTAATTTATCTTGTGACTATACTTCAAATCTAATCTATTCTTCCAACTTAATACCATAGTTCAAGCCATGTTTATCTCTCCGTTATATATTGCCATAGCCTCCTAAGTGGTCTCCCACCACCATCCACTTTCAATTGTTTTTACATTATTCAGGTAATCTCCCTAAAACGCAAATCAAAACTTGTCACTATTCTAGACTATCCTTGGCCTTCAAAATAAAATTTAAATTCTTTAAAGTGTTTATAGAAGGTACCCTTCATAATCTGGTCCAGGCATACAGAGCAACTTGCAATTGCAGTTCCTTGAGACCTGTGCTGTAGGTGAGTACCTTCAGATTTTCACACATTATTCCTCCTAGACTGATTCCCAGTTGTCATTCACCTCAGCTTGGACTTTTTTCAAGAAACCTTTACTCATATGTCAATGTCATCTAAGATATGATTAGATGTGCTTGTGTGTTCCCATAGTATCTTCTGCTTATCCTTCTTATAACATGTGGCATACTTTACTATTTATTGACCGTCTACATTTCACATAATCTCTTGGAGAGCAGATAAACATTGTTTGGTTCAATTTCACCAGTACCTCATACAGTGCACAGTACATTCATTTATTCTTTACTCATTGAGAAAATATTAAAAGTTGTCTTAAACATACTTTAAGACATTTTAGAAAGAATTTGTTTAAATTCCTTCTGTTGGAGACTACACCAAGATGGCGGCATAAGCAAACACCTATTGTTCTGCCCCGCGCAACGATTTAAGAACTACAACATAACAGCAGAACAGACATCACCCAGAATCACCAGAAAGCTGGCTGAATATAAACTCCACTAATAGGAGCAGAGGTGGGACACAGACTCAGGACCAGCGGGAGCGCAGATTGAAACAGGTTAGGAGCCGCCCTGGTCGCGCGCGCGGGCTGGGGCTGGAGCAGGGACCGGCCGGATTTCTCCGACGGGGCCCAGATTTCCCGAGCCGGGCGAGGTCCGAGATCCGGGGTACGAGAAGTCTCCCTGCACAGATTCCCCAGAACCGGCGAGGTCCGAGGTCCGGGGGAAGCACCCTGGAAGTGGGGCGCGGCAGAAGCTCCTAGTCCCAAGGGACAGCAAACCCGCGACTTGCCCCCTGGAAACTTGTCTCCTGGTTCCAGAAACCATCTATTTTACAGCCCTGGGCTAGACTTTTGGTGTGCAGGCACATTTGGGGAAAGGCAGAGTTGTCTGGCAAGGGGAAGAGACTAGCGGCTTTCTCTTGGAAGAGTCTGCAGCCATCCCCACCCAGCACAGACCCGAGCCCGCGAGCATCGCATAGGACCCAGCCTCCGCGCCGCCGCGTCCCAGCGCCGCCGCGCCGCCGCCCAGAGACTCCGCCCATCCAACCTGAGCACAGCTGAGCTTCACAGCTAATTGGCCTGGAGGTCAAACCCTCCTAGGGCTAACAACAAAAAGCGGGGTTTAAATTCAAAAACACTGAATACAACCCATAAAGGATTGCAGTAAGAGTACCCACCTCAGGTAACTGGGGAGACTGAGCCACTGTCCCTTTGAGGATATCCACCACATAAAGCAGCCACCATACAGAGACATGGAAAGAAATCAGGTGTGAAAGAAATGGAGGAGAAAAGACGACAAGACATAGAGTTCAAAACCACGGTTATAAGGCTTTTCAAGAGGCTCCTACAAAAGGCCGATCAACTTAATGAGAATTACCAGGAAATAATCAAGACCAACCAGCAAATGAATGAGAATTACAAGGAGATGAATGAGACCCTCAGGGGAATGAGCAAGACCTCTGAGGATACGAACCAGACCCTCACAGATAAAAAAAACGACCAACTAGAAATCAAGCATACACAGACTGAAATAAAAAATATTACACAAAGTCCTAAAAGCAGTCCAGAGGGCCACAAGAACCAAGTCAAAGATTTGAAATACAAAGAAGCAAAATCCACTCAGCTGGAAAAGCAAGAAACAAAAAGAATTCAGATAATTGAAGATAGTGTAAGGGGCCTCTGGGACAACCTCAAGCAAGCCAACATCCGAATTATTGGGGTCCCAGAAAAAGAGAGAGAGCAAGTTAATGAAAACCTACTTGAAGAAATAGTGACTGAAAACTTTCCCCACCTGGTGAAAGAAACTGACTTAAAAGCCCAAGAAGTACACAGAACCCCAAAATATAGGAATCTAAAGAGGACCACACCAAGACATATCATAATTAAAATGCCAAGAGCAAAAGATAAAGAGAGAATATTAAAAGCAGCAAGAGAAAAACAGTTGGTTACCTACAGGGGAGCACCCATACGATTGTCAGCAGATTTCTCAACAGAAACGATGCAGGCCAGACGCGAGTGGCAAGAAATATTCAAAATAATGAAGAGCAAGAATCTACAACCAAGATTACTCTATCCAGCAAAGCTATCATTCAGAATTGAGGATCAGATAAAGTGCTTCGCAGATAAGAAAAAGCTAAAGGAGTTCATCACCACCAAACCAGTATTATATGAAATGCTGAAAGATATTCTTTAAGATGAGGAAGAAGAAAAAGGTAAAAATATAAATTATGAACAACAAATACACATCTATCAACAAATGAACATAAAAATCAAGTGAACTGATAGGCTGATGAACAAGATAAACTGGTGAATATAACAGAAACATGGACATAGAGAGGGAATGGACTGACAATTCTTGGGGAGAAAAGGGTTGTTGGAAGTACAGCAAGAGATTGGACAAAAATCTTGCAACAATGGGAGAGGACATTGGGGAGGGGGAGGTGTGGGTGGGATAGGTACAGGGTGGAGGGAAGATATAGGGGGATAAAAAAAGGGGAAACAATGTAATTAATAAACTGAACAATAAAAAAGAAAATTAGAAAAATAAATAAATAAAAAATAAATAAATAAATAAATAAATAAATTCCTTCTGTTGAACTGAAGCCTTGTTTGATTTTTATAATATCAGAAATTTAGCTTCTGAAGATTATTCAGTGGCCGAAATGTAAATATATTTTCTTTGATCAGTCTTAGATAATATCTCTAGTTTATGTTGTGAAAATTGAGCAGAAGAGTGTGTGTGTAAGTAATAATTGAATACATTACGGGAAGTGTAGAAGAGTCTTCTCAATAATTAGATTTTTTTTAAGTTTGTAACTATATATAACACAATTAGTAACATCTGTTCATAGCAAGTCAAACTTTTATAAAGCAGATTTTTACAATAACTTTACTACTGGACTCCCCACCTTAAAATCTTTAAGTAAATTTTAAAGTAAAATATTTAGGCCTTAAATAAAATACTTTAAAAACATTTATTTTTGGATTTTTTAGCAGTTAGAAAAAAAGTTGTGGTCGTTTCCAACTGTGTTAGAAACAGTTGCCAAGTGTGGTGTTTTACACCGTGAGACTGGGAGCTGTTTCTAAGCACAGTTACTAGCACAGATTTGCCTAAGTTTCCAATTTGATCTGTGGCTATGCGTAAGTAATGTGGAATATGTATAATATTTGAGGGGTTGGGAACCTCTGTAAATTAAAATCTATAAACCATCCTCTAAGTTTAGATTACTCTATACCCTAAAATGTATAGACTTTAATCCCCAGTCAATAGTACAGTATTTTGTAAATCTTTGAGATGGTTAAAAAGGTATGTAAAAATTAAGGTATCTACTAGTATTAGCTTCAGAATGTATAGAATTAGCCTGGCTGGATGGCTCAGTTGGTTGGAGCCATCGTCCTATACACCAAAAATAAGAATGTATAGAATTAAGTAGCTTATTTTGTTGAAATATATCCTAATGTAATTTTTCAATGTTATTTAGTATCAGATTTCAAATATTATTTTTTAGTAAAGGAAAAATGCTTACTATCCAAAAGCCTTTGCTTTTCCACTGTCATTCATAGTAATAGTGAAGACTCTAGTATATTTTTTCAGGGTTTATATTCAAACCTAAAAAAATCAAAAATAAATTTTGATATATATTATAAAATCCATTTTAATTTTATTGTACTTTTTATTATTTAGGAGGACCAATAAGAATTTAATAAAGGTGTGTGTGTGTGTGTCCATTTAAATTAACCGCTAGCCATATGTGGTTATTGAGCACTTAAAATGTGACTTGTCTGAATTTGAGGCATGCTTGTGTTAAAAGTATGTAGTTATTTTAAAGATTTAATAGGAAGATGAGAGAATGTAAAATATCTCAATTTTATATTACATGTTGAAATAATAAATTTTATATAAATAGTGGGTTAAATTATAGTAAAATTTACTTAGGTGCTAAAAATTAAAAATTACAAAATATGGATCACATTCTATTTCTATTGAAGATAATGGATTCAAGAACATTTTTAACTGAATGGTTGAAATTGAATATTGAGTTTATTTTTATTAGTCTTATATTACAGCTAAACATCTAAATATTAGCATTCTAATATTATGTGTGCCAGGTTTATTGGTTAATAATGCAGATTTTGTAATCAAAGAAAACATGATAATTTCAAGAGAAACATCAAAAGTGCTTTATTCAAAGTAATGTCCATCATAAGCTACATATTTCCCTCATCTTTCAGGTAATATGTGGATACTGTCCCAATAGAACTTTTCTTATTTTGAGGCAAACCATTCAGAAACAATTTTCCACTTCTTCAGATGTTTTGAAAAGCTGCTCAGAAAGTGGGTGTGCCAACTATTGGAACAAGTGGTAATCTGAAGGAGCAAGGTCTGGTGAATACGGCCTGTGGGTTAATAACACTCTGCAGGCAAGATCTTTCAATGTGTCTTTAATTGATTTTGAAGTTTGTGATGGTGTGTTATCATGAAGCAAAATTACTTCGCCATGTCTTCTGGCCCATTCTGATGGTTTTGCAATCAAAGCATGGTTCAGATTGATTATTTGTTGGTGGTGATCAGTATTCACGATTTCATCTGGTTTTAGAAGCTCATAATACCACACCTTCCTGATCCCACCAAACACAGCATTGTCTTCTTTTCTAAGTGATTTGGCCTTGCAGTTGATGTTGATGGTTAACCTGGATCAACCTATGATTTAGTGTGTTTTTCACTGCCAGTCACAATTCGATGCAAAAAAAAGGCTCTTTCATGCTGTTGAAGCAACATTTTACTGACGACTTTTCGGCTTTCCATTTGTCTTTAGTTCAGTTGATGTGGTACCCATTTTCCTTCCTTTAAAATCTTTCCTATTGCTTGTAAACAATCAGAAATTGTTTGCTGAGCAGTGTTTAATCTTTCTGATTGTTGTTTTTGAGTTTGACATGCATCTTCATCCAATAATACTTTGTAATTGTTGGTCTTCAAACTTTTTTGGTTGACCTGGACATTCTTTGTCTTTCACATCAAAATCATCACTTTTAAAGTATTTAAACCAGCGTTCATAAGTATCTTGAGATGGTGTATGTTCACCATAAGCTTCCCAAAGTGTATGATAACTATCAGCAGCCCTTCAAAATCAAGTAATGAGCCTTAATTGGGTTGGCTCAATGGATAGAGTGTCGGCCTGCAGACTGAAGGGTTGCTGGTTCGATTCCAGTCAAGGGCATATTCCTTGGCTGCCAGCATATACCCAGTAGGGAGTATGCAGGAGGCAGCTGATAGATGTTTCTCTCTCGTCGATGTTTCTAACTCTCTATCCCTCTCCCTTCCTCTCTGTAAAAAAATCAGTAAAGTAAATTTTCTTAAAATAAAGTTGAATAAAAACTTACTGCAAATGCTCTTTTTTTGGCACAAAATTTGACATGAAGTTTTGAAGCTTGCTGTCAATACAACAAAATAGAATACATATCAAATCACATATATATCAACATATGTGTAACTCCATCTATTGAAAAAAAAAACCACATTAACTGGTACACCTACTAAAAGTGAATGCTGTAAAAGTAAAAAAAAATTTGACAAAATATTATGTTGAGGACTTGTTTTTAGACTTCATTGTTGGGACAAACCATAACCAATCCTTCATGGTTTCTTGGTTCTTTGTTAGGAGCCAGATAAGCTACCATGGATTATTTAACAAACATTTTGTGTGCTTCAGATGTGCCAGATCACTTCTGGGGAATACTCCTCCATAATTTTAGAAATAAAAAATAATGGATGTACATGTAAATGAATTTAGAGGTAGGAAGAAGTGAAACAGTACCTGTCGTGTTTTTATTTTTTATAAAGTAGTATGTAAGTCATCATAGTCCACCAGCAGTGACGGTTTTTTGGAAAAATTACTTGAGCTGAGTAAAATTAAAGGATCTCCATAGATGAGAACCAACATTTATTAAATATTTATTGGGCACTAAGTTAAACACTGAGGAAGAATATAAAAAATGGAGGGCTTTGACCCTAAGAGCTTATAATTTTGTTAGGAAAGTAAGGCATATACCAGAAAAGTAAACAACACAAGGCTGCTATGATATGATAAGGAAAGAATGTATGGCATATACAGTACTACAGGATGATGACACTAATGACTAGAGATTGGTTTTTAACTTTTTCCCTTTCTTACAATAGTGACCAAGTGACCTCAGAATGACCCTGCCCTTGCCAATAGCTCAGTTGATTAGAGCATCATCCAGATACATTGAGGTTGAAGGACCAAAAACCTGGTCAGTGTACATACAGGAATCAACCAATGCCGAAACCAGTTTGGCTCAGTGGATAAAGTGTCAACCTGCGGACTGAAAGGTCCCAGGTTCGATTCTGGTCAGGGGCATGTACCTTGGTTGCGGGCAAATCCTCAGTACAGCATGTGCAAGAGGTGGCTGATGGATGTTTCACTCTCATCGGTGTTTCTGACTTTCTATCCTCCCTTCCTCTCTGTAAAAAGTCAATAAAATATATATTTAAATTTTTTTAAAAAGAATCAACCAATGAATGCATAAATAAGTAGAATACCAAATCATTGTTCCTTTTTCCCTTACTATCTTTGTCTAAAATCAATCTTTTTATTTTAATTAGAATAAAAATAGCAGAATGATCCCTTTGTAAATACCTTCTGGCACTGTACCTTATAGTCAGTGGTAATGTATTTTTTAAAATATATTTTATAATGGGGATGTGCCCACAACCAAGGTACATGCCCTCGGTTGTACCTTGCATTGATGTTTCTTTGTGTGTGTGTGTGTGTGTGTGTGTGTGTGTGTGTGTGTGATACACACACACTAGTTAGTGGCCCGGCGCACAAAATTTGTGCACATTAAATGGGTATTAATTAGAGGAAATAATTTAGTATTGCTATTTGCTCTTTCTCTATAATAGAAGTATCAGAGACTAAAGAAAATAAGTAAAATGTATATGAAAACCTTCCTCCTGTCAGAGTCTGGGGCACACATGTGCCTCAAAATCACGTGAGACCCAGACCTAGCCGCGCCCCCCCCCCCCCCCCCTACATTGGGGTAGATCCAGACCCCGCCAGTCCTACTGTTGTCAAGCCACCCAGGGCAGGGTGTGTCCTCAGGTCCCCTGGCACAGCACCAGGATGAGGGACATGGCCTGAGGTCCCCCATCAAGTCCCACCAGGTGGGAGACACGACCTGAGATCCTCTGTCAATCCCCTCTGGGTAGGGGGCATGGCCTGAGGTCCCCTGTCAAGCCCCACCAGGCAGAGGAGCACAGCCTCAAGTCCCCCAGCCCAGCACCGGGAGGGAGGCGCAGCCTCAGGTCCCCCATCAATCCTCACTGGCACAGGGGCACAGGCTCAGGTCCCCTGTGAAGCCCCGCTGGGTGGGGGGCACAGCCTGAGGTCCCCTGTCAAGCCCAGCCATGCAGGAGGGGCACAGCCTCAGGACCCCTGGCCTGGTGTTGGGCAGAGGGTATGGTCTGAGGGCCCCCAGCCTGGTGCCAGGGTGGGGGTGCGGCTTGAGGTCCCCTGTCAGGCTCTGGTGGGTGGAGAGAATAGTCTGAGGTCCCCTAACCCAGCAACAGGATGGGAAGCACATCTTGAGGTCCCCTGTCAAGCCGCACCAGGTGGGAGGCACGGCCTGAGGTCCTCCAGCCTGGAGCTGGGATGGGGGGAGCAGCCTGAGGTACCCTAGCCCAGCACCAAGGTGGGAAGCACATCTTGAGGTTCCCTGTCAAGCCTTGATGGGTGGGGGGCGTGGCCTGTGGTCCCCTGTCAAGCCCCTCTGGATTGGGGGAGGGTGTAGGCCTCCCATCCCTCATGCTGTGGCCACACCCCCTGCCGGCCTCCCATCCAGCTGCCACGACCACCTCACACTCTCCATGAGCAGGTATGCATAGGGAAGGCTGGACCAGGATAATTGGGAGGGGGTGATGGGAGCCAGCATCCTGGGTGAGCTGGGCCTCACAGCCTCTGCTTCAGCTCCCAGCACCCCGGACCTAGTGCTTTCACAGGGGCCGGCAGGCACTGGATATGGCGATGCCTTGAAAACAAAAGAAGCCCCTTTAACTCTGGAAGTGCGTTGGGAACTTATGGGCGGGGAGAGCAGCCCAACATCAGGGCTGAAATAAGACCTTGGGTAGCCTCCGGAGGGGGCAAACCAACAGTAAAAGGCATCTTTGAAACAAAGACATTTGAATGTACAGTGGATATTAGGTGATATTAAGGAATTACCTTAACTTTTCAAGGGTGTGACAATGGCTGAATATTTAGTTCTTTTTTAAAGATACTCATCAAAGAATATTTAATTGGGAAACAACTTTCTTTGAAAGTATGGTATTGTCCTGGCCCAGCCCTCCCCGCACCAGGGACTCCTCAAGGACCAAGCCTCTCCCACTGGCTCGCTTGGCCCTTGAAAACACCCTGTGCAGAAGTGCTCCTTGCTTTGTTCCCCGCCCCTGTCAGCATGAAGCGAAGGGTTCCCCACAGGCATGAAGCACTTGAGGCGCCAGCATTAAGCAAGGCGTTCAGGAAGGGAAGTGTTCACTGGCGTCCAGGCAAGCCGTGGCCACGCCCCCACTCCTGATTGGCTGGTAGCATAGCCAATCAGGAGCCAAGGTATGGTCACATTTGCATGTTACTCTTATTAGATAGGATTTTTTTTTTTTTTTAACAGAGAGGAAGGGAGAGGGATAGAGAGTTAGAAACATCCATGAGAGAGAAACATAGGTCAGCTGC
Organism: Antrozous pallidus; assembly: GCA_027563665.1. Classification (NCBI taxonomy): domain Eukaryota; kingdom Metazoa; phylum Chordata; class Mammalia; order Chiroptera; family Vespertilionidae; genus Antrozous; species Antrozous pallidus. Next base: position 46,517,583 of record CM050523.1, read on the forward strand.
CTCTGGCACATCCCCTAATGGGGATGTGCCTGCAACCAAGGTACATTCTCTTGACTGGAATCAAATCTGGGACCTTTCAGTCCGCAGACCAATGTTCTGTCCACTGAGCCAAACCAGTTAGGGCTCTCATCGATATTTCTTACTCTCCCTCTTTCTTCCTCTCCATAAATAAAAAGTAAAATAAAATAAAATATATATTTTTTTTAAGTAATTATTCAGCCCTAGCTGGTTTGGCTCAGTGGATAAAGTGTCCTTAGTCTACGACTGAAGGGTCCCAGGATTAATTCCGATCACGGGAACATGCCCAGCATTTGGGTTCAGTCCTCAGGAGGGGGTGTGCAGGAGTCAGCCTATTAGTGATTCTCTCTCATCATTAATGTTTCTATCTCTCCCTTTTCCTTCCTCTCTAAAATAAGTAATTAAATGTAAGCACCCAAAAGTAAACATTGAAAATACAGGTTTAGATAGTGGGAAGAACCAAGATGGTGGCATAGGTAAACACCTATCTTGCTGCCCCACACAACAATTTCAAAACTACAACTTAACAACAGAACGAACATCATCCAGAATCACCGGAAAGCTGGCTGAGTGAAAATTCCACAAATAAAAGTAAAGATAGGACACTGTGACTCAGAGGAACGGCGGAGGGCAGAATTGAGGATACACGTGGAGTCAGAGATTTGGAGCTGTGCCCACGCTAGCAGATAGGGTGGGTAGCTGGATACCTGGCTGGTTTTTTCCAACAGGGAGGGAGACAAAGGCGTCCCACTGCACTGATTCCCCAGTTCCGGGCGAGGTCTGGGGAACCCACACTCATACGGGGTGAAACTGGACAGTAAGGAGGAAGCATGCTGAAACTTGGGCACTGCAGAGGTCTGCAAGCTTGCAGAGGGGGCGCATAAACTTGGGAACTGCAGAAGCATGAGAGCGCGCAGGGAGAACTCATGACTTGCTCTTGTTCGGGAGACAAGAAAGAAGGGAAACCACCAGACTGCATTGTTTTACAACCCTGGGTGAGACTTTGGGTGTGCAGACTCATTTGGGGAGAGGCTTAATTGTCCGGCAGCGGGTAGAGCTCAGTGGCAGCTTTCTCTCAGAGGTGCGTGCAGCCATTACTACCAGGCACAGAGACCCAGGTGCTGCATAGGGCAGAGCTGACAGGAAATCAAGGCTGCCTGCTTAGCGCAGAGACTCTGCCCCTTCAACTTGAGCACAGCTGATCCTCACAGCCAGTTGGCCTGGAAGTCAAACCCTCCTAGTGCTAACAACAGTAATCTAAGCTTAACTTGAATAAGACTGTGCAACCCATAAAGAACTGCACCAAGAGTATCCACCTCAGGTAACTGGGTTGGCTGAGCCACTGTCCCCTAGAGGACATCTATCACACAAAGCTAATCAGCCAACTCAGGGAAGCAGCCAAAATGCAGAGACATGGAAAGAAATCACATGTGAAAGAAATGGAGGGAAAAAAATGACTGGACATAGAGTTCAAAACCACAGTTACAAGGTTTCTCAAGAGGCTCCTAGAAAAGGCTGATGAACTTAATGAGATCTTCGAGGATATCAATGAGACCTTCGAGAATATGAACGAGACCCTCGAGGATATGAAAAAGGACCAACTAGAAATTAAGCATACACTAACTGAAATAAAAAATATTATAAAAGACCTAAAAGTGTAGAGCACCGCAAGAATCAAGTCAAAGATTTGAAATACAAAGAAGCAAAATCCACTCAGCCAGAAAAGCAAGAAGCAAAAAGAATCCAAAAAAATTGAAGATAGTGTAAGGAGCCTCCAGGACAACCTCAAGCATACCAACATCCGAATTATAGGGGTGCCAGAAAAAGAGAGCAAGATAATGAAAACCTATTTGAAGAAATAGTGACCGAAAACTTCCCCCACCTGGTGAAAGAAATTGACTTAAAAGCCCAAGAAGCACACAGAACCCCAAACTATAGGAATCCAAAGAGGACCACATCAAGACGCATCATAATTAAAATGCCAAGAGCAAAAGACAAAGAATATTAAAAGCAGCAAGAGAAAAAGTTACCTCTAAGAGAGCACCCATACGATTGTCAGCGGATTTCTCAACAGAAACAATGCAGGCCAGACGGGAGTGGCAAGAAATATTCAAAGTAATGAATAACAAGAATCTACAACTAAGATTATTCTACCCAGCAAAGCTATCATTCAGAATTGATGGTCAGATAAAGTGCTTCGCAGATACGAAAAAGCTAAAGGAGTCATAACCTCCAAACCAGTATTATGTGAAATGCTGAAAGATGTTCTTTAAGAAGAGGAAGAAGAAAAAGGTAAAAATAAAAATTATGAACAACAAATACACATCTATCAACAAATGAATATAAAAATCAAGTGAATTGAAAATCTGATGAACGGGATAAACTAGTGAATATAACAGAATCATGGGCATAGAGAGGAAATGGACTGACAATTCTTGGGGAGAAAAGGAGTGTGTGAGGTGCAGCAAGAGACTAGATAAAAATGCACCTATGGGAGAGGACAGTGGGCTGGGTGGAGGGGAGCTATAGGGGGGAAGGGGGAAATAATGCAATTAATAAATTGAACGATAAAGATTAAATTTTTTTTTTTTAAGAAAGAAAATACAGGTTTAGCCCTGACCAGTTTGGCTTAATCGATAGAGCGTCGGTCTGTGGACTTAATGGTTCTGAGTTTGATTTCAATCAGGGGCATGTACCTTGGTTGCAGGCATATCCCCAGTAGGGGGTCTGCAAGAGGCAGCTGATCAGTGTTTCTCTCTGGATGTTTTTAACTCTATCCCTCTCCTTTCTTTCCTCAATAAAAATCAATAAAAATTTTAAAAATAAAAATGAGAAGACTAGTATAAAATATTTCTATGATATTGAGGAAGCAAAGACCTTGCTAAATTAAAAGCAAAGAAAGAAAACAAAAACAAAACAATGTTTCTTATCAAATACCAATAAGCAAGAGTCATACACCAAACTACGAAATAATATTCACAACAGATGACAAAAAAAAATACAGGTTTATAAAAGTGCTTATATAAAACAAAGCTAAACCTATTAGGAAAATATCAGCCCGGCCGAGACCGGTTTGGCTCAGTGGATAGAGCGTCGGACTGCGGACTGAAGGGTCCCGGGTTTGATTCCGGCAAGGGCATGTACCTTGGCTGCGGTCACATCCACAGTAGGGGGCGTGCAAGAGGCAGCTGATTGATGTCTCTCTCTCATCGATGTTTCTGACTTTCCCTCCCTTCTGCTCTGTAAAAAATGAATAAAAAATATTTTTTAAAAGGAAAATATCATTTCAAAATACATTTCTAAGGCAAAAGGCATTATTGTGTGTAATGATGAGAGGAGTAATTCACCAGGAAGAAATAATAATCTTGCCCCTGTATTTCCAAATAACATCAAAATATATAAAGCAAGATTTACAGACAAAAATTAAGTGAATTATCTACAGATAGAGCAGGAAGTTTTATAGGAAATTTTCTTCAAATGACAATAAACAATGAAACTACCACTGCCAACAACAACCAAATTAAAGGTCTAGAATATTTGAACAAGCATTAATAGACTGGATATTTTAGATATATTTAAACTTTACTCTAAAAAATAAAATGTTGATGTTCCTTTCAAGCAGATGTGAAACATTTGTAGAAACCATATATTAAACTACAAAGGGATGACTCCACAAATATCCAGTTATATCATACTGGCTATATTTTTTTACTACATTGCATGCAGTATATAGAAAACGTATTTGATTTCCCAAGTTTTCTTAAAAGTGGTGTTAATAGAATAATATTTAAATGAAATAATAGCTAAAACTTTTATTGAACACTTTTTGTGAGCCAGACATAGTGCTGAATGTTTTGCATATGTTACTCTATTTACATCCTTTCAGTAGCCCAGTATTCCTGGGAATTATAAGATACTGTTCTCATGTTTAATAATTTAAAAAATTTAGACTTAAAAATGTTATTTTGCCCTAGTGCTGCTGTTGGAGAAACCTCTGTTTTTTAATATTGCACTGTTACAACCCCTCATCTTTTAAGAACACCTCTATTATTGTAAAATATACGTAGGTAGAGAAATTTTACATTAAAGAATTATTATTAAAATTTAGAATTATTACTAAGATTGGTATTGTAATACCAATAGGTCAAGAAATAGAACTTTGCCAGCCACTGCAGAAGCGTTTTATGTGCCCCATTCCAGTCATAACTCCATCCTTCACTCCCCACCACACACATACAACACACACACCAAAAAGAAGCATTCATACGATGAGCATTTTCTGGTCTTTTTTAAAGTAATTTTAATGCCCAAGTGTACCTTAAACAGAATGCTTTAGTTTTGCTTATTTTTTCCCCACTGATTTCCCATGCAATTTATTTGTTGATGAAAATGGTACTCTATAGTTTGACCTTATGGAGTTTCTTACAGGTTTAATCAGATTCAGATTTGATGTTGTATCAAAGCTTGAGAGATGGTGATACGTTCTTTCATTCGAAGATATATAATGCCTGGTTGTTATTCTCTTGTGATATTATGGACCTATTGATACTCAGTGATTAAATCCAGTAACTCTTTTAGAGTATGCAAATTATTTCTAAATTTTCTTATTTCTTTTTTTATTTATTGCTAGACTATTTCTGTAGAGAAGCTTCCCCTCATTTCTTACTTAGTTACTTGGTGGTTCGGTTTATATAAGAAAGGAAGAAAAATATTTGATTACTTCCTATTATTTTCCAATTTTCAGAAGATGAGTTGGTTTTTCAATAGCATCTTTGAAAGTAACCTTTTTTTTTTTTTAAGTATCATTATAAACTCGGATTTAAATATATCTCTCTTAGTTCGTCCCATTTTTTCATGCACTGGAGGGGGATCCATCAGCCCGGCCTGCCCCTCTTGACAGTCCAGGAACCCTCAGGGGCAAGAGGCGACTGGGCAATCAGGGGAAGGCAAACCCCATCACATCTCTGCTCTTGCCACTGCCAGCAGCACAAGCCTTGGCCGACCCTGGTTACCTGAGCCTCAGGCAGTCCTGGGCGGCTGGGCAGCTGCCATCTAAGGCTTGCCTGCACCTTAGGCTGGCCTTGGGGCTGAGGGGACTGGAGTACTCCATAGGCAGGCATGTGGGCCCGGCCTTGCCAAAAGCCTGCTGCCCCGGCGGGTCTGAGGAGACTGGGCACCACCATCTTGTGGCTATGGTCGCTGCCATCTTTTGAGGGTGTGGCAGTCAATTAGCATATTCCCTCCTTATTGGCTGTGGGTGCTGCCATCTTAGCGATGGTGTGAGAGTCAATTAGCATATTCCCTCTTTATTAGATAGGATGATGCTCAAATTGTCTCATCTTTGGCCAGTGGTGACTCGCTACATCACGAAGTTTATATTTTAGTAAATATATACACATGTAAGAATATGTATGTATATCTTTAAACCACACACACACAAAACACTGTATATTTTGGTTTTTGAACTGTTTATTAAAGGTAGTTCCTTATCAGTCTATATAGAACTGCTTTATATCTTGTAATTACCACTTAACAGTTTATTGTATAGCTAGGCCATCATTTATTTAATAAACCCTTGTTGATGAACATTATCTTTTAGTATTAGAAACAGTATGTAATAAAAATCTTGGTCCATACTAATTGCCCATATGTGTGAATATAGCTGCAGAATCAATTCCTAGAAATGGAATTGCTAAGTAATAGTAGCTATTGCCAAATTACTCTTCTTAGAGCAATTAAGAACTCCTTTTCCTTCACATTATCCTTTCATAATACTGTTAAGTGACCAAACTTTATCTTTCATAATTTGTTATGTGAAAAATATCTCATTTTCATTCCTATTAGCATTTCATTTCTAGTTTCTTAATTCTGAATTGTCTGCCCATGTCCTAGCCGTGGCCCAATTTTCTATTGAATTATTGACTTTTTTCTCTGTAGACAAGAAAATTATTACCCATTTGTGTAACATTTGTTGCAGGTTTTTTCCTAATTGTGTTGCTTCTTTTAACTGTTTATGGTGTTAATTTTCCAAGCAGAACTTTTAATCTACACTAACAAAAGAGAAAGATGCAAATTCACTGTACCTTCGTGACGACCACCAGCCAATCAGGAGTGTGTAGGCAAATTAACCCAACGAATATGGCAGGTTAATTTGCATATGTGGATCCCTGAGGTGGCGGCGGCCAGGACACTTGTGTCATTGCCATGGCAAAAATACAGGCGTTCTCCACTGCCCCAGCAGCTTCAGGCCTCTAGGCAACATGGAAAGTTGGAAAGGCAGCTCTGGGCCAGAGCGAATGCGGTGCTGGCAGCCAGGGGAGAGAAGGCTCATTCTTGCACAAATCTTTGTGCATCAGGCCTCTAGTGTTTTATATATTAGTCAAATGTATTAGTTATTTAAAACAATCTAACTTAGAAAAGAGTTTTCCCCCTGATTCTTTCCAGAATAAGTGCCAACTTACTGTCCTGTCTCCTCCTAATTTTTAATCTGTATTTCTTACAAATAAGGATATTATTCTAAACTAGAGTCCCAGTGCATGAAATTTGTGTTGGGGGTTGGAGGGGGTTTGTCCCAACTGTTCGCTTGCCTGCCTTTCTGATTGTCCCTAACTGCTTATGCCTGCCAGCCTGATCAACCCCTAACCACTTCCCTGCCAGCCTGATTGATGTCTTAACTGCTTCCCTGCCAGCCTGTTGCCCCCAACTTCCCTCCTCTGCCAGCCTGGTCACCCCCAACTGCCCTCCCTGCAGGCTTGATCGCCCCCAACTACCCTCCTTTGCAGGCCTGGTTCCTTCCAACTGCCCTCTCCTGCTGGCCATATTGTGGTGGCCATCTTGTGTCCACATGGGGGCAGGATCTTTAACCACATGGGAGCAGCCATCTTGTGTGTTAGAGTGATGGTCAATCTGCATTACTCTTTTATTAGATAGGATAGAGGCCTGGTGCTTGGATGGGGGTCAGCTGGTTTGCCCTGAAGAGTGTCCTAGATCAGGGTGGGGATTCCCTTGGGGCGTGGGGTGGCCTGGGAGAGGGGCCTATGGTGGTTTGCAGGCCGGCCACACTCCCCAGTGACCCAAGGGGAGGCCCTGGGATCTGGGATTAATTTATGTTCTACAATTGAAACTTTGTAGCCTGGAGCGGAGCCAAGCCTTCTGCTCGCTTCATGGCAACAGCCATTTCTGTTGGGACATTTACCTTCTATAATTGAAACATTGTAGTTTGGAGTGGAAGCCTAGGCCAGCCAGAACTGCAGAAGCTTGACTTCCTCCATCTCCCGGGCAAACCTAACCTCTGCTCTCTCCAGCTCTGTGGCTGCCACCATTTCTGTTGGGATACATCTTCTATAATTGAAACTTAATGGCAAGGGCAGGCGGAAAGCTTGGCTTCCTCCATTGCCGGGGAAACCTAAGCCTCCCTCCTGCTCTCAGTGGCCACAGCCATCTTGTTTGGGGTTTATTTGCTCCTGATTGTCTGGTGAGTGTGGCTTGATCGGAGGTATGGTCAATTTGCATATTACTCTTATTAGATAGGATTAGGATAAGTACACTGTAGCTATAAAAGTCAGAAAGTTATCATTGACACATTATTGTCTTCTAATCTTTAGACCCCGCATTTAAGTCTCACTGTTGGTCCTAATAACCACATTTCAGCAAAAGGATCTAGCTCAGAACCTCACATTGCATTTAGTTGCCGTATCTCTTTAGTATTCTTCAGTTGGGCACTGTTCTTCAGACTTTCCTTGACTTTCATAACTTAGACAGTTTTGAAGATTACTCAAAACAAATTAGAACAAATTTTGTTTGTCTAATGTTTCCTCACAATTTGATTTAGGTTATGCTGCAGAATATAGCTGCTATTGGGTGGCACACTGTTTCAGTTTGTCCTCCTAATGATGATATTCATTTTGATCACTTGATTAAGATACTATCTGATTGACATCTCTACTATAGTTACTGTTTTCCCCTTTCTAAAGTTTTTTTTAGTATCATTCTGATTATCAAACTTTTTATTTATTCATTTATTTATAGCAGTATGAACTTATGGGTTGCTGTTCATTCAGTGATTATAATTCCTTTACTATCATGAATTTTGATGCTCAACATAATTTTGTTAGTAGGTGAGTATTCAGACTGACTTCTGTGTCCTTTTGACATGTCCTCATCATTCTTTTAGCATTCTTATTTCTACCACAAGGTATTTCAGGTTCATCTTGTATTTCCCCCAATCTGGAATCTGCCATTTCTCCAAGGAACCTTTATTTCTTTTATAGTAAATGTTATTCAGCCCTTTCCAGTTTGACTCAGTGGATAGCGTGTCGGCCTGTGGACCGAAGGGTCCCAGGTTCATTTTCAGTCAGGGTACGTACCTGGCTTTCAGGCTCTTCTCGGCCCACTTCCTGGCCGGGGCTCATGCAGGAGGCAACCAATCAATGTGTTTCTCTCTCAGTATTTCTCTCTGTCTTTCCCTCTCCCACTGTCTCTAAAAAATAAAAAATAAATTAATGGGAAAATATCCCTGGGTGAGGATTAAAAAGAAGAAGAAGTCCTAGTCAATTTGGCTCAGTAGATAGAGCGTTTGCTTCTAGACTGAAGGGTCCTGGGTTTGATTCCTGTCAAGGTCACATGCCCAGGTTGTGGGCTCAATCCCCAATAAGGGGAATGCAGTAGGCAGCTGACCAATGAATCTTTCTCATCATTAATGTTTGTATCTGTCTCTTCCTCTCTGAAATCAATAAAAATATTTCTTTAAAAAAAAAAAGAAGAAAAAGAAAATGCTATTCAGAAGCCAAGCTCCAAATGCTACTCATGTTCATTGGTATTGGAGTGTCACTGCTTCTAGGTTCTCTCTCTCGGTGGACAGAGCTAGGGAATGTATATACGTACACACATCCAAACACATCTAAAATCATTTCTATATCTATTAAAAATCATTAGTTCTATGTTGATACCTTTCATTCTAGTCTAACAACATAGATTTTATTCTAGTTTTTTCTCTTTATATTTCAACTCTCCTCTCTGATAGAAGATATCTAGCTTCCATTACCTTATTTATCTGCTTAGTTCCTATATTGTGTATAACCAGTCTTCCAGGTCTACATACCCACTGCTCTGTGACACCCTTTTCACACTGCTGTGTCTGACTCTTCATTCCAGGGCCACCCTACCATCCATGTAGACTTCTTTTTCCCCCCTCTTGAACTCCAACACCCTGTGCCAGACCACTCTCTTTGTGGATGCTCTTTTCATCCTTGGTATCTGATATTTTATACCAAGCTGTTCCTCTGTCAGCATCGTCTTCACTCACCTGGCTTTAACTCTGACACCCCTTGCCTGGTCGCCCTTCCCATCCCTCTTGGGCTCTAACCATGACTCACTCCCCTTCTCTCAAGCCCCTCACCAAGTGAACACCCTCTCACCTGTTGTTGTTGTTTTTTTAATGCCTTCCAAGTTTTATGTCATAACCTTAAAGAACTTCTGTAATGTAATAAAAAAATTATTTTCTATTTTCTTGTAATTTTGTTTCCTTTTTTGTATTTAAATATTTGGTGTATTTTGGAACTTATTTTGAAATAAATAAAATAAAAAGCCAACATTTCATTCAGATGGTTATCTAATTAGCTGGAATTTATATAAAAGTTGTATTTCCCACTACCACCACCATAAAAAACAATGTTTAGAAAGTTTTTAAAAAGTTAACTGCAGACCTACCTGATTTGGCTCGGTGGATCAAGTGTCAGCCTGCGGACTGAAAGGTCCGAGTTCGATTCTGATCAAGGGTACATGCCCAGGTTGCATGCTCAATCCCCAGTAGGAGGTATGCAAGAAGCAACTGATCAATGATTGCCTCTCATTTATGTTTCTATCTCTCTCCTCTCTGAAATCAATAAAAATATATTTAAAAATAAAAAAGTTTACTGCATCCATAAGAGCTCTTTTTTTAAATAGATATTATTTTTCATATTGCTTTTGTTTATAACAGATGATGATGTACCTGCAGATATGGTTGCAGAAGAATCAGGTCCTGGTGCACAAAACAGTCCTTACCAGCTTCGTAGAAAAAGTCTTTTGCCGAAAAGAACAGCGTGTCCTACAAAGAGCAGTATGGAGGTAAATTAACTGTCACTGCTTTTCTTTTTGTAATGCAAGAATTATCAGGAAACAAAAAAGGAAAAGGAATGTCATCATTTTTTAGAAGTAAATAAAAATATTTGCTTAATTAGTTTTAATTTTGTTTTTGAAGGGTGCCTCAACTTCAACGACAGAAAACTTTGGTCATCGTGCAAAACGTGCAAGAGTATCTGGAAAATCACAAGATCTGGCAGGTATTTCCTATGGGAAAACTAAGGAACAGGGTCAAGTAACTTTATTTTGTTTGATACCAAAATATTAAAATTAAATGTGATTTATTATTATATTTGGGATTGAGAAAGGGATTGTTATAGAACTAGAGGCCCAATATATGGATTTATGAACCAGTGGGGTCCCTCAATGTGGCCTGTGGGGATTGGGCCGAAACCCGCAGTCCTACACTGCCTGCCACTCCTGCCTGTCGTTCCCGCTCATCCCAGCCCCACTGTGCCTGCCGCTATGGGCTTGTGCCCAGTCAGTCCCGATTGGGAGAGGCTCGTGCTGCCACAGCAGCACTTGCCAGCCATGAACCCTGCTTCTGGCACCTGTCAGTCAGCTGAGCAGTGCTCCTGCTGTGGGAGTACACTGACCACCAGGAGGCAGCTCTGGTCGTTTGGTCACTTAGGCTTTTATATATATAGATAAACGTTACAACTCTGACTTCTTCCTCTTTGACTTCATTACATAAAAACACCTTGTGTTGCCCTAGCTGGTTTGGCTCAGTGGACAGAGTGTCAGCCTGCAGACTGAAGGGGTCCCAGGTTCGATTCCAGTCATTGGCACATGCTCAGGTTGTGGGCTCAATCCCCAGTAGGGGCATTCAGGAGGCAGCTGATGAGTGGTTCCCACTCATCATTGATGTTTCTATCTCTCCCTCTCCCTTCCTATCTGAAATCAATAAAAATATATTTTAAAAATAAAAACACCTTGTGGCTCAGACGGTTTGGCTCAGTGAATATAGAGCGTCTGCCTGTGGACTGAAAGGTCCCAGGTTCAGTTTTCGTCAAGGGCCTTTTTCCCAGGTTGCAGGTTCGATCTCCAGTAGGGGGTAAGCAGAAGGCAGCCAATCAATGATTCTCTGTCATCATTGATATTTCTATCTCTCTCTCCCTCTCCCTTCCTCTCTGAAATCAATAAAAATGTATTTTAAAAAAATAAAATATGAGAGAACCAAGATGGCGGCATAGGTAAAACACCTATCTTGCCGTCATGCACAGCAATTTTAAAACTACAACTTAACGAAAGAAAAAACACCGTCCAGAATCACCAGAAAGCTGGCTGAGTGAAAATTCCACAAATAAAAGTGAAGATAAGACACTGACTCAGAGGAGCGGCAGCAGACAGCGTTGAAGATTCGCACGGAGAGAGGTTTGGAGCGCGCGCGCCAGTGGATAGGGCGAGCAGCTGAAAACCAGCCAGTTTTCTCGAACTGGGGAGACAAACACGTCCCACTGGACTGATTCTCCAGCTCTGGGCGAAGTCCAGGGAACCCACTATCATATGGGGTGAAAACTGGACAGTGGGAGGGCACGCCAAAGCTCAGGTGCTGCAGGGGTCTGCTGGCTTGCGGAGAAGGCGAGCTTGCGTGTGAACTTGGGAACAGCGCAGCTGCGTGACCACGTAGAGAGCACTCACGACTTGCTCTCTCATTCGGAAAACTGAGACTGCTTTGTTTTACGACCCTGGGTGAGACATTGGGTGTGCAGACTCATTTGGGGAGAATCTAAATTCCCCGACAGCTGGTAGAGCTTGGCAGGGGCTCTCTCTCAGAGGTGATGGCAGCCATTGCCCCCGGCACAGAGTCCCTGGGGCCGCATAGGGCGGAGCTAACGCTGTCTGCTTGGCCCGGAGACTCTGCCCATCCAACCTGAGCACAGCTGAGCTTCACAGACAATTGGCCTGGAGGTCAACCCCTCCAAGTGCTAACAATGATTAACCTGAGCTTAACTTCAGCAAGACTGTGCAACCCATATTCACCTCAGGTAACTGGGGAGGCTGAGCCACTGTCCCTAGTAGGACGTCTACCACACAAAGCTAATTGACCAACTCAGGGAAGCAGCCACCATGCAGAGACATGGAAAGAAATCAGATGTGAAAGAAATGGAGGGAAAAAAACGACTGGACATGGAATTCAAAACCACGGTTATAGGGCTTCTCAGGAGGTTCCTACAAAAGGTCGAGACCTATAAGGAAATAAGCAAGACCGACAAGGAAATGAATGAGTCCTACAAGGAAATGAACGAGACCCTCAAGGATATGAACAAGACCTGCAAGGAAATGATCAAGACCAACGTGGAAATCATCAAGACCAACGTGGAAATGAATGAGTCCTACAAGGAAATGAACGAGACCCTCAAGGATATGAAGGAGACTCTCAAAGATATGAAAAAGGACCAACCAGAAATTAAGCATACACTGATTGAAATAAAAAATATTATACAAAGACCTAAAAGTGCTCTGGAGCACCCCAAGAACCAAGTTAAAGATTTGAAATACAAAGAGGTAAAATCCACTCAGCTGAAAAAGCAAGAAACCAAAAGAATCCAAAAAATTGAAGATAGTGTAAGGGGCCTCTGGGACAACCTCAAGCATACCAACATACGAATTATAGGGCTGCCAGAAAAAGAGAGAGCAAGACAATGAAAACCTATTTGAAGAAATAGTGACCGAAAACTTCCCACACCTGGTGAAAGAAATTGACTTAGGAGTCCAACAAGCGCACTGAACCCCAATATATAGGAACCCTAAGAGGACCACACCAAGGCACATCATAATTAAAATGCCAAGAGCAAAAGACAGAGAATATTAAAAGCAGCAAGAGAAAAACAGTTACCTCTAAGGGAGCACCCATACGATTGTCAGTGGATTTCTCAACAGAAATGATGCAGGCCAGATGGGAGTGGCAAGAAATATCCAAAGTGATGAACAGCAAGAATCTACAACCAATATTACTCTATCCAGCAAAGCTATCATTCAGAATTGAAGGTCAGATAAAGTGCTTCGCAGACAAGAAAAAACTAAAGGAGTTCATCACCACCAAACCAATACTATATGAAATGCTGAAAGATATTCTTTAAGAAAAGGAAGAAGAAAAAGATAAAAGTGTAAATTAGGAACAACAAATATACATCTATCAACAAATGAATCTAAAAATCAAGTGAATTAAAATTCTGATGAACAGGATAAACTGGTGAATGTAACAGAATCCCGGACATAGAGAGGGAATGGACTGACAACTCTTGGGGAGAAAGGGGGTGTGGGAAGTGCAGCAAGAGACTAGACAAAAATCGTGCAACTATGGGAGAGGATAGTGGAGGGGGGTGAGGGTGGAGGGTGGGATGGGTACCAGGTGGAGGGGAGCTATAGGTGAAAAAAAAGGGGAAACAATGTAATTAATAAACTGAACAATAAAGATAGATAGATAGATAGATAGATAGATAGATAGAATAAAAAATAAAAAATAAAATATGCCTTGTGCCCTGGCCAGTGTGTTAAAGTGGTTAGAGCATTGGCCTGCCCACAGAAGGATTGGATTCCCAGTCAAGGGTGCACATACTTGGATTGCAGGTTCAATCCCATCGGGGTTGTATGAGAGGCAACCAATTGATGTGTCTCTTTCACATTGATGTCTCTCTCCCTCCTTCCCTACCTTCTACTTTCTCTAAGGGGGAGGAGGGGAATCAATGGGAATAAAACATCCTCAGGTGAGAACTAAGCCAAAGAGAATACTTAATGTCAAGATAAGCAAAAATAAGTCTCATCTATGAAAGAAAATTATTTATAAAATGATTATTGCTCTAGCCAGTTTGGCTCAGTGGAAGGAGCATCTGCCTGTGGACTGAAGGGTCCCAGGTTTGATTCTTGCCTGGGTTGCAGGCTCAATCCCCATTGTGGAGGTTGCAGGAAGCAGCCAATCATTGATATTCTCTCATCGTTAATGTTTCTCTCTCCTCCATTCCTCTCTGAAATAATAAAGGTATATTTTTTAAAAAAAAAAGATTTGTCATCACAAAATAAAAGCTATTTGTTAGATAAATTGAAAGTTATGCTGTTTATTTATTTTACTTTGGATATGTTCTTCACCCAAGGATACGTTTTTATTGGTTTGGGGGGGGGGGGGACAGAAAAACATTGGTTGGCTGTTCACCGTACGTGTCCTAACCTAGAGTCAAGCCCACCATCCTTCTGTGCACAGGACATCCTTCCAGCCAACTGAGCTACACTGGCCAGAGCGAAAATTATGCTTTTTAAATAGTGGGGAAGTCATTACTAACACGATAAGTTGTTTTTATTTTATTTGTTAATCTCTTTATAGCAGCACCTGCTGAACAGTATCTTCAGGAGAAACTGCCAGATGAAGTGGTTCTAAAAATCTTCTCTTACTTGCTGGAACAGGATCTTTGTAGAGCAGCTTGTGTGTGTAAACGCTTCAGTGAGCTTGCTAATGATCCAATTTTGTGGTAAGTGAAATTTTATTTCTTATTATCTTGAGATATATTATTTGGTGCCCAAAATGCTTGAAATGTTAGGGAGGTTGAAGTATTGATTATAATTAAATAAGAATAAAATGAGATTGCTTGTAAATTTTAAGTTACCTGTTTATCACAAATGTCAGTTGTCACTTTAAGTGATATTTATAACACAATAAAGTACTTTCTCTGCTGTTTATCAGTTAATGGCAACTCAGTGTGTAAAATGTTTTTCATTTTATTGCTTTTAAAAAACAGAACTAAGCCCTGCCAGTGGGCTCAATGGTTAAACATCAAACCTATAAACCAGGAGATCATGATTCAATTCCCTTGTCTGGGCATATGCCCAGGATGTAAACTTGATCCCCAGTATAAGGCATACAGGAGGCAGTCGATCAATGATTCTCTCTCATCATTGATATTTTCTGTCTCTTCCTCTCCCTTCTTCTCTGAAATCAATATAAATATATATATATTTTTTTGCAAACACAGAACTAAGGCTCCTGGCCAGTTTGGCCCGGTAGATATAGTGTCGGCCTGTGGACTAAAGGGTCCCAGGTTTCATTCCAGTCAGGGGCACGTGCTTGGATTGCAGGCACGATCCCCGGTAGGGGCGAACAGGAGGCAGCTAATAGGTGATTCTCTCTCATCCTTGATGTTTCTCTCTTTTTCCTTCTTTCTTTCTCTCTAAAATCAACAAAAATATATATTTTTTAAAAAACACAGAACTAAGTCTAATTTAAAACAGCTAATTAAATTTGATAGTTTAGTGAAAATATGAATTTTATATATCACTTTTGGAAAATACTTGCATAGTTATATTTATGACCTTGAAATAAGCATGCCCTTTGATCCAGTAATTCCACTTCTGAAAATTTTTTGCCTTATGTACACATTTTTTTAAATGTCATAGTTAATAGTGGGAGGGAATTGGAAATTAGATCTAGCAGTAAGGAAATGGACTTAAGTGAGCATAATATAATGTCTGCTTGGAGGGTTGCGGTATAGTCATGAAAAGTGATTTTTACAGTTTTTGATAGCATGAGAAAATGCTGTGTTGTAAAAAGTGAAAAGTGCCCTGGCTGGGTAGTTCAGTTGATTAGATATATCCGATATATCAAGATTGCAGGTTCAATCCCCAGTCAGTCACATACATGAAACAACCAATGAATGCATTAATGGGTGGAGCAGCAAATCAGTGGGGGGTTTTTTCTCTCTCTCCCACCCCTCCTCTTCTTTCTGTCTCCTTTCTTTCTCTAAAACCAATAAATAAAAAGTGAAAAGAGCAGGATATAACGTTTTGTTTTTATATGCTATATAAATCAAAACTCTAATAAATGAAACTAGATAAAAATGGCTGAAAGGAAATATAGTCACCTGTTAATAATAATTTATTGAAAGTATAGGTTATCTCCTTTCTTTGTACTTTTCTATGTTTTGCAATAGTTAATATGGTGCTAAAGGTAAACTATTTTAGTCCTCAAATAATTTTTTGTAGTTATTTAAAAGGCTACTTATGAATGAATAACTCTTTCATTCCTTTCCCACCTTAAGGAAACGATTATATATGGAAGTATTTGAATATACCCGTCCTATGATGCATCCTGAACCTGGCAAATTCTACCAGATTAATCCAGAAGAATATGAACATCCAAATCCTTGGAAAGAGAGTTTCCAGCAGTTGGTATGAAGTATAAATAGAAAATATTGGCTTATGTATATTATATATTTGGGAGATAAAATTTCCTTTATAAAAAAGTTAAACTCATGCACGGAGATATTTATATTGTCTGTCATACAAACCTATCTTGTGAACCTTATGAAAAGGGGGAATGTTCCAGGTATTCCATGACTTATTGAGAGAGACATTTTGCTGTACTCACAATGACAGGTGTAATGACCCAGATGAAGTAATAGATACTACAAAGGAATATTTATCACTGAGTAGACACAGACATTTAACCTAACATCAAATAAAATAAGGGTTTTTGTTTTTCTTACTGATTTCAGAGAGGGAGAAAAATAGAGAAATATCAATAATGAGAGAAAATCATTGATTGCCTCCTACACAACCCCCACTGGGAATCAAGCCCAAAATCCAAGCATGAGTCCTGACTAGGAATCGAACCATGACCTCCTTCCTGGTTCATAGGTCAACGCTCAACCACTGAGCCACCCCAGTCGAGCTAATGAAGTTTGTTGGTGTGGGTTTTTTATAATTAATTTCAAGAATAGGTTTCAAGCCAGTGCACATTTATCAACCAACAAAACACTGAACAATTTCACTGCTGACATAATAATCTAAACGTTGACAGTAAACATTAGTAGACTAGAAGCAGTTATACTTTCTATGTGTCTGTTTGAACTTTTATTTAAATTATTGGTATTCAATAGTTTTAAAGTTTTAGCATAATTTTTATGTAGTCTTTTACAAATGCCTCTCAAATAGGATGACTTTGCTCCATGGGGGACATTTAACAACTTCTGGAGATGTTTTTACTTATTGCTGAAGAAGAGGATGCTTCTGGTAGCTACTGGGTAGAGACCAACAATGCTGCTAAGCATTCTACAATGCACAGGACAGTCCCCACAACAAAGGAACCGTCTGTTCCAAAGTATTAGTGGTGTGCTGAGATTGAGAATCCTTGTCCTTTCTTACTGAATAATATAAATCCTGGAACACCTTTTACATTGCACTATGCAATAGAAAATTAGTTGAAATAATTGATTTTTATATATATTTTATTTAAAATATACAGTACAAAATTAGTTTAAAATGTAATGTCCTTTTCTTTTCTTTTCTTTTTGGATATTAAGTATAAAGGTGCACATGTAAAGCCAGGATTTGCTGAACATTTCTACAGTAACCCTGCAAGATATAAAGGAAGAGAAAATATGTTGGTATGTTCAATCTGTGTTTTTATGGGATTTAAAATGGTAATTTTTCAGTTCTATATTGACACTTATTTTTTTCTAGTATTATGATACAATTGAAGATGCCCTTGGTGGGGTACAAGAAGCTCATTTTGATGGACTTATCTTTGTTCATTCTGGAATATATACTGATGAATGGATATATATTGAATCTCCAATCACCATGATTGGTGCAGGTATTTTGAAATGCATTTTTATTAGAATTTTACCAATTTTATTCACATAATGAGTTTATTAAAATGCTAGTGATTTAAAATGTAGGTAACTTTGATAATACCTTAATGTCAGGAAAGAATAAGCATTAAATATCATGTATATTTATGTGATAGAAATGAAAGCATGAGAGTTCAGAAATTGTGGAGATGTCTTATTCTTTTTAAGATGTATATATTTCTCGCCCAGCTGGCATGGCTCAGTGATTGAGCATTCACCTATGAACCCCAGTAGGTCACAATTTGATTCCCATTCAGAGCATATGCCTGAGTTGTGGGCTTGATCCCCAGTGTGAGGCATGTAAGAGGCAGCCAATCAGTAATTTGCTTTCATCATTGATGTTTCAGTCTTTCTCCCTCCCCCTCCCTCTCTGAAATCAATAAAAATATTTTCTCTTTATTTTTTTAATCTTTATTGTTCAGTTTATTAATTACATTGTTCCCCCTTTTTATCCCCCTATAGCTCCCCTCCACCCTGTACCCATCCCACCCTACGCCCTGACCTCCCCTCCCGACTGTCCTCTCCCATTGTTGCAAGATTTTTGTCCAGTCTCTTCCTGCACTTCCCACCTCCCTTTTCTCCCCAAGGAATTGTCAGTCCATTTCCTCTCTATGTCCATGATTCTGTTATATTCACCAGTTTATCTTGTTATCAGATTATTAATTCACTGGATTTTTAGATTCATTTGTTGATAGATGTGTATTTGTTGTTCATAATGTATATTTTTACCTTTTTCTTCTTCCTCTTCTTAAAGAATGTCTTTCAGCATTTCATATAATATTGGTTTGGAGGTTATGACTCCTTTAGCTTTTTCTTATCTGCAAAGCACTTTATCTGACCTTCAATTCTGAATGATAGCTTTGCTGGATAGAGTAATCTTGGTTGTAGATTCTTGCTATTCATCACTGAATATTTCTTGCCACTCCCGTCTGGCCTGCATTGTTTCTGTTGAGAAATCCGCTAACAATCATATGGGTGCTCCCTTATAGGTAACTAACTGTTTTTCTCTTGCTGCTTTGCTCTTTATCTTTTGCTCTTGGCATTCTAATTATGATGTGTCTTGGTGTGGTCCTCTTTAGATTCCTATATTTTGGGGTTCAGTGTACTTCTTGGGCTTTTAAGTCAGTTTCTTTCACCACGTGGGGGAAGTTTTCAGTCACTATTTCTTCAAGTAGGTTTTCATTACCTTGCTGTCTCTCTTTTTCTGGCACCCCTATAATTCGGATTTTGGCATGCTTGAGGTTGTCCCAGAGGCCCCTTATACTATCTTCAATTATCTGGATTCTTTTTTGTTTCTTGCTTTTCCAGCTGAGTGGATTTTGCTTCTTTGTATTTCAAATCTTTGACTTGGTTCTTGCAGCCCTCTGGACTGCTTTTAGGACTTTGTGTAATATTTTTTTATTTCAGTCAGTGTATGCTTGATTTCTAGTTGGTCCTTTTTCATATCCTTGAGGGTCTCGTTCATATCCTCATAGGTCTTGTTAATTTTCTTGTAGGTCTCATTCATTTCCTCGTAGGTCTCGTTCATTTCCTCGTAGGTCTTGTTCATTTCCTTGTAGGTCTTGTTCATTTCCTCGTAGTTCTCATTAAATTCATCGGCCTTTTCTAAGAGCCTCTTGAGAAACCTTATTACTGTGGTTTTGAACTCTATGTCCAGTTGTCTTTTTTCCTCCATTTCTTTCACACCTGATTTCTTTCCATTTCTCTGCATTATGGCTGCTTTCCTGAGCTGGTCGATTAGCTTTGCGTGGTAGATGTCCTCTAAGGGACAGTGGCTCAGCCTCCCCAGTTACCTGAGGTGGACACTCTTACTGCAATCCTTTATGGGTTGTACAGTATTTTTGAATTTAAGCCCAGTTTGTTGTTAGCCCTAGGAGGGTTTGACCTCCAGGCCAATTGGCTGTGAAGGGAAACTGTGTTCGTGTGGATGGGTGGAGTCTCTGAGCCGAGCAGGCAGCGTCAGCGTCAGCTACGCCCTATGCAGCGTGCGGGTCTCTGTGTTGGGTGGTAATGGCTGCAGGCACCTCCAAGAGAAAGCCGCCGCTGGTCTCCACCCATTGCCAGACAACTCTGCCTCTCCCCAAATGAGTCTGCACACCGAAAATCTCGCCCAGGGTTGTAAAACAAAGCAGTCCGGTGGTCTCCCGAACCAGGGAGCAAGTCACGTGTCTGTGCTGTCATGTACTTTACATGCAAACAGTTGTTCCAAGCTACGCGCTCTCTCCTCAAACTCGGAGAGAGCTGCGCCTGGCTTTTAGGGTGCGGACCTGGGACCTCGGACCTCGGCTGGCACTGGGGAATCTATGCAGTGGGACGTCTTCGCCCTCCCAATTGGAGAAATCCAGCCGGGATTGTTGCTGCCAGCCCTACAGCCTGCGTGCACCCCATGGCTCCGAACCTCTTTCTGGGCGTATCTTCAGGGCTGCGCTCCGCCACTCTTCTGAGTCTCCATGTCCCACCTTTACTTTTATTTGTGGAATTTTCACTCAGCCAGCTTTCTGGTGATTCTGGATGCTGTTTGTTTTGTTGTTATGTTGTAGTTTTTGAATTGTTGCGCAGGGCAGCACAATAGGTGTTTACCTATGCCGCCATCTTGGTTCCTCCCAAAATATTTTCTTTTTAAGTAAATGTTTCTTGGTCACTACTTTGTCCAACTGCCTTAATCATTAAAGAAAAATGTTTGTTAGTTTTATCTTAAATTTTTTTGGACTATATAAAAGCTGCTTTAATGCTCAAGTTTCTAAGAATAGATATAATAAAATATTTAGTGAGCACTGATCAGTCATTTGAAATTTATGCTATTTTTTTTTTTTAAGAGAGGAAGAATAGGACAGAAGGGAGGAGGAGGAGGAGGGAGGGAGAGGAGAGAGAGAGCAGTGAAGAGAGAGAGAGAGATATCAATGATGAGAGAGAACCATTGATTGGCTACCTCCTGCACACTCCACAGTGGGGTTTAAGCCCACAACCTGGGTATGTGACCTGACCAGGAATCAAACCATGACCTCTTAATTCATAGGTCAGTGTTCAACCACTGAGCCACACCAGCTGGGCTCTCTCTTGATTTTTTAGGGATATAGTACATAGACTATTTTAAGATGGCTAATAATTATTATTTGTTAATAAAGTTTTCATTTACTGCCCTTTTTGCTTTCCTCCCCCATTTCCATCATGAAGAAACGTGAGGAGGGAGGGTGTAGAAAATTTGTGCCTATAGATTTTTTATTACTTTTCAAATTAAAGCCAGTTTTGGAAATAAGTGTAAATAAATAGGTCTCTTTTGGATAATATAAAGTATATTTTTTAAAGTTATTTTTAAATTTTTCCATTTCATTTGTCTGATAAAGGTAATATGCTTTAAATGTCTTTTCCACAGCACCCGGAAAAGTAGCAGACAAAGTTATAATTGAAAACACTAGAGATTCAACCTTTGTTTTTATGGAAGGTTCTGAGGATGCTTATGTTGGATATATGACAATAAGGGTAAGACATTTTAAGATTTAAAATAATATGTTGAAATCATTAAAGCAATGGTTGTTTATTTAACAAAATTTCTATTTTTCAGTTTAACCCTGATGACAAATCTGCTCAACACCACAATGCACACCACTGCTTAGAGATTACAGTAAATTGTAGTCCTATTATAGATCACTGTATCATCAGAAGTACATGTACAGGTTAGTGTTTCTTTATATTTTGTTGTAAAATGAGTCTGTGTTGTAGCCCAATAGGTTTTTAAGTAAAGTATTTTCCTTACAGTTGGCTCTGCAGTATGTGTTAGTGGTCAAGGAGCATGTCCCACTATCAAGCACTGTAATATCAGCGACTGTGAAAATGTTGGACTTTATATAACAGATCATGCACAGGTATTTTTTTTAACTTTGTGGCTTTATTCTTTTAAAATATTTTTTTCAAGTTTTACTGATGTTCATTTCTGATTATTTGTTTTAGGGAATATATGAAGATAATGAAATTTCCAATAATGCTTTGGCTGGAATTTGGGTTAAAAATCATGGAAACCCAATTATTAGACGGAATCATATTCATCATGGACGTGATGTTGGCGTGTTCACATTTGATCATGGCATGGTAAGAACATTTTTAATAGAAAAGCTGACCTCATATTAGTTAGATTTCAAATAGGTTTCAAGATTTCACCAAATTATTTGTTTCTATTACATGGTATAGGTTTAAAAGCGATTTCAGCATTATATTTTTTAAATCAACATGCAGTATTCTATAAATTCATGGTTCTCACACTATAATAATGTATAAAAGATGGAGCCCTTAGGGAATTGATGTGTCTAATCCAGTAGTTCTGAAATGTAAGTGCGCCGAAAAATCATCCATCCTATATAATAAAAGCCTAATATGCAAATTGACTGAATGCCAGGCCAGCCAAGGCAGGTGCCAGTGGGCAGAGACAGGTGAGCAGTGGGGGCAGCAAGTCAAATGGGGGAGGGGGGGGCCGGCCCAACCCCCCATCGGCCCCCAACAGGAGGAGGAGCTGATGTGGGGACTACAGCAAGTAGCAGCTCAGCTGGAGTTGTGGCGGTGACAATGGCAGCAGTGTGTATAGTACAGGCTCCCAAGCCTCAAGTCCTGACAGAGGGCAGCAGCAGGGAGCCCTGGCAGGTCCAGCCACCACACCTCCATCCCTCCAACTGCTATGGCCGTGCCCAGGGACTGCCAGCCATGATTGTGCCGCCCGATCCCCAAGAAGAGCTGCTGCCGCTGGCTGGCCCCAGGTCTCAGTGGTTTGGGGACCACAAGGAAGGGGAGGAAGAAGCAGTGATGCCCAAGGCTGGCACCTCAGGCAGGAGAGTCCAGCCAGGAGCTGGGTGTGGGGGCTGGGGAAGCAGCGCCCCGGGAACTGGGCTTGAACCCCACCCGACACTGCCAGTTGCCATGGAAACTGCATCCACAGGTAAGATGGCTGGGCGCTGCAGTCCTGAAAATGGTGTTGGAAACCTGGGTCCTCAAACTGCCCCCTCTATGGAGCGCACATCTGCACCTTCCTTGAGTTCCCCATCTTGAGCACCAATCTTCCCTTTGAGCCCCCCAACACACCCCGTGGCCATGCACAAATTTTGTGCGTCAGGCCTCTAGTATATTATAAATCAGAATTTTCAAGGATCAGACCCAGGATACGTATTTGTAATAAGCGTCATTTGTGAGTTTACTACAGGTTGTTTATCAACTACACTTTGAGAAGTAATGGTTATATTATTAATTTGACTTCCATTTTAATTCTCTTAAAAAAATTTTTTAGCTGGTAGAACGTTAGTAAGAGATACAGTGATAATAAAAGATCAGCTATAATATTGTTATGCAGAAGTTAATTAGGCATCTCTATGGATGATATGTTTTAAATACTATCTCATTTTACACAATTTTCTAGGAACAGCCTTTTTGAACTCTCTTAGGGTACAATTTCAAAATAATGTTCTTATATATTCTTTTCATTTAATGTCTAATTTTCATTGAGGTAATTTTCAAGTCCTACTTTACAGCACTGGCAACATCTTTTGTGAATTGGGAGAGAAGGGGGAGGTGACATAGTGGTACATAGGATTATGATGAAGTTTTGTTTCTATTATGTAGTGTTAGTCAAGCAACTTGGGAACATTGGATGCATTTACACAAATTAATCAGTTAACGAAAGAAATTTTTTATTTTCAGCATTTGTACCTAAAACTCTAATGCAGAACTCCTTTTAAAACTGAACGAGACTATGAGGAGTTACCCTTTTATCAAGTTCTGATTCGAACTACTGGTAAATGGTTTCAGACCATTCAATTCTTCAACATTTGTGGGGTAACTGTAACCTGAGAGAAACAGTTCACTTACATTTTGGGTTGTAACTTAGACCTGTTGATAAAAAAGCAGAGTGGAGATGACCATTTGCCCTTTCCAGCTAGCATAAAGAAATTGACATTTTGTTGCAAATTGTACTGTTTTCTCCTAGGAGATGGGAATTGGGGATTTTGAGCAAAGGTTTGGAGGATGTCAAAACATAAGAATCTTGAGACTCTGCCCTCCCTTAGAGACCTGCATTGGTTATAGTTCCTAAATTGTGTCTTATTTTGTAATGGAACTATACTATGCTAGTATTTATTTGCCTGTGTTGCCTTAGCCTGCCCCAGAGTTAACATACTATTCAAGTATCATATTTATGCATGCCCCTGCTCTCAGTCATAAATGATTTGATACCAAGATAATTTTAACCTGGGTAATTTCCCTCATTTATAAAAGATCTATGATGGCTGAGACCGGTTTGGCTCAGTGGATAGAGTGTCGGCCTGCGGACTGGAGGTTCCCGGGTTCGATTCCGGTAAGGGCATGTACCTTGGCTGCGGGCACATCCCCAGTAGGGGGCGTGCAAGAGGCAGCTGATCAATGTCTCTCTCTGATCGATGTTTCTGACTTTCTATCCCTCTCCCTTCCTCTCTGTAAAAAATCAATAAAATATATTTTTTAAATAAATAAATAAATAAAGATCTATGGTGATGTTTACTTACTAAAGTTCATCGTCATCATTTATTCCTCATCACACACCCCATGCAGTATTTTTTATAAATTTGGGTTTGAAATTTTTATATATTTTTTTAATTTTTTTTTATTGATTAAGGTATTACATATGTATCCTCATTCCCATTACCTCTTCCAAATCTCCCCCTCACCACTTATGCCCTCACCTCCCTGGTGTCCATTTCCATTGGTTAGGCTTATATGCATGCATACCAGTCCTTTGGTTGATCTCCTCCCCTTATCCCCACCTTCCCCTACCTTCCCTCTGAGGGTTGACAGTCAGTGTTTCTCTGTCTCTGGATCTGTTTTTGTTCATCAGTTTATGTTGTTCATTATATTCCATGAATGTGTGAGATCATGTGATATTTATCTTTCTTTGACTGGCTTATTTCACTTAGCATAATGCTCTCCAGTTCCATCCATGCTCTAGTTTGAAGCAGCCACTTTTTCCTCCTTTTTCTTCTTCTTCCTCTTCTTAAAGAATACCTTTCAGCATTTCATATAATACTGGTTTGGTGTTGATGAACTCCTTTAGCTTCTTTTTTTTTTATCTTTATTGTTTAGTTTATTAATTACATTTTCCCCCAATAGCTCCCCTCCACCCAGTACCCATCCCACTCTCCGCCCTCACCTCCCTCCCACTGTCCTCTCCCATAGTTGCATGATTTTTGTCCAGTCTCTTGCTGTACTTCACACACCCTTTTTCTCACCAAGAATTATTAGTCCATTCCTTCTCTGTGTCCATGATTCTGTTCTATTCCCCATTTTATCCTGTTCATTAGGTTGTTAATTCACTTGATTTTTATTTATTTATTTATTTATTTATTTATTTATTTATTTATTTATTTTTAGAAAAAGCAGAATCTTTTTCCTTTTTTAAAATATATTTTATTGATTTTTTTACAGAGAGGAAGGGAGAGGGATAGAAAGTCAGAAACTTCGATGAGAGAGAAACATCAATCAGCTGCCTCTTGCACGTCCCTGCTGGGGATGTGCCCGCAGCCAAGATACATGCCCTTGACCAGAATCGGACCTGGGACCTTTCAGTCCGCAGTCTGACGCTCTATCCACTGAGCCAAACCGGTTTCAGCAATTCACTTGATTTTTAGATTCATTTGTTGATAGATGTGTATTTGTTGTTCATAATGTATATTTTTACCTTTTTCTTCTTCCTCTTCTTAAACAATACCTTTCAGCGTTTCATATAGTATTGGTTTGGTGGTGATGAACTCATTTAGCTTTTTCTTATCTGCAAAGCACTTTATCTGACCTTTTATTCTGAATGATAGCTTTGCTGGATAGAGTAATCTTGGTTGTAGATTCTTGCTATTCATAACTGAATATTTCTTGCCACTTCCGTCTGCCCTGCATTGTTTCTGTTGAGAAATCCACTGACAATTGTATTGGTGCTCCCTTACAGGTAACTATTTTTCTCTTGCTGCTTTTAACATTCTCTCTTTATCTTTTGCTCTTGGCATTTTAATTATGATGTGTCTTGATGTGGTCCTCTTTAGATTCCTATATTTTGGGGTTCTGTGCACTTCTTGGGTTTTTAAGTCAATTTCTTTCACCAGGTGGGGGAAGTTTTCAGTCATTATTTCTTCAAATAGGTTTTCATTGTCTTGGTCTCTCTCTTTTTCTGGCACCCCAATAATTCTGATGTTGGTATGCTTGAGATTGTCCCAGAGGCCCCTTATACTATCTTCAATTTTTTGGACTCTTTTGGCTTCTTGCTTTTCCGGCTGAGTGGATTTTGCTTCTTTGTATTTCAAATCTTTGACTTGGTTTTTGCGGTCGTCTGGACTGCTTTTAGGTCTTTGTATAATAGTTTTTGTTTCAGTCAGTGTGTGCTTAATTTCTAGCTGGTCCTTTTTCATATCCTTGTAGGTGTTGTTCATTTCCTTGTAGTTCTCATTAAGTTCCTCGGCCTTTTCTAGTAGCCTCTTCATAAACCTAATTAGTGTGGTTTTGAACTCTATGTCTAGTCGTCTTTTTTTCCCTCCATTTTTTTCACAGCTGAATTCTTTCCTTTTCTCTGCATTGTGATTGCTTTCCTGAGTTGGTCCCTTAGCGGTGTGTGATAGGTATCCTCTAAGGGACAGTGGCTCAGCTTCCTTATGCAGCACGCAGCGTCAGCGTTAGCTCCGCCCTGAGGTGGAAGGGCATTCTGTCCAGGTTTGGTCCTTGCTCCATGAGCTGCAGATAGACTCTGGCCACCTGTGTCCCTAAACTGGAATAAGTAGGTTAGAAAATAATCATCTTATTTTTACTAATCTTTCTTAAATGTAAGTATTGCTCACATTTACTTCAATGTCTAAAGTAAGTGTTTAGTGTCTTAATTTAGAAATTTGATAATGTTTTTTAACCAGAAATATACTGTAGAAACTTAACTCTTGCTTATGTCAGCCAGTGGTTAAATTGGTTTCTTTATATGTCATCTTGCTTAAAATTGCAGGAAGGACTTAACTATATTCTTTTGGCTGTCTTCTCTCTGTTGCACCCCATGATTGGTAGGACATCACTAAAAATAACCTTTTTAAAATTTGACATGGTTTCTGTAGAACTTCAAGGAACATCAAAATAAATATTTAAATTAGTTTTTGTATTGTCCTCTAACCTTTTTTTAATATATATTTTATTGACTTTTTACAGAGAGGAAGGGTGAGGAATAGAAAGCTAGAAACATCGATGAGAAACATCGATCAGCTGCCTCCCGCACATCCCCTACTGGGAATGTGCCCAAACCAAGGTACATGCCCTTGACTAGAATCGAACCTGGGACCTTTCAGTCGGCCGATGCTCTATCCACTGAGCCAAACCAGTTTCAGCTGTCCTCTATCTTTAAATATGTTAATTATACTTACATTTTTATTCTCTGAAATTGTTTTGTCAATTACATACTTAGGATTTAAATTTCTGTACTTATAAGAGTGAATCATAAAAGATTTTCTAACCTATCTCTACCCTATTATTTATATTCTCATTTGTGTTCAGTAAAGGTTTATAACATTTATAGTTATGGCTCTATGTTTACTCTCTATTTATCTTCAAACTTTAATCAGAGTTTCTCCATTCCTGAATTTTTTATTTTGATTTATTCTTGGAATGGCTGAGTTTTGTCATCTAGGTGTTTTTTATTTTATTTTATTTTTAATATGTTTTTATTGATTTCAGAGAGGAAAGGAGAGGGAGAAAAAGAAATATCATTGCTGAAAGAGAATCATTAATAGGCTGCCTCCTGCTTTGCATGCCTCTACTGGGGATTGAGCCCAAAACCCCGGTATGTGCCCTTGACTGGAATCCAACCCAGGACCCTTCAGTCTGCAGGGCAATGCTTTAAGCACTTAGCCAAATCAGCTAGAGCTAACCATTTTTTATTTTTTAAGGGTTTCTGGTATGGTAGCCTTAAATTATTGCCACTTCAAAGTGGCCTATTCATTAACTTTAACTTGGCTGAGTGTTTAGTTTTTATTATACTGGTACTTTCTTTCCCTCTGAATTCTGTAGTCATTTTTATATTTCTAAAATTAAGTGTGGCAGATAAGTCCCAGGTTTTTTGTGTTTTTTTGTTGTTATTTTTTTGTTTTTTGGGGGGGTCCCTTTCTGATGGAGATTTGCTTTCTCTGTTTATATGTTTATTCTTTTCTTTAGAAACTTGGCTATCTTCTATTATCTATATTACTGTGCTCTTTCTCTTTAAGTTTTGTGTGATTTCTTCAAATCTGTATTCTTTATTATCTCCATAATTTTGTCTCCTTTTCTGTTTTGTTTTCAGTTGGTTTTTATCTCTAATTTTTAATGTATTTTTATTTTATAGAATCTTTCTGACATACATAAAACTAGAGAGAACAGTATAATTAATTCCCATATACCCACCTCCACCTTCAACAACTATCAATTCATGGCCAACTCTGTTTAATCTATACCTCTTTGCTCACTCTTTCCTCTCTTCTTTATTCTCTGGTTTATTTTGAAGCAAATCCTGACATCATTATCCCATCTGTAAATATTTCCACATGTATCTTTAAAACTAGGGATTCTTTCTTTTTTCTTTCTCACATAACCACAATGTCAATCTCACTGCTAAAAATAATGTTCATTTCCCCAATTATCTTTGTTTAATATTAAATCCAATACAGAATGTTATTTTTGCTCAATAAAATTAAAATGCCATAATGATGCCAAATTGATACAAATTTTTGAGACAACCTGGTCAAGTGTGGCTCAGTGATTGAATGTCAACCTATGAACCAGGAGGTTACAGTTCAATTCCAGTCAGGGCACATGCCTGGGTTGCGGACTTGGTCCCCAGTAGGGGCATGCAAAGAACGCCAATCAGTGATTCTCTCTCATCATTGATGTTTCTCTCTCTCTCTCTCTCTCCCCCTTCCTCTCTGAAATCAATAAAAATAATAAAATAAAGTTTTTGAGACATTTATTCTAAGTTTATGAATTTAAGTCATGCTAGATTCTCTGTGTTGAAATCTGGCCATCCTTTCTCTTCTCTCATTTTGCTTTGGATATTCTTCCTTAGATAGGAAACTTAAGTTTTATATGACAGAAACTACATATAATGTAGTGTTTTCTTTAGATTTACTTCTTATGCCTGAATTTATGTCTATGAAAATATTACTCTGTTTCCTCTTCTGAGTTCTGTTCATCACTTTAGTAGGTCACTGGGTAAGCTTATTAGAACCTTCAGTTACTTAGGAGAAACTATCTTGCTGAATATTTAAGGTAACGTTTGTGCTATCAGCACCCTGTTTTCCTTATCCAGATTTCATAGTATTTGGCAGGTATTTTATAGATTATAGTTTGAAGTTATGCAAGTTTATTTCAATGAAAATATTTTTTTTTCTCCTTTTTCTTTTGGGCAGTTGGTTTGGAGAGTTTTAAGAGAAATACTTGAGTGCCTTTATTTAATAAAGAATATTTCACTTCAAAAATTTTTAAATAAAAAATGTTTAGTTTCATCTTTTATTTTTATATCAACGTTAAGTTTTTAAATTGATAGAATGATAATGTGCAATAATGTATCTGTCAGAAATGCTTTTGCCTAGAAGTTTGTGAGCTTTTATTTTAATTATAGAATAAGCTATTAGCAATCTTGTATCTTCTGGTAGGGCAGTAAATCACATTATAAATGGGGTAAAATGTTCATGCCTTTGGAGTTTTGCATAAATATTGGAGCTTTTTAAAATATATTTTATTGATTTTTTTACACAGAGAAATGGAAAAGGATAGAGAGTTAGAAACATCGATGAGAGAGAAACATCAGTCAGCTGCCTCCTGCACACCCCCCACTGGGGATGTGCCCACAACCAAAGGTACATGTCCTTGACCAGAATCTAACCTGGGACTCTTGAGTCTGCAGGCTGATGCTCTATCCACTGAGCCAAACCAGTTAGGGCTATTGGAGCTTTTGTGATTTGCATTTAAATTCTACCTACAGTCTGTATTAGACCATTTTGCACTAAAGGCATCTCTTAACAAAACACATGCATTTCACTAAAAAAGATTTTAAAGCATAATTACATTAACTTGAGCCCTTTAACCCAGAATAATAATGAAATAGGTTTTCTTGTAAAATTATAAAACTGTAAGTCAACCAGTGATTCTTTATGAATGTAATAAAGTCACAGTTATAGTAAAGTCCTATGGTTTTAAAACATGAAAAACTTTTTTGTTGCTTTCTTTTCTTGAAAGTTAATCTAAAACAATAGAGAGTATTGATAGATGTAGGGAACATTTTTACCCATAATCTGAATTAAATATGGCCCTGACTGGGTAGCTCAATTGGTAGAGCATAGTCCTGATATACCAAGGTTGCGGGTTTGATCCTAGGTCAGGGCACATACAAGAATCAACCGTCAACCAGCCCTAGCCGGCTTGGCTCGGGGGATAGAACGTTAGCCTGCACACTGAAGGGTCCCTGGTTGAATTCTGGTCAAGGGCATTATTTTGACTGCAGGCACATCCACAGT
This sequence comes from Antrozous pallidus, assembly GCA_027563665.1. Classification (NCBI taxonomy): domain Eukaryota; kingdom Metazoa; phylum Chordata; class Mammalia; order Chiroptera; family Vespertilionidae; genus Antrozous; species Antrozous pallidus. Next base: position 46,547,857 of record CM050523.1, read on the forward strand.
AGGGGGTGTGCAGGAGGCAGCTAATGTTTCTAACTCCCTATCTCTCTCCCTTCCTCTCTGTAAAAAATCAGTATCATAATATTTTTTTTTTAAAGAATCAACCAATGAATGCATAAATGAGTGGAACAACAAATCCATCTCTCTCTCCCTGTCATATTAATAAATAAAATAAAAATAAATATGGTAAATGATCTGTGCCTATGACCAGGGTGACCAGGCCACATTAGAGCAGATTATAAAACCTACTTGTATTTAGGAAGATAAATTGGTAAACCTAATGTGGAATGTAAATATGTTAGGTAATTTAAACAACTGGTAGCAAGTTTAGGATAGATTATCACTAGAGATTTAAGCAAAGGAGAAAAACAAAATACTACAGGGAAAATGAAAAATTGAGCAGGAAAGAATATATAGTTATACTTGACAGCTCAGCTTTGACTAGCACACTAATATAACCACATTATGATATAACTACATTGGAAGAGCATATGAATGTTTATGATGAGGAATAGAAATGTAGGAAAGTTAAATTCTCATCTTCCATAATAGGAAGTCAGTAAATAATGCCTAATACTGAAAACTTAAGATATAGCAATACAAATCTTTACGTAAAAATATAATAGATTTGTACTAGCCGTTTGGCTCAGTGGATAGAGCGTCAGCGTGCAGATCGAGGGTCCCCGGTTCATTCCCATCAAGGGTTCATGCCGAGGTTGCAGGCTCCTCCCTGGCCCAGGCCCTCGTTGGTGCCATGAAGAAGCAACCAATCGATGTTTCTCTGAAATTGATGTTTCTTCTTTGTCTTTCCCCCTCTCTCTTTTTCCATTCTGCCTAAATACGTATAGAAAAATATCCTCGGGTGAGGATTAACCAAAAAAAATGTAGGTACGGGGGTAGGGCTCACCTAGTACTTGAGAGAGAAGGAAAGAGCTTCGTTGCTCGCTAGCACAAGAATCCACTGTCTATCCACACCCTGGGCCCTGGTCCTAAGGCCACCCTGGGCCCCTCCTATGTCCCTTGGTGCCTCCCACGGCTCCATGTCAGCAGGCCCAGCACACGTTAGTCTGTGGCGTGGGCTGACCCAGAGGGAAGGGAGGACGCCTGCTCCTGAGTCACCTTGTTGTCACCTTGTGTAGCAAGGAGATGCACAGCATGAAAGTCCTCTGTTTGGGTGCTGCCTCCTGTGGCTCTCTACAAGCGGAAGCTGTAGCCCAGGAACTGCCCCTGTGGCCTGGAGGGGAGGAGCATAGGGCAGCTCAGGCAGGCGGTTCTGGGATCAAGGTCGCCTTCAGTGAAGGGGGCGCCGGGTCTCAGGGATATGAGGAGTGGACTGGTCCTCCCGGATGGAAATGGGGCTCAGGAGAGGCTTCTGGACCCTAGCTGGGCCTCCTGAAGCTCTGAGTGCTTTGCCTCTAGTCAGGCTGACTGCTCGCTCACTTTCATGTGAGTGTGAAGGGACTGTTCCTGCGTTGAGCTGGGCAGGATGGCCTGGAAGCCAGGACCCCTACCCCTCAGCTGTCCCTCACTCCTGTGGGCGTCCCTGGCACTGCTCCCAACTGGAGAAGACGTTACTGCTTGTGAGGCTGAACTAAACCATTTACAACTTTCTACACATAGACTAGTCCTTGTTTCTGAAGCCTTGGGTTTTGTAACTTTTTTATCTTAATTTCACTGTCATCCTTGATTATTGTCTTTTGTATTGAGATGTTGGAGGAGCAGGAGGTAGTGGTACCTCATCTATTATTGCAAAAATGTAACAATAAACTTTCTCAAAAAAAATGGAGGTAGCTGAACCCCAAAATTAAATAGGCTTGCCCACTTAGTCATAGGCAGTATTTGTGAGTTGTAGCAGAAGGCATACTATCTTCTCTCTTCCATGAGGAAAAGGGTGAAGCTGAATTGAGCATACCCAGTTTATTCTTTCCCAGGTTTACTAATCAGGTAAGTCATTTAACTCTAGGCAGAGAGACTGAGAGACTAATTGTGCTCCCTTCTCAGTGATGAAAACGTCAGAAAAATGTTTTTTTCAATAGAACATTAAGTTTTTTTAGTTTATCTTGCTTTTTTTGTTTTTTTAAATTTAATCTTTATTGTTCAGATTATTACAGCTGTTCCTCTTTTTAGCTCCCCTCCACCAGGTTCGCACCCCACCCTCTGCCCTTACCTCCCCCCAACTGTCCTCATCCAAGGTGTACGATTTTTTATCCAGTCTCTTCCCCCATCCTCCACACCCCTTTACCCCCGAGAATTGTCAGTCCACTCCCTTTCTATACCCCTGATTCTATTATATTCACCAGTTTATTCTGTTCATCAGATTTTTAATTCACTTGATTTTTAAATTCACTTGTTGATAAATATATATTTGTTGTTCATAATTTTTATCTTTACCTTTTCCTTCTTCCTCTTCTTAAAGAATACCTTTCAGCATTTCATATAATATTGGTTTGGTGTTGATGAACTCCTTTAGCTTCTTCTCATTTGTGAAGCTCTTTATCTGACCTTCAATTCTGAATGATAGCTTTGCTGGGTAGAGTAATCTTGGTTGTAGGTCTTGCTTTGAAAATTTCTTACCACTTCCATCTAGCCTGCATAGGTTCTGTTGAGAAATCAGCTGACAATCATATGGTGCTCCCTTGTAGATAATTAATTTTTTCTCTCACTGATTTGTCTTTTGCTCTAGGCATTTTAATTATGATGTGTCTTGGTGTGGTCCTCTTTGGATTCCTTTTGTTTGGGGTTCTGTGTGCTTCCTGGACTTGTAAGTCTATTTCTTTCACCAGGTGGGGGAAGTTTTCAGTCATTATTTATTCAAATAGGTTTTCAGTATCTTGCTGTCTTCTGGCACCCCCATAATTCTGATGTTGGTACGCTTGAAGTTGTCCTTGAGGCTTCTAACACGTGCTTCAAACTTTTGAATTCTTTCTTCTTTTGCTTTTCCGGTTAAGTGTTTTTTGCCTCTTTGTATTTCAAATCTTTGACTTGATTCTTGCATTCCTCTAGTCTGCTATTGTGTCTCTGTATAATATTTTTTATTTCAGTCAGTGTATGCTTAATTTCTAGTTGGTCCTTTTTCATATCCTCAAGGGTCTCGCTAAATTTATCAGCCTTTTCTAGGAACCTCTTGAAAAACTTTATAACCATGGTTTTGAGCTCTATATCCAGTCATTTCTTTCATTTGTGATCTGTTTCTTTATCTCCGCATTTTCGCTGATTCCCTGAGTTGGTAGAGTAGCTTTGTGTGCTAGGTATCCTTATGGCCCAGTGCCTCGGCCTCCCCAGTTACCTGAGGTGGACACTCTTGGTGCACCCCTTTGTGGACTGTACAGCCTTGTTGTGGTTAAGACTTGATTGTTGTTGGTATCACTGGGAGGAATTGACCTCCAGGCCAGTTGGCTGTGAAGATCAGCTGTGTCTATGCCGGGAGAGCTTCTGTGCTGGAGACAGCCTTATGGGACACGATTTACAAAATTGCAAAAGCCCCTATGCTAAGCCACACCTTGGCTTCCCATCAGTCCTGCCCTAAGAGGCCCCTGGATCTCAGTGTCCCTGTAATCACTGCAAGCTCCTCAGAGAGAGAGCTGCCCTCAAGATTTGCCCGCTGCCAGACAGTTCAGTTTCTCCCCCAGTAAATATGGGATCCCAGATTCTCGCCCAGAACTGGAGTTCAGCAAAGTCAGAACTGGGGTTCAGAGCAGTCGGAGGCTTTTGTCTCCTTCCCGCTAGAGAAAGCCAGTGGCACACTCCACAGTCAGTTCTCCCTGTGCACACTTACACGCGCCTCCAGATCTCTGCCTTTCACAGCTCCTTTGAGTTTTCTGCATGATAGTCCAGATTCCCTCCCCCACCTCCATGAGCCTGGGTCCCCAGGGTCTTGCCCGGAACTGGAGTTCAGCGCAGTCGGAAGTGGGTTTCAGCACAGTTGGAGGCCCTTGTCTCTTTCCTGCTGAGAAAGCCAGCAACTCACTCAACAGTCAGTCCTCTCTGCACGCACTTGCGTGCACACCTCTAGACCTCTGCCTTTCACAGCTCCCCTGAATTTTCACCTCATAGTCCAGATACCCTGTAGAGCCTGGGTGCCCAGGGCCTCACCTGGAACTGGGGTTCAGTGCAGTCAGAACTGGAATTCAGCACAGTTGGGAGCTTTTGTCTCCTTCCTGCTAGAGAAAGCCAGCCAGGCACCCAGTCGCCCATCGCCTCTGTGTGTGTCTTCGTATCTCAGGCGCCTTTTTGTAGATCCTCTGATTCTTCATGTGCTTTTCTCTTTCCTTCTAGTTGTAGAATTTCCACTCAGCTCTCCTGTGGTTCTGGATGATGTCTTTTAGTTGTTTTGAAATTGTTGTGCGAGGCAGCAGTTTAGGTATTTACCTATGCCTCCATCTTGGTTTCTCTATCCTGTTTTTTAATTTGTTTTTGTTTCTTTGATGTTCAGTTTTGCCATAATAGTCTGTGTCTTTACCCATTGAACATTTATTAGGTATAAAATTAAAGAAAAAACTTATTTATACTTAAAGAAGCTATTTTTATGTAACCCTCAATTTAAAAAAAATTATAATGCAAATGTAAAGTGGTAAATTAGAAATAATTTACACTTTATCTCTGTAAAATTAAACCTGAAAACTACTTCTGAATGTTACGCTTAAAGGTCCATGTTTTTAAAGCATTAAATATGTATTGTATACTACAGTCGTATTCAAAATTACATTCTGTTTTAAACTCTTCTAGATTTCTATGGCAAGTTTGTCACATCCTACTTGAGTGCTTGTTGTGTGCGTGTAAAGTTTTGTATAGTTGGATAGTTCTAGTCAGGAGCTTATGATCAGGTACACATGGATATGACAAAATATAGAAATAGTACAACCCAATACATGGAAGGAAGCATAAGAAAATACTTAGTGTTAAAGGGAGCATTTTTAGTCTATATGTGTGGTGAAAAGTCACAATTTTGCTATTGATTACCACTTATTTCTTCTGAGCTAATCAAAAGGGTGTGAGGATGTCAGGGCACAGCACATAATATGGAACATTTAACAAATCCTATCTAATAAAAAAGGTAATATGCAAATTCACCACACCTCTGCTGCACCCATAAGCCACGCCCACCAGCCAATCAGGAGCGAGTATGCAAATCCATCCAATAAGGCTGCCAGCCACAGAGAGCAGAAGGGAGGCTTGGGTTTCCCCAGCGATGCAGGAAGCCAAGCTTTCTGCCTGCCCTGGCGGTCTCAGGCCTCCACAACAAAGTTTCAATTGTAGAGTCCCAACAGAAATGGCAGCAGCCATAGAGCGAGCAGAAGGCTTGGCTCTGCTTCAGGCTACAAAGTTTCAATTGTAGAAGATACATAAATCCCAGATATCAGGGCCTCCACTTGGGTCACCAGGGGGCGTGGCCTGCCTGCAAACTACCACAGGCCCCTCGCCCAGGCCTCCCCACACCCTAAGGGAGCCCCCACCCTGATCCAGGACACTTCAGAGCAAACCAGCTGGCCCCCACCCAGGCACACCAGGCCTCCATCCTATCTAATAAAAGAGTAATATGAAGATTGATCATCATTCCAACACAAGATGGTTACCCCCATGTGGTCAAAGATCCTGCCCCTATGTGGTCACAAAATGGCCACCACAAGATGGTCAGCAGGCGAGGGCAGTTGGGAGGGACCAGGCCTGCAAGGGAGGGCAGTTGGGAGCTATCAAGTCTGCAGGGGAGGGCAGTTAGGGGGGTGACCAAGCTGGCAGAGGAGGGAAGTTGGGGTGACCGGGCCTATAGGGAAGGACAGTTGGGGGGGCAACCAGGCCTGCAGGGGAGGGTAGTTAGGGGCAAACAGGCTGGCAGGGGAGTAGTTAGGGGGTGATCAGGCTGGCAGGCAGAAGTGGTTAGGTGCAATCAGTAAGGTAGGCAGGCGAGCAGTTGGGAGCTGACAGTCTTGGATTGTGAGAGGGATCCCAGATTGGAGAGGGCACAGGCTGGGCTGAAGGACACACCTCCCCCCCTCGTGCACAAATTTCAGGCACCGGGCCTCTAGTCACTAATAAAAGAAAGATGCAAATTGGCTGTGCCTTTACAATGCCCACCAGCCAATCAGGAGTGGGTATGCAAATTAACCTAACAAAGATTGTGAGTTAATTTGCATATGCAGGCACCAAGTGGCTGGAGGTGGGGCGGGGTGGGACACTTTCCTCATCACCATGGTGACAATGCAGGCGTTTCACACGGCCCCAGCAGCTCCAGGCCTCCAGGCAGGATGGGAAGGCAGAAAGGCAGCTCAGGCTGGAGCAAAGGCAGTGCCAGCACCCAGGGGAAGGAAGGCCTATTCTTGTATGAATCTTTGTGCATCAGGCCTCTAGTTTGTGTATAATCATTGTTCAGGCACCATGCTAATCTCTGTATTCCAGTTTTAGTATATGTGCTGCCAAAACAGGCAAGAACACATTCAGTTGAAGGGATAGCACAAGGGAAATAAAATGGTTTTTTAGAAATGCCATCTTATAAGTCTTATTTTTCTCTTAATATTCAATATTGATTGAGTCTTAGAATTTAAGATATTAGTATTGGAGTACTATTTTTCTTAAATCCTCACCCGAGGATATTTTTCCATTGGTTTTAGAGAGAGTAGAAAAGAAAGGGAAGGAGAAGAGAGAAACATCGATATGAGAGAAACACTTTGATTAGTTGCCTCCTGCACATGCCCTCACCAGAGCCCGGCTTGGGAGGAGCCTGCGAGGTTTCTGCCCTTGACCAGAATCAAACCCGGGACCCTTTGGTCTACAGATTGATATAGTATCCACTGAACCAAACAGGCCATGGCAGTGTTAGAGTACTTTCCATTTCATTACAAAATAAATAAAACATCTATTATAGAAAATTTAAGAGAGATTATAAAGGATACAAATAAATATCACTACTCAAATGGTCATACCTTCATTTTTTTGTTTAATCCGTCAGGTTTTTCTTTAGTAAAATTTAGGTCATATTTAATGTATACTACCTTGAAGAATATACTGTTCTTTTCATTTAACATGGTAATGTGTATACCTTGATCATAAGTCTTCAAAAACATTTTATTTGGCTAGTTCACTATTATGAGGCTAGGATGAAAGTTACTTTGTGTGTCTTTTTCTGTAGGCTCTGCTTATATCCTTATGTCAACTTTTTAGAAGTTAGATTCTTGGGACATTTTTAAGGCTACAAGGACTTAGTATCTTTAATACTTATAAATCTTTTGTTGAATGAAATGCATACTTACCTATTTTTCTTTCCTGGCATTGAATTTATTCAGACTAATTAGAGTATTTGTAGTTTCACTGAAATTAAAATATTTCCTTTCATGTTTATCATTTGAAATTTAGTAAATATCTTTGTATTATTCCTACTCTTGAACATCTCTGATACTTAATTTTGACGTGTACATTTAAAAATTTGGGGGTTTTTTATGTTTCTTCTAGGAAACTAGCCTTACCTACAGGTTTAATTTCTGTATTTCTTCAGGGTTACTTTGAAAGTTGCAACATACACAGAAACAGGATAGCAGGCTTTGAAGTAAAAGCCTATGCTAACCCCACAGTGGTTCGATGTGAAATTCATCATGGGCAGACTGGAGGAATATATGTCCACGAAAAAGGAAGAGGACAGTTCATAGAGAATAAAATCTATGCAAACAACTTTGCAGGTGTATGGATTACCTCAAATAGTGACCCAACGATAAGGTATTTATAAGTAATATGAGTGGAAATTACTTTTTTACTTTGTTTTGTAAGAAGTCAAAAGCTTTAGCCAGTTTGGCTCAGTGGATAGAGCGTCGTTGGCCTGTGGAATGAAGGGTCCCAGGTTCAATTCCGGCCAAGGGCACATACCTGGGTTGTGGGCTCAATCCTCAGTGTGGGGCATGCAGGAGGCAGCTGATCAATGATTCTCTCATCATTGATATTTCTCTCTGTCTCTCTCTCTCTTGCTTTCTCTCTGAAATCAATAAAAATATATTAAGAAAAAAGAAAAGTCAAGATACTTAGCTTTAGCTCTTAATGTTTTCCTTAGACACTCGACCACCATAAAATAACTTTTCCTAGTAAATGTCTGTACATCTGAATGAGCGTAGCTATTGCATTTTTTGTGTGTTTGTGTCCTGTTTAGTTTTTATTAGTGATCTAAGCTATGAATGATTTCTGAACAATTGTAAGTGCTGTGATTTTAACTTTAAATTCATCACAATGTGTTGTAGATAAGGAAAAAAGGGCTGTGGCCTTCTCTTAGAACCAGAATGATCTGTATCTTTTTTAAAGAATAGTTTATTGATTTTTTAAAGAAAGGGAAGCCCTAACTGGTTTGACTTAGTGGATAGAGCATTGGCCTGCAGACTCAAGGGTCCCAGGTTTGATTCTGGTCAAGGGCATGTACCTTGGTTACAGGCACATTCCCAGTGGGGGGTGTGCAGGAGGCAGCTGATTGATGTTTCTCTGTCATCGATGTTTCTCTCTCATCGATGTTTCTCTCTCGTCGATATTTCTAACTCTCCCTCTCCCTTCCCCTCTGTAAAAAATCAATAAAATATATTTTAACAAAAACGAAAGGGGAAGAGACAGAGAAAGAAACATTGATGTGAGAGCTCAACATGAATCAACTGCCTCTTGCATGCCTCCTACCAGAGATTGAGCCAGCAACCTCCTTGTGCATGGGGCAACACCCAACCAGCTGAGCTCCAGCAGGCAGGTTGTTTTTGTTTTGTTTTGTTTTGTTTTTGTTGGTTTTTCTTAAGAGCAACTATAAGAATAATAAGTAAAAACTTAAACCTGACGTGTGTTTACTTCTTTGCTTTTTTTATTGATTTCAGAGAGGGAGATAGCAATAGAAACATCAGTGATGAGAATCATTGATCGGCTGCCTCCTGCTTTGGATCGAGCCCACAACCTGGGCATATATCCTGATCGAGAATTGAACTGTAAAACTCCTGGTTCACAGGTTGACTCTCAACCACTGAGGCACGCCAGCCAGGCTGTCACTTTGCTTTAATAGTTTCTGCTACTCCCTCTGGCCACAGTATGGAAACAAATAGACCAGTCTTTTTTATTTTTTATTTCTTTGTTAATCCTCACCGAAGGTATTTTTTTCACTGATTTTTTTTTAGAGTGTAAGGGAGGCGGGAGAGAGAAGACATCGATTGGTTGCCTCCTGTACACGCCCTAACTGGGATCAGGGATGGAGCCTGCAACCAAAGTATGTTCTTTTGACCACCAAAATTGAACCTGGGACCCCTCAGTCCGTGGGCCAATACTCCAGCCACTGAGCCAAACCGGCTAGGGCAGTGGTCGGCAAACTCATTAGTCAACAGAGCCAAATATTAACCGTACAATGATTGAAATTTCTTTTGAGAGCCAAAAACCGACTTCTGCGCATGGGCCACGAAGTTTCATTCGCACTGTACGTGCACACCTGCACATGGTATTTTGTGGGAGAGCCACACTCAAGGGGCCCAAGAGCCGCATGTGGTTCGCGAGTCGCAGTTTGCCGAACACTGGACTAGGGCAACAGATCCAGTCTTAACAGCATTGGTTAAGACTGTTGTACAGACCTATTATAATTTAATTAAAGACCATGACGTATTTTTGTCAAATTTTATTTTCCATTGGTTTTCGTTGAAAGTATAATATGGGATTTCCATCTTGTTAATATTCAACAAATGCATCTAGAGCAGTTTTATAAAAGTTATTTTGAATGAGTTAGTTGTTCTAAAGAGAATTTTTAAGAATGCCATTTTGTCTCAGATATTAGATGACTTTTCCAAAGCTTTAGGTCTTAGAACTAGAAATGAATTTAGAAATCATCTAGTCTGAGTACCTCATTTGATGGAGTAGGAAACTGAGAATCATAGAAGTTAAATAAGACCATGAGTGAACTTACAATTGTGTAAAATAAATGTTTGCTGAATAGATTCTTTTGTTGTTGTTGTTATTTCATGTAATTATAGGGGAAATTCTATATTTAATGGAAATCAAGGGGGAGTTTACATCTTTGGTGATGGACGAGGCCTTATTGAAGGAAATGACATTTATGGTAAGCATGTAGTTTTGGTCTATAAAATTTTAGAATTTGACTTCTCTACCTCACAGTAGCAAAATGGAACAATTTGACACTATCCAAGTAGAACTGATTGAATTTTTTAAATTCTCATTAAAGATTTTCTGTGATATTCACCTACAAACTTTTACTGAATATCTACTATGTACCTGGCACTATGCCAGATACCAGGGACAAAATATAAATAAGATAAATAAAGATTCAAGGAGTATCTACAGTTTTCTTAAATTACTTCCATCATTTAATAATTAATAAATTATTGCTATGGTAGTTTGTTACTTTGGTACTACTAGGAAGGGAAAATACTTAATCCTTATGAAAACTTCAGCAAACTACTAATGTGTATGTGCTAGACACTGTTATGTTCCTGGACTTAATCGTTTGCTGACACCTGATAATACATAGTTTACTCAGTCTCAGGCACTACTATGAGCACCTTATCTAAATTAAGTCATAGAATATTTACATCAACCCTATGAAGTAAATACTATTAAATATCTCCATTTGGTGATCAAGAAACCAAAGGTACAGAGGTGGTAAATGAGCTATTCAAAATCACACAGGAAATAGAATTCTTGGGTTTTAAAACTATGCAGCCTAACCAATTGTCTATACCCTTAACCACTATACTTATAATGTCTACAATCCTTTACATTTATTTTTTCACACTGAGTTCCTTCAGTTTTGTCTTGTATTACTCATGGGCCATAAGTATCTTTCTGAATATTACATATTTTACAGAGTTGTGCTTTTACTAAAATTCTTACTAGAAGTAAGACTTTTACTATCTTTCGCTAGGCTCCCTATGTTGATATTGTAACTTTTACTTTTAAATAGGAAATGCATTAGCAGGAATTCAGATTAGGACAAACAGTTGTCCAATTGTTCGACATAACAAAATTCATGATGGCCAGCATGGTGGGATTTATGTGGTAAGTTAATGAATACAGTTCTAAAATTTTACACATCAAAACCAGAGGAATAGGGAGGACAGGGCAGAATTATGTTTAGCTTGAAGTAGTCCAACTTTTAGAGTATGAATCTGTAACTGTCTTTAATATTTAGATAATGAATAAGACTCTTTTCTCCCTGCCACTATATATAAAAGACTCTTAATTTTATAGTGTGTGTAGTGTTCTCTAAAATTTAATCAACTGACTAAATTTAGGTATAGGAAATATACCTTTGCATTAAAGATTTTTATTATAATTGGCAACATGAAGTTACAATTGTCAGTCTTGAGTTATATTTGTTACACTGGAATTTTGCCAATGTGACTACTGTATGAATCTCTGAAATTTTCCAAAAGTAATAACACTGAAAATACTAACAACACTAGACTTGAATATTTTTATCTTCTGAAAAGGCCAATTTTCTTTTGAATGTATGTTGCAATACAATTAGCATCTCCCAAAATTTTAAAACCTGTGCATGTCCTCTGGTCACCATGGTATCTGAAACTGTTACAACTGATTCAAATAAGAAAATAATAGGATCCTCATTTCTGAAAAGATTTTTGTGACTAATCTTTATTTACAGTTATAGAAATATTCATATCTCTAATCTGCTAAAAATAAAAATGTTAGCAACCCTGAAACCTTATCATTTTGAAGTGACTTTACGAGTGACAAGGTGAAATAACTGTTAACTTACAAAATAAGAGATCTTCAGTTTGCTATATATCTAGAATGAAATAAATTGTTTTGCTAGCCGAAACCAGTTTGGCTCAGTGGATAGAGCATCGGCCTGCGGACTGAAGGGTCCTGGGTTCGATTCCCGTCGATCCCTTGGTTGTGGGCACATCCCCAGTAGGGAGTGTGCAGGAGGCGGCTGATCGATGCTTCTCTCTCAGCAATGTCTCTAGCTCTCTATCCCTTTCCCTTCCTCTCTGTAAAAAAATCAGTAAAATATATATTTTTTTAAATGGTTTTGCTAAAAAAAAAAAAAAAATACATGCTACTACTCTTATGATAGTAGATTTAAAAGTAGATAACCACATAAAGAAGAGTATAAACATTTTAGAGGCCTAAACTTGGAGGCTACATAAAAATGTTATCATTGCCTCCTTACCTAGATAACAAATTTTTTTTTAATTTGTTAAAACTGTCTTTAAAGAGAGGAATACACTATAAACTATATTTTGCTGATACATAATGGATATTGTAATGAATGTATCTTTTATTTAGCATGAGAAAGGACAAGGTGTAATAGAAGAGAATGAAGTTTATAGTAATACTCTGGCTGGAGTCTGGGTAACAACTGGCAGCACTCCAGTACTGAGAAGAAACAGGATACACAGTGGCAAGCAGGTAAGATTGTCTTGGATTCCTGTATGGGAAATTATTGTTTTATTAAACACTTAAATCATATGAATTAAATTTTTTTTTTAATTTTAGGTTGGTGTTTATTTTTATGACAATGGACATGGAGTGCTAGAAGACAATGATATCTATAATCATATGTATTCAGGGGTTCAGATAAGGTAAATGTTTTCACATTTGGCTTTTTGGGGGGAGGGAATGAGAAAAATGTGGAGTACGTAGGAGAAATTTTCTTATTCAATGCTCAGTCTTTATTCCTTTGTGTGTCTGTAATTCACACTATCGTACTCTTGCCTTAAATTGTCAGATTATAACTAGTTGAGGACAGCATTCAGTGTACTCCACATACTTGGATACTATGGAAGACTATATAAAATACTTGTGAACTATGCCTGACATGTTGTAGACACTCGTAAATGGAAGCTTTTCTTTTTATGCTATTTGTCTAAAATTAATAGTCTTTTACACCCCTCTTTCCAAAATCTTAACAGTTTTTGGAACTATAGTAGTCCTAATCATATAATTCAACCCTTCATTTTACATAAGGGGGAGTACATAATAATAAGTTATTTATTATTAATCCCTCCGTTTAGTTTACATGTTAAGGAACTATAGTAATAACATAAAGTATAGTTAAGTGTGTTCTGTGGGAAATATAATTAAACTAAATTAAAAGAACTTATTTGACAGACTTTCAGAGCATTCGAAGACTCCATTGTATAGTTAATTCTTTTTTCTTTTCTTTTTTAATAAATATTTATTGTTCAGATTATTACAATTGTTTCTCTTTTTTCCCCCATAGTTCCCCTCTACCTTTACCCCCCCCCCCCCATCCTCATCCATAGGTGGATGATTTTTGACCTGTCTCTTCCCGCACCCTCCTCACCTCTTTCCCCTCGAGAATTGTCAGTCCACTCCCTTTCTATGCCACTGGTTCTATTACATTCACCAGTTTATTCTGTTCATCAGATTTTTTTATTCACTTGATTTTTAGATTCACTTGTTCATATCTATTTGTTGTTCATAGTTTTTATCTTTACCTTTTTCTTCTTCCTCCTCTTAAAGAATACCTTTCTGTATTTCATATGATACTGGTTTGGTGGTGGTGAACTCCTTTAGCTTTTTCTTATCTGTGAAGCTCTTTATCTGACCTTCAATTCTGAATGATAGCTTTCCTGGATAGAGTAATCTTGGTTGTAGGTTCTTGCTATTCATCACTTTGAATATTTTTTGCCACTCCTGTCTGGCTGCATAGTTTCTGTTGAGAAATCAACTAACAATTGTATGGGTGCTCCCTTGTAGGTAATTAAGTGTTTTTCTCTTGCTGCTTTTAATGTTCTTTCTTTGCCTTTTGCTCTTGGCATTTTAATTATGATGTGTCTTGGAGTGGTCCTCTTTGGATTCCTTTTGTTTGGGGTTCTGTGTGCTTCCTAGACTTGTAAGTCTATTTCTTTCACCAGATGGGTGAAGTTTTCAGTCATTATTTCTTCATTAAGTTTTCAGTATCTTGCTCTCTCATTCTGACACCCCCATACTTCAAATGTTGTATGTTTGAAATTGTCCTAGAGTCTCCTTAAACTATCTTTATTTTTTTTTGGGGGGGGGGGTTGCTTTTTGCTTTTCCGGTTGAGTGTTTTTTGCTTCTTTGTATTCCAAATCTTTGACTTGATTCTTGCGATCCTCTAGTCTGCTATTAGATCTCTCTATAACATTTTTTCACTTGAGTCAGTGTATGCTTAATTTCTAGTTGGTCCTTTTTCATATCCTGGAGGGTCTCACTAAATTTATCGGCCTTTTCTAGAAACCTCTTGGAAAACCTTACAACCATGGTTTTGAACTCTATATCCAGTCATTTGCTGTTCTCCATTTCTTTCATTTGTGACCTGTTTCTTTGTCTCTGCATTTTGGCTGCTTCCCTGAATGTATAGCGTGGCTTTGTGTGGTAGGTGTCCTCTAGGGGACAGTGGCTCAGCCTCCCCAATAACCTGAGGTGGACACTCTTGGTGCAACCCCTTATGTGTTATGTGAAGTCTTGTAGTTAAGCCTTGACTGTTGTTGGTATCACTGGGAGGAATTGACCTCCAGGCCAATTGGCTGTGAGGATCAACTGTGTCTACTCTGGGAGAACTGTGCTGGCGACAGCCTTATGAGACAAGACTTGCAAAAGCCTCTGTGCTTAGCTTGATTGGGGCGGAGTCTCAAGGTGAAGCAGACAGCCTTGGCTTCCTGACAGCCCTGCCCTAATAGGCCCCTGTGTCTCAGTGTCCCATGGTAATCACTGCAAGCACCCCTTGAGAGAAAGCCGCCCTCGAGTTCTGCCTGCTGCCAGACAGTCAAGTTTCTCCCTGAATGAGTTTGGGTCCCCAGAATCTCACGCAGAATTGGAGTTCAGTGAAGTTGGCAGCTTTTGTCTCCAAACTGTGTACTCAGCTGCATACTCAGTTGCCTGCCGTCTCCACATGCATGCCTTGGTACCTTTGCCTTCCACAGTTCCTCTGAGTCTCAGTGTGCTTTTCTCTTACCTGACAGTCCATTTTCACTCCAGTATGAGTCTGGGTCTCCAGAGTCTCACCTGGAACTGGAGTTCAGCACAGTTGGGAACTTTTGTCTCCCTCCCGCTTGAGAAAGCCAGCGCGCTCAAGTTGCCAGTTATCTTTGTGCATGTGTTTCTCAGTACCTCTGTCTCCTGCAGCTCCTCTGAGTCTCAATGTGCTTTTCTCTTTCCTTCTACTTGTAGAATTTCCACTCAGCCAGCCTTCCTGTGGTTCTGGATGATGTCCATTTTGTCTTTTAGTTGTAGTTTTGAAATTGTTGTGCAAGGCAGCAATTTAGGTGTTTACCTATGCCGCCATCTTGGTTTCTCCTCTTTTTTTTTTTTTTTTTTAAGTATAGTTTATTTCAGAGAGGAAGGCAGAAGGAGATGGAGACATTAGTAATGAGAACGATCTATTGATTGGCTGCCTCCTGCATGCCCTACACTGGTCTATAGCCTGCAACCTGGTCCACAGGTTGACACTCAACCACAACCACTGACCCACACCAGCCAGGCTATAGTTAAATCTAACTATGATTAACGTGTATTTTTTCACTGTTACCTCATGGCATATAGGAACAGAAGCAATTAAAATGGCATTGTTTTCTATTACATTCATAGGACTGGAAGCAATCCCAAAATTAGGCGCAACAAAATCTGGGGAGGACAGAATGGTGGAATTCTAGTTTATAATTCCGGTACGTATAATCTTTTCATCTGTTTTGCAGTGCTAATAGACTGGAGGAATATACTTTCTAAATAATGTAACCTAAATTTTTGCATTTATAGGTCTCGGCTGTATAGAAGATAATGAAATATTTGACAATGCAATGGCTGGAGTCTGGATTAAAACAGATAGTAACCCTACACTAAGAAGAAATAAAATCCATGATGGAAGAGATGGTGGCATCTGTATATTTAATGGGGGTCGAGGTATTGTTGTTAATTTTGCATTAGTAAAAACCCCAATTTTCAATTATTCTTCTTCTATATCTTTAACAATCAATGGCATTGCCAGTTAACATGAATCTCAATTGTTTTTCTTTCCACGTCTTGAGATGGTTTAAGAGATTAGTGCCTAGAATTAAAGGAAACAAATGTTTACAGTATTTTTCTTTTCTTTCTGTACTACCATTAGTGTTGCCAGTTTGTTAGTAAGGCTTTTTTAAGGTAGAATTTGTTCACAGCCTCTCCGGACTTTTCATTCAGAAGAGTGATATAATTATAATAAACTTGAAAGTCAAGTTATAGAACTAGGTTTGAGAACTTAATTGATTTGTAAATATATGAAAATGTCTGTGATAAGTATTGCTTTGTATCTTTTTACAACGGTGTTTGTTGGATAATGGAATTAATGAAGCTAAGGTATTCCATGTTTGGTATCCATAAAGGCCAACTCACTTTGTATTAAGGCAAAACTTCCACAGCCCCTGCCTTTGAAAATTCATTTTCATGAAGACTGAGAATGTCTAATGCAAATTTATCACCATTCCTTAAATATCAATGACCCAACATTGTGTGCTCACTTTATGTGGATAGTTATTATTATGACATACCAAAGATTTAATCAACAAAATTTACCGCAACTAAGCAAGGATGATTTTCTTAAAGACATACTCTCTCCAGGAGTTTATAATCTAGTAATTCAATAAAGTAACATATCTCTGTTAGGAGTCTTTAAAAGATATAATGAGGAAACTACAGAATGGTGGTTTTATTTGCAAGATGCTGAGAAAAGATTCATGGAGTAAAATCATTCTTGAAATGTCTCTTGAAAATTGAGTCTTCACAGGAAAATGGAAGTGGGAGGGTGTGTGGGAAGCAGGCCATTCCAGGTATAGAAAACATTCTTTCACTCTTTCATTTGTTATTCCTAACTGAACACCTCTGTACCAAACACTGTGATAAAGATACTAAAGATATAATGGTGAATAAAACAGTATTACATGCAGCAAGTTTACAGTCTAATGGAGTAGCACATTGTAAACAAACATTTAAATAAAACTGGTTTATTTAGTAAGATAAGAGGTACTGGAAGTTAAGGCTGGAGAAAGGGGGCAAGGCCCAAATCATAAAAGGCTTTGTATATGCATTATGGAGTTAGGACATCTTGGCAATGCAGTGGCACTTGAGGTTAGTGGACATCTGTAAGAATAGAGGCAGGAACTTGGGACATACTTTTCAGGGGAAAAGGAAAACAGAGGTCAATACTAAGTGGGTCAGATATCTATAAAAATAAAACCGTGTTTCACATCTTTAGGGAGCAGAGAAACACTGGTTCACAACTATAATTCATTGTACATAAGTAGGTTTTATAGGAGCAATATTAGCTAATATTTAGGGCAATGTACTTTTATATGTATTAATCCTCATAATAATTGTATGTGGTAGGTGATATTGTGCCCATTTTAAAGGAAAGAGACCATGAGAAGTTATTTGCCCACTCAGAGCTAGTTAAGTGGTGGAATCAATATTTGAAGACCTGAAGTCTGATTCCTGGCTGACTCTTAGCAATTGTTAAATTGCCAAGAGAATAATAAATTTGATTAAAGGAAACTGAAAACTTTCCAGAGGAAATGACATTAGCAAGATACAGGACATTCCAGAAGAGGAAATAATATAAACCCAAGGTATTAAGGATTTAAATATTCAGAACATAGGTAAATGAGACAAGTAGCTTGGGGGGAATATTTTCAAAGGTTTTAAATGGCAAGTTAATTTAGTACTTTATTATGAAAGTTTTTTTAAGCAGAGAAGAAACATGATAAAGAGTTG
This sequence comes from Antrozous pallidus, assembly GCA_027563665.1. Taxonomy (NCBI): domain Eukaryota; kingdom Metazoa; phylum Chordata; class Mammalia; order Chiroptera; family Vespertilionidae; genus Antrozous; species Antrozous pallidus. The sequence goes on from CM050523.1 coordinate 46,565,552, forward strand.
TAGGAACCTGGGAAAATACAGCAGCAGCTGAGACTGGAATAAAGGAAATTGATCAAAGAATCATAGAAACAATGGCCAGAAATAATCAGAACTTGAACTGAAACAAGGGTACAGATTCTAAAAACATTTCAAAGGAATTGTAACTCAGCAGGGTTCAGTGAGAATCATCTATGTGCCAGGCACAGATGATGCAGTGGTGAGTAAACTAGACATGGTCCCTACAATCATGAAACTTGGAAGATTATTAAACCTTGCCTTAAATGCTGAATTACTAACGAACCTTCTTTTTGGCTGAAAAATTAATCCAGTGAATTTTACAATGCAGTTAAATAAGAAACTTAGAAACCTAAATGCCACCAAAAAGGCTAGTAAAATTTGTTTTATGCATTAGCTTTAATCTGAGAAAATATTTTATTATAGGTCTCCTTGAAGAAAATGATATTTTCAGGAATGCTCAAGCAGGTGTTCTCATCAGCACTAATAGTCATCCAGTCTTACGGAAAAACAGAATATTTGATGGATTTGCTGCAGGTGTGTATTTTCTTCTGTTACCTGTAGCTTGTTTTTTTCTATACATTAAAAAAGATTGGGTTTTAGTATATTATCTTGTACTTATAACTGAAGGTGTGCCATGTGTGCTGCCAAAGTGGCAGAATGCCTGTCTGTTAACAATGAGAGCACCTAATCCAAGTTCTGGACTCTTGCACAAACCTGTAAGAAATATTGCTCTTTGCTGTTAAGTAGTAATTATGAAACATTAACTGGAATAGAATAAATGCAGTCTTTGTACTGTTATTAGGAATAAAGGAAAATTCTAGCCCTCTGAACATTTTTTTTACATTTTGGTAAATTAAATCCAAGTATTATCCTATATAATAAAAGGGTAACATGCTAAGGGTCCAGTCATTCATTCAACCAGAGTAATATGCTAATGATATGCTAAGACCGCTCAACCACTTGCTATGATGTGCACTGACCCCAGGGGGCAGACGCTCCAACTAGAAGGTTGGCTTGCTACGGGGGTCTGGCTGATCAGGACTGAGACAGGCTAACACACCCTGGAGCCCTCCTGTGGTCCCTCTGGCTGGCCAACTTCCCGCATCCCTCCCTGGCCCTAATCGTGCACCAGCGGGGTCACTTGACCTGGCCTGCGCCCTCTTCCCAATCCAGATCCTTCAGGCTGTGTCCAAGAGCCAGTTTCGGCCTGATCCCACAGGCCAGGCCAAGAGACCCCCTTCTGCACAAATTCATGCACCAGGCCTCTAATGCATATATATTTCAACTTTTTGCTAGTGCATTTACTTTTAATAATCCTAATAACCATTTAGTTCCTTTTAAACTTATAAACCACTGCTACCTAATCATATTTCTAGGCACTGTTCTCTTAGTTTGCAATTTTAAAATGTCATTATTAATAGTAAGACCATGTTGTATCATGCCATTATAATTAACAGTGGAAAATGTTACCATCAGTGACTCAAATAAACATTTGTACTTTATTCCCTAGTTAAGAATTTTCTTTTAGAAACTAGATAAAGTGATGCATCTGCTGTTTAAATTTTACTTCAGGTATTGAAATTACAAATCATGCAACTGCAACATTAGAAGGCAATCAGATTTTTAACAACCGGTTTGGAGGCTTATTTTTAGCATCTGGTGTTAATGTGACAATGAAAGGTATGTTGGAGTCTACATTCTGCTTATAAATACATGCACTATGCCATGAAAAGATAATATTCAAAAGCCACTGTTCTTCAATAACTTAATTACTTCTGTCACTCTACAAAGTTAGCAACAGCTCAAACTATTTCCAAAGAAAAGTTTTGACTTATTCTAGTTGGAATGCCTTGTACAAGGAAAAATCCATTTCTTTACTTAGCTTATTCACTTCATTAAACTCTTTTATTAGAGTAATCCTATAATCAATATTTTTAGATTAAATCTGTCCTCTAGAATTTTACTTTTTTTCTTTTATTACAGATAACAAAATAATGAACAATCAAGATGCCATAGAAAAGGCTGTTAGTAGAGGCCAATGTTTATATAAAATATCAAGTTATACCAGCTATCCCATGCATGACTTCTACAGGTATATTTCTAAATTATTTATTAGTTGAAAAAAGGAGGAAGATGGCAATTCCCCCCACTCCCCTTTAAATGTGTGAGTAAAGGTAAAGAGTAAATTAGGTATTTGCCAGCGGAAAGGCAAAGTAACTTAATTGTCCACATTGAGTTCTATGATGAATCTATTGGAGGATCCCGTTTTGAGACCATAAATATCAGAAAAAGCACAAGTCACTTGTGTGGAGTGGGTGTTGATTCCTCTTCCCAAAATTGTTTCAGTAGTGCTTAATAGGCAAGTTTCAATGTCCTTTCTATAATTGTTTTCCTCAGCAGAGCAGACGATCCAATTAATTTTAGTCTCTATAGAACTGTGAGCCACAAAAATTTTTAGTCTCTTTTGTAAGCCAAAGCTCATAAGGTAATAAAAGTTATTTTGAATAACACATTTAAGAAAAATAATGTTTTTATTTTTTAGATGTCACACTTGTAACACCACAGATCGAAATGCCATATGTGTGAACTGCATTAAGAAGTGCCATCAGGGACATGATGTAGAATTTATTAGACATGATAGGTATGTAGATACTTGCCTGTTAACACCCAATGCCCCTCTCCCCCTCTTGCCTATTCTGTTACCCAATTATCCACCCTTCCTAATTTTTTTGTTTTCGTTTTGCTTTAGGTTTTTCTGTGACTGTGGTGCTGGAACACTGTCTAATCCTTGTACATTAGCTGGTGAGCCTACACATGATACAGATACACTATATGACTCTGCTCCACCTATAGAATCTAATACATTGCAGCACAACTGAATTCCTTCCTTAAAGAAAAAGTTCTGCCATTCTAACATCATAACTTAAAACATTTTTGGAAGATTTAGTACTTGCCCATGCTACAGGAAGAGACTGTATTAAAAATGGATACATGAGGTCAGTTGACACTATGAAGCTCAAGCTACCAAAAAGAAAGTGGCAATATATTGACTCAGGATATCAAAGCTGGGTGTTTTAGCATTACTGTGTAAAGACGTTTGAAGGGACAGAAGTGAAAGAAAAGAAAAAAGCTGCAATTTTGTACAGATACCAACTTCTGAAAAAAAGCTGGTGTTTTTACAACTAGCATTGAATGCAGTCCAATTTGCAGTAGTACTCTCTTCAATAGACGAGCAGCTTTGTTGCTGCCTTTATGGACATGGGTACCAATTGCTTTTTGTAATATGGTTAAAAAATGTGAGCTAGCACTTCTGCATTACTTTTGATTTTTTTAACATGTATTCAGATTGAGAAATATGATTTTAAATGCTTTAATCTCATGTAGTTTGTTTTTTAATTTCAAGCAAAATCTTATTGTACTTGAATGTGCCCTGTTTTGTTAGCACACCTAGACTTGCTGTAACTGTACTCATGTCCCAGTATGTACGTTCTTTCTATGAAAGAGAAAACACTAATCTTAAATTATATCCAGCAATGTTTCTGGTATCCTTTAAGAAAAGTTAAGACTATTATTTCCTTCCCTTCCCTGTGCAGCATTCAAAATCACCCCTAGAAAAGTGAGTGTTTTAATGAGACTTCCTAGGAAGGGATGCACTGTAAAACAAAAGTATTCTTGTAACTCAGTTTTGTGAAAGGTAAAAACTACTATGTTTTAAAGTACACTTTAGAAAGTCTCTTCAAAACAGTCCTGTATTTGAACTCTGTTCATAGTTTTTTTGTTTTTTTTAACAGTTTAGACAAACAGCTGGAAATTAAAACAATTTCCTGCATTAAGCTGAGACAAGTATATATACAGCCCTATACAGTTTCATAGCTTCCCTCCCCCATTTATGTGTATTGGTGACAGTGGGTATAAACAGCCTGAAAGTGTATGCATGTACCATAACATCTAGACTTAATATATTGTGAAGTATTCAATAACCATTATGTAGAAGGTAGGTAAGAATTAAAAGGATTTAATTTCCTAGAAAGAAAATGGAAAAATGGTCATTTTTAAAAAATAAAGTTTATTAGATCATAATGTTGTCTGAATTTACCACCTTTGTCAAAAAAGCCAACTCAAAGCTTCTGATGTAGTCTATAATTCCTCAATCAAAGTCAGCAACTTACGGACAGCTTCAGCATCTATAGTTGACCTTTCACTAGCCAGGCAAACTTCCCTTAAAATTAAAAAAAAAAAAAAAAGTAGGGGGTTTAGTTCACATTTTCCACACTGCATTACCCATCCCTCTTTGTTTTAAAATAAGGTCAGCTGCATGGCAAAATTATATTCAATTATAATTACCGAAATAATCTTAGTGAATGAGTCGTCTTCTCAAATTCTCTTGCTTTTCTATGTCCCTTTTGAATAACCTCCTCTGGAAGATTAGCAAGCCTTGCTGCGTTAAAGCCATAGCTTTTAGGACAAGCTCCCTTAATGAATTTATAAAGGAAGGTAATAGTCTCTTGACTGGGATCTTCACATTCATTTTCTACCATGCATGCCTAAAAATGAGAAACATTACATTCACATGCTAGCAATGGAAGTAGCCAATTTGATTCTCTCAGAACCATAATCACTTCTGACTAAGCAGTTTGCACATACCATGTGTCCTAAGCGCACTGCAACATTTTGAGAATAATCTTCAACTAATGAGTGATAGTGGGTAGAAAACAATGTACGACACTTTATAGTCTCAGCAAGTTCTTTAACAACTGCACTTGCTATTGCGGTCCCATCAAATGTTGCAGTACCTCTTCCTGTGAAAGTAAAATAAGCATAAATTACAAAGTAATAAAAAAAAATCAGTTACAAGTTTTCTATATTTAGACCCTGTTTAGCCAAATAGGTAGCTTAACCCTTGGAGCGGTACTGCTCAAGTATCATAGGGCTTCAGAAACTTCCTGTTAGTTCTCCTTAAATAGCCTCATACCCCCCGTATTACAGCAACTAAATCTCAATAGGATTAAGAAATTTAATTATCAGAGTTGAGGGATATCTCACCTTCAATTGTGGATCTATGGTACAAAAGTGAGTCCATTAATACGCTTTTCTTTAATTTGTTTTAAAGATAGCCTTCAAATGGAAATTTTAATGTCTTACCTAATTCATCCACCAGCACCAGAGAATGTGCTGTTGCGTGTGTAAGTATACTGGCAGTTTCACTCAATTCAACAAAAAATGTACTTTCACCTAGGAGGGGGGGAGAAAGTCACAAATGGGTGATCATTTTAAGAATCCTACTGCAACAGTAATTCATATTATTCGGATGTATCATGAGAAATCTTAAGAAATTGGAGCAATTTACTAATTGAATAGCCTTGAAAGCATTCTGCTTCACATAACATCAAATAACAAAACCTTACACAGGGAGAAAAAAAAAAAAAAAACCCTCACCTGACATTATTCTGTCTGAGGCACCAAGTCTAGTAAACACTCTATCAATTGGTGTAAGCCTACACACTTCAGCAGGTACGTAACAACCCATCTGGGCAATTACAGCTAATAGGCCGGCCTGTGAATGAGGGAAGAAAAGATATTTTATAACTGGTTTAAAGAATATCGTGACAAACAGGAATATAGAAAAACATGTTTCAATAAGCCAAGCTAAACATTAGCCTTTCCTAAGAAACATGTAAGAAGAGTCCAACACTATAAAAAAAGAAAAATCTTCAAAATCCTAAGTAGGAAAAGTGACGCTTAGAAGGCAAAAGGCTTAGGGGCCTGATTTTTAAATCTCAGAGCTTTTGTTTATTAACCTACAACACTAGTTGATTCTCAACTCTGGCTCCACAACAGAATCATTTGGGAGCTCTTTAAAATACCGATGCCTAGAACCAATTCCAAACCAAATGAATTCATTTCAGGTGATGGGATCCTCCCTGTACATTTTTGTTCAACAATGTGATTTGATTTTTTTAATTAAAAATAAAGTGCTTTGGTAACAGACACTAAAATCAAAATAATAGATTAGCAAATTGTCCACATTACACTGTATGTCTTTCTCTACTTAGCAAATCTGGTAAACGTAAGTATAATATAGTACAAAAGGGTTAGCAAATATTTCTGTCAAAGGCTCAATGTCTTTGTCACATACTCATTTTTTCTACAACCCATTAAAAATAAATTATCACCTAGGCCAATCCCGGGTATAAAGACAAAAATATATCTGTCTTCCCTAAAAGCAATTCCCAACAGTTACAAATCACAAATTTTATTTGGTTTTCTGTTTTAGTCTGTCATGGTTCTTTTTTAAGAATTCCTGTAACTCTAATTGAAGGGCTTTCCTGAAACATTTGCGTAATTTTTATTCATTATATGCATCTACCTTCACGGGAAATTCAAATAAAAAATATAAAGATACTTATGACTTAAAATCTCCCTTGCCTTTTTAATATATTCGTCCCTTAATATCAGGCAGATAGCAATATTTGATTCATGAGAAAGACCATTCTCTATTTTATAACACAATGAGTTTCCCTTTGATTCCTTAGTCACTGATTGAATCCTACGTACTTCACATGTGCTGTTTGGAAAGGATGGCTTAAATATGTAGTACACTCATTCTTAAACTGTTGCAAGTAACTTTCTGTAGCAAAACTTCAAGTCAGTTTACCTGTCTCATGAGTGTAGACTTGCCTCCCATGTTAGGTCCAGTAACAAGCACACAAGAAGCTTTGCCATTTTCTTCCTCTTTCTCCTCACAGCCTATTATAATGTCATTAGGAATAAAGTCATCTCCAAAAAAAGTCTTCGTAATACAGGGATGGCGGGACCCTTTAAAGTCTAAGAAGATAGGAGTGTCTTCTTTTGGTAATAGAACTACTGGACGACACATAGGACCATCACCCCCTCGACTATAGTTAGCCAAGCACAATAAGACATCTGTTAAAGAAAGAGTCAAGAGTGAGGTTCATCCTTTTTGAGGTTTCTTGATAATCAGAGCCAACTTCTATAAAATGTCTTCCAAAAATGCTTTTCAATGCAGGTAGTGTGATCTACTTCCTTCCAGTTTAGACAAACAGTAGTGACATCATTATCACTAACTGCACAATACAGTGCTTTCATTAACTGTTCATGAGTCACTAGCCTAAGTGTTACAGTATGTGGTTTCATTATGGACTGTATAATTCTGAAGCGAAATTATCACTTTTGGGGAGAAGCAGAACATTCTGCATAGGTACAATTGTAAGAGAAAAAAGTTCATTTTTGAACACCTGTGCTGAGGGAGGATTTTTCTTTTAGTTGATTTTAGAGGAAGGAAGAGGGAGAAAAAGAGAAACATTAATAGATTGCCTCCCATCCATGATCCTTCAGTGCACAGGACAACACTGCAACCAGCTTGAAGCATACTGGCTAGGGAAAGAAAGGTTTTTAATATACCCAAACGTTGAAACTTTACTGGCTTAAGGAAAAAATGTGGCACACACAATACAAAAATATACTATTCGGTTCCTGACAGTTGGGTTCAGATCATTAAATTATGCCAAAATTTAAGTAAACTGGTAGCTGTATTTTTTAAATACACACACACAAAAAAAAAAAAAAACCAACCCTAAACTATAAAACAGTAGGGCTCCAAATAAATTGGCCAAGAAATAAAAATTTATAAAGCTAAAAGATTATAAAATTACAAACACGTATATTAGTGCTTTTAGAAATCAACTGTAGGAAAGACAATTTGAGCTAAGAAAAAGGGAAGATTAAAATCTTTTGAAATGGCATGTCAGGATTCATTGAAATACCAAAAAAATGCAACTCATGAAAAAAATTACATGATGGCTTAAGGGATAGTTTTAAGCTAACAAAAAATAGATTAAAAACAGTATTCATGAAAAACTAAAAATGCAATGTAAATTCTCAACTCTTGCCAGTGTTGTGCAAGGGTTAGAGCTTTGGCCTGTGCACCAGAATGGCCTGGGTTCCAATTCCCAGTCAGGGCATGTGTGGTAGCCAACCAATCAATGTGTGTCTCTCAAATCTGTTTTTCTCCCTCTCTCCCTTTCATTCTCTCTAAAAATTGGTGGAAAATATCCTCAGATAAGGACACACACACACACATCTTTTTTAAGACTGAAGGAAGGCCAGAAGGCTACTAAGTAAGCTTCCAGTGACCAACTTACATGACTATGGCCAACCTACTCATTTTGTCTGGAGAGGAGGCAAGTATATTTTATATAATAAAAGAGAAACATGCAAATTTGACCATACCTTTGCTCCTGATTGGCTATGCTACCAGCCAATCAGGAGCAGGGGAGTGGCCAAGTGGCATGCACACCAGGCCCGGGATGAAATGGGGGTGGCGCCGAGCGCCCAGCCCCCAAGCGCTCTGAGGGAAAGTGGCAGTGGTGGTGGTGACGGCAGGGAATGCCCAGCCCCCGGGGCTGGGTGGTCGCAGGCAGCTGGGGCTGAGCTGAGCAGGGCAGGCTGGGGTTGAGCCATCAGTTGGACATCCCCTGAGGGCTCCCAGTATGTGAGAGGGAGCAGGTTGGGTTGAGGGACCACCCACCTACACACCCCCCCCCCAGTGCACAAATTTTGTGCACCGGGCCCCTAGTATTTATACTTGTCAAAATATAAATATCCTTACTTGTGTTTTAGGGATATGCATCAATGGGGACTCTCCAATGGACTAAAATTTTAATGCACAATTGCAACATAGGACTTGACTAACCAAAGCCTTAGAAGCAAGCTTGTTGAAAACCTTACCCAACACTGCAATGCATTCTACAGCAGCCTGCCAATTCTTGTAATTTTTATCAAAGTTATAGAATAGTCGTCGCATGCAGTCCTTCAAGGATACGTCTCTCCGTTCTTCTGCATTTATCAGATTAGCCAACTTCTTTTCAATAGTTTTGGTCCAGTATCGTTTACAGCCCTTCTTGGTGGATTTCAACTCATATTCTTCTGGCAAATTATGGGTGATGAAATTCTCAGGAATTTCCAACTGATAACGGTTCCTACCAATTCCCCAATAGACTATGGTTCTACAGCCAATTCGACTGCGTTGTTTCTCCAAGTATTCCAAGAGGCTCTGCTCATTTTCTTTTATGTCAGCAAGAGCTTGGTCATAATCAGAGTCAAATCCTACTTTGGGAGTAATCACTCCAGTCTTTCTAGCCTTTTCATGGTCAAAGGCTGTATCCCATCGGTTCAGTTCTACAGTTAAATCGGGAAAATGACCTTCGGGATTTTTCGTCTGTAGTGTAATGACCTGCTTAAGAATTTTAGACTTAAAGTCATCAATGACTTCTTCCATAGTCTCTATAATTTTACATACTACTTTGAATCCTTCCAGAGCAGAAAGGAAATCAATAATCTTTTTTTTGCTATATGTAGTTTCTTCATACATTATAGCCCTGCTATCTGGGTGGTTCTGGCTCTTCAAGGGAGACCCAACATTATGAATTTTACTCAATAGCCTCTCAAGGTCTGGAAGCTTCTTTAAAAGATCTACAACCTCAGTGATTTTGTCAGGAACAAACATTAGGTCTTCAATAGCATCTAAACGATCATTGATAGCAAAAGGGTTACACAGTGGGGCACACAGCCACTGCTTTAGAAGCCGCTTACCAAAAGGAGTATGGCAAGTATCAATCTTCTCTAGTAGGGTACCTTCTGTAGAACCATTTGTTCCATTCAGAAAAATCTCCAAGTTGTTTAATGTCACAGAATCTAGCACCATTCGTTGATTGGCTTTAGAAAAAATAGCACCAGCTCTTGTAGCACTGACCATGTCAGAATCCAAGGGAATATATTCTTCAAAATTAGCCATTGATAAAAGCTCCTGATCAATAAGGCATTTTTTGAGGTAGAAGACACAACCACCTAGAGCAGAGAGGGCCAATTCACTCTTTTCTCCTGGTGTCAACCCAATAGAATCAGACTCTGAAGTCATACCTTTCAGCACGTGGGGTAACACCACCCCACTGTCCTCATTTAACTTTTCTTTAAAATATCCTTCTTCAAGAAGAGTTCTCAAAGTTTTGGCTGCATCCCAAAACTGGGAGCCCGGTATCAGACCTTCCTGAAGAGAAGAGGATAATGAACCCTTCAGAATCATCTTGGTTTCTGTTGAGAGATTTCCTCTCTCAAACAAGACTTGTACTGGAGGATAATGTGCCACGAGTGTCCTAAACCTTGAGCAATGGCGATCATCTGAAAACTGACCTATGAAAAACTTTCCCAGTGAGGCATCAACAAAGCATACACCATATACTCGAGTGTGGCCAGAAGTATCTTCCTCTTTTTCTTTAAGGCTAAGAAGATACTTACTGTAGTTCTCAGAGGGGTCACCTTCCAGCACACTGTACGTCTGTGTACCCTTAGTAATGATCCTACAAATCTCCCTCCTCACCACTCTATCATGCTTAGATATGTGCGCCATCTTTCGGCATCTTGCCTCCATCATTTCTGGGGTCTCAGTCTGTTCCACTCGTGCTACTTTATAGCCCTTCTGAACCAGAGAATCCGAGTACCGGCCAAATGCAATTTCAGGAAAACCAGAATGGGCCCAGGTGCCTTTCATGAATACCAGCCCTAGTTCACTGACTCCAGTAAGTGCATCCATGTGGTACAGCTCATAAAACTTCCCCACCTTATAAAATATGACAAGATCAAAGTTCTGAGACTTAATCTGCCACCACTTCTTCATCCCAGGAGTACAGGAATTAAGGAAATCCTCTGGCACATAGAGTGTAGAAGCATCAAAATCTGGATGATCGGGTCGCCTCCTGTGCACATCTCTTCTCTTTTCCTCCTTAAGCCATTCTAAAGTCTCATGATACCAAACAGCTGGGCGACTACTATCATCACATTTTCCACTAACGTTGCCAAGGGATTCAGAATTTTGAGGGGCAGAGAAAGCACACAAGGTATTCCTGGTTTCTGAGGAAATGCCAGTTGCTCGTTTACTGACAGGGGGCATTTCCTTCCTTGAAGTTTTCCTTTTGAGAGAGCCATTTCCAGTCACCATTCTCTTCCGCTTTGGAGCACCTTTGACAAAGCTATGCAGGCCTTCGCTGTCACTGTCCCCCACTCCACTGCTTATTTCATCACTGCTTCCTTCCTCCTTAGCATCTGGCTTGAATTCCACATCGGAGCCACCGATGTCGCTCTCAGAGTCTGATATGACTCTCCGTTTTTTAATTTGGCGGCTACTTCGCCTAGATCCTTGCACCTTAGGCCGCACTTCCTCTTCGCTCTCAATTTCATTATCTTCTTCATTCTTATCTGATGCATAAGTTGCACCTACCTGGCAGAAAAGGAAAGAGCATGTAAAATCAAAGCAAAATTTGAAAAGTACAATACTGCTGTGAATACCTCTCATATATCCAAAGAAAAACCTGTGGCAAAGTCAGGCACCACATGAACCGCATCCAGCAAGCTCAGTGGTGAACCTGAGAGGGGAGCAGTGAAGGATTAAAAAAAACAGACAAGAATATAGTTGGGGCCAGGTGGATCACTGCACCTGGATGAGGAAACAGTGACACAAACTAAGCATTTCATAGATCATACAAAGCAAAACAAAGGAGTGGTCAAGATGTTTACAATGTTCTTCTTTCCTATTGTTGCACTTCTCTGAACTCTTATCAAACTTTGTTTTGGCAGCACTTGCTGCACCTCCCACAGCCCACATCCCTCAGCCACCTAGGATCACAGGGTCAGACCATAAGGTCAAGCTTACAACTAAAGCCTTTGGCTATAATTGTGCTGGAATGGGAGGGCTTTGCCCTCTAAGCTGGGACTTATGGCTTTGCCACAAGAGGACCATGGCCTCTCTACCATGCCCTCTCATCAGTCTGAGGCCTGAACCTGTCCAAATGCTATAGCCACTCTCCACAAAAACCAACCTTGAAAAAAAAATTCTCTTTCTCAAGGAATATCAATTTGTTTTACCTAACATGATAACAGGTATCACACTACAAGATTAAGCAATTCTATCATGACAGTTCTAGTGACTATATCACAAATGCCCATCCTAGCTAATAAGAGAGTAATATGCAAATTGACAGTACCTCCCATCAAACCACACCCACCAGCCAATCAGGAGCAAATAAACCCAACCAAGATGGCTGTAGCCACTGAGAGCAGGAGGAAGGCTTGGGTTTCCCCGGCAACAGGAAAGCCAAGCTTTCCACCTGCCCTTGCTGGCTCAGGCCTCTGTTAAATGCTACAAAGTTTCAATTATAGAAGACATATCCCAACAGAAATGGCGGCAGCCACTGAGCTGGAGAGAGAGCAGAGGCTAGGGTTGCCTTGGCAATGGAGGAAGCTAAGTTTCTGCAGCTCTGGCCCACCTACACCTCCACTCCAGGCTCCAATGTTTCAATTATAGAAGGTAAATGTCCCAACAGAAATGGCTGCTGCCATGGAGCGAGCAGAAGGCTTGGCTCCGCTCCAGGCTACCAAGTTTCAATTTTAGAACATAAATTAATCCCAGGGCCTCCGCTTTGGGTCGCTGGGGGGTGTGACCAGCCTGCAAACCACCACATCAATTACTAGAAGCCTGATGCAGGCTGTCCCACACCCCAAGGGAACCCCAACCCTGGTCCAGGACACCCTTCAGGGCAAACCAGCTGGCCCCCACCCAAGCACCAGGCCTCTATCCTATCTAATAAAAGAGTAATACACAGACCATCACTCCAACACACAAGATGGCTGCCCCCATGTGGTCAAAGATCCTGCCCCCATATGAACACAAGATGGCCACCACAAGATGGCAAGCAGGGGAGGGCAATCAGGAGGGACCAGGCCTGCAAGGGAGAGCAGTTGGGGGTGATCAAGCCTGCAGGGGAGGACAGTTAGGGGTGATCAGGCTGGCAGAGGAGTAAGGTTGGGGGCAAACAAGCTGGCAGGGGAGCAGTTAGACATCAATCAGGCTAGCAGGGGAATGGTTAGGGGGTGATCAGGCTGGCAAGCAGAAGCAGTTAGGGGCAATCAGGAAGGCAGGCAGGCAAGCAGTTGGGAGCCAGCAGTCCTGGATTGTGAGGATGTCTGACTGCCTGGGATTGGGCCTAAATGGGCAGTCGGACATCCCTCAAGGGGTCCCAGATTGGAGAGGATACAGACTGGGCTGAGGGACAACTCCCACAACCCCTTGCACAAATTTCATACACTGGGCCTCTAGTCTACCTAATGAAAGAGTGACATGCAAATTGACAATGCCTTCGTGATGCCCACCAGCCAATCAGGAGTGACTATACAAATTAACCCAACAAAGATGGTGAGTTAATTTACACAGACAGGTGCCACAGCAGGGAGGGGAGGCAGGCGTTCCACACCACCCCAGCCCAGCTGCTCCGGGCCTCTGGGCAGCGTGGGAAGGTGGAAAGGCAGCTCGAGGCCAAAGTGGAAAGGCAGCTCTGGCCTGAGCAAAGCAATGCCAGCAGCCAGGGGAAGGAAGGCCACTTCTTGTACGAATCTTTGTGCATCAGGCTTCTAGTAATTGATGTATTCATTAGTCATAGCTATAGAAAAAAAATCTTTTAAGTCTCCCTCTGCTTGTCTTCCAGGGTTACCTCTTCTACAGATAAACATATTATGTAGTTTACCATTTTATATACCAATTTTTTTTTTTCAATCCTCACCAAGGATATGTCCAAATAAATAAGGGGGAAAGAAACATCTATTGATTTGCCTCCCTTGCACACCCCAACCTACAACCTAGCCAGCTGGTATTGCTCAGTGATTGAGCATCAACCTATGAACCAGGAGGTCATGGTTCAATACCCAGTTAGGGCACATGCCCAGGGAGTGGGCTCAATCCCCACTATGGAGCATGCAGGAGACAGCCAATTAATGATTCTCTCTCACTATTGTTACTTCTCTCTGAAGTCAAAAATATATTTTAAAAAAAAACACACAACCTACATATGTACCAACTGAGAATTGAACCTACAACCTTTTGTTGTACAGAAAGACACTCCAACTCCCTTTTATATATTCTTTAGTAAAATAAAGCAGTTAGTAATCTACACTGATTCTAGGCCCCTTGATCTTCCACAAACCAACAGTATCTTCTTAGGCAAAGCACATCTACTTATGGATATCTATCACATACATAAGGCTATATGATCTCGTAGTTATTATCCATCCAATTCTAAACCTGATTAATGTTATGACCCCCTGGTCTCAACCTCAAAATTAAGAACTTTTCACTTCTCTTAAAATATTCATTATGTTAACTCATATATTCCCTCATCTATAAAACAGAATAAAACAAAAATCAACCTTACAGATGCATCTCTTAAACACATACGTCATTAATTTACTAAATTAGAAAATGTTTTAAATGAACAAGTTAATTTCAAATGAACAAATCACTTGTTCATTTTCTTAACAGGATTTAATTCCATCAGATAGTGACCATTAACATTTGAAACCAAGGTTGTACTTAAAGGTTACTCAATCTCTATCCTTATACAACAAAATGTTTAAGAGCATATAAATGAATAATAAATTTCCTAAGCTTATTATCGAACACCATGACCAGTTTTATCACTATGTCCTTACCTGCCCTGGCTCTCTACTTATTACCACCTCTTACAGCAGGTATCTTCTAGCAGGCTTGAGGACATTAATAAAATGGGGTGCTGGGTTGCAAAGACTATGTAATCTAACTTACCCTACACTCCAGGGAAGTATAGAAGTATGTGTGTATGAGTACTAAAGTATATGCAGAAGTAAAACAAGAGACTGTCACTTTAATATACCACCCTTTCCCATTGTTCTCCTAGCGGTAATAACTGTTTGCAATGTCTCACCTCCATTTCTTCCTCCTCTGGTTCTGAGGGCTCATCACACACTGCCAATTCAAGCCTCTTAATCTTATCTTTATTCAAGGCTTCATCTGCACGTTGCATTGCTCTGAGTATTTCAGGCTTTGCACTGTAAAAATGGCCTCCTTTCTGGGCTTCCTTTGATTTTGAACCTAAAAATATATATTTATAAATAAGTATTGTTGGCTAGTTGGTTCAACCTACAACACCTGCTCAAAATGAACAAGAACAACAACCAAGTATAACCTTTACTATACCATTAGTTTTAGTAATATAGCTAGGTCAATAAAGCCCACAAGGACGTTATCTTTATTTTAGTATAAAACTACCAGTGAAACTGAAATTACCTATTTTACTTCCTTGCACTTGTATCACCCAGGACCACACAGTTGCTTTTCTAATGGCCTGGGATTATAGCCTAAACGAACAGGTAAGGTATACCTCTTCAGGTGAGGCATGAAATGTAAAGAGGTTTGTTTTGAGACCCTTTTTTAAAAAAAAATTACTTCAGGAAGGCAAAGACTACACACACTGTTAAATGAAGTTATTATAATTAAAAATTTAAGTTTACCCTGCCCGGCTGGCATGGCTCAGTGGTTGAGTGTCAACCTATGAACCAGGAGGTCATGGTTCGATTCCTGATCAGGGCACGTGCCCGGGTTGCATGCTTGGTCCCCAGTGTGGGGGCATGAAGGAGGCAGCCTATCAGTGATTCTCCTTCATCACTGATGTTTCCATCTTCTCCTTTTCCCTACCTGTCTGAAATCAATAAAAACTTTAATTTTTAAAAAAGGGTAATGGTACGAAATAACTTGGTTCTTTTGTAGGAATCATAACTAGGAATGTCTGTTTTCTTTTGCCCAAATATAACTATAATTTAAAAACAAACCTGAATCTAAATTTAAGCGATCCAAACTTCACATTATTAACTTCTTTCTGTATACTATAACGACATCCTAAATTTTCACTTCTATGGGCTGCCTAAAATAAAGCTGGTTTCCCATTTCTCTAAAAAGCTGCACCAAAACTACAAATTGCAACAATTAAATTCATTTGTAGAGAGGTTCTCAACTTTCCTCAATGTGCCTACTGCAGTTGTATTCACCCCTCACCTAAATTCATTTGCCAAAGCTGTGTTTAGAATCTCAAAATTACTCCTGGAAAAAGACCTCATTCAACATAGGGTCCAACTCACTCATTTTATACGAGTGAACAGTATCAGAAATAAATCACTTTGGCCTGGGCCACTGTGGCTCAGTTCGTTGAAGCGTCTCCCATAAACCAAAGATGGCAGTCTTGATCCCAGGTCAGGGCATGTATCCAGGTTTCAGGTTCGGGTGCACACAGGAGGCAACTGATTGATGTTTTTCTCTTACACTGATGTTTTTCTCTCTCCCTTTCTCCAAGTCAATTTAAAAAGAAAGAATTAAGAAATTACTTTGTTGACCGAGATGGTACAGCAAATTAGTGGAACAGACTCAATTTCCTGCTTTAGCTCACTGGGAAGAAGTCAGAGAAAAGGAGGTCTTGAAGACAGGATCAGAGGGTGAGCCCCAAGTCAAGCTGCTGCTGCCCACTGCTCCCCTGGCTACGGGTTTCATGGGACCCTTAGAAATAAAAAGTTCATGCCTGGGAAGGGCCACAGGTATGCCCTTGTGTGAGCCCACATTGAGTCTTTGTCCTGAAGGCTTTTTATCTTTTTTATTTCCTGCAGACAAGAATCTTACGGAAGATTTTCAGTATACTATTCATCAGCTTTCCAGATGCATTTTTAATATGCTAATGCATCAAAATGGGTGTTTTGGGTAATAGTTTGGTCTATTTTACTGTTTTACTTTATCTTAGATCTCTGGCTTTAATGGAGGTTTTGTTATTTGTTCCCCAACTTCATCTGTCCTTGGGTTTAGCTGACACAAATGGCCTTGAGTCTTTGTTCTCTATTTTCCCAGGCCAAGGTGATTTAAGCTATGTATTTTCTGGTTAAGAAGGAGGGTACAAACAAACCATTTGCTCTCAAGTGTTCTTGGTTAGGGAAGATATGGTCTTATAACTCACATGCTGCCCAAACTATTGGGCCTTATTTAATTTTGTCTCTTCTGATTCCAAAACAATGAGTTCAAAAATGTCCTAGGCTGGTCACAGCCACTATGATTCAGTTGGTTGGAGTATCGTCCCATACACCAAAGGTGAGTTCGATTCCCAATTGGGGTGCATACCCAGGCTGCAGGTTCAATCCCTGGTTGGGGCATATGCAAGCCAACTGATTAATGTCTCTCCCTTCCTCTCTTAAAAAAAAAGTCCTAGCTTGGAAAATCTGAGGATAAAGACTTGTTTAGGTTCGATGCTTGAGTGTACAGTCACTTGTGTTATGCAATCATACTATGCATGCACCATAAAATTCAAGAGATTTGAAAGGGTGCACAAAACTAACCCAAGTGAAGCTACATACTTGTAGTCTGCTGGTACCTGTGAAATATGGCTGGACCTGAGAAAAGAAAGTTCAAATTCCAGAAGTTTTGATATGAAAGTGAACTCAGATGAGGAACTCACTGGTGAGAATTTTTTTAACCTTTTTTTTTATTGAGACAGAGAGGAAGTGGAGAAAGAAAGGAAGGAGAGGGTAAGAGAGAGAGAGAAACACTGATTTGCTGTTCCACATACATATGCATTCATTGGTTATTTCTTGTATGTGCTCTGACCGGGGATCAAACCAGCAACTTTGGTGTATCCCAGTTGTCGGCAAACTCATTAGTCAACAGAGCCAAATATCAACAGTACGCCGATTGAAATTTCTTTTGAGAGCTGAAAACCGACTTCTGCACATGGGCCACAAAGTTTCAATCGCACTGTATGTGCACATACACACGTGATATTTTGTGGAAGAGCCACTCCAGAGGCCTAAGAGCCGCATGTGGCTTGCCACAGTTTTCCGACCACTGGTCTAACCAACTGAGCTACCCAGTCAGGGCATAAGTGAGGATTTTGAAGGCCAGGTAAGCATATATCTCCATTTGTCCTACAGAATGCCATTCATCTATATGCTATTTATACTGATTGCATTGCCTTTCTTTTTCATACTTTAAGATATTGTTTAAGTTACTCTCTTCATGTCTGAATTTGGTATTTTAGTCCAAATCTTAAGATCCCGATTATGATATCATCTTTCCTTTAAGGGCATGATATGCCTAGCCAGTGTTGCTCAGTGGTTGAGTGCTGACCTATGAACCAGGAGGGTCACAATTCTATTCTCAGTCAGGGCAGTAGGGGGTGTGCAGGAAGCAGCCCATCAATAATTCTCATTATTGATGTTTCCCTCTCTGAAATCAATAAAAATATATTTAAAAGGTGGGAGGGGGCATGATATTGCTATAAGTCACTTAAAGGACACAAATACTCCATTGTACACACCAACTAGTTAAAGACCAGATACATCTTAATCCTTTTCCCATGCTAAAACCTTTGCCCCAACACTCCTATAATTCGTTTTAGTAAAATAAACTTCATTCACTGTATGAGAGATACTGACACTTCACATGTGTGAGCTCTGTCATTCTCATACTTACATACACATACTCACTCTTACCTGTATATGGCTTTAGTAGCCTTCTGCTAACCCATCCCCTTGTTGGGCTGTCATCAAAAAACTGTACATGAACTCGGACGGACTTCCCTTTCTCACGGATGAATGTTCCATCAAAAGGGTGGTTGTAAACCAGGCAAGGCCACCAGGGATAACCCTCCATCTTGGCCCAAACCAAATCACCTGGTGAGAAGTCACAAGAACTGTTGCCAAAAGAAAATACATAACTTGATTAGTATTTGGTTAAGTTTCATTAAAGGGAATTACCCATGAATAAACAATTCCCAGGAAAGTATTAAGACTCCTCTGAAGTCTCCTGGCATTAACATTCAAGCATAGACATTCTAGACTTAATTTTTCAAAATTAAATCATCAAATTATTTTTTTAAATAAGCAAATATACATAAGACATAAGTCAAACATAAGTATAATGAATTTTGCTATTAAGATGAAAAGCTTTCTCAGAATCTTTGGTAGAAAGTTGATGGCAAGAAAAGGGTATAGGCTCGATGTACATATTGCTCTCCAAATTACAAATCATACCTATACTTGCTCCAATATGGTATATGTTAGGAAGTTGACAAAGTATTTATTAATAAAATACCAAACATGCCCACTATGTAAGTTGCTAATTATATTAACTACCAGTGGCCCGATGCATGAAATTTGTGCAAGGGGGGGGGGGGGGTCCCTCAGCCCAGCAGCCTGCACCCTCTTCAACAGGGGACCCCACGGGGGACGTCGACTGTGGGTTTAGTCCACAGGGATCGGGCCTAAACTGGCAGTCCAACATCCCTCTCACAATCGAACATCCCTCTCACCGCACCACTGGTTCCTAACCTCTCACCTGCCTGCCTGCTGATCACCCCTAACCACCCTCCCTGCCAGCCTTCTCACCCCCACCTCCTTGCCAGCATGATCGCCCCAAACTGCCCTCCCCACTGGCCTTGCTCCTAACTACCCTGCCCCTGCCGGCATGACCACCCCTGACTGCCCCCACTGCCAGCCTGCTTGCCCCCAACTGGACCCCAGCCAGCCTGCTCACCCCCAACTTTACCCCCTGCCAGCCTGATGGCCCCTAACCACCTCTGCCTTGGCCCTGCCACCATGGCTTCATCCAGAAGGTCTCCCAGTTTAATTAGAATATTACCCTTTTATTAGTATAGACTAGAGGCCCGGCACACAACATTCGTGCACTGAGGGGGTCCCTCAGCCCAGCCTGTGCCCTCTCAGTCTGTTGCCACTGCTGCTATGCTCACCAGCTGTGAGCCTGGCTTCTAGCTAAGCAGTGCTCCCCCTGTAGGAGCACACTGACCACGGGGGGCAGCTCCTGCGTTGAGTGTCTGCCTCCTGGTGGTCAGTGCATGTCATAGCAACCTGTCATTCTACCTTTTGGTGGATTTACATATTAGCTTTTTATTATATAGGATTACCTCATTAGACTTTGCTCTTTAGTTATGCTCCTCTATATCCCAAATACTACAGAGGCTACCTAGCTCACTATTGCCCACTAGCTATTAAAAATCTAGATAAGTGCCGAGGCCGGTTTGGCTCAGTGGATAGAGCGTCGGACTGCGGACTGAAGGGTCCCGGGTTCAATTCCGGCAAGGGCATGTACCTTGGCTGCGGGCACATCCCCAGTAGGAGGCGTGCAAGAGGCAGCTGATCGATGTCTCTCATCGATGTTTCTGACTTTCTATCCCTCTCCCTTCCACTCTGTAAAAAAATCAATAAAATATATTTTAAAAAATAAAAAAATAATAAAAATTTAGATAAGTGCAGAGACCAGTTTGGCTCAGTGGATAGAGCGTCGGACTGCGGACTGAAAGGTCCCGGGTTCGATTCCAGTCAAGGGCATGTACCTTGGCTGTGGGCACATCCCCAGTAGGGGGCATGCAAGAGGCAGCTGATCGGTGTTTCTCTCATATCGATGTTTCTGGCTTTCTGTCCCTCTCCCTTCCGTTCTGTAAAAAATCAATGAAATATATTTTTAAAAATCTAGATAAGTGCCCAAAATGTAGAGTGCAAATGTCTACAGAAACAACATACATTTAATCTTCACAAAAAGTGATTTAGCCCTGAAAGCTTCCTGCAAAAGGGAGAGGAGAAAGAAGAGAGAAGAGAGAAGAATCTAGCTAACAGACTACAGAAGAGCCCCTCAATGATGGAGAGGCCACAAAGCTGATAAAAAGGTTCACTGAACAACTACTAGAATAAGTACATTACAAACAATATTTTAAACTTTTTTAATATTTTAGACACTTTAGAAAGTGATCATTAGTCAACTGAGGCCACCTTATTCAGACCCAATCAAGAAATTAATGTGTTCCTTTCTTCAAAATATGTGCACAAAGAAACTGGAGCATAACTTCAGCTAGTACTTGTCTCAAGGGCCTTTATAAGTACATATAAAATTTATAGAATTCTAAAACTACCTATAGTTTATAAATACTGCCATCAAGCTAATCACATGGGTCATCTTCAAACAGGAAGCTCTGTCGGCACAATTCAAAGTTTTTATCTTAGCTTCTCCCTTACTAATCTATCTACTAATTAACAGGAGACAAAGACCCTTATCACTGTGCTTCACTGTGAGGAATGGTTTGTTTACAGGCCTCCCCATAGTCAAACACGCTTTCCCTTCACTTAGGCAGAGAGCTACTTAACCACAAAGCCTATCATACTAGTCTCAGAAAACCACAAGCTGCCCTGGACAGGTAGCTCAGTGGTGAGAGCACCATCCCAAGGTTTCGGGTTGGATCCTCAGGGCACATACTACAATCAACCAATGATTGTATAAATAAGCAGAACAACAAATCCATGGTTTTTTTCTTCTCTCGAAAATCAATATTTAAAAAACAATTTTTTTAAATCTAGTATCAAATGCCCATCTTTCTTAAATACTGTGGAAATGATCCCCATAAAAGGTCAAGTGTAAATAATGCTATGCTTTTACATTGTTTATGCTTTTAAAGGTCTCCTGAGGTCCTTACTAACATTTGAGGTCAGACCTCAAACAACAAATAGGCTCTCCCTCTCTTCTAACTTTCCCTTTCCCCTCTCCTTCCCCTTGCCTTTCTCTAAGTTGGTTCACTTCTCCTATCTCTATAACTTTCTAAATAAACTTGACTATAATTTGAAGAAAAATAGCATATGCTCCCTACACAATACATAAAGCATACAATAAATGTGTCTGTTTAACATGGATTCAGGAATAATCAATCTATCATGTTCAAGTTAACTGTCTGTTAAGGAGGGTGCATACGCAGAGAAGGAAAAAGTATTTTTCCCTTCTACCCTTCTGCATTCTTGGCTGAAACCTTCTATAATAGAAGATCAGTAAGAGAAAGGCAAACAAAAGACTATTAACAAGACGACCTCCAAAGGAAAACTAAGTTAACTCCCAGGGACAGCCCAAGTCACCACCTTAAATGTCACCCTACAGTTACAGACAAAAGAAAGATGGAGAGGCAGTTAATTAAGGAAGATTACCAGGAAAAGAACAGTTAACAAGGGTAAGGTTGTTATGCAGATTAAGTCATTGCCTTCTCCAGTAACAGTCTTCTTACTGGTATAAAGAGGGGAATATCCTTACAAATGGAGATTTCTTTTATAAATGTAAATCTCTTGTACAGATAAGTAACTTCTAATTTTTCTTACATCTATTTCTCAAAAATAATCAGGTCAAAATTTTTATGCTAAAGATACATATTCTGAGAAGGCATATCCTGCTACTCTTCACACAACTATATAAACTTTCGAGCGAGTTGTTTAAATGAGGGCAACACTATAATTACACTTGGACTATGGAAAAAGCTGTAGAACATCAAAAACTTGGAGGACATTTCAAATCAACTACTCAGAACCACTAATCAACTCTTGGATCTTGGAATTCTTTGATGGAGGAAAAGGGGCCACATGTTAACTAACATCAGGGAAGGCCTGTGCGTCAGTCTTGCAAACTCAGAGACCTCACGTAACCAAAAAGGATTATCTGAAATTAGAATTTTTTAATTAAAAGCAGTTTATGGTGGATAGTCATGTCCTAGACCTGTATCTTCCCTGATAAAAGGTCAATCTTTAGTTTAACTGAGTCTTCTATTGTGGGGTGTTTGTTTTTTTTTCATCTACAATAACATATCTTTGGAATGTCAAAGTAATTTTCTTTTTTTTCAGGCCAAAGCACATGCACCATTCTGTGGAAACCACAAACCCTCACTGTTATTGAGTTGTTTGTGTGTGTTTTCTGTTTTATAATATATTTTTATTGACTTTAGAGAGAAAGGGAGAGGGAGAGAAACATCAATGAGAAAAACATGATCATGGATTGGCTGCCTCTGCACCTGCTTGGGATGGAGCCAAAATCCACTGGGAACCTAACCAACGACCTCTTGTTGCATGGTCAATGCTCAACTACTGAGCAACACCGGCCAGGCTTGAGTTAATTGCTGACTGTTAACTATTCTATACATACGTATGTAAAAGAGTAGGTGTCTGTCATTTTCCTTTTTATCCAATCCGAGGTTTCCCTACTTTGCTTTCTCCCATCTCCCTAATTTTTCACCAATGGATTTCATGTAATCCATTGCTTCTCTTAATTGTAATGTATAAAATAAGGTGCAAAATTGCCCTTCTCTGGAGCATTATCTCAATCAGTTGAGATTTTGCTTCCTGGCAATTGTGGATAGTTTGGCTCAAATAAACTCACAAAAATTATCTTCAGATTTAAATGTTCATGTTGATTCTTTATATCCCCTGAACCTCTTGTTTCTTCATACTTTCAAATAGCTACCATTACACTTTATGCCTAAAGCAACACCTGGGACACAGTAAATGTGAGCTTTTCAAAATATCACCCCCTACTCTGACAAAAGGGCAACCAAACCCTGGAACTGAACTACCCAGAAAACAGGAAGGCTTCCCCCACAATCCCATTGGTACATGGCTGCCCAACTCCAAAAAAATTATGGTATCCCATCCTCCCATAGAACCATCAACGAATAATGCACTATTTTATAAAATAACATTTTCTTCAACTGGACACATACATCACGTGTGTCAAAATAGATTATCAGGTGGGTGGAGGTGGAGAAGGTAGTACAGGGGAGATAAACAGTGATGGGGGGGAAATTAAATTAATAAAAATTAGCCCGGCCAGTGTGGTCCAGTGGTTGAGCATCGACCTATGAATCAGGAGGTCACAGTTCAATTCCCAGTCATGGCACATGTCCCAGTTGTGGGTTCGATCCCCAGTAGAGGACGAGCAGGAGGCAGCCTATCAATGATTCTCTCACATCACTGATGTTTCTATCACTCCCTCTCCCTTCCTCTCTGAAATCAATAAAAATATATCTTTAAAAAAACGCCAAAACCGGTTTGGCCCAGTGGATGGAGTGTAGGCCTGCGGACTGAAGGGTCCGGGGTTCGATTCCGGTCAAGAGCATGTACCTTTGGTTGCGGACACATCCCCAGTAGTGGGTGTGCAAGAGGCAGTTGATCGATGTTTCCGACTTTCTATCCCTCTCCCTTCCTCTCTGTAAAAAAATCAGTAAAATATATTTAAAAAAAAAAAAGATTCTCACCCTCGCCAATGTTATTTAGCGATAAGACATCTGCCTGCACACCCAAAGGTCAAGGGTTTGGTTCCTGGTCTCGGGCAGGTACCTGGGTTGCAGATTCGCTCCCACCCTGGTTAGGGTGCGTACAGGAGGCAACCAGCCTGCATCTCTCCTGTTTCTCTCCCTCCCTCCCTCCCTTTCTCTCTCCCTGTAAAACAATTACAAAATATCCTAAGGTGAGAATTAAAGTTCTTTTAATTAATGGATTCTCAATTTTTCACTTGTTTTGGTACACGCCATCTACTTACGGGATAACCCAGGCGGATCCCAGCACTTTCTGCTCCCCCAACCCCGTCCCTACAACTCACTGGGCCCAATCAGGCCCCCTGGTTCTGGGTGACAAACCTCCAACGCTCTCAGCTAGAGGTCCACCCAACTCCTAACTCTCGCACAACACAAAAACTCAGAAGCCAGGCCGAGGGGCCCATCTCCCCCATGGCGTCTTGGCATCGGAATCTCACATCCAAACATCCGGTTGAGTTCCCCGAACGTCTACTGGACCCCAATTCACTATCCCGGTTTCTAAAGGGGAAACCGTCTCCTGGCACCCACACGCTGGACGCCGCGCACGCACACCCTCCAGAATGCCGGCGTTCGCCCTCCCGCAGGCACTCCTTTCTCTCCGTCACGCCTCCCCGGCCACGGGCAAGCACCACCTCCTGCCTCGTGCTGGGTGTGCACCCCGAAAAGGAACATGCAAAGCTCCTCCCCCTCTTCGATCAACCCCCAGTGTTCCCATCTCTCCATTCTCCCGGTTATCTCCAGCAGCTGGCACTGCTCTCCTCCACCCAGACCCCCAACCTCTTCCTTCCAACTCGGCCGTCTCCCCTCCCCCGCTTCCTCCGGCAGCCCACTTCCTCCGACCTTGTTTACAATCTACACTCCCAATGCTACAAACTCAGCCCCGACATACTTTCAAGCCAAGTGTGCAGCAGCCCCACCTCCTCCGAGCCCAGGTCCCCAAAGCCAGCCTCCCTTCCCTGAGCTCCGCGGTCTCGCCGCCGAGGCCCCACCCCCACCCCGCTACCTGGAAGAAACCGCAGCAGTCGTCGACCTCCGCAGCCCTCCGTTGATGTTCCTCGCCTCGGGCGGCGACGCGGAGCCCCCAGGCCCGACCTCGCTCCAGGCCACATCCTCGCTGCGGGAGGGGGAGGCCCCGGCGGCGACGGCGGCAGCGTTGGCGGCGGCGGCGTCTTCACCTGAGGCCTTGACTGGGGCCTTGTTGGCATTATTCAGCCCCGCTGGAGACTTGGGGAAGAAGCTATACAGCGTACTTTGTCGCGACATGGCGACGGTCGGCGAGGCCCAACCGCTCTTATCCGAGCGAG
Organism: Antrozous pallidus; assembly: GCA_027563665.1. Taxonomy (NCBI): domain Eukaryota; kingdom Metazoa; phylum Chordata; class Mammalia; order Chiroptera; family Vespertilionidae; genus Antrozous; species Antrozous pallidus. Next base: position 46,590,894 of record CM050523.1, read on the forward strand.
CGACCTCAGGCACAGCATCAACCGCGCGGCGCCTGCTGGCGGGAAATCTGGGAGGGAGGCGCGCGCTGCGCTGGAGGAACGCTGGCCTCAGCCGCCAATCGGCTGGCGCCTCAGTGTGCGCGGGTGACGTCACGGTGACACCCGACCCGCCACGCCCCCTAGAAGCGACGTGGGAAGGGGAGGGGCCAGCGCTGCGCTGTGCGCCGTTACCCGCGTCTCCCCCACCCCCAACTCCCGACCCCAGCCCGCGAGATGGGAACGGCCTTGAGCCTGGCGCGCCGACGCGGGGGGCTGGTCTGGACGGGGACACCTCGGCCGGAAACAGGGCGCAGCTGCGGGGCTACGGATCGCGAAAAGCCTTTCCTCTCCGCCAGGAGATCGGTGCTCATGGGGGCTGTGAGCTGGAGGCTGCGAGCTGGGGAAAAGAGACTCTTGCAGGGAAATGCTTACAACCAGCGCCTGAGTGAAAAATCCTGCGCTTGGAACAGGAAAATAAGACTCAGACTTTTGTCAGCAATATATCAAATCTGTTCACGTTATATTCCCAAACCTTTGCACATAGTAGGCACTTGGTAAATACTTGTTAAAAGAATCCCAAGTAACTGGTCCTTCACGTGTTTATGATAAAACCTGCCAGCTAGCTTTCTTCTGGGAATATAATCCTCTCAACCTAGGAGTTAAATGCTTCAGGTCCACAGTCCTTTATCGGAACCTGGTGGGCCATGTGTGTCTCAGAATGCAAGATTTTTTTTCAGGTTTTAGAAAGGTAACGGCGTGAATAAAAAGTTCCTAACCTCCAAATTCGGGAAAGAATTTAGAAGACTGACATCCCAAGTTTTAAGTTACTAACTATGGGACCCAGAATTCAGGAAAACGCAATCAGCAACAGCTATATTTGGATAAAAAAGGAAAAAAAAACCTATGTAAAATCAGCTTTTGCTTTTTTACGGGAAGCTGTGCTCTGCCACACGTTATTTTGTTTGTTTGGTTGGGTTTTTGCGAAGCAAATGATAAAATCAGGTTTTTTCAGATACATTTGAGAGGTACTTTCCTCTCCATGGATATTTATGTGACACCCCCAGAGAGATTGGGCAACACTCTGAAATCAAACATTTCTGCAGCAAAACATGCTGACCCACACTAAGTGAGATAAATATTGTTAACAAAAATACAACCAAGTAGTGTGATGGGGGAACGGGTCGAAGTGGAAAAGGGTATGGGGGGATAAATGGTGATGGAAAAAATATATTAAAAATTCAACCCAGTAAATTTTAAAGATTTCATTGAATGATTGAAATCTTTATTGAATGATTCCTAAGTTGGGCAGCATTCCATCTAGCAACTACAAAGCTCCAGAGAGCTACAGAAAGGGAAAGGTTTTTAACAGCAAGAGAATGGGGAAAAGGATGTCATAAATTAAAAAGGATTATTCATCTTATTTGGGGGACAATCGGGTCTATTAAGAGGATCACATCATTCTACTGACCAGGCAATTTCAGACTGCTTTATTAAGATTACATTCCTGCAGAAACCGGTTTGGCTCAGTGGATAGAGCATCGGCCTGCAGACTGAAGGGTCCCAAATTCGATTCCGGTCAAGGGCATGTACCTTGGTTGTGGGCACATCCCCAGTAGGGGGTGTGCAGGAGGCAGCTGATCAATGTTTCTCTCTCATCGATGTTTCTGACTTTCTATCCCTCTCCCTTCCTCTCTGTAAAAAATCAATAAAATATATATTTTTTAAAAAGACTACATTCCTGGGAAAGCTGAAATTACAACTAGGTTGTTAAGCAGTAAGCCTTCGTTTGCTAAAGTGGAGCTTAACACAAGTGATTGTATTTTGAGCCTATTGTTTTTTAATTCTCACCCGAGAAAATTTTTTCCATTTTTTTATTTTTAATTTTAATTTATTATTATCCTATCTAATAAAAGAGTGATATGCAAATTGACCATACCTCTGATTAACCCACGCCCAACAGTCAATCAGGAGCGAATTATGCAAATAAACCCCAACCAAGATGGATGCCACCACTAAGAGCAGGAGAGAGGCTTGCGTTTCCCCAGAAATAGAGGAAGCCAAGCTTTCCACCTGCCCGTTGCTTGCCTAGGCTTCCACTCAATGCTACAAAGTTTCAATTATAGAAGATACATAATCCCAACAGAAATGGCAGCGGCCACAGAGCTGGAGAGAGCAGAGGCTAGGGTTGCCAGGCGATGGAGGAAGCCAAACTTCTATAACCCTAGCACCTAGGCCTCCACTCTAGGCTACAAAGTTTCAAAAAGAAATAGCTGTCACCATAGAGTGAGAAGAAGGCTTGGCTCTGCTCCAGGCTACAAAGTTTCAATTGTAGAATATAAATTAATCCCAGATCCCAGGGCCTCCGCTTGGGTCGCTGGGGAGGAGGGGGGGAGTGGCTGGCCTGCAAACCACCATAGGCCCTTCGCCCAGGCCTCCCCACACCCCAAGGGAACCCCCACCCTGATCCAGGACACCCTTAAGGGCAAACCAGCCAGTCCCCACACATGCACCAGGCCTCTATCCTATTTAATAAAAGAGTAATACGCAGATTGACCATCACTCCAACACACAAGAGGGCTGTCCCCATGAGATCAAAGATCCTGCCCCCATGTGGACACAAGATGGCCAGCACAAGATGGCCAGCAGGGGAGGGCTGTTGGGAGGGACCAGGCCTGCAAGGGAGGGTAGTTGGGGGCAATCAAGCCTGCAGGGGAGGGCAGTTAGGGGTGGCCAGGCTGGCAGAGTAGGGAAGTTGGGGGCAAACAGGCTGGCAGGGGAGCAGTTAGACATTAATCAGGCTGGCAGGGGAGTGGTTAGAGGGTGATCAGGCTAGCAGGCATAAGCAGTTAGGGGCAATCAGGGAGGCAGGCAGGCAAGCAGTTTGGAACTAGCAGTCCTGGATGTGAGAAGGATGTCTGACTGCCCATTTAGACATCCCTCAAGGGGGCCCAGATTGGAGAGGGTGCAGGCTGGGCTGAGGGACACCCCCCTTGTCCTCCCCTGTGCACGAATTTTGTATACTGGGCCTCTAGTCTTTTAATGTATTTGTATTTATTTCAGAGAGGAAGGGAGGCAGGGGAGAGAGATACAAACATCAAGGATGAGAGAGAATCATAGATTAGCTGTCTCCTGCACATCTCCTACTGGAAATCAAGCCTGTAAGCCAGGCATGTGCCCTTGACTGGAATCAAATCTGGGACCCTTCAATCCAAAGGCCAGCACTCTATTCACTGAGACATATTGGCTAGAGCTATTATTATTTTAAATCCTCACCCAAGGATATTTTTCCATTGATTTTTAGAGGAAGGAAAATACAGAAATGTCAATGTGAGAGAAACATTGGATTGGTTTCCTCCTGCATGAGTCCCGACCAGAGCTGGGGAGGAGCCTACAAATGAGGTACGTGCCCTTGACCAGAATGGAACACAGGACTTTGTCTGCAGGCCAATGCTCTATCTACTGAGCCAATGGAGCTAGGAGGGAGAAAGGGAAGAAAGAGAGAGAAATACCCATGTGAGATTCTCACATGGATTGGTTGCCTCTCACACAAGCTCCAACTAGACTAGGATTGAGCCTGCAACCAAGGTACATACATGCTCTTGATTGGGAATCAAACTCGTGACCTTCTGGTCCTCAACGCTCTAACCATTGAGAAACTGTCCAGGGTTGTTTCTTTTTAACCATCTATACTAATAAAAGGGTAATATGCTAATTAGACTGAACATCCTTCCAAAGCCATGGTGGTAGGTCCAAGCCAGAGGCGGTTAGGGGCGATCAGGCCAGGAGGGGAGGGAAGGGCAGTTGGGGCTGATCAGGCTGGTGGGAGGGCAGTTGGGGGAGAGCAGGCTGGTGTGGGGGGGCAGTTGGGGGCAAGAAGGCCGACAAGAGGGGCAGGCCAGCAGGCAGAGTGGTTAGGGGTGATCAGGCAGGCAGGCAGGTGAGCAGTTAGGAGCCAGAGGTGCTGGATTGTGAGAGGGATGTCTGATTGCTGGTTTAGGCCAGATCCCTGTGGACTAAACTGGCAGTTGGACATCCCCCGAGGGGTCTCAGATTGGAGAGGCTACAGGCTGGGCTGAGGGACCACCCTCCCCCATGCACAAATTTAATGCACCTGGCCACTAGTATAGATATACATAGCCTCAGGTCAGCTAACATCAAAGGAGTTTGCCACAAAACTTGGTTTTCAGAGGTTTTGGGGTTTCTGAATTATAGGTAAGGAATTGTGGACCTACATTATATCTCCTTTTTAAATTTTTTTATTTTTTTAATACATTTTATTGATTTTTTTATAGAGAGGAAGGGAGAGGGATAGAAAGTCAGAAACATCAATGAGAGAGAAACATCGATCAGCTGCCTCCTGCACATCCGCTACTCGGGATGTGCCCACAACCCAGGTACATGCCCCTGACCGGAATCGAACCGGGGACCTTTCAGTCCGCAGGCCGATGCTCTATCCACTGAGCCAAACCGGTCTCAGCTCTCCTTTTTTTTAAATATACATGTTTTAATTGATTTCAGAGAGCAACGAAATCAGCTTCCCCTTGCACACCCCACACTGGGGATCAAGCGTGTAACCCAGACATGTGCCCTGACAGAGAATCAAACTGTGACCTCAACCACTGAGCCACACCAGCCAGGCTATATCTCCATTTTATGACTGAAGAAACTGAGGCAAAGATGGCTCAAGTCATTTGCCCAACATCAACTAGAAAGTGACCGGAGTGGGGATTTAAATCCTGTGAAGCTGTTCCTGAAGTCCCGTTATTAACAAACTAGAGGCCCAATGCACAAAATTCACACATGGGGCTTGGCCCTCCCAGCCCCGGCTTTGTCCAGAAGGTCATTTGGCCGTCCAGTCTAATTAGCATATTATGCTATTATTATTATAGATCTTATACCTAACATAATTTTAAGATTTTTAAATTAATTTTTAGAGAGAGGAAGGGAGAGAGAGTTATTGATGTGAGAACAAAGCATCTATCACCTGCCTCCTGCACACCCTCCTCTGGGGATCCAGCCAGAACCCAGGCATAAGCCCTGACTAGGAATCCAGCTGGCAACCTTTCTGTGCACACTATTTCTTTAAGCCTCACAACTTTGAACTTTATGCAGTTGTCATTATCTAACCTTTTGTGAAGAATAAAAATCCTATTTCATTTAGTTCAACTTAATATGATAGTCTTATAATGTATAAAATAAGGTGCATTCCCTGGAGCATTTTCTTAATCCATTGAGATTTTGCTTCCTGGAAATTGTTTGACTCAAATAAACTCATAAAAATTCTTACAGACCATAGCCAGTTTGGTTCAGTGGATAAAGCTCGGCCTGTGGACTGACGGGTCCTAGGTTTGATTCCAGTCAAGGGCTCAGTCCGTAGTGGTTCTCTCTCATCATTGATGTTTCTCTCTCTCTCTCCCTCTCCCTTCCTCTCTAAGATCAGTAAAAATATATTTAAAAAAAGAATTCTTACAGGTTTGGATGTTTCTTAAGTTGAAAGATGCCTCCCATGAATTTTATTAAAGAGTTAGACAAGAAGTTATATATCTTAGAATCATCTGATAATGCAGAAAATAAAATGGAATAAACATTGCTAAGAGAGTCACTTAAAGGCCCTGGCCAATATGGCTCAGTTGGTTGAAGCTTCCTTCTGTACTGGCAGATTCAATTCCCAGTCAGGGCACATACCAGTACTCAGGCTGCAGGTCCCCGGGGAAGAGCACATGCTGGAGGCAACTAATCAATGTGTCTCACATAGATGTTTCTTTCACCCCGCCCCCTCCTTCCCTTCCACTCTCTCTAAAAATAAGAGTAATCCACAAACATATAAATTGATTGTACCTCTGCTATGCCCACAGCCAAACAGGAGTTATTATGCAAATTACCCTGACAAAGATGGCAGAGTAATTTGCATATGCAGGCACGAAGTGGCAGGGTGGAATGCCTGCTATGAGGGGGAAGTGGGAGGCAGAGGGAGCTACGGGAGTGGTGCTCAGGCCGGGAGTGAGGACTTGCAGGCTCCAGGTGGCCAGGAGCAAACCCAGGGGAAGGAAGGCCTATTCTTGCATGAATCTTTGTGCAACGGGCCTCTAGTATATCAATTTTTAAAAAATCTTTAAGAGAGTCATTTAAAATAGGAGGCTATTAGGGGCCTATGCACACCTTGAGCCTCAGTTCTCAGAGCCACAATTAAGTTGCTAACCTCGGCTCCATAAACATCCTGGAGCCATAAACATCCTGGCACAACAACTGTTCATGGACATATGTGGACTTGACTTTGTTTCTTGTAGTTGCAGCCCCCCTCTATTTGCATATTAGCCTGCAATCCTTCATTTATTTGGAAGAATTACATTTTGTGGGTTTTGGCTTTATATACCCTGCCTTTCTTTGTCCTCTCCAGAACGCAAATTAGGTTGCTCAAATACTAGTAAATGCCAATCTCTTTGCTCAAATAAATGCCTTTTGTTCTTTATTATAGCCTGAACTTTTTCTTTGATAAGGCATCAAACACACAATCCCTTAATAGGCAAGATTACCCAGCCAACTCCAGAGGTATATACTGTGTATAGATATAAACAGCACCCAAATAAAAATGAACAGAACAAGATACATATTCAGAGCTTGCCACAGCAAGAAAGTCAGCTGCTATCACTTGCATTTGGCAGAGACTCGAAGGTAGACAGAGGAGCAGGAAAGTTTCCTAGTGAACACAGAGAAGGCTTCAGGTGTGCCCTAATTGGAGGTAGTTGGCATGGCTACAAATGGGCTAACTAAAAGGGGAGCATGCTCTGTGATAGGTTTGGAGAGCATATTTCGCTTTCTCTGATTGGTCCTGAGTTAGAAGTGGGAACAAAATTTAAAGAAGCTGACCAGTCATTGGCGAGTCATTCCTGGACTGGTTGCACAGAGGTGATTCAGCTTCAGCCTGCAACAACTAGCTCAGGAAGTCAGCCACCATATCTGTAGCAACCAGTCTAGGGAGCCAAACAACAACCCCTGTAGCAATGCCTTTGAGTCACTCTTAAACACAAATGATGGTGGCTGACTCCCTTGCTGTAGCATGCTTTGAAGAAACAGCCTTTGCTTGTTCCCCTTGGGGTGGTCTTAACTATTTGCACATGTCTGAGTGAAGAGCCTCCCAGGCAGAGAAAACAACTCCTAAATATAGAGGAGACACCTCGAGTTTGGGAACGGCACAAAGGCCCAAATAGCTGAAAGACAATGAGCTGGGGAGCAGCAGGACATGAATTGAGGGAAGAAAGTCAAGGAAGGGCAGCTCATCCAAGTCTTATGGGACTTTCAGCTTTGACTCCGAGTAAACTGGGGAGCAGTTGCAAGTTTTGAGCAGACGTGTGACCTAATCTGACGCAGACTGCTGTGTTGGGAATAGGCTGCAGTATAATAAACAGTAACCTAATTCAGCTGTATTGTTCTCTACATAAATAAGAGTGTGAAAATAGGGAGAATATGGTCTCCATAAAGTCTGGGGGGAAAGGAGCCAGAAGAGCAGGAGTTAGTAGTATTTATATCCAAAAGTCTGGACACACTTACTCTGGGATGACTCATGAGTTGGGAGGATGAAACATCTCTAAGAGTTAACAGTGTGTGATCTGCACCTGTGCTCCCCAACCTCATGTGGCACCTCCTTCAACTGAGTTCTTAGTTGTGCCAGACATTGATGTGGGCAAAGGGGAGAGAGCCGTGAACCAGACAGACACACCCAGAGAAGATGGAGACTGCTGAGAAACAAGCAGTTACAACATGGCAGTTGCAGCGAGCTCATAGATTATGTTAGCTTACTTTGATAAGGATTTAGGATAGTACAATGGTTCCCAAACTGAGCACCAAGGCACCCCAGTGAACAAGAGTAAATTCACAGGGACATGTTCGAGTATAGTATATTTAAATTTCAAAGAAAACAGGCACTGCAGAAAACTACTAACTTCATGTAGTTGACAATTGCTTTTGATGATATTGTTGGAGAGGAAAAAAAACAAAAACATGTCTTCTTCCCTCTTGGGTTTGGTTTGGGGAACCTGCAAATTAAACTGACAAAAAAAAAAGAAAGTTTATTTTTGAATGTAACACCAATTACATGCAGGAATACTCAGTGATGAGTAACTCAAAGAGGTGGTTAGGATTTGGGGCTTATATCTTTAGGTTAGTACAGGAAAGAGAGGGGGAAGAAAAGGCTTCCATAGGAAGGACAAATATAAGTTGACCCCAAAAAATATATATACATACACTTTGAATAATTATAAAGACTTTATTAAAATACATTTCATTTTCAAAACTGAGCTATTAACTGATAAAGAGCATACATATATGCCAAAGCCAGTTTGGCTCAGTGGCTAGAGAGCGTAGGGCCTGTGGACTGAAGAGTCCCGGGTTTGATTCCGGTCAAGGGCATGCACCTTGGTTGCGGGCACATCCCTGTAGGGGGTGTGCAGGAGGCAACTGATCAATGTTTCTGACTTCTAGCCCTCTCCCTTCCTGTCTGTGAAAAATCAAAATATATATTTTTAAAAAGAGAATATATATATTGCCCTTGCCAGTTTCCTCAGTGGATAGAGAGTTGGCCTGTGGAAGAAGGGTCCTAGGTTCGATTCTGACCCACATGCCTGGATTGTGGGCTCGATCCCCAGTAGGGGGCATGCAAGAGGCAGCCAGTCAATGATTTTCTTTCATCATTGATGTTTCTGTCTCTCCTCCCTTTCGCGCTGAAATCAATTATATATTTATTTAGTTTTATAAAGAGTATATACATTTGGGGGAGGGGGAATACCCTGTAGGTTTTGGTTTTTTTTTTTTTTAAGTTTTTTTTTTATCTTTAGAGAGGAAGTGAGAGGAATAGAGAGAAACATCATTGATCAGCTGCCTCTTGCACTCTCCCCCACTGGGGATCAAGCCAGAAACCTGAGCATGTGCCCTGACTGGGAATTGAACCAGTGACTTGTTGGTTCATGGACCAATGCTCAATCACTGAGTCACCCGGCTGTGCCCTGTAGGTTTCTTTAGGAAAGACAAATGGGTTTTAAGGAGGACAAACTGGCAACAAAAAAGTTTGTGATAATTGTTTATGCAGGTATGAGTAGTCTTTCTGTCTCTTTGTGGCCATGAAATTCCTCTGGGATTTATGGTCCTCATTTCTCAGAAGTTGCTGCTTTTACTCAGATAAAGGAAGCTCTACTGAATCTCAAACGTCTTCAGTTTAAAATAATCTTTATACAAATCTAGTGTTCTAAATGGGTCCGCTTAACATGATATCTTTGTGAAGCTGAGCTTTTGGTGTTTCTGTGATAAAAGCTAGTTTCAGAGAGAAGGTAGAGGTGAGGGAAATGAGGAATGATTAACTTGGGGGAATTTATATGCATATATGCATACCCCATAGACACAGAGGATAGGGCGGGCAAGGCCTGGGAGGGGGTCAATGGGACAAAAACCAAAAAGTAAGGTGATATCTATAATACTTTCAACAATAAGGGTAATTTTTTAAAGTATATATTTTTAAAATATATATTTTATTGAATTTTTTAGAGAGGAAGAGAGAGGGATAGAAAGTCAGAAACATCAATGAGAAACATCGATCAGCTGCCTCTTCCAAACAAAAGCCTACCTTCTGAATCCTGCATTGAACTGCCTTCCTGCACTATGGCCCTGCCATCTCAGCCAGCCCTCCTAAGGGAGTTTCTGGAATTGTATTGCAACCAGTAGGACCGAGACTTTCCCCGTCCAATCAGAGTTGTGCAGCTATATTCCTCCTCCCCCATCAGCATCTTCACCAACCAATCAGGACTGCCTCATACTGCTCAGTCAGTACTTGCTTTTTGAACTCAACACACTTCAAGAATTAGGGACTTCTATTTAAATCAGCTGCCCCCTGGCTCTGGGAGTACACACTGAAAGAAAGACTGTGTTTCTTCTTCTGGAGCTGAAAGGACAAAGAAGCCCCACTGGACCAGAGCGGGGAAGTGCAGACATTGTGGAACGGCAGAGCAGGGTGGGGCCACCTTGCCCAGGGGCAACCTCACAACTGTGCTGTTCCACAGCCATGCAGCTTCACCATTGACGTAACCCTATTGAGCTGTCCCTTAGCTATGCTATATCACAATCGAGCTATTGACACTTAATCAAGTTTTCTTCTTTGCTGCATCCCAAATTGGGGATTCCTGCTGATGCTGAATTGCAATCGATAACCACTGGTTGACACTATGCATAGATTACTTAAGAATGAAATAAAAATATATCTTAATTTGTATGTATTTTTTCAAACAGCTACTAAATTATTATAAGTGCTTATTAAGTTATATGAACGTAACACATAATAAATGAAACTATTAAGTACTTCTTATGGCCTGGGAGTTTAGTGGGGAAAGTACTGAGATATTAAGAGCACCAGAGTTTTAGGTTTAGGAACTTCTGGCCTTGTGGTTAAGAGTGCTATATTCAGCAGAACCGGTTTGGCTCAGTGGATAGAGCGTCGGCCTGCGAACTGAAAGGTCCTAGGTTTGATTCCGGTCAAGCGCATGTGCCTTGGCTGCAGGCACATCCCCAGCTGGAGGTGTGCAAAAGTCGATGTTTCTGACTTTCTATCCCTCTCCCTTCCTCTCTGTGAAAAATCAATAAAATATATTTTTTTTAATTAAAAAAAAAAAGAGTGCTATATTCAAATTCTGTCCTCAAGCTCTATATCCAAACTTCATGTGTTCAAATCCTAGCTGAGCTGCTTCCTAAATGTATGACTGATGGGCAAGTTTTCTAACCTCTCCCTGTGCCTCAGTTCCTTCACCTAGTTGTGATGAGGGTTGAGTGAAACAGCATTGCTAAAGCCCTCACCCCAAAGCCTGTCTCACTATGAACACCAGATAAATGGGAGAGAGTTACATAAAGAAATCTCTGTGGGTTTCCAAAAGAATGCAATATTCTGCATTCCTTCACCTATCCAAGGAATGGGCTGACCTAACAATCTTTTTCCTTGGGCCTTGGGAGATACAGTCAAATCTGGAAACAGGCATTGTGTGAGGATCCTGTCCTAGTCCAGTCAGCCCCTCGTCACCAGGGAGAAGCCTATAATCTGACATAAGCAGGTTGTTGTTGTTTTTTATTTTAATATATTTTATTGATTTTTAAAAATATATTTTATTGATTTTTTACAGAGAGGAAGGGAGAGGGATAGAGAGTTAGAAACATCTATCAGCTGCCTCCTACACACTCCCTAGTGGGGATGTGCCCGCAACCAAGGTACACAGCCTTGACAGAATCAGACCTGGAAGGAACCCTTCGGTCTGCAGGCTGCACTCTATCCACTGAGCCAAACCGGTTTTGGCAAAGGCAGGATGTTTGGTCAGTTTAAAGGACACTCTATAGCACAGCGAGGAGCCATGGGCCATCTGGCCAAACAAAGGAAAACAAAAGAAAAAGGGGTGTGCTTTGGGACCAGGTGGAGTAGGCTCAAAGCAAAGCTGTGTGTAGTCAAGTCTAGATTGCAAAGTGGATCTTGTTATGTCCAGATTTCATGATCCCCAAAGACCACCAGGGAGCCGATTCCGATGTAATAGCATAGAGCCTTTATTACAAGCCTGGGCTTGGCCCCCCGGCCCTCACCATCGCAGCAGCAAGATGCAAAGGAGGTGGGGCCAGACGCAAACCACTGAGTTGGCTTATTCCAATTGGTTGGGTGATGGCTGGGGCTAGTGACGCAAATAATCCCTAACGCATGTGACCTGTCCTGTCCTTTGCTCTTGATTGGAGCTCAAGCGCACAGTCTTTCGCTATTGGCTAATTCAAAGGGAGGGGTTGGTCTTTGCGATCTCAGGATGGCACCCCCCCCACCCCCGTAAGTTCACATATCATGCGGCCTACCTGGTGGCTGCCAAAGTCACACAGTCCAAAATGGCAGCTGTCTTTGCAGTCCCGCTCTGCCCTTTCAATCTGAGGTCCCATTTATTTAGCAACTACAATGTTAAGATAGATGTGGAATGGCGTGTCCAAAAATCCCATATCTAATGTTGTCCAGCTGGGTTGTAATTGAAAACTGCTTCTCTGGGTCAAAATGAATTAGGGGCTCCAGGCAAGAGTAGGATGTTTCACTAATACAGTTATAAACAGTGAAGTTTCTGTTTGCCTGTGATTTTAGAGAGCAAGATTTCTCAGTGAGTAAAGAAAGCAGTGGGTGGTGAAAACACAAGACAATATACAGGTGATGTATTATAGAATTGTACACTTGAAACTGTGGACAAAAGGGGCCACATGCTGACCTGACAAGCTCAGGGGAGGCCTGCATGGCAGTCTTGCAAACTCAGAGACCTAAAGTCACCACAAAGGATGATCTGAAATTAAACTTTAACTATAAACAGTTATGGTGGGCAGTTACATCCTAGGCCGGTATCTTCATTGACAAGGTCAACCTTTACCTTAACTGAGCCTATCTGTCTTTTTGCATCTATAATAACATATCTTTAAAATGTCTGGGTAGCCGAAACCGGTTTGGCTCAGTGGATAGAGCGTCGGCCTGCGGACTGAAAGGTCCCAGTTTCGATTCCGGTCAAGGGCATGTACCGTGGTTGTGGGCACATCCCCAGTAGGAGATGTGCAAGAGGCAGCTGATCGATGTTTCTCTCTCATCGATGTTTCTGACTTTCTATTCCTCTCCCTTTCTCTCTGTAAAAAAATCAATAAAATATATATTTAAAAAAAAATGTCTGGGTAACTTGTAACTTCCCTTTTTCTGGAGCCTGTGGGGGGCGCCAGGACCTATGCCACAAATTTCTTCATTATCATGTTAATTGTTCCTGCACCCACCTAAGTATGTGTCTATCATTTTACTTTTTAACCAATCCCAGGGGTTTCCCCCACTTTGCTTTATTCCACCTCCTTAATCCATCACCAATGGATTTCATGTAACCCACCTACATCCCTCCTTTGATTGCACTGTATAAATACAGATGTAACCTGCCATTCCCCGGAGCATTATCTCAGTTCCTTGAGGTTCTGCTTCCAGGCATATGTCAATAGTTTGGCTCAAATAAACTCACAGAAGTTCTTTACAGATTTCAATGGGGTGTTTTGGGGTTTTTTTTTACATTAACAAAACATATAATCTATTAACCAATGTCACCCCAATAAATTCAATTACAATTTTAAAAGAAAGAAATAAGTAGTTCTCAAGACACTTTGCAGCTGCAGCTTGCCCTTGGAAGAAAATAGTGCTTCCTGTTTTACATTGTAGCTGGCCTTTTCTTTGTTATCCTGGCCCAATGAATAGCAGGGCATATTTTTAACTTCCCATTTCTTGTTCATTTTCATTTTCTCATTCCCGAGAAATAAGGAGGGGAGGAACCTTGTGGCAGCCAGGTGGAAGGCGATGTCAACTGCAGCCTGCCTTCCCGGCAGCAAGAGGGCAGAAAGCAAAGGGGCCTGAGTTCTCCCTAGTGCGTCTGGCGCCTGTCGTGCTGGGTGCTCTGAGTGACCAGCTGGGGATGGGCAGGGCCTAGGTCACCTGGAGAGAGGAAAGACAGGCCAGAGGGCTTTCCCAGCCTGTAAGCACTCCCCTCTCCCACTCCCCGCCTTCTTCTCTGGCTTGTGGCTAGCTTTCTTGGGAACTTCCATATTATCTCAGACCACAGTGAACACCACTGTATTGGGAGAACTAGCACCAGGCTCTCCCTGGCTCTCAGAGAAATCCGGGGTGAAATTGCCAGGTGCTTCTCTAATTACTACAGTGGCGCTTTGACATTGAATATGGTCTCAGCCTCTGACCTCCAAGGTCTGGCCATGGCCTCCCTTCCCAGCTCATGGCACCCCTGCCTGTTGTCTTCACTGTTGTGGGATGATCCCCACCTTGAAGCCATACAGACCTGGTTTCAGTCCTGCCTACCTTGCCTACTAATTCCGGCAACCTGGGTAAATTACTTGCACTTGTGCCTTGGTTGCCAGATCTGATAAATGGGAATCAGCTAATGTCTACCTCATGGGGTTGTTAACAGAGTGCAATGCTCAGTCTCTCTGGCTCCATCTTAGTCAAGCCTTCTTTGTTCCCAGGAACTTCATAATAGCGCCCCCCTTTTTTTAAAAAAAAAAAAAGAAATCCTCACCCAAAGATATTTTTTCCATTGATTTCCAGAGAGAGAGAAAGGAAGGGAGGAGGGGGAGAGAGAGAAATATTGAAGTGAGAGACATATCAATTGGCTGCCTCCCCCATGTGCCCCCACTAAGGCTGGGGAACCTGCAACTGTTAGGGTCGCTGCAGGAGGAATGCATGAGGCCAAAAGGGGGTAAAGAATTCTAAATTTACTATTACATCTGCTAGTGATAGGGGCAGAAATAGAATCTTGGAGACCAGCTATAATTGTAAGAAATATTAATCATGCTCTATCAACCGTGATTGTTTTGTTCTGATTAAAGAAGGCACATTCTAACCTGGCTGGAAGTTATACCTGGGACCGGGGAGCTCACCTGGAAATTCGGCCCATCCTCTCCCTCCTGGAGCTGTCCATTATTATGGAAAGATTAACAACCTTGTTGGAGAAACCTGAGCCACCAGCCCTTTGAGGACCTCCAGCCTTTACATATGCTGTTACAAAGGACACCTCAAGAAGTCGAATTATGGAGTCATTTATTAAAAGCCGGCAACATACAAGGGAGCAATTTAGCACTCCAAATCTCACAGCCTCCAACAGCTTGCCACCTCTTGCTTATATTGGCGGAATATCACAAAGGTATGGATTACACCTTTGGGTCTGGAACGCAGAACCTGTTTCGTGCAAAGCATTTACAGAAGCGAAATTGAGCAAGTTAGTTATCTAAAGTATCTACAAATCACTGAATCAATAGAAACACATTATCTGGGACCACCAGGCCAATTTAGAATAATTGTGCTGTCCAGATTCCGGCACCACTGTGTCAACCCGAATGCATTATCTGTAGCTACTGAGACAATTTAGGATAATGGAGCAGTCCTGGTTCCCAGAAGAATGTGCTTCAGGAACCAGTGAGATCACACTCAATGGCATATTCAAACCATCATCAATGGAGTATTGGGATAGCATACCTAAGTTCAGAAAAATCAAAATAATTTTCTATTGTTTTAGCAAACAAACAAGTACAGAAGCCAAACAGCAGTTTCTACCTCAGTTGATTGCTACCACACTTCACATACCTGCAGGCCTTTGCAAATCCCCATATCTGTGAGCTGCCCATTTGGCATACCCTTTTGCCTCCTTCCCCATGTAATCTTTGTCCTTCTACTCAATTTAAGCAGCTGGCTTATGGTGAGGTGCAGAGCAGACTTTTGTGGCTGACCTACTGCTCTCCTGAACTGCCAGCAGCATTGGAATAAACACTCACACATGATTCAACCCTACCCCTGCTTAATTGGCCCAAGCAGTGACAGGCAGTGTGAACCCATTGATTGTCCAGTTACACTAGCAGAAGACTTGAGACCTAAATGGCATCAGCAGGCAGAGCAGGGGGAGCTGGAGGAATATTTATATCTCTTGTAAGGGTCAGTCAGAGTAACCGGTTGGATCAGGTGCAGGTGGGGGCCAGTGGAAACCGGGTGAGGTGGTTTACTGGAAACCGAAGGCAGTTAATCATGATACCTGTGATGAGAATAACAGGATAATCGCCTGGAAGGGTGAGAGCCCCCAGCAGAGCGAAGCGGAGTGCAAGAAAGTGCCTAATGCTACAAAGTATATGCCCCAGATGGAGAATCAAACTTTTTTTTTCATTATTGCAAAATAAATTTATGTAAAGATAAACTGTTTTATAAAAGGTCAGAAGCAATTTGAGAACCCAGATTCAGCTTCTTGTAGAAAGATTTAACTCTAAGTAGTATAATTTTGTGTCTGCTTTTAAAAGAATCAAATTTTTGATCCTTCTGTCCTGGCCGAACAACTCTAACCACTCAGCAAAACTGCCCAGGGCAAAATAGCTCCTTCTTTCGATGTGGTAATCATCAAAGGAATCCTTGTTTCTTCAAATTTGGGTTTTTATAAAAACAGCCTTTCCCATTTTCCCTGCCCTTGATAGAAAAGAACCCTAAACTCCATACTTTTAAAAGATGGACTTGAGAATCAGGGCTCCTATCTTCTCTGTTGGTGCCTTATGGTAGCAAACATTTCCTTCCTCCATTTTGAGTTTTGGCCTTTTGAAGTGTGGGGCGAATGGACTTTGAACCAGCAACAGGATTATTGGGAGGATAGAATGAGATGAAGTGTAAACGGCTACGAAGCATAAAATGTGTGCCCCAAAGTGTAAATCCCTCCCCTCCCCATGCTGTTTCTGCCCCTGAAATGCTCTTGCCCACTTCCCTTCACCAATCCAAATCCAAAAAGTCTCTGAGAGCTCAACTGAAGTTCCTGCCCAGCCCAGCCCCTCCTCTGAACACACACTCCCCTGGTGTCAGGAGAGTGTCAGTTTCAAAGAACAGCCTCTTCAGGTCCCCCCACCCCCACCCCCCACACCT
This sequence comes from Antrozous pallidus, assembly GCA_027563665.1. Classification (NCBI taxonomy): domain Eukaryota; kingdom Metazoa; phylum Chordata; class Mammalia; order Chiroptera; family Vespertilionidae; genus Antrozous; species Antrozous pallidus. The sequence goes on from CM050523.1 coordinate 46,607,374, forward strand.
CCCCTCCCCCCGAGTTGTGGCCTCAGCAGCTATGGCGTGCGTTTGGTCCTGGGACATATCTCAGGTTGTCATTTGCCATTTCACGGTAAACCAAAGAAAGATGGAACTGGATGAGCCCTATGGGGACCCACTTGGAACCCCAGAGTTGATATAAAGATTATTTTAAGCTGAAGACATTTGAGATTCAACAGAAACAGATGGAAGCCTTCTCAAAACTTCTCTTATCTAACTAAAAGCAAAAACTTCTGAGAAGTGAGGACTGCCATAAATTCTTTCCTTGGAGCGAGTATGCTCCCAGGAGAAAGAACAAGAGCAAATGTACCATAAATCCCCTCTCCAGGGATGTTTTATGGCTCTGAAGACAGAGACCACATGCACCTACAGAAGCAAACATTCTTATCTCCCTTTGTTCTCCCCAAAACCCACTTGTCTTTCCTAAAGAAACCTATTTGTTTTTCCCATAGGAGCCTTTTCTCCCCATCACTTTTCCCAACTAAGTTGGATGAGCCCCAAGTTCTAACCACTCATTTTGAGAAGACTAAAAAGGGCTAATTCCAATGTAACTCTGATATTTGGGAGCTAGTGATCGAAATCCATGCCAGCAAGTTCAGTGTACATTCTTCTTTTTTTTTTAAATCTTTATTGTTCAGTTTATTAATTACATTGTTCCCTCTTTTTTCCCTATAACTCCCCTCCACCCAGTACCCATCCTACCCTCCACCCTCATATCCCCCCCCCCCCGCTGTCCTCTCCCATAGTTGCATGATTTTTGTCCAGTCTCTTGCTGCACTTCTCACACCCCTTTTCTCCCCAAGAATTGTCAGTCTATTCCCTCTCTATGTCCATGATTCTGTTATATTCACCAGTTTATCCTGTTCATCAGTTTATTAATTCACTGGATTTTTAGATTCATTTGTTGATAGATATGTATTTATTGTTCATAATTTTTATTTTTACCTATTTCTTCTTCCTCTTCTTAAAGAACATCTTTCAGCATTTCATATAATATGGGTTTGGTGGTGATGAACTCCTTTAGCTTTTTCTTGTCTGCGAAGCACTTTATCTGACCTTCAATTCTGCATGATAGATTTGCTGGGTAGAGTAACGTTGGTTGTAGATTCTTGCTATTCATCACTTTGAATATTTCTTGCCACTCCTGTCTGGCCTGCATCGTTTCTGTTGAGAAATCCGCTGACAATCGTATGGGTGCTCCCTTATAGGTAACTAACTGTTTTTCTCTTGTTGCTTTTAATATTCTCTCTTTATCTTTTGCCCTTGGCATTTTAATTATGATATGTCTTGGTGTGGTCCTCTTTAGATTCCTATATTTTGGGGTTCTGTGCACTTCTTGGACTTTTAAGTCAATTTCTTTCACCAGGTGGGGGAAGTTTTCAGTCACTGTTTCTTCAAGTACGTTTTCATTATCTTGCTCTCTCTCTTTTTCTGGCACCCCTATAATTCGGATGTTGTTATGCTTGAGATTGTCCCAGAGGCTTCTTACACTATGTTCAATTTTTGGGATTCTTTGGTTTCTTGCTGAATGGATTTTGCTTCTTTGTATTTCAAATCTTTGACTTGGTTCTTGCAGTCTTCTGGACTGCTTTTAGGTCTTTGTATAATATATATTTTTTTTATTTCAGTCAGTGTATGCTTAATTTCTAGTTGGTCCTTTTTCATATCCTCATAGGTCTTGTTCATTTCCTTGTAGGTCTCGGCCTTTTCTAGGAGCCTCTTGAAAAGCCTTATAACCGTGGTTTTGAACTCTATGTCTAGTCGTCTTTTTTCCTCCATTTCTTTCACATATGATTTCTTTCCATTTCTCTGCATTGTGGCTGCTTTCCTGAGTTGGTCCATTAGCTTTGTGTGTTAGATGTCCTCTAAGGTATAGTGGCTCAGCCTCCCCAGTTACCTGAGGTGGATACTCTTGCTGCAGCCCTTTATGGGTTGTACAGTATTGTTGAAGGTAAGCCCAGCTAATTGTTATTAGCACTAGGAGGGTTTGACCTCCAGGCGAATTGATTGTGAGGGTAAGCTGTGTTCAGGTTGGATGGGCGGAGTCTCCGGGCTGAGCAGGCAGCGTCAGCTCCACCCTATGCAGCACCAGGGTCTCTGTGCTGGGTGGTAATGGCTACATGCACCTTCGAGAGAAAGCTGCCGCCGATCTCCACCCTCTGCCAGACAACTCAGCCTCTCCCCAAATGAGTCTGCACCCCCAAAGTCTCGCCCAGGGTTATAACACAATGCAATCCGGTGGTCTCCCAAACAAGGGAGCAAGTCACGAGTACTCTCTGTGTGGTCGCGCACTTCTGTTGCCAAGTTTATATGCAAACTGCTGTTCCAAGTGCACGTGCACTCTCCTCAAGCTCGCCCTCTCCACAAGCTCGCAGGCCTCTGCCACACCGGGTCTGCTTTCCCACTGCCCAGTTTCACCCCTTATGAGTGTGGATTTCCCCGGACCTCGCCTGGAACTGGGGAATCAGTGCAGTGGAACACCTTTGCCCTCCATGTTGGAGAAAGCCAGCCGGGTTTGCTGCCGCCCGCCCTCTCCATTGGCGTGCGCACAGCTCCAAACCTCTGGCTCCGCGAGTATCTTCAGCGTTGCCCTCCACTGCTCCACTGAGTCACAGTGTCCTATCTTTACTTTTATTTGCGGAATTTTCACTCAACCAGCTTTCCAGTGATTCTGGACGATGTTTGTTCTGTCGTTAAGTTGTAGTTTTGGAATTGTTGTGTGGAGCAGCAAGATAGGTGTTTACCTATGCCGCCATCTTGGTTCTCTCTCAGTGTACATTCTTGATAACCTATAATTGAGTCACTACCTCCTTCCTAGCTACTGGTCTTGCAGAATCTGTTACTGTGAACAGTGCACTGCCCTGAAGGGAGGGTTATTAATGCTGGCGCCAGGCCAGACCATCATAGCCTGGAGACCCCCAACACCTGGGGGACTTCTTACAAGGCCCAAGAAAAGGACCAGTTGTTGTAAAAATTAAATGAGTTAATATCCATAAAGGACTGATAACTGCCCAGCAGAATAAACACAATATAATAGTTTTGTTTTTAAAGGCACTTGCCTGAGGATACTCCATTACTTAATGAGAACTGAATGAACACACTTTCCTGTCCCTGTGTTAAATAATACTAGGACCAAGCAAAAATAACTCAGCTGCTTGCTTCAGGAAATATCAGCTCCTAAAAAAAGATAAGGTTCTAAACTAAGTAAGCAGTTATTTTGTCAAGATTACAGCTTGCTTGCCCTGGCCAGTGTGGCTCAGTTGGTTGGAACATTATCTATGCATTGGAAGGTCAAGGGTCTGATTCCTGGTCAGGACACATACCTAGGTTGAGGGTTCAATCCCCGGTTGGGACCTTTGAGGGAGGCAATCAATCAATATCTCTCTCTCACATCGATGTTTCTCTCTCTCTCTCTCTCTCTCTCTCTCTCTCTCTCTCTCTCTCTCTCTCTCTCTTTCTCTCGAGATTACAGCTTGCTCATCAAGACTTTCAATACCCTTGCCTCCAGGACCCACCAATCTATTAAGTCATAAATTCTGCCCCATCCAACTAGTTTTCTACCTTGCAAGACCCAACCTCTGGGCAAGTCTTTCTGCAGTCCTAGACCCATATGCCCAATGGCTGGGTTGTCTCACGAGCACCTCCCACTTAGTACAGTCACCTGTTGCTTAGCAACTGGGATATGTTCTAAGAAATGCATCACTTGGTAATTTCATCATTGTGCGGACATCACAGACTACACTTACACAAACCTAGATGATATAGCCTCCTACATACGTAGGCTATATGATATAGCCTCTTGCTCCTAGGCTATAAGCTCATACAGCATATGTGTAGAACAACACAAGATTAAATCAGGCACAAGAGAAAATGATGCAATCAAGAGACATGGTAGCCCTGACCAGGTAGCTCAGTTAGAGCACTTTCTCAATACTCCAAGCTTGTGGGTTCGATCCCTGATGAGAGCACATACCAGAATCAACCAATGAATGCATCAGTTAGTGGAACAACAAATCAATGTTTCTCACTCTCTCAGATCAATAAATAAAAAGAGAGACATGGTAAATGTGAAATATCTGAGGATGGTGCCCACATAACACAAGATAATGTTTTATGACAAACAATTTGTTAATAAGTAGACAGAGTACTCACTAAAATAATGATAAAAGGGATGGTATAGTAAATACATAATTCAGTAACAGTCGTTTATTATCATTATCACTGGTATTATGCACTGTACATAATTATATGAGCTGTACTTTTATACAACTGACCACATGACAGGTTTGTTTACACCAGCATCACCATAAACACATGACAGGAAATTTTTAGCTTCCTTGTAATCTTTTGAGACCACTGTCATAGGCAGTCTGCCATAGACTGAGAGGTCATCAGACTGTGCATGACTGTATATTCAATGCTGAACTCTTGATCCCTCCGCCCAACCTGTCCTGTGCTTCTACTCTGTCTTTGTAAGTGGCACCTCTCTGGTCATCCAGTTGCTCAAGCCAGAAACTTTGATTCTTTCTCCTTCCTTAATCTCCACATCCAAAGTCTCAGTAATTTCTACCAGCTCCACCTCCAAACACAGCACAAAACTATCCTCTCCCTTCTCCACCACTTCTAGTATCCTCCTGCTAACTCATCTCCTTGCCTTTGCTCTTGTCTCCCTAACATTTATCCAGTCTCAATGTAACAGCCAAAGGGAAAAGCACAATCAGATCACATGGTCACCCACCCCCATTACAACGTTCTAGTGGATTCCCATCAAACTTGGAAAACAATCCAAATACCCTGTCCCTGGTCCTTTCATGCCATCACTGTCCTTGCTCACTGTACAGAGCCTTGCCAGCTACACTCAGAGCCTTTCCCTTTCAGGGCCCAGAACAATGCCTGTGTGTGTTTAGCCTTTGTGGCTTGTTGATTGCATCACTGGCCTCCTTTTCTTCCTGTAATTGTATAGGCCCCTGGCACTTTGTGTCTGGGGTCAACGTGTGCCCGCTTTGGCCAATAGGATGTTAGCAAACATGAGTGCAAGCAGAAGTTTGGAAAGCACATATGCACTCCCACTTGTCTTCCTGGACAATTGGGCTTATTTTTCTTGACAATATACCCTGCTGATCAGCTGAGAGGATGTGAGAGGAATGTAGAGCAGAGCTGAGTCAGCCCAGCAGAGGCCATCTGTGGCCAGCTGACTCCCAGCTATGCCAGGGAGCCAGTCGAGAGGAGCAGAGCCACTTCCCTGACCCACAGCGGACTTCAGGTTCATAGTGAGCCATCTGAGACCACAAAACCCAAAAAGCAAGCCTACAGACCTACAGATCACAATAATTACACATGCAGTCACTGTGTTTATGTGTAATTTATTACACAGCATTACGGAGAAAATAGATAACTGCTAAAGCACTCAATGAATAATTGTTGGCCACTTGCGTACTGGTGAGTTTTAGACACTAGAGCCAGGCAGGAGCTAGGGCAGATTCCTTTGGGCTGAGGGGACCTTCCTTTTAGCACATCCCATGGGTGGGTGGGGGGCTTTCTGTAAGTTGTTTGCTCTATTGCTCTTTCTGACTAAGAAGAAAGCCAGGGCTTAGTGGGAATGTTCTAAAACGGAGGTACCCAGGATGAGAGGAAGGCCCGTGGACACTGCCTGCATTCATTTCCTGTTGCTGCATAACAAATTTCTACACACTTAGCAGCTGAAAACAACACAAACTTATTATCTCACAGTTTCTGTGCAATGTCCTCTGGCGGCCTCACCCATTGAAACCAAGGTTTCTGTCAGCCAGAAACGGCCCGTTTCAAGGCCTTTTCCAAGCTTGGATTATTGGCAGAACTCAGTTGCCCACAGTTGCAGGACTAAAGTCTCTGCTTTCTCATCGGCTGTTGGCCAGGGGTCACTCTTAGCTGCTAGAGGCTGCCCTGGGGTCTGGCCACATGTTCCCTCACAACACGATGGCTTGCTTCCTTCCCGAGGCAGCAAGAACTTATTCTTCTTCTTCTAAAATATATTTTACTGATTTTTTACAGAGAGGGAGAGGGATAGAGAGTTAGAAACATTGTTAAGAGAGAAACATCAATCAGATGCCTCCTGCACACTTCCTACTAGGGATGTGCCCACAACCAAGATACATGCCTTTGACTGGAATAGACCACAGGCTGACATTCTATCCACTGAGCCAAACTGGTTAGGGCTGCCTCGCCTTATTTATTTATTTACTTATTCATTCATTCACTCATTCATTCATTTATTTATTTATTTTCAAAATATATTTTATTGATTTTTTACAGAGAGGAAGGGAGAAAGATAGAGTTAGAAACATCGATGAGAGAGAAACATCGATCAGCTGCCTCTTGCACACTCCCTACTGGGGATGTGCCTGCAACCAAGATACATGCCCTCGACCGGAATCCAACCCGGGACTCTTCAGTCCGCAGGCTGACGCTCTATCCACTGAGCCAAACCCGTTAGGGTTGCCTCACTTTCTTTAAAAGGACCCACCCATGATGGAGGTCTTCCTTCTGGTTAATTCAAGATCAGTGGAGTAGCAGCCTAATCACAGGAGTGATAGTCCCTCCTACTCACAGGTCTGCTCACACTCATGAGGGAAATAACACTGAGAGTGAGACAAACTCCCCTGAGTCAGTCCAGGGCCCTGCCTCTAGCAAGATGGAAAAAAAAAGAGGAGCAGATCTCTCGCTGCCCTCCTCCCATACCCTCTCAGTCTTCCTTTCCCTTTCTAAGCTGCTCTCCGTGAGCCTCTGACAGGATTGCACCATGTTGGGAGGAGAGGAGGACAGAATGCATCAATGGGATTTGCAAAGCTGAGGGTGGGCCTGAGCAAGCCCCTGGCTTCCACCTCACAGTTCTCTGGAAGCCATTCTTTCCTGCAGTCAGCCAGCCTGGCCCAGCCTGGAAACCAGCCACAGCCTCATGAGGGCAGCCTCATAGATCTGCTCAGATCCTTAGACAGAAGGGACACCTTTTGCTGCCCCCCAGAGAACAAAGGTGGGAGAAGAAACTCACCTCTACAGCATTGGAAGGTGGGAGAATGGGCATGGCTGAACCCCTCCCCAACCCACACACACATTACACATCTTCTTCCCCCACAGGCACGCATCTCCTAAACTCTAAGGGACCCCAGGAGACTTGCAACCAGGGGAGCGGTGGGCAATGGCAGTTTGTCCTGGGCTAAACCCCTGAACCTGTCCCTAAGGCCCCCTTTTTCTGTGACTCTCCAGTGGCCCACTTCTTCTCCATAACATTTACAGGGAGCCAAAGCAGCTCCCACCTGGGCTCCCTCCGGTTGCTTCTTCTCTCCAGGCCCTTCCTTGTCTCACGGTCCCCAGCTTCAGTGAATGTACCCTCAAAATAAGAAAAGAAGGGAAAAGAAGTGAAGGGCATCAGGACCTGCTATCTCAAAACACTCCCCTTTAGCATAAGGATGTTCAGGAGCTGAAGGGGATTGAGAATCAACAGGGGCAGGAAGTGCCCTGCCCTCCTCTTCTCTACCTAAAAGGCCATACATTTCCCTTTTGAAGGTATCCCCTCTCCCAGGAAAAGAGTGACTCATCACCAGAGACAGAATCAGCACCAAGACAATCTGCACAAACAAAACTTACTAAAATACCCCCTTATCGTCCACTGGTTTCCCTTCCCACTTCCCCATAACTTATCATCCCTTCAAGCCCAAACCCTCTTCTTTCCTTTGTTAAAATGTTATATAACTCCCCCCCTCCCCCTCCCGTGTCTAACCACTTCTTTGAGTTTTACTTGTGGGGGAGAAACAAATGTTCCTCTACCTTCCAGATTTTTTTGGCTGGTCTAATGATCACACAGACAGGAGACAGATTAGCAAGAGAAATAACCAAATTTAATACACATACATGATAACCCCACATACATGAGAGGTTCAGAGACAGAAAGAGAACACTGTCTGTAAGACACCCAGAGCCAGGGACAGGGGAGGTGCTTTGGGGGCCTGCAAAGGGTCATTGCAGGATAAGAAGAGCAGATGTTTAGTAAATAAACCTTCTCCCTGACGTATAAGGTGGGTCAAAAAGCTTATCTCTGTTCATCCCTTATTATGGACAAGGATCCTAATTCAAGTTTTCTCGGTAATTAAGGGGAGGGGCAGAAGTTTCTCTTGAGCCTGAAACTAAAATTGCTCTTAGCTCAAAACAATCCACATGCCACTGTGGACGGAAAGGGGCCACGTGCGAACCTGACTAACTGCAGAGCCTGCGGAGGGTCTTGCAAACTCAGAGATCGGCAGTAACCACAAAGGACGGTCGGAAATGGAAACCTTTCATTAAAAAGCAGTTTGCACACCCTGGCCAGTTTGGCTCAGTGGATAGAGCATCGGCTTGCAGACTGAAGGATCCCAGGTTTGATTCCAGTCATGGGCATGTATATATAATAAATATTATTACATAAATATTAATAAAACTTGGTTGCGGGCACATCCCCAGTCGGGAGAGTGCAAGAGGCAGCTAATCGAAATTTCTCTCTCATTGATGTTTCTAACTCTCTATCCTTGTCCCTTCCTCTCTGTAAAAAATCAATAAAATGTATTTAAAACATAAAAAATAAAAAAATAAATAAGCAGTTTGTAGTGTCCTAGGCCAGTATCTTTCCTAACAAAAATCAACTTGGATCGACTTACTTCGACTATTGTCTTTTTGCATTGAAGATAACAGAGCTGTGGAATGTCAGGGTAACTTGTAACTTCCCTGTTTCCGGACCCCTCAGGGCACCAGGCTAAAACCACAAATTCCTTCATTGTTATTGTTATCATGTTAATTGTTGACTGTTAACTATACTATGCCCACTTATATAAAAAGTATTTATCTATCATTTTACTTTTTATCCAATCCCAGAGGTACTCCCCTACCTTGTCTCCCCCCATGCTTCCTCCCCACATCCCTAATCTAACACTAATGGATTTCTTGTAACCCACTTACATCTCCTCCTTTGATTGTAAGTTTTTAAAAATATATATTTTTTAATGATTTCAGAGAGGAAGAGAAAGGAGAGAGACAAAAAACATTAATTGATGAGAGAGAATCATTGATTGGCTGCCTCCTGCATGCCCTTTTGCACGTCTCCCTACTGGGGATTGAGCCCGAAGCTCAGACATATACCCTTGGACCAGAATCGAACATGGGACCCTTCAGTCTGCAGACTGATGCTCTATCCACTGAGCCAAACCAGCCAGGGCTGATTGTAATGTACTAAACAAAATGAAAAACTGCCATTCTCTGGAGCCTTGTCACAACGGTTTGAGTGTATGCTTCCCAGTAATTGTTGACAGTTTGGCTCAAATAAACTCACAAAAATTCTTTGTGGTTAGAATGTTTATACTTTTTTAATTTTTAAAAATATAGTTTTATTGATTTCAGAGAGGAAGGGAGAGAGAGATAGAAACATCAATGAGGAGAGAGAATCATTGATTGGCTGCCTCCTGCATGCCCCCCACTGGGGATCAAGCCCACAACCTGGGCATGTGCCCCTGACTGGAATAGAACCTGGGACCCTTCAGTCCGCAGGCTAACACTTTATCTACTGAGCCAAATTGGCTAGAGCTGAATGTTCCTTATGTTAGAACCACAGAAGCACAGCTTTGGGGGGCTTGTTCGGAACCCCCCCCCCCATGTTTCTTTTCTGCGACCTCCAGTGCATATAAATATTAATAGAACTTGTGTGACTGTTTTCTATCGGGGGTGTTTTTTCCTCTCTCTCCCACGTCCAGCGTGGAGAGAGACTGGGTTTAGTTTCTGAGTGGAGGAGCTGAGGATGAATAAAAACGAAGTATAGAAGAGAAGACACAGAAGTAGGATTAAAAAGCTGGGGCTAGGTGGGGATCTGTTCTCTCTCTCATGGAGAAACAGCCCAGGAAGCTGCGTTTATTTGTATTCCACAATACAAAGGGGTTTCTCCAACATTAGGATCAAAGGAGTTTCAGTGAGCCCAGGCCCTATTCATTCACCCATTCCTCCATTCCAGGGGCAAGCCTGCATTTACATATCAAGGCCCTCTCCCTGACACCTGAGGCAAAGTAAGCCAAGCTGATAACATATCCAGCCTCATTGGTGAATATGTTTTTCAAGACCTGGTTTTTCCAGGCCTCTGGAATTCAGCCGGCACAGAGATTTATAGAATGCTCAAGGTGTCTTGCCCGGGGCCGCCCCCGACAGTTTTCCTATCTTTAAAAAAAAGTTAACTTCAGGAACTTAACCTAAGAGAGTATAGAGGAAATGTTTCTTCTCAAGCCACTACCCCTATCAAGGAAAACAATCTGAATCTCTGAAAATATTGGACTGTTTTAATTTGGGCCAACAGAGTACTATAGCCCAAGAGCAGAGTTTCAAGAAACCTTGAAATAGTGGCTCCAACTTTGGAAATGTTGGGGTGCTTATGAAGTATGGTAGTAATCATCTCAGGTAGAAACTGCTGTTTGGGTTCTGTACTTATTTGTTTGCTAAAACAATAGAAAGTTATTTTGATTTTCTGGAATTTATGTATGCTATCCAATACTCCCTTGCTGGCGGTTTGAATGTCCCATTGACTGTGATGTCACTGGTCATCAAAGCACATTCCTCTGGGAACTAGGACAGGACAAGTATCCTAAACTGTCCCAGGAGCTACAGATCACTGAGTTTCAGTTGACTCAGTGGTCCCGGAATCAGAACTTACCCTAAACTGCCGCAGTAGCTACAGATAGTGCATTCCTGTTGACTCAGTGATCCCAGAATCTGGACAGCACAATTATTCTAAATTGCCCAAGTGGTGCCAGATAATGTGTTTCTGTTGGTTTAGTGATTCTTAGACACTAACTTGCTCATTTTTGCTTCTGTAAAAAAAATTTTTTTTTTAAATGCTTTTTTGCAAAGCAGGTTCCTCATTCCAGACCCGAAGATGTAATCGATACTTTTGTGATATTCTGCCAGACGTGTTGAGCTGTTCGGGGCTGCGAGGTTTGAAGAGTATTAGCCACTCGCAAGCCGTCGGCTTTAATAAATGACTCCATAATTCGACTTTTCGAGGTGTCCTATGTAAAATGGGGGTACATCACAACACTTACATAGACAGTGGAGTAAGCCAAAAGTACATCTGGTGGGAACCAATTAAGGTACACATGGTTCCAAGATGAGCAGTTTTACATCAAATGCAAGGAATGTGTGGGGAAGATAAGGTTGGGCCCTTGTGCTCCCTGGCATCAGGGAGTCTGGGCACAGGGCTTAGGAATAATTAAGTCACTTCAAAACTCTTTGAGGTGATTTTTATCAGGATGCTTTCAGAACAGGCACTGTTTTCTGTAGTCATTGATCTTTGGGGTTGAAGCTGTGGAAAACAGACCTGACTGTCTCTCTATGGCTCTGATTTTAGAAAGGCTCATTGTTCTCTCCTGGTTACTGATTAAACACCCTCTCCTTTCTTTACCCCTTATCTCTGAAAGGGCAACGAAAAGAGCCCTTTCCAAAAATGGGGCGGCAGGAGAGGTCATCCATAAAGCTGTGGCCTCAGGTAGAGAAACAGCCACGACCAACCCTCAGACCAGCAGTGAGAACGACCAACCCTCAGACCAGCAGTGAGAACGTAGGGGTAGGGGGAAACCCTCTCACCCCTCAGGCTGAACCCAATCTGCAGCCAGAGGAGGGAGGGTCAGCCACCACACAGAGCAGGATGAGAGGGAATGTGGAGGGAAGGAGAAGATGGAGCAGCCTCAGCGCTGAGTATGGGCCCTCCACAGTCCTGCAGAGCCTGGCCATACACAGCCAGATGCGTCCTGGCCAAGCTGGCACTGCCCGCGAGGCCTTTGGCCAAATACTTAATAAAGAGTGCAAAAGGTCAGCGGGTCCAGGCAGAGGAGGGGCTGCTGGGGAGACACCCACATCACCTTCCCAAGTGATTCTGGCCTCTGCAGCTCTCAGGGGGAAGGGCCTGGCTGGGAGGCCCCGTCGTGTGACTGCGCTCAGGTCTGTCTCCTCACAGCCGAGAAAGCAGGTCACGTGGATCATGTTTGCCACCCTCAGCACTGGACATCTCCCGGCACAGGGAAAGTCTGGGGCAGAAATGAGTCCCCACAAGGGGACATGTGGAGCCTGTGTGGCAGTAAACACATCTACTAAAAAGCAGATTTACACAAAGGTAACTAACTATAGGACTCCACCCTAGACATAGCCTCCTGCTGATTTTAATAAAGAATTCCCCTCCAGCTGAAAACCAGTTTGGCTCGGTGCACAGAGCGTCCGCCTGTGGATTGAAAGGTCCCAGGTTTGATCTGGTCAAGGGCATGTACCTTGGCTGCGGGCACATCCCCAGTAGGGGATGTTTCTCTCTCATTGATGTTTCTGACTTTCTATCCCTCTCCCTTCCTCTCTGTAAACATTCAATAAAATATATTTTTAAATATATATTTTTAAAAAGTGTATTTGAAACAAATATGGTATCAGGGTTATAACACTTAAAAAGAAAAAAGGAATTCCCCTCCAGTGCCGCCCTCAGTTTGGATTTGACTCTCCACACGTCGGAATGGGGAGAGCACTCTGTAGGGAGGCATAGATTTCAGCAGTCCTTCATTTGGTCCTGAAAGTTTTAGGGGCTTGAGGATCTGCTCTTTGCAGACAAGCCGCCTGGGGGCGACAGAGAGGCGGGCTGAGTCCTGGAATGGACCTCCAGTCCAACTGCCTGGCTTGGAAAAAGCACCGTTGTGGCTCTTAGTGGGGCCCGCCTTCCTGGCTTCCTTGGGAGGACCTGGGTAGCCCCTGGGAGGACCTCCGCTCTGGGGCAGAGGTTAGAAACAGAACAGGTGTCCGCCTCCGGAGCCGTCTCCCAGTGCAGGGCCTGCGCTGGCTGTGGCTGCAGGGCGCCGCGCGGCCACCAGGGGTCACTCCTCTCCAGGCGCTCAAACCAGAGGCCACGCGGCCGGGCTTCACGTCCCACCTCCGCTCTCGCCAACGCTTCCTGGGCTCCCCGGCCTGCCCTCCATCCAACATTTCAGCTGCCAGCACCCCCACACTCCTTGCCTCGATGTCGTGGGATCAGAGACGGGGTACTGAAGTAGAATTATCGGGGAAAATACAAGAAAAAGTAATTAAATTAGAATTTCAGATACACTCTGAGTATTTTTTTTGTGCCTAAATAAGTCCCACACAAAGTTTAGCTAAATCTGGCCACCCAATCTGGAGACAGACCCAAGCAATCAGATCCCAACATCACCATTCACTAAGCTGCTGGAGCAATCTGCTTCACTTTTCTGAGCCTCAGTTTTTCACTCTGTAAAATGGGGTCATGGCACTTCTTTATGGGGTAACAGAAAGTCTATTGTGTTCATGTATGGGCTCAATAAACAAACCTTGGTGTGTTTTCTTATCATTCCTTATATGCCACTGAAGCTTGACTTGACAGATTCGGTAACTTCTAGCTAAAAGCTGACCCTAAAGGAGACTGCAAGAGCCTGGAGGTGAGGGCTTGCCAAGGAGGATAAAAGTTGCAAATAACTTCATTGTCAATGCTAGGAGCTTCCTGAAAGATCCATTTAAATTTACATATCCCCAAGGAGACATTTGGCAATGCAAGAGACAGTTTTGGCTTTTATGTCTGTGGGTGGGAAGGGTTCCTGGCATCTAGAAGCTAGAGGCCAGGAATTAGGTTAAATATCCTTCAGGGCCCAGGCCAGCCCCCAAAGTCCAAAGTGCCCAGGTTGAGAAACTGATTAAATGGATGTCAAATTGATCATCTCTTCAATAGTGAGAAGTCCAAGAAAGAAGCGAGGAGGCCAGTAGACCGAGGTGGCGCGCCTGCTGAGGAGTCCTGAAAAAGCAGAGCTAAATCTAAGCCAGTAAATGCCTCAGTGTTGTGAAATGGAAACATAAGAACAACCACAAACAACTAGCCGGTCAATAATTTTCTTAGTCTGCTTCTACTTTCCCTATAAACACTTCCCTCCAGCTCCCAGTCGTGGAAGGCTTCTAACCACTTCTGGTTTGGCACTGCCCAATCAAATCCATTTTATTCAAATAAATTTTTAACTTTTAACATGCTTCATTTTACTTTTTAACAGTTTGAAACCTCAAGAGACCGTTTACTCCCCAAGACTCTTCAAAATTGTTGCCTTAAAACCCTAGTCTTGCTGGGTTCATCAGTTCTCAATCATTAAAACATGATCCTCACTCAATTCTTTTTTTTTTTTTTTGTAATCTTTTTAAAAAAAATCTTTATTGGTCAGATTATTACATTTGTTTCTCCCCCTCCCCCATAGCTGCCCTCCACCCGGTTCCCACCCACCCCACTCCATGCCCTTATCCTGACCCCAATGTCCTCATGCAAAGGTGTATGACTTTGTCCAGTCTCTTCCCACACCCCCCACATCCCTTTCCCCCAGAGGATTGTCAGTCCACTCCCGTTCTATGCCCGTGATTCTACTATATTCACTATATTATTCGGTTCCTCAGATTTTTTTATTCACTTAATTTTTAGATTTACTTGTTGATAGATATGTATTTGTTGTTCATAATTTTTATCTTTACCTTTTTCTTCTTCTTACTCTTCTTACAGAATACCTTTCAGTATTTCATATAATACTGGTTTAGTGATAATGAACTCCTTTAGCTTCTTATCTGTTGTTAACAACAACAACAAAAAATATTGAAACCTGTTGTAAAGAATTTTAGTGAGTTTATTTTGAGCCAAACTGTTGACATATGCCGGGAAGCAGAACTCAACAAACTGAGATAATGCTCCTTACAACTGTTTTTATGCATTGCAACCAAAGGAAAGAGACATAAGTGAGTCACAAGAAATTCATTGGTGATAGATTAAGGAGGTGGGATAAGCAATCCCACCTGGGATTGGATAAAGTAAAATGATGGACACACACTTTGGTGAATGTAGGAACAATTAACATGGTAATGAAGGAATTTGTGGCATCCATCGGGCGCCCACCACGCCTGGCTGTGCCCCAGGAGGCTCCTGGAAAAAAAAGGAAGTTAAAATTTACCAGACTTCTCACAGATATGTTATTTTAGAAGCAGAAAGGCAAGAGAAAGGCTAATGGTTCAGCAAAAGATCTAAGCTGAGCTTTGTCAGGGAAAATACTGGCCTAGGATTTGACTACCCACTATAACCTGTTTGTAGTTAAATATTTAATTTTAAACCATCATTTGTGGTTATTGTAGGTCTCTGAGTTTGCAAGACCGCCACACAGGGCTCCCCTGAGCCGTCAGGCCAGCAAGTGGCTCCTTTCGTCCACACAGTGAAGCTCTTCATCTGACCTTCAGTTCTGAATGATAGCTTTGCTGGGTGGAGTAATCTTGGTTATTGGTTCTTGCTATTCATCACTTTGAATATTTCTTGCTACTCCCATCTGGCCTGTATAGTTTCTGTTGAGAAATCAGTTGACAGTTGTATGGGTGCTCCCTTGTAGGTAACTGTTTTTCTCTCACTGCTTTTAATATTCTCTCTGTCTTTTGCCCTTGGCATTTTAATTATGATGTGTCTTGGTGTGGTCCTCTTGGGATTCCTTTTGTTTGGGGTTCTCTGCGCTTCCTGGACTTGTAAGTCTATTTCTTTCACCAGGTGGGGGAAGTTTCTGTCATTATTTTTTCAAATAAGTTTTCAGTCTCTTGCTCTCTCTCTTCTTTTGGTACCCCAATAATTTGGATGTTGGTACTCTTGAAATTGTCCCAGAGGCTCCTTACACTATCTTCATATTTTTGGATTCTTTTTGCTTTTTGTTTTTCTGGTTGAGTGTTTTTTGCTTCTTTGTATTTCAAATCTTTGAGTTGATTCTTGCGATCCTCTAGTCTGCTGTTGGATTTCTGTATATTATTTTTTATTTCAGTCAATGTATGCTTAATTTCTAGTTGGTCCTTTTTCATATCCTTAAGAGTCTTGCTAATTTTATCAGCATTTTTTAGGAAATCCTTGAAAAATCTTATAACTGTGGTTTTGAACTCTATATCCAGTCATTTGCTTTCCTCCATTTCTTTCATTTGTGACCTGTTTCTTTGTCTCTGCATTTTGGCTGCTTCCCTGAGTTGAAAAAGTGGCTATGTGTGCTAGGTGTCCTATAGGGCCCAGGGGCTCAGCCTCCCCAGTTACCTGAGGTGGACACTCTTGATGCACCCCTTTGTGGGCTGTGTGCAGTCTTATTTTAGTTAAGCCTTGATTGTTGTTGGTATCACTGGGAGGATCTCCAGGCCAATTGGCTGTGAGGATCAGCTGTGTCTATGACAGGAGAACTTCTGTGCTGGAGACACCCTTATGATGCAAGACTTGCTTCAGTGAGGTTTTGGTGCTCACTGAGTCTGCCCCATGAGTGTGTCCCTTATGGATCTGAGGAGTTGTAATCTGGATGGTCCTACTCTGACCCCAGGGTACTCTAGCTCTTAGAAATCCAAGGAGGTGCTAATTTAGCCTCTGCCTGAGGCTATCCAGCAGGAGCTACAGAGAGATCTGCAGGTTCCTCTTTTTCATTTGGGTTTTGGATGGGCCAGATGAGGCCCAGCTGTGAAGCAATGCAAGCTGCTGTGGGGCCTTGGGCCTTCTTTTGGATGTTTTGGGTCTCTCTGACTCAGCAGCAGTTTGATAGGTAAGTTTATATTTGAAAGGACCAGGCCATTCATATGCAAAAGCCTCTGTCACAGCTTGGTGGAGCAAACAGCAATGGCTTCCCATTGCCCTCCGAGGCCTCCAGGTTACAGTGTCCCTCGGTAATTGCTGTAAGCACCTCTGAGAGAAAGCCGCTCTTGAGTTTTGACCGCTGCCAGTCAGTCCAGTTTCCCCCTGTATGAGTCTGGGTCTCCAGAGTCTCACCTGGAACTGGAGTTCAGAGCAGTTGGGAGCTTGTGTCTCCCTCTGGATTGAAAAAGCTAGCCGCGTACTCAGTTTCCAGACCTCTCCATGCGTGTGCCTCCATACCACTGCCTTCCACATCTTCTCTGAGTCTCAGTGTGCTTTTCTCTTTCCTTCTAGTTGTAGAATTTCCACTCAGCCAGCCTTCCTGTTCTGGATGATGTCCATTTTGTCTTTTAGTTGTAGTTTTGAAGTTGTTGTGCAAGGTGGCAAGTTCAGATGTTTACCTATGCCGCCATCTTGGTTTCTCCTCCTCACTCAATTCTAATCAAGACCCCACATGAAAATACCCATCTCAACCAGCCTTGGCCCTCCCTCCTCCAAGATGCTCCTGAGACTCTTGTAGTGTTCTGCCTCAATACAGTGAGAACAAATTTAATTTGGTCTCCAAAATCGTTTTGGCACTCATTTCAAGGAGCCAGTGTTCCACAGGCACCTTTCCTACCTCCCCTGGTTGTACAGTTGGCTGCTCATGGGTCTCCATTCCTGTGTGAGGGGGTGAGGAGAAAGGGGACCAAGCCCAGGCCTCCAGGCAGGCTCAGACCCCCAGAATAGGCAGAACCCATCACCACAGCCTCCCTTATATCGCTGGGTCTGCCCAGGTGTTCAGACTATTCAGACCCATCAACATCCAGAGTGAACAACAGGAGAGAGCCTTGGGTTGTATTTTTTACCTCTGACTTTCCAGTTAACTCACAGGGAGCTCCCTAGCAGGTCTCCCTGAGCCCATGCCTGCAGACGAAGATCCCTGCACTGGCATACAAAGTCGGGGCGTGAGGGGAGGGGCACTCTGATGACAGGGAGGCCAGGAATGGCTCCTATTGTTCACCCAAAAAATTCCAACTCCCTGCCCTGGCTCATCCTATCTAATAAAAAAGTAATATGCAAATTGACCGTACCTCTGATCAAACCACGCTCACCAGCCAATTAGGAGCAAATAAACTCCAACCAAGATGGCTGCGGCCACTGGGAACAGGAGGGAGGCTTGGGTTCCTTTGGCAATGGAGGAAGCCAAGCTTTGCATCTGCCCTTGCCAGCCTAGGCCTCCACTCAATGCTACAAAGTTTCAATTATAGAAGATATATCCCAACAGAAATGGTCGCAGCCATGGAGCTGAAGACAACAGAGGCTACGGTTTCCCGGGTGATGGAGGAACCCAACCTTCTGCAGCCCTAACACCTAAGCCTCCACTCTAGGCTACAAAGTTTCAATTATAGAATTTAAATAAACCCTAACAGAAATGGCTGTCGCCACAGAGCAAGCAGGCTTGGCTCCACTCCAGGCTACAAAGTTTCAATTGTAGACATAAATTAATCCCAGATTAATCTGCTTGGGTCGCTGGGGGTCATGGCCAGTCTGCAAACCTCCACAGGCCCCTCGCCCAGGCCACCCCACGCCCCAAGGGAGCCCCCACCCTGATCCAGGACACTCTTCAGGGCAAACCAGCTGGCCCCCACCCATGCACCAGGCCTCTCTCCTATCTAATAAAAGAGTAATTTGCAGATTGACCATCACTCCAACACACAGGAGGCCTGCTTCCATGTGGACACAAGATGGCCACCACAAGATGGCCAGCAGGGGAGGGCCGTTCGGAGGTTCCAGGCCTGCAAGGGAGGACAGTTGGGGCAATCAAGCCTGCAGGGGAGGGCAGCTAGGGGTGACCAGGCTGGCAGAGGAGGGAAGTTGAGAGCAAACAGGCTGGCAGGGGGAGCAGTTAGACATCAATTAGGCTGGCAGGGTAGTGGTTAGCAGGTGATCAGGCTGGCAGGCAGAAGTGGTTAGGGGCAATCAGGGAGGCAGGCAGGTGAGCAGTTTGGTGCCAGAGTCCTGGATTGTGAGAAGGATGTCTGACTGCCCGTTTAGGCCTCATCCCGGTAGGATCGGGCTTAATCAGGCAGTTGGACATCCCTCGAGGGGTCCCAGATTGGAGAGGGTGCAGGCTGGGCTGAGGGACATCCCCTACCTCCTGTGCATGAATTCTGTGCACCGGGCCTCTAGTTTAAATATAACTCAGTCGTGGCTGAGTAGGTCTGGTTGTGCCTTGTCATCCTGGCACGAAAGGGTTGCTGGTCGATACATATGCCTGCTGATCTCCAGCCGGCCGTTGGTGGCTTCTTTGGGTCTTCATTGCCTTTCGGAAGAATCCCTTGTCTCTTAAAACTTACACGACATACATGTGTGTGCTTTTCTTTTGTTAATCTGCTTTTTGTTGCAGAGACCCAGCAGAGAACCTAGAAGGGCAGAAAGTAAAAGGTATTTTCCCACTTTGATTCTGGCCACCAGTAGTGAGACAGTAGCAGGGATTAGGAGTCAGCCAGGGGAAGCTCAAAAGGGGAAGGCGACTGTTCAGAGGCAGCGGGAGGCCGCGCCTGTCAGCCAGGCCATGCAGCCAGGCCATGCAGCCGAGGGCCGCCGCTGGAGAGAGAAGGATTCAAGTGAAACAGCAAATGAGTTTTCCGAACAGCTCATCCTGATTCAGTGGTGAAATATTGCCTGGATGTGCTTTAATCTCCTCCAGGGGCTTACAAGACATCCCCAAAGAGATTAAAGTGATTTCCCCAGAAAATACCAGGACTTGATAGCTCAATAAGGAATGAAAAGGAAAACATTCCATGTAGGAGAAAATAATGATTTCTTCCTGTTCGTAGGCAGATACTAGGCATTACAGGCGTAGCAGCTGGGAGTGCAGTCTGTAGGAGAAAGGAAAATCACCAGGGGCTTACAGTCTGGGTTTCTCCCCGATCCACCAGGTCCTGAGATAGTAAGAGAAGAGTGAGTAGCATCCTTGCTGGCTCCCAGCTCCAACTAGTGATGAAATACAAACTTTCTTTGTGCCGAAAAGGCCCTAAATACATTCTGGATGACCTCAGAACCAAAGACTGAATTGAAGCACATTGTCTATGCTATCAATTCTCTTTCCTTTTTTTTTTTTTTTTTTTTTTAAATATTCCTTTTGATTCCTAGAGAGAAAGGAAGGGAGAGGGACAGAGAGAGAAACATCGGTGCAAGAGCAGAATATCCATCAGCTGCCTCCTGCATACCTCCCTCCGGGGCTGGAGCCTGCAACCAGGGCATGTCCCCTGAATAGAACCTGCAACTTCTTGGCTGATGGGACGATGCCCAACCCACTGAATCACAGTGGCCAGGACTCAATTCTCTTTTCTTAAAACATTAGCTCAGATTTCAAACTTTTAACTATAATGAACAGAATAGCCTCACGTTTGCACTCAAATGCATTTTTATATGGCTACCACCCTCTGAAAGAGTGAGATGTTTACTTCCCGTTTCATAAAGAAAATAAAGTGCGTTAAATGATAAATACTTCCCTTACGGAAATAAAACACTACTTGCTCATTGCAAAGACCATTGTTATGTCTTCTAAGTAGTGGGGAACGCTTGCTGAAACTAAACCCACAGACGTCTCCCAGCTTTATTTGTTCATTCTATTT
This sequence comes from Antrozous pallidus, assembly GCA_027563665.1. NCBI lineage: Eukaryota > Metazoa > Chordata > Mammalia > Chiroptera > Vespertilionidae > Antrozous > Antrozous pallidus. Next base: position 46,627,693 of record CM050523.1, read on the forward strand.
TTGGGTTCCATTATTGAAGCAATTTCTGTTGGTAGACATTGTTCTAACAATAATTTTTTTGGAAATTAACTTTTTTCTTCTTAATGCAATAGAATTGAGCACATCCCTCTCAGAATAATGGTGCAAGAGGGAGAGTTCATGTTCCCAAATGGATTTTGTATTGATCCAGAATGTATGCAGATACACAAATAACCAGGTTTCTATGAAGTTTTGAGACCTGAGAGACACAGAAAGCTCCCCAATGGCCCAGTTGTCATTCTTGTTTGTTGTTGTTGTTATCCTTACCCGAGGATATTGTATGCATTGATTTTTAGAGAGAGTGGAAGGAAATGAAGAAAGAGGGGGAAAGAGAGAGAGAGAGAGAGAGAGAGAGAGAGAGAGAGAGAGAGAGAAACAGTGATGTGAGACAGACACATCAGTTGGTTGCCTCACACACGTGCCTCTACTGGAGCAAGGGCTCAAACCTGCAGCCCAGGTGTGTGCCTGGGAATCAAACTCACCACTTTCCAAAGTGCGGCCAACACTCTAACTCCCGAGAAACACTGGCCAGGGCCCTGCTGTCATTCTTGTAATTCCACTGGGGTCCTCCTCTTTGAATTAAAAATGTATTTTATTGATTTCAGGGATGAAGGGAGAGGGAGGGAGAAAGAGACATCAATGATGAGAGAGAATAATTTTTCAGCTGCTTCCTGCATGCCTCCTGCTAGAGATCGAGCCTGATACCGGGCATGTGTCCTGACTGGGAATTGAACCATGACCTCCTAGTTCATAGTGTTATGTCCAGATTTCATGATCCCCAAAGACCACCAGGGAGCCGAAAACGGCTGCAATAGCATAGAACCTTTATTCAAACCCGGGTTTGGCCCTCAGCCTCCATCTGGCACAGCAGCAAGGCGAGAGAGCGAGCCCAGCAAGAACAACAGGTTATAAAGGGTTGGTCATTTGGGTGGTCCCAGAGAAGTGACGTGGGTTACAGAGACAGCCTTATTAGGTCAGGGTTTTTCAGCGGGGGTCTCACAGCACAAGGATCAGGAAGTGACCAGTACTTTGGTTATGCCTTATTAGGACCTAAGCCATGTCCTTGGACTGCATTGGTCCTCTCAGACTGTGGTTGGGGGAGTTAGGACATTCCTGGCACCTTTGTGGCCTCTCCCAGCAGGGGGGAAGGGGAAGTTAGGCTGACCAGCCCTGCAAGATGGAGGATGGCTCTGCTTTGTCCTTTCAATAGAATGATGCTCAACCACCGAGACACACAGATGGCCCTCCTCTTTGGATTAAGGCAGTGCATCTCACCCCTCCCAGAATTGTATCCTAAGGGCTTATTAAGGATTTGTGTTAAGTGATTTTTGGGGACTATTCAAAGAAGCAGGGTTGGCTCTGAATAAGATAGGGTCAAAGTAGAGGTAATTCTGTCGCTAGGTATCTTAGCATTTCTTATCTGGACAATGGGAGGAATGAAATGAAGCCAAAGCTGTAATTGATAAAGAAGTAGCAGTCACTCGCATTAGATGAGTAGGAAGAATGTCTCTGTGGTTTGGACCATATTCCTGTTTGGGGCCGTGCTTGGCCATGATGCCAGGTGAGCAGTCTTGTGTGTTGTCAAGCTCTCACCTGGCTCACAAGGCGGTCTGGGCAGACTGGATATTCTGTGAGAGTATTTATGTTCCACAGCAGCCCTCCCGCGCCCAGCTCAGGCCAGTGCCCGACTCTCAGGGGCTGTTTCTTCCTCATTGTGATTGCCATTCATACTGGAATCCAGCTGGTGTTCAGGTTCATTTCTCCGCTTAGAGAAACAAAGGGGTGGGCCCTGGAACAAGTGAGCATAGACAGAGGAGGAGTCCATGCACTTACTCTATAGGGACCTATGCAGGACTTGAGGGCAGGATATAAACAGCCCGAGTTCCTTAAATGGTCCATCATGACATCACTGCACAGCCACTGGGGCACGTGCTTACGGCTTTGAATCCTCAAGAAGTTAAATGATAGTTAATCAAGGCGCCTTCGGCAATTGAGGCAGCTTCAGGAAACCAGGCAGTGGTGGTTACCTTTCGGATGCAATTGATTCATGTGATCTTTCAAACTCATGTGGTACAATTTTACTCCACTACGGGGCAGCCCCTCCCCTCCATCCAGCCTGCCATGCTCATGGCACTGGGAGCAGCTCTCCAGAAGGAACACATGGGCTGGCCTTTCCACAGAGCTGTTGAGGCCCAGGCCCAGACAACGGGAGCTTGCCGGAAACCAATCATTGCCTCACTAATAGATGAGAACAGGAAAATCCCGAAGGCTGGTTAACCTTAATCACTCTGAAAGGTCGGAGCTAATCGCTTATTGTTTAGTTGAGGCATTGGTAATTGAAGCAGCCTCCACTTGTTAGTCTTATGTAAATTCTTGCTGATTATTATTGGAATTTCCTGACCTAAAGGATATGGGTGTATCACATAGTCTTAATAAAAGAGGATAGCAAGGCCAGAGCTAGTAGTAGTCCTCCCACTAGAAGTGGCTGCCGCCCGGCCCCCAATATTCTCAAGTTAATGCTTCTCTAATCTCTTTCATTTGTGTGTGGCCTTCTCCAGAACCTGAACCCTGAACTGGAACCCTGGACCATGCAGGACGTGAAAGGGGTTCCCACATGACATCTGTTGGACCTATTGGCACAAGTCTGGCAGGGTCACCGGGAGGCTGGGCGCCCCCAGAAAGAGGCTCTGGCTTGCCCGGGACTGGGCCCGGCAGCAACTTAAGGCTCACTCCTGCCACTTCCCCACTGGGCGCCTGGAGGGCAGCATCTGCCTCCAAGAGGCTGCAGGTGGGACCTGCCAGGAGGTCCCTCCTCCCTCTGCCCACTTCTGCTTCCTTCTCCTCCCTAGCACTCTGCCTACCCCCCAGGGCAGAGTCTCTCCTTGGGCTTTGGTACTGAGCATGTCTGCTTTGCCTTCTGCTTTCATAGTTCAAGAGCCAATGGCTTCTCTCCTGAGAGACGTGCCAGGGAGCTGGCATCGCACAGCCGAGCCACCCCACCCAGCGCAGGGAGAGCCTCTGCAGAGGACAGCACAGCCCAGGACCCTGTCCGCAGGCCACAGGTGCCGTGTGGATCGGTGCGGTTGGGGCTCTTTGCCTGGGCTGTGGGAATGTGCACCCCCATGGAGGCCTTTGGCACAGATGGTACAAATCCGTGAGCTTGAGAAACAGGAGGTCCTGGATTGTGGGATGCAGGCTACACTTTCTTTTTCCACTGTATGCTCCCCTCTATCTGAAGCTCCATTTCCTAGTTACACAGCACTAGGACGATGTTCTTACAACCCCAGTGTCTTCGGGATTCCCTGGGCCTTGGAGAGGACTAGCCCACCCAGAGCAGAGAGAATCGCTGGCCCGAGAGAAATGTGGTAACGACTCTGGGACTTACCAACCCAGTCTGCCTGCGAGCACCTCGTGTGGAGGAGAGAGCCAACTCCGAGTTCCCCCTTGAAGAGGGAGATGGTCCTGGGCACAGATGGTCCCGGGGCCTCCCAGCGGGGGGTGGATGTGGAGGAACCAAAGGGGCCCCAGCTGGGAAATGGGTCCTGGGAGACTGAAACCCTTGAAGAAAGAGACAAACAACCCGGACATTTCCAGGTTTCTGCAGTTCACTGTGCTACTTGGGGGATGCACTGGCAGGGCCGCGTTCTGGCTCCCGGGGGGCTGGGTACCGTTCTGGGTACTGTTCCCTCCCAGGCCCTTTTCCTCCACACAGAATATCCAAGTCACGTGTCACACTGTATGGGCGTACAGGTGGACACAGAGTACACATTAAACCATTTTCTACTGAAAAAAAAAAAAAGAAGTTAAATGTTTTTACTGATTTTAGAGAGAGAGGAAGGGAGAGGGAGAGAGGCGGTTAATCGATGAAGCCTGCAGCCTGGTCATGTGCACTGACTGGGAATCGAACCCGGTGATGTCTTGCCTCATGGGGTGATGCTCAATGACTGAGCCAAACTGACTGGGCTTATTTTTAAAATTTATTTTTTTATTTTAAAAGTATTAAAAAATATATTTTTATTGATTTCAGGGAGAGGGAGAGAGAGAAACATCAATGTTGAGAGAGAATCATTGATCAGCTGTCTTCTACACGCCCCACACTGGGGATGGAGCCCATAACCCAGGCATGTGCCCTTGACTGGAATAGAACCCAGGGCCACTTAGTGCACAGGCTGAGGATCTATCCATCTTGCCAAACCGGCTAGGGCCCCATGAGTTCTTTTAAAGAAGGCAGTAAAAAAGCAATCCCTTTCACAACTATGATTGTAAAAATCATTAAAATATTTAGAAAAAATGTATTCAGCATGGGAGTAGGCATAGCACTCGACCTTCAGCCATCCCATTCCAGTGGGAAAGGTTTGATACTCCGCTGGGGATCTGTGGTAGATCAGGGACACTGGGACTTTTCCTCTCATGCTCCTGGTCACTGTTGAGAAGATCCTGATGGGACCAAACAGACAAGTTCCTGCCCTTGGGGACATGCCAAGCTGGTGGAGGAGGAATGGAACCAGTCTGACAGGGGATGTGCAGGCTTTGCTGGCCAGCAGTGCTGGGGACCTAACTGTGCCTTGCCCTTTAGCCTGGGTAGCGTGGGGCACAGTCGGCAGAGCTCAGCCTGGCTTTTTACTACCAGCCAGAGTGTATGGCCCACAAACCAGATGTCCTACAAAATGTCACCATGAGGGGGAACAGCTAAGGTGAAACAGCCAAGAAGCTCTGTACACTGTCTTGCAGGAGGGCCATGGCAATGTGATATGCTGGCTATCAAAAGGCTTGAGAACATGCCAAGTGCCCGTGGAAGAAGTATCAGTAGTTCAGTGTTTGTGCAACATTAGCAGGAGTGGAGAGGGAAGGGGAAAGACTGGGATAAGTAGTCACAATGTAAATAATAGCTAAGACTTATCAAGACTTACCTGCTGGGTACTGTGCTGTTTTCCACGTGTTAGTACAGCCCCCCCCCCCCCAATCCTATGAAATAAGCATTACCACTTTCTTCATTTTACAGGAGAGGAAATTGAGGCGCAGAGATGTCAAGTAGCCTTTCCACGTTCTAGTAAGAATTGGAGCTAGGATTGGAGTCTGAGCATTCTAGTTCCAGAGTCTTGTACCAACTATCACCCTACACTGGAACCACGTCTTGATGAACCATGAACAGTGGTGTAGATCCTGATCAGACAGTGCCTGTGAGACTCTGGGTTCCTCGGGTACCTGTCAGCTGATTCGAAAATTTGTATGCAAAGACAAAAGGACTGGGATAGCAAAGATCATTTTGAAAAAGAACAATGTTGGAGAATTCACACTACCTGATTTCCAGATTTACCAGAAGCAACAGTAGTCAAGACAGGGTAGTACTGGAGAGAGGAGAGACATACAGATCATTGTAACAGCATGGGGAGTCCAGCAGTAGATCCACATATACACAGTCTATTGATTTTTGACAAAGATGCAAAGATATTTCAATGGAGAAACTAAAGGCTTTTCAAGAAATGGTGCTGGCACAATTAGATAGGCATTTGCCAAAAAAAGAAAACAAAAAAGCAAGCAAACCTCAATCTATACTTCATACCCCATAAAAAATTAGCTCAAAATGGATCTAGACATAAATATAAAACTAAGAGAAAGCATTGAGTTAGGATGAGATGCTTTACATATAACACTAAAAGTATAATCTATAAAAAATATTAATAACTCTAGATTTCATCAAAATTAAGAAATTTTGTTCTTTAAAATACACTGTTAAAAAAATGAAAAGACAAGCTACAAGCCAGGAGAGAATGTGTACAAAACATATATCTGATCAAACACTTGATTCCAGTTATATCAAGATCTCATAAAACTCAATAAAAAAAATACCCAGTCAACTCAACTTTTAAAAATGGGTAAAATGTTTGAACAGACACTTCCCTAAAGATATGTGGATGGCAAAAAAGCACATGCAAAAATGTTCAACATAATTAATCATTAGGGAAATGCAAATTCAAACCACAATGAGACCCACTACACGTAGCGGAACGGCTAAAATTAAAAGCCTAACGAACCCAAGTAGGCATGCAAAATAATACAGTCTCATAGGAAAACAGTTTGGCAGTTTTGTATAAAGTTAAACATTTTACTATAACACCCGAAAATCCCAAGAGAAATGTCAATCTGTTTATAGCAGTTTTATTCATAATTGCCAGAAACTAGAAACAACCCCTTGCTCTTCAAACAGAGCATAGATAAATAAAACGTGGTGCATCCATACAATGAAACATTATCTACATATATAAAAGCCTAATATAAAAAGTGTCCCCTCTGGCGTTCCACTGACCAGGAGTTCAATCACTTGCTATGATGTGTGCTGACCACCAAGGGGCGGTGCAGAATGAAGGAAGGCCCCAGCCAGCAGCAGCAGGCAGCCGCTAGGGAACCTACCCATGCACAAATTTCATGCATTGGGCCTCTAGTTCAGCAATAAAAAGGAATGAATTATTGATGTACAGAACAGCTTGGATGATTCTCGATTGCCTTAGGCTAGGTGAAAGAAGCCAGATTTAAGGCTACATACTGGTATGCTTTCATTTATGTAACATTTGGGAAAAGGCAAAACTATAAGACAGAAAATAGATCAGTGGTTGTGAGGAACTAAATTGGGAGTAAGGTTTACTACAAAGGGACACAGCAAATTTTTTTTGCTGTGGTAAATGACTGTAGTTAAAGCTCTCATTATGCTCTGGCTGGTTTTGCTCAGTGGGTAGAACATCAGCCCACAGACTGAAGGGTCCTGGGTTCAATTGATGTCTGGGTTGTGAGCTCGATCCCTCTCAGTGGGGGACATGCGGGAGGCAGCCAATCAATGATTCTCTCTCATCATTGATGTTTCTGTCTCTCTAGCTCTCTCCCTTCCTCTCTGAAATAAATAAAAATAGCCTATATAATAAAGAGGTAATATGTAAATTGACCATCACTCCAACACACAACATGGCCACCCCCATATGGACAAAAGATGGCCACCGAAAGATGGCCAACAGGGGAGGGCAGTTGTAGTGATCAGGCCAGCAGGGGAGGGCAGTTGGGAGGGACCAGGCCTGCAAGGGAGGGCAGTTGGGGGGATCCAGGCCTTCAGGGGAGGGCAGTTGAGGGGGACCAGGCCTGCAGGGGAGGGCAGTTTGAGGGGACCAGGCCGGAAGGGGAGGGCAGTTAGGGGCAACCAAGCTGGCAAAGGAGGGCAGTTAGGGGTGACTGGGCCAGCAGGGGAGGTCAGTGAGGGGTGACCAGGCCTGCAGAGGAGGAAAGTTAGGGGCAACCAGGCCAGCAAGGAGGGCAGTTAGGGGCATCTGGCTGGTAGGGGAGCAGTTAGACATCGATCAGGCCGGCAGGGGAGTGGTTAAGGGGTGATTAGGCTGGCAGGCAGAAGCAGTTATGGGCAATCAGGCAGGCAGGCAGGCAAGTGGTTTGGAGCCAGCATTCTTGGATTATGAGAGGGATGGAGAGGGTGCAGGCTGGGCTGAGGGACACACACCTCTGTGCATGAATTTCATGCTCTGGGCTTCTAGTATTTTAAAGAAAAAGCCAAGAGTTTTCTTAAGAAACAAAACAAACAACTCACATTACTGGATAATAAAAGGGGTGAATTTTACTACATATAAATTACACGTTAATTCTTAAAATGAAAGAAACAACAAAAAAAGTAGGTTCAGCAGCTTTTGTGGCACTGACCACAGTTGGTAAATTCTAGGGATCTCTCCAGAGTCCAGCCAGTGTCCTCAGAAGCTCATCAACTGTATTTTCCAGGCAGAGGGTTTTTCAGTTTGCTGATTACAAATTGGTGGCTGGAAACCTGAGGGTTGCTGGACTCCCCTGAGGCTCTGGTTTTCATGGGGAAAATGCTAAGGGCAACAGAGAGCACACAGGAGTCCAGCTCTCAGGGCAAGCAGCCAGGCTGGCTGACCCTCCTGTCTCCCAGCATTTCTCTGATTCCTCTGAGGGACTCCTTCCTTCTCCAAGTGACCCGGGGAGCTTTCAGTCATGATGACCTTGTATGGCATCCCACCCCCATCCCGAAACACCCACAGGAGCCAGGATGATGCAGCTAAGCATCTACTCCTTTCCACAAGCCACCCTGACTCATTCAGGGAGAGTGCATCACTCAAACAAGGCTAGACAGCATGTTTCTGGAGACTGCTAGACAGAAGTTGGGAGAGAGAATTTCTCCCTTCACAGAGGTTGTAAAATTGGGCATACAAATATAGATTGATTTCAGAGAGGAAGGGAGAGACAGAAAAACCAATGATGATAGAGAATCTTTCATTGATTGCCTCCTGCACACCCCACACTGGGGGCTAGAGCCCTCAACATGGGCATGTACCTTGACTGGGAATCAAACTGTGACCTCCTGGCTCATAAATCAATTTTCAACCACTGAGCCACACTGGCTGGGCAAAATTGGGGATATTTAGAACATACTCTGAGCCCCTGGCTCCAATTTTGCAGAAAGTAAGAACCACTTCTGAACTCCCCAATTAATGAACCATTAAGTAACCTTTCCTGTTGGCTAGTTTCCCTTTACCCAAGTCTTCACTGTCACAGTGAAATACTCCCCGGGGTCATGCACTGCGAGTTCCATTTAGGGGAGTTCAGCCAATGGACATGGACACCTGCTTCGGGCCAGGCACGGAGGGCACAGGGCCCATGAAGACACGGTCCCTGCCCTGGAGGAACTCACAGTTTCGTAGAGGAGACAGATGTGTCAGCACTTTCCTAGCCTGGGGCAGCTGACACATCTGTCTCCTCTATGAAAATGTCAGTTCCTCCAGGGCAGGGACCGTGACAGCTGAGCTGAGTCTTGAAGCATCACCCAGGTGAGAAGGTGGTCATTTGGGCAGAGGCATAGCAAAGGCCTGGCACAGTGGAACAGCATGATATGCACAGAGAAACACAAACCTTTGGGTTTTCTAAAGGGGTGCTGTCCAGTGAAACTCTGTCCTATTTATGTTGTCCATTATGCACCCTGTAGCTATTTAGTATGTGAAATGTAAAGAGTGCAACTGAGAAGCTAAATTTAAAATTTGATTTTATTTTAATTAACATTTAAAGGCCACATGTGCTGGTGGCTACCATATTAGACGGTGTAGCAGCTCTAGACAGTACCTGAGAGGCAGGGAGGGAAAAGGGGTTAAGCAGGCTAGGAGAGTTCAGCAACGGGGCGTAGAGGCCATTTTAAGGGTATTGGACTTCAACCTGTCGGCGATGGGAAGTCTTTGGAGGGCTGAAAAGTGACCTGGACCAGGACTTGGTTGGAGCAGAGAAAGACTGAAGATAGGACATCTCTATAGCCTGAGGGAGAAGTTATAAGGACCTGAAATATGGCAAAGGCAGAGGGCTGGTGAGGAGGGGACTGAATTCCTGAGGCTTTAAGAGCAAGTAGTCTTTGGTTTTGGAGGGTGGAATTCCAGCTCCTTCTTGGGAAGGTTTACAAGAAAGATGGACTCTTGGATGGTGGGCTTGGATGGGGTGCTGCTCCCAGGCAGAGGGAGGTTTGGAGAGAGTCCGACAGCAGCTGCTGAATTTCAAGTCCCCACTTCCCTACAAGACAAGTTCTGTCAAGGTCAAAGATGTAGGTCAGAGAGACATCTTGCCTGGCTGCTGTTTCTTGTTAATTTGAAGGATCTTATCAGCTTTGAGTCAGATTGCAGATATTAACACCAATTTCCACAGTACCAGTCGCAGGAGTGGGAAGGCTCCCAAGAAACAGAGAGGCAGTTTAAGGTCTTTGGTAATTAAGAGAACACCTGAATAATTTAGTAAGGTCACTATCACGGAGAATCAGAGGCTGTCTACTCACCGGGCCTCCTCGGTGGAACGGGTGGGGAGCAGACTACCTTGAGCTTCAGGACAGGGCTGTGGCCTGGATTTTAGGAAATTACAAGCCTAGTAATTTTTAAAAGTAATCAGAGACATTGTTCTCTGAGATGGGCTACTAATGCTCCCTCCAGCCTTTGTTTCCCATGATTCACTCACTCATCAAATACTTATTGAAAAACTACTATGTGCCAGCCCTCTACTGGACCTATTGGAACAAAAGCCATAGACCTTGCTTTGAGGGAGCTCTAAGGTTTGTGAGATGATATAATACAATGAAAAAACATTCGCCGAGACTCACTATGCATCAGGCACTCAGCGTTTTATGTGGACTTGATCTTTCTAAAACCCTGTGAGGTAGGAACTGTGGTGACTCCCAGTTTATAGATGAGGAAACTCGGACACAGAGACCTAAGTAACTTACTCAAGTATCCAGAACCCACTCACTTAAGTACTTATCCTAAACTCCAGAAGTAGGTGAATATTTTCTGTTGAGAGACTAAATATACAAATAGACAATGGCTAGACCGTGTATAAAAGTAGACCTACCACCCATTGTCTGCAGCCTCCAGCCCAGGAAATCAACTCATTATATATGGTAACCAGCCCAGGAAGCCTGCTTGCTATCAATAAGTCAGACGAGTAGGAAGTTACAACACTATCTCTACCCACCAAACAATCATCCAGCAACAACGACCCCACACAGCAAAGACGGATTCATAACTGACAGTTTCCCTAATTTTTGTCCCTGCTTCCAATTGACGACCAACCATAGAAAGCCAAATATGGGTTCCTAACCAATCACATAGGTTGCCACTTCTCATTGGCTCATCTTCAGCCCATGGCAACAAGCTCTAATTCGAGCACACCTGTAGACTCCCCTCCTCCACCAGGAAGCTTTCTGTTTCCTCTGTCCACCTTTGAGTCTCTGCCAGTGACAGTGATGGCAGCTGACCCACTGTGTTCATTTCCCCACCGTAAAGAGCCAGATAGAAAACATTTTTGGCTTTTAGGGCCATACAATCTCTGTACTAAATACTCACTTCTGCTGTTAGAATGTGAAAGCAGCCGCAGACAGTGTGAATGGGCGAAGAACAATTTGTGAGCCGGATTAGGTGCAGGGGCCTTAATATGCTGAATGCCGCTTAAGCTAGGCTGCTCCTTTGATAATCAATCACTACAAACTCTAAGCATCCAAAAAAAGTACTGACACTTCTCTTTTGTAGAGAAGGGCTTCCTCTCTAAAGCACTTTCCTCACCTGTTAATTTGGTCCCACCATATTACCAGTCCTTTGAGATTAAAGATGGTGTTTTATTCATTTTTCTGTTCCCTACAAGGCTTGTCTAGCCGCTTGCAGGGCACACTGTAGATTGTCAACACATATTTGTTAAAATGAGTTCAGTTGAATTAAATCATGACAATGACTTGGCAACACTGGAAGCTTCAAGACTGTTATTCCCATGGCACAGAAGATAAACAGAGGCCCACAGAGTTAAGTGGCTGTTTATCTCGGGGTTGTTGCTGAGCAGGAATTTGGACCCTGTCTTCCAGCTGCTTGGGCAGGATGGTCTCCCTGGCTGGGCTGTTAGGAGGGCCCCACAGAGGCAAGCTGCTGCTGCTGCTGCTGCTGCTCCTTCTGTGATCTTATCTCTAAGCCTGAACATGCCTTCCTGCCCCCTCCCATTTATCTGATGCGAAATCTTAGAGGAATAAGTCGTTATATAAAATCCAAGACTTCTAGGCAATGCAGTTTATCCCTTAAGCCTCAGACTGCTTTAAAGGTTTGTACAGAGACCTTCTGAAGGGCACTCACTGCTCATGCCTCTGTCTCCTCCATTGGAGAACCCCGAGGAGAGTGTAGCTCTTTGTGCTAAAAGGAGAACCTTGGCTATAGATACCAGTGGCTGGGCCGACGCCCTCCAGCTGTCCTCGTGGCATCCAAGAAGTTGTGTGGAGGAGTGTTCGATGACTGGACTTCTTGGAGGCTATTTTATTTTTTAATAGATAATTCTGTCTCCTCGACAGTTAGGCTGTCCACTGTCATATTGTGAAGCTAAGCTGCAGGAAGGCCTCTTTCTGTCTGAGGTAACAACCCTCTGCCCTTGTAATTCACGACTCTTTCCTGCTCTGGGCTTGGAGACCCCTTATGCAAGGTTGGTGAAAACCCAGCAAGGAAGGTGTTGGGGGAAAACTTTCCCTCTGCGCTGAGGTCCAGAGGTCAGGGGCCTGCAAGTGACCTGACCATAGACAGAGTAACAGGAGAAAAGAGAATAAGGCTTACCCACCAGCATTCAGATGAAGCGGCTCATTGGACATTAGAAATAGGAACTTACAGACCAACTTCATAGGGGAGGGGAGGAGCAGAAAGGGCTTCTAGGGGAAGAACAAAGGGTTATGTTTTTTTTTTTTTTTTCTAGGGAAGACAAATGGACCTTTAGGGGGAAAGGTGGGAGGTCTGACAATCTGTGATGATGTTTATTGGTGCAGTTTCTCATCGGTGAGAGTGGTGGGTGCTCAGAGTTGAGCTCCCACAGGGAGGAGACTTACGGAGCTTCATTCTCCAAAGGTTCTGCTGTTTGGTCAGACAGAGAAACCCCGGAAAGGCTTCTTTCTGCCTCTGCTCTATCCCAATTGTCTTCCGTTTAAAATAATCTTCATACCAGCTCTGGAGAGAGGTCAGTTGGGTCCCCACTAGGGGGAATGGGCTCTGGGTGAGGATCGGAGAAATGCCTGAGCTTTAGTGACATCTATGGTGATGCCAGGGACTGAACCCACAGCCTGGGCATGTGCCTTAGCTGGGAATGGAACCACAGCCTTTTGGCACACAGGGTGACGCTCAGCCAACTGAGTCACATGGGCTGGGCTTGCCTGAGTTCTGAGTAGTGACGTTGCCTGTAGCTGAGTACCGGGGAGGTTAGGTATCTGGACAGAGATAAGCTGTGGACTCCAATTCCACAGGCTAGCCTTCTGCTGACCAGTTAATTAGAACTGCGGACATGTCCTGCGTTCGTTCCAGGAGAAAGTTAAAGGTCAGCAGCAGCACAGTTACCACGGAGGGGACCACCATTAGAGCTTCATTCCTTAGGCTGAAGTTTCCCCTTGTTTTCCTGACATTAACATTTCTATCATTATTCTTGATAGATCCTCCCTTCCCCCGACTGATGGACAAAGAATGACGTAGACTCCACCAGCGGCTCAGACGTTCCTGGGCACCTAGCCAGGCATCTTATATGAACTGTATATGAATCCACCAATCAGCACCTGCCAAATGCCCTAAGCCCCACAGATTCCTGGGTCCATGGGTGCCCAATCATGTGCCTTATATGAAACCACCAATCAGCGCGTGCAGGGTACCCTAAGCCCCATCTCCTCCCCTCAGAAGGTGCCTTCACTCCAGCACGTGTTCTCTTTCTCCGTTGGAAAGGTAGTTGGCAGGGTCTTCCCCTCAATAAAGCCTGTGTCCTGGTCTCCTGGTCTCCAGCCCTCTGTCTCATCTTTCAACTCTCTCTCTCTCTCTCTCTCTCTCTCTCTCTCTCTCTCTCTCTCTCTCTCTCCCATTCTCTCAAAATGTTAAGAATAAAGTGACACAAAATCATAAATGTAAAACAATGTACTGAAAAAGAAAAGCTATACAAGAGTATACAGGAAAAAGCAAGTCTTCCTCCATTCTTCATGCACAGACCTGCCCCAGGAGTAACTAATTTCTAATTTCTACATGAACATGCTTTTTAAACTTTTACACAAATGGTAAAATGCCACTTATTTTCATATTTACTTTAAACTACATATTTGAAATCAGTTTATATCAGCACTTAAGTAATTTCCCCGTTCTTATTATGGATGCAGATGAAACTCATTGCATGGGAGAACCATTGCTTATTCAACCTGCCTCCAGGTGGTGGTGTCCCTTCCACAGTTGCCATTACAAATGCATCAGCACGAATAGCCTTGTACAGAAGGGTTTGCACACATGTGCAAGCACCCCAGTAAGAAAAAAATTCTTAGAAGTGAAATTGCTGCAAAGGGCATGAGAAGTTGAATTTGGGGTGGGTAATGATGTTCTCCATCTAAAAGTGCAGCGTAAAGCCTGCTGCCAAGGTGGGCAGATAGCTGTATGAACACAGCCCCGTGAGAATTTATTTTCTGCTAGGTGGAGGCAGCCTACACACTTCCCTTTACAAGACAGTTTGGATTACTGTACAATAGGCTTTCAAGAAACGTGGGGAGTTCACCGAAGTGAACAGTGCCAAGGAAATCACTAAGTAATTTGTCTGTAAGCAAAAGAGGAGCAGATCAGACATCTTCACTTCCAACCCAGCCCGACCACAGCCTCCCTCCCCCTCGGCCTCCATCTTCTCAATCTGCTGCCCTCCGGGCTTCACCTCCTTCTCCTTCCAAGTGAGCCCCTGTGTCTCATTTTAACTACTGCCCTCAACTCTGACCAGTTTTCCCCCCAAGCCACCTGCCCTGCAGATCCCAACCTGTACCCTTTCCCTGCTCCTTCCTTCAGGTTATGGGGCAATGTTGGGAAACCCCTTGTGGGGAGATCACGGATTGCAGGTAGTCAGCCAGGCTCAGCTGGGTGCGTGGCATGGCCCGACAATCCTTTTATCTGTTTCTTTTGCTGATGTTCATCCTCACCAGAGGATATTTCTTCCATTGCTTTTTCATAGACAGTAGAGGGTAGGGTAGGAAAGAAGGGAATAAGAGAGAGAGAGAGAGAGAGAGAGAGAGAGAGAGAGAGAGAGAGAGAATATTAATGTGAGAGGCACATTGAGTTGTTGCCTCCTGTACACACCCATAGCTGGGGCAGGAACAAACCCACAACCCATGAATGTGCCCTTGACCAGGAATGGAACCCGCAACCCTTTGGTCTGAGAAACAAAAGGGTTGTGGGTTCCATTCCTGGTCAACACTCTAATCACTGAGCCAAATGGGCCAGGGACTTTTACCTGTTTCTGGTCAGCTCTCTCTTCCATTGCTCTGCCTCTCTGTCTGCTGCACTGGCCATGCCTAACTCATCCATCTGGGCTCTGGGTCTCCTGCCTTCTCATTCTGTGGGAACTCTGTCAGTTATTTCTTTTGTATGCCTTCACTAGTTCCTCGTTCATTCTTTCTTCACAGCTAACTAACCTGGTATCAAGTAGATGCTCAATACATCTTTTTAAATATATAATGGGGATATAAACTTATTCACGTGCAATTTCCAGACAATAACATGGACATTTAGAGTATACTGTATACTGATTGTATTTTGACAAATGCATATTTCCATGTCGTTCACACTACCCCCAATCAAGATACAGAACTTTCCCTAGAAATGTACTTCCTGACTCTTTGTGGTTAATCAATGTACCCCTCTCCCCCTTTCTAGGTAACTACTGATGTGATTTCAATAATCTGATTCACTTTTGTCTCTTCTAGAGTTTTATAGAAATGGATTCATACACTGTGCTCTCTTTCATCTCTATCTTCTTTCACTCAGCATGTTTTTTAAGTGTCTCCATGTTGTTGCATATATTAACATTTTGTTCATTTTTAATGTTTAGTATTTCATTGTATAGATATACCACACTTACTTCTCTATTTACCTGTTGAAAGGCAGTGGTTGTTTCTAGGTTTAGGCTAGTAGGAATGAGGTCGCTGTGAACCTGTGACCATCATTTTTTTTTGTGTGATGGGATAGTTTTATTTATCTTGGGTAAGTGCCTACGAGTGGGATTGCAAACTGTTTACCAAAGTATTATATCATTTTTACACTCCCACGAGCAATTATGAGAATTCCTGTTGTACTACATCTTTGCTAACACTTGTTATTGTCAGTCTGAGTTTTAATAATTTGAGTGTAAAATGGTTTTAATTGGTGTTTCTCTGATAACTAATGATGCTGTATACCAATGCTTATTGGACCTTTGCATATCTTTTGGAAATGTCTAAGTATTTTCACTATTTTAATTGTGTCTTTTTAATTGATGTGTGAGTTAATTCTTTATATAGTCAGGATACAAATCCTTTGTCAGGGATGTGAGCTACAAATATGGAGTAGAATATAGACATATCCTAATCCATGACTTGCCTTTTCACTTTCTTTTTTTTTTTTTTTTAAGTGTATTTTTTATTGATTTCGGAGAGGAAGGGACAGGGAGAGAGAAACATCAATGATAAGAGAGAATCTTTGATTGACTGCCTCTTGCACAGCCCCTGCTGGGGATGAGCCTGCAACTTGAGCATGTTCCCCGACCAGGAATCTAACCAAGAACTCCTTCCTGCTCAACCACTGAGCTATACCAGCTGGGCTGCCTTTTCATTTTCTTAAGGATATCGTTTGATGAACAAATATACTGCTTATCTCTAAAGGTTGCTAAGAGAATTAAAACAGAAAGCACTACATTCCTGGGCTGTGCCAAGGGTTCCGGAAACCCTTGAGCGAGAGCGGTGAAGGATGAAGAAAAGACAGACAAAGAGAATAAGCTGGGTCTAGGGGGATCTTCTGTGCCTTGCTGAGGCCACAGAACAGATCCAGAGGCAAGCTGATGCTTTATTTTGTAGTCAGGGGTAAACAAGGTAATTTACAATGTTCTTATAAGTTTCACTTGTTTTGCCAGCACTTGCTGCACCTCCCAAGCCCATTAGCTACCCAGGAAAGATCTAGGGAGCAGTCACAAGATCAAACTTGTTTGCAATTTTGCCAGCAGGTTAGTCCGAGGCTTAACCCTATAACGGCTCCCTACACTGGTCCTGACTATAATCTGCATTCTGATGCTCCTATAGATATCTGGGACCTTGGCCCAGTGTGTCTTTGATTCTTCAAAATCTCCTTTACCTGAAAAAGTTGGTAACCTTTCCATGCCCTGTTCCCTGGTTTCTCCAAACATTATTGCCTGCCCAACTTCTTTAACACCAGGGTAAAAAGAAGACAAAACTTCCTCACTTTAAGCTCTTACCCAACTTCAATTCCATAGCAAAATTCTTTTATAGACTCCAGCCCCTCTACTTCCCACTTCTGTACTCCCCAAAAGTGTTCCGTGTACATTTCTGTCGTTGTGTTTATCACATTACTTTAATCTTTTAAATTATTTAAAAATTATTAAAGTGATATATGTGTTATGGTCTGAATGTTTGTGTCCCCCCAAAATCCATAAGTTGAAATCTTACCTCTGTCCCCCAAGGTGATGGTATTAGGTGGTGGGACCTTTGGGAGATGATGAGGCCATGAATGAGGTGACTGTCCTTGTAAACGAGACCCCGGAGAGCTCTCATATCCTTTCCACCATGTGAGGGCATAGCTAGAAGGCAGCCATGTACAAACCAGCAAGCAGGTTCTCACCATACACTAAATCTGTTAGTACCTTGACCTTGGACTTCCCAGTCTCCAGAACAGTAAGAAATAAATTTCTGTTTATAGGCTACCTAGTCTATGATATTCTCTTCTAGGAGCTTGAGTAGATGAACACAATTTGTAGGTGATTAAAACATTCATGCAACGAAGGAGGGTACAAATAAGAAATTACAGCCGAAACTAGTTTGGCTCAGTGGATAGAGCATCAGCCTGCAGACTGAAAGGTCCTAGGTTCAATTTTGGTCAAGGGCATGTGCCTTGGTTGCGGGCACATCCCCAGTGGGGGGTGTGCAGGAGGCAGCTGATCGATGTTTCTCTCCCATCGATGTTTCTAACTTTCTGTCCCTTTCCCTTCCTCTCTGTAAAAAAATCAATAAAATATATTTTAAAAAGAAATTACTGTGTTCTTCCCTAGGAAACCTGGTAGCCATCTTAGAGATAACCATTTTAATTTTCTTGTGATTTTTCTAAGAAATATTATATGCCTAGCTATGTATTTGCATGTGTATACACATACACACACATGCAAGCACATCACATAACCCCCACCACCCACACACACACACACACGTTCTTTTTTGTTTTTTCCATAATGGGACCTTGCTCTACAAATCATTACATCCTTTGCTTTTTCCACTTCATGGGCCTTGTACATCTTTGCAGATATGACACCTCATCCTTTTCAATAACTGCTTGGTGTTCCTCTGGGTGGGTGCACAGAGGTTATTACTTCAGTCCTCTCTTCCTGGACATTTAGTTCGGTGCTGTCTTTTGCCCAAGGGCTGAGTTGTATTTTAATTGTATGTCTGGGACTGTGTTTTTAATCTAATCGGGGAGGACAAGGGCTGCATTTTATTTTTGGTTGTATATCCAGCAACTGGCTCTGTCCTTATAAAAGCAATGAACTGGATTCTAGTCCTCCAGGTTGCTCCTTCTCCAGAGGAGGATCTCCCCAGCTTTAATTTAGTTTAATATATTACTTCATTCTTGCCTCTTCCTGGTTCAGCTGGCAGGTTAACCCCTTCAGAGGCAGCCACCTCTCGCTGTCTCCTGGGTCCTACAAGTTACCATGAAGTGTGATCTCAGAAGACCTCTCACAGCCCATCCCTGTGGCCCTCGGCTGGCTTTTTTTCCTGGGCTTTTCCTCAGGGAGCCACTGCTCAGAGTTGTCTTGGGCTTTGGGTCCTCTTGAGAGTTGTGTCCTGCTTCTCCCAGCAGCACTTCCCAGAGGAAGAGGCAGTTTATTTCCCCTCACCCCAACTCTGCCCTCACACCCTAAACTCAAGCCCCTGGCACAAATAACTCCTAGGAGGCATTTACTGCCATTTCCCAGGCCCTCCCCAGCATGAATATTTTACGCTCCTGCAGGGAACTAGATCTTTACAGCAGGGAAGGAGTATCTGTCCCACACAGCTGTGTGCTGGCAAAGAGCTGGGATATGGAGGTAGTAGGAGAGGGTGGGGCATCTCATCTCTTTCAGTCCAATGCAGAAATGAGATCCCTCACTGGAGCACCCGACCTTGACCTTCCCCAGCAATGTGAGTGGGTGGCTGTCACCAGGCCAGCAGTCATTCTTGCCCACTGGTCCATCTTTGGGTACTCCAAAACGTCACTGGGATTTCTGCTTTGTTATATTAGACCCTGTCTCTGCTTCTGTCCCATTATTGAATACCAGAGGCCTGGTGCACAAATTTGTGTACTGGTGGGGTTCCTCAGCCTGGCCTGTGCCTTCTCACAATCTGGGACCCTTTGGGGGATTTCAGACTGCTGATTTCGGCCGGTTCCCTGCAGGCCAGGTGGAGGGACCTCACTGGTGCACAAATCCATGCACCAGGTCTCTAATATGCATATAAGATCTTTGATTCATTTCTTCCTGCCCTCCTCCTCTCTTCTTCCCTCTGAGAGTCATCAGTCTGTTCCATGTTTCCATGCCTGTGTGTTGAGCATCTGCACCTTGGTGGTCAGTGCGGGTCATAGGTACCGGTCGAATGGTTGAACAGTTATTTAGGCTTTTATATATATAAATGAGAGCCCCATCTCTGAGACCCTCTCAACCAGTCCCCACATTTCACAGATGAAATGAGACAGGGACTGACTGATCAAAGTTACACCCTGGGTGGCAGGTGGGAACACTCACTGAGGGATACTGACTCACATCAGAGGGCACTGTCCCCTCTGTTGACCTCAGCCAGAAAGGTCCACCTGCTGCTGCTGCCGGCTTATTTCCCCTCCCCTGAGCCCTGGATGATGGGACCAGCTATAGCTTACACAGAACTTCCTGTACTCCAGGTCCTGTTTTAAGTGTTTTACATATATTCACTTTTTAATTAATTAATTAGTTAACTGTTTAAAAAGAAAGATCTTTAAAAAATATTTTTATTTATTTCAGAGAGGAAGAGAGAGGGAGAGAGAGATAGAAACATCAACACTGAGAGAGAACCATTGATTGGCTTCCTCTTGCACACTCCACACTGAGGATCGAACCCACAACCCAGGCATGTGCCCTGACCAGGAAAGGAACCATGACCTCCTGATTCATAGGTCGACACTCAACCACTGAGCATGCCGGTTGGGCTCATCTAGTCACTTTTTACATAACTCAACACCCTGTGAAGTATATTTTCTATTTCACAGATGAAGAAACAGGCTTGGAGAAGTAAAGTAATCTTTACACAGTGACAGAGCTGAGGTTCAAGCCATGTTAACCTCTGCACCATCCTTCCTCTCAAAATAAACCATGTTAAGCTCTGTTCTAAAGTGTAGGTACAACATTTCATTTACTTCTCATCACAGCTCTGGGAAGAAAATACTCTAATTTAATACATTTTATAAACCCCTCCGGGGCTCAGATAGGCCAGATAAATTGGTGAAGATCACTTAGCTGGTGGAGTCTAGGAATGAAGGGAGCTAGAAACATGTCACTTTGGCATAAGGATTATTGTGAGTTGAAGGCAATTAAGAAACAGCAGATACAGGGAGAAAAAAACTCTCTGCCCTCCTAACTGGCTAAAAGCAGGATATTCATTTCCATTTGCAAAGGTGTTTCTCTTTTCCATACCAGAAGAGAACAACTCCTCTTAATCACCAGAAACAATACTAGACTCTTTATCAGCCCAGAGATGGCTTTACAGGTAATCTCCATAAGAAATCCTACTCAAATAGCCCTCATCTTCCATTCGTTTCCTCCCATATATTTACCTTCCCACAGTTTGCCTCTCTAAAAGCCTAAACATATTTTCTTTTGTCTTGTCAGTTCTCTACAACTTTGTTAAGTTGCTATATAAGCCCCAAGTTCTAACCGCTTCTCTGTGTCACTCAGCACTGAGTTTCTCCCTTGTATATGCATACTGTTTGCATTAATCAACTCTGTTTTCCTCTTGTTTAAACTCTCTTTTGTCAGTTTGATTTTTAGGCCTCCAGCCACAAAACCTAGGTGGGTAGAGAAAACATTTTTTTCTTGTCCTACAGGACTCAATCCAGATCTATTGATAGTGCCTCAAAAAAAGATGCTCAATAAATAGAGAATGAAAGAATAAATGGCCCTGGATTCCTTTACTCAGGCAGCCATAATAATAGGCTGGGTGGCTTAAACAACATACATTGATTTTCTCACAGTTCGGGAGACTGGGAGCCCAAGATCAAGATACTGGCTGGTTTGTTCTCTAGTGAGAGCCAGGCCACTTGAGAGCTCAGAAAATAACTCGGATCCCTCCCAGCCCCATGATTTCTAGGGTGGAGATGGCTTCCTTCTCACTGGGTCCTCACTTGGTGGAGAGAAAGCACTCTGGTGTCTTTTCCTCTTCTTATAAGAGACAACAGTCCTATTGGATTAGGGTCCCCACTTACGATCTCATTGAGCCTTAATTACCTTGAAAAGGCTCTGTCTACAAATACAGTCACATTGGAAGTTAGTGCTTCAACATATGAATTTGGGGGAAGGACACATTCAGTACACAGTTGGTCCTTTTTCTTTCCTCTGGGACAAAGGGAATAATAATGACAAATAACAACAACCAAAAATGCCTGAAAGTCAATCTGTGGGCATGAGAATCGTTGTTGGGTCCCTCCCTTGGTTGGTGAGGGAAGACACCAATGGGGAGGGAACCGGCAGCTTGTTTCTGTGAGTACTGATAGTGTTGTGATTTCTGGACATAGCAAGGCTTTGACAGTGGCTATTAAAGGCTCTCAGGTGAGAGGAAACCCAGCAGGACAGTGAGTTGCCACTTAAATGGAATAATCTTCCTATATACATAAAAGGCTAATATACAAATTAACTGAATAGTGGAACGGCTGGTCTCTGTGATGCACACTGACCACCAGAGGGCAGACACTCAATGCAGGAGCTGCCCCTTGGTGGTCAGTGCGCTCCCATAGGGGGAGCACTGCTCAGCTAGAAGCCAGGCTCAGTGAGTGCAGCGGTGGTGGTGGGAGTCTCTCCTGCCTCCATACAGTGCTAAAGACCCCTCGGGGGACGTCCAGCAGGCGGACATCCCCTGAGGGGTCCCAGACTGTGAGAGGGTGCAGGGTGGGCTAAGGGACACTCTTCACCTCCCTCTCCCCAGTGCATGAATGTTGTGCACCGGGCCTCTAGTGGACTAATAATATCTGCATGGTTACGCTAGTTGTACCCCACCGGTCTGTAGACTTTTAAAATCAGCAGATCTGTCCACAGCTCTCCGTTTCCAAGCAGTGGAACATGTCTCGGGCCTGAGACGGACATCTGCCAGAACTGTGTGTGTATCCTGCCCAGATTGTGCCTGCACTCAGCAGCTTTGCTCTGTGCACCCAGGGCCTGCTTCAGGGAGGTTGAGATTCTCCGAAGCAGGTCCATTGCTAAAACTAGACTTATGATTATGGAATCATAATTTTCTTTCTACTTTCATCTAAAATTATACATGGCTCCTGCTGGGGGAGGAAATTGCCACAAAGCCAGGAAAGGCACATATACTTTTAAAAGGTAATTTCTGAAAAAAATACTAATTATTTGGAACATCTCACTGCAGAGCACCTGGAGTTTGCTAGAATAACTTACCAGTCTAGAGGAAGCAACGATCAGACAGAAGAGATGCTTCCTGACCCAAATCCCAGAGCTGGGGGTTATTCCCAGTTACTCAGAACTCATTTCCTGCCTCACCATGAAAGCTTGCAACGGTCAGGAGCCCACAGGTGAATCACAGCTGATGACTTGAAGGTGGGGGTGGGAGGCATGAAATTCAGCCAGAAAACAGAGGCTGAAGTCCAAAAGAGGCTGCAAACAGGAATTAGCACTTTCACTGACGCAGGAAGGAGGAAGGGGGAGGCCAGGAAAATGAACCAGGAATGGATCTGGATGCCTTCTCTGACCCCCCAGCCCATGCTTGGTCTCTGCTGCTCCGTTACCCAAGCTGAGATCTCTCACCAACTTTTAAAAAATATATATTTCTTTATTGATTTCAGAAAGGAAGGGAGAAGAAGAGAGGGATAGAAACATCAATAATGAGAGAGAATCATTGATTGGCTGCCTCCTGCATGACCCCCACTGGAAATTGAGCCTGCAACCCAGGCATGTGCCCTTGGCCAGAATCAAATCTGGGACCCTTGAGTCAGCAGGCTGACACTCTATCCACTGAGCCAAGCTGGTAGGGCTCTCACCAACTTGTTCACCTTGCATTGCAGCTGTCTGTACATAGATGGGTTGTGTCCCACGGATGAATTCTGAAACAGACCTGAGAGACCTCTTCTTTGTATCCCAGTGCCTGGCACGTATTAGGCACTCAGTATATGTTGGTTAAATTAATATTAATGGAGAGAGAAGAAATAATGTGGGCAAAAATATAGTAGGAGGACCAACCTATCTGGGATGGAATCAGTAAGCTTGAAACGTCAGGATTCTGGTCTGATGCATCTGCTGTAGTTGCTCTTTTAAATGAAGGAGACAAGGTCACCAAAATCATAACAATCCTATCTAATAAAAGAGTAACATGCAAATGTGACCGTACCTTGGCTCCTGATTGGCTATGCTACCAGCCAATCAGGAGCAGGGGCCAGAGCTGAAGGGCGGAGCCCCGGGGGTGGAGACGAAGCAGTAGCAGCGGCGGCGAGTGCCAGGGTGCCCTGGCCACTCAAGCTGTGTGCGGAGGCAGCTGGGCAGGAGCAGCAGCTGGCGAGGCTTTAGGCCTTGGGCAGGCTGGGGTGAGCCATCAGTTGGACATCCCCTAAGGGCTCCCAGTATGTGAGAGGGGGCAGGTTGGGCTGAGGGACCACCCACCCCCAGTGCACGAATTTCGTGCACTGGGCCACTAGTATAATATAAGCCCCTTTCTTTCCTTACGTTCCCAGGCAAACAGAACTCCTCTAAGGGACCTTTGCATGGATCTCACTCAGGCTGTGTCATTTGGGAAGCAGGGAAGGGAGGGCCCAGAGGGCTCAAGGGACTTGCCCTAGTCCTGAAGGAAGTCAGTGATGCCAAGGAGAAAAAAAACCCTCTTTTTCTTCCACCCACCTTAGGATCATTGGCTGTAACCTTGTAGATGAGACTGACAAAATATAGAATAACAAGAGAAAGCAAGCGATTTAATAACATGTACAATGCACAACATGTGGGAGGAAACTTAGTGATGAGTAACTCAAAGGAGTGGTTAGAACTTGGGCTTATGTAGCATCTTAACAAAAGAACAATACATTTCTAGGGAAGTGACAAGACAAAGACAAAAGACTGAGTTTCTAGGGCTGGCAAATTTTGGAAAGGTAAGCATATGGGGGAACTAATGGAAGATAAGGGCTAGTCAGTAAAAATTATTATGTCAGCTCCTCTAGGGCCTTTTCCAGGCTGATAAGATCTACGGTAATCTCAGTAATTAATTTCTTTTATAGAAGTGAAGTGGGGGTGGGGGCGTTTAAATGAGCTGCCTCCTAAGAATAAACTGGGGCCGAAGGCCACAAGATGAAGATTAGAAAACTGCTTCTTGAAAAGGCAAATCTGTTCAAAGCAGACTCGTTCTCTCATTCCTACCCCTCTATCCTAAAAAGCAGGCTATCAAAGTTGTAAGCACATACATTGCTTTTCAAGGGATACAGTAAAGCCATTTTCATACGGCATGAGTGCCCCGACTGGGATGAGGCTCCAACTGAGCCGCACAGGCCAGGGCGATACTTACTTTTTAAAAAGCGGCTTTGTGGAGGTACAATTGACATATACCTAAAGTGTTCAGATTGATCATTCTTACCTGTATATGCCCCTGAAGCCACTGATGGGGTTCAGGACATGCTACCCCTAAATATGGCACCCTGTCATACTGAATATTTTAAGCTGAAGGAGTTTGTGAAAATGGCACTCTTCTTCCTGAAACAGGTAAAACCCTGGTGTGAGGGTTGCCCTCCCTATCCTGGAGGGAAGGAGCATCCTGTCTCCTAAGACACAGGAGCTCGGAAAATCCTAGCTCCGTTTTCTATCCTGCCCTCATCCTTTGACATATCCTACCCCTGCCAAGGTGGCTGGCGAGTGCTTTGACCGCCCCTCTCTGAAGACATTCAGGCCTGTTTCTTTGAGTTGTCATTTCCTCGTGAAGTCTCCCATGTCACATAAACTTAGAGACATAAACGTGTACGCTTTTCTCCTGTGAATCCTTGTCAGTTACGTTTTCAGACCCAGCCAGGGACCCTAAGGATATTCCAGGGACTCCTTTTTTCCTCCTCTACACCACCATCAGCAACAAAGTAATGAATGTATACATCACCCCATACATTTCCTCATACCAGCAACAGAATCCCCCAAAAGAGAAGTGTCATTTATTTATCTACGCTGAGGGTGGGTCTGAGAGACCTGCATTCAGGGATGGGCTGGGTACAACAGGTCAGTAAGTCTGAACATCATTCCCTGGTGAGTGCCTACTGTTTCCAGGCCCTGAGCAAGGTCTAGGGAGGATGCGGAGCCCCTGGGTGTCCAGAAGGCAGGCCAGGGGCTGGGGACTCACCACCCGGCAGGAGGCCCGCCCTTGAGCGTCCACGCCCTTCCCCTTCGGAAGTCTTGAGAGGAGCAGACGCGGGGTAACGGACCTTTTGGACACGAGCAGTGCCTGAGGAGGAAAAACCTCCACTGGAATCACCTCTTTCTAACAAAGAGGCCGCTTTCATCCCAGAAACAAGATGGAGACAGTGTACTTGTCAGGAAAAGCTGCCTACAGGGACAGCTTCCCCACTCCCGAGCAAGTTTGTGCTAATAAAAATACAGGCAGCAGTTATTGGACACATTAATTTTTCCAACAGATTCTCTTTGATTTCAAGGCTGGGATGCCCAGAGGCCAGCGAGCCGGCGCTGATCTGGACCCTGGGGAGAGCCGACAGTGTGGGCAAGTCTGGGAAGAAGTGATGAGGATGCCCAGGGTCACGGGGGTGGGGGGCAGGACACAGAGCTCAGTGGGCTTTCCCGAAAGGGCAGTGTCGGTGGTAGGAGGTGGGGAGAAGGGGGGCGGGAGGGAAGGAGAGAGAGAGAGAGGGAGGGGCGGAATGAGGGAATGATTTCTGTGTAGTAATCTTCCCCATAGAAATTGGGCACTGCATGTCTTGCTGGATTGGTATCACCTATGTTTTGAGAGACTAAGTGGGAGAAAAGGGTTCCAGTTTCTCTTCCCTGAGCATACAAGGCGTGTGCAGAGAGAAGGACTGTTGGTACCCAGCCCCACCAGACAGACTTCAACAAGGAGCGTTACCTGTGGGTGAACATAATAGGGCTGTGATGAGCGCAGGTGGGAGGGAATGCTGGCCCATGGGGGCCAGGGCTGGGCCTATAATCACTAGGTGTGAGGGAGGTGGGCAGTTCTCAAAGCTGGAATTTCAGGACTTGGTGTTTTGAAAAATGCATGCACCTGCACACACACAGACACACACAGTATTACTCTTATCCGGGGAGGGTGTGTTCCAACACCTCCAGTGGACACCCAGATCTGCAGATAGTACTGAACCCTACTCATATGTACTACGTTGTTTCCTAGACACACATACACTTTACGGCTTCTTTTCGACATGTCCAGATCGCCGGCATTGCCATTCTTGCACTTTGGGGCCACTAGTAAGTAAAATAAGAGTTACTTGAACACAACCCCTGCGGTATCTTGATAGTCATGATCTGAAAACCAAGATACTGTGATAGCTGCCAAGTGACTACTGGCTGGGGCGAGTATACAGTGTGGATATGTTGGACAGAGGGATGAGAGGATGGCATAAGATGTCATAAGGCTACTCAAAATGGCACACAATTTAAAACTTACAGGTTAATTCTGAAATTTTCTATTTAATATTTCTGAGTAACTGAAACCATGAATAAGGGGACTACTGTGTGTGTTATGTGTATATGGGTGTGTGTTTTTATGGATTTCAGAGAAGGGAGAGAGAGATAGAAACATCAATCATGAGAGAGAATCATTGATATCAGCTGCCTCCTGCATGCCCCCTGTTGGGGATTGAGCCTGTCGCCCGGGCATGTGCCCTGACCTGCTTCATAGGTCGATGCTCAATCACTGAGCCATACTGGCCAGGCATATACTATATTTTAAACTTGTATAAGGCCAAGAAGATGACTGGGAAAGGATCTAGAATATGTTACTGTGAGGTTATTTTTTCCTAAACTCCCTTACTTTCCTAAAAGCAGAGCCTCCCAAAAGAATTCAGCTGTTACAAATGTCCTCCTCTCGGAGCTCTGTGATCAGGGATAAAAAATTACCTATACAGACATTGTCACAAAGTTCTCATATCTCCTGTCTGTTCTCTTGATGACCTATTCACCTTTCCTAAAAGTAATTTGTTTTCCCGTAAGGACCCCCCCTTTTTTTTCCTCATCCACTTTCCCTATTAAGATGGTATATAAGCCCCAAACTCTAACCTTCTGAGTCACAATTTTCTATGAACTCCCACATACGTACATAAATAAAAATGTCTTTCTTTCTAATATGCCATTTGCCAGTTTAATTCACAGACCCCCAAAGAGTGATCCTAAGAGGGTGGAGGAAAAGGTTTTCCTCCCCAATTATAGCATGTTCTTTTAAAGGATGTTTTGGTTTAAAAACAAATGTGTTTTTATTGATTTGAGAGAGAGAGAGGAAAGGGGGAGGATAGAAACATTGATGTATGAGAGAAACTTCAACTGGCTGCCTCCTGCCTCCCAAATGGGGACTGAGCCTGCAACTCGGGCATGTGTCCTGACCGGGAATAGAATTGGCAACCTTTCAGTGCATGGGATGATGTTCAACCAATTGAGCCAAACTGGCCAGGACTAAAGATCAAGTTTTAAAGAAAATGTACCATTATTTGGCTTTGCTGTTTACTATTAATTAAGTGCTCATATTCTGTGAAGTTGCATACTAACCTGAAGATTTGGGTCCAGTAGAAATGTGTATGATTTACATATAGGAGAAAAAATAACCTCAAATGTTATTGTTTATTGTCTCATAGGACATTAGCCAATTTTTATATATAACTCAGCATTCTTATTCTAACGTTTCTTTATTAAATTGTCTATAAACATCCAACTTTATGTTTTGAGATCACTATATGTAAATTCACATGCCACTGTGAGAAACAGTAGTGATTCCATGTGCTCTCTACCCAGTTTCCCCCAATGGTAATATCTTTTAAACTGTAGTGCTCTGTCACAACCAGGATATTGACTCTGATACAGTCATCATGCAGAACAAATCCATCACCATAAAAATCCTTCCTCTTGCTTTTTTATAGCCACCCCCACCTCCCTTCCCTCTCTACCTACCTGTCCTGATCCCTAGAATGCTCTTTTATCAGCTCTACTGTCTCACTTCTTCCCTCATTAAAAAATAGATTTTTATTCACTTACCTATATAAGGGAGTTCACTGAAAAATGTGAACTCGAGGAGGTGGTTAGAATCTGGGGCTTGTATACCATCGTAGCAGGGTAGAAGGAGGGGCAGAGGGACACTGCTGGGAGAACAAATGACTGTTAGGGGAAATAAATATGCCCTCAGGAAACTAGATGGGAGCTGGGATAGTTTTATCACTTGTCTGTTTCGGTGATTTCTTATCCAGGTGCTGACTTGTGCTGACTTCTTCCCTTTAGTGATCAAAGTCAATCTTCCTCCTTATAAAAGTCCTGGGGAGGGGAATTTATGACAACTGGATTCTTTTGGGAGACTGTTTTTAGGAAGATAAAGGAAGTTCAGAAAAAGCTTCCTCCGGAAGCTGTTCATTCTCAAATGTCTTCACTCAGAATAATCCTCATGCCACGGTGGTGAAGGGCAGCAGAACACACTACCCCCAAACATCCTGCTCTGGGAGGCTGATTGTTCTGAGCTGTAGGCACTTTAAAACCAGCAAAGGCAAGGAGAGGCTTTCTCTGAACTTCTTTATCTACTTAAGTCATCCTCCAGAAAGAACTCAATTTATGTCCTAGATCTCCACCCTGGGAGTTTCACCAACCAGGGTAATTGACTCTCATCACAGGAGAGAAGACTAGAGGTGGACACCACACCCAGACAACAGTCATAAAGGATCCTACTGCCCATCTAGTCTTCTAAGGGCCCATTCATCTTCCCTAAAAATCATTTACTCTCCCCCAAGAGGCCTACTTTCCCTCTGCTCTTTCTCTACACAGATGGTATATACCTAAATTCTAATCCACCTCACGTAGTTACTCATTTTCTCCCACATATCTCCCATTTATACATAAGGTATGCATGTTAATAAGCTTCTCTATTGTTCATTTGTCTTTTATTTCAGAGGTCTCAGCCAAGAACTCATAAGAGTAGGGGGAAAATTATTTTTCTGTCCCTAGAGTGGCATAGTCTGAACCCCTTCATCATCACACTGAGTCTGGCACTGGGCCTGAGGAAAGGAGCGAGTATGATTGACAGTAAAGAAGGAGAAGACATCTCCTCAGCTCTGCAGGAGCCCTGGTCCAAAGGGGAAGGTAAAGAACATCATCCTATATAATAAAAGGCTAATATGTAAATTGTCCCCGGGAGTTCGACCTACTGGGAGTTCAACTGCTTGCTATTCGTGCACTGACCACTTGGAGGTGGCACAGAATGAAGGAAAGCCCTGGCTGGCAGCCGGCAGCTGGGGAAAGGAAGGCCCCGATTGGCTCTGTTCACCCATCAGGTCTAGGAACCCTACCCATGCATGAATTTTGTGTACCAGGCCTCTAGTATGTAATAAACATACAGTAATGGCTAATATTGCTTGAGAGATTAAATGCTCTACATGAAAGGTTCCTTTGATTTTCAAAACAACACAGTTTTCAGGTAAGGAAATGGGGCTCTGAGAGAGGTTGAGTGATGTACCCAAGGTCGCACAGTAAGTAAGAGAGGGGCAGGAACTTGAAATCCAAGCATCTGTACTCCCTCTCACTGGATAAAATCTCCAGCCTGCTTTGCTCCTCTTCCTAGAAAAACAACACGCTGGGTGACCTGAAGGTGTGAGTATTGTCAAGAGTGTTGCAAATCAGTGCTAGGATTTTCCACATCTTTTTGGATTTGATTAGTTGCAAATTAGCTTTATTAAGAAACCTGAGCCCCTCAACTGCACACACACCTACTTTTCCCATTACCAGCATCTCTGGGGGAAGAGGGGGTATGAGGAACCTGCTGGTATTTATAGGAATGGGACACCCCAGGTCAAGTCTTGACCTGAGGCAGGTGTTTGGAGGACCTAGGACACTGTGAATATTCAAAGTGGTAGAGCATAGTAAAAATTTAGGACAATTCCAGGGCAAACAGAATAGGGAAACTAAGATAGTTAAACAGCAGTGTGCAGCCACCTAGTAAATCCTGTCTTTCCTAAACCAAGGACATGTCCGTGTAAATGATTTGCACTTCTCCCTGACCAGAGGGTGGATAGCTTAACTCACACTACTCAGGAAACAGATACAGAAATCCAATTAACTGCCATTTGTCAGCCATACAAATTAAGAGAATAAATCTCATTTGGTACATCAGCATAAAACTGATAAACATTATATTAATCTGCCCCTAAGATCTCCCTAAATGCCCAGCCTTTAAAACCATTGAAAATGAAGGTGCCAGAGTGTTCCCCCTCTGGGAAGCATACTCCTGCCATTCCTTTCCCCTTATCTCTTAACCTATAAGGGACATATCTCTTAACCTATAAGGGACCACATGAGACAAAAAGGGATACAAAAGGAACATATCTTGTGCCCTGCCATTCCTTTCCCCTTATCTCTTAACCTATAAGGGACATATCTCTTAACCTATAAGGGACCACATGAGACAAAAAGGGACACAAAAGGAACATATCTTGTGCCCTGCCATTCCTTTCCCCTTATCTCTTAGCCTATAAGGAAGATATCTCTTGACTTATAAGGGACCCCATGAGACCTGCAACCAGGGAAGCCATGGGCAGTGGCAGCCCATCCTGGGCTAACTCCTTGAACCTGTTTCCAAGCCCCTTTTGATCTGACTTTCCAGTGAGCCGCAGCAGCCCAGCCTAAGCTCTGTTGTTGCTTCTTCTAGGCCCTTCCTTGTTTCACTGTCCTAAGTATATTTTCACTGCGGTCAATACATTTTCTTGATTTTTTACACTTTGTCTCTTGATTGAAGTCTTTCCTTCAAGAAGACAAGAACCGAGGTCTCCTGGCCTTTCCTGAAATAAAAGGGCTACAGCACAAGTAGCACGTCTTAGAGTTAAGGCACTGATTCTCAGACTGGGCCCTGGGCAAGAACTGGAGTAAACATGGTGGTGGTGTTACTGGCCCCACTTATACAATACTAGAGGCCTGGTACACAGATTTTGTGCATTGGCCTGTGCCCTCTCGCAATCCAGGTCCCTTTGGGGATGTTGGAGGGCCAGTTCCAGCCTGATCCTCACAGGCTAAGCCAAGGGACCCTACAGGTGCACACATCCATGCACTGGGCCTCTAGTATGCATATAAGATCTACGGTTAATCTCTTCCTCTCATCCCCCTCTCTCCTTCCCTCTGAGATTCATCAGTCTGTTCCATGTTTTCATGCCTGTGTGTTGAGCGTCTGCCCCCTCGTGGTCAGTGCTCATCATAGCCACCAGTTAAATGGTCAGATAGTTGCTTAGGATTTTATATATATAGATTTGAAAAAGCCTAAGTGAAAGCTTGAACTGCTCTGAGATGAGGCTCTACTGCTAATTAAAGCTCCAGTTTCTTAATTCTTGCTGGAATGACATTGCCTGTATGACAATTTTGCTTATCTCATATTCACCAGAAGCTTGGACTGGGTAATTAAAACTTGGAAGCAAATGAAATATTAGCCAAAAAAAAAAAAAAATCCAATTTGCCCTCTAGAGAGGTATTTTTGGTGGAATAAAGACTGAGAATGATACTCATCACAGGAATTTCAGGTTCTGGTGGGAGGGCAGTTCCCTCTATTACCCTCCTTCCTTCCTCTCTGTCTTCTACCTTCTCCCCAGTGAACAGAACTAGCACCCAGGTGCCCTTGGCCTGTGATTAAGGCCCATCAATTGACTTCAAGTTAAATGCTCTTTCTGTTCCAGCAATACCTCTCCAAAGCCAACACAGAAAGGTTATGTAGTTCACATGAAAACAAGAACACTTGTTTTGCACTGCCTGGTGCAGAATCCTGCGCAGCTGGCTTTGGGAACCTGGGCCTCTCAGGAGAGCTATGCTGTTCTCTGGACTCTGGGCCTGGGTGTTCTGGTGGCTTATGTCCTGCGTGTCAGATCATTGATCTCAGGGAGGTTTCTGGGAAGCAGGAAGGAGAAGGCCCTGTGGGCAGTTCTGTCATTTTTCAAACCTGGCTCTGAGCTGCCAGAGGCACTTGTGCTTGGTGCCTGGCTCCTCTGGGAGAGTCTGGGAGAGGGCTCAGAGGGAGGGAGGCTGGAGCTATTAGGCAAGTGAGAGCCCAGCAGGCCAGGCCCTGGTGAATGCTGAGGGAAGAGATGGGCTTCTCACCCCAGTCCTAGTCTAGGAGTTGGACTTTGAGGATGACACCAACACATTTATTTTTTAAAAATATATTTTATTGATTTTTTACAGAGAGGAAGGGAGAGGGATAGAAAGTCAGAAACATCGATGAGAGCTGCCTCCTGCACACCTCCTACTGGGGATGTGCCCGCAACCAAGGTACATGCCCTTGACCGGAATCGAACCCGGGACCTCTCAGTCCGCAGGCCGACGCTCTATCCACTGAGCCAAACTGGTTTTGGCAACACTAAAACATTTAGAGAATCAGATGGGCAGGTTGAGATGGGTGGTTTAACCATTAAGGAACTAGAGACCCGGTGCACAGATTCATAATCCAGGACCCCTCAGGGGATGTTGGAGCCCCAGTACATGGATTCAGCCCAATCTCTGAATGCTTGCCTGTGAGTTCCTTGCTGGCAAGACCATGTCTTGGTCTCC
Source organism: Antrozous pallidus (assembly GCA_027563665.1). Taxonomy (NCBI): domain Eukaryota; kingdom Metazoa; phylum Chordata; class Mammalia; order Chiroptera; family Vespertilionidae; genus Antrozous; species Antrozous pallidus. The sequence continues at coordinate 46,660,240 of CM050523.1, forward strand.
CCTCACATGGGAACCAGTAAGTGGTCAATTCAGGTTTTATGGGAGAAGCAGTATCCCTTGTGAGAGATGGACGATGCCCTTCACCTCTGAGCTTTGGATGTATGTGCTGAGAAAGTCCCAGGATACAAGGCAGTGACATCAATCAGTCACTTGCAAGGAAGAGGGTCTTAAGTAAAAGAGAAATTGAAAAGAAGGGATCAGAAAGATTCATTACTCTGTTCCATCTGTTTCTTCTGTAGCTGAAATGGTTTTTGATTGCACTCGCTTTTTTGAATAAACTAATCCAAGGCTTTTTCTTTCTTTGCAAGGAGCAGTGTTAATAGGAACAGTGAGAGCTTGGCCTTTGACTCTGTATTTATATATAAAGGACCTTGGGGATGAATATGCAACAATTACCCAGACCAGAGTCCTTTTTTCCAGAAGGACAAACTCAAGATTATGTAGTGGGTTAATTCGGGTCCTAAAACCCGATGAGATTACCCTGATACTGTGCTATTTCCAGCTCACGGCTGTTTGCAAATGGGCCTGTGCTTTCAACATGGAAAGAAAATTGGAGAGTGGGCTCTTTTTTGAGGGGGTGGTGGTACTGCTTTTTAAAGTCGTTAACTTGATGAGTGGGGTAGAAAGAAAACAAATCTCATGTTCCAGTTCAGAATTCTGCTGCTTACCAGCTAGGTGACCCATGCAAGCCACAGGCTCTGTAAGTTCCAATTTCCTCACCCATAAAGGAGGCAATGATTTCTGTCTACTTCCTGGACAACTATGTAGAGTTAATTAGGCTGTACAAGAGAAAGTACACAGAGAAAGTATGGAGCCCTCTACAAATGTCGAGTATAGTATTATTGTTATTTTTTTAATCCTAATGTGAGGATATATTTCCTTTATTTGAGAGAGAGAGAGAGAGAGAGAGAGAGAGAGAGAGAGAGAGAGAGAGATTGGTTGTCTCCTATTATGTGTCCCAACTGGGGATCAAACCCACAACCCAGATATGTGCCCTGACCAGGAGTTGAGCCTGAGACATTTTGGTGAATAGGATAATGTTCCAATCAACTAAGCCACACCAGCAGGGGCTCAGGTGTAGTATTATTTAGCAAAGCCACACTGTGCCTGGTTGGGGAAAGGACACGGCACAATGTACAGGCCAGGTGTGAACTGAGGTCACTCTCTTCCCTAAGGAGTCATCTTATGATGGCTTTGAACTCCCATTCCACAGCTCGCCCTGCCCAGAGCTTCTTTATATTCTTGAGGGAGGAGAGAGGCAGAGTTTATAATCTCACGGCAATAGAGGGGTGTTAGGTGGCATATTCTGGAATAAGATTCCCTGGGCTGAAGTGCTAATTCACCAGCTGTGTGATCTTAGGCAAGTGATGTTAGTAGTAAAATGGTACCAGAATGTTACCAGTGATTGGGCCTCAGTACTTGAGTTCTGGCTAAGAAAGAATTCAGAGCCAAGACTCAGATACAAGCAAAAGTTTATTTAGAAAGTCACAGAGGTAGACATGAGCCAGCTGAGCTGCATGGGCTCAGGAAACAAGTTACAGAGGCTAAAGAAGGGCCCTTGGAACTCCGGAGAAAGAAAGCAGAGGTAACAAGCTTGGGGAAATAAGGGGGAAGGGTCAGGCATGCTCAAAAGACAGAGAGTGTCCCTTGGTTCTTCATCTTGAGGGGTATGTGTATAGGTAGAACCCATTTTGCAGTTGTGGGGCTGGGAGATGCCAGGTAGCTTATGTGAGTGGGCTGAACTAGCCAACTAGAAGGAAGAGTTTCTTCCAAATTCTGAGAACAGGTTGTTAGGAATGGGTTGGGCGGGGCCAAAAGAAAGTTGTGTCCTAATGGCTGATCCAGAGGCTGGGAGGTAATTTGCAAGGTCAGGGGTCACATCTCTTCCTGAGGTGTCTTCCTCAATCCCACTGCTCACGCCTGCTCTATGGAAGACCTGTCTTGCTGTGTGACCTTGGATATGTTACTAAATCTCATGAGTCTGCTGGCACTTCTAAAAAATGAAGCCCAGACCTCATCATCTCTCAGGAGCCCTTTCAGAAGCTCCCAGGAGTGAAGGTAAAGTGATAGGACATTGGAAAAAGCATACCAAGGTGATAAAAAAGCAGACAAGAAAGATTAATTTTGTTTAGGCTATTGTAGCATAATAGAGCACTGGGGATGCAAAGATCAGAGTGTCTCAGTGGTTTAGACTTTTATAGGGAGGAGTGAACAAGTTACAGGTGATTTATAGTTGGAGCTATGCAATCAGCAGAAGTCTCAGCTGAACAGGCAGAGTTTATCTGTCTCTAGCTAATGTCAGGGCAATCAACAGTTCTAATATTAGCTAATCATTCATGAGACAAAGAATTGAGAAACTGGTGAAGGGTAGAAGGGAAAAGGTCTATATTTGACCTTGATGGGTTACAAATAAGGACAGAGTCCCTTGTGATGCAGTCAAGGCCCTTTACCATCTGGTGTTGCTCTGTACTTCTAGTTTGATCTCTACTGTCTCACCACCCTGTCCATAAGCACACACCACAGGATCTCAGAAACCGTGACAATGACCATTCCCTTCATCAGACATGTTTTCTAGTTCTTTCATTGCCTGGGATAACTACTCATTCTTCAAGACTCAGTCCACAGGACCCCAGCTCTGAGAAGCCTGGCTAATTTGGGGGTTCCTGCCTCTGTGTTCCCAGATTTGTCTTATGATCCCATTAGACCACATTAAAAGGTGTTTATTACCTATGATCTCTCCAGCCAGATGTGGGCTCCTAGAATGTGGTTCTGGGTCTCAATGTGATTTTTGCAACCTCCATCAAGACTGATTTTCAGTAGGTGTTCTCAGTGGGGAAGAGTCAATGAAAGGAAGGAGAGGTAGGAAGGCAGGCAGGCCTGGTAAAATCTAAAACACTGGTGACCTCACACACCTTCATGGTGAAGTGTCTCCTCAAGCCCAAGATCCAAGGAGACACCTCTTAACCTGGCATTGAAATACCTCCAGAAAGCAGCCCCCAAGGTACCTCCCACCACGCCCTCCCCTCCTAGCCCCCACAAACTGACACCTTCAATCAAACCACTAAGCCCTGAACACACAAAGTGTTTGCTGCCTCCCCACCATTGCTCCACAGCCCCCCACCTGCCTCCTCCCTTGTCTCCCTCTTAGGCAGGCTACCCAACTTAACCCTCAGAAGCTCCTGCCACCTGCTCTTTTGGGGGCCCGTGAAGTACAGACAGAGCCGTGTCCTTTCATCAGCACAGTGAAGCACAGGCACCCTTCCTCATGCTGTTTCTACAGAGCTGATTGCAGGTGGTGCCGAAGCTGAGCCCAAGCCCTGGGTGGTGACCACGCCACCCCTCAGTGGCTGAGCCCCAGGCAGCAGTCTGCCAGATGTCCCTCGGCTGCATCTCTTCATCTCCCGGGTCTCTAACGTCCTGTTTTTCTACTGAAGGTCTTTGTTTCCCAGCCAATATTTTGCAAAGGACAAACAAACCTAGCATCATTTTCCTGCTTAAAGGGTATTATTATGGCAGTTTAAGGGGTGTAAGTTTCAAATGGATATGGATTGTGCTCCAGGCTCCACCATCATTAGCAACATTGGAAAGGATGGTGAAAAGATGGGGCATCAGCCAAAAACCCCCTCGTGGCATGTTGATTGTGAGCAATAAGCTACAATTCCAGGATGGAGCTATACAGAACTCTGGATATAAAGACCCTAGTAGTCATGTGTCAGGTAAAACTCCCATCCCTAGCATCCCTCAACCAGTAGGATGTGCTCGCCTAACCCAAGGATAGTGCAGATGGCTGTGAACAGTGGCCTTTTGCTGTCCTATGTCTTACTTCCCTCCTTAAGATGGAGGGGTCCCCCTCCACAAGCCTTTATGGCAACTGGCTGGCTTCCCACTCAAGAAGCTGAAAAGACCACCCACTTTCTTCCACCTTGGGTGATCAAGGTGGGGGCTGTGACCCAGGCTTCACTCCAGGTGTCCTGGGAGGAAGGGGTGTTGATTCTGGGGTCAGTGACTTAAAAGAGTTGGCATGGATAGCTGAAGTGGGTAATGGCAATGAAGGTCTGTGGCAGCTCCCCTCAGCCTCTGGGGTCCTGTGTCCAGCCTGGAGTGGTCTTGCTGCCTGTAATGACAGCTACTGTCTGAGGCTGTGGGGTCCTCCCTGCCTCCTTCCTGGCGAGTGATTTGAGCTTCTGGCTGCTTTGTCTTCCACGAGTTCCCGCCTGATTTCTGAGCTGCCCCTAAAAATAGTCACTAGATTTTTTTGTCTGCTTAAACTGGCTGTCACTAAGAATCTGACTGAATCATACATTAACCAAGAAAGCATATGAGAAAGCACTTCGTAAAGTACCAGGAAAATGTTAGTTGTCAATATTCAAGGCTTCCAGGTAGCAAATTCTCTCACAGATGCCCCAACCCTCACCTGACCTGGCAGCTTCCACACAACCCTCCTCCTCCCCTCACAGTCTGCAGGGCTGGGCCCCACGGATCTGCCCGCCTGAGTCTGCACTGCCCTGGCAGGCCAGGTAATCCCAGAATGAAAGATGTTCTCTCAACCACATCGTCCTTTCAGAGAGCCAAGGACCTAAAATTGGAAATAAATACATAGTGGAAGGCTGAAGTGGGGTTCATTCTATTTCATGGCCATTATTGTTAAATACTAGAGGCCCATTGCACAAAATCTGTGCACTGGAGGGTTGGGGAGAAGGATCCCTCAGTCCACCTGCGCCCTCTTGCAGTCTGGGATCCTTTGAGGGATGTCCACTCCCCCTGGAAGCGGGTCTATGCCAGCAGTCAGACATCCCTCTTGCAGCCTGAGAGCTTTGTTCCTTACCGTCGGCCGCTCACTGCTCCTTCCTGCTTGGCTTGCAGCTCCTTAGGGCTGCTGTGGAGGTGGGAGAGGCTCCCACCACTGCGGTTGTGCTCACCAGCCATGAGCCTGGCTTCTGGCTGAGCAGCACTCCTCCCCCTGTGGGAGCACACTAACCACCAGGGGGCAGCTCCTGTATTGAGCATCTGCCCCTTGGTGGTCAGTGCACATTATAGCAACTGATTATTCTGGTCGTTCTGCCATAATGGTTGCTTAGGCTTTTATTATATAGACTGGAGACCTGGTGCACAAAATCTGTGCATGAGAAGGGGGTCGCCTCAGCTTGGCCTCCATTCTCTCCAATCTGAGACCTCTGGCTTCTAACCACTCACCTGCCTGCCAGCCTGATCCCCCTAACTGCTCTCCCCTAACAGCCTATTTGCCCTAACTACTCTCCCCTGCTGGCCTGGTTCCCCTAACTGCTCTCCCCTGCCTGCCTGATTGCATCTAACCTCCTCTGCCTTGGCCCTACCAACATGGCTTTGTCAGGAAGGATGTCCGGAAGGATATCTGGAAGGTCGTCCAGAAGATGTTCAGTCTAATTAGCACATTACCTTTTTATTAGTATAGACTAGGGGCCCGGTGCATGAAATTTGTGCACTGGGGGTGGGTGGTCCCTCAACCCAACCTGCCCCCTCTCACATACTGGGAGCCCTCAGGGGATGTCCAACTGATGGCTCACCCCTAGCCTGCCCAAGGCCTAAAGAATCTGGTGAGGCTTTAGGCCTTGGGCACCCAGCCATCGCCCTGCTCAGCTCAGTCCCAGCTGCCTGTGACCACCCGGCCCCAGGGGCTGGGTGCTTGCTGCCACTTCTGCTCACAGTGCCCAGGGGCCCGGTGCTCCCTGCCGCCGCCGCCACCACTGCTGCTGCCGCTTCTCCTCACAGTACCCAGGGGGCTGGGCACTCGCCACCACTGCCGTTTCATCTCCACCCCCCGGGCCCAGCGCTCACACCACTTGGCCCCGCCCCTGCTCCTGATTGGCTGGTAGCATAGCCAATCAGGAGCAAAGGTACAGTCAAATTTGCATGTTTCTCTTTTATATATAGGATGCCACCTTGTCCTAAAAATGCAGGTTGTTCCCAGGTTTTCCTATAGTGGAAGGGGAGCCCACAGTAGCATCCTGGGTTCCAAGCAAGGCTTATGTGCTTGTGGTTTATCTCAGCAGATGTGATTCCCAGAAGAAGAATGTACCTTGGACATTTCTATCAAATTTGCCAAATCATCCTCCAAAAATATTGAGCCACTTTAAACTCCCACCAGCAACCATAGGTGTGCCCTCCATCCCACTTTGATGCCAATATCATTGATTTCTCCCTAGAAGCTTCCCTCCCGTCAGCTGGGACTGCTTGGTACTTGAGCCAACCTCATTGTTCAGCTGGCGACTTGATTTCCCGAAATAGAATTATGGAGGAGGAAAAATAGCTTTCCTCTACTTTTCCGAGTTCTTAGTGGAGGCCCTTGTAATGAAAGACAGATCACCAAGAGAAAAACAAAAGTTCATTAACATGCGTACCTTGTGTATATGTGGGAGATCCCAGGGAAAAATGAGTAACTCCCCAAGGTGGCTTAGAATGCAGATTTAAATACTTTCTTCCTAGGGAAAGAGGATGGGAGATATAGGCCTCTTAGAAGAGAGTAAATGATTTTTAGGAAAGATGAATGAGGTGGGAGGATAGTTTGTAACTAAGTTTGAGTGTGATGTCAACTTCTACTCTCCTGTCCTGTGACAGGAGTCAGTCTTCTCTGCCTGATGACACTTCTCCCGTCAAGGGGACCTATGACATTTAAGCTCCTTTAGGGGGGATCTGATTTTAGGGAGATCAGGAGACTTCAGTGAAATCCTCTGCGTGCATTTGCTGTTTTTCAAGCATCTACAGCTCGAGATCATCAATATAACAACACAGCATATGTTGGGGTGGCATGTTCTTGAACCTTCAGAATAAATCCAACATAAGCTTGTTTCCTCTCTTAGATGATTTGCCACAGTAGCAATTCCCTGGAGACGGTATTCTGACCAGACTTGCCTGGGAGTGATCATAACATTACTCTGTGTTTGTAGAAAGGTGTTGGCCACAGCACAAAATAATCCAGGGGCAGTTTTCTCATCTTGTGGAAAGGGAGATAAAGTTATAATAGTTTATCTCCCTTTCCACAGGTTTCTTGCAGGTTTGTGTCTCTGCTGCCCCAAATCATGGCCCTCAGCAACCCAAAAGGCTCCAATTCAGGCCTTGGGGCTGCTGGGTGCCAGACCTGCAGGTTTTTTTCTTCAATCTACCCCCCGACCCTCCAGCCCCAGGTTTGCCATGGCCGGGCTTCGGAAGGTGCGGGGGGCCGGATCCCCTGCTGGGTCTGGGGCTGTGATCCGGACCCCCACTTCCTCAGTGGCCATCTTGGCCGGGCTTGGGGCAGCAGGAGTCTGGGTCCAGCCTCCTCTGCTGGGTCTGGGGCTGCAATCTGGACCCCCACTACTCCAAGCACTGCCATGGCTGGCTCGGGGCAGAGGGGGCTCGCCCGCCATCTTTGTTGGGGGTTAATTTGCATATTGTGACAATTGGCTGGTAGTGTAGCGAAGGTGAGGTCAATTTGCATGTTTCTCTTTTAGTAGATAGGATGGTTATTATTAATAAACAGGGTGTGGTTGCTGTTGGGTATGGCTTGCAGTGAGCTCTGGAAAACATTTTCCTACCCATTCTCAACTCTGGAAAAGAAGGAGTGATAGGAATTGAGGTACCCACAGTCTCAGCGAGGGGGCCTGACTTGCCCATGTCACACGGAGCAGAGCCAAGGCCCACACCTGCGCTTCCCCTCCTCTAGACAGGCTGTGCAAGGAGGAAGGCTTCAGGAACTTGCAGCAGGTTCAACAGCAGTATGAAAACTCTACAGTCTTCACACACCCAAATTAGTATGCTGCATCGGTGCCTCCACCCAGGCAGGCTCAAGTTCCCCTGCAGAGCATGCACTCTCTTAAAATAAACCAGCCGGGCTCTGGAGACTGCGCCACTCAGTCCCGGGGCCTGAGAGCCTGGAAGGTTTATGGCAAAGGCACGGGGAGCCCAGCAATGCTACTTCAAGCAATTTACCCTAGAAATGTGTTCCCACATAGGCGACATGATGCATACCCAAGGTTATTCACTATGGCCTTGCTTATAGTAGCAGGAAGCACAGCTCATATTCCTCAACAGGGCTAATATGTTTTGGTACCTCCGTATTGTGGATATTTCAGCCACTTTAAAAAATGCAGAAAAGCCCTGTCGGCATGGTTGAGTGTCGACCTATAATCCAGGAGGTCGTGGTTGACTTCCCAGTTAGGGCACATGCCCAGGTTGCAGGCTTTGTCCCCAAGCAGGGGTGTGCAGGAGGCAGCCAATCATGTGATGTTTCTCTCTCTCTCTCATCAGTGATGTTCCTATCTCTCTCTCCCTCTCCCTTCCTCTCTGAAATCAATAAAAAAATATAGATGTTTTAAAAATGCAGAAAGGAGGCAAAAAGATCTATGACTATGTATTTCTGGAGAATACATAAGACTGAAACATCAGTGGCTTCTGGAGAGGTGAACAGGGTGGATGGGAGGCGGGAGTGGGCGGGACAATTCTCACAGAATATCCTTTTGTTCCTCTGGAATCTGGCACTTTGAGAATATATCACCCATAAAAATGCCTGGGAGAGTTTTTTGTTGTGGCATATGATGTTTTAAAAAAATAAAAATAAGAACTAAAAGGAATAGATTTCAGGTGGTCAGGTTTCAGCCCTCAGTCAGGGGGATATTTGGGGAACTGGAAACCCTCTCAGATCTGCAGGTGGCTGTCTTGTTTTAGAGTGGGAGCTAAAGAGCCTGGGGAGGGTAACCCCTTCCCCATGGGCCAGAACCACTGGGGGTGGGGAGCACTGCATTGGTCTTTACTCCCCAACCCCCAACTCCCAGGAAGAAGGGCTCCTTGAGCCCAGCAGGAAGGGGGAGGTGGTGCAGCGCAGGTGTGACTCCTATTTGCACAGCTGCACAGGCAGGGCCGCTGCCTGGGGCTGGATTAAGCAGAGTCACCAGGAGGATACCTGGTGGGGGGAGGATTTCCATCGCTATATCAGATACGCAGCCTTGGGGGCCACGTCCTCTTTGGTTAAGGGGTCACCCTGTCCTGAGCTCCACTTTCAAAATATACACCCTCTGGCTGTGGATGGAGAGGCATATGCTGTTCCTAACTAGTTGATCACACCAAGACAGAAGGAGCCTGGTGACATGATCACCTCTGCAGGAGATTGACTAATGGCCCCCAACCCCCAAAAAGGATCTGTCCACCTGGAACCTCAGAACGCAATCTTTTTTTTTTTTTTTAAAGTGGGTCTCTGCAGATCTACTAAGGTAAGGATCACAAAATGAGATCATCCTGGACTAGGATGGGCCCTAAGTCCAAAGACCAGTGTCCTTATAAAAGAGACAGGATGTACAGAGGGGGATGGAGGTTGAGAATGATGCCATCTACAAGCCAAGGAAAGTCAGGGTGCCAGAGCTACCAAACTAGACACGGGCGTGGAGTGGGCTCTCCCTCAGTCTCAGGAAGGGAGCAGCCCTGCCAACGCCCAGATTTTGGACCTGTGACCTGCAGAACTGTGAGAAAATAAAGTTCTGTTGTTGCAAACTCCCCCCCTCCCCTGTGGTATTTTGTTATGGAAACATAGGAAAGGAAGAGAGCCTGTGAGTTTTGCTGAGGAAGAGGGGGGCTTAGGACACCGAGGTGTACCTCAGGGTGTAGATGAAGGGTTGGCCCTGCCGTAGGGTGACCCTGGGAAGGAGGAACAGGGTGGCCTGCTTAAAGACACACATCTAGACAAGGCAGGGCCGCCCCCCTGGTCTGGAGAGTCTCTCAGTTGCCTGGGGCAAGAGCATTTCCAAAGTGGGTGTTTTTCTCTAACGGGGAAGGTGTGCCTGCCCTGTCGCTAGGAAACAGGCAAGGGCCTATCGGCTCCCAGCCTGGAGTGAAGGCAGATGGTGACAAGATTAAATAGTACCTTTCATTTCGACATAGGAAATGTTTTTAATTCTCCTCTTTCTTCTTGTCTCTAAAAAAAGGCAAGTGGCGGAAGCGTCCTGCGGGAAATTTATGAACAAAAGCCTAGGCAGCCCCCCAAAGCAGACTTTTTCCTTTGCACAGGTCTCTCCAAGCCGCCTGTAGGCACTTTGAAAGGGAGCTCTGCCCCATGGCCATGACCTGTCAGTCACCTCAGCCTCATTCAGTTTTCACAGACACTCCATGAAGTAGGTTCTGCTATCCCATGTCACAGATGGGGAGACTGAGGCCCACAGGACAAAAGTAACCAGTTGGTAAGTTCTGAAGCTGGCACTTAATACAGGAAGGTGCTATCCTTTGTTATATGCCCCTTAGTGTCAATGTTTGTGAAAGTAGTTGGAAATGATAGGGGCTATACAAATCCATAATCTCATTATTATTAACATGATGAGAATAAGTAACCACAGGACTCTGTGCAATGAGCACAGAGGAGGAAATAATTTGGTTTTCTCTGCAAATGAATTTGGGGCAAGGAGGTAAGTGGGCCAGGAGAGATGAGGCAGATGTGGAGGCTAAGACGCTGCCGGTCAGAGTCGGCTGTCTGGGTCAGCCTCTGCTCTGAGCAGGCCACTTTGGGTACAGCTTCGGGCTCCAGGAGACCCAGTTTCTCAGGCTGCTCAGCCAATAATAGTAGCTGGCTGGGCTGGCCAGGGCCATGCTCCCCTGGCACAGTCTGCTGACTGCTGTGTGGGAGAGGGGAAGGGGAAGATTTCAGTACCCCAGGACACATGGAGTCAAAGGCCCAGATGGCAGCTGGGGAACTCGAAGAACAGTGGGGCTCAGACAAAGAGAGGGGAAGAGAGATGTTCTGGGGTTTAGATCTATCAGGGTGGAGAGTTGGGCAGACATGTCCCTAAATAGTCTGTCTCTATTCTTTTCCCAACCTTACCTCCTTCTGTCCTAAAATAAACACTGCTCCCACCAAGTGAATTGTTCTTACAATAGTAATATTTTCAGCATCTACAACTTCTCTTTTATCAAAGTGGTTTCATATCCACTGTATCACATGATACTCAACTCAGTCCTGGGGACAGATGGGACAGATGCTAACCCTCCCTTTGTACATGAAAAGTGAGGTCCAGACCCATCTCCTTGCCTCATCTTCTATTTCCCGGGCGTTTGGGGGTGGTGTTGATTCTTCTTGTAACAACACTGAAAATTCTGCCTCCTGTTCCACTCCTAAAGCCAACATCTTTTTTTTTTAAATATATTTTATTGATTTTTTACAGAGTAGAAGGGAGAGGGATAGAAAGTCAGAAACATCGATGAGAGAGAAATATCCATCAGCTGCCTCTTGCACGCCCCCTACTGGGTATGTGCCCGCAGCCAATGTACATGCCCTTGCCGGAATCAAACCCAGGACCCTTCAGTCCGTAGTCCGACGCTCTATCCACTGAGCCAAACCGGTCTTGGCTAAAGCCAACATCTTAATTCAGGTTCTCACTGGGCCAAGACTCATGTCGCTGCCTTTAGTCTCTCCACAGACCAAGCCATCCAACACGCTGCCCCTCGATCAGGCTTCTTTCACCATAGCCGGTCATCATAGCACTCACCATTGTTCCTTATTAACAAAGTGAATGCCACTGCCTGGCTCTCAAAGCTCTCCTTAATTCAACACCACCCAACCGCACTGTAAGACCTCTACTTTACTGCATGCACTCTCTGCCCCAGCCAGACCACTCCACTCCCTGATCAACAAGTTCATGATGCCCAGGTCTTGCCTCAGGGCCTTGGTTCATGCTGTGCTCCCACCTGGCTTGCCTTCCCTCCACTCATTGACAACTCTCCCATGTCTAGTCAGTCTTCAGGATACAGAGCAAGTCAGCTTCTCCCATAAAACCAATCTTATTTACCCCTTCTCTGGATTCACATGTACATACAGGGCACTAGACCTCAGCACTTGGTAGCTGGCCTCGCCAATGGCCCTCAGTGATCCGAACCTCCTGGTACTTGTTCCCCCATTCGTCTTCCTCAATAGGTAGAGGTGACCCATGTAACCACTAGGATGGGACAGAAATGACATAGTGTGAATCCCCAGGCAAGGTCATAGAAGACATTGGGACTTCTGGTTCGTACTCCCTTGGATCGCCTGCTCTGGAGGAGTTTAGCTGCCAGGTTAAGGGTCAGGACACTTAAGCAGCCTTATGAAAAGGTTCACGTGTGAGGAACTGAAGCTACTAGGCAATAGCCTGTACTAATGGCAGGCAAGTGAGGCAGACATCATGGAAGTGGGTCTCCCTGCCCCAGTCAAGCCTTCAGATGATGCAGCCTCAGCCCCATGTTGACAACCTCCTGAAAGATCCAGAGCCAGGCCATCCAGACCACCTGCTTCCCAATACCTACCTATGTTTGCTGTTTTAAGCTGCTAAGTTTGGGGGTAAGCTGTTATTCAGATAGAAACAGGGCTAGTTCTTCCAATTGTGGCAGTTGGGGGCAAATGGGTGCTGGTGGCACTGGGTCAGTGGAGGAGTTCCCTCTAAAGGTTTGCTTCCTCTGTGAAGACAGCACTTCTGATGACTGGGGAGGAGAGGGAACACGGATGTGAGCAGAGAGGGAGGGGTGGCACACTGTGGGCGGGCAAGACAGGGATCCCTGAGGAAGGTGGACAGGCTGCCTGATGGCACTGAGTGCACATGTGAGATTGGGATCATGAACAGAAAGAGGCAGCACAGTCAGCCCCACTACATGATCTTTCCCAGCAGCATTCGGCCTCTCCAGCAGGAGGAAGAGCCAGGGCTTAACAGGGGGAGGAAGGCAAGGAAGTTAAGGATACTTGCAACCTAAGCATAATAAAATGGGCCATGGACTCTAGGCCGAGTGGGGGGCGGGGGCAGAAGAAATGGCAGCATCAGTATGACGTGACCCTGTGCCCTAGGCCTACTGGCGAGACTTGCTGGGACCACTGAGGACCATCTGCCCCATCCAAGTGGAATAAGCCAGTTCCTCACCTGAGTGCTGTCAAGGCCACCCTCTCTACCCCCTTCCTGGAGTGGGAAGGGGACAGGCGAAAGCAGGCAACTGTGTGTCATGATCATAGGGAAGACTTTTACAAGTCATTTGTGGCTAATAATGAAAGATTGAAGCTTGGGAACAAATTTCCTTTCATCGAGCCTATTGGAGGTTATCCCTATCAGGTCACTTTATCTCACTTACATTCGGCCAAGCTTTCTTGAACAGAAGAGAAATGACTGGAGTTACAGCCAGCACTCCAGATAGTGCACACAATCTGCAGTGTAGCTTTGTAGGCAGAGCTCGCCCTGAGTGACATCCAAGTGACTCTGGGGCTTTTGTCCTTGTGAATGGCAATGCTTTAGGGGCCTTCGTGCCTGGTAACCGACTCATGTTTGCTGCTCCTGCTGCTGCGTTGCGGGGGGCATGGAGTTAGGGCCACAGAAATTCATAATTAGAGGTTGTCATGGAGACTTCTGACTGTCCACCACTATCTCTTTTCCACTTCTCCCAAAGTAGGAGTTACAGCCTGGTGTGGCTAAGCGGCAGCATGCTACTTCCCAGCATCCCTGGGGTGGTGTGTAGCCATGTGACTAAGTTGACTGAGTTTAAGAGACTTAGGGAATGGTGCACATGAGGCATGCCACTTCTAGGCTGGTGGTGGAAGGCACACAGAGCCTCCTCCTCTACATTCTCTTTCCAGTTCCTACAAACTGGAGGATGGAGAAGCCTGCAGCCCGGCTTCAGCCAAAGGAAAGCCAAGGGGATGGTAAAGAAACAAGATGGAAAGAACCTGCCAACCAGGAATGCTCACCTTGGACGGTGTCTCAGGAACAGATTCTGCCCTGGAGGTCGCCAGGACGCACTGTCAGGAGCAGCAGCCAGTGGCAGAGCAGAAGCTGAACGGCAGTGAAGTGAGATGAGAGACTCAGATGGCCCAGCAGGGAGCTCTGGAGCAAGATGGCCCTTCAGAACTGTCCTAGATTGGGACAGATGGGTGGGACTCTGTCCTCCATATCTACCAGTCCTTCTTACATGCAAGCTGCCCCTGCAAGGGGTGTAGCTTGTATGAGGCAGCTTCCTTTGACCAAGGGCAATTCCCAGAGAGGGACTCAGCTATGAGCCCTCAACAATCAAAGCCTCCTCAGGAAACTGGGGAAATGGCACCTCAGTCCTGGAGGGGAGATTGGGTACCCCACAGCACCCACTGCAGCCGTCACTATGGGAGAAATGTCTATGTTCTTTAAGTCATTGCTTTCTCCTTGGGTCTCTTTTCCACAGCAGCCTCTTCTTACCCCCATCTAACAACACTCTCCATGCTCATTTACAGGTGCCTATCCTGTCCCGAGACACAGTAGGTCAGTGGTTTGCCAAGTGTGGCCCGCAGACCAGCAGCAGCAGCAGCTGGGAACTTGTTTTAATTACAAATCTCACCCTTATCCCAAACCTACTGAGTCAGAAACTATGGGGACGGGGCCTGGCAACCTGTGCTTCGACAAGGCCTTGAGGCACACCCAAGATGGAGAATCACTGCTCTAGATTTCCCCCCTCTATTTTCAGAGCACCAACCACTGTGCAGCACACATGAGTCCTGGAGGGTAAATTGGAGCAGTTTCTCTGTCAAATCCTGGGGCTGCACATTAAGATGCTCACAGCCTAATGATGTTACACCTGCTGTCTGAGTCCTCCCCCCTCCCTCTGACACCATTGGCCCCCTTCTCTCCTCTGCCTTGGATCCTCACAGCTTTGGGGCCAGTCCAATCTGGCTTCCAGTCCCAGCTGTGTCTGCTACTGGCTGACTGACTTTAGACAAACTGTTTACTGGGCCTCGGTTTCCTCATCTGTCCAATGGGGTTAAGACCCATTCTACATGTTAGTTATTGTGAGATCACCATAAGAAAACATATCTGTATCTTGTTAGCCATTATTAAAACCTTATTAAACAACATGTTCAGTGGACAAAGACTTCATTTTGCTTGCATATAAGACCATGAGTTAAAAAATATTTTAAAAAATAAAATTTTAAAAAGTGGTTGATTTTTAGCTTATGTCAGATCAAAAAGTGTCATGTGCAAGTAACAGTATGAGTTAAGGGAGGGCCACTTCAGTGGCCAGAGACCATCGGATTTGAGAGATGGACAGGCCAGGTCAGACCAGCTCTTGGTTACAAATGAGTCTCTAGCTGATCTTGGGTTCACATTTTCTGTCACTTAGTGTTTCTTGAAAGATTGAGATGCCTGTGGTCACATGAGATAAGGAATAGGGATATAATTCACCTTGACTTCTGATTCATCGATTGTTTGTATTATTGTCCTGAAATAGCACTTTTCAGAGTTCCTAGACCTACTCTTAGGAGTTTCTGTGCACCCTTCCCCCAACTTCCATGTGCCTTCATTTGAACAGCCCCACCAGTGACTATCTTAGGCAGACAGCCCTGGTCATTATGTTTCCCAGCTGAAAGTCTGCACCCCCCTGGGGTAGCCCATAGCCAATGACAGACCTATGCAGAAATGGGTACGATTATAGTTTCCAAAAACAGCCATAGCAATGTCTCTGGTCCCACATAGTCTTCCGGAACCGTATGGCTGCTCGGAGAACTGGAGTCTGTTTCCCCTCCCCTCCTTTGATATTGGGTGGGCCTCTGTGAGGACCTCAACAAAGGATGTGGAGAAAGTGACGCTGTATGATGAATAAGGCTAGGCCAGGAAAGACAATGTTGCTTCCATCTGCCTCTCTGTTCACTGGCCTTGGAACTCGGCCACCCAGGCCACAGGGAGAATGTATGGATGAATTAGTTGGGATGCATTGCAGCTGGGATGGGATGCATTGCAGACATGAGAGTAAGACTCCAGAGGGTTTCATGTCAGCCTTCCGCTAAAACAAAGTGCAGAGGAGATGTGCGGTTCCTCCGAATCCTGCCTAGATAAGACTCATGAGAAAAATATGTGGTCATTGCTTTAAACAACTGTTTACTGATGGCTTACAGTGCAGCAATAGCCACCTGATACAGATTAAGGTGCTACATAATAAAGCCTAAAAATGGGATTTGGGCACTGGGGGGTGGATGGAGGCTGGAAGGAATGGGAGGAAATGGCTAATAAAAACCTAAATAGCTTCAAAGGGACTGTCAGGGCAAGCTGGGTGGCCCTGGCGGCCCACAACAGTGCTTCCAGTCCCACGCACTCCTCCATTGAAATGAGCAGGCCCAGTTTGCCTGATGGAATAGGGCAACATTAACACTGTCACTGTTTTAAAGCTTTTGCAGGGGAGGGTCAGGGAAAGATAGACTCATGGGCTAATCTATCAGTACTCTAAGCAAACACTTTAAAAAACAAATATACAGCCCTGACCAGTTTGGCTCAGTGGATAGAGTGTCGCCTACAGACTGAAAGGTCCCAGGTTCGATTCCAGTCAAGAGCATGTACCCTGGTTGCGGGCACATACCTAGTGGGAGGTGTGCAAGAGGCAGCTGATAGATGTTTCTCTCTCATCGATGTTTCTAACTCTCTATCCCTCTCCCTTCCTCTCTGTAAAAAATCAATAAAATATATTCAAACAAACAAACAAACAAACAAAGAAAACAAAACAAATATACAACCCTAGCCAGTTTGCTCAGTGGGTAGAGTGTTGGCCTGCAGACTGAAGGGTCCTGGTTTGATTCTGATTGGGGTCATATGCCCAGGTTTTGGGCTTAATCCCCAGTGTGTGTGTGTGGGGGGGGGGGGGGAGGATACAGAAGGCAGCTGATTAATAATTCTCATTATTGATGTTTCTATCTTTCCCTTTCCCTTCCTCTCTGATATTAATTAAAATATATTAAAACAAACAAACAAACAAAAACCCCACAAATATACATAGGATATGTCTAACCTTTATAATAAAAGAAGCTTACTAATACATGATTTTGATTTGCTTTTTCATGGTCATACTTAATTCTAAGAATTTCCTGGGTTAAAAACTCTAACTCACAAAGAGAACAATGATTTTACCATTCCATGCAAACTGGGGTGGCTTTCTTGCTAGGCTGAGGTTACTCCTAGACCACATTTGGGGCTGGGACATGAGGTTTGGAGCTATAGACTCCTAAGGAGATTTTTCTCATGACAATAGGGACAAGTTGAGCCCAATTACACAGTAGCTGTGCTTAAACTCTGTGGTTCCCAGTTCACACTCTCCTAATGAGGTGGTCTCAGCTGTGGGCCCTGGATTATACCTTCCCTAATTATCATGTTTGGTTTGAACCCCCACCCCCATTCCTTCCTCATTACACTGAAACTCCTCTAATGCTATTTTAAATTCTTTTCATGCTCTTCCAAACTGGCAGGGCCACACCTCTTGAATATATTTAAATTCAGTTGGATTCTAAACATCCCTCCTGTCTTTGTCTGGCTCCCACTGAGGCCATTTCAAAGACAGACAGAATGCACAAAGATGATCCTTGCTGCTCCTTTATGACAATAGTGTAAGAATTGGAAACAAATGAAATGCCCAGTAGAGACACTTGACTCTGGGGTCACACTCAGGACGAGGCAGCAGGGAGGAAGCATGCCAGTAGGTCTTCCAGGCCGGGAGACCTCAAGCCAAATGCAGCACTTGGCATCTATCACCCACTCAGCTCCTTAAGCCAGTGCCAGATGCACGATGCAGAGTCTACCAGATGCCCAAGAGGGGCAAACAGCAGTGGCCTGCATCTGTTTATTCCACACCTGCTCACAGGTACACAGAGGCACGGACATGGGTGACAAACTTAATATCACCTCTGTGCCCAGAACTTGAGATGCAGAAACCCAGCAACTAGAACAGGCCTGCAATCTGTCTCCCACCCAGGGAAAGGCCAGATAAACTCATGTATACTGAGGTTTGGAGGTGGCTCAGGGATATCTACATAGAAGGGCTTAGGAAGAGCCATCTGGTTGAAGAGGAAGCTGGTGGACTTGGGTAGAGCTGTGTCAGTGTTTTTATTTGTAAACTAGTGGCCTAGTGCATGAAATTCATGAACAGTGAGGGGAGTCCCCTCAGCCCAGCCTGCACCCTCTTGCAATCTAGGACTGCTGGTTCCTAACCGCTCACCTGCCTGCCTGCCTGATTTCCCCTAACCCCTCTGCCTGCCTTCCTGATTACCCCTGACCTCTCTGCTTGCCTGTCTGATCACCCCTAAGTGTCTCTGCCTGCCTACCTGATCGCCCCTAACTGCCCTCCTCTGCCAGCCTGATCTTGCCGCCAACTTACTCTGCTTGCCTGATCACCCCTAGCTTCCCTCCCCTGCTGGCCTGATCTCACCCCCAAAGACCCTCTCCTGCCAGCCTGATCTCGCCCCTAACTGTTCTCCCCTGCCGGTCTGACCTTGCCCCCACCTGCCTGCCCTCCCCTGCCAGCTTGATCTCTCTCCCCCAACTGCCCTCCCTTGCCTGCTTGGTTGTCCCCAACTGCCTTCCCCTGCTGGCCTGATCTCACCCCCAATGGCTCTCCCCTTCCAGCCTGATTGCCTTTAACTGCATCTGCCTCGGCCCCCACCACCATGGCTTTGTCTGGAAGGAAGTCGGATATCTGGAAGATGGTCAGTCGACCGAGTCTAATTAGCATATTACTTTTAAATATATATATATATATATTTTATTGATTTCAGAGAGGAAGGCAGGAAGAGAGAAAAAAACATTCATGATGAGAGAGAATCATTGATTGGCGGCCTCTTGCATGTTCCCTACTGGGGATTGAGCTCACAACTCAAGCATGTGCCCTTGACCAGAATCGAACCCAAGACCCTTCAGTCCACAGGTCAATGCTCTATCCACTGAACCAAACCAGCTAGGGCAGCATATTATTCTTTTATTAGTATAGATTAGTATAGATAGATTATATAGGATAGGATTGCTTAAATAGGGGGAAAGCCTTTTTCAGCAAGAGGAGATGCTCTTGGCAGACAAAAACACATAATCCCTATATCTGGACTGATAACCAGCCATATGCACTATATTGCCAAACTGGTCATTAAAAAATTCAACTACTTTCTTACACATTACACCAAACAGCTGTTGCCCTTAAAACCCCTCTTCAGCCCCCACCTTAGGTTCTGCCTTCACAGTTAACCTGGATTAGGTTCTGACTGGTCAGTTTCTATGCCAGTCAGCATCAAAAGCTCCACCTCCTAGGCAGTCATTGCCTTCTCAAAGTTCACCCAGATTTGGTTCTTATTAATTGGTTTTTATGCCAGTCAGTGTCTCTGCGCCTATCTTCGGGCCTGATCAGAGAGGCAGGGCTGATTAGCAGCTCTGCACAAGCAGGAGGAGAAAGAGAGGCATGGCTCCTGGCGAAGGCCAGTGAGAAAGAGAGAGGCAAGGGCTGATCAACAGCTGCCACAAAGGCTGTGGATCAGACCCTACCTCTCTCTGGGCCTCTCTCCAGGCCTGATCCCCAGCCCCCTTGGTATTCAGTGCTGGGTCACCATGGCAACCCAGCACTGACTACAGGACTGACTTCTGGTGTTCAGTCAAGCCTTTGGTCATTACGGACTCTGGGTTTTTATATATATTAGAATGGAGATGATAACTCATCACCCTCACAGCTACCAGTAGGCACTTAGACCAGGAGCATATAGAGAGGGCAGTGCCTTACTCTACCAAAAAGATCCTCTACCCTCATATGGTGGTGTTCAGGCAATAGAGTTATTGGACTTGATGTGGGAGGCCCTTTGAGAGCAGAAAATCATGCTCAAATCCCTCATAACAAAATATGTTCTCTGGCTTAGTGAGTGAATAGGTTGGCAAGAATGGCTGGGGATTGCTTTCCAGGTAGGAAAGCTGAAAGAAGAGCTCACACCTGGGTGGGCAGTGGCGAAGACCCGAGGGTATCACCTGCTCCTTCGGGTGTCGAGTTGGCAGAGGATCGCAGCACTCATTTAATCCAGTATCTAGCCGCTGTGTCTGTATTAGCACCAGCCCCAGACTTAATCAGCCTTCGCAACTACGGCTGACACTTTTCGCATGGAAGTTGAGGAATCAAAAGATAGTAGGAGGGAAATTCAAGCAGCTTCTTGTAGCTTCACACTCGGGGGAAACCCCAGTCCAGGCAGTACAACCTTGGAGAGGGTGCAAGCCCAACCCCCACAGAGCCTGCATATGGCTTAACCTGCAGAAGGCTGAGCAGGGTCTGCAGCTGGGAGATAGCAGCAGCCTGGAGACCTGTCTGCTGATGTTTAAGAAAAGATGATATTTGGGCAGATGTGTGTAGGGACAGGCAGCACAGGGCACACATGAGCAAAAGCTTAGAGGTGGGAGCATGCCGGGGCCAGTGAGAGCACTGGTCTAGCTAGAACACAGTATTTGGGGCACATAGGGAAGGACCAGATGTTGGGCTTCCTTGACTACCAGGCCAAGAAGTTTGGACCTTACCTTGAGGGTACTAGGGAGTCACAGATGGTTCTTGAGCAGAAGATCAATTTGATGCATATAGTGAAGTGCAAGGATAAAACTAGCCCACTCCATGCAGAAATTATTTGCAGTTGAGAATCCAGGGGCAAAGAGGCCAGCCTGGCATCTATGGCTTTAACCCAGCATGAGCTGATGGGGCCTGAATGAAGGGAACGAATTGATCTTAGAAACATCTGGTGGAAGAATCACCAGAAGACCTTCTGGGTTCCAGACTTCCTCTGACACTAATCCTTCTTGGCTTTTGGCACCAACGACACTGATCTAGCTATTTCTCATATGTGGGTGTTTTCCTGGAAAAACTTAGAGTCATCTCTAAGAAAATGACTCAGTGGACACATGCGGATCTGAGGTGACGAGCCGTGTCAGGAAAGACTCTCCCAAAGCCGGCTGTGAGGAAGGCGCAGGCTTTCTGCAGACAGGCTCAGCCCCGTTTCTGCAGACCCGAGCGCCAGGTTTGGGTTGGGTATGAAGCTCCAGGGAATTCAGGCTGATCTTGCAGTTCTGTGCAATGGCAGCCAGAAAGGCTCATCCATCCCCACACAGCAGCCCCAGGGCACTCTCTAGCAAGGAAAATGGGCAGTTGCTGATATCGCATGTTTACTCCCAGCAAGCGGCCCCAGAAGGTGTCATGCTCTATCAGTCGGCCAGAATAACTATTGCTACGGACCTGGAGCTTATTTCATTGGTGACCATTCCATGTTAAAATATGTGAGAGCACAGACACCTTGCAGAGACCTGCACGTTGAAAACTACAAAACATGGCTGAGAGCAATCAAAGTTCCAAACCAATAGAGAGATATAGTGCGTTCATGGCTCATCGGACTTAGTATTGCTAAAATGTCAATTCTCCCAAATTTTTCTACAGAGTCAATGAAATTCCAATCAAAATCCTAGGAGGTTCTTCTGTAGAAATAGTCAAGCTAATTCTAAAATTTACATGGAATAACCAAAACAACTTTGAAAAATTTTGGAGGAAAGCTGCTTGACTTCAAGTTCACTATAAAGTTAATCTGGAGAGGGAGGGATGGGCATACAGATAGACAAATAGACCAATGGCACAGAATAGAAAGTTCAGAAATAAACATAAATGTACACGGACAAGTGATTTTTAACAAAGGTCAAAGGTAATGCAGAGGAAAAAGAACAGTCTTTTCAACAAATGGTGCAAAAGAATGAACTTCACTCCATACCTCTGACCATATAAAAAACACACCAACTAGACCTAACCGGTTTGGCTCAGTGGATGAAACAGCCTGTGGACTGAAAGGTCCCAGGTTCTGTTCTGGTCAAGGTCATGTATCTTGGTTGCAGGCACATCCCCAGTGGGGGGTGTGTGCAGGGGGCAGCTGATCGATGTTTCTCTCTCATGGATGTTTCTAGCTCTCTATCCTTCTCCCTTTCTCTCTGTAAAAAAATCAATAAAATATATTTTTTAAAAAACACACCAACTAACTCAAGTTGACCAGACTTAAATGTAAGTCTAAAACTAGAAACTTTGTAGGAGAAAACAGGAGAAAGTCTCGTGCCTTGGGTGAGGCAAAGTTTTCTTAACACCAAAACCATGACTCAAAAAAGAACAAAAGAAAAGAATTGTATTTCATCAAAATTAAAGTTTTTCTCTGTTTAAAAGACACGTAAAAGAATGAAAAGATAAGCCATAGAATGGGAGAAAATATTTATAAATCATATATCTGATAAAAGCCTTATATCTGATATTTATAATGAACCATCAAAACTCAATAGTAAGAAAACAAGCAACCCATCCTTTTAATTGGCAAATGATTTGAACAGCCCTGACCTGTTTGGCTCGGTGGATAGAGCTTCGGCCTGTGGACTGAAGTGTCCTTGGTTCGATTCTGCTCAAGGGCCCGTATCTCAATTGTAGGCTCAATCCTCTGTCCTCTCCCTCCCTGCCACTCTCTAAAAGTCAATGGAAAAATATCCTCAGGTGAGGAATAACAGATTTTTACAAAAGATTTGAATAGACACTTCTCCAAAGAAGACACAGTTGGCAAATAAACACATAAAAAGATGCTCAACATCACTAGCCTTTGAGAAACGCAAATTAAAACCACTATGAGCCATCATTACACCCCTATTAGAATGAGTAAAATTAAAGAGACTGACCATCCCGAGTGTTGGAAAGGATGTGAAGTGATTGGACCACTCATACGTTGCTGGTGGGGTGTAAGGAATGGCACAATCACTTTAGAAAACTACTTGTTAGTTTCTGGTAAGTTAAACCATAAAATCCGGTCCATTCCTAGGTGTTTACTCTAGAGAAACCAAAGCATATGTCCATTCACAGATTTGTGCACACACACACAAATATTCATATGTTCATAGCAGCCTTATTTTGTGCACATATATTCATAACAACCTTATTTATAATAACTCCAAACTGGAAATAGCCCAAATGTCCATCACTGGGGATGGATAAACAAAGTGTCATACATTCCAATCAATGGACAAGCCATATATATCTAGCAATAAAGGAGGAATAAACTAATAGGACAAGCAACAATAACCTCAAAATAATTATGCTAAGTGAAAGAAGCTACACTAAAGAGCACACTGTTTTATTCTAGAAAATGTATCTAATTTGTAGTTTGATCTGTGGTTGCCTGGGGATTCAGGGGTGGGGGGGAGGAAGGGGAAAGAGGGAGGGATTACAAAGGGGCAGCAGGAAATTTCGGGGGATGATGTTCACTATCTGTGGTGATCATGTCGTGGATACACACACATGTTAGATGTCTTGACATTGTACACTTTATATATGTACAGTTGGTTGTAAATTATACCTCAATATACCTTTTTTTGGGGGGGGGAAACCTCCAAGTTCTCTATATGGCAAAGCTGCCACTAACCTCTGCTCAGTGCTGTTCCCCCAGCTTCCAAAACAGTGCTCGGAACATAGAAAAAGCCAAATAAGTATTTCTTGAATGATTGCTTAGCAGGCCCTCATTTAACCATTGACAACAGTTGTTAAGAACAAGGTGGGGTTCCCCAAACAATTAAATATAAAGTTGTCACCTGACACAGTAATTCCACATCTGGATATATTGCCAAGAAAAATAAAAACATATGTCCACGCACAAAGAAAAAAATTGCTCATAATAGCCAAAAGGTAGAGACAACCTAAATGTCCACCAAATGATAAATTAAACAAAATGTAGTGTATCTGGCAATGGAATATTATTCGGCTGTAAGAAGGAATGAAGCACTGACACATGCTACCACATAGATGAACCTTGGAAATGTATTGCAGGTGAAGGAAGCCAGGCACGAAGACCACATATTATACAATTCCATTCACACGAAATGCTCATATTAGACAAATCTACAGAGATGGTGCTGGGGAGATGAGGGGAGGGTGTGGGTGTCAGGTAAAATCTAAAAGGTACAATGGTTTTTTGGGGGGTGATAAAATGTTTTAAAATTGTGGTGATGGCTGAATGTATCTGTAAATATACTAAAAAACATTGAATCATAAACTTAAATGGGTGAGCCAGAACCGGTTTGGCTCAGTGGATAGAGCGTCGGACTGCAGACTAAAGGGTCTTGAGTTCGATTCCGGTCAAGGGCATGTATCTTGGCTGCGGGCACATCCCCAGTAGGGGGTGTGCAAGAGGCAGCTGATCGATGTTTCTCTCTCATTGGTGTTTCTGACTTTCTATCCCTCTCCCTTCCTCTCTATAAAAAATCAATAAAATATATTAAAAAAACTTAAATGGGTGAATTGAAAGCTTTGTAGATTATATCTCAATAAAGCTATTTAAAATCTAGAACATGGCCCTAGCTGGTTTGGCTCTGTGGATAGAGGATCAGCCTTCGAATTGAAAGGTCCGGGGTTTGATTCCAGTCAAGGACACACGTCCAGGTTGTGGGCTCAATCCCCAGCAGGGGGCGCTCAGGAGGCATCCGATCAATTATTCTCTTCCATTATTGATGTTTCTCTCTCTCTCCCTCTCACTTCCTCTCTGAAATCAGTAAAAATATATTAAAACTAACTAACTAAATAAATATAGAACACAGAGGTTGTCAGGGGAGGCACTGTTGTTCAGGGTTTGAGTGGAGAGTGCTAATCTCTGATTCCTGTCAGTTCACTGGCAGGGTTAGGACCCTATCAAGTACCCCCGAGAATGCAGGTGGCACAGTGTGCCCAGCAGAGAAGGGACTAAGGGCCCAGAGAGGGTGCTGGGCTTGCTGGGGTCCCTGATGGTGAGCCCTGAATGGAGGAAGGGCTCTTTCTTTTGGGACAAGCAAATGAAAGCGGTAACTCGCAGCCCTGCAGCCCACGGCTGGGCTCCAGACTGCCTTGAGCTCTGCTGAGTGACAGGACGTCCCCCCACTGCCTGGCGGAGATAATACCTTCTATTTATAACAAACACCTCTCCTCCCAGGAGAGCACTGTGTTTCCCCAACATTGATTCAATAAGCCAGCTAAACGGAATTGAATTAAAATTCACAGCAGCCACTCACAACAAGCCTACCACTTTTCCCTGTCTCTCTGCTCCTCATGCACTGCTGTGCCACTCACAGCAAAACAAGTTCGTCTCCTACAGACCTGCCCAATCGATCGAGGGGCCTCCACTCCCCCTGCTCCAGGCCTGGAGAGGGGAGATGTGTGCCTCCCAGGGCCTTTCTCCCCCACGAGAAACACAATGACGGAGGACAGGGGTCTTCAAGTGTTACACTCTCCTCTATCCATAAACATTTAAACCATTAAAACCTAAAGGTGAGAACTGCGAGTGATGGGATATCAGGCACAAAAGAGGCATAGACTGAGGGTGGCACTGGGCCCTTTTCTAAGCCCAGATGCATACCGCATAGGCAGCCGTCTGCTTTGCCTCTGCAGAAGGGCAACATCGACTCCTGGTTGGCATGATGGGAGGGCCCTCCACTGGGCAGAGACCCCTGGGAAGGAAGGTTCTGATGGACTCTGCTCTCTTTCCCCTTTGTACAGACTGGCCCTCGTCTGTTCATACCCCTGGCCTGAGGGACAGAGAGCAGTGAGGGGCCAGAGAGGAGGCTGTGCGGGTTTGACTGGATTGATGAATGGATGTCCCCAGCCCCTCTCCCCCAACACACACACACACACACACACACACACACACACACACACACACACACGGAATTCCATCTTCTCTAGTCTTTATCCTGCCCTGCACCTGGCAGAGTGTTTGGAGGCCAGAGGGATAAGAATAATGCTGGGACAGGGGTCTGCTGCACACCTGCCCACTCCTGATACTGACATGCACAAGGAACCAATCAAAAGGGAGCCCTCTTTCTAGACACCGTGTCCCTGCTGTGGCCCACCTTCTGTGGGGAAGGGCATAGCTGTGGGGAGATACAGGTGGATTTAGAGATGAGAGCCTGGGTGTCTCCCAGGGCTGGAGAAGCCACATGGCACAACACCCTCGGGGCCTCAGTCCTAAAGAACTCTTCTTCTTCTACTTTTTTGTTTTGTTTCGTTTTAATATATTTTTATTGATTTCAGAAAAGAAGACAGAGGTAGAAGCATCAATGACGTGAGAGAAAAATTGATCGGCTGCCTTCTGCACACCCCCTATTGGGGATTAAGCCTGCAACCTGGGAATCAAACTCTGACGACTTCCTGGTTCATAAGTCAAAGTTCAACTACTGAGCCACATCGGCTGGGCCTAAAGAACTTTTCAGGACTTGTATGCATACATATGAGCATAACCAATGGACACAAATTGGGGGGGGGGGGGTGTGTGGCATGTGAGGGCATGTGCTGGAGGTTGGGGGCAGCTAAGGAGAGGTCAAAGGGGGGCGGGGAGTAATACTTTAAACAATAACAAATTCAAATTAAGGAAAAAAGAAAGAAAGAAAAAGAGCTTTTCTCACAAAATCTTGGGGTGTGAACTTCCCAGGGGTCAGGTAGTCAACTCCCTGCCCCCATCCCCTGATCCCCTGGCCATCATCAACAGTATGTAAAGGGCAGGAGTTCTAGTGCCCTTCTTCTGAGCTTCTGAGGAAGTAAGGATGTGGGAATAGGGCTGGGGCAAGGAGAAAGTGGGTGCCAAGCCTTTGTCTGGGCCCAAGCCAAACAAGCATCCAACTTACTTGCTGAGTCTCTACAGTGCTCTTTTTAAATAATTAGTGCTGACACCCCCTCTCCCTGCATCAGGAACCGAGGAAGCTACTGTCTACTCACTTGAAAATTTAATTAACCATCACTGTCTAGCTCTTTGCCTAAGAAACAGGGCATTTCTCTCTAGAGGACAAGAGTCGTTCTGTAATGTGAGAGGAATCTGTCTAGTGTGCTGGTGGAAAGGGCAGGAGGCAGATGAAGACTATAGTTGCGTGGCGACTGGGGTGGGAGTTGACTAATGAAAACACTAGAAGGTACAGGCATTGAATACCGTGGCCATTTCAGCAGAGAACAACAAAGACAAGCAAGCCCCAGTTAGTGAAGGCGCTTATGTTGACTCCAGTGTGATGGCTTCCACATGCCTGCACCTTCACTCTGCCCAGCCCACGAAGCTTCACTCCATTCCCCACCAGCTCCCAACCCTTAACCTGGCCACTGGTCATTTCACAAATGTATGAAAATGGTTCGCGCAGACTGTCTCCTCTCTGAAGGGAAAATGCATTTGCACAACAGAAAGCCTTTCACAATCACAAATTAACTTCCTGTGAGATCCTGCTAAGTGCAGATTTTCTTCCCTGTGCTGTGTCCCCCATGGGGAATGTTTCAGCCAAAATCACATGTTCCCATGATTGTCTGTCCACTAATCACAGCCCCATGGGCCCCATTTATTGGATGGACTCGAGCCAGGCTACCTAGATTCAAGTTCTAGTTTAGTCATTTGCTAGTTGTGTAATGTTGGGCAAATTGCCTAACTCCTCTGTGCCTTAATTCCCTCATCTATAGAATCTGGGCAATAGAAATATCCACCTCATAGGGTTGTTATAAGGACTAAATGCATTAATCTACTTAAAGCATTTAGAATGGTGCCAGCAATATAGTATGTTCTAAGAGAATGTTAGCTTATACCAAATTATTCACATAATCTGTCTGCAATGCGGTTGAAATTCTCTTTTTTAATATGAGTGAGTGGGGTTTTCCTTATTCATCCAGGGGAAATATTTTACCGAACTTTTCATAGACTAACTGGTTCCCCAATCCATTTTTGCAAAGCACATCTTAAGTTTCTCAGCTGAGAATTCTCTGATTATAAGGATGTTTGTCACATCTTGGGGTAAAGGAGGTTGCTGTAATTTCCACATAATAGTGTGTCTCACAGGTCTCTTGGGGCTGAAGATGAGAGTTTGTGTCAGTTGTTTGAAGTGCAGTCAACATAAGCAACTCCATTAATTGGGACTTGTCTTTGTTATTCTCTGCTGAAATGGCCACAGTGAAGCCTTCAATGGCTCTACCTTATAGTGTTTCCTGTTGTTCCCAGGGCCGGGTCACTCTACTCAAGAGCAACAAAAACAATAAGTGACAACTACAAGAGTAACAAATACAACCCACACATTTTTAGAAATGTTCAGCCCATTCCCTCTCCCTCACCAGCAGAAACGAACAACAGCTCAGTCCCCTAGTGCCACTCACCAGCCGGGTAGGGCACATTTCTTTTTCCACCAAAAGGAAGCCCCTCCCCAGAAGGTTTTTATGATGAACCAATGAGCCTGTGTGCATGAAAGGGTTTGAAGATTTATTTTAGTCATAGTCTAACTACAAATAATTCTAATGATGACTTTTACTTATTTTTAAATACACACACACACACACACACACACACACACACACACAGACACACATTAGAGGCCTGGTACATAAAATTTGTGCACAGGGGCAGGGGCAGAGGGTGTCCCTCAGCCCAACCTGCACCCTCTCCAATCTGGGACCCCTCAAGGAATGTCTGACTGCCCGTTTAGGCCCGATCCTGAGAGAATCGGGCCTAAAAGGGGAATCAAACATCCTTCTCACAATCTAGGACTGCTGGCTCCAAACTGCTCACCTGCCTGCCTCCCTGATTGCCCCTAACTGCTTCTGCCTGCCAGCCTGATCACCCCCTAACCACTACCCTGCCAGCCTAATTGATGTCTAACTGCTCCCCTGCCAGCCTGTTTGCCCCCAACTTCCCTCCTCTGCCGGCCTGGTCACCCTTAATTGCCCTCTCCTGCAGGCTTAATCGCCGCCAACTGCCCTCCCTTGCAGGCCTGGTGCCTCCCAACAGCCTTCCATTGCTGGCCATCTTGTGGTGGTCATCTTGTGTCCACATGAGGGCAGGATCTTTGACCACATAGGGCAGCCCTCTTATGTGTTGGAGTGATGGTCAATCTGTGTATTACTCTTTTATTAGATAGGATAGAGGCCTGGTGCATGGGTGGGGGGCCAGCTGGTTTGCCCTGAAGGGTATACCGGATCAGGGTGGGAGTTCCCTTGGGGCATGGGGCAGCCTGGATGAGGGGCCTATGGTGGTTTGCAGGCCGGCCACATGGAGGCCCTGGGATCTGGGATTAATTTATGTTCTATAATTGAAACTTTGTAGCCTGGAGTGGAGGCCTAGGTGCTAGGGCTGCAGAAGCTTGGCTTCCTCCATTGCTAGGGGCAACCCTAGCTTCTGCTCTCTCCAGCTCCAGGCTGCCACCATTTCTGTTGGGATATATCTTCTATAATTGAAACTTTGCAGCACTGAGTGGAGGCCTAGGCCGGCAAGGGCAGATGGAAAGCTTGGCTTCCTCCATTGCCGGGGAAATCGAAGCCTCCCTCCTGCTCTCAGTGGCCGCAGCCATCTTGATTGGGGTTTATTTGCTTCTGATTGGCTTGTGGACGTGGCTTGTGGGTGTATCAGAGTTATGGCCAATTTGCATATTACTCTTTTATTAGATAGGAGATATATATAGTGATTTCAGAGAGGAGGGGAGAGGGAAAGAGAGAGAGAAACATCAATGATGAGAGAGAATCATTGATCAGCTGTCTCCTGCACAACCCCACTGGGGACTGAGCCCACCACCCAAGCATATGTTCTTGACCGGAATCAAATCCGAGACCCATCAGTTCGCAGGCTGACGCTCTCTCCACTGAACCAAACCAGCTAGGACATGATGACTTTTCTTTCTTTCTTTTTTTTTTAAAAATATTTTTTATTGATTTTTTACAGAGCAGAAGGGAGAGGGATAGAAAGTCAGAAACATCGATGAGAGAGAGACATCGATCAGCTGCCTCTTGCATGCCCCCCACTGAGGATGTGCCCGCAGCCAAGGTACATGCCCTTGACTGGAATCAAACCCAGGACCCTTCAGTCCGACGCTCTATCCACTGAGCCAAACCGGTCTCGGCAATGATGACTTTTCTTATTGCTAGCAGTCCAGGTTTGGTCTTTAGCAAGGCGGACACTGGCTGTGTTCAAGATGACACACCAGGGCTAGAAGGCTTCTCTCTGGAACTCACACACTCTGCTCTTGGTCAGTGCCTGCACATCTTGGCTCTGACCGAGTCCCCTATCTGCATTTTCACAGAACCATGCAGTTCTCCCTCATAGCTATTGTCACATGTTTGTTTTTCATATATACTTTTGTGATTTTTTTTTATTCCCCAGTGGCCCAAAGCTCTGTGAAGGCAGGAACAATTTGGCTCTTATAGCCAGCTCTTATAGCCAGGCTCTTATACCTGGCAAGTGATTGGTGTCCCATAATACCTGTTGGGAAAAGAAAAGAGCCCTTTGAGATATCGTTTCTGTGCAGGGTGGGGAGAAGAGGAGAGAGTCACAGGAATCTTGGCATTTTCACGGGGCCTCCCCAGCCCCCATCTGGGCTTTACTCCTGATAAAATCTGCTCATGGGAAATGTCAAGGGCAGCCACAGTTCCCAAGGTGAATCCAGCCAGTGCTTCGCTGGCCTTTTACTCTCAGGCTACAGTATATTATGCTTTTTACCTATAACATAATGAGGACTCCTATAATGAGAAAACATCTCCCAGACTGTAACCAACCTACAGGTGGGCATTTATTCAGCACATTCCTCCCTGTTCTACCAGCGGGGAAGAGACCGGAACTTTCTGGCAAATCTTTATAGAGCTGGTCCTTCCCTTTCCCTTTTTCATTCTCCCTTATCTCTCAAATCTCAATTGTTTTATTACAAGGCCCTGAGCTAAATCCTGAGCAGAAGGGTCTGGAAACTACCACTCCCTGGGGCTGCAGGCCGCC
This sequence comes from Antrozous pallidus, assembly GCA_027563665.1. Classification (NCBI taxonomy): domain Eukaryota; kingdom Metazoa; phylum Chordata; class Mammalia; order Chiroptera; family Vespertilionidae; genus Antrozous; species Antrozous pallidus. The sequence goes on from CM050523.1 coordinate 46,690,727, forward strand.
CTCCTCAGGGGCCCTGGAGCTGATGCAGATACACACTCATGGCTATATTCCTGGGAGAGCCAAAATCCCAGGTTCCAAGGCCTCTAGGACCCGCCCCTTCCCCCCCCCCCCCCCCCCAGCAGGGCTGGAGAATCTGGGATAAAAACAATGTTTTCTTCAAACTCTGAAGAGGTGTCTCAATGAGTCAGTCGTAAGAAAGGTTTTAATGACATCCCTCCTGTTGCCCCTGAGCTGAGCATCCAGGTTACTTGGTCATAATTATGATTCTGCAGCAAAGATGGTATTTATTGGTACATCTGGCTCAAGCAATAACCCATAGGTGGCATGAAGGAAGGGAGGGCGGAGGGAGACTAGCCAAGGTCACATAGCAAGAGAGCGGTAAAACTGGCCCTGGACCTCGCTTTGCATTTCATTTACCTTCCTCACAACACAGGAAAACGGCGAAGTATTTTTTTCAGACTCTAACCATGTAAGGCCCATTCCAACTGATCCAAAGGCCCAAGCCCACAAATGCCATGGTGCAGGAGACTCACCTGGGAAGTCTGGTGAGCATGCAAGTTCCCAGGCCCAGTGCCCAGATATTGGATCAGAAGGATAGGACCACGTGGAGGTAGAATACAGTCTACTTCAAGCCCTGCCAGTCCAGTGGGCATTTGGGATGGTGACAATTGCAAATGTAAAATAAAGAGAAAAGATTGCAAATGCACCGAGGATGTGAGCTGCTCTGACTGCTTCTCTGAGGGGCCAAAGCTTCCTTATCTGCAATTCTGACTGCCTTCAATGCACTCCCTCCCTCCTTCCCGCCCCATCCTAAAATAAAGGCAATTTGTAATGAGTCAGGATCCTTAATAGCATGTTGCCTGGCACCCAATAAATGTTTAGAAATATTTGTTGCAATGATGGAAGGAAGGAAGAAAGAAAGGAAGGAAGGAAGGGAAGGAGGGAGAGAGGGAGAAATCAAAGCAGGCTGACCACACACTTATGTTTATCTATAGAGAAGAATTTATCTCCACAAGTAAGTAACACTGTTTCCCCAGAACCTTGTTTACTTATGTAACACCTGAAAAGGTCCCCAAGACTCTTCTCCCCATCCCATGCCCACACCTGTCTCTGTTAATCCTATTTCTCTGGACACCACTCTCATTGCCCCCATCCTCTAATATCCCTACCCACCAAGGCTCCTCTCCGGGCCACAGCAAGGGAAAGAGTTAAGGCACTTCCCTGTCAGTGCTTTAAGCTGAGTGTGACCTGTACTGTGACCCATCTTCAGCCAAGGAGTTTTAATTGATGCCTAATAAACAAATCTCTTGTCTTTGCCTGTGTTTTGCAACCTGCAGACAAGTGAATAATATGAAGAATGGTTTGGTTATGAGAATAATTGCTTCCAAAAACTGCCTGGTTTCCAATGCCGCCTTCCATTCCCCTTTCCTCTTGGGCTCAGTCCTCTTTCTTAGAGTGGCCTAGCCTAGCTGAAACAAATGCTCTCATCTCAAAAGATCAGTTCAATATTCTTAGACCTCTGGCTCATGGGAACAATAAGATATTAACTGAGGCAACCCCAAAGCATCTTTCTCCTCGTGCCCTCCTTCTCGGCTTTGTTTTTGCTTTTATTTCTGATAACTGAGTGTTTTTAAATTAGAATAGCTGCTGACATTTCAGTTCTCTCAATTGCAAGAACATGGAAGAATCGACTTGATAGCAAAGTCAGCCATAAAGAGCCCACAAGGCATAAGAAACCTGAGAGAAGAGGGGATATTCGGGAATGGGAGGGAAAAAAGGAAACAGATGAAGGAGTCAGGCCTGTTTCACCACATCTGAAGATCTAAATTCTTACAGCAAACTGATTTCAAGCTGGGATTTCTGAGTATTTAGGTTAGTAGTGGCAACAATGGGTTAAATACATAAAGGTTCGTTTTCTCCCATAAAAGAAGCCTAGAGGTGGGCTTTCCTCTGTTATACAAGCTAATTTCATCAATGTGGCGTCTATCCTCAAAGTCACCTCATGATTATAAAAACATATGTGCCAAATAAAAGAGCCCTAACATATATTAATTGCCTGACCGGTGTGATTCAGTGGTTGAGCATCGACCTAAGAACCAGCAGGCCACCATTCAGTTCCAGGTCAGGGTACATGCCCAGGTTGCAAGCTTGATCCCCAGTCAGGGGCCTGCAGGAGGCAGCCAATTAATGAGTCTCATCATTGAAGTTTCTATCTCTCCCTTCCTTTCTGAAATAAATTTAAAAAATGTTATATATATATATATATATATATATATATATATATATATATTAATCAACACTGAGAGATTTGAAGGAGATACAGTTTTACAACAATAATTGGAGACTTTCCTGCCCACTTTTAGTAAAAGACGAAAGATTTAGGTGATCTGAAGAGAAACCAGAATATTCCCCACCCACTTTTAACGTATAGAACATCTACATAGAAGATAAGTAAGGAAATAGAGTTGTACTCAGTCCAAAAGGAACTGCCTCCTCTAAATGTCAATTGGAGAGAGAAGGAGCAAGGCCACCCCTGTTATAGTAACCGCCTCTGCACTGTTTGTGCCATTGCTTATCTATGGCTGTTCAGATGCACTTTTCCATGAAGGACAACCTTAGGCACCAAAGCAGCTCTGCTCTCAGGTCATAAGTCTAGGCTCAGCTCTTGTTTTCAAATCCCACACAGTGCCAGGGAGATGGACCTATGGGCCACTCACCATAAGTTACGTTCTTTGCCACCAAAGCATGTTGACCCTTGTCTGGGCCTCACTTCGAGTCAGACTCCTCTTCTTCAATAATTTATTTTCAAGGAACTTTTCTTCCAGTTCTGGGGCTGCAGTTAGACACTGCCTGTATCTTTCCTCAGCTAAGCACTCTAACCTAATATAAAACCACATATGCACCAATTTGAATTCAAGGAAGACAGGTCAGACATCTTTTCCTTCCATTTCAGAAGGCCCTAGGAAAAGCTGGTTCACTCCTCCTCAGCCACCAGCTCTCAGCTCTGTAAAACATGATGTGAGGAAATTTTTGCCAAATCACAGAATATATAAAAGGTCTTATGAAACCCTGATTTCAGGAGAATGGAAAAAAGAGGATTTCTACATTTGCACAACTAAGGCAACTCAAGTGACTCTTCACAGGATAGAAATGATCATACTAGAAGTCCAGTGCATGAAATTCGTGCATGGGGGAGGGGTCCCTCAGCCCAGCGTGCACCCTGCGCAATCTGGGACCCCTTTGTGGGATGTCTGACTGCCAGTCCAACCAGCAATCGGACATCCCTCTCTTAATCCTGGACCACTGGTTCCTAACTATTCACCTGCCTGCCAGCCTGATCATCCCTAACTGCTTGCCTGCCTGCCTGATCACCCCTAACCACCTCTGCCTTGGCCCCCACTGCCGCAGTTTTGTTGGGATGGACATCTGGAATGACATTGGAAGTTGTTCGGCTGCCTGGGTAATTAGCATATTATACTTTTATTATATATATATATATGACAATATATATGACATTTATATAAATTATTATATCTTGTTACACAACTAACTGCTAATAAATAATGCAGACAATGAATATTAGTGAAGTTCTGGCATATGGAAGATCAAAGAGTTTAGAAGCACCCAGAACATTTTTTATCTGCTACCTGGAATGCATAATTTCCCATCAAAATTTTACCAACACAGATTAATTTTTGAGAGAAAGTAGTTTCTGAAACAAAGTCCTTTAGTTTCATTATGAATGTCCTCTTTAGCACAATTAAGTTGTTTATATATTTTTATTTTAAAGAAATAATTTTCTTTGGGATAAATTATTTTCTTTTTTTTTCCCCAAAAAGATTTGCTCACATTTGTATTTGTTTTTTTAACAGCTTCATTAACGTATCATTCATAAACTATACAATTCATCCATTTAGCAATACAAGTGATGCTTTTTTAAAAAACATTTTTTATCTTTATTGTTCAGTTTATTAATTACATTGTTCCCTCCTTTTTTCCCTCCTATAGTCCCCTCCACCCGGTACCCATCCCACCCTCCGCCCTCACCCCCCTCCACTGTCCTCTTTCATAGGTGCATGATTTTTGTCCAGTCTCTTGCTGCACCTCCCATACCCCTTTTCTCCCCAAGAATTGTCAGTCCATTCCCTCTCTATGTCCATGATTCTGTTATATTCACCAGTTTATCCTGTTCATCAGATTATCAATTCACTGGATTTTTAGATTCATTTGTTGATAGATGTGTATGTACTGTTCATAATTTATATTTTTATCTTTTTCTTCTTCCTCTTCTTAAAGAATATCTTTCAGCATTTCATATAATATTGATTTGGTGATGATGAACTCCTTTAGCTTTTTCTTATCAGCGAAGCACTTTATCTGACCTTCAATTCTGAATGATAACTTTGCTGGATAGAGTAATCTTGGTTGTGGATTCTTGCTATTCATCACTTTGAATATTTTTTGCCACTCCCATCTGGGCTGCATAGTTTCTGTTGAGAAATCTGCTGACAATCATATGGGTGCTCCCTTATAGGTAACTAACTGTTTTTCTCTTGCTGCTTTTAATATTCTCTCTTTGTCTTTTGCTCTTGGCATTTTAATTATGATGTGCCTTGGGGTGGTCCTCTTAGGGTTCCTATATATTGGGGTTCGGTGCACTTCTTGGACTCCTAAGTCAATTTCTTTCACCAGGTGTGGGAAGGTTTCGGTCACTATTTCTTCAAATAGGTTTTCATTGTCTTGCTCTCTCTCTTTTTCTGGCACCCCTATAATTCGGATGTTGTTATGCTTGAGGTTGTCCCAGAGGCCCTTTACACTATCTTCAATTTTTTGAATTCTTTTGGTTCCTTGCTTTTCCAGCTGAGTGAATTTTACCTCTTTGTATTTCAAATATTAAACTTGGTTCTTGCAGTCTTCTAGAATACTTTTAGGTCTTTGTATAACATTTTTTATTTCAGTCAGGGTATGCTTAATTTCTGGTTGGTCCTTTCTCATATCCTTGAGGGTCTCGTTCATATCCTTGTAGGTCTTGTTCATTTCCTCACAGGTTTTATTCATTTCCTCATAGGTCTTGTTCATTTCCTTGTAGGTCTAGGCCTTTTCTAGGAGCCTCTTGAAAAGCCTTATAACTGGTTTTAAATTCTATGTCCAGTCGCTTTTTTTCCCCTCCATTTCTTTCACATCTGATTTCTTTCCATGTCTCTGCATGGTGGCTGCTTTCCTGAGTTGGTCGAATAGCTTTGTGTGGTAGATGTCCTCTAAGGGACAGTGGCTCAGCCTCCCCAGTTACCTGAGGTGGATATGGGTTGCACAGTCTTGTGGAAGTTAAGCCTAGATTAATCGTTGTTAGCACTAGGAGGGTTTGACCTCCAGGCCAATTGTCTATGATGTTCAGCCGTGCTCAGTTTGGATGGGCAGAGTCTCCGGGCCAAGCAGGCAGTGTCAGCTCTGCCCTATGCGTCCCCAGGGTCTCTGTGCTGGGTGGCAATGGCCACCAGCACCTCTGAGAGAGAGCTGCTGCTGAGCTCCACCCGCTACTGGAGAATCCAGCCTCTCCCCAAATAAGTCTGCACACCCAATGTCTCACCCAGGGTCGCAAAACAATGCAGTCTGATGGTTTCCCAAACGAGAGAGCAAGTTACGAGTGCTCTCTGCACGGTCACGCAGCTCTGCTGTTCCCAAGTTCACGTGCACTCTGTACAAGCTCACTCTCTCCACAAGCCCGCAGACCCCTGCAGCACCCAAGCTTCAGCGTGCCCTCTCACTGTCCAGTTTTTACCCCATATGATTGTGGGTTCCCTGGACTTAGCCCTGAGCTGGGAGTCAATGCAGTGGGACGTCTTTGTCTCCCCCATTTGAGAAAACTGGCCAGGTTTTCAGCTGCCCGCCCTATCTGCTGGCGTGCTCACTGCTCCAAACCTTTCTCCAAGCGTATCTTCAACACTGTCTGCCACCGCTCCTCTGAGTCACCGTGTCCTATCTTCACTTTTATTTGTGGAATTTTCACTCAGCCAGCTTTCCGGTGATTCTGGATTGTGTTTGTTCTTTCGTTAAGTTGTAGTTTTGAAATTGCTGTGTATGGCAGCAAGATAGGTGTTTACCTATGCCGCCATCTTGGTTCTCCTCCAGCAATGTCTACAAGTTGATGCTTTTTACCATACTCACAGAGCTCTGCAATCATCATCACAATTAATTTTAGAATATTTTTATCACCCTCAAAAGAAACCTTATACCTATTAGTAATCACTCCCTTTCCTTCTCAACTCTCTAGCCCTTAGCAATTACTAAGTAACTTCTATTGTTATGGATTTTCTTATTCTGGACATCGCATACAAATAAAATCATATCATAGGTCATCTTTTGTGACTGGCTTATTTCAGTTAGTATAATGCTTTCAAGAGTCACTCACATTGTAGCATGTATCAAACTTCATTCCTTTATATTGTTGAATATTTTATTGTATGGTTATATCACAGCAATTTTCAACATTTTTCATCTCATGGCACACATAAACTAACTACTAAAATTCTGTGGCACACCAAAAATTACATGACATTTTTTGCCCTGGACAGTGTGGCTCAATTATTTGAACATCATCCCATGTACTGAGAGGTTGCCTATTCAATTCCCTGTCAGGACACATGCCCAGGCTGTGGGCTAGATCTCCATTGGGGGGCATGCAGGAGGCAGCCAACTGATGTTTCTCTCTTGATCATGGATATTTCTCTCCCTTAAAAAAAAGTCAGTAAAAGACATTAAAAATAAATACACACACACACACACACACACACACACACTCTACCTTGTTTGGTGATCTGACCAAAGAAAATAGGTATAATTTTGATTCATTCCAACTGGATGGCTATTGTGTTGGCTGTTTTAATTTTTTTTTTCTTTGACAGTCTAACGGAAAAAGAGGTCAGTGCTCCTGACTAATAGTTGCAAGTTTTAAAAATTCCTGTGGTACTCTGGTGGAAAATCACTGTTATAGCACATTGTACTTATCTATTCATCATGGACATATGGTTGCTTCCACTTTGGGGGAACTTCATATGATAAAAGCCTAATGCTAAGTATACAACTGTTTGACTGGTTGCTATGACACACACTGACCACCAGGGGACAGATGCTCCTACCGGTAGGTTAGCTTGCTGCTGGGATCCGGCCGATTGGGACTGGGCAAGATTGGCCAGACACACCCTGGAGCCCTCCCGCTGTCCCTCCCCAGCCCTAATCATGCATGGGTGCAAGGGACACCACTGGTGCACGAATCCATGCACCAGGACTCTAGCTATGAATAATGTTGTAATGAACATAAATGTATAAATTTTTGTGTGATATATATTTTTATTTATGCTGGGTATATATCTAAGAGTAAAATTGCCGGTTGAATGCATTTGATCTTACTGTTTTCCTGGTTAAGACTTCTGCCATTGTATTTTCTTTTATGAGAGAGAGAGAGAGAGAGAGAGAGCGAGAGAGAGAGAGAGAGAGAGAGAGGCTATAATTTAGGTGTCTTGTCTGAAGTTATTTTTTAAGGGGCATGGGGGGATATGTTCATTAAAGCTGAAAACAGTGAAACAAAGAAGGGCCTAGGAGAGAAGAAGCAGCAGGAGAGAGAGACTAGGCTCCCTAGAAATGTTGTGGGAAAGAAGTGAGCCAAGGTGGGGCTGCTGTTGGTTCAGTGGAGAGTCAGAGAAAAGGGGGCCTTAGGAACAGGTTTAGGGGATTCGCCTGGAAAGAGCTGCCGCTGCCCATTGCTCCTCTGGTTGCAAGTCTCAGGAGTTCCCTTAGAGTTCAGGAGATGTGTGCCTGTGAAGGAAGTAGGAGGGCGGGGGGGAAGGCATGGGCATGCTCCCCGAGGGAGAACTCACATCTTGCCTAAAGTTCTAGAGGACATGGCAGAATTAAATGATCTTAGGGCTGCAGTGATGGTATCAAAGTGTTTGGGTCAAGATATCCCACAAAGAAAAAGCTTACTTCTCGTATACTTGAAAAGGAGGAGAAAGAAGATGGCATTCTATCAAGGTCAATACGAGAAGCAAAGGGCTGGTGATTGGGCTGAGCATGGAGTACCTGGGGGATAAATAGGAGAAGGAGAAGGTGACACTGGAATGACGTGTTGGCAATCATAACCTCAAGTGTTAAAGAACTAAATTGTTTTTATAGCTTTGGGGGAGCCAATGGAGACTGGTCTAGGGATATTTGTCACATAATAAGATCAAATGGGCATGATCACAGCAAAGACTGGCAGTTGCAAGCAAGATGGACCTAAGTGGGGAGAGGCCTGAGGTAGCTAGCCCCTATCTTTAGGAAGCTAATAGTAGCAATTCAGGGCTGAAGCAAAAGTATTAGAATAGTCAGCTGGAATTCAGTGACTTAAATGTTGCTTCAGTGGGCAAAAGTGTCATTCATCATGGGGCTGGTTCCCCAAAGGATCTATGCTTATGTGCAGGGAACTCATCATTTTGCTATTATAAAAATTGATTAGGTCATTCAGAGTGGAGATTGATGCCAGAGGTTTGACGCTAATCAGGCTAGAATAACAAGCTGGGGAATGAGGCAGGCCCCTGCCAACTGGGCAAGGAGCTGGTCTAGAGGCACAGAACACTGCAGGGAAGCACTCTGTCCCTGTCCTGGGAGTCTGGGAGGTCTGACAGCGTCTTTCAGCTGCATCAGAGATTCCAGGGCAAGCTTCTAGAGTGACATTTCTCAGGGCTTCTGTCAGAGATTGGCCAGTCAAGTGGAATTTGGCCTCAGAGGTTCATGTCTGGGCCATCCTCTCTGCCTGAAGGAGCTTGTAAAGATGGGGGTATGCCTGGATGGGGGAACTGGCTGGGATGATACCAATGAAGAGCCTAGGGGAGCCAAAGTCTTGGGTTGGGGGAGAGATAGATGATAGATAGATGATAGATGATAGATAGATAGATAGATAGATAGATAGATATTGAAGATTGAAGTACATTTTTGCCAATAGTAACAATAGTCTGCTGCGGTGGCAATAATTTGTGCTTGTATAAGGCTCCCACCACTGATGAGATAGTCTCCCCATTCACACAAAGGTTCCTCTGCCCCTTTCTAAGAAAATCATTGCAAAACTAGCCACATGCCACCCAGTGTCAAGATGCCTGGTTCTGACTATGGAGGTGGTGAAGTCTCTCCCTATCAATCCCCTCCCTAACACAGGAGCAGTTGGCTCCTTCTACACACTGGAAACATTTCTAGGATGATCCAAGACTCCAGTGTGTCCTGGTTTGAAAAAAATCAATGTTCCAAGTCAGATGCCTTTCAGCTTTCAGACAGCTCCTCCTCTCTCTACCCCCCTGTATCCACTTGGGGCATGGGATCAGAGGGCTCAGTGAGTGGTGGGACCATTGTGAGCACCCTGATCCTTAGGAGATTGACACTGTTGCCAGTCTGGGTCGATCTTAGCTTGAGTATTTTTTAGGGTGGAGACCAGACAGCCAGGTATTTGGAATGGTAGGCTAGGTTTGCATTTTGCCACAGTTCACCCACCTAGGGTATCTAAGCAGTCACCATTATTATCTTTTTGTTAATTCTCACCCAAGAATTTCCATTGATTTTTAGAGAGAGTGGAAGGGAGGGGCAGAGACAGACAGAGAGAGAAAAACATCGATGTGAGAGAGACACATCCACTGTTTGCCTCCCACATGAGCCCAACCAGAGCCAGGGATCGAGCCTACAACCGAGGTTCCTGACCTTGACCAGAATGGAACCCAGAACCCTTCAGTCCATGGGCGAGCTCTATCCACTGAGCCAAACCAGCTGGGGCACCATTATTATCTTTTATCTTCTGTCATGTACACAGGGTCTCCCTCTCTTGTGGAAGGAGGACAGAAAAGGGGTGTTCTTCACCACAGAACTTTGTGACCCAGCCTGCAACCCACCGGCAGAGAACTCTTGCAATAATAGCAGAGTGCCCACGTTTCTCTAGTAGCCGCAGGGTAGAGGAACGATGATTACCCCCCCTCAAGAGTATACCCCTCACCTGCAGGCACGAGGTGAAGGGGGGGCAGTCGGTGAGTTCTCTGTACCCCTCCTCTAACACCCTGCTGCAGCCAGGTTCTTACCCAGGCTCTCGAGCCCGGGCTGTTGGGTCCCGGGAGCTGGGTTGGGAGAGGAGGTCCAAGCCACGGGGGCGGAGGGGGGGGGCGGTTTGGATGCTTCTTCCTCCTGTGGCACTTGGATCCCCTATTCGTGTTGGGCTCCAACCTGGTCTCTATTCCTCAGCATCCCCGCCCTGTCAGCACTCTGCTTCAGTGACTGCACCTGAAAGGAAGAGAGAGCTTTTGGGGAACACAGACAGCACAGCACCCTGGGTCTGTCTCTGCAGCCCTGGAGCCACCGCCCGGCTGCTGCGGCACTGATGCGCTGTCCGCGGTGCTGACGCGGGCCGCTCCGCTCGGTGGAGAGGGGGAGGAGATGCCCTCGTACCTCGGTCGCCCGGACTCCTCCCCAAACGGGATCATTTCCCCCAAAGGAACCCTCCGAGACCTGGCACTGTGTACGCATGGATCCAGGAAGGAGAAGCGAGCGAGAGGAAACTTAAACTTCGGATTGGAGCCCGAGAGACGCGGTATAAGGGGACTCGTGTCTTGGGGTCCCCAGCCCCTGAGGCCGCAGGGCATCATCAAATTGAGCAAAGTTTGGCAGCAGCTTGGAGATAAGGGAGGGATTCTGGAGCCGAAGCGCCCCCGGCGCGGTGGCAGCGAGCACCGCAGTCTCGACACCTGCTTGGATGCCCCGCATTAGTGCCGCCAGAGAGACAGGGAGGCGGGAGGTATCGCAGCAGCGCAACTCCCCACCCCTTTCCTCTCTCCCTTTCTCCCTCAATCCCCACCCCAACACCCCGCCCCGGGTGCTGGTGACTCCGCCTCTCCGTGCTGGGCGGCTCTCTGGCTGGAGCTGGGAAGGGAGCGCTTCCCAGGACTAAGCTCGGTGCTGAGGCTCAGGAGCCGACGCCGCTAGCTCAGGCCCGGGGGCGGGAGCAGGACTGGCTGCGCAGCCCGCGCCTGGGAGCTGCAGACCCGGGAACGCCTGATGGGACGCCCCCAGGGGTTCTGTTTGCGCCCCGCTGCCAAGTCCCAGTCCTAGGGGTGCGGGCGCACAGCCCGCCCAGCCGCAGCCCGCGGCCTGACTGGAGGGGAGTATGCGGCCCCGGGCCCCGCGGACACCGGCCACAGGGCGGCGGGGACCTAGCTGCAGAGCCCCGCGCCCGAGGGCGGCGGGTGAGGATCCGCGGGGACCAGCGAGTCGTCGGGGCAAGGAGACGAGCGCTCCCACCGGGGCTCCGGAAGGGCCGCGGGACCCGTGTGCGGCCTGAGCGCTGAGGAGGAGGCGGAGGCGCCCGCCGTCCAGGCTCTGGAAAGACTGTGAGGGGCTCCGCAGCAGCCCCGGACCCCCGGCCACCATCCTCACGTTTCTGCTCCCGCGGAGGGGATGCCGAGGCCCGGGGCCCGAGCACCGCCCCGGCCCCGGGGCTGAGCTCCGGACCATGTCCTCCCGCAGCCCCCGGCCCCCGCCCCGCCGCTGCCGCCGCCGCCTGCCGCGTCCCTCCTGCTGCTGCTGCTGTTGCCGCCGCTCGCACCTCAACGAGGACACGGGGCGCTTCGTGCTGCTGGCAGCGCTCATCGGCCTCTACCTAGTAGCGGGCGCCACGGTCTTCTCCGCGCTGGAGAGCCCGGGCGAGGCGGAGGCGCGGGCGCGCTGGGGCGCCACCCTGCGCAACTTCAGCGCGGCACACGGGGTGGCGGAGCCGGAGCTGCGCGCCTTCCTCCGGCACTACGAGGCCGCACTGGCCGCCGGCGTCCGAGCCGACGCGCTGCGCCCGCGCTGGGACTTCCCCGGCGCCTTCTACTTCGTGGGCACCGTGGTATCCACCATAGGTGAGCAGCACGCCCCGCGCGCGTTTCTTCTCCGCGCCTTTCACATGCTCCCCTTTCCGCTGCTGGGCGGCTGAGTCCGCGTCCGTCAGCTCCCCCGTGTCTTCTAATGCCCCATTGCCGACTTTCTTCTCGCCCTCTCCTCCCCGTCCGGTCCCCTCCTCCGGCCTCCTCTCTCTCTTAACCGGCTTTTGGTGCGGGAGGCCCAGCCCTGGAGCTCACCCAGCAAAGACTCGCCTGACAGCGTGGCCGGATGGGGTGGAACCCTCACCCCGGCGGTGGCAGATTCGGGGCCGCCTGCGCTCCAGCACCTGCCAGCTCCATGCATGAACCTCTTTGCGACTCCGTTTTTTCTCTATAAAGGACTTGTGAGCACATGGGCCTTCTGCTTCCTTCCTATTCCTCACTCTCCCTCCTCCCCCTCGGCCTCAGTTTCCTCATATAGATAGTTTGGAAAGCCCTTTCTCTCCACTCACAGCATTTTACTCTCTTCCCTCTCTCTCTTTTTTTCCCTTTTCCACGCGTCCTCCCCGCAGCATCCTCTAGCCCTTTTACCGGAGGAATGCAACCACTCTCCCTGGAATCTCTTTCTTAGATGCCCTTCCCGCCTCTTTTCCCAGAGTTCACACTGCCCCCTCCTCACAGAAAAGCTGGGCGCTTTGGAGGCCGGACTTCAGCTGCTCTTGTTCCAGGCCACCCTTGGTTTTCTCTCCCTCCTCTGCACGCCCTCTCCCCACCCCCAACTTTCCCTCCAATTTCTCCACTTCTCTTTTGTGTTACCTTGTCACTTTTTCCAATCAATAGTGCCACCAAGGGGTAACTTGGGCAGGGTGGGGAGTAGTATGTACTTTCCATCATGCCTTCTCTCTCTCTCTCTCTCTCTCTCTCTCTCTCTCTCTCTCTCTCTCTCTCTCTCTATAAAAATATGTATTTTATTGATTTTTTACAGAGAGGAAGGGAGAGGGATAAAAAGTCAGAAACATCGATGAAAGAGAAACGTCAATCAGTTGCCTCCTGCACATCCCCCATGGGGGCCGTGCCCGCAACCGAGGCACATGCCCCTGAACGGAATCGAACCTGGGACCTTTCGGTCCACAGGCCCATGCTCCATCCACTGAGCCACACCAGTTTCACCTCTCTCTCTCTCTTTTTAAAATATATTTTTATTGATTTCAGAGAGGGAGAGTGAGATAGAAACACCAGTGATGAGAGAGAATCATTGATTGGCTGCTTCCTGCATGCCCCCAACCGGAGATCAAGCCCGCAACCTCGGCATGTGCCCTGACTGGGAATCAAACCTGGTTTGTGTTGAGGCTCAACCACTGAGCCATGCTGGCCAGACTCCTTCTTTCTTTTTGGTATAAACAGCTCATGGTTTCACAACCTTACAAAAAATGTTTTGCAAGTACATCTTGAGGCTCCCTACTTTTCCCACTCCCCACTCCTCTGAGCTTCTTCCACAGAGATCCAGGAGCCACCTGCTCCCCACTCTACCCCCACCCCCTCTTCTCCTTTCACGCACTTTCCCCATTTCCCCCCTCTCCCTGGCCCCTGAGTATCACATGAAACAGACCTTCTTTCCAGTTACTGTACAGGGTGCAGAATAAACACCAGCTTTTTATTTTGGCAAATTTGTGTGTGTGTGCAATCCACTCTTGCTTGGAGTCCCAGAGAAGGAGAAGGCACTGGGCTGCTTGGACCTCTAGACTGAGAAGGGAGGGAAATCATAGACATGCCTTCCATGGGTGGGTTCTGGTCTGGCTTGGTATGCCAGCCTAGGCTCGGGGTCACGGACTAACTGACTAGCATAAGCCATCACAGATGGCTGCTGGGAGGCAGAAAGATGGCATCCATGTGCAGGATGTGAGCAGCTGGAGATGTCCTGCTCAGTGTGTATGTATCGTTTACTAAAGGGCTTCCTTTCCTTCAATGATTTTTCATGTGTCATGCTTGATTTGATTATTTTAAACTAAAAAAAGGCAAATACGGCCCAATTCCAAAGCACAAATTGGATAAAAATACCCTTTAAAGGCCATATCATGTTGTTATGGTGATTGAAGATATAAAATGACCCCCTCAAAAAAATCCCCTTTGAAAAGCTGCATCAAGTTGCTATAGCAACTAGAGTGTTTTTTTAAGTGCTTTAAAAGTACTAAGAATGCTTAGTCCTGAAGGATGACATCATGTATTCATAGCTCATTATTGATTTGTGCGCCTCCTTTTGTAAACACACCCCTTTTGCTCTCTTCCATCTAAACACACACCTGTGCACATATTGGGAGGCCACAGCATTTCTCTCCAAGTGACAAAGGCAATGGTGTTAGCAGGATCCTCCTCCTCTGTGGGCTGTGAGTTCATACAGACCTGCTGTCTCTGGGCTTCTTTGATAAGCTCCCATCTATTTTTTCATTCACTGCCCAGCCATAGCTTTGAAAGCTTCTCTCAAGCTTTTTGCACACAAAAATCAAGTCAGTATTTTGGCAAATTGTTCCAAGCCCCAGCCTTTAATCTACCGGCAGGAATGGCTGTTCTTCAGTCATGTGGAAAAGAACTATGTTCTCCTCCTCGATTTGTGTTTTTTGGATGGAGGCAAGTAATATAGGAGGGCTACACTGAAGCGTGTGGCTGTGTTACGAATGACCCAACATTGTTTTCCAAAATCTGCTACAGGAAAACATTCATCTCTGAGAGGAGCGGCACTCAGGGACCAGAACCAGCCGGGGGACAGCTCAGCATTGCACAAGCCCCTTGCAGGGGCTGCCAAGATAGCAGCACCAGTAGCATGATCTGGGGCAGTGGTCAGATAAGTTCTGCTGAATCCCAAAGTAGCATGTGTGTCATGTCAGCCTTCTCTTGCAAAATGTACTTGGATGCGATTTAAGTAAAGACCTACTTATGTACACAGTGATCATCTTTCTGCTCACATCATTGTTTCCCCTTAAATGCCCTGAGTCTTCAGAGACGATGATTACTATTACTGGTGCTTTTATGGATTCAGCAGCTCGGGGAGCCAAAACTCAGCCCAAAATGGGCATCAGGATTCTCTATCTGCTACCTTGTCCAGTGAAGAGAGAAATTAGCATGCACTCAGTTTTATTTGATTAGTGACTATCACAGCATGAATGGTCCATGCAGCAGTGTGAACATTTTGAGTGTGTATTGTGCAGACGCAGCTACATGACTCATCTAGACCAGTGGTCGGCAAACTCATTAGTCAACAGAACCAAATATCAACAGTACAACTATTAGAATTTCTTTTGAGAGCCAAATTTTTGAAACTAAAACTTCTTCAAAATAGACTCACCCAGGCCGTGGTATTTTGTGGAAGAGCATTCAAGGGGTCAAAAAGCCGCATGTGGCTCGCGAGCCGCAGTTTGCCGACTACTGATCTAGACTTTAGTATAGAAAATCCCTTCCTTCATTACATAAACATGATGTGTTGTGTATGTCAGACCTGGTGCTATGTTGTGAATAATTAAAGCTTATTCTACAAGGCAAATGTGAAAACATATTCCAACATGGGCCATTGGGTCAATGATTAGAACAAGGAGGGGACCTTTGGTCCAGTCCCATGTAGCTCAGAACGTTAGGGCCTTGTCTGAGATCACAGTTAACTGTGTTCAGCTCGGTCCAAAATCCCAAGTTATTAGTGTTTGTTCTACCAGTGTCGTGCATATCATTGGGTTGCATGTTCTTGTTTGAGACTGAAGTATTTAATAATGGATGTGTGGCCCTGGCCGGTGTGGCTCCATGGTTAGAGTGTTGACTGGGCACTGAAGGGTCACGGGTTCAATTTCAAATCAAGGGCATGTACCTAGATTGCAGGTTCGATCCCCATCCCCAGTTAGGGTATATGCAGAAGGCAACCAATCTCTCTCTCTCTCTCTCTCTCTCTCTCTCTCTCTCTCTCTCTCTCTCTCTCTCGTCATCCTTCCCTTCCTTTCACTTTCTCTAAAATCAATGGAGAAAATATCCTTAGGTGAGCATTAGCAACAACAATACAAATAATGGATGTGGGGGGTGGTGTCCTTTCCCATCAGGGCAAGGCTGGGCAGGAGGATGCATTGTTGATCAGGCTGCCAACTAATTAAGTCCAGAGAAAACTTGAAGGAACAGGCTTATCTTAAAGGTCAGTCTGACTAGAAGCATCTGGCAGGTCTTAGACAGCTGGGAAGGCAAGATCCAACCAAAAAGGTCATCAGAGACTGCAGTGCTAGTAAGTGGGAAACAGTCTAGTAAACTCTGGGCCAAGGACAGAAATCTCTCTCTCTCTCTCTCTCTCTCTCTCTCTCTCTCTCTCTCTCTCTCTCTCTGTGTGTGTGTGTGTGTGTGTGTGTGTGTGTGTGTGTGTGTGCGTTTAGGGGCAGAATTGGACCTTCAGCTAGAGGGAGATATAGAAGGAAAGTTCAGGTGTGGCTATATGTACTGAGGGTTAAATGGAACATCATGATGAGACGGAATGTTTGTCCTGACATTTGGCATGAACAGGGTCCCATATCCAGAGCTAGGCAGCTTGCAACTGTGTAGACACAAATGTGTGTCCACACAGCACAGACCCTGTGAGAAAATTTGCCTGTGATTGTTCAACAGTCGCTGAGGCTGTATAACTCAATCAGAATAGATCAAGCAAATAAAATCCAATTTTGTGGTCTAAATTACTCATATTGATTGCTTATACTGAACTGAACCCTAGGTAATTATTATTTATCCCACTAATGCTATGCCACGTATTCTGAAGGGGTTGAAATCAAGTTTGTTTTAATGTGAATGCATCCATTTATTCACCCCTCCATTTAACAAAGTATCTTATCATAGATGCATGTGTGGCCATTGGCATGTCATTATCTGTATGTCCTGTGACTACATGAACTCCTGAAGATAAAGATGGTGGCTTGTATAGTTTTAAAAATATATATTTTATTGATTTTTTTTACAGAGAGGAAGGGAGAGGAATAGAGAGTTAGAAACATCGAAGAGAGAGAAACATCGATCAGCTGCCTCCTGCACACCCCCTACTAGGGTTGTGCCCACAACCAAGGTACATTACCTTGACCGGAAGGAATTGAACCTAGGACTCTTCAGTCCACAGGATGACGCTCTATCCACTGAGCAAAACCAGTTAGGGCAGCTTGTATCTTTTTAGTAGTAAGCAATATTCTCGGAGGCAATGCTCTAGTTTAAAGATATTTAAACAAGTCAAAGAGTATTAATCCATCACTTTGACATTCTAAAGGATGCTTTATTGGTTTACTTTGAAAAGATTAAAAGGAAACTCTCCACTGGGGTTTTAATTATGCAACTGCTGTCAGATTTACACATAGGGAGGAACATATTTAAAAGTCTTTCTCAAATGGCAGCTTGATATAAACAGAAATCTTTTTGCTTCCTTTTATTAGGTTTTCTGGCAGCATATTTCAGCTATAGAGCTAAAGCCATGGCTCCATAGAGGAGATGGTGTAGGTATGAGACTTGTCACTTTCAGCACTGCATAATTTAGCTTGCGGCTTTCAAAATTAGGCACACTTAATTATTCAATTGTGAGATTAGTAACAAGTCCTAACTTTTTCCCTCTTTTTTTTTAACATGGATTAAAAAAAATTTTTTTTGGCTTCAAACGAAACATTATAAGACCAGAATATCACTACCACATTTGCATTAGACTTTCTTCTAACATGAATGTAATCCTGACAGAAGAGGTTTGGATACCAGGAGTGAAATACATTGCCCAGAAGGAGAGCATCACCTTTCCTCGATTATATTAGTCTTATCAACTGTTTTTTATTGAAAGACTAGAGGCCCAACGCACGAAATTTGTGCAAGAGTAGGCCACCTTCCCTCCAGCCACCGGCAGGCACCCGGGATCTGGACTTCCCTCGAAGCCCTGCTTTGTCCGGAAGGTTGTCCGGAAGGACACCCAGTCTAATTAGCATATTATGCTTTTATTGCTATAGATCATGCTATGACAACTGTGAAGATCACTTGGGGGAAAAGTGGTAGTGTTAGATTTGAAGCTCTAGATGGAGAACAGGAAATGCAATTCTCATTCACTTCTCCATCCTCAGCCCCCAGCACCAGACCCAGTCCATGGTGAACACTCGATAATTATTTATTCAATGAATAAGACAGCAAGCCACTCGTGATCCAACTGCCCTAACCCAACTCTTCATTTTTGCAGGTTCTCTAAGGTTCTTTGCCACAGCTTTTGTAGGAAAAGGAAGGGAACTAACTGATCTGTGCAAAAGTATTATCATCAGTGTTTCTGTTTCCACATAGCCTTCACATACCAATGTTAGTGGGTGCATGATATGTATTCCATTTGACTGATGTTCTGTAATCTACTACCCCTGTTGCTGAGGAGCTGGGTGGTTCCCTATGTGGGACTATTTTTAGTAATGCCACAGTGATCATCTTTATGCGATGGCCTTTTCTTTTTGCAGTATCTCCTGAGGCTGAATCTCCAGCAGTGAAATTGCTGAGTCAATGAAACTACCTGTGCTCTCTCTCGAGCCTAGCAGAGACTGGACAGTTATGCAGCTAAATGTTTCATAGATTCTTCATTTTCTTTTTAAATATGTTTTGTATTGATTTGAGAGAGAGAGGAAGGGAGAGGGGAAGAGATAGAAACATCAATCAACTGCCTCCTGCATACCCACTACGGGGGATCGATCCCACAACCTAGGTATCTGCCCTGACTGGGAATTGAACCCACAACATTTGGTGTATAGGACTCCAACCAACTGAGCCACCCAGCCAGGGCCTTAGGTCTGTTCAAAGGTGAAGGTCAGTGCCTGCACCACCCCAACAATTATAGAAGGACTTCTTGCCATTGTATGGCTGCCTCAGACTTAGAGGAGCTGGGAGACAGAGCAAAAGGCCATGTGCTCCTGCAGTCACCCTCTGCCCAGGCTGTCCCTCAGACTTCTGGTCCTCCCTTTGCTTCTACCCAGTTCCAGTGACTTTCTCAGGATCCAGGGTTGGGACAGGGGTTGCCAGTCAGCAAACCAGAAGGGGTGGGCGGGCACTGAGGTGAGCACCCTGGACAATCTTGACCTCTGACCTCACCCGAGGCAGTGGCAGGATTCTTATGCAAGGAAGATTGGGAGAGAGAGGTCTTGAGACTATGAGGTCATAAGACTTTCCACGGAATGGAGAAAATCTTTGCACAGTGCAGGGGAGGTGCTGGGAGAGAGTAGAGAGCTGACGTCCATTGGCCCACACCTCCAGCCAGCTCTTGGCTGCCACCCTTCCTATCTGGCTCTGGCCCCAGAAGTTCTATCCTAAACCCTGCCTTTCCCTAGCCAGCCACCAGGTCTAGCTCTTCCTTAGGGGAATCTAGGCCGCCTCTGCCAGCCACCTGTGGCTTTGGTGGAGGAGGCTCTGGACCCTGTCTGTGAGTGTCACCTCCTCCCTGGGCTTGGGTTCCACTCACATGTGCTCCTGGCGAGTGGATGCATCTGTAATGGGGGTTTCCTCTGTAAAGTGAGGATGACAGGGTTTCCTGCCCCGTGGGGTAACTTTAAGCATGAATGAGCTGCTCTGTGCACAGTGCCCGGCAAGTCCTCGGTGAGCATTAGCTGCTCAGAGCTGGGCTAGCCCTGCGGGCAAGCCCTGCACTGCCTCGCTGCACTGGAGGGACTGGGGCACAGCTCACCCCCTGCGGCTCCCTGGCCACCGCACTCTGTGCCCAGCCCTCTGGGTCTCAGCCATCCCTGCAGTGTGGCATCTGCCTCCTTCTGACTGGCCACTGTCTCTGGGGCATGTGTTGTTATATAACTGGCCTGGGAGGGTGCTTTGAAAAATGCATTTTCTTTGGTACCTCAACTAGAATGTTTTGATAATGCCTCACATGTGTGTCTCTTTCATCTTTTTAAAGAACGTATTTGGCAAATAATGAATGGAGTGACAGAGTGAGGGGTTAAACCCCCGGTGCTTCTCTGTACCCCCTACTCCCAGAACAGTGCCCTGGGAAGCCACCCCCACCCACTGTCCTGGTTTCCGGGTGGGCTGGGGGCCTCTTGGCTGTGCTTAGACTAAAGGGGAGGTTATGGAGCTGAGACCAGCCGAGAAGCCATAGGTGGCTGGGGCCAGGCCCCACCACGCAACTCTGGGGTAGACGGCAGTGGAGGTCATTGGAGGATGGCACTGCGGCAAACAGCCCCGTTGTGGTTCTGCTCCAGGCCCCCAGTCCCCCAGGCCCAGGCCTCACCCTGCACCCTTTACTCTGGGCTAACACAGCCCCCCCTGATGGGTGGAGAAAGCATTCCCAGTCAGAGGTCTCTGCGGGCAGGATAGGGGAGGCTTTTGGGCCTGCCAGCATCTCCCCTCTCCAGACTCCACCATGCCAATGGCAAGGCCTTTGTTTTAGGGTTCAGGAGGGGTGACCGAAGCATCAGTGACCTCGCTGATTGACTCCCTACACGTGTGGGACCTGCTTGCCAGTTTACTATAGTGTTTTTTCATCCATGTTTACTCAGGAACCTCCCCAGAACCAATGAGGATGCTATTATCCCATTTCACAGACTCTGAGAGAGACTCAGAGAGGTTAAGTGACTTGCCTGGGGTTACAGAGCAAGTGAGTCAATGCCAGGATAGAGGATTCAGAATGCTCAGCATCTTCCCTACTGCCCTCCTACTGCCCTGAGCATTACCACAAAGGGAGCAGAATTACATCCCACTCAGATCAGCTGGGAGGAGAGGCAGAGAATCTGAGGGTGTGAAACAAGGCTCAAGCACAGTTTGGATTTGGCTGTGCTGAGCCCCTTGCAGCCCCAATGGCTAGACTGAACCGGAGCTGCCTTCTTTCTCTCCTTCACAACCCTCACCTCTCCATAAGGGTGGCCGCCAGGCAGAAGGAGAGGGTGGAAGGGCATGTGCTCTGTGCAGCTCACTGGTGCTCTGAAGTCCGTGTTGGAGCGAGCTGTGGAGGCCCAGAGAGGGGACCCCATGACTGGAGGGCCCCTATCCTTGCATCTGGAATAGCAGCAGTGGGGAAGGAGAGGCAGAAACAGAAACCCAAATAAGCCAGGACAGTCTGGGGACACAGCCAGCTCAGGCCAAGCCTCCCAACAGCCAACTGGTTTATGAGAGACTCTGCCCAAGGTCATGTCCTGAGGCACAACTACCTGATTTTAGGAGAAGGCATGACACCGAGCACCTGCCAGTGCACTATCCTCTCTAGTCACTTAACTGCTAGCCATTTGCCCTCAATCCCTGCTCTAGTTCACCCCAATCCCTCCCAGTCACCCCCTCAGTCCCCACCCCTAAACTCCTGGCATTTTAAGCCTCTAGGCTATTGCTCATGCTGTTCTCACCACCTGGAATGCCCTTCCCTTTCTCTCCATCTCCTACTAAGTGAACTTGATCTTCAAGGCCCAGCTCCAATGGGGCCACTAGAATGAGACCTTCTGTGAAGTCCCTCTTACTGCCTCCTACTCAATGCTCAGTATTTGATTCTATGCCATTTTCCCTGGCCATCTTATAAGCCTCTGTTCAGTGGGGTGAGATATGTCAAAAGCTGGCCCAGGACCCAGCACATAGTGTCAGAAATCCCTTTCCTTCTTTCTTGTCCAGGTCAGGAGCTATGTCTCAGCAGTGTTTGTCACTGCCACGATTAATAACAGTAATAGCTATAATGGCAGCAGCTGTGCACTGAATGACTACTTATGAAGTGGGCCCTGTGTCTGGAGATGCAGATCATGAAAGCAAAGAGGTAGTTTTTGTAAATCATGGGGCATAGTGCTTGGCACGAAGTGGTGATTGATCAACATATGTTGAATGGAAGGAATAAATAAACGAGTGTGACTGCTGGGGCGTGGGGGTGGGGGGTGGAAGAGCCTGGCTCCAGGCACCTCCCAGCTCCTTGCGCTCCCTCCAGGACCCTGGAGCCGGAGGGGCTGGCTGTGCACCAGCCTCTCTGCTGGACCTGGTTTCACCATCTCTCCATGGCTGGCAGGTGTGCAGCAGGCAGCCAGCTCATTCTGGCTGGGGCTCCCCTGGCGGACACCGCTATCTCCGTGGCTCTCTGAGTCAGCTTGGTCCTTTGCCCACCCTGCCTGGGGCCCGGCAGGATCCTGCCACTGAAACCAAACCAGCGGATTCTGAGCCTCAGCCCCAATCGCCTAGGAGTGATGCGGAAAAGTCCTGGAAAGGGAGGCCAGGCTTCTGGTCCCAGCTCTCCCACCAGCTCAGATTCCCCCTCTGGGCCTGGCCTTGGCGGCAGCCCCCGACCCTAAAGCCGGCTGAGGTTTACCTCTGAGCCCAGTAATTCCACCTTGTCCCTCACCTGTCCTTGGCCCAGGCCTTGGAAAACAGATGTTGGCTCACAAATTGGACCAAAGTTTTTTCAGTAAACACAGTTCCACAAACCAGGAAGAACCACCTCCTCCCACACAACCCAGCACCATCACAATGCCTCCAAAAATACTAAGGGAGGCTTTTATTGGAATTGGGTGTCCCAGCTTTCTGGAAAGTTACAGTTAGAGATGAACACAAACCCTGAATCTCACTCTGCGTGACTCCTCCCTAGTCCTTTCCAAATGGCCATGCTCTCATTCCTGGCTGCCAAGTGTTCTGAATTCTGAGCTGCTCACACCAGGACCTGCCAGAAATGCTGCAGGGACAGCCCAGGCCCAGAGGGAACGGAAAACACAAAATGCTGCCCATGCTGAGTTGGTTGGCATTTCCTAATGGGGGCAGGGCGCGTTCTGGAGACCATGCAGGTTTTGATTATTGGACTCTATTTTTAAATGAAGGGCGAGGAAGGAAAGCTGAGATGGCACATGAGCCTGCTCCGAGGGAGGTCTGGGAAGCCGGACAGGCAGGCAGGAAAGAGGACCCTGCCTCTGTGGGCCCTGGAGTGGGACTGCAGACCCTGGCCCTCCCAGCATCCGGGAGCCTGGCCCTGCCCTGTTCTGCTGTATCTCCCAGTCCTTGGCACAGGGGGCCCCAGGAATTTTTGTGGAATGAATTCCTCCCAGATTTCCAATTCTTCTTAGGGTCCAATTTAAGAAAATGCCCATTTACAAATCAGAGGATGATTCACTTTGTAAAAAAGCTTTGGTTTGGGAAAGAATTCGCTCCAGGCTTCTGCAAGTAAACCAGCACCCAAGTGCATTCAAAGCGAGCTGCAGCATGCAACGTGTCAGAAAGCCAGCAGCTGTCTGAAGTCCCCTTGACTGTCATTGCCACCCTCACACAAACCCTGAATCCCTAAGGCAGCCCAGTCCCTAATGTCAGGGGGTGCTCAAATTAGTGAGCACTATCCATGACCCAGTGGGCAATTTAGAATCGAGTATGACAAAAGCTCAAGTCGGTAGAGTGCCCTGTACTGGCTGGAGCTGGTAGGGCAGCTGGACTGTGTGCCTAACGTAAAGCACCTGACAAAGCCCTTTGAATCACATGGTTCAGCCAGGCAGGTGGGTATTGTTCGTAGCTCCACTTTAAGAATAAACATGGCCCTGGTCAGGTAGCTCAGTTGGTTAGAGGATTGTCCTGACACGCCAAAGTTGCAGGTTGGATCTCCAGTCAGGGAACATACAAGAAGTCAAACAATGAATGTATGAATAAATAGAACACCACATCAATGTTTCTCTCTCTCTCTCTCTCTCTCTCTCTCTCTCTCTCTCTCTCTCTCAAATTAATAAATAGTTGTTTAAAGTTAAAATAAGAACATCTGCATTATGGAGACAAATTGCCATGGGAAGTGGGGGTTGGTTCTGGGTTTGAATTTCACTCTGTCATTGATGAGTGGGGTTGCCAGGGCATGTCTGCTGCTCATTCGCTGAGGAAGTCAGGCTCCCTACCTTCCCCTCCACTGCTCTCCAGCCTCCCATGCATGGCCCACCCAAGACTCTGAGCTCACGTTCCTTGACCATCTCATCCACAATGTTTTTCTTCCTGCCACTCCAGGAGGTACTTTGTTCTACCCATGTCCTTGCTATGACCAGTAACTGCACTGTCTTCAAAGTTTTTGACTGAACACCTCTCCTTCTGACCACCCGCCTCTCAGCCCTCCAGCTCTCCAATGTAATATCCCTGGGCCACAAGACCTGCAGTTTCCTACTACTATGTTTCCAGCATCTTTGGGTCCTTACTTCTTTTCTAATCCAGCTGAGATTTACTGTATTTCCTCTGCAGGCACCCTGCTCCCTGTGCTATACCTCTATCCCCACTCTGCCACCATCAGAATGCCGGCTTTCCACCTATTCCTCCCCTGCACTCAAGCTGCTGAAACCACGCAAAGATGCTGACTGGTCCGAATTTCAATCAGTGACCACTCCAGCTATCAGGCTCTCCTTTCACATTGCTTACTGGGTGCCCCCCTTCCCACTTCCATACCCCTCATTCTCTAATCAAACCTTATTGAGAAAATAAAGGTAATCAGATAGGGACTCTTACCCTCACACCCCAAATCCTCTCATCATGTGGAGTGGTTTCTCTCTTACCATAGCAGATGAATTATCCACTTTCAAATGCCTGCTACCCTGGGCCTCGGTTCCTCTTTCTCAAGGACTCTGTTCTTGTCATTACCCACTCCCATTCGTTGTTAATTTGTCCTCTATTGGTATGCAAACATACTGTATTTTCTGCTTCTTAATGGAACCCTCTCTTGACCTCTGCATCCTCCTCCACTACCTCTCCATTTCTCTACTCTCCTTTACAGAAAAATTTCTCATAAGAGTAGTCAACTTCTCCCTTTCTCCCCTCCCTTCTCTCCTGGATCTACGTCAAACAAGAGTTCACCCCACTTTGCCACCGAGTCTGCTCCTGTAAGGCCCCTAATGGCCTCCTTCCTGCAAATTCAGGGGTGACTTCCTGATCTCACCTTCTCAGCATCTCAGGAACATTTGATATAACTGACCAATTCTCCTTCTTAAAATCCACTCTTCTTGGCTCCTGGGACATCATATTCTCCCTTTCCCTCACTGGCTGCTGGCCTCAGGTTCCCTTGTTGGATTCCCTCCTCTGGGTGACCTCGCTGTGAAGGGCCCCATGTTTATTCCTTCGACTCTTTCCTTGGGTAGGAGAGGAAAAACTTCTTTTCTCTACCCTCTTAGGTTCTCTTTCCGGGGCCTTGCAAATTAAATTGACAAAAGCCAAGGTAACAGGAAAAGGGGCTTATTATGTATGCATGGGGGGGGGTGCTTTCTAGAAAAGAATTGAATACCCAAAGAAGCAGGCCAGGGGCTTGTATACCAGCTTAACAGAGAGCAATAAACTGTGCAGAAGTTGTAAGACAAAGGAAAAGGGGGTTGGGCTTTTAGGAATGGTAAATTGTGGAAGGTAAGTAAATAGGGAAGTAATGGAAGATAAGGGTTATTTTAGTAAGGTTTGTTTTGCAGACTTAATCTCAGGCAGTTTCAGGTGATAAGAGTATCTCTGGAGATTAAGAGTTTCTGGTACAGTTGAAGGGAGGGGGGACATCTTTACAAAGGGAAATGTATGCCCTACATTTAAGCAGATAGGGGAGAGAAGAGAGAGCTTTTCCTGCGTCTGGGGTTTCTCCACTGCCTTCAGCTCAAAATAATCCTTATGCCAAAGCTGTATATATTAGGTGTGCATACTCTGATTCCTTCACACCCATGACTTTAAATCCCATCCATCTGCTGATGACTCCAGGTGAAAAACAACTCCATCCTCCACCACACTAAGGCTCAAGACCACAGGTCCAACTGCCTACTTGACATCTTCGTGTAGATATCTAATATGTGTCAAAACTTAAAAGACCAGAATAGAACTTTTGACTATCCTATCACAGTCTTCCTCACTTCAATAAATGGCACGAGGAACTGTCTATTTCCTCCTCCCCCCTAATCTCCCATATCCATCATCAAATTCTCTCATTTCAATCTTCAAAATGCATTCCAATTCCATCCACTTGTGTCCATGCCCATGGCTACTGGTCTCCTCCGGCCACCACCATCGTCTGTTGCTGGGGCAACTTGTTCAGTCACTTAATCAACTCCCAGCTTCCTCTCTGCGTCTTGACCACCTCTTCTCCACACAGCAGCCTAGACAATCTTTCAAGGTGTAAATCAGATCAAGTCCTTCCTTAACTTGAAACACTTCAATGACTTCCCATTGCAGGAAATCTGGCTCCTCACAGCCTGCAAGGTCCTGCATCGTCTGGCACTGCTCCTTCTCAGTCTCACTAGCACTGCTCTGTTTTGCTCAACTCACCACAGCTAAACTGGACTTATTAGACCCCAGGGCATTTGTACTTGCTGTTCTTACTCCCTGGAGCATGGCCCCCTGACTCTTAGACTGACTTTTTAACTGCATTCAAGCCTCAATGTCTATGGCTAAAGTGTCACATTTGAGGAGCCTTACCTGATCACGATGACTAGAATGTCACCCACTCACCTCCAGCCACTGTCCATCTCACTTACATGAACCATCTGACTCATGTATTTATTTGTTGTCTGATTGGCCACTTCCTGCTCTACCAAAACAGGGTTCTTGTCTCTCTCATTCACTGTTATATTCTCAGCAGCCTAGCTCAGCACCTGATGTTGGTTGAACAAATGAATGAACTTCCAAAGCTTCCATTTTAACATCTATAAAGTGGGAATAATAATAGTGCCTATCTCACATGGTTGTTGGGAGAATTATGAGACAATGAATGTAGGTGCTTAGTCTGGCCCTGGCATTTAATAAGCACTCTAAAGTGAGCTAGGTGTTTGTTTGTTTTTAATTAATAAATAATTTGGCTGAAGCCACAAAGTGAATAGCAGAGCTGGAGCCGGAGCTGACGACTGGTAAAACTGCTTTAGTAGGTTTAGGTCAGATCAGAGGGCCTTGCAAGCCAGACAGAAACGTTTAGACTTGGCCATTAGGAACAATAAGACTTAGCTATTATATGTTCTTGAGCAGGAATGTGACGTGATGATGAGTGCTTTAGAAGAGCATTCTGGCTGATTAGTCACTATTTAGTTACACCATTAAGTCAGGCATCTAGTTAGTCTAATTGTTGGTCTCTAAACTGTCTGGAAACATCCAGATAATTGTGAAATCCCTTGTTTTGGCTATTCACCTCAAACATTTAAATCAGCCCACCACCAGCTGTCCCTCCGCTTATGGGGAGCTTGCTCACGTGTTTCTCTGGGTAGTAAATTCTTGAGGAATGTGTACTTAGTTTGTATATTCAGCTCTGAACTGCAGTGTGGTTCCAAACTCATTCAAAAGGATTGCAGTGTGTGTTATTTCTTCATGAGCTCTAAGTGGCTCAAGATCTATGATATTCATAATTGTGTTTTATAACTACTGGCATACACACTTTGAACAAAGAGTAGAATTTGGCATGTTAGCAGCTATATATAACTCAGACAATGACGTCTGCCTCACAGGGTCATGGGGAGGACCCTCACAGAATAGGCGGAGGGTCAATCAATGTTTGTTCATTTGTTTATGTGGGAACTCAGGATGCTGAGTTCCCACATAAACAAAGCAGAGTGATTGGGCAGAGGGGGCAAGGGATAGGGGCCAGAGATTTTTTCCCCTGGCTTGTATAGTTCCTGACAAGAAGTCTATGATTTTTGTCTTTGTGTATAAGTAATGTGCCTTTTTCCCCCCCTTTGGAGAGAGAGTGAGAGTGAGAAACATCGATTTGTTGTTCTACTCATTCATGCATATTTTGGTAGATTCTTGTATGTGCCCTGACCAGGGATCAAACCCACAACCTTAGTGTGTATCGGGATGATGCTCTAATCAACTGAACTACCTGGCCAGGGCTTTCTCTGGCTGCTTTTAAGATTTCTTTTCATCCTTGCCGAAACCGGTTTGGCTCAGTGGATAGAGCGTCGGGCTGCGGACTGAAAGGTCCCGGGTTCGATTCTGGTCAGGGCATGTACCTTGGCTGCAGGCATATCCCCAGGAGGGGGTGTGCAGGAGGCAGCTGATCGATGTTTCTCTCTCATCGATGTTTCTGACTTTCTATCCATCTCCCTTCCTCTCTGTAATAAATCAATAAAATATATATATATATATTTTAAAAAGATTTCTTTTCATCCTTGATTTTCAGCAATTTGATTTTGATGTGCTTTGGTATTTTTTGTGTTTATCCTACTGGGGACTTACTAAACTTCTTGGATCCGTGTTTATAAATTTTATCATTTTTTTCATATATTTTTATTGCTACCCCACCATCTACTTTTGGACTTTAATTGCACATATGTTAGACCACCTGATACTGTCTCACAGGTAACTGATGCTCTTTTCTTTCTTTTTTTCCTTTCTTTTTCAGACCCCTTCATGGTGCTTTATTTTGGATAATTGTTATTGCTATGTCTTCAAGTTCAGACTTTTTTTCTGCAGTGTCTAATCTACAGTTAATCTTATCCAGTGACATTGTATTTTTTTTATCTCTACAAGTTCCCCTTAGTTATTTTTCATTTTGCTCATTTTTTCCTCATTATCTTTATCTTTTCTTTATATCCTTGAGCATATTTAACCTATTTGAACAGCTGTTTAAATGTCTCTGCTGTTAATTTCCTGATCGCTAGCATTTCTGGGTCTGTTTCCATTGACCATTTTTTTTTCCCTCTTGTTTGTAGATTATATCTTCTTGCTTCTTTGCTTGGCTGATAATTTATTAGAGTCGCTGTAAATTTTACATTGTTGGTTTTTGATTATGTTGTATTCCATTAAAAAGGGTTGGACTTTGTTCCGGCAGAAACTGAGGTTACTTATAGATAAGTCTGATATTTTCCAGCTTTGTTTTTAAGCTTTTCGTAGGCCGGTCTAAAGGAGCCTTTCTCCGGAACTATTTTAGCCACACTATTCAGGCATAACCTTTCTGGGGTCTCTACTATTCAGTGTATTCAGTGAAACCTTGGCACTCTGGCAGGTTGGAACTTGGGTGGTTTCTGGGTCTGTGAAAGCTCTGGGAATTGTTTGGCTTACAACTCTAGCAATTGTTCTTTCCTGGAAGTTATCTTTTTCCTTGGTCTTGAGGAGCTTCACTCTATACCTGCACAGACTGTTCTTCAGCCAAAGATTCAAGAGAACGTCTGATGCAAATTTCAGGAGCTCTTTCTCTTTATGGCTCCTTCCTCTCTGGTTACTCCCTTTGCTATAGCTGCCTTGTCCTCCTTGAACTTAAATCTGTCTCCTCAACTCAGTGAAACTCTGAGTACCCGTCCATTGATTGCTATCTGAAAATTGCCTCTAGGCATAAAACCAGGGCAATCAAAGGTCTCACATTGTTTGTTTCCCTTTTCTCAGGTATCATAATCCTAGACTACTAGTTTTCCAGTATCTGAAAATAATTGTTTAGTAGATTTTACCTAATTTTTTCATTGTTTATGGTAGGAGGGAAATCTATATCCAGGTATACCCTGATGGCCTGAAGTAAAAATGTATGTGGTTAGATTCTGGATATGTTTTGAAAGTGGATTGGCAGGCTTTGCTATTGGATCAGATATAGGATATGAAGGGAAAAAGACTCCAAAAGGACTCTAAGACTTTTGACATTGGCCATTAAAAGGATGGATTTGCCATCTACTGAGATGAGGAAGGCTATAGTAGAGTCAAGGAAGAGGGTGGCTGGGGGAGAGAGATGAGAATCAAACACTTATTTGAAAATATTACTTTTGACATGTTATTCAACTTAGACTTCAAGTTAGATGTCCATTGGATAGTTAGATATGCAAGTCTAGAACTCAAGGGGGAGGATGAAGCTGAGATACAAATTTGGAATTTATTAGCCTACTAGAGGCCCTGTGCATGAAATTAGTGCACTGAGGGGGAGGAGTCCCTCAACCCACCCTATGCCCTCTCACAGTCCAGGAGACCTCAGGGGATGTCCAATTGATGGCTTAGGCCCACTTCCTACAGGTAAAGGGCCTAAGTCATTAGTCAGATATCCTTAGCACTGCAGTGGAGGGGGGGCTGTGCTCCCCAACCATGAGACTGGCTTCTGGCTGAGCATTGCTCCCCCCTGGGAGCACACTGACCACAAGGGGGCAGCTGCTGCATTGAGCGCCCGCCCCCTGGTGGTCAGTGCACGTCATAGTGACGTCATACTCATTCCACTGTTCAGTCAATTTGCATATTAGCATTTTATTATATAGGATAAACCACTGGTTATTAACCCTGGCTGTAGTGATACTACAATCACTTAAGAAACTTAGAGAGAGAGAGAAGAAAATCAATGTTCAGACTTGACCCTAAGCCCATTCAGAGTCCTTGGGGATCCAACCTAGGAATTGATATTTTTTAAAGTTCTTCAGATGATTCTAATGTGCAGGTAGGGGTGAGAACAACTCCTAAGTGTTATTTAAAGCCCTGCCAAATATCAACTAGGACAGTAGATCTCAACCCTGGCTGCATATTAAAATAACCTGGAGAGTTTTTAAAAGTCTTAATGCCCATGCTGTTCTGTCCCCACCCTCTAACAATCCAACTGCATCATACTCTCTGGTGGTGGGGCTTAGAAGTTAGTGTTTTGTTAAACTCTTCAGATAACTCCAATGTACAGCCAGGCTGAACCCCTGATTCCAGGGAGACCCAGAAGAGAAGAGATCTGGAGAATGAATCTTAGTGTCTGAAAGATGAAAGAGTGGCTAAGCTAGGAGGAGAACCAGGAGAGAGAGGGGTGACAGGCTTCCCCCAAATGTCTGAACTGTGGCTGTCCATTCCCACTTAAGAATTAAAAATAGAAGATCAGTGTGCATAGGTGAGGCTGTGGACTCGTGTTTCTCTGTAGGTCAGTGGGTGTTTCCCAGGGTTCTTTGGGCACTTCATCCCCTTCCCCTCCTCAGCTGTCACCTTCCCTGAGCTGCATCCTCCCTCATCACTCACCACTCATTCCCCGGCTGTCTACCTGCCACAAATCGTGTTGAAATTCCTTATCCACTGGAAACCTCCCTCCCCATTCTCAGTGTTGTTATTGGTTTACACATTTATGCCCCTTTAGCATCATTTTCATAGGGTCTCAGAGGGAGAGCAGATAAATTCAGGTGATTAGATGTTTATCTTGAACCAGAAATCTACCAACCTTTATAAATGTAAGGATCACTTTAAATGCTAGAAATGATTTTACAGAATCCATATGATGGAAGTTACATATACTTTCAGTATCCATTAATAGGGAAAATGCATATTGATGGAAAGTCTTCTGAATCAAGTAAGTACCACTTTTAAATGCATTAATGGTTTTACATTTACATAAATTTGGAAACTAATGGCACAAGAATGTAGGAGAAAGTTATTAGGGCTGAGAACAATGTTCAGTGAATAAATAGATTCAGACACTGCAATCATTGCAGAGTTGCAGGAGTCCACGCTATCATGGCCCCACAGCTCTAGGCCTTGGGAAACCTTTGGAAGTTTTAGAAGGGGGAAGGGGATGTTCCCGGGGCACTTAGGTTTATATATATATATATATATATATATATATATATATATATATTCTAATTGATTTCAGAGAGGAAGAGAGAGATAGAAACATCTATGAGAAGAGAGAATCATTGATTGGCCGCCTCCTGCATGCCCCCTACTGGGAATCAAGCCCACAACCCAGGCATCTGCCCTTGATCGGAATTGAACCTGGGACCCTTCTGTCTACAGGCCAACGCTCTATTCACTGAGCCAAAATGGCCAGGCCGGCACTTAAGTTCCTGCTTCCTTTAAAGCTTTTCTCTGTCCATAGTGGTCTCTTTCTCTGGGAGATGAGTGTGGGGTAGGTTCTTCCTCGAGAGAGTGTAGACAAAGCCAGCTGGCCTCCTGAGCAAATTATTTACCCAAAGAAAGCAAAAGAATTTTCATGAAATTGAGGCATTTTTATTCTACTACCTTCCTTTCCTCCCTTCTTCCTTAGCCCCTATCTTTAGAAATTCTGTTCCTTGTTCTCTCACAGGTCAAGTGGTCCACATGTCCAAGCCCCGTGTGAAGCACTTTACACACTTTATCTCATTCACTCCTCACCATCCTGTGGAAGTAGGTACAATTCATATCCTTACTTTGCATATGAGGTAACTGAGGCAAAGAGAAGTTAAAGGGCTTTTTCAGAGGGAAGAGCTAGTGAGCATGCCACCCCCACCCTGCCCCACACGGCATAGTTGGCACTGTCTGAATGATGAGAAACTTAGACATAAAAGGTTCCAAATGACTGAGTTGGGGAAGGACACTGAGCTATATCAGGCCTCCCACAGGGTCGGTCCTCTGGCAGCAGTCTGCCTGGTCACCTCCAGGATTCTACAAAATGGCCTCAGACCCTCCACACACGAGTGTGGTCAGCGTTCTCCTTTGCTGCACCCTCAGCTCAAGTCAAACAGAGCCTGGTACCGTGCACCTCTGGGTGTTTACAACAGTAGTACCTCCCTCCGTCCAGAATGCCCCCTCCTGACCTCTCTCCTCTCTCAGGTAGCAGTCCAAGGCCACTTCCTCTGCAGACCCCACCCTGACAGTTCAGGCTTCAGTGACCCTCCTTCTTCGTTTCGATTCTATCTTTGATGATCTGACCACACATGTGTGACTTCCCTCCCCACCAGCCTGTTAGACCACTCCTAACCAATAATGACAAAAGGAATCGTCTTTAGTTCATTGAAATAATATCTGCTCGCCGAGACCGGTTTGGCTCAGTGGATAGAGCGTTGGACTGTGGACTGAAGGGTCCCAGGTTCGATTCCAGCAAGGGCATGTACCTTGGCTGCGGGCACATCCCCAGTAGGGGGGGGTGCAAGAGGCAGCTGATCGATGTCTCTCTCATCGGTGTCTCTGACTTTCTATCTCTGTCCCTTCTGCTCTGTAAAAAATCAATAAAATATATTTTTTTAAAAAAAGAAATAATATCTGCTCATTAGAGAACACCTGAAAGGGAAGAAGCACAAAGAAGAAAAAGAAAAAACTCCCACATATTTCCACCAGTAAACTAAAACTACTACGGAGATTTTGCCTTTGAGTCTTTTTTTCTAGACAAAATTTGGGATTTTTCTTTTCCCGTATTGATATGTGATGTACACATACGCTTTCCCAAGCATCCCTGTATTGGGAAGCACAGTAGCCTTGGCGATGTGGTTTGGTTTGTCAGAAGGACGATCGCATCCCCCTCAGCCTTAGCCCAGGGACCTCCAAGGAGAGCCCTGGTGAAGACCCGGTGAGGGAGTGAGTCAAGAAGGTGGGTTATGTTTGGTGCCTGATACGTGTTAAGTACAGAGGGGCCGTTCAGGAGGCTGGAAAATTACAGAGCGCTCATGCTGGGCCCATGTCTGCCAACAAGGGCGTTTAAAATGTATCTCAGGAAACTCGAGTTTTTGCGATCTGAGCTACACAGGCAGAAAAGGACACAGGGCTGATGTGTTTAGAGAGAGCACTGGCCATCACAAGGGCCTGGGAAGGTGGGTTGGAAAGAGAAAGGCTGGGAACACCTTTCTCAGGAGAGTCCCTGACACTCAGAGCTGACAGGTAGAGGCCTGCAGAGACACCAGGGCTCCCCGGGTTACAAGGCTGAGGCACAGGCTGGGACTGCACTACTAATAAGAACCGGTTCCGTGAGGACTCCTTTGGCTTAGCTTATTCCTGAGACATCATGTGAGTGTTGGGGGTGGGAATTGGGCAGGGATGGGGCAGTACAGGGGAGGGCTGGCATGTCTGTGAGCCTGTTGTCAGGGTGAAGGTCAGTCTCTGCTTTCGTCTGAAAAGGGAATGTCAGTCCAAAAGAAGAGGTGAAATTAGTGGTGGTGTTTCTAGAATGTTGCTTGGCCTTTCACTGCCATCCAGAGCTGAGGGAAGAGCAGGCCCCAGAACCCGGCACCACATCTGGGGGTCCCCTGCTCCAGGGGTGTCTTCCTGCCTTCGTGGTGGAAAGAACCCCCACCCCCTCCCATCATCAGCAGAAGCAGCTCTGAGAATCAAAGCTGGGTGGACGGTGCTTCACTCATTGGCAGGGAGGTGGAAAATACAGACTTTAAAGATGTTACACACCCTTCTACAGACCTCTAGAATCACAGCAGCGGGGAGGAGCAGGAGGGAGAACCCACTCTAGCCCAGCTTGCTGGCCCAGCTCCCAGGAGACCAGTCCCTGGGCAGCGTCCACAGCCTCATGACCACATGACCACCCTGATCTCCCATGTCCTTGTTCATTAAAATTATATCTGCTCATTATAGAACACCTGGGGGGATACACCCCATTGCCTTTTGGGGTGTCTGTCCAGCCATAGGGCAGGAGCACCTAGCAGGCCAGCTGAGCTTCTGACAGGCTTCTGCTATGAGAGCCCTGGACAGTGCTGTCAGAGATCAGAGACCTGCAGAGGAGGATCAGCCACTGTGAGGTCACAGTCCAAATTCTGACACCCCATTCCCTCCCCACCCCTTCACACACACTTCCTTGCCTTGGACCATGCCATTCAGAGGCTCAGATTGTGCATCTGAAAACTAAAGATAATAGCACCTGCCTCATAGATAATTGGGAGGAAATACACTGTGTGTGGAAATTATCTTTAAAGCCATAAATCCCATAGAAGCGTGGTAAGGACACAACACTGTACCAATCAGAGTTAAAAGGCAGTTGTCACCTGTGCTGTTGCTGGAGTTGCTCTCCGCTGCGGGGGTGGCTGTGACAGAGTCTGCGATGCAGCACCCCGGCAGCTCTCTCCCCCAGTTACATTGACACCCCTGCTCAAGGAAGTTAAAGTCCCACCTTAACGTAGTGCCTTTAATGACATCACCTGCACATTTCGGTGTGTGGACTGACCAGGAGTATAAAGTGGCCTGCGCTGAAGACCTGCGAGCTTTCCTGTCTTTCCTGCTGGTCACTGTGACTTGCCTGGCTCCCACACACCTGAGTGCTTTACAGGAGCCTGGGCACCGCTCCCTGACGTCGGTACTCTCATCTTACACACTGTCCCTGCTGAGGATCTCAAAAGTCACTGTGCAACGGTGATTTCTCCGATAAAACAAGAATTTGTGCAGTGAGGCAGGGTCCAGCTGAAACCCCCCGTAGGCTTCTGAAAGCTCAGTCGGGCTGCAAGACCCCAGAACAGGCAGCTGGACCCACCCCCAGCAGGCCCTCCCCTCCGACCTCCAGGGAGCAGAGCAGGAAGGGAGGATGGTGGCAGAGGTACCTTACAGTTATAAAGGTTTGAATCTAGACTAGTGGTCGGCAAACTCATTAGTCAACAGAGCCAAATATCAACAGTACAACGATTTAAATTTCTTTTGAGAGCCAAATTTTTTAAACCTAAACTTCTTCTAATGCCACTTCTTCAAAATAGACTCACCCAGGCCCTGGTATTTTGTGGAAGAGCCACACTCAAGAGGCCAAAGAACCGCATGTGGCTTGCGAGCCGCATTTTGCTGACCATGGGTCTAGACTATAGTAGTCCCCCTTATCATGCGGGATAAGTTCCAAGTCTCCCAGAGAGTACCAAATCATATGCACGTTATGATTTTTCCCCATTTATGCGTACATACATACATACATACACACATATTTTCTTTAGTTTAAGGAAGCACTTTACAGTTTCTCTTTGGCAGGCTGAATTACCAGCATCACTACTCTTGTACACCGGGGCCATCAGGTAAAATAAGGGTTACTTGAACACAAGCACCTCATACCATGACAGTCCATCGGTAGCTGAGAGGGCTATAAAATAGGCAGATAGTGTATATAGCCTGGATATGCTGGACAGAGGGATGATTCATGTCCTGGGCTGGACAGAGTAAGATGGTATGACATTTCATCGTGCTACTCAGAAGTACATGCAATTTAAAACTTATCTATTATTTCTAGAATTTTCCACTTAATATTTTCAGACTGTGGTTGACTGTGGGTAACTGACACCACTGGAAGCAAAGCCATGGATAAGGGAAGATGACTATGATTTAAAAAGACCCAACACCACTTGTTCTGTTTCTTTTATATATATATATATATATATTTAATCTCTATTGTTCAGTTTATTAATTATATTGTTCCCCCTTTTTCCCCTCCACCCGGTACCCATCCCATCCTCTGCCCTTACCTACCCCCCACTGTCCTCTCCCATAGGTATATGATTTTTGTCCAGTCTCTTGCTGCACCTCCCACACCCCTTTTCTCTCTAAGAATTGTCAGTCCATTTCCTCTCTATGCCCATGATTCTGTTATATTCACCGGTTTATCCTGTTTATCAGATTTTTAATTCACTTGATTTTTATATTCATTTGTTGATAGATGTGTATTTGTTGTTCATAATTTTTATTTTTACGTTTTTCTTCTTCCTCGTCTTAAAGAATATCTTTCAGCATTTCATATAATATTGGTTTGGTGGTGATGAACTCCTTTAGCTCTTTCTTATCTGTGAAGCACTTTATCTGACCTTCAATTCTGAATGATAGCTTTGCTGGGTAGAGTAATCTTGGTTGTAGATTCTTACTATTCATCACTTTGAATATTTCTTGCCACTCCTATCTGGCCTGCATAGTTTCTGTTGAGAAATCCGCTGACAATCGTATGGGTGCTCCCTTATAGGTAACTGTTTTTCTCTTGCTGCTTTTAATATTCTCTCTTTGTCTTTTGCTCTTGGCATTTTAATTATGATGTGTCTTGGTGTGGTCCTCTTTGGATTCCTATAGTTTGGGGTTCAGTGCGCTTCTTGGACTTTTAAGTCAATTTCTTTCACCAGGTGTGGGAAGTTTTCAGTCACTATTTCTTCAAATAGGTTTTCATTATCTTGCTCTCTCTCTTTTTCTGATACCCATGTAATTCGGATGTTGGTATGCTTGAGGTTGTCCAGAGACCCCTTACACTATCTTCAATTTTTTTTGGGATTCTTTCTGCTTCTTGCTTTTCCAGCTGAGTGGATTTTGCCTCTTTGAATTTCAAATCTTTGACTTAGTTCTTGTGGTCCGCTAGACTGCTTTTAGGTCTTTGTATAATATTTTTTATTTCAGCCAGTGTATGCTTAATTTCTAGTTGGTCCTTTTTCATATCCTCGAGGGTCTCGTTCATATCCTTGAGGGTCTTGTTCATATTCTCGTAGGTCTCGTTCATTTCCTCATAGGTCTTGTTCATTTCCTCATAGGTCTTGTTCATTTTCTTGAAGGTCTCATTAAGTTCATCAGCCTTTTCTAGGAGCCTCTTAAAAAAAAAAACTTATAACCGTGGTTTTGAACTCTATGTCCAGTCATTTTTTCCCCTCCATTTCTTTCACATCTGATTTCTTTTCATGTCTCTGCATTGTGGCTGCTTCCCTGAGTTGGTTGATTAGCTTTGTATTGTAGATATCCTCTAAGGGACAGTGGCTCAGCCTTCCCAGTTACCTGAGCTGGATACTCTTGGTGCAGTCCTTTATGACTTGCAGTCTTGTTGAAGTTAAGGCTAGATTATTGCTGTTAGCATTAGGAGGGTTTGACCTCCAGGCCAGTTGGCTGTGAGGATCAGCTGTGCTCAGGTTGGATGTGCGGAGTCTCTGGGCTGAGCAGGCAGCCTTGATTTTCTGTCAGCTCTGCCCTATGTGGCACCTGGGACTCTGTGTCTGGTGGTAATGGCTGCATGGACCTCTGGTGGAAAGAAAGCTGCTATGAGCTCTACCCGCTGCCAGACAATTCAGCCTCTCTCCAAATGAATCTGCACACCCAAAGTCTCACCCAGGGTTGTAAAACAATGCAGTCTGGTGGTTTCTTGAACGTGAGAGCAAGTCATGAGTCCTCTCTGCAGGCTCGCACTCTTCTGAGGTTCCCAAGTTTACGCGCCCTCTCAGCAAGCTCGCAGACCTCTGCAGTGCCCGAGTTTCAGTGTGCTTCCTTACTGTCCAGTTTCACCCCATATGAGTGTGGGTTCCCTGGACCTCACCCAGAACTGGGGAATCAGTGCAGTCGGACACCTTTGTCTCCCTCCCCATTCGAGAAAATCAGCTGGGTGTCCAGCCGCGTCCTATCCGCACGTCTCCAAACCTCTGACTCCGCGCATATCCTCAACTCTGCCCTCCACCGCTCCTCTGAGTCACAGTGTCCTATCTTTACTTTTATTTGTGGAATTTTCACTCAGCCAGCTTACCAGTGATTCTGGATGATGTTTGTTCTGTCGTTAAGGTGTAGTTTTGAAATTGTTGTGTGGGGCAGCAAGATAGGTGTTTACCTATGCCACCATCTTGGTTCCTCTTGTTCTGTTTCTTGAGCACCTTCTAAATACCCAGGGTCGTGTTGGATCTGGATGAGACTAGAATTGAGCCCAGCAGGTCCGGCGGAAGCAGCTGGTTGCTTGGCTGCCCCCATCTTGCCTGGGAGGTTATTTCTCTGTATATAAATAGCCCCCCTGCAGTTAGCTGGATAAATATAAACACAGCCTCCTGATCAGGGCTCAGAAACTAAGCTTTGCATCTGAGCTCCCTGCTGCCATCGCTGCTGTAAAACACAGGATGCGCAAGGGGCAGCTCGCACATGGCTTCTGCAGCCGAGCACGGGTACATTGGTCCGCTCGGCTGGCATGAAGGAGTGCACAGCCTGGGGATTCTTGGCTCACAATTCTGGGGGCTAGAAGTGCAAGCTCAAGGTGGCAGCAGGATTGGGATGTTTAGGCCTCTCTCCTTGTCGTGTAGGTGGCTGTCTTCTCTCTGTGTTGTTACATGGTCTTCCCTCTGTGCGTGTCTGTGTCCTAACCTCCTCTTCGTATAAGGATACCAGGCATAGGTAGGGCCTACTGACAACCTCATTTTACCTCAATCACCTCTTTGCAAGCCCTATCCGCCACACATTCCGAGCTACGGCAGGGTTAGGGCTTCAACTTACGAATTTGGGGGAACAAGAGGCCATGGGGGCCATCCCTCTGCCTTTAGACTGACACATGTCAGAACATTCCTGGGCAAAGGAGGGTCAGTCTGCATTTTGAAGGCCACCCTGGAGAAAGAGATTCCATACATTTGGTTGGACTACGCTAACTTGAAGATTTCCGGGAATTGCTGTTGCTTAGTACATGTGACTAAAAGCCAGCTTACTTCCTCAAAGGAGGTGAACAGATTTAAGTGGTAAAACTAGAATAAGCCGAACTGTATGCTCTAAGTCTTATAGAGTCTTAAGAGGTCAGGGTAGTGACCTAGCACAGTGCTTGTACATAGCAGGTACTCAACAGATGTTGTGAACAGGAGAAAGAAGAGGGTGCGACAAATTACAGAAGCCAAAAAATAATCGAAAATTGATGAGAAATGTACCAGCTGCTGGGACACAGTCCTTTAGCAACTGCTCACACTACCTTGGCTCTGTATGTCCACGGAGCCGGCAAACCCTGGCACTCAGTGTGCGGGAGCCAAGGCACAAGTGCGCCTAGAAAACCAACACTTCAGATCCTGATTCCAGGAGAAACAAATCTAGTGCATCCTTAAACAGGGATGTGGGAAGTGATTTTTTCCTTTGGTTTTGCAGAAGACACAGACATCATCTGCAAATGGGTGTTTCCACCATTCCTTCCAAACGCAGGAGGTGAAACGTGCAATCACAGTGAAAGCATTTCAGCCGCAGTGGAAAGCAAAGATAATGTGGTCCATCGTTGCTATTTTCTGTGGGAACTCCTTTCACGTCCCGCATGGTTCAGGGTTCAGGTTCAGGGTTAGGGTTCTGGAGAAAGCCGCACACAAACGAAAGAGAGTAGAAAAGTATTAATTTGGGAATATTGGGGGCCAGGTGGGAGCCATCTAGGGGGAGGACTGCCATGCGCTCTGCCCTTGCAATCTTTTTTATTAAGATTAGGTAATATACCCATCTCCTTTAGGCAGGAAATTCCAATAATAGCCAGTCAGCAAGAATTTACATAAGACTTAGCAGGTGGAGGCTGCTTGAGCTACCAATGTCTCAACTAACAAGGAGTAATTAGCTCTGACCTTTCAGAGCATTTAAGGTTGACCAGCCTTCCAGGTTCCCTGTCCACATCTCTCTATTAGTGAGACAATGATCTGAGACAATGATCGGTTTCTGGCCATTTTCTGATGACCTGACTTGATATAGAGATAGCATCCTTACTGCTGAGGGCCTTTAATGGGGAGAGCCAGTGACGGGCACGTAAATATTTGTTGTGTAAAGACTTCCCTGGGACACTTTATCCATATGACCCCTGAATCTACATCAGAACCCACAGACCCTTCCCACCACCTCTACCTGCTTGGCTAAGGCGTCTTTATTATTGACCAGTGACACCTCCTCTGGGAAGCCCTCCCAGACCTCTCCTCTTGTGTCTCAGCTTCCTGCAATGTCTCCTATGCTGTCATTTTCATCGGGTATCATTCTCTTGAGAACAGGGGCCTTGCCGTATTCATTTTTATTTATAAATTTAAAAAAACTAACAATGCTTGTTGGGGGAGAAGTTTTGGTTTTAGAAGCAGTAACTGCCCCATTTGCACCACAGGAAGTGTGAAATATTTAGAAAAACACACAGAAGATAATTCAAATAAGAATCACCTATGTTTCCACAACCTAGAGGCATGCTCCACCTATGCGTTAAATACCTGTGTGTTCACACACATGCACAGATAGAGCCAAATAAAGTAGAAGACTGGAAGGAGTTTCTTTAAAAGCCAATAATGAGTGGCATCCAATAAAAGGCTGTGCTGGAATGCTGAGTGCAGAGCCATTTTGAGAAGCCGAAAGCAGCCCCCGCGAGCAGGGGACGGGCCTGGCGCTCCCAGCTGGGCTGGGTGCTCAGAGGTGGCACGGCACACCTGCATCGACAGTGCGACTTTATGACCATGCCCGCGTGAGAGGGAAACGAGACCACTCACCCATAATCGTCTCTGGACAAAGACCAAAGAACATTTCCAAACCACACACAAAATGACCCAGCACCCCTGTCTGGTTAAGATGAGTGGCTGCTGTTTCCTCGCCAATCACAGCTTTGGCCTTGCGTCGTTAGTGCCACCTCCTAGGCAAGAAATATCAAGAGGCCCGATCCCAGAAACAGCCCTGCTCCCTGGCAGCACCGATCCACAGCTCAGCATGGCTTCCTCGAGCGCTCCCCAGCTAGCCT
Source organism: Antrozous pallidus (assembly GCA_027563665.1). Taxonomy (NCBI): domain Eukaryota; kingdom Metazoa; phylum Chordata; class Mammalia; order Chiroptera; family Vespertilionidae; genus Antrozous; species Antrozous pallidus. The sequence continues at coordinate 46,731,560 of CM050523.1, forward strand.
GACTCAAGCCCAAATTCTGACTAAGTCCTTTCTGCTGCCCGCTGGCTAAGATGCCACACAGCTCCCCAGTGCCCCAGCTCCTTGTTGCAGTGAATCCATACAGTCAATTGTCTATTTTTTTAATCCTCACTCAAGGCTACTTTTCCATTAATTTTTAGAGAGAGTGGAAGGGTGGGGGAGAGGGGAGAGAGAGAGAGAGAGAGAGAGAGAGAGAGAGAGAGAGAGAGAGAGAAACAGTGATGTGAGAGAGACACACCAATTGTTTTTGAGCCTGCAACTGATGTGCCCTTGACCAGAATCAAACCTGGGGCCTTTCAGTCTATGGGCCAATGCTCTATCCACTGAGCCAAACCGGCTAGGGCAGTACACCCAATTTTATTCAACTTCAGGTATGTTATTTGGCTGCGGGGCATAGACAATATCACACATTACAATGTTCCTTTCCCAGCCCTTTCCTGGCACATTGCAGGCCTCGAGAATATGTCAGGTGAATTCATTAAAACTAAGATGGAACCAAGTTTCTGGTGCGGTGCCTGCTGGTGGCCACCAGACAAACTGCCAGTTCTGTCAGGAATTTAGCAGCGGTCCCCGAGGCGCCTGCAGTACAGAGGCTGAGAGGACCTCTGGGGCCCGGGCTGTGTCCTTATTGACAACACAGCAGAGGCTTAAATGGTGCTCGGGACAGTCGTCACTGGTCCTGGGCCACCGCAAGCAGCACATGACCAAATGGACGTGCTGCCAGGGGATGAGTGGATGCAGAGAGGAGAAGGGAAAGGATGGAAAGCTGTTGCAGACCTTGAAAGGTGGGAATGGCGGGTGCATAGGGTGTGGAGGACAGACTGTGCATGATCACGTCTGCTGGACACTGGGCTGTGCGGGCTGGGGCTCCGCCTGTCCTGCTCCCCTCATCGCCCACAGGGCCTGACACAGAGCAGGCTTTCAGTGAGTGCCTGCCCTGTCTTCCCTGGCCTTGGATTTAGTCTCCTTCCACAGTTCCGGGCTGAGGTTAGGGCTCTGCTCTTTTTGTGAGGGGTGTGGGGGGGTGTGGGGGGCAGTGACCTCACTTCTGAATTAGTCACAGAGAGACAGGGACAGATCTGAGGGAGGAGGGGACAAGGCAAGGCTGAGCTCTGTGAGTGAGTCACTTTCCTGCCAGCCTCAGCTCCAGGGCTTGACAGCTGCTCCCGGGAGGGAGGTCGCCAGGAGGAGCCGCCCCGGAGGCAGGAGTGGGTACCAGCTTTTAATAACTCATTTTGCTGAATGATTTGTGGGGAGGAGAGAAAGCCTTAATCACACAGATGAAGCACAGAGTCTCCGGGCCGGATCGAGTCACCCCTCTGGCGAGGAAAGCAGTGCCAAGGCCCAAAGGCAATTCTCAGGGTCACTTGCCCATTGCTCACAGTTTACCCAAACTTTTCTGATGTAAAAACTCACCCGCCTGCAGCCTGTGGGCTCCAGTCTCCTAGATCCCTGCCCTCTCAGCCACCCCCACCTGCCCTCCTGCCCTCCTCAAACAGAGAACATCCTCCCAAAGACCCCACCGAACAAGCCAGAGACAAACAGGAAAAGGGGGAGGGCCGGCTTCCTCCATGACCTTGCTGGCCGCTGCCTCTTCGGCCTGAGTCCGGGAGCATCCAGCAGGTGCCCAGCCCCACTCCAGCTCTGGAGCCAAGGAAACCACGCGCACGGCCCTCGGGGAGCGGTCTGTCCATCTAGTGAGCATCTCAGACCAATCCACACGCGCCAACGAACAGAGCAGCCCGGCCTCAACTTTCCCACAAGAGTGCCATTTGCCAGCACCCCTCCTGCCGCCACACTCCGTCTGGGGACCGGAGAAGGTGGTGCCTCCCTCTAGCAGGGCCTCGCCCCCAGCTCAGGCAAACCCAGAGGGGATGTTGCCACTCACCTGGAACCACTGAGGAAATGGAGGCCCAGGGAGGCTAAAGGACAGCAAGCCAATGATAGGGTCTGTCTTGGGAGAGTTTTTCCTCGTCCAAAATTCTTAGGCAAGACCTGTGTGTATCTTGCATCTGGTAAAATCGTGATGCCCTTCAGCTGTGACGCAAAGGCCACCCCTCGCACGCGGAGCTTCCCGCTTGAGCGGCTGTGTTTCAAGCACTTATGGCCCAGGCACTGCGGGAAGCCCGGGGAAACCAACTCCTCATTCACCCCTCACAGCAGCCTTCCGAGTGGACGTCCTCAGGCCTTTTAGAGGAAGAAGTAGCATGTTCACATGGAGGTGCCAGAGGGTATGGCCACAGCCCCCGCTCCCGGCCTCCTCTGCTCTCACCCTTTCCAAGAAAGGAGGCGACGTTGCCCTTCCCAAGCGGCAGGAACGGAGACTCGCAGAGCCTGGTTTCTGCATCGGGAGGTGTCAGTGCTTGCCCGTTTCTAGAGGGCAGAGCATGTGGCCAGATGCCAGGCTCGGGAGCTGGAGACTCTCCTGGAGGTGAAGCTGTCACTCCCACGAAGCTCAAGTTCAGCCCCATTCCAAGGTGGAGGGAAGTCCCTCAGCCTTGTCCTTTTCCCTTTTGCACAGACTCACCCACTCCATCGCCAAGTTACTACACATTGCCTGTGGGGCAGGCACCGAGCTGCCCGTGGGAACCAGCCAAGCTGAACCCCCCACACAGCGGCCCTGTGCACTCTCCCAGTGGGGTGTGTCTTTAAACCATCACCCACCCTTCAGGCCTGAATACAAGTACCCTCTCGTCTCGGTCTTTCCCAGGTTGGTCTTTCCCAGTCACCGTAGGAAGAGGCTGGTCTGGTGCACCTGGGTCTTGGGGGTAGTTTTGTTTCCCAGGTGATTCTATTGTGCAGCCAGAGTCAAAACTGCTGTGCTGGCCAGAAGCAACCTGCTTCTTTTTCTCCCGAACTCTTGTGCGTTTGACTTCTCCCTTATGACATCGCAAGCTCCTTCCTCTACTTTCAGATCTGGGCTCTGCCACTTGCTTGGTCTATGATCTGGGCAAGTTATTTAACCTCAGTATCTTTATCTATTAAATGACTGTTTATTAATCTCACAATTTGGAGATGATAATCATTCTCAGGGTCATTCATCAAATCTAAGACACCATCGATTACAAATGTACCACTACTACATACCATTAAGAATTTAAAATGTTATCAAGTAAACTGTCAGGTCATGGATTGCAAGATCCATCCCGATTTAAGGGGAAACGCTGTGACTTAGAATGAGTGAGTGCCTCAGAGTTGTGAGGATGACATGCATTGCTATAGATGAAGTCTTGGCAAAGTGCCTGGAAATAGTGAGGGCTCAACACTATCAGCTACTATTATCCCCCTCCACATTTTCACTCCTCACTGAATACTTTAATGACTTTTCCCAGCCATTCTTCCAGCCCCTCTTCTCCCCTAAGGCTCTGGATTTATCCAAGCTAGTTGTTCTCCGAAAAGGCTCTGGATTTATCCAAGCTGGTTGTCCTCCCCAGGAAAGTGACTTGGATAGGGGTGACCTGGACAGCCCTGAGGGTCCTAGGGGAGCCTCTCTGGCCCAGTGTCCTCTCAGGTCCAGCCTTCCTCCATGGAACATGGCCAGAAGCCTCCCTTTTTTTTCCTCCTTGAGAGTCAGTGTCTGAGCTCCAGCCCCACCCTCCACCCCACAGCCCACCCACAGATCCCTCTGTTCCCTGTTTGGAGAGGCAGGGGCACTGGAAGGCCTGGCTGCTCACCTGGCCTTGGGTGTGAGCTTCAGGCTGCTTGACTATTAATCCCTCCTCTAGCCAGTCAGGAAAGATCAACAAAGCATCATGATGTACACTTTAAATAGCTCACCATTTTATGTCAGCTATTGATAATTAACAAAAGCATAATATGCGAGTCGACCAAATGGCCAAACAGTGGAAGGACCGTCCAAACGTCCTTCCAGACGACCTTCCAGATGAAGCCAGGGCTGAGGCAGCCGGGGCTTTGAAAGCCTACTCTTGCAGGAATTTCGTGCATAGGGTCTCTAATATGTCAATATATCTGAAGTTAAGAACAGAAATTTCAAAGTATTTGAAATTGGGCAGATTCTAATCAGAAGGGGCACTGGGGATACCTTATAATATTGTTTTTTAAAGGAAGTGCTTTAGCCCATTTGCATCAGAATCATCAGGAGACATTTGCTAGATGCAGATTCCTGGGCCCCTCTTCTGACCTCCTAAATAAACCTCTGGAGTGGGACCTGCCTTGAAGTCTGCATGGCCGGAGGGTGGGGTGTTAATCCTTGCCTGAGGATATTTCCCCATTGGTTTTTAGGGGGAATGGAAGAGAGAGGGAAAGACAGAGAAACATTGATGTGAGAGAAACACATTGATTGGTTGCCTCCTGAATAAGCTCCGACCAGGGCCTTGGCCCAGCGAGGAGCCTGCAAACAAGGTGCCTGCCGTTAACTGGAATTGGACCCGGGACCCTTTGATCCACAGGCTGCTGCTCTATCTAAACCGGCTAGGGCAGAATCTGCATTTTAATCATGCATTTCGTTGCTTGGAACAGCCCTAATTTATACAAGCTATTCTGGGGGTAATTATTAGTAGGATCTTTTTACTCTCAAAGGATGGAATGCATTGATATACATGAAGTACCCTCAATTGGACTGTCAATTATATTTCTCCTCCTTGGAGTTGATACTACAGAACCAACAGGACAAGGTGCCTGAGGTGGTGAGCCAAGACTTTTTCCGTCTTCTGGCACAGTGGGAAGGGCTCCAGGGTCAGCTCAGCCACTTACAAGCTCTACTGTGGGCGAGTATCCTCAACTCCTGTGGCCCATGTCCTGGCCTACATTGTTGGGTTGCTGATGCTTCCCTCACAGAGTGGCTGGAGGGATAGGACATGTCCAGCATCTGGCAAAGAGGCTCCACCTAGAGCCACCGAAACAGATCAGAGCTGGCCTCCCCATCTCCACTCCAGATTCCTTGAGCTGAACTCTGGAGGCCCTGTCACTAGGGCCCCATTTGCGAAGGCGGCACCAGACAGGCTGCGGGAATGAGCTTCACAGCTTTTGTCAAAGTAGCACAATAAAGCCCCCAAGTGTCTGCTCTTTGCAAACCGGGATGGCAGATCAATTGTGGCATAAACAAAATAGCAGGCTTGGTGCAAACCCGGGGACAGATTACGCCTCTGCAGGGTGTGATTGGGGAAGGAGGGGTTCTGGGGATGGCTGGGTTTGTCTTTTCTCTGCTTAAAGCTTCAAGGCCCCTCTTCAGAGCCAGCCTAGCTCCCACAGATTGTCAGGGCTCGGAGGACCACTCCTCCACTCTGGGAAGCAGCAGCACAGGCAGGGACCCCACTGCCCTCAGCAGGGAGCCTGACCTCAGGGCCTCAGTGTCCCCAGAGCTCAGACCTCAGCGATTGGGCCAGTAAGAGGGACATTTATTTGCATTGGGTGCCCTCTGTGTTGTCAGAGAACCTTGTGACCTGCCTGTCCACTTCTGGGCAGACAGTGCCACACTCACAGCCAATCAAACATTTGACATCAGTTTAGGCCTGCCATCACAGCCATAGGAGACCCAGGACAAGTTCTGGCCCAGCCTCTCTGTGGGGCAGCAGGGAAAAGCTGTGTCCTGGCTCAGGGATGAGCTGCTAGCAGCAGAAGGGTGAGCATCTGTACAAAACCTCTAAGAAGGCAACCTAGAGACTCTGTGAGGGTAGGGAGTTCCTCTGTTTGGTTTTCCACCATATCCCTGAGCCTAGTGTGGGGCCTGCCAAACTATGTCACCAGTACATGTCTGCTGAGGAATGAGTGAACGGTGGCGGTTGATCTGCCAGCTGCATATCTGGTGGTGCTGCCTTGTGGAGGCTCTACCTCAGGAGAAGAGGAGAACGGGCTGGAGAAACAGGTCGCACTCTGGCTCCATCATTCAGGAGCATCCAGAAGGAAGATGCTCATGCAATACTGGTTGATGTGATAACCGAGCTGGCTACTTAAGTGACCAATGGGCGGGAAGTGGATATGGAGTGGATATGCTGGAAAAAGGGAGGATTAGGCAGGATGACATGAAATTGCATCACATTACCCAGAACTGTGGATAATTTAAAACGAATGAATTTTTTATTTGTGGAATTTTCCATTTAATATTTCAGACCACGGTTGACCATGGGTAACTAAAACCATTGAAAGCAAACCTGCAGATAAGAAGCAAATCAGAGGTGATTTTTTTTTTAATGAACTTAAGAACTTGAATTTAGCTTTAAAGAGGAGCAAAATTCCTCTATCAAATTCCTGGTTACATTGCTAATTTGGTTTTTCATTCTCTTGTGGCCAAATTCTAAATCTAGGGATATAATCCATCTTCCTTGACGGGAGGGTCGTGATCATAAGATTTTTCTCCTAACTTGAGTCATAAGGCATAAGTTCAAGATCACAGTCAGGCAAGTGGGCATTTCCTCCAGGGAATCCAGAGGACAATTAACACAGAGACCCTTTTAAGGAAATAGTAAGCCCAGGGAGACAAAACTATACACACACACTTCTGGGGCTGGCCCCACCCTACACATGTAGCCCTCCTGACATTGGATATGAATTAACCCCTGACCTTTGCTGTAGAGGTGTTGAAAGGTGCTATAGTGCTACTCAGACAGATGATTCATTTTCAGCTCAGACTCCAAGCAGCAGCAACTCTTCCTACAAAGAGATTAAACTCCCTCCTGTAACCAGAGTCAGGCATCCGCGAGTCCCACAAAGAGACTACAGCCAGCAGCAGGCTGAGAGCTCAGGTTGGGGGCAGAGCCTTCTGCAGAAATCATTTGATAAAGAATTTCCTTTCAAGACTGTGCTTTGAGTAAGTGGGTAAGTTAAGACTTAATTATAAGAATTCAAAACAAATAAGCAGCTGCCCAGGCTCAGAACAGACCTGCCAGGACAAAAGCGACCCCAGACACACCAAGCAGAGGTCCGCATTGGACTAAAACCTTTCCCTGGGCAAATGTGAGCAAGGATGATGTGGTCCTTGGGTGAGAAGAAGCTGACATGGCAGCTGTGTTTACTCTCTGAGGATTGTGGCCTCCTTCTCAAACAATCCTTTTGTCAGTTTCATAAGCCCCTTTTCAGAGACCATGACATATAGCTCCCTTGACTGAACACACTCTACCTGGTTCCCGGAAATCCCATATAAAATGAAGCCTTTATGGAATTCTATCCTAACAAGGCCCAGGTGTGCCACTGTTACATTAAAAAAAAACCGATGGGAGGGGTGGAAGAGCAGGTGACCCTTGCTTTGCGGCAGGCATCTCAGTGGTTTGCACTGTGCAGTGGTTTCTGTTGTGTCCTGATGGGTCCTTCCTAGTGACCGTCTTGCCTCGCCCATTTTGTTTATGGATCCCCAACAGGAGGGGCCATGTCTCCTCCAACCGTTTAGGGGCTGCCAAGATCAGAAACAATGTCTAGTGCCACTAAGGGAGAGAAATGTCTAAATATTGATTCCCCTCCACTTAAGTGATGATACCACTCCAGACAGGAGCCTTGTCATCACCTGCACACACTCAGCGCCCACCCCGCAGGGGCCTCCTGCCCAGCCAGGACCTCCCTGACCCTTCCTTGCCCTGTCTCCACAGGTTTCGGCATGACCACCCCGGCCACTGTAGGGGGGAAGGCCTTCCTCATCGCCTACGGGCTGTTCGGCTGCGCCGGGACCATCCTGTTCTTCAACCTCTTCCTGGAGCGCATCATCTCACTGTTGGCCTTCATCATGCGCGCCTGCCGGGAGCACCAGCTGCGCCGCAGCGGCTTGCTGCCCGCCACCTTCGGCCGCGGCTCTGCCCTCTCCGAGGCCGACTGCTTGGCGGGCTGGAAGCCCTCGGTGTACCACGTGCTGCTGATCCTGGGCCTGTTCGCGGTGCTGCTGTCGTGCTGCGCCTCGGCCATGTACACCAGCGTGGAGGGCTGGGACTACGTGGACTCGCTCTACTTCTGCTTCGTCACCTTCAGCACCATCGGCTTCGGGGACCTGGTGAGCAGCCAGCACGCCGCCTACCGGAACCAGGGGCTGTACCGCCTCGGGAACTTCCTCTTCATCCTGCTCGGCGTGTGCTGCATCTACTCGCTCTTCAATGTCATCTCCATCCTCATCAAGCAGGTGCTCAACTGGATGCTGCGCAAGCTGAGCTGCCGCTGCTGCGCGCGCTGCTGCCCGGCGCCGGGCGCGCCCCTGGCCCGGCGCAACGCCATCACCCCGGGCTCCAGGCTGCGCCGCCGCCTGACTGCGCTCGGCGTCGACCCCTCGACCTGCGACAGCGACGCCGAGGGCCGCCGCCTGTCGGGCGAGCTCATCTCCATGCGCGACCTCACCGCCTCCAACAAGGTGTCGCTGGCGCTGCTGCAGAAGCAGCTGTCGGAGACGGCCAACGGCTACCCGCGCAGCGTGTGCGGCAACACGCGCCAGAACGGCTTCTCGGGCGGCGTGGGCGCGCTGGGCATCATGAACAACCGCCTGGCCGAGACCAGCGCCTCCAGGTAGACCGGCCGCCCGCCCGCCTGCCCGCCTGCCGCCTGCCGCCTCAGCGCCTGCGCCAGGGATCCCCAGGCCGGCGGACACATCCAGGCGTGGCTTGCTTTTCTTCTCTCAGACGCTGGCACTTTCTTAATCTTTATCCAATAAAATGAAACCAAAAAAAATTTTTTTTTTAAAAAGAAATACTCTTTGGACAGGCCTGATGTTATCAGGGGCAGGTTTTGGGGGAACCTGTTTTCTTTGTGGGTCCCCTCTTGGAGAACCGTGGCCCCCAGCAGATTCTTCTCCAGGGAGAGGAAAAGTGGCACCCAGACCCTCACGTGATGCATACTGCAGCCAGGAGAGTGCCAGTCCCGGGTTGAGCAGACTGGCATCAAACCCGGTCCCCATGGGCATAAGCAAGCCGGCAACCCCAAAACATATGGTGCAACTTTACATGGCTCTGAGTTACCTCCGCAGCATTTAGAATCCTGGCCCAGCCTAGCAGCTTCCTTCTGGTCGTCAGAAGTGATGTAGTCACAGTTTTGATAGATGGGGGTGGGGCGGGCCATCTGTTACCTCCTGATGTATATAGATAGCACAGCCGCTACACACAAGTGGTGTAGTATTACGCAACGAGACGAAACAAGCACCAACTCCGAGACTGGCGTTTCCGAGATTTGGAAATGGCAATGGTAAGGGGCTCAGCTGGCCTTTCTCAGCCTGTATGTCGCTAAGCACAGTACCCAGGGCAGCTACTTGTCATGGAGGAAACCAGGGTGGCCTGCCGGAGGGGAGCTCTGGGCTGCAGGAGCCCGGCTCTGTGTCACCTGCCTGATCTCAGAGGCTCCAGGCATATCTCTGAGCCCCCCAACCCTCCTTTCTCTCACCAGCACCACCCACCAGATCGCTGTTAACCAGGAATGTGCATCTTCTCAGACAAGGTTCCGCTTTATTAGTGTGGGCTCTTTTTCCTCCTTATCTCTTGATCAGTTCAACATTTTTCCCATTTAGAGAGAGCCTGGGGGGTGCAGAGCACAGCCCCAGCCCACCCTGCTTCTCTGAACAGGGCTCTGCCAGCCATATCCTGGGGGCACCAGGAACCCAAAGCAGCCATTTTACGCATGTCAGAGAATTGGGCTTCAGAGCCCATCATGTTTTGGGTGCACATCCCATTCTAAACCCAAGTGGGCCCCACAGATAATCAAGTGACTGTATCCTCCACAGAGTAGTCCTGGAGGCGGAGGGAGCCGGGAGGAGGGACTAGGGAACAGGTAGATGGAAACAATTTTAGGATTCCGTTTTTGCTCTGGATGATGCTCAAACTAAGGAACAGGTTCTCCCAGATGCTTCCTCTGCCACATGGGGGTCACTGACCTAGGGAAGGGCCAGATCCCCCTCCTTTACTGAAAGGAAGGGGGGTCTCGGACTATGAAGGAACAAAACTTTCAGCTCTTTTTTCTCATCTGGAAAGATGATGATCCCAAGGACAATTGCCAGAGTTTAGTCAGACATGGTATGACCCAGCAATATACATATACAGCTTCTGACAGGAAGTCTTAGAAAGCACCAGATGCCTCACACCACCGTCTGCCCGAGAGGCACTGAAAGCTGTGAAACCTCCCTCCCTGCCAGTGAGGAAAGCATATGTGTCTGGAACACATACACACACACACACATGCACATACACTATTAAGAGTCACACTTGAATGTCAGCCTCCCCTTTTCCCTTCTAGTTCATGGCAGAAGGAAAAAAAAAAAGGGACTCTCCAGCTACTTTGGGTAATTTCTAATTTGGAGTGAAATAGGTTTTTAAACACAAGCCCTAACCTGGGGACGAAGCCAAGGAGGCAGAGTGGCCAGGAGAGAGGTCAGTGTTGCTAAATCCTGAAGGGTAGGCTTCTGAGGAGCCATGCTTCCAGGATCCACTGTGACTGTCAGGCAAGCCCCTGAGCATCCCCACCCCACCCTGCCCCACGCCACACCCGCCCGGAGTCGGAGTGATGCTGTGCTCACACTGAAGGGACTGCACACTCAGGCACACATTCCCTAGGGCAGGGCCCTCTCACAGGGCCTAGAAATAAAGTGTCAGATTCATCCCTTACAAGTAGGAAAGATTAAAAAGCATCCAATTAGACGTGTCACCTAGGCAACGAGAAGTAACTTGGGGATCTGAGCCATCCAAAGGGGGAATAGAGATCCCATGATAGAGGCATGTAGATCGTGAGGTCTTAATAGCTGGCAAATAGCAGCCATTCTAGAGGGAGTGAGCCCCAGGGACAGCGCGGGAGGCCTATGACCCAGCTGGCAAGGCTCTTGGAGGCAGACAGGCCAAAGAGGTGTCCAGGGGATCCCAGTGACCATACACATGACTGTTCCCACAGAAGGGAACAGGACCTGCCTCCAGAAAAGAACAATTCGAAAGCCAACGTTGGCAGTCTTCTCCGTCATTAGTGCTTCCTGAAGCCTGCCCTAAGCTGCACATACCTCTGCCTTCGCTGTTTGCACTTCTTTTCCTACACTTTGCCTTTGAAGGGCAGCCACTGTGGGCAGCTTGGGCAAGCTTCGGAAGGAACTGTAGGTTTGAGGGGGCTGGGAATAACCCTTCCCACTAAGCCACCTCCAGAAGAACGCCAGTCCACCAGTGTACAGTGGCAGCTCAGGATCCAGTGTCACGTGTTTTTTGCCCATGTTCTCCTGGCCCCTCCCCCATCTCAGGACATCATTGTCAGTCACCTCAGGCCAAAAGGCTCCCCAGATGCTAGGAAATGATTCCTGGGAAAAGCCGGGCTCCCAAATTCAGGGGGATTAATGGAGCCTCAACCACACCTAACGGGATTGTTCGATACCCTGTTTAAGGGGGGACACTGAGAACCAGAGTCCTTGACAAGCAGGAGTGGGGCCTCCCCATCATTCCAGGAACAGTGACAGTGACAGGGACCCCCTTCTTTGGTGCAGGTTCTTCAGAACCTTAGGTTAAGAGAGCATTCCATTTTCTTAGATGTTGTGGCCTCTCCCACCGTGTGGGTCTCCAGTTGGATCCACAGCTGTCTGCTCACTGCAGTCTACAGCTCCCCCAGGCCCCACGAGTCACTTCCTAACCTTAGGCCTACACTCACTCCCTCTAACGCTGGAATGCTGGGGTTGAGGGGGAAAGATGGCATGAGCTGTTAAGGAGCCCTTGCCACTCTCTGTGGCCACTCCGAGGGTCTTGGCGAATAGCAGATCTTCTGACCCCAGACGGCTCACCCATGGGGCCCTTGCTTGCTAATAAGGCCAGAAGATTAGGCTCCTATGTCTCTGACTGAAGCCAGAGCCTCCTGGCCTGGTAAAGGAGGCAAAAGTCTTGGGCAGTGGACAATGCCTGACAGTCCTGAGCATTCGCCAGGAGCCTCAGACATCACAGTAACACACACACACACACACACACACACACACACACACACACACACACACACACACCAGCCTTACAAAGAGCGGCTAGCTCCATTCTCCAAGGAAAAGTCCCAGTCTGTGTGACTTTAAGAGGAAAGATTTCCCATTTGTAACTCCCCAGAGATCTACTAGAGCCTGGAAAATTCTTTTTCTGCCTGGGGGAGTTCCACGCACACGTTGCATGAATTTCATTTCAGACAGAAGCCAGTGACCAAGTCCAAGTCAAGCCCAGCAAAGAGCGGCTGAATTTACCCAGGCTCCTGCATCCCTCGGTCAGGCCTCCTGGCAGGGGCCCTCTTCCTGTGTGCTTTGGGGTAAGGGGGGACTGAGTTCTCATGGCCAAAGGAGCTACCGAGGTTCTGGGGAACCGAGGCTGGGGGCAGCCCACAGAGAGCTGTGGGCCAGGTGGTTTCATCGTACTGTAACTTATTACGTTCGTAACCAACAAAAAGCACAATTCCACGGGCACACTGTCTGGAAAGCACCTCCGGGCAGATTGCTTAGTGCACTGCTGAGTCCGGAGGAGGCTGCTGGGGCCTCTGTTGCAGTGGTTATGTAACCTGCTCGCTCCATTCCCCTGTGGTGGGGAGGGCTGGAGAGCTGCTGAACCCAGCGTGGACTGTGGACTCGTGACTCGGGCCTGGACTCTTGCCCCTGGAGCAGCTCACAGCCCCTTCAGGCTCGCACAGCGTCTCGGCCCCGCCCAGCCGGTCTCAGTTTGCGTTGAGAAGCTATGAGATTTCTGCACTAACCCGACCCAAGCCCTCTTCCCCTTTCTTCTAGCCTTTTTCGCTCCCCCTCCTCCTTAGGGAAGCTCCCCCTGGCTTTACAAATTATTTTCTATGCTTCATGTTCTCTCAGGAGGGGTGGGTAGAGCATGCGGGGCAGGCCTGCAGGGTTTCTTAAACAATACATTTATTTTTCTGAGCAGCACTCCAAGAGAGGACTTGAAGGGTGTCTGAATTAACGATGAATAAAATGTAGCCTGCCACCCCTTGAGCTGTTTGCTTTCTGTCTTGTCAGAGCCACCTGCCTCCCACCTCCTCTCAGGGCCCCCAGGGGACTTCTGTCTGGAGAATTGGGCTTGGGTGGCAGCTCCCAGAGGATTGGTGGGGGCAACAATGAACCTTGCAGGCAGCTTAGGCAGATGGGCCACCACCAGTATCTGATAGCCAGGGCCAGAGAGAAGGCAGGGGTTCCCAGAAAACAAGCTGGGGTGGTTAGAGGATGTGGCCCTGGTTTCCAGCTCTGGCTGTGCACTGGTCTTTCCAAAGGCAGCTTTAAAGATACTGATGCCCAGGTGCCCCCCTCCCCCAACCCGAGATTCCGATTTCAATGGCATGAGGAGGAGCCACAGGCAGGCACTGGAATTTGGAGGAAGCTGCCAAGATGATTTTAATGGTCAGCCAGGGTCTTGAACACAAAGCACTCACCCCGGGGTGTGGAAGGGGCTCTCCTGTAGAAGCTCGGACATTTGATATCTAGTCCTGAGCCTGGCAGACACTCTGCTTGCTGAAATCTGAAGTGTCCCTCACCTCCCAGGAGTCTTATGAAAAGTAAATGAAAGGCTGGGAAGTCTGAAAACCATAAACTGCTCCACAAATGCAGTGTCACCATTATTAGAGGAATTTCATAACAATAAGGGACCAGGCAGCTCCTGTCACCTCTGCAGAAGAGCCTTTCTGCAGGTCCAGCTGGGAAGAAGGCTGCCCACAATGCCTTTGCAAACCTGTCCTTATCGGCACCACCTTAATCACCATCTGAGCAGTGCCAAATAGTGCACACTCTTCAAGGCTCCCTCTGCCCTCCACAGCCCCCTCCCAGGCCACCATCCTTTTCCTTCAGGTTGCCGTAGAGATGAGAAGTAATTGGCAGGTCACGCACGTCCTGACCCTACCCACCTTGATCTGCAAAACCACTCTCTAGCCTCCTGCAACTCAAAATGTTTCATTCAACTGCAGTAACATCTATGCTGGTCTTTTTGTCTTTTTAATGCTGGTCAAAGGTACTGAATTAACTTCATGACCTTCCTATGAACCAACCCCAGCAGTCTGTAAAACATGGGCATACAGTTCTTCTGGAGAGAAGCCTTCCCATTTCCCTGCTTCCAGCTAAGATCCTCTTCCAGCCAGCTGGGGCAGGCAGCAGAGGGGTGTGGGCTCAGGCTACCCATCAGCCCTCCTCTCCCATTGGGACTCCTGCCCCAGCTGTGGAATCAACTCAGGCAGGTGTTTGGCTGCAGGAAGTGGTGCTTACCTGCCTTTCAAGTCCTAAGGCCTGTGATTTGTGATTCCTATGGCAGTGTAGACCCCCAGCCAGCATCCCTGGACGGATCACCAACCCACTTCCTTCCATGGTCAGTTAGCTTTCTGTGAAAATGTCTTTTCCTAATGAGAAGATAAGAAAAAAGAACTTCTGTTTACCCGTCAGGCCCTTGGACAAGAGATTTACATATTCGTCTCACTATCCCTTATCAATCCTAGGAATTTGGTACTTCTCTCCCATTTTGTCCTCAGTCAGAGAGATTATTTGTCTAACTGGGGGCCAGGTACCCCGTGCTAGAGGCTGGAGAGACAGGGTGAGAAAGACAGCACAGTTCACTGTCCCTGAACTGCAGGCGCATGAGAGGCCAACAGGGACCGAGTGTGGCAGGAGGTCACAGGGCCGTCGGGGCTGCCCATGCACCCAGGAACGGGCAGGCCAGTCAGGGTGGTCAGCAAAGGCTCTCAGAGGTAGGCTGTCCAAGCTGAGGCCGAGAGGGAGCCCCAGTGAGCCTGCTGGTGGGGCAGGAAGTGTCAGGCAGAAGGAGTGGATGTGAGACAGATGGGAACAGTGTGCAGAACCATAGGCCTGGAGTCCGCACAGTGCTCCCTGGACTATAAGAATTGGCGTCTGGGCAAAGACATTACACTCCTGGCCCTTCCTACTCCGTTCTGAGGGAAATGACACAGGAGGGTTGGTGTAATCTCTAAAGGCTGAACCATAGGCAACCGGTGCTCCACAATGAGAGGTCGCTTCTGCTCACTTCTGGGACTTTGAGCAGATCTCTTCCCCTCCCCAAGACTCCTCCCCATGTCAGCAAAACAGGAGGGCAGAGGGGCAAGCTGGCGTTTTGACTCTCACTCTGAGGCTCAGGAGGGAGGGGAAGAGAAATGATAGTGTTCCATGGGGTTCCTATGAAGAACCACCTTTAGCAAATGTCTGCCAAGCACCTGCCCCAACATGCACACTTTGTGCCAGTTCTTTCTCCATGCACTGAGCGGAGCAGGACTGCCATCTGGATGCAGGATGGAAGGACACGTGTCCCGCTGAGGACTGGCCAGCTTCCTGCGGAAAGCTGCGGCCAGGCCTTGTGAGCTGCAGATCTCTCCTGTCATTGGTCTCCGCTTCCTCTAAAGCAAATGAAGTCCAGTCCCTACAGCTATGCTATTCAATGCAGCGGCCACTGACCACACACGGTGATGCTTCATTTTAAGTGAATTTAAATTAAATGTAAAATTTAGCTCTTCAATTGGACCTACCACATTTCAAGTGCTCAGGCAATTAACACCAGAGTCTATAGACCTCTTTAACCTACACCCCAGCCTCTCTGCTCCTCCACCTGAAATTGCTCTGGGTCAGGTTCGTAAAGTCCATCTTTCCATACCCAGGTCGCAGTACTTGTCTGCCATGCGGGGTGTCTGCCTGAAGGAAGACAAGGGAGGCCACTGTGCGAAGTGAAGCAGGGGCAGGCCTAGCTGCCCCCCTGAGGCCAGCTGTAGTCACTGAGGCTTGGCATCTGCAGCTCTTCCTCCACATCTGGGAGCCTCCTCAGCTTTCTTCCTACCAGTGTGAGCCAGTAATTTCCACCTTTGCCTAAGGGGTGAATCAGGTTACCTTGAAACTGCAAAAATTTGGGCCCACACTGTTTCTTTACCCCACCCCCACTCCCCAAAAAACTCCTTCCTTGCTCCTTGAGGTCTGAAATGCCTTTTACAGCAATAAGCTTGCTCATGGGAAAGTCCAGTCTTGGAGTGTAGACATCCCCGGGAGAGAGTACAGTGACATAGACGCACTGACGTGTAAATGACTGGCTGAGCCTCTCCGGAGACCAGTCTCTGATGGAGCAGGAGGGAAGAGCCTCGGCTCCTGGCAGAGGGAGAAGGGAATCACACTTCTCAGGTCAAGGCCACAGAAAAGGCCATTTGAGGGCATCGTGGATCGATCTTGCTGGCTTCTGGCTTCAGGGAACTGAAGCTGAATGTAAGCTCTCTCCTTAAAAAACAAATTTCTAGTCATCCCCTGATACATTTCTAACAAATGCTTAATATTTGTTGACTTAATATTTATGTGACAAGGTCTCTGCCCCACCCTCACCCCCAGCTTCTAATATTATTAACCAAATACCCAACATTCACACAAGTCTCTCAGTCTGTCTGCCTCTTTCATGTTCCGATTTCCTTGCTTCTCTTTGGAGCATCCAGAGCAAGAGGGCGGGAGCGAGATTCCTACTGGCCGAGAGCCTGAGGGAGAGCATCTCTATTTCAGAACCTTGGAGCATTTGCCCTTCTCAGCTCCCCTATCTTCACCCCACCCTCCCTATTAAGGGGTTTTCATTTCCATTGTTTAAAAAGATAAAATAATAAAAAGGAATAAATTATTATTTTGGCAATTTCATTCATCCTAAATAAGTCAACAAGAAGGTTGCAAAAGCACTAGAGGCAAAATCAAGTTTTGGGGCCCAGAGACGTCTTAGGGTGCAGCCTTGTCTGGATGTGGCAGTCCCCCTCAACCTCTTTCCCTGAAGGCATTAACCCCCCCCCCACTTCTTGCCCCCGCCCCGCAGCCTCATGTGAGCAAACAACACCCTCCCTTCCCACCCCCCCCACTCCAAGCCATCTGGCCACAGGAGGAGCAAGCCAAGCATCACTGGCCTTTCATTCCCTGCTTGGGCTCACCCACCAGGTACGCTTCTTAGAGCCACACAGGAAAGCAGCCGGCGGACGAGGCCAGATTCCAGCCTGGGTCAGCCACTCTCTCCTGAAAGGGAGATGCTGGCACAGGCCATCCTCAGCCCTGGTTTAGTCCGACCCTCCTGTGTCACAGAGGAGGAGCCTGGGCAGAGAAGAGAAGCGACTCACCCAGCCTCCCGGTTGAATGTGGGAAAAGCCGCACTAGAAGCAGATCAGCTGGCGCCCCTGGCACAGAGCCTCTGCTTCCCACCACACCAGTTAAAGCCAGGAGAACATGGCCCTGACCCCTACCCCCAAAGGGTGCTATCCTCTAGGGTTTGTGGGTTACCTCTCTCCTGACATTTCAACTCCATTGCTCACTTCAAGGCCTTCAAGGTCTAACTCAGGTAACCTTAGCCCACCTGGCTCCTAAATCCTCTGCCCACTGGCTCTATACAGTGCCATACCCCAAGGTATCTCTCCCCACAGAATTCCAAGGTCCAGTGCAAGTAAGTGCCTTCAGTCTTTGCAACCTCACAGGGAGTTTCCTCTTCTCTGCCTTTGTCAATACCTGCTGGATGGGAGGGGCGATATCTTTCCTCCATCTTGGAGATGTGTATCAGACACCCCGCACCCAGTAGAAGGCCACAAGGACCCCTGAGGGTCCCTGTACACACACGTATGCCAGTTCTGCCTGGGCTTGCCAGAGTCTCCAGGTGAGCAAATGAGCCCCCACAGGGTTATACAGTCCTGGCTAATGTGGCTCAGTTGGTTGGACCATCATCCTATGCACTGAAAGGTCACAGCTCAACTCCCAGCCAGGGCACATACCTAGGTTGTGAGTTGGACCCCCAGTTGGGGGCCATACAGGAAGCAACTGATCTCCCTATCGATGCCTGTCTCTCTCTCTCCCCCCTCTTCTTTCTTCTCTCTCTAAAATAAAAATCAAATCCCCCCCCCTCCAAAAATAAACCCACTGGGTTATAATAATTCACGCCCAAAAGATGACACATGTGAAATAATAATGTCTACTATTAAAGGCCATATGAAGAAAAATGAGGAGGATTACTATGATTTTACTGACAGAAACATTTCTCTCCATAATGTGACTGGAGGTGTAAACAACCAGGGAGAAAGGAGATATTGTGGTTTCTGCTTACATGGCCAAGCAAACAAATGACTGATAACAGAGCCCTGCAGAGGGCTGTTCATGACAAAACTACAGGCAGAAATAGTAGGCCTCGCTGGTACCTCAAGAGGAGGGGAAAGGGGAATAGTGGGAGGGGTGGGATGAGCACAAAGGTAAGCAGCTTTGTGGTTTGTCAAAGGCTCACAGGCCCAGCCTCAAAGGGGACAGACCCGTCATGGCAGCTTGTTCCACCAACACTGGGCCTGCTGATGGAGCACCAGCCCACCATGGCCTAGACCGGATTCTATGCGGACAGGCTCACGGCCAGGATGAGGAGAGACTTTGGAACCAGAAAGCTCTGGCAGGGCAGACCACAGTCACGCTGGGCAGTCACACCAAGGATGCAGTCCGGGCTCCCACGCCCTCTGTCCGTTGGCTCCCGGCCCTGTCTCAGTGACATCAGCTTGAAGTCAGGCCTGGCAAATAGTGCTCCTGGGTAGCCCCAGGTCCGGCAGTGAGGCCTCCTCTCCCTCCTCCTCTGAGGCCTGCCCTCCGCTTTCACACTCTGGAATAAGCATGTGGAAGGGTAGGGTCTGCTGCCTGTGGGGAGGGCAGGGCTGAGGGGCATGGAAGGGGAGAAGGGCTAAGACAGGCAGGGCTGGCTAGCCCTGGCCTGGGCTCCACCTGTCCCCGCACACAGCATTCTGGGGCAGGTCTGTTGAGAATGTGGCCACACCTGTTCTCAGATTTCTCTCACATCAAGGAGGGGAACAGGCTTCTGAGACTGACACCTGAGTGACCAGATCTTGGGGAGGCTGGCTCTTCCCTCAGCCCCTACTGCAGACACTTCATCATATCTGAGCCTGGATGGTGGGTTTTTCTATTCAGCCTGACCTAGATGAGGGTCCCATTAAGCAAATTTCTTAAGCTCTCTAAGCATCAGTTTCAACACTTTGAAATGGGAAAATGGACCTACCTTACTCCATCAGTGTGAGAATTAACTGAGACGATGGTTATAAAATGTCCGGCACAGGCAATCAAATGAATATCAATTCCCCTTCTTCCCTCCCCTTATCAATCCACAAGTTCTACTTTTCCTGTGTCAATCTACTATCAGGAGCCATCCATCCACCCACCCAACCATCCATTCAACCATCCATCTATCCAATCATCCATCCATCCATCCATCCATCCATCCCTGCATTTATATTACATCATCCATCCCTGCATTTATATTACATCATTCATTGAATAACTTCCCTGAAAAAGCTTCTGCAACTTGTCCAGAGACATAGATCATGGAAACATACAATCTTAGAAGGAAAAATTAAATGTTAGGACCAGGATATAAATAATTTGGCAGAAAGTAAAAAGTATCATAAAGGAGGCACAGAGAACGTTTTGGGAGATTAAGCGCTCCCAGGCCACTCTTCAAACTCCAATAGAAGAAAATTACCAGCATTACATTGTATTTGATAAAACACTTCTCCTTCTTTAATGGAGACCACAGGACATTTACCCCCATTTTACACAAGGATAAAGCCTCAGATTCTAATTATCCAACCTGGGCCATAGCTTTGTCTCCCCTTTTATTTTACTGTGTTCAGCAATTAGTTGCTCCACTGAGGACTGTGTTCAGAGCCCAGATTCTTTCCAAGATTTTAATTGGACCGTCCATGAGGGATTTCGAAGCCAACAAAATGAGCTAAAAGAGGAGATGATGGCTACATTAAAGACAGCTGCCTCAGGCCAGAGATTCCCCACACAACAGGGCGCGGGTGAGTCAGTAAAGGAAGTTTTGCAGCATCAGCAGCCCTTAGAGACCTTTCCCCACCACCTGAGTCCTGCTCACACTTAAGTCAACCCTAGTAAGATTTAGGGGGAAAATATCTCCCTATGAAAAGTGCCTCATACACAGCATGGAGTTGCATTTCTCAGCAGATGAAAGAGAAATGTTGTTGCCACAGAGAAGCAAATACCTGCCAACATGATGAATGGAACACTGCATCGTCTCTGCAGGCCACTAGTCACCCCTGCAGGAGAGATCTGACTGCAAGATTCCTGCAGGACGCTGTCAAGAAAATGCCGCAGATGCTGCTGGTCAAGTTGCTTGTTTGTGGATTTAGAGACAGAAGACACAGCTCTGCCACTCACCAGCCATGTGTTCCTGTGTTCAGTCAGGCCCTTCCCCTCTCTGAGTCTAATCCGCAGCTAAGTGGAGAAGTTGCCCACCTTACCACGTCAGCATGCTCTCTGGGAGCACAGGAGGCGCAGGACTGGTGGGAAGCCAGTCCCTCTACCACTCAGTAGCTCAGTGACCCCAAGCAAGCGACTTCCCTTTTCTGAGCCTTCATTTCTGTGTCTGAATAGATTATAGGTTTGTGTGGGGATTAAACGAGATTATGTGCAGAAGTAATGGCACAAACCAATTTGCTCCTTGGTTCTTGCTCCCTTCCCCTTTGCTGTCCACACGCAGTAGTTTCCCTGGGTCCAGGGTCTCAATAATTCTGGGTCCTAGAATGATTTCCCAAAATACTTTCTCGTTTCACTGCACATTCATGCTCCAGTTCAGCCTTTATATGACTTGAGTCATTTTCTCAGTGCTGGCTTTTGTGAGTTCAGCACAAAGAGATACTCGTATTCCTCAGGCCATTGCTGGCTCATACAGGGCTCAGTGGGAGTCAGAACCAGGTGTCCTCTGAGCGCACAAAGCCTGGGGCAGGGCATATGGTGGAGGGAAGGCTGGAGTGTAGCCACTCAGCCACTAGCTGGCTGCCCTCATGCAGGGGCAAATATACCACATCCCTGCTCCTGTTCCTTGTACTTTGCCTCTTTCTCCTCCCCATCCCCCATCACCACCACCACCATGATAGCAGCAGCTGACAATTGCTAGGAACCAGACACTACTCAGCTTCTCCCACACAGCATCTGTTATAACCTCTCAAATCTCCTAGAAAGAAGTGTGTGGAGCTCAGCTGGCGTGGCGCAGTGGTTGAGTGTTGATCTATGAACCAGGAGATCACGGCTCAATTCCCAGTCGGGGCAGGTGCCCAGGTTGTAGGCTCGGTCCCCATTGTGGAGCATGCAGAAGGCAGCTGATCAATGATTCTCTCTCATCATTGATGTTTCTACCTCTCTCTCCCTCTCCCTTCTCTGAAATCAATAAAAAATATCCTATCTACTAAAAGAGTAATATGCAAAATTGACCATACCTCCAATAAGGCCACACCCACCAGCCATGCCCACCAGCCGATCAGGAGCTGGGGCTAAGGCTGGGGTTGGGGGGTAGAGCCGAGTCGGCTGGTGGTGAGCACGCGGCCCCCAGGGCCAGGTGATCGCCAGCGGCTGGGGCTAAGGCTGAGGCCGAGGTGAGCAGGCAATGGCTGGGTGCCCAAGGCCTAAAGCCTCTGATCAACCAGAGGCTTTAGGCCTTGGGCAGGCCGGGGGGTGAGTGGTCGGTCAGTAGGACATCCCCTGAGGGCTGCCAGTATGTGAGGGGGCAGGTTGGGCTGAGGGATCATCCACCCCCAGTGCACAAATTTTGCGCACCGGGCCCCTAGTATACATATAAAAGAGGAAACGTGTGGTTATGTGCTGTTTTCCTCAGTCCAGCACCCCTTCTTCACTTCTTCAGATCACAATTCTCCCCATCTCCCCTGGGGAACCTTTTCACCCATGTTTGGCATGGTTCTGGCAGGGCTGCCCTTTCAAGGTGATTGGAATCCTCCTGGGACTTTAAACATGGACCCTGAAGACAGAGGCCCTTTCCCTCTGGGCGGAGAGTTAGTGGCCATGATCCCCTCACATAAAGAAAAGGAAGGACAAGGCAGACATTCACAGAGGCCAAGAGGAGAGAGGGAAGGCAAGGCTATGTTGCCACTGCCTGAGATCAGCAGCACCTACTCCAGACAGTTCTGTGTAAGTTAATATGGGTTGGCTTTCTCTCACCTGAAAGCAAAATAATTAGTAAATAGACAAGTAAATTAAATAGATTTGTTACTATCCTCACTTTACAGATGTGGAAAATGAAGGTAGGTACAGAGCAGAGCAGAGACCATGCATGACTGTATTTCATTCTAGGTGAGTGTCCCGTGTGGCCACATGCTGGATGCTGTACAGAGAGAACAGTGTAGAAAAGGTTATTTTCTCTTAAAAGTAACAATCTAGAAGTCCAGTCACATGTTACCGACACGATCCCACTTGATTAAATGCATGTATGCATGTATGCATGTATGTGATGTCATATTTACAGTTTGCACGATACTGCAAAACCACTCACATCAGTGGATGCACATGGCGCATCTGGAATCTGAGTAATTCACAGAAGCATGAGTCTCAGAACCTCTTTTGAGGCCCATTAGGAGTTGGTGGTCATGGCTTTTCATTCTGGCTCACTTAGTGCGTGAGTTATCCAGGGACCCTTTGGTCACAAGCAACAAAAAAAGGAATTGGTTGGCTTAATGACTCAGAAACCCCAAGGACTCCAATTACTGTGGCCAGCTCACTTTTGCATCGTTCCGCCACCCACCCCTAATAGCCCTCTCCTCTGTGGGCCCACTCAATTTGTTCTCCACTACTGATGGGTTCTCTGGGATGGGATGGGGGAAGGTGAAGGGAGGTGAGAGGCATGCCCACAGAGAGCTCCAGGCAAGCAACATCCCAAGTTCACAATCTTGGAGGGAGGCGAGCCAGCTTGGTTCACTGGCCCACCTCTATGGGCAGGACAACAGGCCAAGTGATTGGCAGCCCTTTTAGATCTGCATACAGGGGCTTCACCAGGAAATGTTGGGAGAGGATGGTGAACAGACAAAATATCAGCTATCACCTCACTGTCAACACCCATTAGAATTTGGGGACGGCTTAGTGGAGGTCATCCAGTACAGAGGGATATGGCACACAGGCACTTCCCATCTTCATTCTTGGCAATTCCACCTCAGACCACCTGTGTGACCTTGGTTTCCTCATATCTGGTCAAGTATTTGAGTTTGATGGTGTTGTCTGAAGACTCTCCCAGCTCTGATCATCCAAGGACTGTCATAGCTACAAGAAACGGAGCCCTCTTGGGCTTGAGCCCCAGCCAGTGCCAGAACTGGTGCTAAAGTAACGAAAGTGGGGGCTGCCCAAAGGCAGGCAGGGAAGAACTAAGGCCACGACAGAAAGCCAAGCAGAGTGAAGATCAGGAAGTCACTGGGCCTGGGCTTAATTGCAAGATTAAATTGCGTGTAAATGAGAAAGAACTGACATCAGATCATTCAAAGTGGTCAGGATGTTTCAGAAATTCGGTCCTTAGGCTGCCTGGGAAGACTATGGGGCCAGGACGGCAGATTTGGAAGTCCCAGAAAAGGAGCCTGAGAGGGTAAAATCTACATGTGGGATGAAAGCAACTCCGCTTCCAGCCAAGGCAGTTGGGCCATTCCTAACACGGCTGTAAGGCTGCTAGCACACAAGAGGACCTCTTAAAGCCAGAAGAGGCTGAGTCAGCAGGGCTCCCAGGGGATGGGGCCCTCTTTTGAGCTGTCACCTGGGACCTCTGGTGACCATAGAATCTGAGCAGGAGTCACTGTGGGACTAGCTCTGACACTGTGAGGCCTCCACCAGCTCACCAAGTGTCCCTAGCCATGTAGACGGAATTACTCACTAACTCCCGAGACACACGAAGGAAGGGCTGCCTTTGAAATTCCTAAGACCGGTTGAGGACAAACAGGAGTCTGTCTCAGATAAGGAGGAACCAAGAGACAGACATGGATTGATTCCAAGCGGTCTGAGAGATAATGTCATTAAGAGAGCCACAAATATCTACTGAGAAGTCAGAAGAAAGCAGAAATGGCCTCAAAAAACCCTGTGAGGTAAGCCTGAGATTGTCGGTAGGATTCTGGGAAGGGAGGAATTTGGCCAATGACATATAAGTCCTGAACTTGCCATTCTTCCCCCAGAGTTTGCTCTGCAGTGAGGTGTCCTTGAAGCACAACTTCTTCCCCAAAGGGACTACAGTATTCACAGCACTGCCCTTTAGAACTATGGCACCATTTCTAGAAAAAAGAAACTGCTCTTTCTTCTAGTTCCTTTATTTTCTAGCCTGTCAGTTCTCAGACCAAGGGAAAACCTGGTAGGAGGATGGATGAGAGGAGGGGATCATCTTAATAAGCATAATGGTCCTTCTGAACGAAATAATTTCTGAATACATAAAAATGTATTACCAATTTTTAAATTGAATCTATTGGGGTGACATTAGTTAATTATATAGGTTTCAGGTGTACAATTCTACAATCCATCATCTATCTGTATATTGTAGTATGTTCACCACCCAAAGTCAATTGTCCTTCCATCACCCTTTATCCCCCTGTACTCTCTTCCACTTCCCTCACCCCTTTCCCTCTGATAATTACCATACTGCTGTCTGTGTCTGAGTTGTTTTCTTAATCCCTTCCTTTCTCACACAGCCTCCAACACCCCTCCGCCCTGACAGAGGGAAATTTACGTATGTTGGGGGGTATCAGAGTCCCTGCTCAGTGTCAATAACCCAGGTCCACAGCGATTGCACTGTGCACAAGTGTTTCCTGAGAAGGGAGTTCATGTCTGCTGTGCTCAGAACTGTGGGCTAGCCAGACAAGGTCCTGAGTTTTTAGATTAGTTGGATTCCATTGAAACAGTGACTGCAGAGTGGAGTCAAGTCCAAAGAAGTTAATTATGAGGAAAAGAGAAGAACAGAAGCCAGATGATGCCTTGAGGGGAAATATACCAGGTGGGGCTGCAAAGACGGCAGTTAGAAGAGGAAACACCATCATCCAAAGCATTTATAAGCACCAAATTAAAAATCCCTTGCCACTGTCCAGCGTCATCCTATGAACCAGAAGGTCATGGTTCTATTCCCGGTCAGGGCATGTGCCCGATCTCCAGTGTGGGGCTTGCAAGAGGCAGCCAATCAATGATCCTCTATCATTGATGTTTCTATTTTTCTCTCCCTCTCCTTTCCTCTCTGAAATCAATTAAAATATATATATATATATATATATTTCCCAAGCTCTCTTGTTGTGGATACATAACTCAATTCTGGTCAAGATGCAAGTGGAAGCCTTCATGTTTTCTTAAAGGTAGGAAATTGCATCCTTGCACTTTCCTCCCAACTGGCCAGGGAAGTAAATCATTTTAATCACATTTTTAAGAATGCTTGAAGATATTTTGTGATATTAAATACTTTAATTTAGATTTTTCTCTATCAATTTAGATAGTCTTCAAGAAAAGGACATGTTATGCAGTAATGCAAACATGCAAAGATCACTATTTCCATATGCTTTTAGATGATTTTCTTTCTGTTAATTTTCAATTTAAATTTTACTTTTATCAAAGTAGTAAACATAATTTTTTAAAAATCTAATGGTAGTAACGTGAGATTTATAATGAAAAACAGCAGCTCTTTTTCATGCTGCACCAGTGGCAGCCACTTTCAGCTGAGAATACTCTAGCATTTATTCCCACACGTTAAAATTACATGCGTATACTGTTATTTCATAACTTCTAATTTTAGATATTATCAGAGTGGCAGATTTATTCTTACACCCTTCCCCATCCCAATATGCATAGTTGTTAACTATTTTTCTTAAATCTGTTGGTGTTTAAATTATTATAACTAAATGAATAAATTCACAGTTTACTATCATGACATTTACTTTTAAAAATAACATCTTGATATTCCAGGAGTTAATAATTCCACCCACTCCCCCTTTTCCCCCAATTGCTGTTTCTTTGTAGCTTTTAATAACTCAACCCCAAATTCCTCTTAACACAAACACAGCAAGCCCATTTGTTCCATTTATGACTGGCATCCTCTGCAGGGCAATCGTTGGTCGGCCCTGCACACCCGCCACAGCATCGTTGCTGTTGGCCTAGGCCTCTCTCTTTGGGGAGATCGATTGCAGGGCCCCCAGATGGATTGCCCCATAGAAGGAGGACCTGCCCACCCACTGCAGCATCACCATCTGGGTGTCCTGGGCCTCCCTCTTTGGGGCGATTGTGGGGCAAATGGTGGGCTCCCTGACCAATCACATTGCACCCATCTTGGCTGGCCTGATGCCAGTGAGTGTCACAGAATGGTTGTCCTGAAAGTGGTCTGGACAGTGGTTCGGTCGATTTGCATATTATGCTTTTATTATTATAGACGAGGGGCCCGGTGCATGAAATTCATGCACTGGAGGTGGGTGGTCCCTCAACCCAACCTGCCCCCTCTCACATACTGGGAGTCTCAGGGGATGTCCAACTGATGGCTCACCCCCAGCCTGCCTCTGGTGAGGCTTTAGGCCTGGGGCACCCAGCCATCGCCCTGCTCAGCTCAGCCCGGGCTGCCTGCAACCACCCGGCCCCAGGGGCTGGGCGCTTGCTGCCACTTCTGCTCACAGCAGAATTCCTGTCCTCCAACTGGTTGCTGCCTAGATTTGTTTCAAGTTACTAGTTTTCAATCTTGAAGGTTACTTATGTCATATCCAATCCTGAAAGATATAGCCTGCACTATCTCCTTATCCCTACGATGGATTCACCCCAAACCTAGACTTAAGCTCCTGGAGTTGAGGTGTAGAAGTGCTGCTCTGATCCAACCAACTTGCCTCGCCCATCTCAGAGATCCTCCCCCATTCTATAGGCTTGGAATTAATTGGATCTTTTTTTTCTCTATGTCTGAGTCTAGTGAAGAGGCTACCAAAAGGGTTTTAGGGAGAAGTATTATCAGTAGATACATCCAAGGCCTCAACCTACTTGGACCAGTTAATAAAATAAATAAATAAAGCAGCAAAGTGTTCTGTTTTTGATTAGAGCATTGAGAGATTATTAACATGGCACTAAAAAAGAGAGGGATGAGGGCAGGGACCATTCAGATGCTGGCATAGAATAATTGCAATGGATTCTTGTGCTCTTTTTTTTTTTTTTAGCATATATGGAAAAACCATGCTATATAATAAAAGGGAAACATGCAAATTTGACTGTACCTTCACTCCTGATTGGCTATGCTACCAGCCAAACAAGAGCAGCGGCAGGGCCAAGTGGCACAAGCCCTGGGCCCCCAGGGGTGGAGATGAAATGGTGGTGGCGGAGAGCATACAGCCCCTGGGCGCTGTGTGGGGAAGTGGCGGCAGTAGCAGCGGTGGTAGTGGCAGCAGGGAATGCCCGGCCCCCGGGCGCTGTGAGATAAGTGGCAGTAAGCGCCCAGCCCCTGGGGCCGGGTGGTTGCAGGCAGCCCGGGCTGAGCTGAGCAGGGCGATGGCTGGGTGCCCCAGGCCTAAAGCCTCACCAGAGGCAGGCTGGGGGTGAGCCATCAGTTGGACATCCCCTGAGACTCCCAGTATGTGAGAGGGGGCAGGTTGGGTTGAGGGACCACCCACCTCCAGTGCATGAATTTCATGCACCGGGCCCCTCGTCTATAATAATAAAAGCATAATATGCAAATCAACCGAACCACTGTCCAGACCACTTTCAGGACAACCATTCTGTGACACTCACTGGCATCAGGCCAGCCAAGATGGGTGTAATGTGATTGGTCAGGGACCCCACCATTTGCCCCACAATCACCCCAAAGAGGGAGGCCCAGGACACCCAGATGGTGATGCTGCAGTGGGTGGGCAGGTCCTCCTTCTATGGGGCAATCCATCTGGGGGCCCTGCAATCGATCTCCCCAAAGAGAGAGGCCTAGGCCAACAGCAACGATGCTGTGGCGGGTGTGCAGGGCCGACCAACGATTGCCCTGCAGAGGGAGGCCCAGGCCAGCCAAGCGATCGCACCCCATGCCTGTCACCCACAGAGGGAAGCAACTGGTAGAGGGACAGGGGTGGGGGGAGAGGGGGCAGCACCACACAGATGGCAAACAGTGGCAGCAATGGGGGCAGGACCAGCTATCATCAGCCGGGGAAAGGAAAGCCCTGACATAGGCCCTGATCTCCAGCCAGGCCTAGGAACCCTACCCGAGGGGTCCTGGATTGTGAGAGGGCACAGGCTGGGTTGAGGGACAACCCCCCATGCACAAATTTGTGCACCAGGCCTCTAGTCCTATATAATAAAAGAGTAATATGCAAATTGACCCTAATGGAGAAGCAACTGGTTGCTCCACTAGGGAGCAGACACTCAATGCAGGAAGTGGTCAGTGTGCTCCCACAGGGGGAGCTTTGCTCAGCCACAAGCTGGGCTGATGGCTGCGAGTGCAGTGGTGGTGGCAAGAGCCTCTTCTTCCTCTGTGGCAGCGCTAAGGATGTCCAACTGTGGCTTAGGCTGAGCGGGCCTAAGCTATTAATCAGACGTCCTCCAAGGGCTCCTAAGCTACCAGAGGGATGTCCCCTGGGGATCGGGTCTAAGCTGGCAGGTGGACATCCTCTGAGGGCTCCAGGACTGCAAGAGGGAGCAGGCCAGACTGAGGATCCGCCCTGCCCCCTGCCAAGTGCACGAATTTTCATACACCAGGCCTGTAGTTTCATAAAATCATGAAACATTAAATACCACCCCAGAGAACACAAAGTGATAGCCCTTGAACAAAATCAGAATTGCAAACAATTTTCTTGACCAGCAGTGTTTTTAGATTTTTGAATGCTTTCAGATTAGGGCATTCACCTTAACCCCACTATTCTCTGTACTCCACACCTGCCTTGCCCTGGTGTGGCAATTTAGAACTCAATCCAACTCCCTTACATTACACAAGAGGGGTGAAAATCCAAAAAGGGATAATTTTAAGACACCTGCTAAGTGGCAAAGCAAGGATGAACACAATTCAAGCAGCCTTCCTGATACACCACATTGCTGCCCACTTTAATTCATTATGTCCAGGCCTGCGCAGAATCACCAAGTACATATTGAGTGATGGAGAAGACCCCCATGGTTATTCCCCAAAGGCTGGCTAAAATATTCCTGGCTCAGGACAGAACAAAAACATAACCTCAAAGTCAAGTGACCAAAAGATTGGAGTCCACCAGCTTTAGCATCTTCCTCCAAACACTGTTGACATTTAATTCTAACTCCTCATTTTCCAGGCTTCTGGCTGACCTCTCTTTTCATTTAAACATAATCCTTTGTCCAAACAAAATGTGATGCAATCACTTGATTCGATGTCAGCACTTGGTGACTGGTGGACTTGTGAAACAATGCAGCTTAATTGCTGTTTCCCAGGTGGGCAGCAGGGATCCAGGTGAATGCCTTGGGGCCCAGAGACAAGCCTTCCACAGGAGTGCCAGCTTCCATGCAGAATCAGAAATACAAACATCTGCACCACACTCCCTTTATTTCCTTAACTCCCGTTGCATTGCCCACACCCCTCTTTTAGACTTATTTAGAAAGACTAAATTTATCACATGTGTGCATCTCAGATTCCTAACTATATTTTAAGCCTCTAAAAGAAAAAAAAGAAATACAGCTCCCAGAGACAAGTTGCTGCGAATCAAATTCCAGCTCTGCCACTTACTGGCTGTGTGATCTGGGCAACTTACTAAATCTGAACCAAGGGTTCTCATCTGTGGAGCACAGATAACAGAAGTAGGTACCTATCTTTTAGTATTAAGAGGAGGAGCCTTTCAGAAGCCCCGCACACTGCCTGGACCTTTTCAGATGCTCACAAAGTATTTAATGTTGCCAGATTGTTCATGTACATTGTAATATTAAGGGTTCAATGTGGAAAGTCATTTTCATGATTGATTTGGCTGAGCTGGGCAATGTTTAGCAATAAAACCTCATTATGTGAAGAAGAATGTTTAGCAATAAAACCTCGTCATGTGAAGAAAAATGAATAAAAGACATCTTGCTGGCTGGATGATGTACATTAAAATTTCAGATCAGTTGTTGAACTAAAATAGTTGTATTAAGTTAGATTGAACTGTACTTAATTTGGTTTTAAGCTATCTCCATTCAAAATTAATGATAATATCAAACTGACCATTATAACTGGTGTCAACAGAATTCTAGGAAATAAACACAATAGTAATCTATATAATAAAAGCCTAATATGCTAAGTGTTTGGTCGTCCTGTTGGTTCAACCAATCAAAGCATAATCTATATAGACAGTTCTTGGGTTACGTTGGACTCAGCGTATGTCATTTTGGGTTGTGTCACCATCTCCCATTCATTTATATAAAAAAAAAATTCTGCATTTCAATGTATGTACATGTGTGCTTTGTTTTTTATTAATTACTTACAAGTAAAGGTCAGGAATTATTATCTTTCTTTTAAATATTTTTACTGTTTCACTTCATTGCTGCTGTGTATGTGGTCCATGTGAGTGACGTAGGTGCTTATGTAGGTGGGTTCCGACTTACGGCGAAAATCGCATTACATCGTGCCATAGGAACAGGTCTCCAATGTAATCTGAGGATCTACTGTGTATATAAAAGCCTAATATGCTAGGTGGCCCACCGTTCATTTGACTGTTTGACCAGTCACTAAGATGCACACTGACCATCAGGGGACAGACAGTCCAACCAGTAGGTTAGCTTGCTGCTGGGGTCCGGCTGATCGGGACTGAACAAAACAGGCCAGACACACCCTAGAGCCTTCCCATGGTTCCTCCCTAGCTGGCCAACCTCCTTTGTCCCTCTCTGGTCCTGACTGTGCACTGGTGGGGGTTCCTCAGCTCTTTTGCAATCCGGGACCCCTCAGGGGAGCTGGAGAGCCAGTTTTGGCCCAATGCTGCAGGCCAGGCTGAGGGACCCTACCAGTGCACAAATTCATGCACCAGCCCTCTAGTAGTGTGATAATATAGGTTAATTGCTATAGTTGTAATTATTGGTTGATTCTGAACACCGATAAATTCATTGTCATTGTTCTTTTGTTAGAATAAGAAATTGTCCAGACAGAATTTTCCCTCCTTCTAAATTTAACTATTTCAGGGAGTTTGTAATTTCTCTTCACTCTTGGAGGTGAACCAAAGACAGTGGCAATGTAGTCTTCTATTCACTAAGGCTAAAAATAAGAGCAGGATGGTCCAGTGAAGGCCGCCAACATCCCAGACTGTTATGCCACTGCCGAATTTCCCAGATTGCTGGGTGAAAGATGTGTGTGGGCACTTCAGTTTGGACAAACCACATGCCAAAGCAAAAATATGCAAACTTACACTGAATTTGGACCATGTTCTGAATGTGGTCTGACACCATCGACGCTCTGCTTCCAGGGGGTGGTGGGGAGCTGCTATACAAAGGCCAGGCAAGGACTTCCCATCCCCCCCTCAGAGAACCAGAGACATTGCCACAGCAATGAGACATTTTCTAACTCAGCACTGCACCAGAATGCTCAGACATTGGAAAAATGGCAAAACAGGCACGTTCGTTCTAAAGCAGCACAACCAGAGAAAGCAGCAGCTGTATGTATCAAGAATAGGAGGACAGGCAGAAAACTATTAAGTTGGGCTCTACTTCCAGTTTTAGTCTAAAAATATGTGCATCATTCTGGGCATTTTCATCACCTTCCCTGGCCACTCTATCTCCTTAATCCAAACACATTAGAAAGGCAGTAAAAGATCTTTGTATTTGAAATTTCCCTTTGTTTGTTTTCCCTATAAGCTCATTAACATTTCTTAGTTTATTTCAGACCAAGGGCTGGTTTTTCTTCTGACTGAACTGTACACCGTTTTATTCTGTGCATCCATTTTAATCAACAGAAAAACTAACAAGCTTAAAGAGCCACTCAGTACTGAATCAGCAGCTCATACCATATGCTGTGGGTAAAAACATACTTCCCCAAAATGCTAAATGCAGAAAGACCAAGGATAGAAGATGCATTTAATACTCAAGAAGTCTAACAGGATGTGCTTAGTGTGTGGAACATTGAGAGTTTAAGGAGAAAATGTTATTTTTTAAAATATATCCTAAAACATCTTTCTTCTGTTCTGTTACAAAGAATATTTTAAGGGAAAAAAATTAAATTACCAAAATAATTGCATCTTGGATGGATTCTTAGTGCTTTTAAAAATACCAAAAAAGCCCTAGCTGGTTTGGCTCAGTAGAGAGTGTTGGCCTGCCAACTGAAGGGTCCTGGGTTCAATTCCTGTCAAGGGCACATGCCTGGGCTGTGAGCTTGATCCCCAGAAGGGGGCATACAGAAGGCAACCAATCAATGATCCTCTCTCATCAAGATGCAGTTTTTTTTCCCTCTCCCTTCCTCTCTGAAATCAACAAAATTTAAAAAAAAGTATTTTCTCAGAAATGTGGTTGTGTGACCAACAGATTTCATAATAAAGTATGGTTGAGTTAGAAATTTTGGATATTAATATATTCAATTTTATTTTGGTATTTTTCAAGTTCAAGTTTGAGTGAAGAAAAAGAAACCACATTATAATTAAAAATTTTAAATCCCCAAATCTTTTGACAGATCAGGTAGTAGTTTATCTTTTGCTTTACTTGTATCCAACACTCCAAAAGGAAGACTTTAATTGACGATCCAGTTGATTCATTAGCATGTCCATGTAATAAGCACAGCTTACATCTGAAACAGGTCTATTATGTGTTTTTCATTCTCAAGAACATCTTAGAACTAAACACAAAGTCTCTTTGAGTGAAATGAATGTCACCTGATATATCAGAACCCGATAGACATTTCTCAGAATCAACACCCCCTCCCTCCCTCCCTCCAATTCTGTAGCCCTCACAACTAAATCCATGGACTGACTGACCGACCACCATTTTATACATACTTTTGTGCAACAGTCAAAAAACACTCCTTCACGGCTAACCAGAGGATGAATGTTGAAATTGTTTTTTTTTTAAGTTATGTCTTTCACTTATAAGCGACTAAATGACTTTGTAAACCAATAAAAATGTCCATATTTAAATTCTTCCTCTGTAAGTTTATCTTCTCCCCAAGCTTTTGGTAACCATAAAAGAAAAACTATTGTAACTCATTCTAATTATGATTTTAAAAAGGATATGGTACAGCATGACTCAGTGATTGAGTATTGACCTATGAACCAGGAAGTCATGGTTCAATTCCTAGTCAGAGCACATGCCCAGGGTTGTGGGCCCAATCCCATGTGGAGTGTGCAGGAGGTAGTCGATTAATGATTCCCTCTCATCATTGATGTTTCTCTCTTCCCCTCTGAAATCAATAAAAAATATTTTTTATTTTTTAAAAAAGGGGGACGTGGTAAACTAAGATGAGCATTTTAAAGGGCTCATTGGTCTTAAATTTTCATGTTGTCATACCTAATTTTAAGTTCTTAAAACATATTTATATACTTTTACAACTATAAAACAAGCATCTACAAAATCACCTACCCCTCAGGTCAAAACAGAATGCTCTAATGCTCTAGAATCTCCCTCCCCGTCATTTAGACAACCCACTCATATGAATGGGACAAACTGTATTATTCCTTATCTGTCATTTGCCTAGTTTTTAAGATAACATCCATGTTGTTTTATGCAGCTATCATTCATTTTTTCATAGCTGAGCTGTTCCCATTCTTGTATACACATCATAGCACAATGCGTACAAGCACCTCGATAGAGTTTGCACCTAGAATTGCTGAGTCATATGCATACTCTCAATTTTATTAGAGACCCAGTGCACGAAAATTCACGCACTGGTGGGAGAGGGATCCCTCAGCTCAGCCTGCACCCTCTCAGTCCCAGAGTCCTCAGGGGATATCCTACTCATGGGAGGCAATCAGATAGGGGATCAGGGGATGGTGCCACCCCCATCACCCTGCTGCCGCCGCCCGGCCTTCCTCTGTGGGAAGCGACTGGATGGGCCGATCAAGGGACTGTGCCTGCACCCCTCATGGCTACTCCGCTACTGCTGGTGACCGTCCACCCTCCCTCTGCCCGCTGGCATGCGCCTTGGCTGTCCTGGCACCGCCTGCTCACTGGCCCAGCCCCCTGCCAACTAACTGGTCGTTTCAATTCGGTTGATTTACATATTATGCTTTTATTATATAGAATTATTCCCATCAGCAGAGATGTCCCACAACCTCACCAACAGTTGGCAAACACACTTAAAATGATTGTCAATCTGGGCAGAGTCCTGAGGGGGAGCCAAGCGTGGTTTTCATTTTTCTGACTGGTGATTAAGTCTAAATATATGAACCATTTAGATTTCCTCTTGGGTAAAGTGCCTGAACTTTTTGAAAAACAAGCTTTGAGATATAACTCACAGAATATACACTGTACACATTTAAAGAGTAAGGTTCATGCTGAAAGCGGTTTGGCTCAGTGGATTGAGCGTCGGCCTGTGGACTGAAAGGTCCCGGGTTCGATTCCAGTGATGGGCATGTACCTTGGCTGCGGGCACATCCTCAGTAGGGGGTGTGCAAGAGGCAGGTGATCGAAGTTTCTCTCTCATCGATGTTTCTGACTTTCTATCTCTCTCTGTAAAAAATCAATAAAAAATATATATAAAAAATAAAAAAATCAGTAAAAAATATTTTTAAAAATGAGTAAGATTCAATGATTTTAGTATATGTACAGATATGTGCAAAAATCAGCAATTTTAGAACGTTTTCATCTCAAAAAGAAACCCCATACCCTTCAGCTATCACCTACCTAGCCAGCCATCCCCTGCCGGACAGCCCTATGCACCTGCTCATTTACTTTGTTTCTGCACTTCCCCTATTTGGACTTTCACATGGATGGAATCATATAAACTCTTGTGACTGGCTTCTTCACTAATGCTTCCAAGGTTCATCTAGGTTATAGCATGTATTAGTACTTTGTGCCTATTATAACAGAATATTCCATGAATATGCAAAATATCCCACATTTTGCATATCCATTCATCTGTTGGTAGACATTTGGTTATTTTCAATGTATATTTTGCTATTATAATACTGCTGTAAACATTTGTATACAAGTTTTTGTGTGATGTTTTTCTTGATATACACCTAGGAATGGAAGTGATGGATCATAATAATGTTTGAGGAAATGCCAGACTGTTTTCCAAAGCAACTGCAACAGTTTAAATTTCCACAAGCAGTGTGAGCTCCTTCTTCACATCCTCAATACCTGTCCTCTGCCTTTTGACTTTAGGTACCTAATGAGCACGAAGTGACGGCTCACTGTAGTTTTGACTTGCATTTCCCTGATGACAATCTGCTTTTCATGTGCTCATTAGCCACTAGTCTGTTTTTTTAAAAAAATATATTTTATTGATTTTTCATAGAGAGCGAAAGTCAGAAACATCGATGAGAAACATCGGTCAGCTGCCTCTTGCACACCCCCTGCTGGGGATGTGCCCGCAGCCACGATACATGCCCCTGACCGGAATCGAACCCAGGACCCTTCAGTCCGCAGGCCGACGGTCTATCCACTGAGCCAAACCGGCTTCAGCACTTGTCTGTGTTTTGGAAAAGGATCTATTCAGATCCTTTGCCTTTTAACTGGTCTCTTTGTTACTGAGTTGTATTGACTCTTTAAAATTTTGTAAAGACTCTTAAGTGTCCATTTTCTTAGTGATTTTATAGAAATACTTTATATAGTTTGGATATAAATCCTTTTATATTTTATGTAGTACTAATACGCTCTCCCATTATGGATCTTATCCTTTTCACTTCGTGATGTCTTTTAATGAAAAAGTTCTCAATTTCAATATAGCCAAGTATATCAAATTTTATGGATTGTGTTTGAGACTTAAATCTTTCACAAGAGTTGATTTTTAGATATGATACAATTTTATTTTATTCTTACATAAATAAGCCATCACCCTTCACAATTTATTACAAGACTGCTCTTTCCCCTATATTCAGCAAGGCCAGTCACTAACTTTTAACCTCTCCTTCCCTTTCCTGTAGAACAAGATAAGTAGATAGACTAAATCAGGGTTCCCAATATGAAAGGTTTTGTTAAAATCCAGCTTTTTAAGTCTCTCCACAGACTGGGGGTGGAGGAATGGCAGACAGGGCAGGGGATCACACCAGGACTCTGGATTTATAGTAAGCTCCCTGGCTGATGTGTATTCATCCAACCTGGCTCCTGCCAACAGACGGACACTCCGGGGAAATCACTGGAAAGGATTTCCTTGGTTTCTTCTGCTTTAAGATCCTTCATTTAAAAAAATACATATTTTTTTGTTGATTTTTCACAGAGAGGAAGGGAGATGGATAGAAAGTCGGAAACATCAATGAGAGAAACATCCATCAGCTGCCTCTTGTACACTGTGCCTGCAGCTAAGATACATGCCCTTGACTGGAATCGAACCTGGGACCTTTCAGTCCGCAGTCCGACGCTCTATCCACTGAGCCAAACCAGTTTCGGCGATCCTTCACTTTTATAAAGTCTCTGTGCTATTTATTTCTTCCACATCATTTGGGCATAAAATATGCATAGAAGTCCTATTACAAAGAAATACAATACACATAAAATTTCACAAACTACATAATTTTATTTATAAAATTCCACATATTGTATACTATTGCCCATGTCCCTTTAAGTATTCCTCAGTTACTTTTCAAAATAAAGATTTCTGAAAATGTACTCAGGTAAAGTATTACTAAGTATTTTATTAAGTTGGTATGCCATGGGCATCAATTGCCATCACTATGGAAAAAGGATTAATATAAAACAATACAAAAGTATTACAGACAATAGCTCATCAAGATTATCTTCATTCCATTAGTGGGATTTTCTCACGTAGTAACCTTTATTCTCGAAATGATTTCATTTACAAACCCATTATTCTTTGCTATCACCTCAGCTTTCAGCTGTTTCAATTTCATTGTGATGTTTTCTTCGGACATTTCCATAAAAGACATTTGCTTCACCTTGGATAAAAACTCTTGAATAATTTTTTCACCTTGCTGAAAAACATGGGAACGTTCCATTAGTCTTCAAAGTGTCTTTTCTAAAAGTCACATTCAATATAATAAATTGCTTCATTAGACTTCTATATAAACATGACACTTAACATTTAAAAACATTCTTTACATTTTAAGTGTGCACTGTCTAGAATATAATTGACCCTTGAATAAAATGGAAGTTAGGAGTGCTGGGCAGTTGCAAATCTGTGTATGACTTTTGACTCCCCCAAAACTTAACCGCAACCCTAGCTGGTTTGACTTAGTGGATAGAGCATCAGCCTGCAGACTGAAGGGTCCTGGGTTCAATTCTGATCAAGGACATATGCCTTGGTTGCAGCCTCAATACCCAGTAGGGGGCATGAGAAACACAATGTTTCTCATCAATGTTTCTAACTTTCTATCCCTTTCCCTTCCTCTCTGTAAAATCAATAAAATATATAATAAAACAAAAACAAACAAAACTTAACTACAGATAGCCTGCTAGTTGACTGGAAGCCTTACTGACAACAAAAACAGTCAATGAACACATACTGCTATTTTGTATGTTATGTGTATTATATACTGTAGCCCTAAAATAAGTTCGCTAAAGAAAATGTTATTGCCGAGACCGGTTTGGCTCAGTGGATAGAGCGTCGGACTGCGGACTGAAGGGTCCCAGGTTCGATTCCAGTCAAGGGCATGTACCTTGGCTGCGGGCACATCCCCAGTAGGGGGCGTGCAAGAGGCAGCTGATCGATGTCTCTCTCTCATTGATGTTTCTGACTTTCTATCCCTCTCCCTTCCGCTCTGTAAAAAATCAATAAAATATATTAAAAAAAAAAAAAAGAAAATGTTATTAAGTCATGAGAAAATATATTTAAAGTAGTTATTGAAAAAAATCTACATAAAAGCGTACCCTGCACAAATTCAAACCCTGTTGTTCAACGGTGAATTGTATAGCAAAACAATTGCTGATCATACTTCTTTATAGCAAGACATTGCAAAGGACATTTCTTTTTAAACTTATTTTACTGCTCAGTTATTACCATTCTAAAAAATGCTTATTACTTGCCATGTGACCTGTGGGCAAATTCTTTACCAACATTCCTCATCCATAAAATGAGGAAAATTCTACCAACCTCACAGGGCTGTTGTAAGAGTTAAAGAATTAATATGTTAAGGTGCAGAGCCCGGCAAAGGGTAAGCCCTATATAAGTGTTTACTATCATATACAAAGCAGGTCTGCTTTTCACATAGGAAGCCAGTTGGTAATAAGCAGCTTAAATGTGAAAGAAAGGTAGATATCAAAATGGTAAGGGGAAAAAATACTTCTCTCTTAACAAACAAGTGTACTTTGTCTCCCTTTAGCTTAAATATTGTTCACAACACACTGTAATGATTATCAAAGAACATGACTTCTATTCCAGTTGGAAGCCGGGATTACCACAGGAGCCTACCTAATCCCAGATCACTCAGAGCTGTGGTGCTGATACCAATACCATTCATAATTTTCCATACTTAAAGCTACCAGTATTAACAAGTCATAACACATTTCTCCTGATTACAGGTATAACAGATGAAATCATACCTTTTAAGCTCAAAAACCATATAAACCAGCAATTATAGTACCAATCAGCTATCCTTCAAGTAAGAACAACAAAAAATTCGCTGGATAAAAGCTTAAAACATGACAAAAGTGGTGACAATGTATACCACAGTACATGTTGCCAGAACCCAGCAGTAGTGAATGAAGATCCTTTTATTT
This sequence comes from Antrozous pallidus, assembly GCA_027563665.1. NCBI lineage: Eukaryota > Metazoa > Chordata > Mammalia > Chiroptera > Vespertilionidae > Antrozous > Antrozous pallidus. The sequence continues at coordinate 46,769,967 of CM050523.1, forward strand.
CCATTGTTACAGAGAACTAGAACTACTATTCTTTTAATTTTTAAAAAGTTCATTGGGCACAACCTTGTTCTTTTCATCCTAAATAATAAAATAATATGCAAATTGACCATCACTCCAGCATACAAGATGGCTGCCCTCATGTGGACACAATATAGCTGCCACAAGATGGCCAGCAGGGGAGGGCAATGGGAGGTTCCAGGCCTGCAAGGGAGGGCAGTTGTGGGCAATCAGGCCAGCAGAGGAGGGCAGTTGAAAGGGACCAGGCCTGCAAGGGAGGGTAGTTGGGGGCAACCAAGCCCTATAGGGGAGGGCAGTTAGGGGTGACCAGGCTGGCAGGAGAGCAGTTTGGCATCAATCAGGCTGGCAGGAGAGTGTTTGGGGGGTGATCAGGCTGGCAGGCGAGCAGCTGGGAGCCAGCAGTCCTGGATTATGAGAGGAATCCTAGATTGGAGAGGGTGCAGGCTAGGATGAGGGACACACCCCCCCATGAATGAATTTCATGCACTGGGCCTCTAGTGTGTGTGTGTGTGCGCGCGCGCACACACACACACACATACACGAGAGGCCTGGTGCACAAAATTTGTACATGGAGGGGGAGGGTAGAGAGGGGGACCTCAGCCCAGTCTGCACCTCTCCAATCCAGGACATCTCTTTCACAATCCTGGACTGCTGGCTCCTAATTGCTCACCTGCCTGCCTGCCTAGTCACCCCTAACTGCCCCTGCCTCCCTACCCCACTGGTCTGATTGCCCCTCACTGCCTCTGCATACCGGCCTGGTCACTCCTAACTCCCCTCACTGCCAGCCAGGATGCCCACAACTGCCACTCCCACCAGCCTGGTCACCTCTTATTGCCCCCCCCCCCCGCCACCCCTCACTACCCCCCATGCAAGCCTAATCGCTCCCAACTGTCCCTGCCGGCCTGGTTGCCCCTAACTGTCCCCCTCCCCCCGCCCACTGGCCTGGTCAACCCCAACTGCCCCTCCTGCTGGCCTCACAGACCCCGCCGGCCTGGTCGACCCACACAGCCTGTTTGTTCAGTTGTGTGGTAGTCCCTCACTAACCCCCCTGCTGGCCTGCTCACAGGCAGCCACTTGTGAGGGAGTGACAGTAAATTTGCATATTACCTCTTTATCATATAGGATGTTAATACTCCACCCAAGGCTATTTCCCCCATTTATTTATTTATTTATTTAAAGAGTGATAAGAAGGGAGGAGGGGAAAGAGAGGGAGGGAGGGAGGGGGGAGATGTGAGAGAGAAACATTGTTTGGTTGCCTCTTGCACATGCCCCAACCAGGGCCAGGGATTAAACCTGCAACCCAGGTACGTGCCCTTGACCATGCATCACACCTAAGACCCTTCAGTGCACATGCTGACACTCTAACCACTGAGCCAGGACTAGGCTTGTAAATTTCTGTATGAGCCTCTCAATTTCACCCATCACTCAGAGAAAGCATTTCTCCCATGAGAACGAACATACTGCCCACAAAGAACTTTCACAATAAACATTTGTTAAATGCCACTTTATTCTCTATGATTAAGACATATTCACTGTTCTTATTTCTCCAACTATATTGTAAACAACTGGAGGACCTTATTTCGTCACCTTAACTAAGCACTGAGTAACTATACAACTTATCTGGATTTGATATTCATTTATGAAGCATTCAAAGATCTGTTTGGACAACTATTAACTCCTTTGAATTATTTATTTTAAACCTGGACTAATAGTCCTATCCTCCTACTTTTTAAATCTGGTACCTAAATGCTATCTTTTGAGCATGCAGATTTTTTATAGTGCACAAATCAAAATGATACAGAGAATTCCTTGCAATGAGAAGAAATGTAAGTGAACACAAATAATGAATGATCAGTAAATGTACATTCTAATCATATAGGGAAAAAGTAACTTATCTTGGTGACCTGATCTATGTAACAAAACAGAGTCAATCTCACAAACCTCTCTTTCCAGATAGCACCTCTTTGCTGCAGGTTCCATTTCATCATTTCCTTGTGACGCTCCGATATTCTGAAACTCCTCCAGTTCCAAGGCCTTCTGTTTAGCACACTCTATTACATGCTTAGGAAAATTAGCAAGCTCTGCAACGTGAATTCCAAAACTTTGATCACAGACACCTACAAGACAGTGGGAAGAGGAGTGTGGGGAGAGGGACAGAGTAGGAAGAGACAGCAATTTATGTAAATGGAACTTATCCTTCTTACTCTGTCATTAGAAAACTCAATTTTGTATTATTTCAAACACATTAGCCAAATGTTTCATAGTAACAAAGATAAAGGCATTTTAATTAAGCCTCCAGTGAAAAGTGATTATGACTTGGCAGAGTGCTATATTTTATCCTTGACAAATGTAGCAGAAAAATAAAAATAGCAGAGAAAAGCCTTGACAGATAATCCTCAAAGGCCTAAACAAATATCTGAATTCTGAAGAAAAATTAATCAAGTCTCTCTGAGGGTTTCTCATTTCTTAAGGGAGAAATTAAAGTACTAAGAAAAATAAATAAATGTACAAGTGTCACTAATTAAGAGGAGCATTTAATTCAAAATATACTATTAGTGAATGGTCTAGCCTCTGAATTTGCCTACATCAATTTCTAGAAATGGTGACTCCAGAAAACTGGCTGGATAAATTTAAAAATAATAGAAGGAAATTTAAATATTTACAATACTTCTCTTAGAAGTTACTTACCATTTATATAATCTCATTCTGATTCTGAACTACTACAAACAAATGACAAATGAAATTTTTGGATCCAAATCATTAGTATAATTATAGACTAGGTGGATGGTCTTCATTTCTATTTGCAGAAAATAAACTGTCTCAAAGCATTCCTTCCAAATGTTTAATACACATGATGCTCGCAGTTACTGTGAGGCTTCCATTTTTGCCTCAATTATATACCAACTGTAAATTACTGGGACACACACACACACACCATGCATTCTTGAGCTGGGACTAATAGAAGTAAAAACAAAATAGGAGCATATGTTCATAAGCATCCACAGTGAAGGGAAAACTTATTCTTATCTTTCTATACTTCATCTGTGTTTTTAAAAAAATGTTCTGAACCCATTTCTATTTCACCCCCCCCAAAATAATTTAAAAGCAAAACCTTTATGTGAAATGCCAGGACCAACTGAAAGAATCTGTATTTTATGTCGATAATGATAATGCAAACACAATAACTCAAAAGAATTCCTACTGAAGCATAAATAACAAAGGATAAAAAAACCAAAACTAATTATCTCACTTATGTGCAACCTGCTGATGCAGAAAAACATGCTCATGGAAAATCAGAAAAGCCATCTGAACAAGTTATTCTGATGAGTGGTGAAATGTTTAAGTAATAAAAACGATATAGCACATTAACCCCATGAACTCAGTAATCTGATTAGCTGCCAGATTCATGAATGACAGCCTTTCCTGAAAGGATGAAATGCCCACAAATAATTCATTCCTTATGTGACAACTATTAACAATTTCAGGAATTCTGGAACCCCAAGCTTTAAATGAACTTGTTTATGTAATACTAGAGGCCCAGTGCACAAAATTCGTGTGTGTGTGTATGTGGGGGGGGGGATGTCACTTAGCCCAGCCTGCACCCTCTTCAATTTGGGTCCCCTCAAGGGATGTCCAACTGCCTGTTTAAGCCTGATCTCGGTAGGATCGGGCCTAAATGGGCAGTCGGACATCCTTCTCACAATCCAGGACTGCTAGCTCCAAACTGCTCACCTGCCTGCCTCCCTGATTGCTCCTAACCACTTCTGCCTGCCAGCCTGATCACCTGCTAACCACTACCCAGCCAGCCTAACTGATGTCTAACTGCTCCCCTGCCAGCTTCTTTGCCCTGAACATCCCTCCTCTGCCGGCCTGGTTACCCCTAATTGCTCTTCCCTGCAGGCTTGATTGCCCCCAACTGCCCTCCCTTGCAGGCCTGGTCCCTCCCAACGGCCCTCCCCTGCTGGCCATCTTGTGGTGGACATTTTGTGTCCACATGGGGGCAGGATCTTTGACCACATGGGGGAAGTCCTCTTGTGTGTTGGAGTGATGGTCAATCTGCAAATTACTCTTTTATTAGATAGGATAGAGGCCTGGTGCATGGGTGGGTACCAGCTGGTTTACCCTGAAGAGTGTCCCAGATCAGGATGGGGTTTTCCTTGGGGAAAGGGATGGCCTGGGCAAGGGACCTGTGGAGGTTTGCAGGCCAACTACACCCCCCTCTCCCCCAAGCAACCCAAGCAGAGGCCCTGGGATCTGGGATTAATTTATGTCTACAACTGAAACACTGTAGCCTGGAGCGGAGCCAAGCCTTATGCTCACTCAGTGGCAGCAGCTATTTCTGTTTGAAACTTTGTAGCCTAGAGTAGAGGCCTAGCCTGGAAACGGCAGGCAGAAAGCTTGGCTTCCTCTGTTGCAGGGGAAACTCAAGCCTTACTCCTGCTTTCAGTGGCAGCAGCCATCTTGGTTGGGGTTTATTTGCATAATCTGCTCCCGATTGACTGGTGGGCGTGGCTTATGGGGTAGTGAAGGTATGGTCAAATTTGCATATTACTTTCATTAGATAGGATACCATTACATAACCTAATGAGATTATCATAATAAATAGTTTATTAAACAGTAAAAGCTAGAGTCCTGGGACTTCAGAGCTTATTGTTACTATCTAAAAGCTAATGGGAGGCAGTATAAAATTCCTCCATGATGCTGTTAAAAGAGTATAAATTATTCTTTATGTGACTGTTTTAGAAGGAGTGATCCTACTATAAGACACAGAAACAAAGATGATGTTCCATGTCTGTACTTCCAGAGTGTAAATTAAGAGATAAATGTGTTCTGTGAAAAAGTCATTAATTCATACTAACTTAGAATAAGGCAATTACTGACTATTTCAACTAAGTTTCCCACTCTCACACTCTGAATTCTCAGTATGCCAGTGATCCACTCACCTTTCTTCACCTGATAAAGCATAGTTAAAGTTTCTTCAGTAGTTAGTGCTGTGACATGTAGATTATTAACGGTTGGTATCTGGTTGGCTAAGGCAGTAAGTTCATGAAAATGGGTTGCAAACATGCAAAAAGCACCAATTTTTGTTGCAATGTATTCTGATATAGCCCACGCTAACCCAAATCCATCGTAGGTAGAGGTTCCTCTTCCCAATTCATCTATGATTATTAAAGAATCTTTAGTTGCAGACCTGAAACACAAAATTATGGGAAAATTTCCCAAAAATAATAATGCCAGAAAACAAAATTAAGATAAAACAGAAAAGATATGCCACAAACAAGATTCATTATTCTAATTTTAACATTTTCAACCAAGTCAATAGTAAGAAAACAAAATTAAGATAATAAAATAGAAAAGATAAGCCACAAACAACAGATTCAGTATTTTAATGTTAAAATTTTCAACAAAGTCAATAAAAAGCACTAAAACTTCAGTAGAAAAATGGGCATGGACATGAATAATGGATAAAAGGAACAAAAGGTGAATAAATCAAATTAGCCAAGATTTAAAAATAATAATGATTCCAGCTCTGGCTGGGTAGTTCAGTTGGTTAGAACAGTGGTCGGCAAACTCATTAGTCAACAGAGCCACAGTTTGCCGACCACTGGGTTAGAACATCATCCCGATACACCGAGGTTGTGGGTATGATCTCCGAACATACAAGAATCAACCAAGGAATGCATAGGTAAGTGGAACAACAAATTCATGTTTCTCATGCTAAAATCAGTAAGTAAAAATTAAAAAAATATATAAAACTAAATGAAAATGGAACAAGGGTATGATAATATGAACAATGGGCCATACGGCTGGTGGTCAAGAAAATTTGTATGCCTGCCACAGCACTACCAAATGTGAGGAGGGGAAATTTTAAAAATTATAATCAACACAATTTACTAAGGATACCAAAACTTAAAGGGCATAGTGCCTTCATGTCTTTAAAGAAGCTCCTGAAAAGTGAAATAAAAAACAAGAGATTTCAGTAACCTCTAAAATAAAAACCTAATAAATTTCAGACATGGCAGAGTTTAGTGAGGAAATAGCCAAGACCTTAGGTTCATGTGAGGGAGGGAAAATCCCTGGAGAAGTAGAATTTTCTGTCATTAGGGCCTGTAAAGCTTGGAAAGGACTTGGGCAAAGGGCAAGGAGGACATTCCTGGCAGTGTGAACAGTGCAGGAAAGGCATGGTAGTGGGGGAATATAAGGTGAACAATGACCAGAAATCTTAAGACACCTTTAAAAATCAAAGCTTTCCACAACTATCACCCTTCTAAGAGAATATAAAGTACAAAAAGCTCACAAAAAAACTATTACACTAGATAAAAATCATCAGATGTTTTACAGGCGAATCTGCAAATGTACTTCTCATAGGACAGGGACATTCATTCCCATTTTCAGGGGCCTGGAAATGCACTCACCTGAGAATAGAAGCCGTTTCTAACATTTCAGCCATGAAGGTGGAGACTCCTTTCAATTGACTGTCACCAGCCCCTACCCGAGCCAGGATACAGTCCACGATGGACACCTCTGCCGACTCACATGGCACAAAACACCCAATTTGGGCCATGAGAACTATTACTCCAGTTTGGCGAATGTATGTTGATTTACCTCCCATATTGGGGCCTATAAAACACATTATATTGAAAAGCAAAATTATTAAATTTGACTATGGCCTAGAAAGATCACACACACATTTTCCCTTAGCTCACAGAGCTGCCTGCAGAATGATTTTATGACATTCAGAGAAGTACTACAGGCCCAATTGACTTAACACTGTAACTCATTAATAAATGGACCATTAGTGAATGGATCAGTATGATCAAACCCTTCAACCACTTAAACACTACTAAAGCCCTAAGACATGCCCTTACAATTTTGGAAAATGCACAATTTACGTATCTGGCTTAGATTACATAAACAGCTTGAAAATCCATTTGGGGAAATAGAACACATTTGCCCAAAGACTCCTTACTCCCTCACTTTTGTTTTTTTTGAAATCTGATTAAGAGCTCTCAAAACATTTTAGTTTGAGACATGCTACATTATTCTCTTAGGTGCCATGACTTTAAAAGAACTGCTATCCTGGTGTGGGCTAGAAGGGGACAATGGGGGGGGGGGGGGGGGGAGAGGGTATCTGTAATACTTTCAACAATAAATATTTTTTTAAGAAATAAAAAATAAAAGTACTGCTACCCTAAACTGAGGTCATTCCAGCAGCAAGTTCTGTTTGATTTTCAATGACCTCACTACTGAAAGGTAAGCACAGAGGAAGAAGGGATGTTCATTTTTGAAATGCCCTGAACTCTAAAACAGAAAATTCTTATAAATATAATAGTTTCTCAAAAGCCTTTACTCCCTCTCCCAAATATTCCCCCTAATCCAAATGCAAACTTATTACTCACTGATATGAATAACATGTTCCTTTTCTAATGTCAAAAATTTGGATTTTCCTTAATCAATTTTAAGCATATTTTCACCCCAACATTAAAAAAAAGAAACATTACCCAAAATAACCCATAAACTAGGTATTTGTTTGTTTTTACCAGTAATTATATGAAACATCTGTTTATCTTTTTCAAAGTGAACATCATTGGGAATAAATGCAACTTCATCTTGAACTTCAACACAAGCATGTCTGGATGCTTTCAAAATAATTCTTCCTTGTCCTTTTTCCAAAATGACAGGTCGTACATATGGAACTGGGGCTCCATTTGATACATGAGCAAAGCTGACAACAGCATCTAGCTGAGCTAACACATCATTGAGTGTCTGCATTGGTTCTACATAGCCTATATAAAAACAGAAAATGTGCACAAGAACACTGAATAATTAAAAAAAAATACATATAAGCAGTTACAAGAATAAATTTAACTTCCCCATTTGGTAATTCAAACTCTAATTTCCTAATTTATATACTTTTTAAAAATTAATAGAAGTTTGCCACTAAACGTGAAAGTAATACCTAAAACTCAACATGTTGAAAAGTGTTATTGTACCTTCCCCCACTATGAACAGATTTCAAAAATACAAAGAGTAGGATGCCCCCTTGCCAAAATACACCTATATTAATAATAGAAGACTATGCAAATTGTCTAGGATGCCGTTACAGTAACAACCGAACAGCAGGCTGCATGGGGTGACAAAGCCAGCAGGGGGGTTAGTGAGGGACAACCAAACGACTGAATAGTAGGCTGTGTGAAGTGACCAGCCAGTTGGAGGTGACCAGGCCAGCGGGGGGGGGGGGGGGGGGGGGGGGGGGCGCGGGCGGCGGCAGTTAGGAGTGATCAGGCTGGCAGTGGGGGCAGTCAGGGGTGATCAGGCAAGCAGGCAGATGAGCAGTTAGGAGCCAGTGGTCCCAGATTGGAGGGTGCAGGGTGGAATGAGGGGACCCCCTGACATGCACACAGACCTCTAGTTAAAATATAAAAGCACACAGCTGTTTAGAAATGAAATAGATTAAGAAAAAGCTATCATAATTTACTGATAAGAACAGCAGGGTGCAGCAATATTTGAGTCATAGCTGCACTTTAGTAATGAGATATAATGTGACCATCAAGGACTGTGCATAAAAGATCTGTCTGTCAGACTTTTATTTCAGCATTTTCCCCCCATCAGCATCACGTATAATTACATTTTAGTATAAATGTAGACACATAATTGTCAATTGTCAATTAAAATACTTTCAACAAGATTCTAGTCAGCCAGAGCATTAAAACTAAAAGTTGGTTAATAGAAAGATATCATTGACCCTTAGTAACAATATATGTTTCTTGGCTTCACTCAAATTCTCATTTCATAAAATATGATTTTGCCTCTTGAAAGCTTGTAAATAAAACTCTGCTTCTATTTAACAGTTATTGTTTGATGAATACCAGTCTGACCTGATGAGCTTAAGGAACTTCACATTAAAACAAAAGCAGATCAGAGACCTATTTTATGCTTATGGGTGAAGAGAATGGAGATCCACTAAGTAGATAGGACCTAAATTTTATGGTAGTGATGTCTGGGTTGAAACTCTCAGTATTTCCTTAGAATTATTTTTATTCCACAGAGAATAAAACCTTAATATATGAAAAAAAGGACAAATTTAAAAGCTATTATGTACATGAAAAAGTCCCTGATACATGCTAGGTAAAGCATGTTTAGCCAATAATAAGGTTAAGATTTCAGAATAGATTCTAAAATTTTAATAGGTTGGAGAGGTTCACAGATCCACATGTCACACAGAACTGCCATACAGACATAAATGTGTTAAAAATATTAAGGAATATTCAAGAGAATAATGTTCAATTTTACAATATAGAGAAATTTGAAATAAAAGGCTAATATGCAAATTATCCCCTCAACAAGAAGTTTGACCAGCAGGCAGGCCAGTCAACTGCCCATGTCCCCTCCCCCTGGTCAGGCTGGCCGGACCCCACCCATGCATGAATTCATGCACCATGCATCTATAGATCCGATCTAATAAAAGAATAAATGCAAATTGACCATCACTCCAACACACAAGATGGCTGCACCCGTGTGGTCAAAGATGACTGCCCCCATGTGGACACAAGATGGCCAGCAGGGGAGGGCCATTGGGAGGGGCCAGGCCTGAAAGGGAGGGAAGTTGGGGGCAACTTGAACTGCAGGGAAGGACAGTTGGGAGGGACCCAGGCCTGCAGGCAAGAGTAGTTGCGGGGTGACCAGGCTTGAGGGGATGGCAGTTAGGGGCAAATAGGCTGGCAGGGGGTAGTTAGGGGGTGATCAGGCAGGCAGGCAGAAGCAGTTAGGGGTCAGCAGGAAGGCAGACAGGCGAGCAGTTGGGAGCCAGCAGTTCTGGATTGTGAGAGGGCAGTCGGACATCCCTCGTGGGGTCCTAGTTTGTAGAGGGTGCAGGCTGGGCTGAGGGACACTTACCTCCCCCGTGCACAAATTCGTGCACAGGGCCTCTAGTATATATATACACACACACACTGAATGGCCAATTATGCATTCAGAGATCATAATAATCTGGCCACTCAGTGTATATAGATATTAAACTTTGCCAATTTGTCCCAATAGTGTACTTTACCACTATTATCCAACAACCACTAATCCTTGTCCAATCAAGGTTCATCCACTGCATTTGACTATTCTGGCTCTTTAAGTCTCCTTTAACCTAAAACAGATCCTGTCCATTCTTATTCTGTGCTTCCATGATACTGACATTTTTATTTTATTTTATTTTGATACTGACATTTTTAAATAGTTCAGGCCTTAAAAAGATGTGTGCCACAATCTAAATTTACATTTTTTTCTTATTTATAATTAAGTTAAATGTTTTGTCAAGATTACATGTTATATTGTATCCTTCCCTCTGCATCACGTCAGGAAATATATAATGTCATTTGTCCCATTACTAGTGATGCCAACTTTGATCACTTGGCTTAAGCATTTCTGGCATATTTTTGTAAGGCACAATTAAGGTTACAGTCAATATCTACATGATGATAGGCAAAGCCTTCCAGCTTAATTAACATATCCCCACCGGCTGTGTTAAACATACATTCATTTCATGCTAAGGGCAATACCATGATGTTAAGGCATTCTGTCCCTTCAATTTTAAAACATTCACCTCAAACAATGCCTCTAGAATGGACTCTGAAAATCTATAAATGGCACACAGAACTTAAGAGAATTTGCTTGCTTCATGTATAACTTATTTTCAGTGATATTTATTTCTATAACATAGAACATGAGCCCATAGATTATTAATAGTCCTTGGTGTTTCTTCCCCTTATTACAGCTATAACTGCTGTATTTTCCGGTGTATAAGATGACTGGAACTGATGATGATAGGAGGAAGATAACAAACAATAGAGAGCAAGTGCCAGGCAAGTCCCTGGTGAGTTAGTAATGCCCATCAAAACTGCAAGCTATGTATTTTTACATCCGGCGTATAAGACTACCCCTGACTTTTGAGAAGATTTTCCTGGGTTAAAAAGTCGTCTTATACACCAGTAAATACAGTAAGTTTTGTGGGTTTTTGCACATCTTTGTTTTTCAGGGTATTCCCATTCCTCAGCCTGCAGTAGCTTATCTTCCCATTACCATAGTAATTTCCAGTTACTTTTCCTACCACAATACAGCATGCATTATTTGGTAGGCAGCCTAGCATAATTTAACAGTCTAATAGCTTTTTAAAAGACCACTCTTAAAACATCCTGATGTTACCTTATTATCAAAAACCAGATCATATTCAGAATCGTTATTACCTGAAGAAATATTGACAATTTCTTTAACAATGGCATCCTGGGCTTCTTGGTACTCTGTTTTGTTTTTGGTATATTCTTCATTAAGAGAAGTCAATGCACTGCAAATCAAGGTAATGGCATTATTTAAAAAAATCAAAAGATCTACTGAAAGTAATGGGCATTTCATCAGAGAATGATTTAGTTCTATGGCACTACTGAAGGCTTAACAACACGATACAGGCTTACGAACCTATTGGTGAATTTAACACCATTCTTCTGAATGTCCACGGTACTGAAGTTTTTGTTGTTACGGAGGACTTTTTCTTCTTTACACGTTACGCGGAAATAATATCCAAACTGTGAATTTGAATCCAGTTTAATCTGTTTGCCAGATTCCAAACCTTTATGTTAAGGAAAACAAAAAGTCTGTTATAGATATCAACAGCCATTTTCCACGTGTTTAAAATAATTAAATCTAAAGAGTAAAAAGCATTAGTTTTATTACATGATAGGTACTAAAAATTACTAACGTTATTTAGCTAGGAATGATACAAGTCCTACTTCACTTTAAACAAATCTACACAAATTAAGAATATCTATAAACCCTTAAAGCAGTGGATCTCAACCTTTCTAATCCCAGGAACCTTTAATGCAATTCCTCATGTTGTGGTGACCCCCCCCAACCATAAAATTACTTTTGTTGCTACTTCACAACTGTAATTTTGCTACTGTTATGAATAGTAATGTAAATATCTTGTGTTTTCCGACGATCTTAGACGACCCTACTAGTGGTTCTCAACCTGTGGGCCCCTTATAAATGTTGCTTCTGAAAGTGGAAGCACTTTCTGGGTAAACCCAACCTAGAAAGCAGGGCACAGCACTGGACAGCACACACTATTCTATACACCGGGGGCATGAAGGTAAGATATAACCCTGCCCTTGAGGAGTTCTGCATGAGGGTTCTTTAGTTATTAACCAAAGCATTTCTCTGAGAGATAGAGCACATTAAAGTGAACAAATACACTTTCCAAACAAAAACTGGAGAATGACGATGATATTCTAGAAAAATTAGGACAAATATTTTGTTAAGTGTAGGAAACTTTACAAAACAAGCAATGATAGAGTAGCTAGACTTCATGCGACAAAGACTTTTGAGTTTTTGTAAGTCTGTCCTCTCCTCATAATCTCACTCATCAATGTGATCTTTAGATTACAAACCAGAAGACAAGAGTATCTACAAATTTATTTGCTAAAGCATAGCTATCAAACATTGTTAGCAGCTAATAACTACCATCAGACCTCACTTGACTGAGGATAAAGGGACTGTAGAGAGCTATGACATGAGGGGGGTAAAATTTAGTATTTTTCAAAGGGAAACATTCTTAACTCTAGGATCCAGTTCATATCTTCTCAATATGAAATTACTACAGGCCAAGTGCACAAATTTGTACACTGGTGGGGTCCCTCAGACTGGCTGCCAATTGGGGCGGGGGAACCAAGGGAGGTTGGCTGTGGGAGCACACTTACCACCAGGGGGCAGCTTTTCCGTTGAGCGTCTGCCCCCTGGTGGTCAGTGAGAGTCACAGTGACCGGTCAATCAGTTGGTCGCTTAGGCATTTATATGTATATGTAGATAAATGGGCATATTTCTGGGAAGAGGATCCATACTTTTTAGATTTTCTAAAAGTTCAAGTATTTTAAATACTATTACCCTGAAGGTGTCTTACAGTTCAAATGCTAAGATTCATTTATTCATTCAGCACATATGAGTGATGCTCAGAACAAAGAAGTTTACAAATTTAGAACAAAACAGTGTGAATAGTGAGATACTGATTAGGGAATTATACTAGTATAGCAGGCAGACATTTCAAAGACATGATAGAAGGGCCTGTTGGGTGATTTGCTTGGCAAGAATGGGGAATCATGCTGGGATTTGGGGGAGTTAGTAAGAAATGAGTCTGGAAGATGAGTCAGGCAAGGCTTTGAATGTAAAGTGCCCTGTGTGCCAACTATAAGTGTTTGTAATTTTATTCTGTAGAAAAAGGGTCTGGCACTTTAAACAAGGAAATGGGCATAATCAACTGTGTCTTCTAGGAAAGTAATTCTGACACAAGTGGGTATTATGTAGACAAAATAAATATTCAAACCTCAAACAGCCCATCCTTACCTAGATCTCTAGCTGTACTTACTAATGTTGATTGCATCTTCTTTTCTAAGCTATCCATTATTTCTCTTAATTCACTCAGATTAGGATCAAATGAAGGCTTTACAAGGAATTCATGGTTTTCCACCTATAGAAAGAACAAAGAATGGTTAAATTTTAAAGATGGAAGTCCTGAAGAAAGTATGTTCTTTTGCTTATTTATTAGATTTCATGTTTTGAGTTAAATAATTCACTACCCATAAGTCACTCAGTCATAATTATAAGAAGCTTATACTTATTAAGCGATATAGACTTGTTTATTAGCAGCCTAGAGTTCTAGATATACAAAATTATCCTTGTGAAATAGACAGTGCTATTGATGCCTATGTCACCAATAGTATTATTTTTATTTACATTTCCCGTAAACATTCAAAACCTTTATCCTAAATATTACTAAAGAATGCTCAATGTTCTAAGCTTATAACAGAACATTTAGTTTTTGCCCAAATATAGGCTCCATCTTAGGAATCTCAAAGTGTTAGCTCTAAAAAAAATAAAATAAAATAAAATAAAAAATAAAAAAAACTATAGAATTTTATTTCTTCAAACTGAAAGTTCATCAAAATCTCATAATTAAAAAAAAAATGCTCAAGTACTTTGTTCCCTATGATGAAAAGTAGATCTCACAATAGTAAAAACACAAAATATTTAGAAACAAAGTCTTAATTTAACAGATTTTTATAGATATCTGCCTATTGGAAGATTTCAGAACTGATAAATGACGAGGCAAACTCTAAAAAGAAAATTAAATCAAATGTTAAGATCTACTCATTCCTATATAACTGTCCAATATGAATCTTTCTGAAAAAAAAAAAAAAAGACTAAAATGTAAAGACAAAATTATAAAAAATATTTTAAAAAAACAAAACCTACTCTTACAGGTATTAATAACTATGAAAAAGAATCCGATCTAATAAAATAATATGCAAATTGATCACACCTCTGATCAAGCCATGTCCATCAGCCAATCAGGAGCAAACTATGCAAATAAACCCCAACCAAGATGGCTGCAGCCACTGAGAGCAGAAAGGAGGCTTGGGTTTCCCTGGAATGGAGGAAGCCAAGCTTTCCACCTGCCCTTGCCGGCCTAGGCCTCCACTCAATGCTACAAAGTTTCAATTATATAAGATATATTCCAACAGAAATGGCAACAGCCACAGAGCTGGAGAGAGCAGAGGCTAGGGTCGCCCTGCAGCCCTAGCGCCTAGGCCTCCACTCTAGGAAACAAAGTTTTCAATTATAGAATTTAAATAATCCCAAACGGAAACGGCTGTCGCCATGGAGCGAGTAGAAGGCTTGGCTCCGCTCCAGGCTACAAAGTTTCAATTGTAGAACATAAATTAATCGCAGATCCCAGGGCCTCCACTTGGATCACTGGGGGGAGTGGCTGGTCTGCAAACCACAACAGGTCCCTCACCAAGGCTGCCCCATGCCCCAAGGGAACCCCCACCCTGACCCCGGACACTACTCAGGGCAAACCAGCTGGCCCCCACCCATGCACCAGGCCTCTATCCTATCCAATAAGAGTAATTTGCAGATTGACCATCATTCCAACACATAAGAGGACTGCCCCCATGTGGTCAAAGATCCTGCCCCTATGTGGACACAAGATGGCCACCACAAGATGGTCTGCAAGGGAGGGCAATTGAGGGCAATCAAGCCTGCA
The DNA here is from genome assembly GCA_027563665.1 of Antrozous pallidus. Lineage (NCBI taxonomy): Eukaryota > Metazoa > Chordata > Mammalia > Chiroptera > Vespertilionidae > Antrozous > Antrozous pallidus. Next base: position 46,785,067 of record CM050523.1, read on the forward strand.
GGGGAGGGCAGTTAGGGGTGACCAGGCCAGCAGAGGAGGGAAGTTGGGGGCAATCAGGCTGGCAGCGGAGCAGTTAGACATCAATTAGGCTGGCAGGGTAAGTGGTTAGGGGATGATCAGGCTGGCAGACAGAAGAGGTTAGGGGCAATCAGGGAGGCAGGCAGGTGAGCAGTTTGGAGCCAGCAGCCCTGGATTGTGAGAAGGCTGTCCGACTGCCCATTTAGGCCCGATCCTACCCTCAAGGGGTCCCAGATTAGAAAGGGTGCAGGCTGAGTTAAGGGACATCCCCCGCTCCCCATGCATAAATTTCATGCACCAGGCCTCTAGTTATATATAAAAGCATTATATGAGTTAGGCCTGGCCAATATGGTTCAGTTGGTTATGCACTGAAAGGTTGCTGGTTCAATTGCCAGTAAGGGCACATGCCCAGGATTGCTAGCTTGACCCCAATAGGGGACAGAAGGCAGGCAATTGATGTTTTTCTTCCTCTTCCTCTCCCTCTTTCTCTCTCTCTCTCTCTCTCTCTCTCTCTCTCTCTCTCTCTCTCTCACACACACACACACAGAAAATCAGTTAAAAATAAAAACATTTATTAAATAACTTTCTCAATTTAAACCAACCAAATGAAAAATAGATTTAATTATGTAGCATTAAAATTTTAGTTTTTAAAATAAAGCTTTCAAAGACAAAACATTTGTTAAATAAAAGCTTTGCAAAATATACAAGTATAAAGATTAATATTTTCTTTTATAACAGCACTTGTTTGCATATATGACAAAAACAGCAAGGTCATTAAATGGGCAAGTATGACATACAACTCATGGATGAGAAAATAGTAAACAAAACCAAAAGAAAATGGTAAAGCACCATAATGATAAAATGAATATTTAACCAATCTTAAGATATTATTCTACAGCTTTAAAAAAAAAAAAAAAAAGACCCCACCACCTAATACTGATACACAGAAAACAGTGTGTATCATCCTCAAAATTTAGAAAAGTTGTAAATAAAAGAATCAAGATTTGCTAAGAGTAAAGCTGAAAAACATACTCTTATTGAGCATGAAATAATAATTCAAGGACTACTGGTATAATATTCATCAACCTTTCTTTAAAACAAAACAAAACCCCTAATCTGAGAAACAAATTTAGCCAATAAAAGTGAAATCAAACTTTTAAATTTACTTTAGAGAGAAGGAGGGAAAGAAAAACATCGAGGGAGAAACACTGATCGGTTGCCTTTCACATGTACCCCAACCAGAGATTGAACCCACAACCTGGACATATGTGTGCCCTGACAAAATTGAACCTGCCACCTTTTGGTGTATTGGGATGATGCTCCAACCAACCGAGCCATAATAGCCAAAGCAGAAATCAAACATTTTAAACCCAGAAATGAAGAAGCCATAGCAAAAGGACTAATGGTGAGCATGAAACCATTTACATGTAAATATAAATATTAAAGAACCCTGAAAATTAGAATTCTAGCTACAGACATAGTGTGCATATTTTAGACCTGGACAATGTAAAAATAAATCCATTAAAAACCAAGAAGCAGCCCTAACCAGTTTGGCTTGGTGAATAGAGCGTCAGCCTGCAGACTGAAGGGTTCTGGGCTCGATTCCGATCAAGGGCATGTACCCTGGTTATGGGCACATCCCCAGTAGGGGATGTGCAAAAGACAGCTAGCTGACCAATGTTTCTCTCCCATTAATGTTTCTAACTCTCTATCCCTCTCCCTTCCCCTCTGAAAAAAAAAAAAAAAACAATAAAATATTAAAAAACAAACAAAAAAACAAACCAAGAAGTTTAAAAAAAAAAAGAGAGAGAGAGAGAGACAACAACAACAACAAAACACTAAGAAGTATGAGGCTCTTATAGAAGCATATAAGACAGTGGTTAGTGCTCAACTTTCACAGCAGGGCATTAATACTGCCCAAAATTGGAACATGTCATTGAAAGAAATCACCTATCTCTTCATATTTTTTTTTCTAATTTAATTTCTTTAACCTATCGTTTAAATTATTTTTCCTCTTGTGGTGAAAATCATTCATTTGAAGTTCAACAATTCCTTCCATAATTTTATTACACTGAAAAACATTGCTTAATTCTTTTATGCATCTGTTTGTATATAACCATAAAAAGATCATTAGCTGTCTCTCAATGGAGGCACTACTGGCATTTTGAGTGGGACAATGCTTTGTTGTAAGGAACTAAAACATTCCCAACAACTGTCCCAAGACCCTCAATACTGCCCATACTTGAAAACAGACTAGCGCTAGCTGGTTTGGCTCAGTAGATAGAGCACTGGCTTGCAAACTGAAAGGTCCCAGGTTTGATTCTAGCCAAGGGCTCATGCCCAGCTTGCAGGCTCAATCCCGAGTAGGGGGCATGCAGGAGGCATCCAATCATTCTGTCTCATCATTGATGTTTCCTTCTCTCTCTCTCTCCCCTTCCCTCTCTAAAATCAATAAAAAAATTTCTTTAAAAATGGAAAACAGACTAAATAGTAACTCAGTTATTTCTGATGGTAGACACTTTAAGCTTTCTCTTTCTTTCAGCATTATTTGAGTGCTTTACCATATAGATAACAGTTTTATAACAGTGTTTTATTTGTACAGATAACTATAAGCAAAAATGTTGACACCTTTTGAGTTAATCTTAGGTGGAATATATGAATACTTCCTCCTTATTTACTTTTTTGTTCCCAAGAGCATTTTAAAGCATTTATATACATTATCTTTACAACTCACACATATTCATACAATAATGTACCAGGATCATGCAATTGCATTTCTAAAATTATTTTTAATTTTTTCTGTCCCAATATTTTCAATAAAAACTTATCTAAAATTACTACTTTTCCAACAGTACATAAAATAGATAAGTGTATGTAAAAACTAATATTCAAGATAAAATGGTCCAAATACTGTATAGAAAGGTTTGAAAATTTAATACTCTCACTGAATCATCCAATCTAATTGAAAATGTTTATATTTCATGAAAAATCATTGCTTCTTTTTGAACCTTGTCTTGATCTACATTTACTTCAAAAATAGAAAAGCTTTCTATATGATTTATGGAAAGCAGCCAAAAAAATACCTTAAGCATTATGTACAAAGCTAAGCCTAGAAAACAATTAACCCAACCATTCATATAAATGTCTCTTCCATGAACTCTCAAGTGCACAGCTGAAAAACATGAGCGAAGCTTTCAGAAAAGATACATGAAACAATTGATAGCCTCTAGAGAGTTTCTCAAAGTAGATCTAAGTCAGTGGTCAGCAAACCATGGCTCTTGAGCCACATGCAGCTCTTCAGCCCCTTAAGAGTGGCTCTTCCACAAAATACCATGGCTTGGGAGTCTATTTTGAAGAAGTGACATTAGAAGAAGTTTAAGTTTTAAACATTTTGGCTCTCAAAAGAAATTTCAATCGTTGTACTGTTGATATCTGGCTCTGTTGACTAATGAATTTGCCGACCACTGTCTCAGGCCAATCATCAGTAGTATTCCTGGCCTCAATCACTGCTTAAATGATTCCAGCAAAGTATTGCAGGGCTTTTACTCGAAATGTTGCACAAATTGCTACTGGTACATAGCCATCCTAGGCCCAAATGAGGACCCACTAAAATGTCAAAAGATAGAACAAGTCAAGAAATTAGTTCTGGCGACGAGAATTCCATATCAAGATGATGATGCTTTAGGGATTCCAGCCTATCCGTACTTTGGAAAAATGTTCTAGCCCTGGATCAGGCAGGGGAGACTTCCATACCCTATACAGGCAGGGAACATGGCCTTTGTCAGCAGGAAGCAGTTACTAAAGACAGAGCACCCCCCCTCATCAGTCCTGAACGATTTCAGGGATGGAAGTCTCTGAGGGGGAATGAGAGAGACTAGTAAACCAGGACAAGTGGAATAGGGAAAATGAACCTGATAGATAAATGGCCAAGCAGTTTACAGCCATCTAGTAAACCACAAAATTCTATTTCCCGCAACCAAGGACACTTAGGAGTAAATGGTTTATACTTCTCCTCACCAACCAGAGGATAAATGGCTAAATCACGCTACTCAAGGAAATAGCAGAAATCCACTTAGTGCCATGTGTGGCAATCACACCCAAGGACAGATGAAGTAAGGGAATAAATCTCATTGTGGTGCATCAGCATAAAGCTAAAGATATTCTGTTGAGATCCTCCCCTAAGCTCCAGCCTTTGAAGTGCACTCTCCCTCCCAGGAGCACGCCTGCACCTTTCCCCTCCTTCTTATTCCCTCCAATTATTCTACCTTTGCCTTTCTCTCTCCTAAGCTCCAAGGGACCTTCTTCTGCCTCTGTAACTTGTTTCCCAAGCCTACGCTTTCCAGCTGGCTCACTTCTACTACCTCTGTAACTTTCTAAATAAACTTTCTCTTATAATTTGAGTTCTGGCTCTGAATTCTTTCTTTGCCAAACTCAAGACAAGTTCCAACAGCACCTGTAATGGTTGGATTTATACAGTCAAAATACTGTATGACAGAAAGGCAGGGAGGGAGGAAGTACATGAAAAAGCATAATATGAAGTAAAAGTATCCAAAATTTTATCATCCTGCTACATTCTACAATTATCACAGTAGTGGCTAATATACTGCACATAATGAAAACAAACAGTTTATTGCAGGAATACAGCTTTTACTGTTCAAGTGTGAGGAAGAGGGAGGGAGAAGGTGAAAAGAGTGACATCTTTGGGCAGGCTGTGAAGGTGTGAATGTGATAATCCAGATAAAAAGATAGCTACAGCCCTAGTTGGTATGGCTCAATGGATAGGACATCGGCCAATGGACTAAAGGTCCCAGGTTTGATTCCAGCCAAGGGCATGTGCCTGGGTTGCGGGATCGATCCTCAGTAGGAGGTGTGCAGGAGGTAGATGACCAATGACTCTCTCTCATCATTTATGTTTTTAATCTCTCTTTTCCTCTCTGAAATAAATAAAAACATGTTAAAAAAGAAAAAAAGATAGCTACAGCCTGGCCTGTGTGGCTCAGTGGTTGAGCAGTGACCTATGAAACAAGAGGTTCTAGTTCAATTCCTAGTCAGGGCACATGCCCAGGTTGCAGGCTCGATCCCCAGTGGGGGACATGCAGGAGGTAGCCGATCAATGATTATCTCTCATCATTGATGTTTCCATCTCTCTCACTCTCTTCCTTCCTCTCTGAAATCAATAAAAATATTTTTTAATAAAAAATAAAGATACCTGGACAGGGATCTGTAATAAAGGGCCTGTACACTGGTAGAGGAGCTACAAATTTTAAGAAACTCTTAAACATTCTCAAATATACAAACTAATTGTGGCTAGATATTGCCCATGATGGCCCAAGAGTGCAGGATTACAGGTAGGCTACAAACTGTTAAGAAAATCACATACTCATTGTCAATTGCACTACTAGTCTATTAAGCAAGCAGTTCTCAAAGTGTAGTCCCCAGACAAGCAGTACCAAATGGGGACATATTGAAAATACATATTCTCCAGCCTCAACCCAGACCTATAAGAATCCGATTCTGGGGACAGAGTCCAGCCATGTGTTTTAACAAGCCCATCAGGTGGCTCTGAAACATGCTTAGCTTCAGACCCACAATATTAAAGCAAGGAGATAGCAAGCTCGAAGAACAAAGGTGGCCACTAAGGGCAGCATCTGCCGTGCTTCTGGGATCCTTGAAGTGTGCCACAGCTGCAGGGACAGTGAAAAGCTCAATTCTTGCCTTCCCATGTCCCTATTTTATTCAGATTTTTGTTCACCATCAACAACTACACCTTCAGTTGCTTTCATTTAAAGGAATGTTTACAAATATACAACTCAGTCCAATCAAAGATAAGGCCACATACATCCTTAGCTGGAGAGGGGTGGTGATGGTCTGCATTCAAAGGTCTCTGACATAGTATTTCTGCCTTCCATTGATCTAAAAATTGTACACCGGAGGAGAACCAAAATGGCTGGTACTCACCACTCCCACAACCACATCAAAATTATAAACAACCATCATTCAGAACCGTCTGAAATCTGGTTGAATGGAAGTCCTATCTAGAGACTGGTAGGGGGGTGGAGGTGTGGAACAGGCTTGGCCCCACACCCATGTGTGGCATTTTTTTTAAATCAGTATGGATATCTTGGCTATGGAGGCCTCCCATGAGCACCAAGGGGTCCCAGCCCCACACCAGATCCCCAGCCCAGTGTTCCAGAGCAGAGGAACCCCTGTAACTTCAGGCTGTAAAAACCAGCGGGGATTGTGGCTGAGTGACATGAAGGCTGCTGGAGACACAGGCAGTTCCTATTAAAGGGCCAGTACATGAATTTACACTGACGCCCTCTCCCTGAGCTTTAGTGTTAGGGCAACAGCTAGGGAGGCAGGGGAGGATCCAGGGATATGGGGAGGAATTGGATTGTCTGGCACCAGAGCAAGAACTCAGGGCCAGCTATATCTCAGACAGGAGTGCTCACAAGGATAACTATTCCTATGCTGAGACCTCCCCTGTCTCAGAGTTGACTGGCAGCCATATCTGAGTTTCCATTAGCCTGGCTCACACAGTTCGCTCTGCCCTGGTGATTCTGAGACCCTGCTCCATCCAATTTGCAGCCCACTCAAGATGTTTGCAATGGCTTTTTCCAAATGAATGGCCTGTCCTGGCTCAAGCTTCAGACTTTCCTAAAACCTCTCCAACAAGCAGCAGCTGGCATCAGTATGCCCCATATCTATCAATAAGAGGCCCAAAACAGCTTGGACTGACCTGGGCACTTGCAAGCCCAACATAGCAGCAGGCATCTGCAGATCTCACTATTGCTCCTACTGGGTGGTCCCAGGCAGTGGCTAACTTTGTATCTCCTGGGAGGCCCAAGAGTCGGTACACCTGGCAGACAACTTCAGACCATACCAAATTACAAATGCTACACATCCATGAGTGACACACTTAAGGGGCAGTCTCAGTGAGCACCAAAGCCCCACTGAAGCAAATCCTGCTCCACAGGAGTGCCTCCTGCACAGCAGCTGGTCCTCACAGCCAATTGGCCCAGAGGTCAATTCCTCCCAATGATGTCAACAGCAATCAAAGCTCAACTACAAGTCTGTGCACACAGCCCACATAGGGGTACAAAGAGTGCCCAGCTCAGGTGACTGGGGAAGTTGAAACACTGGGCCCTTCAGGACACCTTACTACACAAGGCCACTCTACCAATTCCAGGAGACAAAGAAGCTCTATCTCATGAAACAAACACAGGGAACCAGTCAAATGCAGAGACAAAGAAACATGTCACAAATGAAAGAATAGAAGAAACCTCTAGAAAAAGAACTAAATGACTATAATTTTCCTTCTCTCTTGGAGTTAAACAAAATAAAACTTAGCTTGCATATGTGAAATCCCTTTTTTGTGAGGTTTCCTTAACCCAATATTCATTTCCTCTTTTAATCTTAATTTTCACCCACTGAAATTAATTATTTTTTTAAAAACCTGCAAACCTTTTCCTATCACTTAATTTTAAATCCACTATCTCAAAGGAGCCTCACAAAAGTGTCAAAATTAAAGACTAAAAGGAGAAATCTGGAAAAGTTTAGCTATACCTTTGCTTTTCAAAATTATTTATGCTGCTTGAGTTAAAGAGCATATTGCATACCTGATCCATATCTAAAGTTGTTTCTATCATTTCCTGAAACTTGGAGAAATCAGACCGAAGATCAATAAGAGGAGTCACAAAAACTGCCAACAACAATGTCTGGTGTTTTCCTAAAAGAAATAAAAAAATATATAAACAAAAGTCCTATTTTTAAAAATACAAAACTGCAGATGATAAAAATTTGACTGAGATAATGAACATTATTTAATCCAAAGCACAAAGAGCACAGCAGATCTCCAAAGTTACTATTTACCTAGGTAATCTAATATGTTTAGTACTTTTTTATTTTAATATATCTTTATTGATTTCATAGAGGAAGGGAGAGGGGAAGAGAGATAGAAACACCAATGATGAGAGAGAACCATCGATTGGCTGCCTTCAGCACATCCCCTAATGGGGATCAAGCCCGCAATTCAGGCATGTGCCTTTGACCCCAAGACCCTTCAGTCCGCAGGCTGAAGCTCCATTCACTGAGCCAAACCAGCTAGGGAAGTGTTCAGTACTTATTTTATAGAAAAGGAGAAACGTGGCACCCAACGCTTCCTACTAATAACACTGCCTCTTCCGCCTGTCTCCCTCCTGAGGAGTACTAGAGACGCAGAGATGTGATATTAATTTTAATTTAATAAACTACATTTTTAAATAAACTAGTAACTTAAGTCATTAAAATAAAATACCTCTAACATACTTTATATCCCTAATTTCCATTAGTAATACTATGGTGTTCCAATTAAATGAGATTAAACAAGCCCTGGCCGCTGTGGTTCAGTTGGTTGAGCAACCTCCCATGCAACCCAGACAGAGCACATGCCCATGTTGTGGCCTCAGTTGCTGGTGGGGAGCATGCAGGAGGGAGCTGATCGATGTTTCTCTCCCTCTGCTTCCAAAGCAATAAAAGAAAAAAAAAGAAAAAAGAAAAAAAAGGCATAACATCGGCCAACAAATTCTAGTTTTAATAATGTATCGACAGAATAAAACAAAATTAAAATGCCAGGGAGATACACAAACCTTTTAAAGAAGTTTCTGCATAGTAATTTCCTGTGCTTTAAAATAACAACAGATGTTTGCTAAATATAAATTATAAAGAATAGTGAATAATTTGTAATATCTAAAGTAATACCAAACAATAGAGGTTAAATTATGGCAACTAACAATTAGTATTATATACATGTTTATCTCACCAATATATTCTATGACATTTCTGCATGCAGCCAGTTGTTATAATGCAACATATGCAAATGAACTCTCTACACTGTTGCTGCCCCCTGCTGTCTCTGAATTTTTATTTTTTCAGGAATAACATTAAAATATCACTAAATCTATACTGTCATCATAAAATTGTTCTTTTAATTCTATTTGCAAAAGAATAAAGCTTTCTCATAATATTGAAAGGTTTAATAGTTATGAGATATTGATTTTTAACCCTGAAAGTTAAAATGCTTTATATATATTAGACATAAGACTCTATAATTATTAACAGATGAAAGGCCTGGTACAGGAAATTTGTGCATGGAGGGTGGTGTCCCTCAGCCCAGCCTGCACCCTCTCTAATTTGGGAACCCTCCCACAATTCAGGACTGCTGGCTCCCAACCACTCGCCTGCCTGCCTGCCTGCCTGCCTGCCCCTAACTGCTTCTGCCTGCCAGCCTGATCATCCCTTAACTACTCCCTGCCAGCATAACTGCTCCCCTGCTGCCTGATTGCCCCTAACTGTCCTCCTCTACTGGCTGCTTGCCCCCAACTGCCCTCTCCTGCAGGCTTGGTTGCCCCCAACTGCCCTTCCCTGCAGGCCTCTTTGTGGTGGCCATCTTGTGTTGGAGTGATGGTCAATTTGCTTGTTACCTCTTTATTATATAAATTATATAGGATTTGCTATAGAAACCTATATTCACTTAAAAACTATGCTTAGAAGAGCAAGATGATTTTACCCCATACTATTATTAACTACAGTGACTTTGCTCACTTTATTCTGAGAACTTCACCTGTTTGAGAGCAAACGACCCTTTATCAACTTTTTTTTAATAAGTGTGCCAGAAAGGTTAATTCCAGCAGGCCTAGAAATAGCCTGTGCTGCTTTCTTCAAATTCATGGCAATAACCCCTGGTGAAGGCATGAAACATACTAATTGTGTTGTTTTGTAATCATTGCTCAGAGGATATTCAGGTAGTCAGTTCATCTTGCCAGCTTTGTTTACTGTCTGGTGTCAGTGAGCACAATAGGAGGCTTTGCTGGAGAAGCTACTTACAGGACAGAATATGTACATGAGGTCAACAAAATAAGTATTTAAAAAAAGTCCAGCCAGTCTGCCGAGACCGGTTTGGCTCAGTAGACAGAGCGTCGGACTGCGGACTGAAGGGTCCCGGGTTCGATTCCGGTCAAGGGCATGTGTTTTGGCTGCGGGCACATCCCCAGTAGGGGGCGTGCAAGAGGCAGCTGATCGATGTTTCTGACTTTCTATCTCTCTCCCTTCCGCTCTGTAAAAAATCAATAAAATACATTTAAAAAAAATAAAAATAAAAAATAAAAAATAAAAAAAGTCCAGCCAGTCTGCCAAACTGGTTTGGCTCAGTGGATAGAGCATCGGCCTGTGGACTGATTCCGGTCAAGGGCATGTACCTTGGCTGCAGGCACATCCCCAGTTGGAGGTGTGCAAGAGGCAGCTGATTGCTGTTTCTCTCCCATCGATGTTTCTGACTTTCTATCCCTATCCCTTCCTCTCTGTGAAAAATCAATAAAATATATTTTTAAAAAGTCCAGCCAGGACTCCATTTTAAGGTGCCTGTACACATTAATGGAACCTGATCTGAGAAAAAAAGTGTACTTCATCACAGATCTTTTTCAAGGACACTGGGAACCTGCACATGACCTCTCTGGCCCTCTTGCTATGAAAGCTTTAGGCTGTAATGCATGTCTTTACTTTAGCGCTACTGTTAGACTAAATCCTTTACCTGTAGCAAACTATAGATCTTGGGTCCTATGTGTTTTCTTTAGCAACTGTGTCCTGTTCAATGGCCACTGTTGGTGCAGTGGGCATATTAATAAACCCAATAACCCGATATAACATTCATTTCTAAAAAGCAAAAATTCTACGTTGTCTCATGACTTCTGTAATGAACTACAGGTCAATATAAACTTGTGATTAGAAAAATTTAGATTGAGCCACCCGAACCATTCATTATATAAGGACAACAACACATTTGCTAAGTATATCAAGAGTGAAGGAAAACAAAAACAAAAGCATTTTGTTACCTTTATAGTTTTCCAGAGCCTGTATAACATTAGGGAGTTGATTTATACCCTGATAGAGTCGGTAACAATCTTGTAAGTTTGCTGCTTGTCTTTGAAATTTCTTGGCAAGTCGGTTAAGATCTGGGAATCGACGAAGTAAATCTTCTTGTAAACACTGTCTCAATTCTGCATCTTCTACAAAAGCTTCCACTAAATTTAATCTGAAATACATTACATTAGTATTACTTATATTTTAGTAAAGAATTAAGATTTGTCAACGATGTATATGTTTCAACTAAATGAACTAAAAAACTCCATGGGAGGAGTTTGAATCTATTCTGAAATATCAGCTTTTTATGGGAGCTGGAAGGCTCTGTTAACACTGTAATGTAAATAGTTTCTAATTAGTTGTTAACCAAATTAATGTTTAGTTAAATAGTATAAGATAATAAAATATACCCAATTTTTTTTTAACTTTCATCAACTGGCATTTCTTAAATATAAGAATTTCATTATTGGGATATTGTTGTTACTGACACATACTGCACATGTAAATAATTATCTTTTCTTATTTTATTTTAAATCTGTATTGGTGAAAACAGTACGTATAGCCCCTTTTCCCCACACTGACCTCTTCTAACCTGCCCCTAGCCTTCACCACCCTACTGTCTATGTCCATGGTTTATGCATAAAAGTTCTTTGGTTGATCTCTTCCCACCCATCCCACCCTCCTGTCCCTGCCTTCCCTCTGAGATTTGATAGTCTGTTCCATGCTTCTATGTCTCTGGATCTATTTTGTTCATTGGTTTATTTTATTCATTAGATTCCACATATCAGTCAGATCATGTGATACTTGTCTCGACTGGCTTACTTCAGTTAGCCTAATTACTTTCCAGATCCCTCCATGCCCTCTCAAAGGGTCACAATAACTTAAATGAAAGAGAATTACAATGCAAGAAGATTGCCAAATCCAATATTTATTCTATCAGAGATTTTATAAATTTTCAAAATGCATTCTAAAATTATCTGATAAAACAAAGGTAAAATTTTCTAATTAAAAAAAAACTGAAATAGAGAACCCAGATGGCGGCATAGGTAAAACACCTATCTTGCCGTCATACACAGCAATTTTAAAACTACAACTTAATGAAAGAACAAACACCATCCAGAATCACTGGAAAGCTGGCCGAGTGAAAGTTCCACAAATAAAAGTGAAGATAAGACACTGTGACTCAGAGGAGCAGCGGCGGACAGCGTTGAAGATACGCGTGGAGAGAGGTTTGGAGCGCGTGACAGCAGATAGGGCGGGCAGCTGAAAACCGGCCAGTTTTCTCGAACAGGGGAGACAAAGACGTCCCACTAGACTGATTCTCCAGCTCTGGGCGAAGTCCAGGGAACCCACTATCATTCGGGGTAAAAACTGGACAGTGGGAGGGCACACCAAAGCTCGGGTGCTGCAGGGGTCTGCCGGCTTGTGGAGAAGGCGAGCTTGTAAGGAGTGCGCGTGAACTTGGGAACAGCGCAGCTGCCTGACCACGCAGAGAGCACTCGCGACTTGCTCTTTCATTCGGGAAACCGTCAGACTGCTTTGTTTTACGACCCTGGGTGAGACGCTGGGTGTGCAGACTCATTTGGGGAGAGTCTGAATTCCCTGGCAGCCGGTGGAGCTCGGCAGCGGCTCTCTCTCAGAGGTGCTGGAGGCCATTGCCCCCGGCACAGAGTCCCTGGGGATGCACAGGGCGGAGCTGACGCCGTCTGCTTGGCCCGGAGACTCTGCCCATCCAACCTGAGCACAGCTGAGCTTCACAGACAACTGGCCTGGAGGTCAACCCCTCCAAGCGCTAACAACGATTAACCTGAACTTAACTTCAGCAAGACTGTGCAACCCATATCCACCTCAGGTAACTGGGGAGGCTGAGCCACTGTCCCTTGTAGGATGTCTACCACACAAAGCTAATTGACCAACTCAGGGAAGCAGCCACCATGCAGAGACATGGAAAGAAATCAGATATGAAAGAAATGGAGGAAAAAAACCGACTGGACATGGAATTCAAAACCACAGTTATAGGGCTTCACAAGAGGCTCCTAGAAAAGGTCGAGACCTATAAGGAAATAAGCAAGACCTACAAGGAAATGAACGAGACCCTCAAGAATATGAACGAGACTCTCAAGGATATGAAAAAGGACCAACCAGAAATTAAGCATACACTGACTGAAATAAAAAATATTATACAAAGACCTAAAAGTACTCTAGAGCACCCCAAGAACCAAGTTAAAGATTTGAAATACAAAGAGATAAAATCCACTCAGCTGAAAAAGCAAGAAACCAAAAGAATCCAAAAAATTGAAGATAGTGTAAGGGGCCTCTGGGACAACCTCAAGCATAACAACATCCAAATTATAGGGGTGCCAGAAAAAGAGAGAGCAAGACAATGGAAACCTATTCAAAGAAATAGTGACTGAAAACTTCCCACACCTGGTGAAAGAAATTGACTTAGGAGTCCAAGAAGCTCACTGAACCCCAATATATAGGAACCCTAAGAGGACCACACCAAGGCACATCATAATTAAAATGCCAAGAGCAAAAGATAAAGAGAGAATATTAAAAGCAGCAAGAGAGAAACAGTTGGTTACCTATAAGGGAGCACCCATACGATTGTCAGCGGATTTCTCAACAGAAACGATGCAGGCCAGACGGGAGTGGCAAGAAATATTCACAGTGATGAATAGCAAGAATCTACAACCAAGATTACTCTACCCAGCAAAGCTATCATTCAGAATTGAAGGTCAGATGAAGTGCTTCGCAGATAAGAAAAAGCTGAAAGAGTTCATCACCACCAAACCAATATTATATGAAATGCTGAAAGATATTCTTTAAGAAGAGGAAGAAGGAAAAGATAAAAGTGTAAATTATGAACAATTCACATCTATCAACAAATGAATCTAAAAATCAAGTGAATTAATAGGCTGATGAACAGGATAAACTGGTGAATGTAACAGAATCACGGACATAGAGAGGGAATGGACTGACAATTCTTGGGGAGAAAAGGGGTGTGGGAAGTGCAGCAAGAGACTAGACAAAAATCATGTAACTATGGGAGAGGACAGTGGAGGGGGGGTAAGGGCGGAGGGTGGGATGGGTACCAGGTGGAGGGGATCTATAGGGGGAAAAAAAGGGAACAATGTAATTAATAAACTGAACAATAAAGATAAAAAAAATGAAAAAAAAAAACCACACTGAAATATGTCTGTTTCTTTCCAAAGTTAATAAATAAAATCTTAGCTTGTTTTAATAGCTATAAAACATGCAGCTCATATGGCTTTTGCAAATTTTGGGAATCAGTGGCTTTCCATTTTTTCACTGTAATCTATAGCAAGGATTGTTTTCACATCATGATCCAGCACATAGATGCATAGATTCTGTAGTGAGCAGAATATGTCATCTCAAAATATGCTACTCTGGCAGAAGAACTATTTTGAGCTGAAAACAACTAAAGGCAGAAAAAAAAAAGCTGTCTTCTCCTTATTTGAATAAAAGCAGGAGATCCATAATAAAAAAAGTGTACTATGCAAATAGACTGAACGGCTAAACAGCAGAACCACGTCCAGACAACCATGCTATGACACGCAGTGGCGCCAGGCCAGCCAAGGCAGGTGCAATGTGATTGGTTGCCCCCCCCCCCGTCTCCACCACCAGCCAATCAATTGGGGAGAGGGGGCCTTATTTTATTTTAAATCTTTATTGTTGAAAGCATTACATATAGCTCCCTTTCCCCACACTGATCTCTTCTAACCTACCCCAGGCCTTCACCACCTAATCGCCCCACAGAGGGAGGCCCAGGCTACCCAGCTGGCGGTGCTGCAATGGGTAGGCGGGGCCTCCCTCTGCGGGGTGATCAGTCATGGGGCTCATGGACTGTGAGAGGAAGCAGGCTGGGCTGAGGGAGCCCCTCCTCGAGTGCATGAATTTCATGCACCAGGCCTTTAGTAAATCTATAAAAGTTCCCCTCACCTCCTTCCTTCTGTACCATGAAAGACAAAAATTAATCACCCTAGACGACCTTAAACGCTTATCAGCCTGTAGACGGCACCAGAGAAATCTAACAAACTTGACTAACAGCTTCTCAAATAGTTGCCTTCCCACAATTCACAGCCCTAGAAACTCAATCTTATCACTTCTTTAAAAACTTTTTTGTTCCTTTGCTAAAATGTCATATAAGCCCAAGTTCTAACCAACCCTATTGTTATTCATCTCTGAGTGTTCCCATGTGTAAATATAAACTTGTGTTTTGCTCTTCTTAATCTGTCTTTTGTCAGTCCAATCTACAGGGCCCCAGCCAGATAACCTAGGATAGCAGGAAAAAAAATTTTTCACTTTCCTACATAATTATATAGTGGTCACAAAACAATACTTACTATATGTAATGCAGTGTTGTTTTTCTATCATATGTGCCTTTTCAAAAATGCTGGTTATCACCCACTACACTAATTTCACAACCCATGACTGGTCACAATTTGCCGTTTAAAAACAATGTTGTAGATGTTACTGAAGTTAATAGCTGAGAGGTAAACTTTAATAATCAAAGGTGGGGAAAATGGTCCTGGCCAATGTTGGCTGGACATCCTACTGTATACTGAGGAATTGTAGGGTTTGGGGCTCAATCCCCAGTGGGGTGGGGTGCAGGAGGCATCTGATTGATATTTCCCTCTCATATCAATGTTTTTCTCTCCCCTCCCCTCCCCTTCCTCTCTTTTTAAAAGTCAATTTAAAAAAAATATATTTTTTTCAAATGGTAGGGAAAATGGTCAGGGGCACAGTAAATGATCCAAAGTCAGAAGGGTATCAGGTGAGCAATCTTTCCCTTACATTTGTAAACCATATGAGCAGTAAATTAACCCACAGTGGCTTACACAAGGAGGGGGTAAGGAAACAAATTAGCTTTCTAAATCTCTTAACTATTTACTGTCTCTCCATCAGTTTTTACAATTTCTCCATCATCAAAATGTAAATCCATTCAATATTCCTATCTAATAAAAGAGTAATATGCAAATCGATCATACCTCCGATCAAGCCACACCCACCAATCAGGAGCAAATTATGCAAATAAACCCCAACCAAGATGGCTGCCACCACTGAGAGCAGGAGGCTTGGGTTTCCCCGGCAACAGAGGAAGCCAAGCTTTTTGCCTGCCATTGCTGGACTAAGCTTCCATTCAATGCTACAAAGTTCCAATTATAGAAGATACATAATCCCAAGAGAAATGGCAGCAGCCACAGAGCTGGAGAGAGAAGAGGCTAGGGTTGCCGGGGTGATGGAGGAAGTGAAACTGCTACAGCCCTATGGCCTAGGCCTCCACTCTTGGCTACAAAGTTTCAAACAGAAATGGCTGTTGCCATGGAGCAAACAGAGGACTTGGGTCTGCTCCAGGCTACAGTTTCAATTGTAGAACATAAGTTAATCCCAGGGCATCCACTTGGGTCGCTGGGGGGTGCGGCCGGCCTGCAAACCACCAGAGGCCCCTCGCCCAGGCCGCCCCACAATCCAAGAGAACCCCCGCCCTGATCCAGGACACCCTTCAGGGCAAACCAGCCAGTCCCCACCCATGCACCAGGCCTCTATCCTATCTAATAAAAGATAATACATAGATTGACCATCACTCCAACACACAAGAGGGCTGCCCCCATGTGGTCAAAGATCCTACCCCCATGTGGACACAAGATGGCCACCACAAGATGGCCAGCAGAGAAGGACAGTTGGGAGGTTCCAGGCCTGCAAGAGTGGGCAGTTGTGGGCCACCAGGCCAGCAGGGGAGGGCAGTTAGGGGTGACCAGGCTGGCAGATGAGGAAAGTTGGGGGCAAACAGGCTGGCAGGGGAACAGTTAGACACCAATTAGGCTGGCAGGGTAGTGGTTAGGGGGTGATCAGGCTGGCAAGCAGAAGTGGTTAGGGGCAATCAGGGAGGCAGGCAGGTGAGCAGTTTGGAGCTAGCAGTCCTGGATTGTGAGAAGGATGTCTTGACTGCCCGTTTAGGCCCGATCCCAGTAGGACTGGGCCTAAACGGGCAGTCAGACATCCTTCGAGGGGTCCCAGATTGGAGGAGGTGCAGGCTGGGCTGAGGGACACCCCCCCATGCATGAATTTCGTGCACCGGGCCTCTAGTACATATATATAAAGAGGTAATGTGCAAATTAGGCCAGGATGCTGTATAGGTCACAACCAGCTCAGGAGGAGGGGCCTGGCACAGGCCCAGAGCCTGAGAACAACAGACAGGGGGCCAGCCCCCAGCCCCAGCCCCACAGCTGCGGCCCTGGAGCAGCGAAGACACAAACCCACAGGGGGCCGGTCACCAGCCCCAGCCCTGCAGTCATGGCTGGGGGCTGGGTTCGATTCTGATCAAGGGCATGTACTTAGGCTGCAGGCTGCTCCCTGGCCAGGGCCCAGGTCCGGGGCTCATGCAGGAGGCAACCAATCAAAATGTGCCTCTCACATTGATGTTTCTCTCTGTCTTTCCCTTTCTCTTCCACGTTCTCTAAAAATCAATGAGAAAATATACTCATGTGAAGATTAAAAAAAAAAAAAAAAAAAAGAGGCCAAAATGTCTTATCCTATGAAAGAGACATCTTAAAAATGCCTAAAGAAAGTTGTCATTTTTTCAAGAGACTGGAATCCGTGATGATGAAAACACCTTGGTGGCAGCAGCAGTCAGCAGTGGCAGCAGCAGCGGGGGGTTGGGGGGGATGCCTTCACCTGATCAGCCTGGTTGCCTCTTGCAGAGGACATCCCATGAGGGCTCCTGGACTGTGAGAGGGGGCGGGCTGGGCTGAGGGGGACCCCTCCCCCAGTGCACAAATTTCATGCACCAGGCCTCTAGTATATTAAAGGAAAATTGTGCTGCCCCCAGAATGATATAATTGTATATATTTAAAACAGGATTTCTCAACAGCATCAATATCCTGTATTTGTTTAAGGGACTGTTCTGTGGTGTTTAACAGCATCCTTGGCTTCTACACACCATACTGTCTCCAGAGTGACAACCGAAAATGTCTCTAGGAACTGCCAAATGCCCCCTGGAGGGAAAATTGTACCAGGTACCATTGGCTTAAAGGAACTTGACTAAAAATTCACTTTTTAAAAAATGAAAATAAAGAGAAAAATAACTAAAACTCTATAGAAAGTCAAGATAGTATCTAGGCAGCAGATATATTTGTTGTGGCAAATGCCAAATTAGTGGCAAAATAATCTGCTACCAAGTTTGTATTATGAGCCAATCACTGAGGCTATAAACAAACACTGAGAATAATTCAGGCACTTCCTGCTCCAAAAGAATTCCCCTCTTCCTTCCTCTCTCTAAAAATCAATAAAAAGTATTTTTTAAAGAGCATTAAGAAGTAAAACTCAAGGAAAGAAAAAGCTTCTAAAACACACAGCATAAGGCAACATGCACAGCCCCCTCAGTCTTTGGTTCAGGTATCATTAAAAGCCTAATAAATTGCTAGTTTCACAAGTCTATTCAGTATGCCACTTCAAAATTAATTACAGTGTCAGTTAATGTTCTGGCTAACAGACTTTTTTTTTAATGATTGCTCTACTCACTGCTTCCATGACAATGCCATTTTCACATCACAATTTTAGAAGCACCAAAGTGACTGTTGGCATATCTTAAGTATACCTGTCAACCCTACTCAATAAAATTATTCATCTGTACACAATTCGCTACATTAACTTTCAAATTGACTGATACAAGATGTTTTAGGGTCACTTAACTTCTAAAATTCCAACAGATTAACTCATGGATTTTTGGTATTTTGAAAAGCAAGACTGTCCTTTCTCATTAAGTAGCATTTCTGATCTTTCATTGTAAAAACATGACTGGAAGTTCATGACAGCATATTTACTGGCTAAGACCAAATTTGGTACCTAAAGAATAGCAATGATAAGTTTTGAGTCTCTTTTGTATCTTTACTTCGCATAGTTTAATGCAAGAAGAACCACTTATTTGATATATTAAGTAGCAAATATTCTGCTAGGCTTAAGATAAAAGAAAACAGAATATGGCAAGAAAAAAAATGCTTTGAAGGAATATTCAATCTAGTGGAGGACAAGGACATGTTCCATCTTTCAGTTAGTGCTGAGTAACAATGATATACGAAATGCAATGAAATGTGATATGGACAAGAAAGCAAGGAATTCCCATGAGGGCTGGGAAACTTCATTTTGAACTATTTCATTTGCGAATATTCTGGGATTTAGAGAGAGGATTCTGGGGAGAAACGCTTGGGAGGGAGGGAAAGAGAGGCAACAGCTGAAACTTGAAGAAAAGGAGAGGATCCACGGAAAGAAAACCAAAGCAGAGAAGGAATAGGACAAAATTATAGCTAGAGAAAAAGTGGAAAGACCCTTAGCTTTGGAAAGCAAAAGTGTTATTTCTCCTTCTGAGAAAGCCACAAACTGAAAGACTAAAAATACAGATACATTTTGAGATTGGAAGGATTAAAGTGGACATTATTTACTTAGAGGAAGGAGGCAGCTGAAGGCCTTCAGGGAAGGTAAAAAAATTTGGATTGGCCAGTATATTGAGTCATGTAATAAAGGTAATACCTGGGGGCAATGAAAGCCAGACAGCTTGAAAGTACAATGGATCCGAACAACATTGACTGACTTTCTTCAGCAACTTTTAATTGAAAAAGAAAGCTAAAGAGAGGCCAGTATGACAAAGGCCCATTAGGACAAGAAATTTTATGGTCCCCAAGAAATCACTGGAAAAAGAAATGCCTTTGCTGTGCAGGCTGGATTAGGAGGCAAATAAAATGCAAAGGAGCTAGCAGATCAGCCCAGAGGCCAGAATACAGGAGTCTCCGCTAAACTTGATTTAGAAGTGGAGACAACAGTGGCTGGAAAGCAATGAATTGGAAGCTCTCCTGTTCGTCAGAAAACAGAGCAGTGCTTCACTATTTCAAAGAAACTGCACTCACTGTATGACCTCCAAATCTCTGTTTGCACAGAATATTAATTCTAATTAAAGATATCCTTGCATAAAAGGATAATATAACCTGGTAGGAAACTAGGGACCCTATAAGTACACTGCCTCAAAAAACATGACATAGTATCACATAAGCACCACCACCATCTCTAAATTTACAGGAGTCATACTTTTATTTGTAGCTTATGTTTCTACTAAGACTGCTACATTAGTCATATTAAATTTTATATAAAAAGTGTTCATAAAAAATTTAAACATTGAGCCCAGCCAGTACGCTCAGTGGTTGAGCGTCAACCCGTGAACCAGGTCCGAGTTCAATTCCTGGTCGGGGCACAGGCCCGGCTTGTGGGCTTGATTCCCAGCGTGGGACGTGCTGACCAACAATTCTCTCTCATCATGAATATTTCTACCTCTCTCCCCTCCTTTCCTCTCTCTGAAGTCAATACAAACATAAAATAAGAATAAAAAGACTAGCAAACAGCCCTGACCAGGTGGCTCAGTTGGTTGGGGTGGTCTCTTGATGAGCCAGGGTTTCAGATTCCATCCCTAGTCAGGGCACATAACAAGAATCAAGCAATGAATACATAAATAAGTGGAAAAACAAATCAGTCTCTCTAAAAAAATAAAATAAAATCAATTTGAAAAAATCTGCTAACATAAGAATTGACTACAGTAGGTCCTCGGGTTATATCGGAGATCCGTTCCTATGGTGCAACTAACACGATTTTCACTGAAGTCGAAACCCACCTCCATAAGCACCTACGTTCACTCACATGGAGATATATATACAGCAGTAATGAAGTGAAACAGTAAAAAAAAAATTTAAAGGAAAGATAACAATTCCTGACCTTTACTTGCAGTAAATAAATAAAAAACATAAAACACATATGTATAGACATCAAAATGACGGAACTTTTTTTTTATATAAATGGGAGATGGCCACATAACCACAAAACGAGGTACTTCGAGTCTGAAGTAACCCGAGGACTGCCTGTATATAAAATGATTCTATTCATACAGAGTTCAAAACTAGGCAAAAATAATTAAACGGTGAGGCCAGAACAGTGATCATTATTCTTGGACTAAGACGGAGTAGGAACTAGAAGAGGAGTTTCTGGCATGCTAGTTAGGTTGTTTCTTGACTTATACCAATGTACCTACTTTGTGAAAATGTATCAAGCACACTTAAGACTTTAGCTTCTTTTATAATAATATTTCATTTAAAAGTTTCAAAACGTTTATCTAAAACAAAAGAAAAATAAAATATACTCAAATTGCTAATTGTATTAGGATTATATTGATTATATAATTTTATTTCCTCAATTTAAAAAATTATCTGAAATACTATTTTTAGACTTAGTCCTTTCTAAAATAGTCAAATACTTCCTATATGCCAGACCTTGTTCAAAGTACTTTACACATATTGAATCACCAAATCCTCATAACAACCCTATGAATTTGGTATGTTATTGCTTCACTTTACTAGTAAAACTGAAGAAACTGTGGCACTGAGGTTGAAAACTTGCCCAAGATAACAGCTGAAAAGTGGCAAAGCCATAATTTGAAGCAAGGTACTCTGGCTCCCAAGTTCATGCTTTGAAACACTATCCATACCATCTCTCCAATAAAATCGTACTTTATAGTGAGAAAAACGTAATTAAGAAAATACATTATTTAGTCAATATAAATAATTATCATTCCATTATTACTATTTAGTTGTCTATGAAGCTGGATGCTACTAAAAAAATTGCATATAAGTATAAATGGTAAAATCAAATGGAGCAACTGAATGTCACTCAAAGCTAGTCATATACCTCTCTTCTATTCTGTTCTTATCCATGAGAGGCTGCTTAATCCACTGGTTAACCAGTCTTTGTCCTTGCGGGGTTTTGCACTTATTCAGCAATGCAGCCAGAGACTGAGAGCCAGTGGTATCTTCAACAGAACCCTAGTGAACAAAAAATGAAAAAGAATGGTGTTCTCATTAATGAAAAATTTTACTATGGCATAAAAAATAATTTTGAGAACCAAAAACATTTAATATTCCTCAAATATTAAATAGGAAATCTGCACAAAAGTTCTTCTAAAGTCAAAATTTTAACCCGTTAATCTGTATTTTCTGCTATGTATTACCCAATCCAAAACTGCTTTGTATTTCCTGCAGTTTTGGGCGTAAAACTTATTAATATGTAATTTTTAAAAACTACTATATTAAAAATTATTTATAAAGTCAGGGCAAATAGTGTTTATATAACTTACAACTAGACAAATATAATAACTTAAGGGTGAGGTCCAAGCATGCCAGGGTCACGGAACAGTGTGCTTGGAGGAAACAGGGAGGGGGGAGGCATGTATACGAATTCAAAACTACTTATTCAAGTATAATAATATTTCAGAATATCTAAGCTTCTTAGAAAGATTTTTCAGGCCCTAGCCAGGCTGACTTAGTGAACAGAGCATCGCAAGCCGCAGGTTCAATTCTGGTCAATGGCACACACCTCGGTTCCAGGCTCAATTCTGGGTCCGATGGGGCACATGAGGGAGGCAACCAACCGATCTCTCTCTCTCACATTGATGTTTCTCTTTCTCTCTCCTCCTCCCTTCCACTCGCTAAAAATCAATGGAAAAATATCCTGGGGTAAGGATTAACACAAAAAAGAAAGATTCCTCAGGATATGTCAGAGGAAACATTTTTAACCATTCAATAGTTTCTTATTTTATTTGAGACTTCTTTTTTAATAGTTACCTGTATATTATATTGTTTCCACCACCCCAAGTCTTCTTCCATCACCACTTATCCTCCTTTACCCTCTTCCACCTTTCCCATCCTCTTCCCCTATAGTACTCACCAAACTATTGTTATCTGTGTCTATGAATTTTACCATTCAATATGGTCTTTTAAAATATGCATTCTTATTGAGTTTTAGAGAGAAAAGAAGGTAGAGGGAAAGAGAAACATCAATCAGCTGCCTCCTGCACTCCCCCTAATGGGAATTGTTCCCACAACCTGGGCAAGTGCACTGACCAGGAATAGAACCTGCAAATTCTGGGTGCATGGGACAACACTCAATCAACTGAGCCTCATGGCTAGAGCATACCTTTCAATGTTTTTAATCCATGTATTATATTTTTACCTGGAAAAGGTTAAGGGCTCTGACTGCTGCAATATCCAATTTCATGTACTGGTGAAAGTCAAAAGTAGTCAGTTCAAACTGTCCAAAGTTTGAATCATCTGATAAGAGTTCTAAAAACTTGATAACTGCAGACAATGATGCAACTGCAACCTAAGATTAAGAATGTAAAATAAAAGATTGTCATCCCTAGAATTCTAGAAAATTTTAAAAAGGCAATGGGGGAAAAATGCCAAGCACATCATTTTCCTTGGTGTTTCTTCCCAATCCAAATTAAGAAAATGAAAGTTTAAATAAATCTCTTAACTTAAAAAATGATTTTAAGAAAATGAAAATATACTGCAGTAGTAGTAGCACTGTTCATAACAGCCAAAAATAGAAAATAGTCAAATGCCTATTAAAAGCAAACTTAAAGTCTGGCATGTTCAATGTTCACCCTAAGGAATACTACACACAGTATAGGCACAAACAATCTGCAACTACATGCAATATGGATAACTCTCACAAATGTAATACTGAATAAAAGAAACCAGACACAAAGAGTACATATAACTATATTATTCCATTTACATAAACAACAGGCCAAACCCAGCTTACCCTGGATGGGGGTAATGACTATAGTTCATATACTTTCCCATATGTATATTTAAGTAAGAGTTTTAAATAAATTATTATATATACTGACTGCTCCACCATCCAGCCATTCCTCTGGTCTCCCTTCTTCTCATGTATGCCTCTTTCCTGAGACATAACAAAACTGAAATCAAGGCAATTAAAAGTCCTACAATGGCCTCTAGGTGTTCCATGAACAAATTTCAGGCACCAGCCCTCTAGTTTATAAATTATTTTACAGCTTGTAAATGTAAAGCTTTGATAGGTCTTTTCCCCACTTCAGTCAATAAGCTTTCTCACATACTTAGTGACAGTAATCAGGCTCTTTCACATGAAACCAATAAAACTCTTCCTTGTCTCAGAGACATTTGTTAAGTAAGTATTAGAGGCCCGGTGCACGGAATTCATGCACGGGGATGGGGTGTCCCTTAGCCCAGCCTGTACCCTCTCTAATCTGGGACCCCTCGAGGGATGTCTGACTGCCCATTTAGGCCTGATCCCAGTAGTCAGACATCATTCTCACAATCCAGGACTGCTGGATCCAAACTGCTCGCCTGCCTGCCTCCCTGATTGCCCCTAACCACTTCTGCCTGATTACCCCTAACCACTACCCTGCCAGCCAAACTGATGTCCAACTGTTCTCCTGCCAGCCTGTTTGCTCCCAACTTCCCTACTCTGCAATATGGATAACTCTGGTCCCTCCCAACTGCCCTCTCTTGCAGGCCTGGAATCTCCCAATGGCCCTCCCCTGCTGGCCATCTTGTGTCCACATGGGGACAGCTCTCTTGTGTGTTGGAGTGATGGTCAATTTGCATATTACTCTTTTATTAGATAGTATGGAGGCCTGGTGCATGGGTGGGGGCCAGCTGGTTTGGCTGAAGAGTGTCCCAGGTCAGGGTAGGGGTTCCCTTGGGGAGTGGGGTGGCCTGGGCAAGGGGCCTATGGTGGTTTGCAGGCTGGCCACGTCCCCCAGTGACCCAAGCAGAGGCCCTGGGATCTGGGATTAATTTATGTTCTACAATTGAAACTTTGTAGCCTGGAGCAGACCCAAGCCTTATGCTTGCTCCCTGGCGACAGCCATTTCTGTTTGGGTTTATTTAAATTCTATAATTAAAACTTTGTAGCCTAGAGTGGAGGCCTAGGCCCTAGGGCTACAGAAGCTTGGCTTCCTTCATCGCTCGGGCAACCCTAGCCTCTGCTCTCTCCAGCTCCGTGGCTGTCACCATTTCTGTTGGGATTATGTATATCTTATAATTGAAACTTTGTAGCATTGAGTGGAGGCCTAGGCCGGCAAGGGCAGGCGGAAAGCTTGGCTGCCTCCATTGCAGGGGAAACTCAACCCTCCCTCCTGCTCTCAGTGGCCACAGCCATTGATTGGGGTTTATTTGGTCCTGATTTGGCTGGTGGGCATGGCTTTTGGGTGTATGAGAGGTATGGTCAATTTGCATATTACTCTTTTATTAGATAGGAGGATTATAGAATTATGTTTAAGGTTATGTTTACAATTTTCTAGTCATTTCCTTGAGTTTTCTCAAGCTTCATCATAAAAATAAGCTTAACATCTGTGACCCACAGTTTTGTTTTGAGATATATGTGACAGGATTACCCTTCTATTAGAATTAGCACAAATTCACATTGTAATTCACATACCTGATTCTCCATTTCTGGCAAGACAGCACTATTCACCTGTTCTCCCTTTTTGCCTTTCAATAACCGGTTAAGGTCTTGATAAATATCTTTTGTGGAAAAGTCAGCTCTTTTTCTTTCTGTGATCAGAATTCCTCCTCTCTGAATAACCTATTTTACAAGAGACATTCTAAATTACTTTGAGAAAAGCTGTAATGAAAACTATAACACTGACAAATATAAAGTGACAATATCTAACAAATTATTAACCCACCTTAAATTTTCATACTACATGCAAGATATCGCTAAAATATGTATTAACAAGTATTTTAAAAATATATAAACAAAATTTTCATGGATATTTAAAATTATGTTCACATGAAGGTTTCAAAAAATATCCCCAAAGGTAAAAAAATACTAACAGAGTAATACTCTTAGTAAATTATTTAGATACTATCTATGCCATTGTTTGGCAAACTCATTAGTCAACAGAGCCAAATATCAACAGTACAATGATTGAAATTTCTTTTGAGAGCCAAATTTTTAAAACCTAACCTTTTTCTAATGCCACTTCTTCAAAATAGACTCACCCAGGCCCTGGTATTTTGTAGAAGAGCCACACTCAAGGGGGCAAAGAGCCGCATGTGGCTCGCAAGCCGCAGTTTGCTGACCACTGATCTATGCTAAAAATGCCCAGTTCTTATGGTATTTGAGGCCCCCCCAAAATAAAAGAACCCTTGGGCAATACAACGTCCCTTAAGAAATATCTAATAAACCATACACTTATATGAATGGCACAATCAAAATTTTGTTTAAAAAATGAGCTAAAGTTCCACTTGAACTATTAAAAACAACCCTGCCCTGGCTGGTATGGCTCAGTTGGCTGGGTGTAATCCCATGCACTGAAAGGTTGACAGTTCGATTCCTGGTCGGGGCATATGCCCGGGTTGCAAGCTAGATCCCTGGTAGGTGGGTGTGGAGACAGCTGATTATTTCCTTTTCACATCGATCTCTCTCTCCCCCTTCTGCTCTCTCTAAACATCAATTTTTAAAATCTTAAAAATAATAATAATAAATAATACTGACAGTCTGGTGACTATGGGGGAAAGGGGTGAGGTGAAAAGGAGATATAGTGGGGGATAAATGGTGATGGAAAAAAATGTAAATAAATAAAATTTAAAAATAATAATAGTCCTGAAGAATTGCATCGTATTTATTTGATAAACCCATGCTAGATACAATAATCTGCTGTGGCGTTTTTAAAGTCACCTTGTTTTTCCCCTAAACTATGAAAGCATTCCCTTTATCAATTGTCAGCTGATCTGAACCCTCTATGGCTCTCATTCTGTTACCCTTTAAGGAGGGAGGGAGGGCGAGAGGAGAAATGATCTGAAGTACAATAAATCTTAAATAAGAAACACCTTGTTCTAAAGTCCTATTAAGCACAAAATTTGTCAAACATTAAAAATCAAGACATTCCTCAAAATAAAGCACTATTGAAATTAGATTCTTTTAAATTACTCTTCTCCTTAAATAAAATAGTATCATGCTAATTAGCGCCTTTCCTAGGCCTGGTTTCAGGTATGTCACTAGACCAATTATCTTACCTGCCTCAGTTTCCCCATGTCTCCAGCAGTCTCTCCTCCTGCTAAAACACATTCCTTTGGTCCAATTTGAATCATTAGAGCCTCCAGATTGGAGAACTGATCATTATCAGGGAACTCACACAGTCCTAGCTTCCTTTGTACGGAATCAACATACCCAACTCCGACCTGTCTTTGGCCATCAACTGTAGACATTTTAACACCCACAGTACCAATTGAAGTTGACACATCATTGTTACTGAAGAGAATATCTTCAAACTGAGAAAGATTACCAGGAGAAGCCTAAGCAATAACAAAGAAAAAGTTTAAGAAACTGTTAGGTGTACTTTAAATTTTTACTAGCAAACAAGAATTAACCAATCTGGATGAATTAACAAAATAATTTTTTACAAAAAAAAAAAGGAAGCTTAGAACCATATATTCCAACAATTACCACCAATGTTCAATAAAGTCTCCATACTTTTCCAGTTATTTTCAGAGCACTTGGGAGTATCTAAAATTAATTGTATCAAGTGATTTTCAGTTTGTAATTTGACAACTGAGTTTATATATACACAATCATTAAAGAACCCAAAGTGATCATCCTGTCATTGCTAGGCTTAAATTTCTACATTCTGCCAAACTACCCATTGGTTGCACATATCATTATTTTGACTACGTAACTATTCCATATAGAAGAGCAGTGTTATTAGCTTAAATACTCACCTTGAAAAGTCTCTCTATATAAATATTCTTATGTGTAAAATGCAGATTATTCTAGATCAGTGATTTTCCAAATAAAGATTAAAAATGGCTTAAGACTGCATAGACTAATTAGTGTCAAGTTTCTTTGCTTTTGGCTGGACAAATCTGTGGTGACACTAAAAACTTCACCGGAGGCATTCTGAGGCAACTGACAACCATGGCAATAAAACATGAGACAGTCACAAATAGCTCAAATGAGCACAGCAATAGTCAAAGCAACCAGTAGCCATCAACAGTTCTTAAATATGGTTGGCATCATAATCATTTATCTTATCACAGTATGACTCTGAATCTCCTGTAAGTGTGAATTGATTAAAATCTGGATCAAAAAAGAAAAATTATCTATTTTTTAAAAGCACCGATTCAATCATAAATGTAAACATCCTATTTTCACATACAAGCTTTGAATTTACACACACCGCTTATGAAATACACCTTATATACCCTTAAAAGTGAACCAGTAGCTAATAAAATTGGATTCTTTAAGATGAAAAATGATGATTGGTAACCTCTGAACATACAAACTACTGAGAACATGAAAAGAAAATCACAGGTCAACTATCCTATCTAATAAAAGAGAAACATGCAAATTAGCATACCTTCGCTACGCTACCAGCCAATCAGGAGTGGGGGGAGGGTGGGGCGCAGCCTGCACAGGACAGGGGCCGCGACCGCATCACCTATGCTTCCCTGGACTTCACCCTCCAGCCCGGATCCTCCAGGTCCCAAGCCCTGGGGTCGCTCAAATTCAGCAAGAGCTTGCAATTTGCCCAAGGCACGTTGAACAGTTTTCTCCTAACCCATTTGTGGGAGTGTAATCTGACTTAAAACTAATGGACTAAACTAGAAAGTCAATTTGGAAATGTGGATCAAAATTCAAATGAATTAGCTTTGGGTCAGGAGTTCCATGTCTGTGAATGTGTCCTAAGTAAACAGTCAAATAAGTAATTATGTTTATTGTCATTGTTGATGCTGGGGGAAACCAGAAGCAACCTGCCCCACAATAAAGGGTTAGTGAAGTAAACTATAGTAATGTCAAACAGTCAGGGATAACACTGTAGCCATTAAAAATTATGTCTGTACATCCAATTCGTTGACATGAAAAGAAGGCCATAGCCAAATATTAAGTGGAGGGCAGGGGAACATCAGAAGAGGGCATGTATACTTATATGTATGTATATTTTATATGTCAGGGGAATAATAGTTTTAAAATCAGTGAGTCTTCCTGAGCTCTGCAATTGTGTTAGCAAATTGTTTCAGGTGTGACAGGTGTCCTTTGGTGACCCATACACACAGACATCCTTGCCTGTGGGACAGCCTGAACCTTTGCCGCACCTGCCCCTCTTTGGTATAGCAACGGCCCAATCAGACATTCCCTTTTATTGGGCTGGTTTCCTTTTCTCCTTCGCCCAAACCATGCCTTTCCAACAAAAGAATATTAACCAAGCAATCCTAACAAGTTTTGTTGCCGACTTCAACTTATGCCCTTTTATCCAAATGTTGCTGCTTTCAAGTCTATCAGGTTGTATTTCAAAACTTTTATTTTTCTGCAACTAGACCATTTTTTATTCGCATAAAATATTCTGGAGTACTTTAAATATATATAGAAAAGTAGAGAATAATATGACAAATACTTATCCATGCTAATAAAAGGGTAATATGCTAATTAGACCAGACATCTTCTGGACATCCTTCCGGACATCCAAGGACTCTGTGTGGGTGTGGGTGTGTCGCTCAGGTCCATGCTCATGCACACACTCACGTGGAAAAAGCCACAGTGGTGGGGGCCAAGGCAGAGGTGGTTAGGGGCAACCAGGCCAGTTGGGGAGGGCCTTTAGTGGCAACCAGGCTGGCAGGGGAGGGCAGTTAGGGGCAACCAGGCAGGCAGATAGGTGAGCGATTAGGAGCCAGTTGTCCCAGATTATGAAAGGGATGTCCGACTACCAGTTTAGGGATCAGGCCATCCCCTGAGGGATCCTGGAATGAAGAAGGTGCAGGCTGGGCTGAGGAGACCCCCGACTCCCCCACCTCGTGCATGAATTTCATGCACCAGGCCTCTAGTTTTAAACATCACTAATACTTTACAGTAGAATCAATAAGCTAAAAATAGCAGTGTTAGATCTGAATTTCTTAAAAGTTAGGATGAACATAACACCTTTTTCAGCTGGTGAAGATACTTATTTTAACATCCTCCCTTCCCCCTCAAAAAGAAGTAAAAAGAATTCATCTTGTCCTGACTGGGTAGCTTAATTGATAAGAGCATTGTCCTGATACACCAAAGTTTGGGGTTCAATTGCTGGTCAGGCCACAAGCAAGAGTCAAACCATGACTGTATAATTAAGTGGAACAACAAGTCAGTGTTTCTCTTTCTCTCTCCCTAAAATCAATAATTAAAAAAAAATTTTTTAGTCCATCTTGAAAGATTCTGATGACATAAAGTAGTGGTTGGCAAACTCATTAGTCAATAGAGCCAAATATCAACAGTACAACGATTGAAATTTCTTTTGAGAGCCAACTTTTTTAAACGTAAACTTCTTCTAACACCACTTTTTCAAAACAGACTTGCCCATGCCATGTTATTTTGTAGAAGAGCCACACTCAAGAGGCTAAAGAGCCACGTGTGGCTCTCGAGCCGCAGTTTGCTGACCACTGACATAAAGGACTGAGGTGTGACCAACTGATAACCATGGTACTCACTTAAACTTATGACTCTTTATTTTTAGATTTCAGAAGGGAGAGGTAGAAACATCAATGATGAAAATCATTGATCAGCTGCCTCTTGCACAACCCCTATTGGGGATTGAGTCCTCAACTCAGGCATGTGCCCTGACCGGAAATTAAATTGTGACCTCCTGCTGCACCAACTGACGTTCAACCACTGGGCCTCACCCGGCAAGGCCTAACATACTTTTTTTTTCCTGAAAGTTCTATGAGTTTTTTTCTTGTGGAGTTTAATGCAATATTTAAACACTTGATGTTGGTACTGCTTCAAATACAATATTTTTCAACCTTCATTTCATCACCCCTCCCAACCCCATTCCATTTGTAAAACTAGACATTTACTGAAGATTATATCTGAGAGAATTTAGCATTCTACGCTATGGGAGTTTTCCATTGCTTACTAAGAGAAGTCAGTCTTTTACCTATAGGTTTTATTTAGCCTATATCTTGAAAGATTTTAATAAAAAATTGAGGGCACCACAAAGGATGTTTTCTATCTCATTCCTCATAGAACTCAGCAACAACAAGAGTAATACGTTTGGGCTACGGAACATGATCACCATTAAAGTCCCAGACTTACAAAAACTTACAATCTCATGGGAGAAAGGCACATACAAAGATACAAACACATTATAAATGTGTACAAGTGAGATATCTGGAATACTGTAAATCTGTGTGAAATTACTTCACAAACAGTAAAATCAAATCCTTATTTAATGCTGTATTCAACTTTATATAACAGCTATTTTTTACTTATCTTTTAGGGACAGTGACAAAGATCAGTGTTTATATAAGGATTTACTGAATTTCTGAGTTACTTTTAAACCATAGTTTTTAAAAATCACATGCTAAAAATTAAAATTTCTCAAAGCATTTTACTATCACACCTGGTTAAAATATTAAAACATAAAGAATTTACTTAGGTTTTAATTTTTTTCTATGCTTAAAAATAAGTAAATTAATTAATAAATAAGATAATTACCTTAAATGCCAAATACCAATCATTCTCCTTGGAGGCCTTATTTCCAGCTCTATTCTTATAAACTTCAACTCTATACTGCCGAACTAGAAGAAGATCTTTTACAAAGGACTCAAAATTCATTTTACTAAGCACAACACTCTCCAGAGTCTTTGCTCCTAAAGAAAAATATTAAAAAAATGTTACAGATTTGAGAATTTGAAGCAATGTGTTCCAAGTACCTAACACAATATTTCCCCCCAAAACTACACAGTACTCTCAGTAATTCATTCATTCAATAAACGGCTTATCCAGCACCTAGTATACGTCCTCAGGATTCTGGTAGGTGAGAAACATAAAATGGTGAACAGAGGCCAGCTGGTGTGGCTCAGTGGCCGAGCACTGACACATAAAAGTGGTTCGCTGGTTGATTCTCAGGGCACATGCCTGAGTTTTGGGCTCAATCCCCAATTGGGGGTGTGCAGGAGGCAACCAATCAATGATGTTTCTCATCGAAGTTTCTATTTCTCTCCCTCTCTCTAAAATGGTGAACACACATAGCCTTCTGCTTCTGGTTTGGCTCAATGGATAGAGCGTTGGTCTGCAGGCTGAAAGGTCCCAGGTTTGATTCGCATCAAGAGCACATGCCCAGGTTGTGGGCTCGATCCCCAGTACAGGGCATGCAGGAGGCAGCCGATCAATGATTCTCTCTCATCATTGATGTTTCTCTCTCTCTTTCCCTCTCCCTTCCTCTCTGAAATTAATAAAAATACATTTTTTAAAAAAACAAAAAACTGATAAGATATAAAGAGAAAAGAATGAGTAAAAATACATAGCTAACTTTACTTGTTCTTTCTTATAATTTGGTTTTTCACAATTTTGAATACAAGCCATATAATAACTATACAGTATTTGTATGGAATGGAATTAATTTTTCAAATAGTTCATAAAAATGAATTAGTAATTATGTACTATAAAATGCCTTGGATAACATATTCACATGGCTAAAAATTCAAAGGTTCAAAAAGGTGCAGCAAAGTTTCCTTTTCACCATTGTCCCTTACACATCCAGGTCACCAGCATAGTGCTATCCTATATAATAAAAGCCTAATATGCTAAGTGTCCAGTGTCCAGTCATCCACTCAACCAATCAAAGCATAATATGCTAATATGCTAAGCATACTGCTCACTATGACGTACACTGACCACCAGGGGGCAGACAGTCAACTGGTTGACCAGTCATTATGATGTGCACTGACCACCAGGGGGAAGATACTCCAACTGGTAGGTTAGCTTGCTGCTGGGATCCAGCTGATCAGGACTGACTGAGATGAACTGGACATGCCCTAGAGACCTCTCACTGGCTGGCTAGCCTCCCGTATCCCTCCCCAGCCCCAATCATGCACCAGTGGGGTCTCTCAGTCTGCCCTGCACCCTCTCACAATTTGGGCTGAGGGACTCCCCCTCTCCCCCAGTGGATGAATTTCATGCTCCAAGCCTTTAGTCAGTTTATAAAAATACCAGAGGCCAGGTGCGATAGTGCACTGGAGGGAGAGGGAGGATGTCCCTCAGCCTGGCCTGCACCCTCTCGCAGTCTGGGGGCCCTCAGGGGATGGCCGAATGACAGCTTAGTCAAACATCCTTAGCACTGCCTCGGAGCCCTCCACCACTGTGCTCGCCAGCCATGAGCCTGGCTTCTGGGCTTCTGGCTGAGCAGCATTCCCCCTGTAGGAGTGCACTGACCATAAAGGGGCAGCGCCTACATTGAGTGTCTGTCCCCTGGTGGTCAGTGTGTGTCATAGCGACCAGTCGTTCCACCATTCAGTTGATTTGCATATTACCCATTTATTATGTAGGATATTCTCAAATGTAGCATATGCACACATAGCAAATATAAATAAAGCTTTATTTTTCCTTTTACATAAATAGTTGCTTATTATACACTGTTCTGGTATCTCAATGTTGTTTTTAACTTTAATATATTTTGAAGTTTGTTCCATCAGTACTTAATCAGCTTCTTTTAGTTTAGAGCTGCAAACAATCCAATGACTCAAAGGATGTTCTATAATTTAGTCTCTTACCGATACACGGACATATAAGTTTTTAGTCTGTGTTATTATAACAATGTTATATGAATAGCCTTCTCTGTGCTTCACTCTCCAAACAAACGTGAGTCTATTTGTGAGATAAAGTCTTAAAATTGGATTTATCAAAGGATATGTGTGATTTTGATAAATACTGCCAGACTATCCCCCTGGTTGGCTGTGCCAATAAACACCATCATCCATAAAGTATGAATGTAGATAATCTTTCCCCCATCCAGTCAACACAGTTTTCAAACTTTCTGATCCTCAACAAGAGGTGATCTGGCTCCTCCAGCAGACATATGGCAATGTCTGGGAAACATTTGGGCTCTCACAATTTAGGGAAAGGGAACACTAATGGAATCTAGTGAGTAGAAACAGGGATACAGTTAAACATGCAAAGGACAACCCTCACAACAAATTAATTATTCCATCCAAAATATCAATATTGCCAAGGCTAAGAATCCATCTTAGATGGAAAATTGTGGCTCAGCTTAGTTGTGATTTGCAAGCACCAATTTATTTACAAAAATCACCCATACTACCAAATGGAATCAAACTCAAGTTTCATGTAAGTAATGCCAATTATTCACTTACAGGCAATTCAAAATATACTTGTAGATTATTCTAGCAATTCTAGATATTATGAACAATTTAACCTAAATTTAACAGCAGATCATGTCAAGTACACATATCAAATACAAATAAGCATAAAGATTAATTATGACAGTCCTAGCCAGTTTGGCTCAGTGGACATTGCATCAGCCTGCAGATTGAAGGGTCCCAGGTTCAATTCCAGCCAAGGGCACAAGCCCAGGCTGCAGGCTCAATCCCCAGTATGGGGTGGGCAGGAGGCAGCCAATCAATGATTCTCTGTCATCACTGATGTTTCTATCTATCTCTCCTCCCGTCCTCTCTGAAATCAATAAGAAAGATAAACTGTGAAAAAAAGATTTTAAAAAGATTAATTATGACATAAGACTTATTTTATACAGCACTTGAGACACAGCTGATACTTCCAATTATTAGTTATAGGTAAAAGACAAGAATCTCCACTGTCACAGACACCCTGAAAATTGGCTCAAATCTTGCTTAAGGTTAATCCTTATGATCTAACACAGGACTGGCAAATATCACAGCAATCATGTCAAACTCTTGCAAAGAAAGCTAAAGGAAGAATTACAACAAAGATATGGTGCAAACTGACAAAATGAGAAAAGTACATCAGATAAAGAAGGAATCTAGACTCACTTGGTCTGAGAGCAGCTAGCTACTCAGCCCCAACCCACTGCTGAAGTACAGGGATATTTTTGTCCAGAGTTTCCAATTGTGCAGATTTTCACAAAAAAGAAAAAAGAAAAAAAAAGCAAGCTCGAAGCCCTGGCTGGCTAGCTCAGTTAGTTAGATGTACCAAGGTCGCAGGATCACTCCCCAGTCAGGGTACACACAAGAATCCTATATAATAAAAGGCTAATATGCAAATCAACTGAATGGTAGCTATGACGCGCACTGACCACCAGAGGACAAACGCTCAATACAGGAGCTGCCCCTGGGTGGTCGGTGCACTCCCATAGGGGGAGTGCTGCTCAGCCAGAAGCTGGGCTCACAGCTGGCAAGTGCAGGGTGGTGGCGGGTGCCTCTCCTGCCTCCATGGCAGTGCTAAGGATGTCCGACTGCCGGCTTACGCCCAATCCCCATGTCAGTCAGACATCCCCCGAGGGCTCCCCAACTACAAGAGGGTACAGGCCAGACTGAGGAATTCTCCCCCCCAGTGCACAAATTTCATGCACCAAGCTTCTAGTGAACCAATAAATGCATCAATAAGTGAAACAAATCAATCAATCTCTCTTTCATATCAATAAATGAAAATTTTAGTAAAAAAAGAAGGTTGAGCCCAGCTGGCCTAGCTAGTGGTTGTGCATTGATCTATGAACCAGGAGCACGGTTCAATTGGTTTGATTCCCGGTCAGGGCACATGCCCAGTTGCAAGCTTGATCCCCACTAGGGGAAGTGTAGGAGGCAACCAATCAATGATTCTCTCTCATCACTATCTCTCTTTTCCTTCCTCTCTGAAAGCAATACAAATATTTAAAAGAAAAAAAACAAGTTGGAAAAAAAAGAAAAACATCAAGTTGAATGTGTGGATGAAAGGGGCCACATGCTGACCCAACAAGCTCAGGGGAGGCCTGCATGGCAGTCTTGCAAACACAGAGACCTATTGTTGTGGGGTGACCCGCAAGAGGCAACTACCAGGGACAGAGATAAAGATTTATGAGCCTTTATTAAGCTGGCTAGCGACTATAGTTGCAGCACTTCACCACAGTAAGGCCGAACTGCAGTGCAGACCACAGGTGTTACAGCAAATTTATACTCAGAAACCACAAGAGGGAGTCAGGACAGTTACAATGACAACCCAAAGTTTACAAAAGCTATTTCAGCCGTTTCCAAGAAACTTTG
This sequence comes from Antrozous pallidus, assembly GCA_027563665.1. Classification (NCBI taxonomy): domain Eukaryota; kingdom Metazoa; phylum Chordata; class Mammalia; order Chiroptera; family Vespertilionidae; genus Antrozous; species Antrozous pallidus. The sequence goes on from CM050523.1 coordinate 46,820,850, forward strand.
GGCACAGGTGCATCACCTGGGCACTCTTGGCCGGAGCGGGAACCACCTCCTCCTTCCAAACTCCAACCAACCCATTGTTCAGTGACCTACTCCATCTCTCTGTCCTAGGACATCCTGCCTCCCCTGCCTCCAGGCAATGGAGGAGCTGTGCAATGCTTGCAGCCCAGGGCACTACAGTAACCACAAGGAAAGGCTTGAAATTAAACTTTAACTAAAAGCAGTTACTGTCTTTAATTAAAGGCAGTTACATCCTAGGCCAGTATCTTCACTGACAAGGTCAACCTTAACCTTAACTGAGCCTAACAGTCTTTTTGCATCTATGATAACAAACTTTGAATGTCTGAATAATTTGTAACTTCCCTTTTTCTGGAGCCTGTGGTGGGCACCAGGATAGATACCACAAATTCCTTCATTATCATGTTAATTGTTCCTGCACCCACCTAAGTGTGTGTCCATTTTACTTTTTAGCCAATCCCAGGCCCACCCTCCCTCCCTGCTTTGCTTTATTCCACCTCCTTAATCTATCACCAATGGATTTCATGTAACCCACCTATGTTCCTCCTTTGATTGCACTGTATAAATACAAGTGTAAACCGCCATTCTCCAGAGCATTGTCTCAGTTCGTTGAGGTTCTGCTTCCAGGCATATGTCAAGAGTTCAGCTCAAATAAACTCTCAAAAATTCTTTACAGGTTTCAATGTTGTTGTTTTTTACATTAACAAATAAAAAGTATGTTTACTCAAGAATCACATTCGGTAAGGCATGTCTCACATTCTCCCAAGCATATACAGGAATTAAGGCCTATCCAGGTTGCAGCAGACTCACATCTCCCAACTGATACTCAGATTCAGAACCACAAAGTGAAATGGGAGGCTCCATTTTATTTATTTATTTATTTATTTTAATATATTTTATTGATTTTTCACAGAGAGGAAGGAAGAGGGAAAGTCAAAAACATCAATGAGAGAGAAACATCGATCAGCTGCCTCTTGCACACTTCCAACTGGGGATGTGCCCACAGCCAAGGTACATGCCCTTGACCGGAATCGAACCTGGGACCTTTCAGTCCGCAGGCCGACGCTCTATCCATTGAGCCAAACCGGTTTGGCTGGGAGGCTCCATTTTAATTCTTCCCCGTTTTTGCCTAAAACATAGGGGGACCATGCTGGTTTGCCCAAGACTTTTCCAGTTTTAGTACTAAACCAGAATGATGGGCAAACCCTATCAGCCCATCTAGCTGAATTCCACATAGATAACATTATTCCTATGATGAAACATCAAAAAAAAAAATGCTCAAGAAAAGCACTGAACCAGAGTTAATACAAAATCAAAGAGGAATTTCTCCTAGAAACACTTAAAAATGCCTTTGTGAATATAGTCAGCAACTTCTAGCAAATATGGCAGTGTTTCAAAACAGTGTTTTTCATATCATCCTTCAATTTTGAAGGCAAAATACAAAGTGCAACCCAGCAAAACCAATTCTGGGGAGGGGAAAAAAAAGACACTGATCTGGCGTAATTCTTTAACAGCTCTTAAGTAATCAGTCCAGTTGGATATGCCAGCATTTGAATTTGAATACTTATCACAGGATGAACAAGCACTCTCAGATCTGCAAGCAGCACCACCACCCATTATTATACCTGACTACTTTGCACATCAAAGTTACCTGCCTGGCCCTGAGTGGAAGTATCCAGAACAATAGTAGTCTTCTTCTTGACACAATTAAGAGAACACAGGCTCACAACTGTGGCGGTGTCCTAACAGTGGGTGGGGGAGAGGCAATGAATAAGGTGATTCCTCTTCCTCCCAAGGCCTCCTGTACCTCTATTACTAACCTACACATTAAGTTGCCCAGCCTTAGGATGGCCTTGAACAGGCTGTCAAGCTACAGGGGGAGGCTTGGGTGGATGGGAGGCAGATGCGGGGGGAGATCAACGGAAGGACTTGTATGCATGCATATGAACATAACCAATGAATGAAAGACACTGGGGCGGGGAGGGGGGAAGCTGGGGATATGTGCTGGGGGGTGGGGGAGGCTGGGGGGAGGATAAGGGGGAGGGGGAAAGGAAAACATGTACTACTATTATACTACAAAAAAATCAATAAAAAATAATTAAAAAAAAAGAAAAAAAAACCAGAAAAGACAACAACAACAAAAAAAAATAAGTTGCCCAGCCTTCAAGGTTACCCTCCCAAGATACTACTGTCAAAGGGGTTTCCTGACACACTGGACGCAATGCATTTTAAATCATATTTACCAAGACGCACCTGAAGAGCTACTTCTGGTGAAGAGCTAAGACCATATACTTCAAGTCAGAATAGCTGGAAAGTAGGACTGACCCCCTGCTGTGAAATCAGAGGAACAGGAGGAGAAAGTTACCCAGCCTCCACCTGGTTATAGCAGAAAGAATACCCTCAGGATGGTGCAACATTCATTTTCTTGAAGTAGAATGTGGATGCAAATTGGATGCCCAGCCATGGCTCACTGCGGTTGAGTGTCCAGATAATGGTTCAAACCCCAGTCAGGGCACAGGACTGTGTCATGGGCTTGATCTCCAGTAGGCAGCCAATCAATGTTGTTTCTCTCTCATTGATTTCTCTCTCTCTCTTACTTCCTCTCAATAAAAATAACATTAAAAAAAATAATAATGTGGACCCCGTCGACCCATGCACTGAAGGGTCCTGGGTTCGATTCCAATCAAGGGCACCTACCTGGGTTGCAGGTTCAATCCCTGACCCAGGTTGGGGCATGTGCAGGAGGCAACCAGTCCATGTGTTTCTCCCACAATGGTGTTTCTCTCTCTGCCTGCCTGCCTGTCTCTTCCTCCCTCCTTCCCTTCCACTCTTTCTAAAAATGCAAAAAATATCCTCAGGTGAGGATTAACAACAAAAAATAAATAACCCAAATGTCCATCAACTGATCGAAATACGGTACATCCATAAAATAATGTCAAGTGAAAGAAGCTGGCCTGACTGGTTTGGCTCTGGATAGAGTGCCAGTCTGCGACTGAAGGATCCCAGGTTCGATTCCAGTCAAGGGCATGTACTTTCATTGCAGGCACATCTCCAGTAAAAGGTGTGCAGGAGGCAGCTGACTGATGTTTCTCACTCTCTCCCTCTCCCTTCCTCTCTGTAAAAAGTCAATAAAATATATTTAAAAAGTCAGGCCTGGGCAGTGTGGCTCAGTAACTGAGCATTGGCCCATGAACCAAGAGATCACGAGTTCCATTCCCAATCAGGACACATGCCCGAGTTTCAGGCTCAATTCCTGGTGGAGGGCATGCAGGAGGCAGCTGATAAATGTCTCTTCCTCTCTCTAAAAAATAAAATTTAAAAATCAACACACACTTAAAAAAAAAAGCCAGTCACAAAGACCACACACCATACATTGTATGATTCCATTTAGTCAGCCCTCTGTATCTGTGATTCTGAATCCTCAACCTTGAATAGAAAATATTTGGGCGGTGGGGAGGGGGAAATGATATTGTTGCTGTGCTTATTATGTGGTTACACCAACAGTTGTGTCTGTATTGAACACATACAGACTTTTTTCCTTGTCATTATTCCCTAAACAATATAGTAAGACAACTATTAACATAGCATTTACCTAGTTGAGATAAAATCTACAGATGATTTAAAGTACATGGGAGGATGTACCTAGGATATCTGCAAATACTGTGCCATTTTATATAAGGGATTTGAGCATCTGGATTTTGGTATGGGGAAGGAGTCCTGGAACCAATCCCCAATGCCTGCCAAAGGACAACTGTTAATGAAATGTCTAAAATAAGCAAATCTGGAGATGAAAAGTAGGTTAGCGGTTGCCAAGGGTTGGAAGGATTGGGGATAAGGGGACTGTTAATGGATAAAGGATTTCTTTTGGAGGGCAATGAAAGTGTTTTAAAATTTATTGTGTAATAGTTGCTTCCCTTTTGTGAATATACCAAAAATCAGTGAACTGTATAGAGTGGGCAAAAGTAGGTTTACAGTTTTTCATATGGAAAATAAGACAACCCTTAAGAAATAATACAAAATAAGCTGTTTCTTGTACTATCAAGTGTAAACCTCCTTTTGCTCCACCCTGTACCTTAAGTGAATAGTATTGTATGTGAATGACAGCTCAACAAACATGTTATAACTTTGAGGGCAAGAAATTGAGAGCCTTCTCTTCTGATATCTATATTCTTTTCTTTTTTTAAATTTTTATTTATTGATTTTAGAGAGAGAGAGGGGGATCAAACCCACAACCTTAGTATATATCAAGACAATGTTCTAACCAACTGAGCTATCCGGTTAGGGCCAATAATGTCTATTTTCAATAGTCAGAAGCAAGAATGACTGCTAAAGAATGTAGGGAAAGGTGACAGGTCCAAAATTTGTCAAGACTGGGAGTGCAAGGGATCCTCATCAGGTATTTATAGTTTGTAGAGTATAGATGTCATTTACCGATCTGGGGGTCATCTGTGCAATAAGCAATGATGCCTAGAAACAGACTAACCTTCTTAAACTTATCAGATTTCCAGAGCAGCAAGGGAAAAGGTTTCATTAACCCTTTACCTAGGTGGTATAATATTAAACTACAGTAAAGAAACAAGTAACCACAAACAAGTGACTTTGGCAGCCTGACATCAACATACATGATAAAAAAATATCACCTTGGACAGTAAAAACTGCAAAGCATCAGCTTTTGGGATCCAAGATACTTTTTTCGAGCCCTTCCCTTTTTTCAGCTATTTCAGCCAATTTCTAACAATTTACCCATCATTTAGAACTCTTATTTACCTAATCAAATAAATGTTAGAGCAATCCTTAACCTATAATGTGCCTTTAACATAAACCTCTAATTAAGAAATAGAACCCTCGGAATAACTCACATTTACTTCTCTTTTTTTAATGTATTAATTTTTAGAAAGAGAGGAAGGTAGAGGGAGAGTGAGACAGAGAAAGAGATATATCAATTTGTAGTTCCACTTATTTATGCATTCACAAGAGGCCTGGTGCATGAATTCATGCAGACCCCCTTCCCCATGCCCCCGGGTGGCCTGTGAGAATCTGGCCCCAGCTCACACCCCTACCTGGCACCCCACCATGGCCTGGCACCACCCCCTCACCTGCCCCACCATGCCACCTGAGGGGCAGAGTGATCAATCAGGACGTGGGTGGGGGGTGGGGCCATTGGGCTCCCTCAGTGCCTGGGAGCCAAGCAGCAGCCCTGTGTTCCCCTTCCCCCACCCTCCACCCCTGCTCGCGCCCACCTTGGCCTGACGCCCCTGCTTACCTGCTCCACCATCCGGCAGGGGTCCCACTGGGGCCCATTGGGCTGGCAGTGCCTTCACTGCCGTGCTGCCCCTGATGGTCAGCGCATGTCGAAATCCCGGTTGGACAATTTGCATATTAAGCTTTTATTATATAGGATTGGTTGCTTCTTGTATGTGCCCTGACCAGGGATTGAACCCACAACTTTGGGGAATCAGGACAAGCTCTAACCAACTGAGCTACCCTGCCAGGGCCTCACATTCACTTCTAATCACCTTAACCACATTCCCAATAGGATTAAGATAAGGTGACTTTCTAGGTTATTCTATTCTTGGAAATGTCCTTGGCAAAAAACATTTTAACTTTCATGGTCAACAAAAGAAAAAATTATGTTAAAAAAAAAAATTTAGCCCTTTTGGGCCCTGGTTTCCGAGATGACCAAGAAAAGAAGGAACAAAGATGGTGCCCAAAAAGGCCATGTGCAGCCTATTCGTTGCACCAGCTGCGCCTGGTGTGTGCTCAAGGACAAGCCATTAAGAAGTTTGTCATTCGAAACGTAAGTAGAGGCTGCAGCCATTAGGGACATTCGACACCTATGTACTTCCCAAGCTGTATGTGAAACTACATTACTGTGTGAGCTGTGCCATTCACAGCAAGGGAGTCAGGAATCGTCCTCCTGAAGCCTGGAACACCCCCACCTCATTTAGACCTTCGGGTGCTGCCCCTCAACCTCCAGCCAAAGTCCATGTAAGGAGCTAAATCTGTAAGGAGTGAAAAGTTCTCTAGGGGAAAAACAAATGGAAATTGTACTTCAAAAAAACAAAATCTACACTCCAATATTAAAGATTCCTGGACGTTCATACTAAATTCCCTTCCCAATAAATGGATGCAATGCTTAGCATCCATCCATCCATTATTCCTTTCATAATCTAACATAGACCAACAAAAACAAAAAACCCATCAATTATTTGTATTAACAGGTACTTAGAAAAATCAGTTATCCAATTTATACAAACATACAAGTACATTTAGAACTTTACACATTTTAAATGCTTAAATTATTCTAAACTACAAGAAAACAAAGACAAGAACAGTGTTCTAGCCTAGAATAAAAGGAATCGTACCATCACTTCAAGCCTGGAAAGTAATTCAGACCGTCATTAACTATGAAGCCACTGTAACACTGCCTCTGGCTGGTCCCCAAACTTCTAGTCTTGTCCCTCTGCCCCATCCTCCACATTACGGTGGAAATGATCCAACACACCACTCCACCTTACAGTGAGTCTTCAGAACTCTCACCGCCTACCTACAACAGACAACTCGGGGATCTCGCTAAGCACAACATATAAAGCCTTTCATCATCTGACCCCACCTACTTGGGCCACTCTCCTCCGCCTCATTTTCTGCTCCTGCAACACCCATCTACCTCTTTTCAGGCCCTCTCCCTGGTAAATTCCTTGTTCTTTCAGACACTGCCTCTTCTGATGTCTCCAGTTTTGGGTACTCCTGCCTCTAAACCTCTTCAACAACTTGTTATGGGTCATGCAACGCCCAGTTCCTCACCTTGCATTGTAATTGTTTATGCCTTGCTCTGCACTAGAGTGAGCTCTGGGAAGGCAGGGATATTGCCTTTTCATCTATGTTCTCCTGCTGCCCACAACCCTAGGGGACACGCCAGCACTCAATAAATCCCCACCTGAAGAATCTTTCGTCAGCAACACCCACTTTGCATGTATAAACAGCACAACTCCTTACTCCCCCCCGCCCCCGAAGCTCTTTCCACTATCACAATGGAGCGAGGGAGGAAAGAGAGCCACATAAACATACACAATACCTAGCCCTCACAGGGAGAAAGGATGCTGGGGAGATGGGTCCGAGTTCTAGAGAGCACTGGATGCTGAGCTGAGGCACAATCCGGCGTTACAGGCCCAAGGGCACAGCTAGTAAATTGAGGAGCGGCAACTTTCTCCCAGGTCACCTGACTCCAGACAAAGTGCCGCCCTGACCACTGGGCAACACTGCTTCCCAACAGCCCTTCCCAGGTCCCTGCGCTGCGCCGGCGGCACAAGCCGAGCGGGAGCAAAACGAGGCCGACAAAACGAGGCCGTCTCCCAAACCCACGCCTCCTCTAATCTCACGTCTGAACCCGTGTTTATATCAGAGACTTGGCGTTGCTTATGATGAGTTCCAGGACCCAGGTGGGGACGGAGGGCACAGACCCACACGAATGCTGTTAAACCGAACAATTAAAACGCTTCCTATGTGTTCGTTATAAGTTCGGCTTTGGGGCGGCTGCAGAAGAACTGGCTCCGGGCGGGGGCGCCCCAGGCTCGGGGTGGGGGCGCCCCACCTGGCCAGTCGGGGGCCCGAGAAAGCGCAATTTCGCACGGGGCACCCATATCCCCATCCCGGGGCCCTCCTCGCCCGAACCCGCCGGCCGCCCAGGGCCTGAGCAAAGCTCCCTCCGCAGGGTCCCTGCGATCTCGGCTGTCGAGTGCTCACCTGCCGGCCCTATGTACTTGATCACCCCCTGCGTCTTGAACACCTCCCGGGCGGCCAGCAGCGCATCCTCCCGGTGCGCCGTGTAGAAGTCGCCCCGGTCGAAGAGGCGCACCGTGGTGCTCGGCTTCTCCGGCATGCCCTGGAAGAAGCGCACGAAGGCATACTCGGCCACGCTCTCCAGCTGCAGCGTTTCCCTCGGCAGCACCGCCATTTCGGAACCGCTCCACAGCCCGGCGGAGGAACTGCGCGACCCCACACCCGCTAAGCTGTTTCCCGCCTCCCCTCCCTCGCCCCCCGGGCAGCGTCCGGCCTCTGCAGCCCGACCAATCAGCATCCGGCGCTGCGTCTTGGTGGGTGGGAGTCCGCTGCCGCAGCCAATCACAAACGGACGCGGCCCAGCTTCCCGCGCACGCAGGTGACTGCCTACTGCGCCTGCGTAAGCCTAGGTCGTAGGGCGACCGTGTAGACAGACGCCCATCCTGAAGACAATTTTGTTCATCCCGGTGTTTTCCGACTCTAAGGGCTGGGATCCTGGTGGATGGGCGGCAGCCGGGGAGAGCATTAGGTGGGCTGTACCGGCAGGCTTTGCGTTTTTTATGTACCCGGAAGCATGGAAGTGGGATCGGAAAGAAACTTGAAAACAAGGAAAAACTGTCTTCTCCATTCCCAGTAGTTTTTTTTAACTTGCTCCCTTCTCCCCCACCTGCCTCCCTTTTCCTTTTTAAGTATACTGCCAACATCAAGATTACAAATCTAAAGCCCTGGCCAGATAGGTAGTCCAGTAGTTTAGAGCGTCCTCCCGATATGCCAATGTGGAGGGTTTGATCCCCAAGGTCCCAGCACATGGAAGCAACCAATGAAAGCATAACTTAAGCGGAACAATAAAAATGGATGCCTCTCTTCCTCCCTTACTTTCTCTAAAATCAATCAATAATAAAAAAAAAATTACAGGTTTTTTTCTGCACAACCTTCTTATTGCTTCATACTAGTCATATAGTTCACTCCTTGGTTTATTCATTAATTTGAAAATGTTTATATACCAGACTTCCAGGATCTAAAGATTACTAGTAAAAAAGAAAGAATAAACAGTGCCTTTGCGCTTAATTCTAGTGAATGGCTTTAGATAATACAGCAAATAAACTAATTGTTAGATAAGCGTTTAATTAAAAAAAAAATAAAGATGGGAAAGTGGGGTTGAAATTCTTAAAAAATGGCCGAAACCGGTTTGGTTCAGTGGTAGAGCATAGGCCTTCGGACTGAAAGGTCCCAGGTTCGATTCCAGTCAAAGGCATGTACCTTGGCTGTGGGCACATCCCCAGTAGGGGGCGTGCAAGAGGCAGCTGATGGATATTTCTCTCTCAACGATGTTTCTGACTTTCTATCCCTCTCCCTTCCTCTGTGTAAAAAATCAATAAAATATATTTAAAATAAAAGAAATTCTTAAAAATGTTGATCAAAGACAAAGACCTGGAGGACTTCCTGTCCTGAAGTTACCTGCCTTCGAAAGGTATCACACTCTCCTGTTTGGCTTCCCTTCTGCCAAGAAAGCCTAGGAAGATGCCTCAAACCCTAATTAAGCAAATAGAATGACCAGTGTGTATTGGGGGGGGGGGGGGCGAAGACAGGGGTTTCAAACGAATTCCCAGGTCCCACCCACATATAATGGATTGGAATTTCTGAAGGTGGGGTCTTGGGATCTCTTAAAAAGCTCCCTAGCTATGCCTGATAATCAACTCAGTTTAAAAACTGTTGACCACATGTTAAAATGCCTTTTCAGGCAGGAAGCCAACAAAGTTTGGATCATTTGACTGTTGACTATCCAGCAATGTTACTTCCAGCCACCACCTCCTCTCACCCAAACTATTCTAGGGCAATAAAATTCCCCTTCCCTTTCAACACTTGTGACTCCAACACAAACTCGTCCCTTGGCTGTCAATCATGTCAGAAGCTGCCGTTTCAGAGAGAGTAGGACTAAAAAGGGTCCTTGGAGTTGGGTATTAAGAAATATATATTTTTGCCCAATCAGTGTGGTTCAGTGGTTGAATGGTTCACATCAATGATAAGAATCATTGATTGGCTGTCTCCTGCACACCCCCTACTGGGGGTGGAGCCCACAACCCCAGCATGTGTCCTGACCAGGAATCGAACTGTGATCTCCTGGGTGGATGCTCAACCACTGGGCCATACTGGCCAGGCTATGCTCTGCTTTCAGAAAGTTAAGGCAGGGAGGGTAGAATCAGCCTCTGCTGATTCTCAATTGCTTTCAGCTCAAAATAATCCTTATGCCAAAGTGGCGTGTTTGGGGGTGGCATATCCTGATCCCCTTCATATTGAAAGAAGTAGGAAGAGTAAGATTAATGTGTTAAAAAGGCTTTATGGAAGAAAGGGAGCTTAAGTTGGGCCTTGACTGGTAAGGGGTATAACATAAAGTTGATTATGACCAGATTTCAATTGTTCTGGGAATGCTAGATATACACAGAAGTTTGAGAGCAGGAAGAGCGTAGTATTAGGAAAGCTACAAATTATTTAATCCAGGCAAATGGTGACATCTGGAACTAAAAAATTGATAGTGGAGGGGAAAGAAGAACTAAGGGAAGCAACATGCAGAGCAATCATAGCTAAATGACACCAACTGAGGCCAAGGGCTGGGATGCCACCCTGGGAACATTCCTATGGCTGCCATTGATCTCACCCCATTGGTGTCCATGAAGGTTTTCTCAAAAAAAATTTTTTTTGTCTTTTTATCTTAAGATTACAAGGCCTACATATGCCCTGGCTACTGAGAGCAGAGTGAGGAACTCTACCCTTAAACTTCAGATGGAGGTAGAGAACTGTCTCTCGCTAATACCAAACACAGAATTCTCCCCAAATTGAAGAGGTGCCGAAACCGGTTTGGCTCAATGGATAGAGCATCGGCCTGAGGACTGAAAGGTCTCAGGTTCGATTCTGGTCAAGGGCATGTACCTTGGTTGCAGGCGCATCCCCAGCAGGGGATGTGCAAGAGGCATCTGATCGATGTTTTTCACTTTTTATCCCTCTCCCTTCCTCTCTGTAAAAAATCAATAAAATATATTTTTTAAAAATTGAAGAGGTAATGGGGTATTGGACAGAAGGCCTTGTATGCCCCTCTGGCAAGTGAGACTAGTAGATTCCATGTTGTATAAAATGCTATGGTCAGCTTCAGGCAAATAATTCTGGGAACAATGTGGAGTTTAGGCTAGGGAGAGAATAGCCTGGTGGTTAAGAAAGAGACCAATGAAAATGTGTAAGAGAAGGTAGATTAGAGGAACATTATTTCTGAGGGAGAATCACAGGGCCTGATTAAAGGATCAGAGAAGGTAAGAGAAAAAAGATGGAACTTGACGCCTGGTGATGTCATTAACTGATTCTGAGAAGATGAGACTAGATTTATGAAAAAAGATGGTGAGATTAAAAGCTGGTTAAGTGAAACACAGTTTAATATGGAGCTCAGGATGAAGAGCAGAAATGGAGATGAGATTTCTATTATCACCTAGGCCAGTGGTCAGCAAACTCATAGTCAACAGAGCCAAATATCAACAGTACAACGATTGAAATTTCTTTTAAGAGCCAACATTTTAAAACTTAAACTTCTTCTAATGCCACTTCTTCAAAATAGACTCGCCTAGGCCATGGTATTTTGTGGAAGAGCCACACTTAAGGGGCCAGAGAGCTGCATATGGCTCTCAAGCTACAGTTTGCCAACCACGGGTTTAGGCTAAGACAAGGAATGGCTGAAATCCTCCAGGAAGAAAAAAGAGGAAAAATAGAAGTAAAGATAAATCCTGAGAACATAAGTATTTCAGAGTCAGTGGAAGAGGAAAACAACCATAAGAGACTAAGGTCCATGAAGCCAGAGAAAATGTGTAAAGCAACATACTGGGGTAGGACATGAGCAGTCAACATGGTGATAAGCTATGGAAAGATCAAATGATGAAACACTGGGGGTAAAAAGGCCATTGGCAGTTAGCAGGTCAGTGTTGAGCTTAGCAAGAGTAGCTTTTTAGAGAACAGACTGAAACTAAGAGGGCATTGGATTAGAGTGTGCCACTTAGCTCCAAATTCACCTTTTGCCTGCTCTGTAAAAATGGATCTGAAGCTTCGTCAGTAGAGGGCGCTGGAGAGACACTGCAAGAGGAGAGTGTAGTCCCCTTGCAGCACTGGTAGCTTCCCCAGTGCCCAGCTCCTGCAGACTTAGGACTTCATCTGGCTCTTAGAGCATGGGTAACTTCTCCAACACAGAGCTGGTCCTCCAGCAGCTTCTGAGAACCTGCCTCACACTCCAAGTATAAAAGGTAGCTTTCTAGGGTGGCTTTGTTGTCTGGTGAGACATCTCCCTATCAAGAGCTTTCCCCAGCACCCTAGAGCACAGTTCAGCAAAGTTTTTCAGTCGAGGACAGACCCCATCGATAGGTTCTGGCACAACTGCTCAACTCTACCACTGTAGTTCGAAAAAGTCACACACCTTATGTAAACAATAAAACTTTATTTATGGACATTGACATTTTTATTTCATCTAATTTTCACATATCATAATACCATTATATTCTTTTCCCCCTAACCATTTAAAAATGCAAAAACCAATCCCAGCTTCTGGGCTGTATAACTGGTGGTGATGGGCCAGCCTGTAGGCTGTGTAGTTTTGATGACTCCTGTCCTATATGGAAGATTTTCATCAAGTTTTACAAGACTGACTTTCCAGTGATGCCAGCACCATACTGCAGCAACCTTTCTGCCTCTCCCTCGAACTTGGGGGCCCAGGGTATGTCTCTACCTTGGGTGCTGCACTATCTCAGCCCTAAGGTTAGTGGCTGTTCCCTATATCTATTCCTATTGTCTTTCAAGTTATTAATTTCTATCATGGCCATTTCTATCATTATATAACAAATTACCATATTTAGCATCTTAAGACAATAAGCATTTATCCATGTCCATGGGTCAGGAGTCCAGGCATAGCATAACGGGGTCCTTTTCTTGGGGTCTTAAGATTGAAAGATGGCCGAAACCGATTTGGCTCAGTGGATAGAGCGTTGGACTGTGGACTGAAAGGTCCCGGGTTCGATCCCGGTCAAGGGCATGTACCATGGCTGCAGGCACCTCCCCAGTAGGAGACGTGCAAGAGGCAGCTGATAGATGTTTCTCTCTCATCAATGTTTCTCACTTTCTATCCCTCTCCCCTCCGCTCTGTAAAAAAATCAATAAAATATATTAAAAAAAAAAAAAAAGATTGTGAAGATGTCAGCCAGGGCTGTGAAATAATTTGGAGCTGGGGTCTCTTCCAAGCTCACTGGTTTTTGGCAGAATTCAGTTCCTATGGCTCTGAGATTGAGGCCTCAGGCCCTAGAGTCTGCTGGGTGTTTCCTGAGAGGTGACCCTCTCTACAATATGGCAGTTTGCTTTAAGGCTAACAGGAGAGCATCTCTGCTGTTGCTGTTCACCTTTAGACATTCTTTTAAAAGAACCATCTGGTTAAGTCAGGCCCACCCACAGTAACCTCCCTTTGAATTCAGTCAACTGATTAGGGTTCTTAATTACATCTACAAACTCCCTTCCCCTTTGCCATATAATGTAATTTAATATTGGGAATGATGTATATAGGGCATATACATCCAGGGTAAGAAATCTTGGGGACCATCTAGAATTCTACCTACTACAGTTGGGATAAAAATCATGCTTAAATATACTTTTTACATTTTCTTTAATGTTATTTTCATAGCATTTTTAAATTTTTCCTATTAAGAGAAAAATATTTGACTTCATATAAAATACTGGGTGGGGCAAAAGTTGGTTCATAGTTGTATGTTAAAGTTTATTCTTGTATTATCCTTTATTAATTTTTGTATTATTTCCCATACAAACTAAACTACTTTTGCCCCACCCTGTATATTTGTACCGTAATTATTCATTATACATGTTGAAAAATTGGGCTGCTTCTAACTTGACCAACCATAGAATCATGTTTCACAACATTTTCTATCAATTTCTGCCTCAAGGTATATTTGCCAGAATGCCAATTTGCCTAAAGCATAATCTTTAGATTCATTCTGAATAAAACTGATTTTTCTGTTAAGTTAAATTTTATATTGAACTAGAGGCCTGGTGCATGTAGGCCCTCTCAGCCCAGCCTGTGCTCTTTCGCCGTCTGGAACTCTGGGGATTGGGCCTAATTGGGCCTAAGCTGGCAGTCAAACTTCCCCTCTCACAATCCTGGGCTCTTGCAATCTGGGACCCCTCGCTCCTTACCCCCCGCCTGCAGCAGATGCGGAAGAGGTTCCAGCCACCACCGCTGTGCTCACCAGCAGTGAGCCCAGCTTCTGGCTAAGCAGTGCTCTTCCCTGTGGGAGACCGGTTGTTCCACTGTTTGGTCAATTTGCATATTAGAGTTTTATTATGTAAAAATATGCATGACTCATACAAAACTCCAATTTGTAGTTAGCATTCAGAACATTTCTTAAACTATTAGCTTATGTATATACTAGGAAATTTGATTCTATGATTCAAACAAAGTTAGAATTCAGTTTTAAAATGTTTATTCCATAGTTCATAAAAAAAAAGGTTTTTATGTACAAGACTCAAAAGTAAATAAGAAGGCATCTTTTAATCACAAATGGATGAGTCAGCAGTCAAACTCTACCGTGGAAGCATATCTAATGCACACTCTTCACTGTTGTGTATAAATAATTTTAACTATGCAGTCCAAGTTCCCGGACTAACAGAACTGCATATACATGACACCTGTGGTCAATTTTAAGATTGGTAAAGTCAATGTCAAGCTCTTATATTTTGAGTACAGGTTTCACTATCACAAATATATGTTAACTAATAAAATAGTCTGCAAAGATTTCTTGTCCCATGCTCATACATTTGTAATCTGAGTCCATCTGCTAATTTCCCTTCTTCGAGTTACTATTCAAATTACAGCAGTTATCCGTGGAGTTCCCTATGCATCTCACCCATCTCCTTTATCTGCAATAGAGGGGAAAAAAAACATTAAAATAATTTTCCAATCTTTTGTTCTGAAAAGTTAAAACAAAACCAAGAGAAAGCAAGATGCTTCTCTTCCACATGTATGACACTTACTTAAATTTTAAAAAAGAAAGCTATCATACAAGGAAGCACACACTGGGTGCATGATTCAAACTGCTGTTTAGAGAGCAAAGATGGCCGAAGTGACAGGGGAAAGTAGCAGGTAAGCTAATGTCGTTAAGAATGGATAAGATTTTTATTACATGTACACCATTTTTGTATCTAGGAAGAACAATTCATTTTCTATTATCAATCTTTTATTTTATGGGTGAGGAAACTGAAGTTCAGAATTAAGTAGCTCGTCCCAGACTACACAATTAGTTTAGGCAGAACTGAGACATGGTTACAACAAGTACACCTGACACACATTTTGCCCTGTGGCAAGCCTGAGACCAAAATTGTGCATGGATTACTTTGTTTAATCCTCATGAGTCTGCATTATTATCTTGCTTTATACATAGGGAAACATGGAGGCTTAAAGAAGTTAAATAATTAGTCCAGCTAATAAGAGGTCAAGCCCAGGTCTATATTGTTCTCAACCACAACACTATATTGTCATTCTAAACTTATGATATGATTCAGTTTAGAGATAGTCCTCTAGACCAGTGGTCACCAAACCAGATAAGCCAGAGGATTATGGTATGGGAAGAAATGGCAGAACTTTCTAATTCCATTATTATATTTTTTTCATTATTCTTTTACATTTCTGTATTATTTGGTAAAATATCAGTAAATAGCACATATGCAATTACAAAAATACATAAATATAATACAAAAATTGATGGATATACTGAAAATGCTATTGATGGATTGAAGAACAAGTGTATTCACATCAAATTCCAAATGACTGAAACACACTAGCAATCTCACACTTAGATTTCACACTAATGACTAGTTAGTATGCAACGAATTAAGCAGGACATAAATTAAGTTCATTTTTAATGATTAATAATTTCACTAGCATAAAGACAATAAATCAGGTGATTAGTTATACTGAGTTTCTCTAAAATGAATCCACTAGAGTATGCTTCTAAAAGATTCCACTAAAGGTGAAGACTTTGTAAAAAAATATATATGTGATACAGGCAGGCTTCCTATCTCATTATTATATGAGGCAGAATTCATTACAAGTTGATCTGCCATGAAACTTGAGCAAGAAAATTCAGGTAAAGGAGCATTGTAAGACTGCTCCTTAGACTCTATGGACAATATTACAAAAGGACTGCAGTGTAATTGAAGCCTGTCAGTGTCTAGGAAGATATAGAGATTAGAAATAAAAGATTAAACAAGGGTCTTTTTATTAAGTAATCCATTTACCTCAGCCTTCTCATACTTTGCCGTTCTTTTCTTTCTGGAAATAATCTGAATGAAAGAAAAATTATTACAATTTTAGAACTGCTACCCAAACAAAAAGTTGGTCTAAATCAGCAATTTTTAATCACTGTGCCACAAGAATTTTAAAAACATACAATACCTTACTACTTACTCAGGAGCACTACCTCTTTTCCCTTAGATTGTCAAACAATAAAATGACAGTGGCCAACACAATAGACATCCAGTATAAGTCAATAAAAATTTTACCTTGTTATTTTTTAAGATCAGCAAAAAATACATCTTTTGTTGTGCTGCAGAATTTTAGTAATTAGTTTATGTGTGCCATGAGATGGAAAGGTTGAAGCATTGACCCGTGTGGCTCGGTTGGCTGAACGTGGTCCCATGGCTGACAGGACGCCTGCTCAGGGTACAGTGCATGTGGGAGGCAACCTACTGATTTCTTTCCCTCTCTCTGTCTCTCTCCCCCTTCCTCTCTCTGAAAAATCAATAAAAACTGCCCTGACCGATGTGGCTGAGTGGAACATCGACCTATGAACCAGGTCACAGTTAGGTTCCTGGTCAGGGCACATGCCCGGGTTGTGGGCTTGGTCCCCAGTGGGGCGTGTCCAGGAGGCAGATCGATGACTGTTTCTCATCACTGGTATTTCTCTCTTACTCCCTTCCTCTCTGAAATCAATAAAAATACACTTAAAAAAGAAAATAATGAATCATCTTTAATGAAATGTAAAAGCCTGATGTACATTCTTCCACATACTGTCCCATCCTAACACAAACATCAACGATGGAATCCTGCAATATTTTTGCACAGCCTGTACTGTCATAGGAACCCTACCAAATCCAAAGCCATAGAATGAACTCATTCTTTTCCAGCCACTTCATTCCATGGCATAGATATACTATGTGCAGGTTGTTTGCAGACTGACCATTACTAGCAACACTGCAATATATAACCTGACCATGCTTCCCTGTGTACTTGTGCTTTCATTCATACCGGACAAATCCAATGATTTCCATGACTAATCTTTTTTCTTTTAAATGCGCCCTAGCCCCTGCCACCCTAGGACTAATCTTTCATGTGTTTCTTTTTGCCATCTGGAATTCCTCTTCTGTAAATGGTCTATCCATACCTGCTGTCATTCCTTCTTTAGTTTCCTCATCAATTTGTAAGAGCTCTGTATATATTATGCATATTTTAATTATGCATGGTGAATATCTCCTCCAGCCTATCATTGATATTTTCTCTTAATATATATTTTTATTAATTTCAGAGAGAAAGGCAGAGAGAGATAAAAACATCAATGATGAGAATCATTGATCGGCTGTCTCCTGCATGCCCCCCTACTGGGGACAGAGCCTGCAACCCAAGCATGTGCCCTTGACCGGAATTGAACCCCTGGACCCTTCAGTTTGCAGGCTGACGCTCTATCCACTGAGCCAAACCAGCTAGGGCTGTATTTTCTACTTTACAGTCTCTTTGCCATACAGATATAAATTTCAATGACGTCAAATACATATCATTTTCCTCAGATTCCAGATTTCTTGTCTTACTTGGTTTTCTTTACCACGGGTTATTTCAACATGCACTGCCTGACTGCTCTCACAGGTGCTTTGCCAATCACACAGCTGGACAAGGTGGTCGGCCCTGCTGGGGTGAAACTGGAATGCAACTTCTGTTTTCTTTCAGGTAGAGCGCCAAGTGTGACAATCCCACTGAACGGACAGTGTAAATTCCCACGTGCCTTCAAATCCGTTTCTGAATTCTTTGTTGGTAAGATTCCCGTAAGCTGAAGCACCCGTACATTTCTAGAATCAACCCAGCTCCTTCGCGTGACACATCCTTCTTCTGAAGCACTGATAAATTCAATGTGCTTCACATTTATTGCTTTTAACTTCTTGCTGTGCTAACCTTAATCTGTGTTGTGTCATTTCACTGGCTGGAAGTGCAGGTATACTGCACTAATCCTAGCAGGAGTCTTGAACGGTTTGCAGTGAGAACTGAAGGACATTTGCTGCTTGACAGCAATCTAACCGACCTGTGAGTGCGCAGCTGCAAGCTTTTATGATTAGTATCCTTCCTTGCTTCGTAAGGGGATTTTTTAATAAGGGACGAGAAATGCAATAGATTCACTCACTATAGAGAATTATTAAGAAGAAAAAAAGATTTCCATTTCATTTATGTCGCCCTGGAACATGGATGACGCCTTCTGATACCGTTACCTTTCCTTGAAAGAATACAACCTGAAATAAAACTTTACTTGTATACTCACCAGAACGACGATTCCAGCAATAAGTGCTATTGCCACAACCACGATGACAGCAATAATGCCAGCTTTTAGACCCTGCATTGAAAACTCAGGTGGTTTTTCATCAACATAGTAAATGGCAGTTCGACCAGGATCCAGATCCAGCTGTTCCCCATCTATTCTCAGGTCCATTCTCTTGGAATAGAACAAGGACTCATCTTTAACCTATATTGAGAAGGAGAAAAGCAATTTAAAGTATTTTTTAAAACCTGGCCACGTCAATTATAAACCAAAAAAAAACTGTTGCCGCCCAGCAGGAGTGGCTCAAAGGTTGAGCGTCAAGCCATGCACCAAGAGGTCACCAGTTTCATTCCCAGTCAGGGCACGTGCCTGGGTTGCAGGCTCAATCCTCAGTGGAGGGCATGCAGAAGGCAGCCGATAGATGTTGATATTTTTTTCATCAACACATCTATTTCTCTCTCCCTCTCCTTCCCCCGTCCCCCTAAAATCGATAAAATAAAAGAACTGTTGCCAAGAATATTTATGGTTTCAATGATAACAGTCTCAGACACTGAAACTTAAAAAAGATCATTAACATGGGAAATTTTCAAACAGATACAAAAGTAGAAAGAATACTATAATGAAGTCCTATGTACCTATCACCAGATTTAACAAAAACACAATCTTATTTTACTCATTCTTCCTTCTGTTTTTCCCCTACACACCCTCCTTCTTCAGACCAAATTACTTTGAAGCAAATTTCACATTTCATAAAAATGAAATAGCATATTACAAGATATAAAGTGCCCAGTTGGTGTAGCTCAGTGGTTTTGTGTCAACACACGAATCAAGAGGTCGCCAGTTCAATTCCTGGTCAGAGCCCAGAGACTCTGCCCATCCAACTTGAGCACAGCTGACCCTCACAGCCAATTGGCCTGGAGGTCAAACCCTCCTAGTGCTAACAACAATAATCTAGGCTTAACTTCAACAAGACTGTGCAACCCATAAAGGGTTGCAGCAAGACTATCCAGCTCAGGTAACTGGGGAGGCTGAGCCACTGTCCCTTAAAGGACATCTACCACACAAAGCTAATCGACCAACTCAGGAAAGCAGCCACCATGCAGAGACATGGAAAGAAATCAGATATGAAAGAAATGGAGGAAAAAAACCCGATTGGACATAGAGTTCAAAACCACGGTTATAAGGTTTTTCAAAAGGCTCCTAGAAAAGGCCGATGAACTTAATGAGACCTACAAGGAAATGAATAAGACCTATGAGGAAATGAACGAGACTCTCAAGGATATGAAAAAGGACCAACTAGAAATTAAGCATACACTGACTGAAATAAAAAATATTATACAAAGACCTAAAAGCAGTCTAGCGGACCACAAGAACTAAGTCAAAGATTTGAAATACAAAGAGGCAAAATCCAGTAAGCCAGAAAAGCAAGAAGCAGAAAGAATCCAAAAAATTGAAGATAGTGTAAGGGGCCTCTGGGACAACCTCAAGCATATCAACATCCGAATTATAGGGGTGCCAGAAAAAGAGAGAGAGCAAGAAAATGAAAACCTATTTGAAGAAATAGTGACTGAAAACTTCCCACACCTGGTGAAAGAAATTGACTTAGTCTAAGAAGTGCACAGAACCCCAAACTATAGGAATCCAAAGAGGACCACACCAAGACACATCATAATTAGAATGCCAAGAGCAAAAGACAAAGAGAGAATATTAAAAACAGCAAGAGAATAACAATTAGTTACCTATAAGGGTGCACCCATACGATTGTCAGCGGATTTCTCAACAGAAACTATGCAGACCAGATGCAAGTGGCAAGGAATATTCACAGTGATGAATAGCAAGAATCTACAACCAAGATTACTCTATCCAGCAAAGCTATCATTCAGAATTGAAGGTCAGATAAAGTGCTTCACAGATAAGAAAAAGCTAAAGGAATTCATCACCGCCAAACCAACATTATATGAAATGCTGAGAGATATTCTTTAAAAAGAGGAAGAAGAAAAATGTAAAAATAAAAATTATGAACAACAAATACACATATCTATCAACAAATGAATATAATCAAGTGAATTAAAAATCTGATGAACAGGATAAACTGGTGAATATAACAGAATCATGGGTATAGAGAGGGAATGGACTGACAATTCTTGGGGAGAAAATGGGTATGGGAGGTGCAGCAAGAGACTGGACAAAAATCATGCACCTATGGGAGAGGACAGTGGGCGGGAGGTGAGGGCGGAAGGGTGGGATGGGGAGGGTGGGATGGGTACCAGGTGGAGGGGAGCTATAGGGGGGGAAAAAAAGGGAACAATGTAATTAATAAACTGAACAATAAAGATTAAAATATTTTTTAAAAGAATTATGTAAAGATATTCTAGGTAGAACAATTTGATAAAAAGGCATAAATACACAAACAAACAAGAAAGGTGCATAAGAAAAGTGATAAGAGTGACAGGGAAGACATTAATGGCAGCACAAGAATCACTAGGAGAACAGAGATAAGGTTGGTCTGAACGTGGAGAAGCAGATGGTGAAAGATCTTGAATCTGCTGAGGCATGACAAACAGTATTACATTTCTGTACAAAGGAATAAGACAAGGAAGATTATACTCACATCTTTTTCAAAATAGTAAGCCACATCAGCTATGTCCACGTCGTTCTGAGTTTTCTGAGTAGAATTCTGCACTAGATCAATAGTGATAAGATCGTTCTCATACTGGAGAGGGAATTGAAAAATACAAATTAATATTAACACAACCAAAATCATGAATATATCATTATTCAGTAATGAAAACATTTACTATTTGATTTTCTATAATCTACATGTTATCAGTGCTCCTTTTCACTAGTAGATAATTGAGTTTATCACTAAGAATTTTAAAAATCTTTGAAAAAATCTTTGAGAGGTCTTTAAATTTACCCAAGGGAACCAAGACAGCATGCAAACAATAATAATTGCCATCATGTTTTCTTATCAAAAGAAAATTTTCTTCTCTTGAAAAGATTTTAGAATAAGATATTAAAGCACCATATTTGGCTAGAACTACTTTAAAATTAAAATGTTAACGAAACACAATCCAAAATGTAGTGTGTATTTACTACATTCTGCTTTTAGGAAGCAAAAAAGCATATTTCTTCCAAAAAGTCATTTATTTTCAAAGAAAGTTTTTAATATGAAAAATAGACCAAAATACCAGGAGGCTAGGGGAGAAGATAGGGGAGAGGAAAAAAGACATAGAACAGTGAAAATGAAGAGGAAAAAAAATTTTTTGGGGGGGGGGTGTCATTGCATCTATGATGCAAAAATAGAAAGGGAGGAGCAATTGGAGGCCAAGAGAGAACCTTTTATAAATAGAAAATACGATAAAAATTAAAATGCAATAGAAGGCTTGGAAGACAAAGACATAGAAAGCTCTCAAATATAGAATATTTGACAATAGAAGGGAAAGGATTAAAAAACCTAAGACTCAGAAAATAACAGCATAAGAAATAAGAGAAAATTCAGGAGGATGAAGATGAATCATGAACAAAGGATTGGAACTAAATGGACTTTTCAATATCAACACTGGAGCTGTAAGCTATTGGAGAAATACCTTCAAAAGTCTAAGGAAAACTGTAACTTTGAATTCTATACTAAGCCAAATTATCAATTATCTAACAATATTTGCAGGCATTTGAGGACTCAAAACTGGACCTTCTACGTACCTGTTTTTAGCACACTTCTGGGGGATGGGCTCCACTAAAAGCAATAGAGTCTCTTTTTAAAAATGACATAAACCCTAGCTGGTTTGTCTCAGTGGATGGAGATTCAGCCTGTAGACTGAAGGGTCCCAGGTTCAGTTCTGGTCAAGGGCATATGCCCAGTTTGCGGACTCGATCCCCAGTAGGGGGAGTGCCAATCAATGATTCTTTCTTACCAGTGATGTTTCTCTCTCTGTGTCCCTCTCTGAAATCAATAAAAAAATTGTTTTTTAAATGACATAAATTTTGCCAGGCAAATGTGGCGCAGTGGTTGAGTGTCGACCTATGAACCAAGAAGTCATGGTTCAATTCCCAGTTGGGGCACATGCCTGGGTTGCAGGCTCAATCCCCAGTGTGGGGTGTGCAGGAGGCAATTGATCAATGATTCTCTCTCATCATTGATGTTTCTCTCTCTCCCTCTCCCTCTTTGAAATCAATAAATCTATTTTAAAAATAAAAATGACATAAATTTTAATCTAGAGGAACTTAAAAGTAAATTAGTACTGCTTTAAAAGTTTCATCACACCACTAAAGCATTTTCAACCAGAGTTGAAAAAGTTAAGGAAGAGCTACCTGGTTAGGACTAGCTCCTGAAACCAGAGGAGATGGGAGCCAGGCACCCGAAAGAAAATATGTGCCAGCAGCAATCACAGAGCAGTTTCCCTGGGTAAGAAGACTGGTGTGTGTTTGGGATACTAAGAGATACAACATTTGCTTTAAGGGTAAATTGAGGTTTTCAAAGGCTATAAAAGAAAAATAAAACCGGGAATTTGCTTTATGAAGTGCCCAGAGCTAAAACTGTTACTCAAATGTAATTTAATCACCACCAAAAATCAAATCCAAACCACACTTCATGAACTTTCTGTAAAGCTCATTTACTAAAAAAACAAAACTTACCAGAATCTTTGCAACATATTTTGAATCCAGTTGATAACGAGTTGTGATTATATCCATGAATGCACTGTAAATAATTAAAAATCATGTTTTTTAAAAAATGGTTGTCCACAACATTTAAAAAAGTATTTTAGAAATTTTAATTCATTAATTTTTTTTAAAGAAGCACTAATTTTTAACTAAGCCGATAGCTCAAGGTCTGGAGTTGTCAATAACCAAACTTGAAAATTTTATGCCATTTTGCAAATATCAAGATAATTAATTCAGGCTAGAATCATCCACTGATGCTAAACTATTGAATTCTGCTTTGATTAGAAACAGGTAATCAAGTATCTGCCCACAGATTATGCTTATTTAGTTTTAAAATTTTTTACTTACTGATTTTAGAGAGAGAGGAAGGGAGAAATATTAATTTGTAGTGCCATTTATTTATGTATTCATTGGTTGCTTCTTTTTTAAAGATATATATTTTATTGATTTTTTACAGAGAGGAAGGGATAAGGATAGACAGTCAGAAACATCAGTGAGAGAGAAACATCGATCAGCTGCGTCTTGCACACCCCCTACCTGGGATTTGCCCGCAACCAAGGTACATGCTCTTGACCAGAATCGAACCTGGGACCTTTCAGTCGGCAGGCTGGTGCTCTAACCAGTTTTAGCCATCGGTTGCTTCTTATATGTGTTCTGACCAGGGACTAAGACTGCAACCTTGGTGTTACTGGGATGCTCTAACCAAATGAGTGAGTTACCCAGTCAGAGCTTGCCCACAGATTATATTTATTACTTAAAAAGAAGAAAATGGGCTGAAATCGGTTTGGCTCAGTGGATGGAGCGTTGGCCTGCAGACTGAAGGGTCCCAGGTTCAATTCCGGTCAAGGGCATGTACCTTGGTTGTGGGCACATCCCCAGTAGGGGGTGTGCAGGAGGCGGCTGATCGATGTTTCTCTCTCATCGATGTTTCCGACTTTCTATCCCTCTCCCTTCCTCTCTGTAAAAAGTCAATAAAATATATTTTTAAAAAATAAAAATAAAAAATAAATAAAAAGAAGAAACTGGTAACTCTACAGTGGAGAAACCTGGCAACACAACCTTAACCACAGTTAACACCATCAGTACAGGAACAAGGTGACATCATGCCTTTTCTAGGACTGGTTTTATAGATGCTGGTGATAAACCAAGGGAAAAAAAGTATAACCTGTACTAAATTATGAGGAAACATTAAAAAAAAACCACAAAAAAAAAAACAATTTGAGGAACAGTCTATAAAACAAGTTGCCCAGCCATGGCCAGTGTAGCCCACACTCTGAAGGGTCTCAGTATTAAATGCATACTGATTCCTAGTCAGGGCACATACCCAGGATGCAGGTTCGATCCCAGTCAGGGTGTTATGGGAAGCAACCAATCCATGTCTCTATTTCTGTCTGTCTCTCTCCAAAAAATCAATTAAAAAAATAAAAACAGGCCCTGGCCGAGCAGCTGAGTTGGTCAGAGCATTGTCCT
Source organism: Antrozous pallidus (assembly GCA_027563665.1). NCBI lineage: Eukaryota > Metazoa > Chordata > Mammalia > Chiroptera > Vespertilionidae > Antrozous > Antrozous pallidus. Next base: position 46,845,383 of record CM050523.1, read on the forward strand.
GATACATGAAAGTTGTGGTTTCATCCCTGGTCAGGGCACACATATAAGAAGCAAATTAATGAATGCATAAATGTTTCTCTCTCTGTCTCTCTGAAATCAATAAATTAAAAATTTATTGCAAACAAAACAAAAACAACTTTGCCCACTCTCTTCAAAATTATCAAGGTCATGGAAGACAAAGAAAAGCAAAAAAAACCAGTGTTTCATATTGAAGAGAAAACAGTCATGATAGCTAAATGTAATGCATAGTCTTAGATTGGGTCCTGGGTCAGAGGATAAAAAATGGTTATAAAGGACAACATTGGGGGCATGATATCTAAAATTTGCTCTCATAGGGTTCTGTGGGGAAATATACATGCTTAGATAGATACACAAAGCACACACACATATGCATACACACATACACATATAAAGAAAAAATGTGGCAAATATTTACCGGTGAATCTAAGTGAAGAATACTATAGAAATATTACTGTTCTTACAAATCTATTTCAAAATAAGATTAAAAATAGTAGGTACTAGTACAGTATCTTTTTAAGAAATACAAAAAAGCATTGTGACTTGTTTCAGTTTTTCTAACGTAGGATGGAAGATCTGAGCATCGGCCACGTAAACAGCGCATGGAATAGCACTTACGTCTGCAAGCTTTGACTATTGTAAGGTTTTTCTCTTGTTTTGTGTTTTAGTTCAATGATGATCCAGCTGTAAAATAAAAAGACAGTATTAACTATGTAACAACTCAGACTTTTACATTATATTATTTTCTTAATAACCGAGTAGAGACAACAGGAAAAGGATTTATGCGGTAGATATGCCTCTAATTTTCCCCCTGGCCCTTACAGATCTTCCATAAAGAACTCATCCAGTGGCTCTCTCTAGGGAGCACTCCCAGCACCTTTCTCCACCCTTCTCCCCCAGACTACCCCCCCTTTCCCCTTGCCTCTCTCTTTCTCCTAAGCTCCAAGGGCCCTTCTTTTCCTCTGTAACTTGTTTCCTGAGCCCATTTCTTCTACCACTCACTTCTACCTCTGTGATTTTCTAAATAAAGTCTTCCTTATATTAAAAAAAGGAACTCATCCAGGAAGAAACACCCTTCCTAACACTGACTCTCTGGCCTCTGGTCCTGTGAAGTCACGGCTCAGCTGGTCATGTTGGGCTGAGGTCCAGTGAAGACACAGAAAGACGCCAAGAGAAACAGAGAATAACCTTGAGGCTCTAGGAGACAGAAGCATAGACAGTGACCATCTTGGCCTTGATACCTTTTCAGCTTCTAGTTCTTCCCAATAAAACCTTTTGTGTTTATGGTAGCGAGTGTGTGTCTGTTCCTTTACATAATCTTCCAGACAACCATATCTCACTTTAAAACTCTAAGTGAGCCCCAGCTGATTTGACTCAGTGGATAGAGTGTCAGCCTGCGCACTGAAGGGTCCCAGGTTTAATTCTGGTCAAGGGCACATGCCTAGGTTACAAATCAATGATTTTCTCTCATCATTATCTCTCTCTCCCTCTCCTTTCTTCTCTGAAAAATATTTTAAAAAATAACAAAACAACAAAAGCACCATTATAAGTGAGCAAATACCTAAGTAGCCTAAATCATTCATATAAATTTAGTACTAACCCAACTTTGAAATACTGAACAGTGTTGAGTAAAAATATTAAAGGGAAATTATGCTACCGTAAAGAAAAAAATATAAATATTGCTGGTAAATTTATAAAATATCTCTGGAAGGTTGTAGAATAAACTAGTGAATCAGTTCTATAGAGTTAAACTGGGGAGCTGGGGGCTTGAGACGGGATGGAGACTTTTCACTGTACGCTCTTTTCTATCTGAATTCTAAATCATGAAATTGTATTACTCATTCAAAAATAAGTCTAATTAAACAAATCTGGAAAGCATGAAAACAAACAGAACAGGCAACCCAACTCACTAGGTCCTCACTCGTTCGGAGCAGGTTTTCTCAGTGTCCTTATCTGTTCTTCGGACGCCGGCAGTGTTCACACACCAGCACGTGGTGGTGCCATTGCACTGCTTGGCTTTGAAGTGCCCGTTCTCATCGCAGTCAGGGTCGTAGAGCCCGTCGTTGTTCTGAATGGCGTCATCGGGTTTCGGTCTTCTCCCGGACTTGGAGTGAGACATTTCTGCCTTCATCACCAAACATTTGGTAGCCACTACCAAAAAAACCCAAAAAAACAAAAAAAAGACCACAACAACAACAACAAAAAAGCTTAACGTCGTTCTGAAAAATAACTGCATTTATATTTTTAACGGAAAGGAATTTTAATTTAACTTCAAACTCCCAGGGCCAAAGACTATTATAGGCATGCATGTTCCCTGCTCACTTTCTAAGGATAAGACGCTGTCAGGAGCAAGAGAACTGACAAAACAACAGAGTTAGATTTGGGCCAGTGAAAGGCTTCCCAACTCAAAACACACTCATCAAAGAAATACACATCAAAATAAAGTTGAAAGGCCTTGAAGATAATTCTACTCACATTTTGAGCAAATGACGGAATGTTGTGTACCGATGGAAGTACACCGGCAATGACCATCCATGCCCACAGAGCAGTTTGTGGTCAGTTTGTAGTTTTCACAGATACAGTCTAGAAAGAAAGAAAAAATCCACTTTAATATGTGAATCCAACTATCAACTCTGGTGTCCCAGCTAAATTACATTGTGACAATAGTGTCTAATTACAGGACACAAAGCCTTTAGAAGTGGTCCTGAATATGTTTTACTTTTCAGCTGTGAGTGGCGGACATAATTTATATATATAATATAGATATATAGACTAATTTGCACACGTTCCCGTTTTGATTTTCTAAACCAAGAATACAGCCTTCCAAACATCATATTTAGCTTGGTCTTTATAACAGTCCCAGGGTCAGCTCCTTCCCTCCTTTCTGTCATGCTAAGAAAAACCCTTGTCTGTCAGCTACCCACTCTTCCAAAATCAACAATTCCATTTCCTTCCTCCTCCCCCACACCCCGGATTTTCTTATTAAGAGATTCCTGCTTTGAGATTTAATAGGAACATATTCAGCACCTGGGTTATATCGAATCTTTAAAAATATATACTTTCCATTGAATTTGGGAACACTAACACATACCCAACTTTTTTTCTTCTTCTAGAGAGGGAGGGGGAGGGGGAGAGGAGGGGAAAGGAAGGAAGAGGGGAAAGAGAGAGGGAGAGAGGGAGAGAGGGGGAGAGGGGGAGGGAGAGAGACATGGATGTGGAGAGAAACATCAATTGGTTGCTCATTACCTTTAGGTGTAGGGGACAGAACATGGGACAGGACAACGCTCTAAACAACTTAACCACACCAGCCAGGGGCCCTGGTACCCAACTTTGCTCCCATCCTGATTATTGATGTCAGTGTAATAGTTGCATCCTTGACTATCTCCAAAGTAAATTTTAACTTCAAATGGCAAGCCCACCTAATTCCTTTAGTCTGGTTGAGAGAGTGCAATCATTAAAAACAAAAGTAGTGCGACAAACCAAAGAATTTTAATATTGATCCTTCATGTCCCAAGTTGGCTTTATTTTTGCCCTGTTTAAATTAGTATAATCAATACTAACCACCTATATACCCTATCAACACGAAACTAAACATTAGGGTTAAAAAATGGGAAAGTATAGTGGCTGTCCTCAAAGAGTTAAAATATTATGCAGCGCTATACCTGCTCGAAGCACACTTTTCATGTCCGAGCAATGTCAAGTTTAAAACAGACCAATCATGTACACTTTCTGAACACAGGCCTATAGCAGCTATCATCACTTTAAAGGGATTTTAAGATTTCAGTATTTAACCCCAGACAGAATCTAGAAAACCGTAAGTTGTTTAAACTGCATGACTCTGAAAGGGTAATTAATTAGGCTGTGCCCTGTTTGTAAGAGTATAAAACCCTTTCCAGGAAACTTCGGCCAATAGCCGTGTACTTCTCTGCCCACCATCTTCCAAATGATAACAGCCAAGAGGTTTATAACCCCAGAGTAAGAAAAACTCAAGTCAAACTACACGCCCGACATTTGGATAATGGTGTGACCTTCGTGATATAGACTATTCTGTCACCATTTAAACTGTTTTCCAGCACTAAAGAAAATGTGAAACTCTGGATGCGTGGTGGGGGAGGGGTACGATGGGGGGGTGGAAATCAACATATAAAACTGTGTTTAGATTTAGGCAACACTTAGAACATGGTTAATGAGAAAAATACACTCAATTATTAATTATGGGATTCTCTTTAAGTGGCAGGATTATGGATGTTTTGTTTTTGTTTTTTTACCCTTTAGGGTTATCCATATTTCTGGGTTCCCTACACTAAAGCTGGCATTACTTATATGATCTTTAGAGAAAACACACACACAACGCACTGTAGTCAAGGTCCAGGCGGACCCTCTCCCGCCCGCAGGTGTGGGGCGGCCAGAGTGACCTCCCCGCAGGTGGCCTCCCGCAGCCACCAGTCCCCTCCCGAGCCCCACATCCGGGGCCGCAGCAGGTGCACCGGAGGGGCAGGCGGCAGGTCGCCGTCCGAAACTGCCCTCCCGGCCGAGCTGGTTTCGGCCCCTCCAGAACTCCAAGTGTGTCGCACACAGAGTCCAAAGAAGCCCCGGTTGTGGCCACTCCATCCCCTGCCCACCCCTCCGCCCCCGTCCCGGCCACCTCCCTAGAGAGGACGGCAAAGCCGCCCAACGAGGTTGCTCCCTCTGCCCCGCGCGAGTGGGCGCCCCGCGCGCTCTGGTCTCCAGCCCGCAATGCGCGGGAGCGCTCCCCTGCCCCACACCTCCGCTCGGGTGCCGGGACTCAACACACCCCACCCGCAGCCCAGGCCAACCCCACGATTCCGCTCCCCACCTTTCTGGGCCGCGGCCACCGCCGCCGTCGCGAGCAGAAGCCCGATCGCGAGGATCTGGGGGGACACCATGCTGCGCGCCAGGAGGAGGGCGCCGAATGAGGGGGTCTCCGGGGGCGCGAGCGCGAAGAGGCCGCTGCGGGATGCTCCGGGGCCGGGACGACGCGCACTCGCCAGGGGACTGCGCACTCTGGGAGCGGGGCGGGGCGGGGCGGAGCAGACCTGGCGGACCTGCGGCCCCGCCCCCCGGCGCCGGCCCCGCTGCTCACCTCTGCCCGCCGGGCTCCGCGGTGACTCAGTGCCGAGCGCGGGGGCGGGGCGGCCGGCGCGGTCTCGGGGCGCCACCTTCTCCAGGTGCGTCCCCCGCGCCGCGGGCCCACCCGGCGCGTCCTGCGGTGGCTGGCAGGAGCGGGGAGGGCGACGGGCTGCGGCGGGTGAGGACCCTTGGTGGCCGCAGAGAAAGTTTGGAAATAATGCGACTTCTTTTATCGGAGATCACAACTCAGAAACGTTAAAGAAATGGGGCCTGGAAGAGTGGGGCGGCTAGGAAGAGGAACTTGGAAATTAAAAGGAATACAAGGAGAAGCGGAGAGCCGTCGAGCCACGAAAAAAAAAAAAAAAAAAAAAAGACACCGAACCGAACTTTGAGTTATACCTATCAGTTTAATTGTACTCCTTTGAATCTAGAAAAAAAAAAATCTCCCTGGTTTGTGGGGGATGACAAGTTCGTATGTTCTTTCCCCTTTTTTAGCCCCTGGAGATGTAAGAAAACTTGTTCCCATTGAGACAAATGCTAGAGACTGATAGTACTCCGGATTTAATATTAGGACAATATTGATGAGTGTTTTGAAAACATGGGGAAATAGAAACACTGGATAATAACTTATTTCACTGCAGTGACTTCAAATTACAACGCATTATTATTAGTCTTAAAATAATTGTAATTCAATAACAAAATATGGTCTTTTAATTTTTTTGTGAGCTGAAATATCATTATAATCTGTTTTTCTTTATTTACTTTTTTAATCTCTGTGTAAGTCTTTTATTTGAGCCCAAACTGGACAATCGTTGGAAAGCAAAATCTCAAATGTTTCCTAACCTGTTTTTAAAAGGCTTTTCTGCATAAGAAAATTTTGGAGTAAGAGTTCAAAAAAGAAAGGATTTTAAGATTCAGCTCATTTTTATACATATATATCCAGTAAAAAGAAATATGCTTTTATTGAGCGATCATTTAAATGTGCTGTAGTCTCCTATTGAAAATTGATTGATGTAAATAATCACCTTGTTACAGTAGATAGCTGTATAACTTGAATTTTACTTGAACACTAAGTAAACTATTTTTTAAACTATTTTTTAAATAGACTCTTAGAGAGGGAAACAAAGAGAGGAAGAACGAGAGAGAGAGAGAGAGAGAGAGAGAGAGAGAGAGAGAGAGAGAGAGATTTGTTGTTTTGCCCATTCGTGCATTCATTGGTTGATTCCTATAAGAACACTGACCAGGAATGGAACATGGAACCTTGGAGTTTCAGGATGTATTGGGAAGTCTCTCTAACCAACTAAGTTACCTGGCCAGGGTTTACTTGATGATTGAAGTTTTAAGGGAATCCTATCACTTTTAAAATCTGTAGATCTGAGTTGGTACATCTTGTTTTGGAACTTTGTGATCTGTTCAACAACTTGAAGTTAAAAGAATAGTATATCAAATCAGGAACAAGTTAACCAGATTTTTGTTGTCTTCTTCATTTCAGGAAGTTGCCCACAGCCAGCCTCCAAACTACACACACTGTCTTTTAACAAGAATAACCTAACTGGTTATTGTGGCTATACTTGCAAAATGTTACATTGCCAGGTCTTAATCTGTTACCCAATCAAGTTGACATCTGTTTATTAAGTTGGTCATTGCAATAAAGTGAATTGAGTAAACATGATTATTAAATAAATGACAAATACCACACTAAGCTCTGACTCATAATATCTGAGCATACATCTAAGATATTTATTTTTATAGCTCTTAACATCTCAATTTGTCACTCACTGCTCAAAATTACTCTCATTTAAAAAATATATTTTTTTTATTGATTTCAGAGAGGAAGAGAGAAGGAGAGAGAGATAGAAATATCAAAGATGAGAGAGAATCATTGATTGCCTGCTTCTGCATACCCCATTCTGGGCATGTGCCCTGACCAGGAATCGAACTATGATCTCCTCGTTCATAGGACAATTCTCAACTGTTGAGCCATACCAGCCAGGCAAAATACTCTCATTTTATGCTATGATTGTGAATCTTGTGTAGTTAACAGTGCTATATTTAAGAATATTTCTTAATATAATAAAAGAGTAACATGCAAATGTGACCGTACCTTGGCTCCTGATTGGCTATGCTACCAGCCAATCAGGAGTGGGGGGCAGGGCCATGCTCCCAACGCCTCTGCACTGCCTGGGGAACGAGTGCCATGGGCCTGGGGAGTGGACGCTGCACTGGTGGTCCCGGCAAGCCTGCGGTGCCAGTTCCCCAGGCCAAGCAGAGGCATGGCGGGAAGGCCGGCCACCGCGGTGCTTTGCCGTGGGCACCTGGGGTCTGAGATCGCGAAGGGCGCGAGTGCAAGTGCGGGGGAAGGGGAGGGGGTCCCAGATCCCTGGTGCGCATGTGTGAAGGGTGGGGCCCCGGGAGGCGGGGGGTGGAAGAGTGGGGGTGAGGTGGAGGGAGACCGGCTACCACCATGCTTTGCTGCGGGCATTGGGGGGTCCCAGATCGTGAAGGGCATTGATATGCTCCAAGTCAGTGGTTTTTCAACTGTGTGCTGCAAAACATTTTAAAACATGCAGGGGCACTGACCTCTCTTCCCTTATATTATCAACACAGTAGTTGTCTAGTGTAAATGTGCTGTCTTGAACCATAAATATATAGGTAAATAAATATATAAGTCATACAGAATTGCATCTTATTGGTCATTGTGCATAGTAAGGTTGTGTCTGATTGGTTAATTCTTGGTACCAGAAATTCTTATATACAATTACAGGCACTTAATTTTTTTTTTTCAAAAGCACTTGGACATTTTAATGAACTTCCCTCCATGTAGCTTGAAGCGGCCAGGACACAGGCCTCACCAACACCCTAAATCTTCTCCTCGGCTCTTCTGCTGAAAAATTTGGCCTTCACAATCACAGGCTGCATTTGGAGCTTTCCCTTCCCCAGAACTTTGTAGTAGCCTGACCGCACCACATCAATGATAGGAGCAACTCCAGTCTTGCTTTTGGCAGATTTACCCGTGCTTGCTCACTGACCAGGGTCCACAGTTAATCAAGGTTGACAGTTGGGCAGAAGCACTGATTCCTCTTTAAGTGGTAATGCCTCATACCAACTTTCCCAAAGCAACCTGGGTGATATTTGTCCAAGTTGATCCTGTGATGATGCAAGCCACCTGCATTACCGCGGGCCCCGGGGTGCTTCCTGTGCTTGCTCCTGCGGCCGTGGCTGTGGCTCACATGGCCCCGAAGTTTTCAACTCTTCCTGAGTCTGGATGGCATGTCGGTGGCTGAGCTACAAGAAAGCTAGGCACTTGATTTTTTTTTAAAAGTCACTTTGGAGTAAAAAAAAGTTGTTAAATCACTATTAATTTTGTTTGTTTGTTTTTTGTTTTTGGTAAATCCATCAAAAGTATACCTATTTTTTGTCAGATAGCAAAAAATATTTTTGATGTGCCACAGAATTCTATTAATTAGTTTATGTGTGCCATGAGATGAAAAAGGTTGAAAATCGCTGCTCCAGGTCCACCCATCTATAATAATAAAAGTAGAATGTGCAATTAGACTGAACACCATTCTGGACGTCCTTCCAGATGAAGTCAGGGCTAGAGGGAAGCCCAGGGCCCAGGTGCCTGCCCCCTGGTAGTCAGTGCACTCTCACAGGCGAGCTGCTCAACCAGAAGCCCTGAGCCAGGCTGACTCATGGCTGGCAACCACAGCCGCAGCACTAGGATGTCCGACTGTCCAGCCATCAGCCAGACATCTCCTGAGGGCTCCCATACAGCGAGAGATACAGGCCGGGCTGAGGGACATCCCCCTCCCCCCCAACCCAGTGAACATATTTTGTGCACCAGGCCTCTAGTCTATAATGATTCTATAATAATAAAAGCATAATATGCAAATCAACCAAACCACCGAACAGCAGAATGACCGTATAGACAACCTGCCAGGCAACCATTTTATGACATGCACTGGTGCTAAGGCAGGTGCAATTCGGTTGGTCAGGGCCCCCCGCCCCCCAGGCAGGCTCCGCCATCACCCCACAATCGCCCTGCAGAGGGAGGCCCAAGCCACCCTCTACAGGGCAATCGATTGTGGAGCCCCGGCTAGGTGGGCAGGGCTTCCATCTGCACAGCGATCCATCGCCTCAAAGAGGGAGGCCCAGGCCCCTGCACAAGGAGTGGGCCTAAGCCATCAGTTGGACATCCTTAGCACTGCTGCAGAGGCGGGAGAGGCTCCCACAATGCTGCTATGCTCACCAGCTATGCCCAGCTTCTGGCTGAGTGGTGCATCCCCTGTGGGAGCTCACTGACCACCAGGGGACAGCTCTGTGATTGAGCATCTGCCCCCTGATAGTCACTGCGCATCATAGCGACCGGTCATTCCGCTGTTTGGTCGATTTGCATATCAGCCTTTTAGGATTATATAGGATTATATAGCATGGCAAGATTTCATTCTATTTATTTATTTATTTATTTATTTTTAATTTTATTTTTATTGTTGAAAGTAAACATCCTTTTTAATGGCTGAGTCATATTCCATTCTACTTATGTGAGACAGACTAAGCCTCTTCTATATAAGATTAGAATTTTCATCAGTTGCCCCTCAAATCCTACACCCAATCAGTGGCCAGATAGAATGGTGCCAGTAATCACAAGGCATTGCCTTATCAGGCAAAGAGACTTTCCCATTTCTTATGAAAGTGCAATTTAGCCCCAGAATAACTGCTGCGTAACCTTACCCTCATTATAATAGTAAAAAACACACTGCTGGGTGGATAGGTAATATGCTAATGAAACATTGGGTGCAAAAAGAAGTGTGTAGAGCCCTGACTGGTTTGGCTCAGTGGATAGAGCATTGGCCTGCGGACTGAAAGGTCCCAGGTTCAATTCTGGTCAAGGTTCAATTCTGGTTGTGGGCACATCCCCAGTAAGATGTGTGCAGGAGGCAGCTGATTGATGTTTCTCTCTCATCAATGTTTCTGACTCTATCTTTCTCCCTTCCTCTCTTTAAAAAATCAATAAAGATATATTAAAAAAAGAGAGGTGTGTAGTTCCACTGCATAAGCATCAAAGAGTTCCTACCTCTACATACTTAGATGTCACATTCAGATGTCATCTTTCCTGCCTCAACTTTAAAACTGTTCTCTGCCTTTGTTCAAGGAGCAACAGCCATTTCTTTCTCTCTTCAGATGCTGTTTTCTTTCTGTGCATAAGCTTTTGTAAAAATTCTCACCCAAGGATACATTTTTGTTGATTTTTAGAAAGGGGAAGGGAGAGAGAAAAAAAATATTGAATGGTTGCCTCCCATGTGTGCCCCAAACAGAGATCTAACCTGCAACCGAGGTATGTACCCTGAAGGGAATTGAACCCGCAACCTTTTGGTTTATGGGACAATGATCCAACCAAGTGAGCCACTGGCCAGGGTGCATGAACTTTTTAATACACCTCTCACTTGAATATTATTTTTATAGAGTTTCCAAGAACCTTGGACACTGAGTAACATATGTACTACTTCTTTATCTATGCATCTACTGATGGACACTTAGGTTGCTTCCATATCATGGGTATTGAAAATTAGTGGCCTGGTGCACGAAATTCATGCATGGGGGGCTGAGAGAGGGGTCCCTCAGCCAAGCCTGCACCCTCTCCAATCAGGGACCCCTTGGGGGATGTCCAACTGTGTTTAAGGCCTGATCCCACAATAAACTGGCAGTCAGACATCCCTCTTGCCATCTGGGACCACTGGCTCCTAACCACTCACCTACCTACCTGTCTGATCGCCCCTAACTGCCTCTGCCTGTTTGCCTGATCGCCCCATAATCTGCCTGTCTGATTGCTCCTAACCGCCTCTGCCTGTCTGCCTGATCGCCCCTAATTGCCCTCCCCTCCTGGCCTAATTTTGCTTCCAACTGTGCCCCCTTCCTGGCCTGATCACCCCTAACCACCTCTGCCTCACCCCTGCCACCATGGCTTTGTCCGGAAGGACGTCCGGAAGGATGTCCAGAAAGTCTCCTGGTCTAATTAGCATATTACCCTTCTATTAGTATAGATAATGTTTCAATGAATATATGAATGCATATATCTTCAACTTAGTGTTTTGGGTTTCTTCAGGTAAATACTCAGAGGTGGAATTGCAGTCTTTTGTCTCTTGTTATAGCCTTTGTTTTTAAGTCTATTTTGTCTGGTATAAGTATTGTTACCCCAGTTTTTTCTTTGTTTGTTTTTGTTTTCATGAAATTTCTTTTTCCATCCACAGGTCTTTCAGTCTGTGTGTGCCTTTCCATCTGAATCAAGTCCTGTTGACAACAATTATAAGGGCCTTGTTTTCTTATCCATTCAGCCACTGTATCCTTTAATAGGGGCATTTAATCCATTTGCATTTATAGTAATTTAAAAAAATAAATTTTATTGATTTTTACAGAGAGGAAGGGAGAGGGACAGAGAGTTAGGAACATTGATGAGAGAGAAACATCGATCAGCTACCTCCTGCACACCCCCTACCTGGGATGTATCTGCAACCAAGGTACATGCCCTTGACTGGATTCGAACCTGGGACACTTGAGTCCACAGGCCAACACTCTATCCCTGAGCCAAACCAGTTAGGGCTATAGTAATTATTAATAGATATTTATTTATTGCCATTTTATTATTCATATTAGAGAACCATTGCAGGAAGATTCCTGCAAGAATAGAGCTTCCTGCAGCCTGAGCAAAGCTCCCTCCCTTCTCTGCTGCCTCGCTCCCTTCTCCACTACCTCACTCTCTCCCATCTCTGCTGCCTTACTCACTCCCTTCTTCCCTGCTGCCCCACTTGCTTACTCCTCTGCAGCTTTGCTCCCTTCTGCAGTGCTTGTCTTCCTTCTACGCCATCTTCTGCATGTGGATATGCAAATTAACTATAATCTTGGTTGGGTTAATTTGCATACCCACTCTGATTGGCCTGTGGGTGTGGCAAAGATACAGTCAATTTGCATATTGCTCTTTTATTAGATAGGATATTAGATTAACATGAGTTGGTTGCTTTATTAAAATTTTCATTTTTAAGATAAGACCAAGTGGGGTGGGAACCAGAGGGAGAGGAGCTATGGGGGGAAAAACAGGAGGAACAATTGTAATAATCTGAACAATAAAGATTTATTAAATTTAAAAAAAGATAAGACCAAAATGAAAACTACTGAACTTATACTTTTCAACTGGAAAGAATAAAAGAATAGCTATAATTTTTAAATAGCTTCAATAAAGCAAATATTATTCTTATCAGTACTAATGGACTATATTGAAACAAGATTAAAAAATATATAATAATAATAAAAGCATAATATGCTAATTAGACCAGATGGCGGGACAGCAGAACCACCATTTAGACAACCTTTTGGATGAAGCCGGGGCTGCTAGCCGCTGCAGCCGCTGGGCTGAAACAGCTGCCCAGCTGCCGTGGCTGTAGGGCTGAGTCCCTTGCACAAATTTCGGGCATCTAAGATATATATCTCCCTTCCTCTTCCTCTAAAAATCAATAAAAGAGTTATTGCCTTAAATAATAGCATATTGTACCTTGTTTTCAGTAGCATATTTGACCTAATCTAATACAGCTATAGATAAGATAGAAAAATGGACTTTACACAAAGTATGCTAGAAGAACAGAAGGCAGTCAGTGGGACTAGTATTTGATGATTGAAAAGGGAAGGACTTGAGGACTTGAAAAGAGCTGTATGTTTAGAAGAAGGAAAGTAAAGAAATAGTTTGGAAATGGCAAGCAGGACATTTACTACACCCCCTGGCCCTGGGGTGCATGGGATATGAGGGGAAAAGTAAAACCAGTTTCTACCTGAGAGGACTGCTCAGAAGACATGGTGATTGGGGCAGCCAGGCTGATTTACTTCCAGGAGGTGGGAGGAATGTTCAGAGAAGAGGAGGGGACTACCACAGCCTTTGAGAGTGACAGATTTGGAGTTGCAAAGGATACAATGGAAGAGTTTGGGGACGATGTGGAGGGAGCTTTTCAGACCAGGTTAGGAACTCAAGGATACTGGGATGAGAAGACAATGTTGATGGCTTGGTTTTATTAAAAAATATATCTTCATTGATTTCAGAGAGGAAGAGAGAGAGACATAGAAACATCAATGATGAAAAAGAATCATTGATTGGCTGCCTCTTCCAGGCCCCACCCTAGGCATCAAGCCCTGCAACCTGGGCATGTGCCCTGACCAGGAATCAAACTGTGACATCTTGGTTCACAGGTTAATGTTCGACCACCGAGCTAAGCCGGCTGGGCTGGCTGGCTTGTTCTTCTGGCAGTGACTGAGGTCAATGGGATTAGCCTGACAGGCTCTTGCAGAGAGATGAAGCATGGACCAAAGCTGTGTGGATTTTGAATAGTTAGTAGGAAGGTCCAGGAGCTCCAGGCTGACTGCTCTTCCTACAGAGTGTAGTGGTGGTGACGACTTTGTAGAAAGGAGTGGAAGTGTCTTCTCTGGGAGGTTATGATAAAATAGGGGTTATGGTGACCAATCATAGCTTAATGACCACCTGAATAATTGAGTCCTGATCATTAGTATTTCTTGGGCACCTACTTTGTGTATGACTTAACCATTCGACACTATAAAAAGAATATTGTTCTTCAAACCAGCCGAGAGAGGAACCAGTTGGCTCCAGAGGTTGTGTCCTGGCTTGAACAGAAGGAAATAGAATGTGGCAGACAGAGATGAACCTTAACCTTTACCTTCTCGGGATCAGAGAGAGGGTGGGGTCCTTATGATGGGTCATTTACCGTGTATGCCACAGCTCTGGTAAAACCTGAGAGCTGTATTCCATGTTCTTTTTTAACGACTTCTCTGAAGCAACCAATTAGGCTACAGTGACTGTGAGGAAGTTCCCTCTCCTAGCAACTGGACAGTCTAACAAGACTGTTTCCCTGGGTAATATTGCTGGCTGGGAAATATTGCATTGGTGGCTTGCAAGGCAAGATAAAGAAACAAAGGAAATATATGTGCTTATGTTATCTGTGTGTCTCAATAGGGATGACTGAGATGTCTCTATAAAATCAGAGTGTATGATAAGAATAAACTAAATTTACAAACATAATGTCATCGGTACTCTTAGGATGAGTGAGTTATCGTGGCATAGTCCAGCTGAATCAGGCACAACACACATTCATGTACACAATACTGACTCAGAACGTACCCAACCTGATGATGTTCCTGGGAGTCTGGGCTGTCCCCTGTTCTAGTACTAAGAATCAGCAGTCGTTGAGGATTGAGTGAATAAGAGAGAGAGTGGTTGCTGTGAATTGGTAGAAGGAACTGAAAGAAGAAGGAAATAAAGAATGTGGATTGAGGAAGACGTCTTTGTTGGTTCCCTGTCTGTAAAAAAACGAAGGGGAACTTCCAGGAGTCTAGAGAAGTCTTGTGAACTGATAACGCAATGACCACATTTCCATTCCTGTGCAGGCCTTATTAGGTGAACAAGCAGCAGATTATAATAGTGGGGGGTAGTGGTGGTGATGATGATGACATAAAATCCTATAGAAAGCAAATCTGCCCTGACCCTCAGTTGATTTAAGCATCATCCTGATAACACTGAGATTATGGGTTCGATCCCTGATTATGGCACATACAAGAATCAACCAATGAGTGTCTAAATAAGTGGAACAACAAATCCACTTATCAATGTTTCTCTTTCTCTCTAAAATAATAACAAAAAGACAAAGAAGGCAAATCTGTGGTTAGCATTTTCCCCATTACCTACAGCTGACAGAACTTGCTGAAATACTGCTAACAGCTAATGGGTGGTGAGTTAAATCACACAGTTGGGGCACTGTTAGGGACCAAGTTTCCATCTCTAATTTGGTCAAAAGGACAGCTCCCTCTTCTTCCCTTCCCCCTCCCCCCCCAAAAAAAATATAGCATGTGGAGCTAAATGCTATAAATAGCTCAAAGAATATCTCAGATTGGTGAGCCATCTTGATGTGAGGACACTTTGCTTCTATCCTTAGGTATAAAAGGCTTTGTAGGAAAAAACAGAGGGTCTGTTGCATGGAGATAGCTAACCAGTGAAATTGTGTCAATGTAGATTAGGACATGGCCCACTTCTTAGAAACAGTTTGTGCATAAACTAATTTAAAATTTTGTATTTTTCAATTACAATTGACATTCAATATGTGGA
Organism: Antrozous pallidus; assembly: GCA_027563665.1. Lineage (NCBI taxonomy): Eukaryota > Metazoa > Chordata > Mammalia > Chiroptera > Vespertilionidae > Antrozous > Antrozous pallidus. The sequence continues at coordinate 46,860,645 of CM050523.1, forward strand.
TGAATGGGGCCACATGCTAACCTGACAAGCTCAGGGAAGGCCTGCATGGCAGTCTTGCAAACTCAGAGATGAAATAACCACAAAGGATGGTCTGAGATTAAACTTTAACTAAAAGCAGTTATGGTAGGCAGTTACATCCGAGGCTGGTATCTTCACTGACAAGGTCAACCTTTACCTTAACTGAGACTATCTGTCTTTTTGCATCTATAATAACATATCCTTAAAATATCTGGGTAACTTGTAACTTCCCTTTTTCTGGGCTCCTGGGGGCACAATCTAATATGCTGGGCACCAGGATAGATACCACAAATTCCTTCATTAACATGTTAATTGTTCCTGCACCCACCTAAGTATGTGTCTATCATTTCACTTTTTATCCAATCCCAGGAATTTCTACACTTTCTCCCGCCTCTCTAGTCTATCACCAATGGATTTCATGTAACCTGCTATACTCCGGAGCATTATCTCAATTCATTGAGGTCCTGCTTCCTGGCATATGTTGACAGTTTGGCTCAAATAAACTCACAAAAATTCCTTACCGGTTTCAATGGTTTTTTATGTTAACAAATTATATATATATATATATATATATATATATATATATATATATATATATTTAAATATATATGTATGTGTGTGTGTGTGTGTGTGTGTGTGTGTGTGTGTGTGTGTATTATTGCTTTATACAGAAAGGAAAGGAGAAGGATAGAAAGTCAGAAACATCGATGAAAGAGAAACTTCTATTAGTTGCCTCCTGCACACCCCCTACTGGGGATGTGCCCACAACCAAGGTACATGCTCTTGACTGGAATCGAACCTGGGACCCTTGAGTCCGCAGGCCGATGCTCTATCCACTGAGCCAAACTGGTTAGAGCTACATTAACAAATATTGTTTTGTATTAGTTTCAGGCGAAAGGCAAAGTGATTAGACAATCACAGACTTTACAAAGTGCTCCCCCCGGTATTTTCAACAATCCACCTGGCACCATACACAGTAATTACAATATTACTGACTGTGTTACCTAGGCTGCATCTTACATCCCTGTGACTATTTTGTTACTGCCAATGTAGATTTATTTGATGCATGTTGTTGGGCATAACATGAGGGCAAATATGTGAAAGCTGGCCTATGAATAAGCCTTAAAGGGGTCCAAAATTATCTAAAGAGAAAGGTATTTCAGGACTAATTGGTGAAAGAAGATAAAATCATCCAGTTTTAATCAAAAATCAAACATTGAGGCTTCACCCTAGTCCTGTGGAGATTCATTCACAAGAAAGGGTTCTTAGGCTTCTTGATCTCCATACATTCCCCTGAGGTGTTTCTAGCTTTAATGGTGAGACAGATACTCACATAGATAGCTCCAGTCCATAGAATCAATAGAATCAGGGTTGGTTTGGCTCCCATCCAGTTGTAGATCATTGGGAATGTTAATGAAACAGACTGCTCTCTCTTTTGCAGCTTAACTTTTAGAGTCTTCTTACTCTTGAAGGGTTTCAAAGCTGTATTGGGCTATTGGTCTGAAATCTTCCTCAGTAGTTAGTTAATTCATCTGATCATTTAAAAGGAAAAAAAGGCCCTAACCGGTTTGGCTCAGTGGATAGAGTTTTGGCCTGCAGACTGAAGGGTCCCAAGTTCAATTCCGATCAAGGGCATGAACCCTGGTTGTGGCACATCCCCAGTAGAGGGTATGCAGGAGGCAGCTGGTCGATGTTGCTCTCTCATTGATGTTTCTGGCTCTTTATCCTTTTCCTTTCCTGTCTGTAAAAATTCAATAAAAAAAAAAATTTTTTTTAAGGAACAAAAGGAGAACATGAACATTTGGTAAGCATTCACAAGGTGCTTCCTTTAGATTATCTTATTTAATCTTCACAGAGTCTGTATTATTTCCATTTTACAAATTAGGGAACTGGTTAGGCCAGTGGTTTTCAACCAGTGTGCTGCAAGAAGCATATTGGTGTGCCCAAAGAATTTTTTAAATATGCAATACCTGACTATTTAGTCAGGAGCACTGACCTCTTTTCCCTTAGTCAAATTTTTTTTTAAATGACAGCAGCCAACACAGCAATAGCCATCTGGTGTGAATGGATAAAATTATACCTATTTTTTATACCTTTTTTTGTCATAGTGGCAAAAACTATAGTTTTGGTGTGCCACAGAATTTTAATAATTAGTTTATGTGTGCCATGAGATGAAAAAGATTGGAAGTCGTTGGGTTAGCTGAAACTGGTTTGGCTCAGTGGATAGAGCATTGGCCTGCGGACTGAGGGGTCCCAGGTTCGATTCCTGTCAGGGGCATGTGCCTTGGCTTCGGGCGCATCCCCAGTGGTGGGTGTGCAGGAGGCAGCTGATCGATGTTTCTGACTTTCTGTCCCTTTCTCTTCCTCTCTGTAAACAATCAATAAAAAATATATTATAAAAAAATCATTGGGCTAGGCAAAGTTAAGCAATATCCAAGATCCCACTGGTGAATGGAGGTACTAAGGTATGTTTGACTTCAAAACTTAAATTCTTTCCTCTCACTGTGTAGCTACAGGGCTATCATCTCTAAATTTCATGTCTTAACCGTCAAAACTTAGATTTTTATTTGTGTATCAGATGAGCTCTGGCACTTAAAAACCTCCCACTGATTCCCAAAAGAACTTGTAGAGAGGTGCTCATCTTTACAGGGACCTTTATTCTTTGAAATGTGGGGTCATATTTCCTATCTGAAAGGCTATAAAATATTTCGTACTTTGCTCGCTTCTTATAAAAACGCCCGTAAGAATGAGAGTAATAAAGTAGCCATGCCCTTGTAACCTCAGGAGCCTTCCCTGCCTGCTTCCTGCTGGGGGTTGGTGGAGGACAGAGAACCCTGCCTGGTGGCCATGAACTCCACTCTTGCTTTGGTTTTCTGATTCTTACCCATCACACGAGCAATCAATTTATAGAAACAAAGCCTGGAATTATATAGTCAGAGGCACTGGACATAGGTATATCACAGGCAGGCAAAGGTATGTTTATGTACAGACCACTCAGAATTCAGAAGCTGTATTGGTTATAAGTCAAGGGCCATACCACATCAACCCACGCCCCCCATGATTTAGGGGGGTGATTCCAGACAAGAACTTGACGTAATAAAGCCCTCTACCAGTACTATTTATTCCAGAAATTGTTTCTCTTTGCTTCCCTACTTTGGTCCTCCTTGTAATTGCAATGAGATTAGTAGTTATTTCTGAATGTAGAACAGACTGCGAAGAGCACTGGATTATCCCTTAGTTACCATTCAGATACTGCTCTCAGTGTAGCCTTGGTCAGATGGGAATTCATTCATACCCAACAGCGTTGGGTTAGTTTGTGAAGGCTCTCGGTTACAGATCAATTCTGGTTGTACTGAGATGCACGCTAACCCAGTAAGGCATTCCTCTACTCCACCCCACAGGTGCCCAGCCCATGAACTTTGGCTCCATGCTCCACCCATCATCTGTCACAGCTATCGTTGGGGTGCTCTACCTAATCCACACCCTAAAGTGGGACCCTAGGTTCTCTGGCTCTTTCCCTGGACACAACCCTAGGCTTAAGCTCTCTGCTAGGAAACTATTAAAGAGCATCTGCTAGTGAGGGACACCTCCCAGATTAGATATTTACATTATAATGCAGGCCTTCTGGAGACAATGCTTTATCCAAAAGAACCAAGTGATGGTAGGAATCTTGGGCACAGAAGCATGTCATAGAGAGATGTGTTCGAGGCAGTAGGGTCAAATCATTCCACTGGAGCACAGGGCTGGCATGGGATTAATTTCTACCTTGTTTACTTAATACATATTCACTAAGCATTTAGTTTCTTAAGTTACTCAACTCTGCACTAAGCATTAGTGGTGGCCAGGAAGTAAAAGACATAGGCCCTTAAGAACCTCCAGCTCATTTGGAGAGATCAGACACATACATTAAGTTAAAAATTAAAGAGCTATAGCCCTGGCTGGTCTGGCTTAGTACTTAGAGAACCAGCCCTCAAACTGAAGGGTCATGGGTTGGATTTCCAACCAAGAGCATGTATTTGGTCAGGGTGTGAGTGGAAGACAGCCAATCCATGTGTCTCTTTCATATCTATGTTTTTTTTTCTCTCTCTCTTTCCCCTCTCTCCCTCCCTTCCATTCTCTTAAAAAAAAACTGTAAAAAATATCCTTGGTTGAGGTTTAAAAAAATTAAAGAGCTATATATTAATATCAGACAAAATATTAGGGTACAATTTTGAGATTTTAGAAGAAAGATGCATCATGTTACCCAAATCCACCATGAGACTGGCGTCTGAGGAGTCCATAAACTAATCTCCAGGAGAATATTTCAGGGGAACTTAATAGTTTTTCTTTCAGGGATCCAAAGTTCAGTCTAGCTACTGATCTCCTGAACACCAAAGAGAGTGATTTTTAAAAATGTATATTTTTAAATTTATTTCAGAGAGGAAGAAAGAAGGAGAGAGAGATAGAAATATCAACGATGAGAGAGAATCATTGATTGGCTGCCACCTGCATGCCCCACACTGGGTATCGAGACCACAACCTGAGCATATGCCCTGTCCGGAAATAGAACCATGACCTCTTGGTTCCTAGGTTGACACTCAACCACTGAACCACGCCAGCTGGGCAAAGAGAGTGATTATTACTGGAACACATTTATGGTAGAGCAAATGAATAGGCATTTCAGCTGAGAGAGAGCACTTTGGCTACTAATAAAGCATATCATCATTATAATTTATCATCGAAGTCCAGTTTAATAAATTATAACAACTTAGATCTCAAGCTACATTTCAATAATTTGTGACTTCATAGCTAGCTTTAGCTCATTGAATGCAGTTATCAACCCTAAAGTTTGTATCTGAGTCATGAAAACTGAGAGAAATATTACTTGTGTATCAGCTAACTCTGGCACTTACTGACTTCAGATTTGATTCCAAAAGATGCTTCTACCAGTACACCAGGTCCTCAAATAATGTCATTTTGTTATAATGTTGATGATATTCTGTAGATAAACAAGACAGGGTCAATCTGCTCAAGGAATTTCTAGTCTAGGACTTAGGCAGGTGAGAGGACTACAGTGGAAGATAAGTGGTGTGGTCAAGATGCTAGGAGGAGGGACTGCTCAAATTGTCCTGAAGATGAACAAGGATTTATCAAGCCAATGGGGTGGGAAGAGATGGAGGGAGAGGATTTGCAGCAGAGAACAGCTTATACAGCTTATAAAAACAGGGAGCTCTTTTCAGCGACACCAAACCATAGGCATCTTTTAGGAAATAGGCACAAGCACTACAATCCAGAGGGAAGAGAAAACCCTGCCACAAGAAACAAAATATGACTGGGACGCCCAGCTACACACCCTAAGATTGGCTCCCACCACATCTACACGGTCCTCATGCAGGAAGGTGGCAAGATATACTGTGCCTTGAGGCTGGACAAGGGCAACTTTTCCTGGGGCTCAGAGTGTTATACTGGCAAAACCAAGATGATCGATGATGTCTACAATGCATCCAATGACTAAATGGTTGTCACTGAGACCCTAGTAAAGAACTGCATCATGCTCATTGCCAGCAGGCAGCATGAGTCCCACTGGGCACTGCCCCTGGGCCACAAGAAAGGGGCCAAGCTGACTCCTGAGGAGGGTGATATTTTTAAACAAAAAAATGATGAAAGAAAATTCAGAAGCAATATGATGAAAGGAAAAAGAATGTCCAAATCAGCGGTCTTCCAGAGGAGCAGTTCCAGGGGGCAAGCGGCTGTGTGCCAGAAGGCAAAGGGCTGGATTCTAGCTGAGGAAAGTCAAGGCAGATAAATCCTCCTCCCTCTCACCTTAGCTCTTGTAATAAAGGTGTTTATTGTTCTAAGAAACAACAACAACAAAAATAGGGAAACTGTGTGACAAGTTTGGGAATCAAAAGTGGTTGAATATAGTGAGATTATAGGGTGCATAGGGGAAAATGATGGGCAATGAGGCTGAAGGTAAAGGGCAGATAATAAGGGCGTTTGCATTTTATCTAAGTGATGACTAATCCAGGGAGTGATATGGTCAGGTGTGTGGAAATTTTCCTTTGGTTGTGATACAGTGGATTGATTGGAGAAGTAGAGGGCTGAGACTGGGAGACCACGTAAAGGGAGAGAGCAATCAAGAGCCGAAACTGACGTTGGTGGGGAGGAGGTTCTGGAAAAGAGGACACAGACCTGAGATGCAGGAGAGGTAGAGTCAACAGGATGTAGGAGATAAGAAAAGGGAGCAAGCCCTGGCCTGAGAGCTTGGTTCCAGCATTGTCTCAATTCACCAAAGTTGTGGGATCAATCCCCGGTCAGAGCATCTATAAGAATCTACCAGTGAATGCATAAATAAGCAGAACAACAAATCGATGTCTTTCTTTCTCTTTCTCTCTTTTTCTCTCTCCTTTTCTCATTTGCCCTCTCTCTCCCTCTCCCCTCTCAAATAAAGAAAAATTTTAAAAAGAAAAAGAAAAGGGAGCGATTTAGGAGGACTCTAGTTTTCTGGACATGGTGACAGGGTAAATGGTTGTACCATTTACAGAGACAAGGCATGAAGAGAGGAAGCAGGTTGGGCAGTAGATTCTAGAAAGAGAATAAGTTCATATTTGAGTCTTGAGGTGCTTAGGTACAGATATTTTAATACATGTCTAAAGTTAAGAAAGAAAAACATGTCTAAAGCTAAGAAAAAAACATATGTCTAAAGCTAAGAAAAAAATTTTCAGATGGCTCTATGGATAGATATTAGAGTCATAACTGAAATTGTAAAACTGCATCTAGGAAGAGAAGAAAAGGGAGCTAAGACTGGATCTCTGGGAATACCAATATTTAAGGGACAGATAGATGTCCCCTAATTTCTTACCTAAATCTTTGCTCTTCCCATTCCAGAGAGTAAAGGCCAGTGATTCAAGAGTGTGATAACCCAGCCCTGGCCAGGTGGTTCAGTTGGTTGGAATATCACCCCATACACCAAAAAAGTTGCGGGTTTGATTCCAAGTCAGGGCACATATCTAGCTTTTTGTTTGACAGAGTCAGGGCTCATACTGGGGAGACAACCAGTCAGCCTTTCTCTCTCTCTCTCTCTCTCTCTCTCTCTCTCTCTCTCTCTCTCTCTCTCTCTCTCTCTCTCTCTCTCTCTCTCTCTCTCTCTCTCTCTCTCTCTCTCTCATCAGTAAACACAGTCTTGGGTGAGGGTAAAAAAAAAGTGTGATAACCCAAACAATAACTATGATGTTTGCCCCTATGCCTGGATATTCACAGGTCAAATGTGATATGTTTTGATGATGGACAAAATTTGAACATACTTGAGGGTTGAGTGGAAGGAGTCAAGGAAGAAGGTGAAGATATAGGAAAGAGAGATGGATTAAGCTTCTGCCGAGCAAACATAATTAGCCTTATCCACATCTGGTCTTAATTCCCAGGATACTTTTGGAGGAAACCACAGAACAGTTTGGTGAAAATGACTGGATACATACAGGCTTGGTGGTTTATAGAGCTGATGCTCCAAATGGACCAGGTAGTGAAGGTATAATTTTCAAAAATTTAAAAATGATTCTGATACAAATATAAAATGAACATTGTGAAAGATTCATCAATTAATAAGTGAACCAGTAAGATGGTAAAACTTTCCAAAGAGCATTGAAAGATGCATAATTGCCCTGACTGGTGTGGCTCAGTGGATAGAGTGTCGGCCTGCGGTCTGAAGGGTCCCAGGTTCGATTCCGGTCAGGGGCATGTACATTGGTTGTGGGCACATCCCCAGTAGGAGGTGTGCAGAAGGCAGCTGATCGATGCTTCTCTCCCATTGATGTTTCTGACTCTATCCCTCTCCATTTTTCTCTGTAAAAAATCAATAAAAAAATATATATGTTTTATTTTTATTTTTTATTGATTTTTCACAGGGAGGAAGGGAGAAGGATAGAAAGTCAGAAACATCAATGAGAGAGAAACATCGATCAGCTGCCTCTTGCACACTCCCTACAGGGGATGTGCCCACAACCAAGGTACATGACCCTGACCGGAATCGAACCTGGAACCCTTTAGTCCACAGGCCAACACTCTATCCACTGAGCCAAACCGGTCAGGGCTCTTTCTTTTCTTTTTTAAAAAATATATTTTATTGCCGAGACCGGTTTGGCTCAGTGGATAGAGCGTCAGCCTGTGGACTAAAGGGTTCCGGGTTCGATTCCGGTCAGAGGCATGTACCTTGGTTGCGGGCACATCCCCAGGGGAGGGGTGTGCAGGAAGCAGCTGATCAATGTTTCTTTCTCATCAATGTTTCTAACTCTCTCTTCTCTCTGTAAAAACATCAATAAAATATATATTTTCTAAAAAAGAAAAGAAAGATGCATAATTGTCAGAAAGAAAAAAAAGGAATGTTAGAATATATTTATTAAGTTAGATACAAAACTGGAATGATGTTCTACAGGGCAATAAAGTTATAATTTATCTTTCTCACTGGACAAAAGTATTCAAGCTAACAAGTGCCTAAGCTGTAATGAATTGCAAATAGCAAAATCAAACTTGAATTCTTCTAGATAATGATATAATCTTCAGTGAGCCTGGTAAGCCATACTACACATGGAAAGAAGAGGCAGTCATTCTCTTGCTTTGTTTCCAAGTTTGAATAATTTTTCTTAACACCGAAACTGCTGGCAAGTGATATTCTATGAGGCACAGACTGTGGAAGAGGTAAAAGGAAGCCAGGAGGTGATGGATTGAGATAAAAGGGAGCAGTCAAGGGCAGGCATTCTAGATGCAATCCAAGAGCAATTGAAGGCAAGGAAAATGAGTAAGAAGATATGAAGAACAAGAATTTGTACTGGGAGGCCAAGCTGGTGGGGCTCAGTGGTTGAGCATTGATCTATAAACCAGGCACAGTTCAATTCCCCGGTCAGGGCACATGCCCAGGTTGCTGGCTCCATCCCCAGTGGGGGTATGCAGGAAGGAGCCAATTAATGATTCTCTCTCATCGTTGATGTTTCTATCTCTCCCTTCCTCTCTGAAATCAGTAAAAATACATATAGAAAAAAAGAATTTATGCTGAGAGGTAGAGGGGGAGGAATTCTACACGTTCTCAGAGTCCAGGGTGTAGCCACAACAGAGGACTGCTGGGCTCCAAACCTAGGGAGCTGGGGGCTTGGTTTCATGTGGGATGCCGTTCCACATGGATTTTGACTTCTAGTCCTTCCTGAATTTAATCAGGATGTGACAAGAGAAGCAGAAACTTTATGAAGGACATAGAATAAAGGATTTATCACAGGAATTACATAGAATTACACAATGTGGGACCTGGTAGAAGATAGCAAGGTTGTTACTCCTGTATCTAGTGTTTAGCCTTCAATCACCAGAGGTCAGCATACTGGCAATCAGAAAAGAAAGCGGGGCTTGAGTGAGAGGCAGGACTAATAGCACCTAATAAAACCTAGGCCTGGTTTTCACCACTTCCAACCTTGTGGCTGTCAGTGCCCTGCAGGAGGTGCTGCACCCTTCATCTGGAGCCACGCACACTTGACCCAGACTGCACTTGACCCAGACTGCTCTTGACCCAGACTGCTCTTGACCCAGACTGTGGAGAAGCCAAAGTTGTTCTGGTAGGAGCTAGAAGAGCTGCAGGTCCGGGTGCCATCTAAGCTTGTGAGCAGCAGAGTGTGTGAGCTGCCTCAGTGCCTGGAGCATTAAAATCATGGCTGCTAAAAAAAAAAAAAAAAAATCATGGTTACTGTTCCACTTATAGCTTCCAAATGCCATGCTAATTTCTCTTGAAGCCAAGACTTACTTGAAATACACAGGGAAGAGAACTGTGGGAAACATAGTTCCAGCTCAGCTAAGCTGGCACAGAACAAAGCCATCACAGCTCTCCACATCAAGCACTGTGCCCAATAAATTGTAGGGTTTTGTTATCAATAGTATCTTTAAAAGAAACCATGATACCTGCAACTACCCAGATGAATCTCCAAGAACATTATGCTCAGCAATAAAAGCTAGATAAAAAGTGCATACTGTATGAATCCTTTGTATGGAATTCTAGAACAGGCAGAGCTAGTCCAAACGGATAGAAATAAAATTGCCTGGGACAGGGGTAGGGTTGGGAAGGGAGTGACTGGGAAAAGGCACGAGGAAATTGGTGGGAGGGGACTGCAATGGAAATGTTCTTTATTTTGACAGAGGTGTGAGTTACAGAAGTCTTTTGTCAAAACTCCCTGAACCATACCTCTAAGACCTGTAGGTTTTATTGTATATAAATTATATTTCAATTTAAAGAATAAAATAAAAATGGTGCCCTTAGAGCTAATGACTGACTAATAAGACAATCAAGGACCACATATTATGATTCCTTGTATTTGCCTACCTGTCCACTTTCAGGAGACTGGCCTCACCAATGCGCATCCTTACTCAGAGACTGGACAAGAATCAGAAGAGCCTGCAACTCCAAGATGTCCCACCTTCAGCCAGGTCAGAGACTGGATAACAGAAGCAGGTTAGGGCCAAGCCAAAATTGCTAATAAGACTAGGGAGATGGACTCAACATTGAATTATAGAATGGAGATTTTTATTCCTTTTTTCCAACATTTAAGTTGTTCAACAGAGATTTGATTTCTAAACTGCACCTAGCTCTCTCCGAGTCACCCCTCCCTCTCTCTCTCTCACACACACACAGTCACAAACATTCCATATAAAGAAATAATAAATGTGAAGCTATAGGGTCTAGTTTTGAAAGGGCAGAGCGGGACTGCAAAGAACAATTTAGACAGCCGCCATTTTGGACTGTGTGACTTGGCAGCCACCACGTTGGCCACGTGATATGTAAACTTACCTGGGGCTGCCATCTTTTTTTTTATCTTTATTGTTCAGTTTATTAATTACATTGTTTCCCCTTTTTTATCCCCCTATATCTCCCCTCCACCTATCCCACCCTCCACCCTCCCCTCCCCCTCCCCAATGTCCTCTCCCATTGTTGCAAGATTTTTGTCCAGTCTCTTGCTGTACTTCCCACAACCCTTTTCTCCCCAAGAATTGTCAGTCCATTCCCTCTCTATGTCCATGTTTCTGTTATATTCACCAGTTTATCCTATTCATCAGCCTATCAATTCACTTGATTTTTATGTTCATTTGTTGATAGATGTGTATTTGTTGTTCATAATTTATATTTTTACCTTTTTCTTCTTCCTCTTCTTAAAGAATATCTTTCAGCATTTCATATAATATTGGTTTGGAGGTGATGAACTCCTTTAGCTTTTTCTTATCTGCAAAGCACTTTATCTGATCTTCAATTCCGAATGATAGCTTTGCTGGATAGAGTAATCTTGGTTGTAGATTCTTGCTATTCATTATTTTGAATATTTCTTGCCACTCCTGTCTGGCCTGCATTGTTTCTGTTGAGAAATCCGCTGACAATCGTATGGGTGCTCCCCTGTAGGTAACCAACTGTTTTTCTCTTGCTGCTTTTAATATTCTCTCTTTATCTTTTGCTCTTGGCATTTTAATTATGATATGTCTTGGTGTGGTCCTCTTTAGATTCCTATATTTTGGGGTTCTGTGTACTTCTTGGGCTTTTAAGTCAGTTTCTTTCACCAGGTGGGGGAAGTTTTCAGTCACTATTTCTTCAAGTAGGTTTTCATTAACTTGCTCTCTCTCTTTTTCTGGCACCCCAATAATTCAGATGTTGGCATGCTTGAGGTTGTCCCAGAGGCCCCTTACACTATCTTCAATTATCTGAATTCTTTTTGCTTCTTGCTTTTCCAGCTGAGGGGATTTTGCTTCTTTGTATTTCAAATCTTTGACTTAGTTCTTGTGGCCCTCTGGACTGCTTTTAGGACTTTGTGTAATATTTTTTATTTCAGTCTGTGTATGCTTGATTTCTAGTTGGTCCTTTTTCATATCCGTGAGGGTCTGGTTCATATCCTCAGAGGTCTTGTTCATTTCCTTGAGGGTCTCATTCATTTCCTTGTAAGTCTCATTCATTTCCTGGTTGGTGTTGTTTATTTCCTCGTAATTCTCATTAAGTTCATCGGCCTTTTCTAGGAGCCTCTTGAAAAGCCTTATAACCGTGGTTTTGAACTCTATGTCTTGTCGTCTTTTCTCCTCCATTTCTTTCACACCTGATTTATTTCCATATCTCTGCATGGTGGCTGCTTTATGTGGTAGATATCCTCAAAGGGACAGTGGCTCAGCCTCCCCAGTTACCTGAGGTGGGTACTGTTACTGCAATCCTTTATGGGTTGTACGGTATTTTTGAATTTAAACCCAGCTTGTTGTTGTTAGCCCTAGGAGGGTTTGACCTCCAGGCCAATTGGCTGTGAAGGGAGACTGTGTTCAGGTTGGATGGGAGGAGTCTCTGAGCTGCGCAGGCAGCCTCAGTGTCAGCTATGTCCTATGCGGCGCTCGCACGCACAGGTCTCTGTTGGATGGGGATGGCTGCAGACACTTCCAAGAGAAAGCCGCTAGTCTCTTCCCCTTGCCAGACAACTCTGCCTCTCCCCAAATGAGTCTGCACACCCAAAGTCTAGCCCAGGGTTGTAAAATAGATGGTTTCTAGGACCAGGAGACAAGTTTCCAGGGGGCAAATCGCGGGTTTGTGCGACACTTGCGCGCAAACTTCTTTTCCCAGCCTCCGGGTTTCTCCTCAGACTAGGAGACCTCTGCCACCCCGCTTCCAAGGTGCGTCCCCCGGACCTCGGACCTCGCCTGGCACTGGGGAATCTGTGCAGTGGGATGTCTCCACGTACCCCGGATCTCGGACCTTGCCTGGCGCTGGGGAATCTGTGTAGTGGGACGTCTCCGCCTTCCCCGTTGGCGAAATCCAGCTGGGGTTGTTGCTCCAGCCCTACAGCCTGTGCGCGCGACCAGGACGGCTCCTAACCTGTTTCCGTCTTCGAGGCTGCACTCCCGCTGCTCCTCTGAGTCTCAGTGTCCCACCTTTACTCTTATTTGTGGAGTTTTCACTCAGCCAGGTTTCTGGCGATTCTGGGTGATGACTGTTCTGCTGTTATGTTGTAGTTCTTAAATCGTTGCGCTGGGCAGAACAATAGGTGTTTACCTATGCCGCCATCTTGGTTCTCTCCTCGGGGCTGCCATTTTGAAATCATAAAGACAAACCCCTCCCTTTGAATTAGCCAATCGCAAAAGACTGTGTGCTTGAGCTCCAATCAAGAGCAAAGGATAGGATAGGTCATGTGCGTTAGGGATTATTTGCATCACTAGCCCCAGCCATCACCCAACCAATTGGAATTGGCCAACTCATTGGTTCTCATCTGGCCCCACCTCCCTATAAAATCATCATGCTTGGGAAATTCTCTCTCTTTTGCTTCCTGCCGCCGTGGTGGTGGGGGCAGAGGGCCAAGCCCAGGCTTGTAATAAAGGTTCTATGCTATTGCATCAGATTCAGTTCCCTGGTGGTCTTTGGGGATCATGAAATCTGGCCATAACAGTTTCATTGCACTCAGAGGAAATGGATTCCATGGCCTTGCAGGGACCTGACTTTCTGGGGTTGGGGGGTGGGGGGAGACCCTGAAAGGAAGGAGAGACCTGGAAGGAGGGGTAGTTGGAAGAGCTAGTGATTAAATGTTTCCTCTCTCCTGTGGGCTTCAGGTTTATAGCTCCTGCAATGTATATGCTAATTAACTAGAGGAATTCAGCTCGAGGATTGAGAAGCCCCTTGTCATTGAGGAGGTGGGGGAATATGCACAAAGGAATGACTCCAGAACCAGACTTGGGTCAGTGGGGGCCGAATAGGGACAAGGGATTTTAAAAATTACCCACTTTTCCTAGGACCCCTTTTCTTCACTGAGCTATGTACAGTCCCCTCCCACCTTGTCACCTCACCAATTACCTTCCCCTGATTTATAATATATGTCTGAATGTTGAACTCTCTTTAGATGGATTTGAGAGTGATCTTCTTTATTTGTAAAACTTCCCTTACTCCAAAACTCTGGTCTGTTGAATAATGGCCTTTCCTTTGAAGCCTGGGGCGCATGAACCTTGTACCTGTAACAGAAGCCTTTCCCTCTGCTCTTTGGTCTCAGTGGGGCGAGAAGACTGGACAAGCAGGTTCCCTTAAAGGCCCTCACAGGTCCCATTACTGAGGAGTCCTTTTACAAGCTCGGGTAAATTTTTAACTTCCCTGGGGTGAGATTAGAAAACAAAAGCAGGAACTCAGACCCAGTAACAGCGCATCCTCACCCCATGGCTCGTTTCTAAAGCTCCCATTCTTTGTCCCCAAGTCTCCTCCCCTCTCCTTTGTCTCCAAGGGGAAGGCTGAGAGGATGGTCACGTGGCACCAATGGAGCTGTGTTCCAGGCAGTCCCCTGGGCTCCCTGCTGGACCAGGATTCTTAGTTGCTCAGGTGGCTGTCCTATTTTTTCTTCCCCTTGTGTTTCTGTTGCGGATGTGTCTGTGTGTCCACAACCCTCGGATTTCCCCGTCCTCAAACTCCAAAATCCAGTATCTTAGGTTTCAGTATTTTTAAGGTCAGTGGAAACTTTTAAAAAGCAACATTAAGCTGATAGATTCTTATTGTAGAGAGCAAGCTTTATTCTATTTCTCCCTAAAATTGATGCTCACGAATACTTTCAGATCTTGAAAGATAAGCTTTTTTTAAAAACTTTAAATAAAATTTTATTTTTCAATTAAGGTTGGCACATAATATTATGTTAGTTTCAGGTGTACAACCTGTAAGGTTTTAATCTGAGATGTAAGATTGAATCTGACTGAAGCCAATAATTGACCAAGACAAGCAGGGTATAAGTGAAAGTTAGAGTTTATTAAATGCTCTCTGGTGAGGTCCCACGGTCCGAAAACACGGGCCAGGGAAGTCACACCCGTCTATGCCTAGCAGGGTTTCTTTTATGCTGTTGGCACGTTTGGAGGTAGTTTGTGGCAGGTGATATATGAGTGGGAAATTCTTACAACTCCAACCTGGCCACCCTTGATAAGTCAGGGTGGTCGTTTATTGTCCAGCAGGATGTCAGCACAGCTCTGGTATGTCCTGGGGGCTGCTATTGTTCAACTCCGAGGATGGAATAGGGGAATTCCCTATTTTCCCAGCCCCAGACCTTACACAACCCAGTGATTAGACATTATATAATGTACTAAGTGATCACACTGATAGATCTAGTCGCCTGACACCATACATAGTCATTACAATATTATTGACTATATTATCTGTGCTGTATTTAGCATTCCTGTGACTATTCTATAACTACCAATTTGTACTTTTTAAAAAAGATACATTTTTACTAATTTCAGAGAGAAAAAGGGAGAGGGAGAGAGAGATAGAAACATCAATAGTGATAGGGAATCGAACTAGGACCTCTTATTCATAACCCACTGAGCTACACTAGCTGGGCCAATTTGTACTTCTTAATTCCTCCACCTTTTTTACTCCAATCCCTTCACATCTGCCTTTTTCTTTTCCTTATTAAATTTCTGATTGTTGTTTTTTCATCTGGCTTTTTAAAACAATCAGTCACTTAGAATCCTTCCCTTTCTCTGATGGTATCAACTTTTTTTAAATTAAAGAATGTATTTTATTGATTTTTTACAGAGAGGAAGGGAGAGGGATAGAGAATCAGAAACATCGATGAGAGAGAAACATTAATCAGCTGCCTCCTGCACATCCCCAACTGGGGATGTGCCTGCAACCAAGGTACATGTCCTTGACCAGAATCGAACCTGGGACCCTCCAGTTAACAGGCCGACACTCTATCCATTGAGCAAAACCGTCAGGGCTGGTATCACCTTCTTAAAGTCTTCTTCACAGACCTCCCAAATAATTGATGTATAGAAATATAAATAATTATTTCCCAGGACATTGTTTTTACTTTGGTGAAACCGAATGGTAAATATTTCATTAACACTTTTCTCCCTTTCCTGACTGAGATGTTAAATCTTGGAGTCAGCCGGGGTAATATTATACAGGTAAATAGCTATTCTCACTCACAGACTCAGAGTGGACACAATTACTGGTTGTTTTATGTCTAAAAGAATGAAGTGATTGCAGTATTTGTCATGAGCCTGGGAAAGGGTAGAGGGGAGTTGGTGCTTAGAACATCCTGATCATCACACTTCCTGCTCTGAGAGAGGGCCAGAAACATTTGGTAAAATGTTGCCCAAAGCATCCCTCCTAGTCTCCTGGCTGATCTGGGGAGATGGTACTGGTACTTTTGCTCAGTTGCCCACACAGACAAGTCCAAATTCTGTCTGTGTCCTCAGGTGTGTAGCCTGGAAAGAAAAGCAGACCTTGTGAGACATGGTATTCAGCTGCAAAGAAACTCAGATGATGAGTTTAAGCCTTGAAGACTTCACTGAGCCAAAAAGCTCAGTGGATAGAGCGACGGCCTGCGGACTGAAAGGTCCCAGGTTCGATTCTGGTCAAGGGCATGTACCTTGGCTGTGGGCACATCCCCAGTAGGGGTGTGCAAGAGCAGCTGATCGATGTTTCTCTCTCATCGGTGTTTCTGACTTTCTATCCCTCTCCCTTCCTCTCTGTAAAAAATCAATAAAATATATTTTTAAAAAAAGATTTCACTGAATGGAGAGCTGCCCTGTGAAGACTAAAGACATAGGATTGGTGGGAGTGGTGGGCAGTAAAGTTGTGCAAGGAAAAGGGATGGATGGTTCAGGAATGATTGGTCTTAGGGGAGCTTGGCATGGCCAATTGCTGGGCCCCAATCCATTTGTTGAGGCAGATAGTACAGTCCCAAGTTCGTCATCAAGTCATTTTTCTGCTAATACTGAACCATATCCTTCCCCCTGCACCCTATCCCTGGAAGCAGTCACTCTGGCTTTTCTCTAGGAGCCCTGACTGCTTGTGATCTTTATGCTTTCTAGGCTCAGCATTTTGCAGCAGGCAAGTCCAAATGCACATGCTCAAAGATCCTTAAGGATTCACTTATCAAACCTCAGCATTATTGATATTTGGGGCTGGATCATTATTTGTTGTGGGGACTGTCCTGTAGGGACAGCATGGTAGAACATCTTGCAACATTCTCTGTCTGCTAGGTGTCTCTAGACAATGACACACATTCCTCGGCGGCAGAATCGCCCCCCCAGTTGAGAACCACTGCCTTAGACAAGGTCCCTTCCATGAAATTCTTCACTAAACTATTGTGACAATTGGTATTAGTTCATCAAGCGACCAGAACAAAGCCAAAAGACTGAGTATCACCTCATGTTTTAGTTTTTAAAATTTCTTAGAAAGAGAGAGAGAGAGAGCTAACAAAATGTAGCTGATAAGAGATCATTAGCAGTTCCTATCTCTCTGACCTTCTCCACCTTCCCCAACATCTGCAGAAGGTGGTGATCACTGGCTCCAAGTGGAGAACCAGAAGGAAAAAGAAGAGATTCTAAGGGCCCTCTAGAGAGGCTTTGGTCCAGCAGGGGCCACACAGCTTTATACTCTCCACTGAGCAGGGAGCACTACTTATTATTGGTGGGAAACACGTCCCAGAAAAACATCAGTGTTCCTGGGAACACAGAAGACCATCCTCTCCTCTGGGCTGCAGACTTCACAGTCAGACATTATTTGATGAGTATCTTCTCCTCCAACAACAACAACAACTCCTCCTCCTCCTCCTCCTCCTCCTCCTCCATGAAACGGTCTGTATCTGGCTGATTCTCTTCTAGGTGGAATGAATCACTCCTTGATTGTGAGCCCCTACAGCCTATTACTCACACCTTAACTAATCTCTTACCTATTTCATTACACCTGGCACTGAGGCATGTCCCATGAGAAAGAGCTCTCCAAAGACAGGGGCCTCTGACTCATCTGGCTTTCCCCAGTAGGCCTAGCACAGGGACACACACACACACACACACACACCCCAGGCAGCTGCTCAGGCTTACTCACTGAATCATTCCACTTTAAAATTCCTTCTGGTTGGGATTCAAGTCATGGAGTTTTATGCAAAAACCAGTCCAACCAGCTTCCTCCTTAGCCCCTGAGGCTGGTTTATTTTGTCAACTTAAAGCCCTGCTTTTAACTTTCACTTTGCACCTGGGCCCTCAGAGCCTTTATTTATTTACATTTTTAACCTTGTAAAGACTGGAGACATTAGGGAAAAGTAATTTCTAAAAGTTGCATTAATTTCCTAGGATTCTGTAACAAAATACTACAAACTTGGTGACTTAAAATAATAGAATTTTATTCTCTCACTGTTCTAAAAGCCAGAGTTTCAAAATCAAGGTATTGGCAGGGCCATGGTTCCTCTGAGGACCCTGGGGAGGCCCTTTCTTGCCTCTTTCGTCTTCTCGTAGTTGTGGAAATCCTTGGTGTTCCGTGGCTTATAGCTACCTCATGCCAATTCCTGCCACCGTTGTCACATGGCCTGTTCCTGTGTGTCTTCTTTCTCTGTGTCCTAATTTCCCTTTCTTTGTATGAACATGTCAGGGTAAGACCCACCTAATCCAGTATGACTTCACCTTAACTTGGTTACCTCTGCAAAGACCCTCTTTCCAAATAAGGTCATATTCGCAGGTACAGGAAGTTAGGACATATTTTTTGAGGGAACACAATTCTACCCACGATGGGTTGAAAGAGCTTCATCCCCACAGCCTTTGGTACAACTCTGTCTTGAGCATGGATGGCTTTACACTGTGTGAACCTGTCCTCCCACTATATCTCTGTGGAAGGCTTTGCAATCTGAAATATTGGATTGAACCCCAGCTCTACCAAATGTGCAACCTTGTATAAACTATTTATCTTGGAACATCTTCACATGTCTGTATACCTCTTCACATAAAATATATTTCCATTCCTTCTCTCCCATCCTTTGGACTATAGTGATCACATATTTTACTTCTATCTCTTATTATTTTACACAATACATTGTTATTATTTTAAATTTTAACCAGTATCAAATTTGGGGAAATGTTGGCTATTCTTAAAATATTTTTCTTTTTTATATTTTTACTGATTTCAGAGAGGAAGGGAGAGGGAGAGAGAGAGAAACATCAATGATGAGAGAGTATCATTGATTGGCTGCCTCCTGCTGCCCCTCCACTGGGAATAGAGCCCACAAATGAAGCATGTGCCCTTGACCAGAATCAAACCTGGAACTTTCCAGTCTGCAGTCCAATGCTCTAGTCACTGAGTCAAACCAGCTAGGGCTTTTTCAAATATTTTTCCTCCCTGTTCTCAATTTTTTTTGGGGGGGTGGGGGGAGGGAGGCTCTGATTATGTTACATCACTTGATATTGTCCCACAGATCACTGAGGCTCTGTTCTTTTTTGTTATTATTATTATTTTTGATTTTTAGAGAGTGTGTGTAGGAAAGAGAGAAACATAACACTCTCTGATTTATTGTTCCATTTATTTATGCATTCATTGTTGCCCTGACCAGAGATTGAACCCCTTACCTTGGTGTAGCAGGGGTGGGGGAAGTCTGGCCTGAGGGCTGTATAAATCCAAGAAATCATTTGGTCTGGCCCAGCCAAAGCATTAGGGTGAGTTAATTAAATATCTGATAAATGCAGATCTTTATTCCAAAGCCCACATTAACCTATGGGTTATATGAGCTTGAGGCAGTATCTGGCTCTTAAGAAGGAATTTGAGATTTAAAATGTTAGACTCTCTCTTTACTCCATTGCTTTCCCTCATAGTTGACAGCTCAAAGGATATGGCATTGTAATAGATGCAAAGTTTATATTGGGAAACCCAGTTCTAGTATTGAGTCTTTTCTCTCCATACCCCGCTCCGTATTTTTTCTCTTGAATACCTCTCAGGTCCGTTAGCTTTCTTTGCCTCCGCTGTCTCCCATCTAGTGCAGGGGACTGTTCCTGCCTGGACTTCTGCAGGAGCTCCTGCACCCACTCTGTCCTCTCCTCATCGAAGTCCTGGAGATTCTTTCAAAGAGCAAATCTAATCAGGTCTCTTTCCTGCTTAAACTCTACAGAGAACCGTTAGAATCACGTTTGAAAATCATGTTATAGTCCTTGGGGCCCGCGTGTGGGCCCCACCCGATGCTCCAGCTGCTTCTCGCCCTGCTCTTGCCCTTGGTCTCCTGGCCGCTCACATCCTGTTGTCATTTCCCCAAATCTGCTGCCACACGTCCAGGTTCTGGCCTTTCCTCGTGTGTCTGTGTGATCACAAACTGCCATTGTAATAAAAATGTCTAGGTTCTTCTTCTGCTTTTAACCTGAGACCATATGCTAATCCCCTGGGGCCTGCCAAGCCATCCAGGCTGGCTCTTAAGCCTCAGTCCTTATGCCAGCTGCCTGCCACGGAATTCACGATAGTTTAATTTGCCTTATTCACTGGATAGGAAAATACTGGCTCTTGAGTATTATTATATCATGCTGCAACGTAAGTTTCACAAAATCACACTAGGATTATCAATCCAAATGTGGCCATGACTAACATTGGAGGCTCTGTTTTTTTAAAATTATATTTTATTGATTTTTTTTACAGAGAGGAAGGGAGAGGAATAGAAAGTCAGAAACATCGGTGAGAGAGAAACATCGATCAGCTGTGTCTTGCACACCTCCTACTTGGGATTTGCCCGCAACCAAGGTACATGCCCTTGATGGGAATCAAACCCGGGACCTTTCAGTCCGCAGGCCGACACTCTATCCACTGAGCCAAACTGGTTTTGGCTGGAGCCTCTTTTCTTATACCAGAAACTTTCAGAAAAGGCCTGGAAGTTTCTTCCTGTCTGTTTGTTCGCAGATAGGATGAAAAGCCCACAGCTTCTCCTCCACCTTCAGAGCTTCCATGGGAGCTAAGGAGACAGGGCCCATAAATGGCTTTGAGTTCCTGGGTGAGAGCCAGTGCCTCGGTAAATAGGACATGCCCAAGTTTGCCACGGGAGTGTGCCTGAAGTCTGATGTCACCGTTCGGAGCATGCAATGTTGCTCAATGGAGTGGGGCTATTGAAATGGCTCATTAAAAGCCCATGAGAAAAATGGGGGGAGGGAAGCTAGCCCCTGGGAGGAGGGGGATGGAAGGCACCTTGAGGGGTCACTGGCTCTTCAACTGCATCCTTTTCAGAGCCTAGACCAGTATGGAATACTTGTATCCCATGAAAACAGTGTGAACAGAAATGGAAGATATATATTTCTTTTGGAAAAAAAAATATTTTATTGATTTTTTTACAGAGAGGAAGGGAGGGGGTTAGAGAGCTAGAAACATCGATGAGAGAGAAACATTGATCAGCTGCCCTCTGCATACTCTCTACTGGATATGTGCCAGCAACCAAGGTACATGCCCTGGACTGGAATTGAACTTGGGACCCTTGAGTCCGCAGGCTGATGCTCTATCTACCTAGCCAAACTGGTCAGGGCAAAATATATATTTCTTATTTTATTTTTCTTTAATCCTCACCTGAAGATATTTTACCATTAATTTTAAGAGAGAGAAACATCAGTGTGAGAGAGATATACAGGGCCAGGGATTGATCCTGCAACTGAAGTATGTGTCCTTGACCAGAATTGAACCTGGGACCCTTCAGTCCGCAGGCCGATGCTCTATCCACTGAGCCAGATCTGCTAGGGCTATATGTTACAAAGGGTGGCTGATTACCACCTGCAAAGGTTACTCTGTGGAGGCGATTCCGTGCTTGGAACAGATGACAGAGGAGGCAGCCTCTGTGAAGAGGTCACCTGGGCTCAGTGACAGAAGCAATGCTGGGCAGAGGTGGTTGCTCACCAAGCCTGGCTGGGTGTGTCTGGCCCTGTATTATCGGCTTAGTGACGGGGGAAGAGGAGCTACCTATGTGGTGGTCTAGTCTCCTCTACTTAAATAGGTCTCCCTCAGGGGGTGTCTGCCTCGGTCCGCAGCGTGCGGACGGCGTTGGGATGAGCATCCGAGAAAAGGCTCAGGCCGCAGGGCCACGCCCCCACATCAGGGTGTCCCTGGAGGGGCAGGTGTCTGTCCCCACAGCTTGTTGGGTGTAAGAAAACCACGTTTTCCCAGTCGGTGCGGGTTCGGGAGAAGCCTGCCACCCGTGGCGACGCAGCTGCCGTGGGTTATGGGATGGCAATGCAGATGCATATTTTTAATTTGAAAGTTTACATTTTTATGCTTTGTGTTGGTGTGTAACTTTTGTACTATTGGTGGCTAGTTTTGTCTAAAACCTTTTTTAGACAAATATTGCTTAAATGTTTTGATTTTATGACAGTGAAGCTTGTACTCAGTGTTTTGCCAATTAATATTATATGCTTGTAATAAAAGCAAAGGAAACACACAAAAAAAAAATAAAATAAAAAATAAAAAAAATAAATAGGTCTCCCTCCAAAGCTAGGAATCCCACTGTAGAGCTCCATTCCATTGGGTTGTTTCCCCTTGCTAAAATGTAAGCATCTTGTCAAGAACGATGTTTTCTTTTTCCTAGTCAGGCTTCTGATGGATACTCACACCCTCCCAGGTGAGAGACACAGAGGTGACATCTGAGGAAGGCCCACTGGGGTGGAACACACCTTTCCATTCTGTCTGAGCCTGTGAAAGGGTCCTGGTGTCCAGAAGGGGCTCAGGAGGCAGAGAAAGGGACAAGGAGGGGGGTCTCACAGCCAACACCAGCAGGTAGCTTAGGTCAAGATTTGGCTAATTGTGGATTGGGATGGGTGAAGGAAGACATGCTCCACAGAGGACATTCTCTGGCAACCATAAGGCAAATTTATATTGGGCTTAGTTACTGGCAATGACTAGCAGAGTTTGGAAGCCATAACTGTCCCTACCTTGGAGAGCAGGGTCCAGATTCAGGAGGCAGTACTCAGGTGAGAGCCTCTAGTGTTCCAGAGACCAGATTCAGACCCTGAGGACTGCCGGGACCTGCCTTCAAGGTACAGTTGATGTCAGGTATGCTGGGAAGGCATGCTACCTCCAACATGTTTTCCCCAACCTGCTCACTGATGCCTGACATTCCTTTTAATGGGGAGCAAAGCCCTGCATTACTAAAGAGCAAGCCTAATGTGACCATGGAGGGGGTAGGGAGAGGGAGAAGAGTGAGGGGGAATATTTGCACCTGAGACTTCTCAGCCTTGGTGGGATAGGGGCATGTGCCCAGGATAGTATAATTTTGCTCAAGACCATCCCAATGAGGAAATCCGCCCCCCCCCTTCAAAAAATCAACACAATTATTTCAGAATGGCTTTATAATTTCCCAAGGGGGTCGAGTCTGATGAGGGGGTTCAAATTCTTTATCTAAATTCAAGTTCTCAAACTGCCCCCTCTGAAATGCAATCCTGCCCTCTGCTGGTGACAGTACGGGATAGCTCATCAGAGACAAGGTTGACTCTCAGGCCTCCCACAACTGGAAACAATGGACGCATTGACTCTCAGCGTGAGGCGGAAGACAAAATCCAATATGGCACGATTGATTTTCCAGCTATCTCGCCCCCTCATAAAACACCCATGAGTATCTATCTGGCTTTGAGTTTAAACAGGTATATCCGGCTTCTCCAGCCTGTGCTTAACAAATTAGATCACGTTGGCATAAATGTGCAAAGAACACTGGCCCGGAGCTGGCCCCTCCCACAGCCTCCCTCAGAGACTGCAGTGTCACCGGGGCTGGAGGCGTGTGGCTGGGGCTGTGGGCACTGGGGAGAGTCTGCCATGCTCTTCTTGCTCGTTCCTGGTCCTATAATGGCTCTTGGCCTAAAAGTCCTTTGAAAGAACCTTCTGATCACACTGCTGTCTCTGGCCTGGCCCTGCTGGACTCTGCCACAGTTGCCAGTCCGGCTGATGCCAGTTTAGTGGTGATTTATTCTTTTGCTGGTGCTAGTTTTAGTGCAGCCCGAGAAAAAGGGGCCCAGCAGAGATTTGCTACTTATTCACATATGCTTCTAGGACCAAATAAGTTAAATGCTCTGAGTTACCTGTGTGTTTGGTTATTAAAACAAGCTACCAGGCTTAGGAGATTTTTTTTCTCTCCCATTTGTATGAAATTGGATCTCCCCAAATTGATTCTTAAATCAAGGTGAAAACTTTCCTAGTATTTGTCTCTCTATTCCTTTATAATGTTTAACTCAAAATCTGCTTTCGTTTTCTTCAGGGGCCTTTAAACCTTTCCCGAACGAATGCTGGTTGTATAGTCATCAGGCCCCTTAAGGTGAGAAATGGAGTCAAACAGAGAAGATGTTCTCAACACAGCTCTCCAGTAATCAGTAGTGATTGGTATTGGGGTTTAACTCCATCCGGGGGAGAAAAAAGAAGGTGTTTGTGGGTTTATAAGCCTCTCTCCGAGCGCCCTGGAGACCTGAAACCTGGGTCCAATCCCAGAAGTTGGCACATTGGCGCATATCCCGTTTTTCAAAGCAAATGAAGGGCAAGTTATTACTTCTGGCACGAACACTCAGATCCCCGGGGCCTTGAGGCGCTCTTGAGCATCTGGAAGAAGCTGATGGGGTGGCAGGGATCTGAATCTGAGGATGCTCAGCCATGGCTGCTCAGGCTGTGGGCCATGTTTTCATTATTGCAAAGGGGGGCTTCATGCCCCTCCTAATGCTGCCTGAGCACCCATCTCAGCTCTGACAGGAGCAACAGGGGGCAGGGGCCTTTGCCGGGACCTAAGCCGGAAGATGTATGGGTTGGAAGCTGTCGCTGTGTGTGTGATCACTATGGTCACCAGGACCCCACACTCAGAAGGGCTCCATGCTCAGAAGGTCCTGCACGTGGGAATTAATGCTCTAGGCCCACTGTCTTGATATTTTTAATCTATTAAGAATTATTACAGAGTTATTGAAGAAGATAATTTTAAGAATAATTTCACCCTTCTTAATAATGTTATCTTTGAAATTATGTTTCCTAAGTAAAGTCTGATGGGCCAATGAAGCAGGAACCGGGGCCTGGAGCTTCCCTCACACATGGTCTGCCTATTACCACCTCCTTGCTTCCCTGGGATGGATCCCTGCTCCTTGGCTCCCCTGGCCCCGCCTAGCTTCCCCTTCTCTGCCCTTGTCTTCACACTGCTGGCACCTTACATCCCTGTTAGGGACCTGGGAGAATTGTGGCTGAGCATGGTACCTGAAGCACCTTGGGAGAGGCATGGTAGCTGCTGTCCCTTCTAGGGGCCAACAGAGCCCCAGTACATTTGACAGTAGCAGCAGAGGTGAGACTCTCACCAGCCCTGGTCCAGGTACTGAGCATGTCCTGGCACAGAGGTTTACACTTGGGAGCGCTCACACCCATCAGTGTGTACATACGTAGTCAGGGGTCAGTCCACCCCACCTTAGGGCCTGTGAGGGTCTGCATTCATCCTACAGATATCCCTGGGCTCGAAGAAGCATGACATTAACTAGCAAATAGGAGAAACCATGAGGGGGTGAGAGACACCATGGAAGCAAGGAAAATGTTCCACATTTTAGTGCTTTAATGGCACCTTTCCCGGGCCTTTTGCACAAAGGATCCTGCATTTTCATTTTGCACTTATAAATTAGGGAGCCAGCCCCGGCCGTGGCAGAACCATCTTTCCTGGGTGAGCTATTATTTTAGCATTTGCCATGTGGGCTTTATTTATTACTTATTTGTTTTTTAAAAAAATATGTATTTTATTGATTTTTTTACAGAGAGGAAGGAAGAGGGATAGAAAGTCAGAAACATCGATGAGAGAGAAACCTCGATCAGCTGCCTCCTGCATACCTCCCACTGGGGATGTGTCCACAACCAAGGTACATACATGCCCTTGACCGGAATCGAACCTGGGACCTTTCAGTCTGCAGGCCGACGCTCTATCTACTGAGCCAAACCGGTTTTGGTGCCATGTGGGCTTTAGATACTCATGGCCTCTTTGAGGCCAAGGACTCCATTGTGCTCTTCTCTTGAATTGCTCTGAAGACCAAGCACAGGCCTGGGCACTAACTACTTTGACTCTGCTCTGCCACTCCGTCCTCCCTGCGGTTCCTCTCTCACCTGGACGGGTCCCCACCCCAGCACCTCCCCTTTAAGTGGGAGGGCTTGGTCCCTCCTCTCTTTCAGGCCTTTGCTCAAATGCCACCTCATCAGTGAATCACTTCCTGACACCTTGTTAATATTCTAAACCTTCTCTTACTCCCTTCATCCCTATCCCATTCTCTAACTTTATTTTTCTCCAAAGCACCACCACCAGCAGGCATTCTAAATAATACACTCATTTGTTTATGGTCTGCCTTTTCCCTCTAGAAAACATTCCATAAGGATGGTGATTCCATCTGTTTGTTTACTGATACATCTAGAACATTCCGTGGCACCCAGTATTGGTCAAACAATATGTGTCGAATTCACCGAAGAACATGCTCAGCAGGTTCTCATTTGTTTCAGTTGAAGTCCCACTGCTGGGTCGTGGCTCTTGGAAGCTGCTTCCTTGTCAGGATCAGAGAGAATAAAGGAGTAACTTGGGGGATAAGGAATCATTTCCATCTAATAATTAATTTAATTGGCCACTATCTCAGCTCTTGGAGAGTCATAAAGATGTGTAGTCAGCACGAACACCACACATTTGTGCTCCAGGCCGTTAGCTCAGCGATTAGGGCCTGTACTGGGCCAGTCACAGGTCCCCTGCCTGGACTGGTCAGGGCACTCGGCTCAGTTTTCCAGTCCAGCCTGGGTGAGTGCAGGGGAAACAGTGAGAAAATGTGGGCGAACCGAGAGGAGAAGGAGTTGTACAAGTGCAGGCTTTTGCTCATTTGTTCCCTCTTTCAATAGCCGTGTCACAATTTTCTGCTGGAATTGGGAAGGAACCAGGGGACGAGGAGGTCTGTTCTCTGCTAACAAGCAGGCCATGGCGTTCAGCAGGAACCTAGAGGAGCCAGAAGGGGAGGAGCCAGGAGGGGAGGAGCCACAAGGGGAGGAGCTGTGTGCTTCAGGGAGGTGGGACCACTCTGTGGGGCCTTCAGGTGGGCTCAGCTGTAAGGGAAGCCCGAGATGATGGGGAGACTATGTAGGAAGATCCCTGAGGGGAACAGCTATCCAACCAGGGGGATTCTCAGGCTCTTGCTTATAATGTTGGACTATACTTGTTTCCTCTTTGGGGACATTGACAGCCTGACTGAGCCATGGGGCCACCATGCAGCAGCTCAGGGAGAAGGGTGGGGGCTCTGGGAACCACAGATGAAGGGAGCCAGACCCAGATGAAAGCAACCCTGAAAGACAAAACCCTCTGCATGCTTTTTGGGACACTTGGAGACGAACACAAAAAAACTTAAATGCTCATTATTCATATCGTTCAAAGTATAAAAGAAATATGGAAGCTCCTTTGCTTACAAACTTCCAGTTTCTAATTATGCCAGATACCATAAGCTCTAAGCAAGAACAAAGTACCTTACATCTGCCAGACTCTCTGGATGACAGGGGGCTAGAGGGTCCCGACTCTCAGGAGGTGGAGCTGGGAACTAGCTGGCATTTTCAGCTCGTTCCAGAAGTCCAGGCCTATGCCTCTTGTCTTCTCACACTAACACCTGGGAGGGCTGACCGCAACCTAGGGGCCAGCTGTGAGCTCTGTCTTGCAGGAGTGAAAGCCGTGGAGGCCCGTGCACATCCCAGCTCTCAGAGATAAATGCCGCCGTGTGGTCTTAGCCAACATCTGCTCGAGGGAAAGGGTTTGTGAGTGTGTCCTGAAAAAGGAACCCCTGCCCAGCCCGTGAGGTTCCAGGGTTGAGCATCGACCTATGAACCGGAGGTGACGGTTTGATTCCGGGTCAGGGTTGTGGGCTCGATCCCCAGTAGGAATGTACAGGAGGCAGCTGGTCAATGATTCTCACTCATTGATGTTTCTATCTTTCTCTTCCTCTCTGGAAAATAACTAGCCAACTAACTAACTAAATAAATATATGAACCCTGAAATAGTAAAAGGTTCCTGCAAACACCTGGCCTCTGCAAACAGGTGCTTCTCCCAGGTTTCCGGCTTCCAGGCGCGCTCCCTGGCTTAGCTGTGGCAAATGATTGCTGAGACCCGGGAAGCAATTCCTCATCTGCAAGTCAGTGGGCAGATTTTTAGATGAGAAAGAAGAGCACAGTTAAAACCATCCTTTCTGTTTATTCGGAACGTCTTCCGTTTCAAGAACTTTCCAGGAGAAGCCAATGGCTTCTTGGCCCCGAAAGGCAGACGGGGAGAGGCCTTGAAGGCTGGAGAAAGAGAAGCACAAGGACCTGTGGCTGAAGGCAGCTGTGACCTGGTGTGCGGGGGCTGGGAGGAGAGAGAAGACCACAGTCATGGCTCCCGTTCACTGAGTGTCCGTATGTACCACGTGCTGCTCTAGATGCCTTACATCCTGTCTTCACTGTTAATACATACCTATCATCAGCACGAAAACTCAAGCACAGGAGACCGTAAGCTCATACACAGCTAGAAAGTGGCATAACCGGTACTTTCCTCCTACAGTCTGATTCCAGGATCCGTCCTCTCAATGCCAGTGAAGAGCCCAGCCAAGGACACTGGCTGCGACCAGGAGGCCCGTGGGGAAGGGGGTGGGGAGGGAAAGGAGGACAGGGGAGGAAAACATCGAAGAGTGCCGCTGGCGGTTTACCAAAGGCCTCTGTTCACTCAGGAGGATTTGAGGTTTTACTGATCTCTAAAGTTCCCCAAATTGAGTACTTACCTTTTCATTTTATCAAGTAAAGACATTTAAAAAAATCTTCTCAACATCATTTTGGCAAATAAACAAAATAAAGTAATGTAATTTCCATGCAAAGGACACAATCTCAGAATAAAGGCCAGTCCTTTCACTTGAATAAGTCGTTGTGAAAGTCTGCTTTCATTGTCCTTATTCCCCTCATCTCACTGTGGCTGGTGAAAACATCCCCATGAGTGGCACCTGCCTCAGGACCCTGACAGGACCACTGCAGGGCCTCTTTGACCCTCCAAAACCCTCGGCGAGAGAGGCAGAGGAAGTCTTGTTAACCCACAGTTTATTACTCAAGAAACCAAACCCAGAAAAGTCGAGAAATTTGTATAAGGACACCCTGTTTTAAAAATGGCAAGTTCACCCGACCAGTGTGGCTTAGTGGTTGAACGTCTACCCAGGAACCAGGAGGTCATGGTTCAGTTCCCAGTCA
The DNA here is from genome assembly GCA_027563665.1 of Antrozous pallidus. Lineage (NCBI taxonomy): Eukaryota > Metazoa > Chordata > Mammalia > Chiroptera > Vespertilionidae > Antrozous > Antrozous pallidus. Next base: position 46,889,605 of record CM050523.1, read on the forward strand.
GAGCACATGCCCGGGTTGTGGGTTCGATCCCCAGTGAGGGACGTGCAGAAGGCTGCTGATCCATGATGTTTCTCTCTCATCGATGTTTCTCTCTCATCAATGTTTCTATCTCGTTATTCCTCTCTCTCTAAAAATCAGTAAAAACATATTTTAAAAAAGTCAGGGCCAGGTTCCAAATCCAGGTTTTCAGACTCCTGGTCCAGTGACCTTTCCTTGTGTATTTCCAGCCATTCACCAGATGAACTGCCTGGCCATCAGACTGGTTCCTTGTGGGGACCTGAATGTTCAGAAAGAGAGGATCATTTATGAGTGTTTCTGTTGACAGGGCTCAGAATGGAGCAGTTCAGCCAGCCGAGAGCCAGTCTGGCTGCAGGATGAGAGGAGAAGCCCCTTAGGGGTAAGGAAGAAGATATTTCCTCTTCCATCCTCAAGCCCAGCCTAGCACAGGGTGGGGCACTGGGGGCTGGCAGGAAATTCTTGCAGCTTGAAAGTGGGAGTATGGTTTTGAATGCCGTTTTTATTTAGCAGGATTTACTGTGGAAAGAGAGAAGGAAGGGGGAATATCTCAGATACAACTTGATAGGATGGTACTGGGAGGAGGGAAGAAAGGTCGGAGTCCAGAAAAAAGTTGATGGAGGCAACTTGGGCAGTGAGGGGGGGAGGGAGGCAGCAAGAGGGTGTGTGTGTGTGTGTGTATGTGTGTGTGAGGGCAGGGAAGTAGGGGAGTAGGGGATGGCAGGGAGGCAGGAGCACTGAATATAGCCTCACACTGTTCTTAGCATCAAGTCCACACTCCTAATTATGGCTCCCAGCAGCTAATGGTCTGGCTCCTGCCTATGCTCTAGTGTTACCTCCATCGCTTTTGATTTCTGTTCACCAAAGATACCTCGTGGGATCTCACCTCAGGACCTTTGAATCTGCTGTTCCTGCTTTGGGAAAAGCCTTCTTTTTTCATTTTTAAACAGTACTTATTAACGCCTATTCGTTCTTTGGTGACTTCCATGACCCCCATCCTTTGGTGACTTCCCTGACTCCCATCTACCAGCTGGGGGCGGGGGGGTATGCAGCCCAGAGCCCCATTGGCCCACCTCCAAAAGCAGCGAACATTTGAATGTGTGTTATGTGCACGGAGCCTGAGGGCAGATCTTCAACCAGCAGAGTGCTCCTGAGGCTTGTGGGAGCGCCTCAGAGCACATGTTATGTTGTCTTGGGTGATGTCAGTATCCCGAATCCTTTCCTTCATGCCTTTGCTATGGTCTGAAATGAGGGCAGGGCTTTGTTTGTTTGTTGTTATTTTTTTGATTAAGGTGTTACATATGTGCCTTCATCCCTCCATTTACCTCCAACCCCCCCCCCCCCCCCGCAGGGCTTTGTTTGTTTGTTTGTTTGTTGTTATTTTTTTGATTAAGGTGTTACATATGTGTCTTCATCCCCCCCCCCCCCCCCACAGGGCTTTGTTTTTGCTGGCCATTGTACCTACCAATGGCCTGGAGCCAGGGGCCTGGATGGTGCCCAGGGAGGATTTGTTGATGGCTTCCTTCCTTGTTTTGCTGAGGGCTGCCTAGATGTGCAGCTGGCATTTTGTTTTCAACTCACACTATTCTTAGGGGTGGGGTGAGAGGACTAGTAGGTCATTGGCTGTGTCTAGGAAACTGTCCCCAGGCTACCCAAGGTTGTGTTTTCTTTCTAGTGGAAGGTTCAGAACCCAGTGAGTTTGAGGTCCTCTAGTCTAGTAGAGGGGATGATGGAGCCCGTCATCTGCTCAGCAGGGTGGGGCTGGAACTCCCAGGAGAAGTGCAGTCTGGGTAGTTCTGAGTCATTGTCAGCTCTGATTATGTAGGAGGAAGGAGACTTCTACCCTATGCCACCTGGAGTGGGGCACGATCAGGACCCCCAGCACCTGGTAGACTTGTCATTCCCAATTCAGCCACTAGAGGACACTGTTGTTCCACAAGGAAGAGAGGGGATGGAGGGAGCCATCACAGCAAAGCCACCAGGTGCAAGTGATAACACTGGCTGGCATTTCCTGAGCACCAGTGGTGTGCTAGGCACTTTGAATATGCCACTTCCATAATCACACAGGAGAGGGGTGATGAAATCTATTTTACAGTTGAAGCAAAGAGGATCGGAGAAACTAAATGATGTTTTCAAGGTGTTGTGCAGCCAACCTACTTGGACTGTTGGCCATGGCACAACCTTCTGTCAGCTGGCTCAGCTTGGCCAATTTTGATTATTCAAACCAATATAGGGGCCACTGACTTGTGGATAAAATTTGAAATTGGGTTATTAAGATAACTTATTTAAGTCCAGAGACCATATTGTGGGCAGGGGGTGGGGGTAGGAGAGGGAAAAACGGATTTGCCCTTCCGGAGAGTCCTCTTCTGGTTTCCTGCGGCAATCCCTCCTCCTCCATCCCCACCAGCCCTGGAACAGCTGCCAGAGAGGGTCCCTGCAGATTTGGTCAGAGGACTCTCACTGCTGTCCTCCGGTGGCCCTCTTTATCTTCCAGGAGAAAGTCCTGCTCCTTAGCCAGCACCCAAGGTCATTCATGAGCTGAACCCTGTCTTGCTGTCTTAATCTCCTGCCTCCATTTGCTCACAAAGCTGTGCTCTCAGCTCCAGCCTCCTCAGCCACAGCCCTTCAACTTGGCCCCTTGGGGCTGCATCCTCCCCACTGCCGAGTGTGAATACTATGGTTGTGAGGATGAAGTTACACTGGTAAAGCCGCTGGCGCAGTGCTGACCCACGGTTGGACCTCATTAATGCTCCGTACTTTCCCTTTCTCAGCCCTTGGAAATGTGCAAGGACAATACAACCCAAGAAGGCAAATTTATGTGGCACAGTGCTCCATACAATGCAATCCCTGTGTCAACATTTCCAGCCACAGGCAAATGTCATCAGGGGTGATCTTTCGCTGGAGCTGACACTGAGGAAAGTGTTTCCTGTACTTTTTTTTTTCCCCCCTGTGCTCATGCTGAGCTTCAAGGTGACTCAAACGCTATCTGGGTGCTAAACACCTTGAGGACAAGGACAGGATGGTGAACCTATGGGTACCCTGATAGGCCCAACACAGCACTGGCTCTTCAGTGGTGTCTCCAAGAAGATTAGTTGCACAATTATTACTGACTTGGATGCATGAGAAACTGCAGGGATAGGCAGATCACTTCAGAGTGTTATCATCTGAAACAGAAAGAGCATTCTCTTAAGAGCCTGTTGAAGCCCAAATACAGTAATTTCTTCTTCCTGTTGCAGAGCTGGTGGTTTAAAACCACAGGGCATTAAACCAAGAGAGCCATAAGTCTGAGTAGTGAGCAGCTTGATTTGAGCGCTCTGGGCTGGTTGGGCTGGCACGTTCAGATGCAGAAATTGGCAGGACCCACATCCTGGGTTTGCAGCACTCAAGCATTGGCCTACCCTTTCCTCCTATTTCTCAGTTCTTCTTCTGAAGTTTAAAGAGACAAAGCCTAAGGGTCATCTACCAGATTACAGACAGACCAAGGTCATGGAACTCAGCCTCTCCTAGGAAGGGTCCCATCGTTTAGATGAAAAGTGGGGTCCCACTCTCAGCTCAGACGCTCCTGATGTCAGCCCAATCTCAGTCTCAACCTCAGGGGTCCAGCTTCTCCCCATCCAATGTCACATTGAATCTACCTCCTCTGGGTTTGCATGTCAGGTAAATTCTATGATCAATATGCATTTGCCTATTCCTGTTCCACAACCAAGGTGCCTTTAGTATTGGTCGGTCTGCCTGCATGTGTTTTCATAATCTAAGTCATCAAATGCCCTTTGAACATTGTAAACATGTTCTACAGAGATTATCCTTGCCTTTGGTAATCTCAGTAACTGTCTGTTATATGGCATTTAAACTCTCTGGGTGTGCTTGTGTACTTTTTATTATTTTTTAAAATATATTTTATTGATTTTTACAGAGAGGAAGGGAAAAGGATAGAAAGTTAGAAACACTGATGACAGAGAAACATCAATCAGTTGCCTTTTGCACACCTCCTACTGGGGATGTGCCTGTAACCAGGATACATGCCCTTGACTGGAATTGAACCTGGGACCCTTAATTCCGCAGGCTGATGCTCTATCCACTTAGCCAAACCAGTTAGGGTTGTATACCACTCTTTTAGAAGCATAAGATCCCAGCAGTGAGGCTCAATGTTTGAGCATCGACCTACGAACCAGGAGGTCATGATTTGGTTCCCAGTCAGGGCACATGCCCGAATTGTGGGCTCAGTCCCCAGTGTGGGGCATGCAGGAGGCAGCCCTTCAATGATTCTTATCATTGATGTTTTTATCTCTTTCTCCTTCTCCCTTCCTCTCTGAAATCAGTAAAAATATGTTAAACAAACCAACAGAACCATAGGAAAACTGATTGTTATTATTCCTATGAGAGATGGGACTTGTCTAAAGGACTTGTATAAGGCTGTTCAACAAGGTACTGACGGGACAGGACCTCTGGCTCTTGTGGCAGCAGCCTTGTTAGTGAGACTTCTGTTCATGCTCTGTAGTATCGCCCCTGAAGCCACATGCAAACATATTGCTGCTGCAGCTGATAAAGATGAAGCAAATGCAGACGGTAGCACCTGTGGGCAGGTGGGTGTGGCCAGGGGTGGCCAGCCAGGCAGGGAACCCTGGTAGGAAGCTGCAGAAAGATTGAGATTCATAGGCCCTGGAAAGAGCTCCCCAGCACCCGAATTTTCTCTTTATTGAAGGACTAAAGCCTTGCAGTCCAAGTTGAGAGAGCCAAGTGCAAACCCCAGCTCTGATCCTTCCTGGCTGGGTTACTTGGGCCGCACACCCAGCCTCTCTGAGATTTTGTTTAAATGCCTGTTAGATGGAGATTTAGATAATTACCTATTTTATAAGAGTGTGAGGATTAAATTAAAACTGCACATAGTGACCCTGCCCGGTTTGGCTCAGTGATTAGAGCATTGGCCTGAGGACAGAAGCGTTCCAGGTTTGATTCCAGTCAAGGGCATAGGATTGCAGGGTTGCAGGCTCTATTCCCAGTATGCCCAGTGTGGGGCATGCAGGAGGCAGCCAATCAATGATTCCCTCTCATCATTGATGTTTCCATCTCTATCTCCCTCTCCCTTCCTCTCAGAAATATGTATATTAAAAAATGCATATAGTGGCTTAGCACCCTGCCTAACTTATGCTGCTCAACAAGTGATTGTTATTATAAATGTGCAGATGGTGTGGCTGTGGTGTTTTTTTATGTTTTCTTTTTGCTTCTCTTGGTTTTTAGCAAATTAACAAACACTGCTTTTGCAGTAAAAAAAAAAAAGAAAGGATTTTTAATAATAAAAAAGTGTTAATACCCAGACATATGGGGAAAATCAGATATGAATCAAATTTATGCTAGAACTTAAATAAATGAATGTAGAACATTTTCAGAGAAATAGTAGGGTTTGCGTTTATCGGAAGTTAGCATCTATAGCTGCAGTGATTCTGTTTAATTTTCATTTTATATATATATATCGCTTCTCTTAGCAAAGCTGTGAGTGTGGACAAACAAGCCTGCATTGCTAGGCCAGTGAACCGCTGGAGTGGGCAGGCTGAGGGTCATGTGCATGACTTTCCCAGGCTTGCCCAGGAGTCACTGGAAGCTGCCTGAGTTTCTGCAGCAGCTCTTAGAGCCTCCCCTCTCGCTTCCATTCTTTCCCATTGGCAGCCTCTTTATTTCATCTCTGGTGAAGGGACAGGACCAGTGCTTTCCTTGTTAGTTAAATAGCCTTTAAGGTGGGTTCCTTTCAGGTCAGGTATGTTTGTTCATGTTGTTCATTGCATAAGAAACTGAGGACTGCTGAAATGCGGAATTCACCTGGATTTGTGCAAAGACTTGGTGTAGAATGGTGGCATCCGTGGTCACTTCGTACGTTTATGAATTTTCTTGAAACTCAGAACTGACCATCTGAGTACAGGTTTGAGTGGAGCAAGCTAGTTGTTCATTGTTTTGCCATCTTTTAGAAAGGCCAAGTGATGGGCTTCTGATCCCAGACCTGTGCTGTCTCTCCTGAGCCCTGCACTAACGTCCTTCTCCTCTCCCCCACCTACAGGCACAGAGAGGAGAGCTGAAGACAGGGCCGCCATGTGGGCAGGAGGCTGTGGCCGCTGCCGCTGCCGCTGCAGTCAGCAGGGCCTAAGTGCACAGCCTCAAGGGTTAGCTCACTCTCCGCAGGTTCCTGCGGTCTGGCAGACCCTGGGAAGTCACAGAAAATAATCAAGGTTGTATTATTATTCTGGATACCGAAACCAGGCAGGGTTGAGCCTGGTTTATTTATTTATTTTTTTTGGTTTATTTTTATTTTTTTTTGTTTTTTTTATTTATTTACAATATAACTTATATTTAATAGTAGTACATATGTTTTCCTCCCCCCCCAATATCCTCCCCCCAGCCTCCCTTACCCCCCAGCACATGTCCCCACCTGCCCCCTCGCCTCGTTTATTTCAGGATGCAAAACGTATCTTTTTCAGTTTTTGTTTTGGTTTGGTTTGCCCGACTGCAGTATAAGAAATGTCTCCTCGCTTTGGAAACACAGCAAATTTTTATAGGTTGTTGTGAAATTTAATACATTGCTAAGTATAAAGGCACTTAGAATAATAGTTGGCACTATTAAGCATTCTATGTGTTAGCTGTAGCTGTTTTTTGCTTACCTGTTCATTTCAAACTTTCCTTAGTGAGCACGGATAACTATTCTTCCCTAATTCAAATGCCCACTTATATCAAACATCACAAAGGCCAATATCATAGAATAACCACAGGCACTGGAACCAGTTTCTCTGGGCCCCAACGCAAGGGACCCACGTTAAAGGCTCCCCGCCCCAAACCCAGAATCTCAACTCCTTATGGCCCTGTGACTGCATCTGATTCATTCTGAGAGATGGGATCCAACATTTATTTCCCTTCTCTTTGTTTTTTTTTTTTGTTAATGCTTACCTGAGACTATGTTTCCATTGAATTTTAGAGAGTGGAAGGGAGGGGAGAGACACAAAGAGAGGAACGTTGATATGAGAAGGACACATTGATTGGTTGCCTCTCACGTATGCCCTGATCAGGGCTGGGGATCGAGCCTTAATCCAGGTATGTGCCCTTGACCAGAATCAAACCCAGGACCCTTTAGTTTGCAGGTCAATGCTCTATCCCCTGACCCAAACCGGCTTCCTTCTTTTTCATAAGGAAATGTTGTTTTTAGAGAAAGGGTCAGGAGTGTGGCTGGGAGTTGGACAAACCCAGATTGGAGCAAAGGTGACCAAGCTCTCACTGGGCCCTATGGGTAAGGGAGAGCAAGACGGAAAGGGACGCTGTCAGGGTCAGGCTTCAAGAAGTGAGCTATGAGCAGGGTAGACAGGGGCCTGCGGAGCCGTGTGTACCAGGTCTAATCCCATGGAGGCAAGGCAGGACCGAGTAATGTGCAGCCACCCAAGAGGCAACTTAATCATGGGATTTCAATGTGACCTGTGTGTGCATGAACCAATAGGCTAGGAACAAAATTACTAGAAACCAGAGCCTGGCCTGGGGTTGCAGGGGCCATTTCTTGGGGTTCAATATTGCAACCTTGCCTGGGTGTTCATTTATTCATTTATTTACCTACCAAGCTTTTCGTTCGTTGATTCAAGAAATGTTGATGGAGCATGGAGGCTGCAGCAGGAAACCAGACAGACCTTTCCTGAAGGAGCTGTGTTCTCGTGGGGGAGACAGACGACAAGCAAGATAAATAAGCAAAATATTCACTAAGTTAGATAGGTGAGTGCTGAAGAGAAAAAGTGGGGGAAGGAAGATAGAAAGTGGAGAGGAAGCAATGGGATTAGCCACATGGCAGGCCTCACTGATAAGTGACATTTACCACCCAAGGAAGAGCCGTGAGGGAGGCAGTCACACAGGTGTCTGGGGAATCATGTGCTGAGCTCCCAAAGAAGCGTGGCCTCCACGGGCAGGAGTGGGGAGGGCCTGGCCCCAAGAAAATCCCGGGGAAAGCTGCATGAGGAATAAGCGCCCAGTGAGATTTTTATTCTGTAAAGGGAAATACAAAGTGTGCCCGCGTGTGTTTATGAAAACTGAGTATCATAATAGATGCTGTTTAGTAAATACAAGACATATAATTGCAAAATCATCACCCTATTGCATCTTCTTTCTAAAGAATTATTTATATACTAGAGGCTCAGTGAACAAAATTTGTGCATGGTGGGGGGGTGGGGATAGGTGTCCCTCAGCCCAGCCTACACCGTCTCCAATCTGGGACCCCTTGGGGGATGACTGACTGCAGTCAGACATCCCTTTCACAATCCAGGACTGCTGGCTCTTAACTGCTCACCTGCCTACCTGATTGCCCTCTTAACTGCTCCTTTGCCAGCCTGATTGCCCCCAACTACCCTCCTCTGCTGGCCTGATCACCCCCAAGTTTTTATTAGTATAGAAGTTATAAATCATAGCGTAGAACAAGACCTTAGCAACCATCTGGTGTTAATGTTTTCCAAATTTGCCAGAAGAGAAGAATCCACTAGATTTAGAGACACAAAGTCCAGCCCGTCTTCCCCATTCTGGGGCATTTGTAGGAGAGCCGGGTGATGCTGTAACAATGAGCTTGGGAGACACAGATGGGTCCATCTCTGTATTTCCTGAAGAGGAAGTTGAGTCCTAGAGAGAGGGGATGTCTTACTCAAGGTAGAATTGGTCAGTTAAGTAGAGCCAGATATAATATTTAGATTTCCCAACTCCTCCAGGTTGATGAAAGATTTATTATTATATTTAAACTCAGGATCTAACAAAACACAAAATATAAAAATGAACACCAAGGCAGACACCTGCTTGGAGCACCAGATGTACCCAGGATGGATTAGTTACCTTGACCAGATCCCAAACTCAGCACCAAGTGATCTGTCAGCCAAGTCCGCAGGGGAATGGTTGCGGGCCCAATCCCCAGTAGGTGTGCAGGAGGCAGCCGATCAATGATTCTCTCTCATCATTGATGTTTCTGTCTCCCTCTCCATCTCCCTTCCTCTCTCAAATCAATAAATATACATTAAAAATAAAAAAAGAAGGGAGCCCAGGGTATACTTCTTGGAAACAGATCTTTTCTGATGCTGCTAAACGTTCTTCAGTAGAATGGAATGTGAGGCCTGAAAGAACGGTGTGACCTGTGACAAGTCATAGGACCCTCTGGGCCTTGATGGCTGCACCTGAACAAGAGGAGTTTATTATTCCTCCGAGGGGTGGGCTGGATGCCTTCCCTAGGCCCCTTTGCGGCTATGGCCTCTGTGAATCAGAGGCCTGCCAGTACGGACAGGAGGAGTTTGTGTGTGTGTGTGTGTGAGTATGTGTACTGTGTGTATGATGAGCACCCTGCCACACGCATGGAAATTCAGACACCATACTGCTCCAGTTATGTGGCTGGGTGACCACATCTGTGGCTGTGGCTACTCAGGAAAGCTGGCTTCTTGAGGAAAGAAGTTTCTCTTTCCAAGCCTGCTGTGTGGGCCTGTGAGGAGACACACAGTTGCCTTTGTCATTTGTTGTTCCTGTGTGGAGACAAAAGCCCTTTCAGTGGCTGTGGAATGTACAAAAAGTTCTGTGCCCAAGGGCTGTCTGACCCTGGCCTGCATCCTGCAGGCAGGGGTCAGGGGGAGGAGGCTACTTCACCTGAGCTTCCACCTGCACTGCAGCCTGCCCTGCACCAGTGGGGACCGCATGAAAGGCACGTGTGGAGGTAGGTCCTACTGCAGACACTGGCAGTGACTGTGACAACCTGTCCCAATCATGGCCGAGGCATGGTGGGCCTGTTGCAGGCGGGCAAGGTGCCAGGCAGGGCTTTGCTGCCTCATCCAACTCTCCCAACTCTGGGGGCTGCAGTGGTGTTACCCCATTTTGCAGCTGAGAGGACTGGTTTTCGGGGGGAGAGTGGTACAGAGACTCCTGAGACAGAGGAGCAGGGCAGTGAAAGGCAGGGGAAAAGCGGAACAATAGGGCATTGACTGGTGGTGTTTCTGCTTTTCATTTATTTTATTTTTTTATTGATTTCTAAGAGGAAGAGAGAGGGAGAGAGATAGAAACATCAATGATGAGATCGGCTGCCTCCTGCACGCCCCCTACTGGGGATCGAGCCTGCAGCCCAGGCATGTGCCCTTGACCAGAATTGAACCCGGGACCCTTTGGTCTGCAGGCTGACACTCTATCCACTGAGCCAAACCAGCTAGGATGGTAGTGTTTATGCTTTTATCTCAAGTTTTAACAAAACAAAAAATTACAACTGTCACTTGGGTGGAGGGTAAAAAAAAACCCTGCCACCATCAAAACCTAGGAGGCCTTTTCTCATTGCTCTGACATCGCTGGGTGTGCCCAGGGCCACACAGCCAGGCGAGTCCCCACGTTGCCAAGCGTCTGCGGGGCTGTGCTATTTCAGGAGCGCGGTTTGCCCAGGCTGCTGTTGTCTGCATTTTTCTAACAAGGATGGGACACTTAGGGTGCTGCCGCCAGCCTGTGTTGAACTTTGTTCTCGTTTCAAAATGTAAATGAGCAAGTGCCAGTGGAAGTGCCCTGGAGCAGGCCTGAGCAGTCAGTCCCCAGGGGAGTCCCCAGGATCAGCCCCCAGAGAGCGAGGGAACAGACTGGTGTGTTCTAGAGCCATCTGCATGAGGTCTGTCCAAGGCCACAAAAAGCCATGTCTCTGGGGTGGACTGCAAAATCTTACAATTTCCCAAGCAAGGAAGGAAGAAAGGAGAGAGAGAGAAGCAGAGGTAGAAGGGTGTGGGGATCAAACCAGCTTTTATATGTGATCTTGTTTAAACAAGACTCTTATCAAAGAGTAACCCTAAACTTTGGTCTTTCTTATTACCTCAGCTCCCTGGGGAACTGGTTTGTGACTTTTGGGTTCCAGGAAACGGGATTAAATTGCCTCGTGGAGATAAGAGCCCCAAATAAGCAGATAAGATTGATAGTGTTGGGGAAGTAGGACATCCTTTAGCTCTGTGGGTCTTACCACTGAACTAAGAATAAAATCAACACAAGAATAGATCACAGAAGAAAAGCCAACTTAGTGTGTGCACACGGGAGAATCACAGCATGATACTCAGATCAGAAAATAAGGCTCAAAAATAGGGGAGACATATGTACTACTATTTTTAATACTTTAAACAATAAAAAAATTTTTTTGAAAAGAAAATAAGGCTCAAAGAATGATCAGAGCAGACACCTTTTTATACTTTTTAGACAAAGAAACAATAAAGCAGAAACCGGTTCAGCTCAGTGGATAGAGTGTCAGCCTGTGGACTGAAAGGTCCCAGGTTCGATTCTGGTCAAGGTCATGTAACTTGGTTGTGGGCACATCCCCAGTAGGGGATGTGCAAGAGGCAGCTGATTGATGTTTCTCTCTCATCGGTGTTTCTAACTCTATCCCTCTCCCTTCTTTGTAAAAAAATAAATAAGATATATTTTAAAAAAAGAAAGTGAACATATCTCATCAATAATAAACCAAAAATAATTAAAAAAAACATGGTATGGTAATCATTATGAAAAAAAGAAATAATAAAGTTGTGAGAAATTGTACAAAGAAAGTTAGTGCTCATCAGAAAGGAATCCAAGGGAAGGTTGGACCTGGGTGGTAAAGCAGTAAAGGCGGTACAAGGCTGCTGACACGAGTTTCAACTGTGATTCTTTTAACTCTTGTGATAAGATTGTCTCTGGGCCCTCAGGAGCAGGAGGGCACCTATCACATGGGAGATTTATCTTCTGCTTGCAGGGGACAGAAAGGTCAGGGTTTCTTTTTGCACACAGGCAGTTTCTTAAGTAACTGTAATTCAAAGTAGTCAGTATGCATTGTGGGTTATCTTGGGACGGCCTGCCCCGGGCCACAGCAATGGAAATGGGAGGAGAGGAATTCTCTTGTGTCCCTTGGAGACTTTCTTTGCTCTCCATTATCTTGGCTCTCACATTTCTATTGCATAAGGTGGGCACCGAGACTGAGGGAAGCTGACCCCTGGTTATGAAGCAGCATTTGACGACACAGCTCGGTGCTGCAGGTCAGGGGGACCCTGACGGATGAGCCACGCTGGGAATGTCCAGTCCTGTGGTGGCTATGCAGGGGCAGGGCATTCGTTTCAAAACCTCTATTAAGTTGCTATTATGTGTCTAACACTCTGTTAGATGCTCTGGAAAAGATTCCAAGTAGTTGACATATAATTAAATGTGTATTTCCTGACTACCAAGTTCACAGTACTGCATCAGAGAACAGGCAACCATACCAACACTGTAGAGTGTATGGGGTGGGGTGGGGCGTAGTTAGGCTCTGCAATTCAAATGGCAGGGGCCGGGGCGGGGGGGGGGGGGGGGGGGGTGCGGAAGCCACACTTGGCTGTGTGACTTGGTAAGTCACCTCTCTTTGCCACCTTTTTCTCACCTATAAAACGGGAATGCTTTTTCAGCATTGCTATGAGGATTGAGTATAAAGCGCTTAGCACAGTAAGTGCTGAAGAGACATTAACCATCATTTATTATTATTATCATCTAAGACGCTGACCTTTGCCCTTCTGTAAAGTTCACAGTAAATAGACAGGTCTTGAAACACGACAGAACTGGACCTGGTATTTGCTGATAAGAGTGCCCTAGGTGTCAGAGGAGAACACAGACACTTCAAGCAGGAACCATTAAAGAAGGCTGCATGGGGGAGATGAGGATAAGGGCCTTCAGGATTGGGCCGGAATTTAGTACGTGAGGACATGCTAGCTGGGAACACATGGCACATACAAGGATATGGAGGCAGCCAAACACCAGGCCTGTTTGTGGGGTGCCAGCTTTGGCTTTGGCTTGGCCTTAGCTAAAGCTCTGTAGGGGTGTCTTGAGAAATAAAGGTGGAGATTTGATAAATCAGTGCCAGGTGGCAGCCTGTAGAGTTTGAACTTTATTTTTGCACAATTGAAAGCCATCGGGAGGAGTTCGAGAAGCAATCAGGATCTGCTTCTCCTGCCTTCCCTGGGGTTGATCTGTGTTCAAATACTGAGGCGATGCTGAACTTACCTCACCAGGTCTGCAGACTCTCACTGGCTTCATCTTCTTACAAACCAGTCAGCTGGAGGGCAGGGCCTGTCCAGGGAGCAAAAAGGCCCTTCCTCCATTCCTCCCACTGTGTACATAAGAAACATCCAAACCTGTAGAGAATTTTTATGAGTTTATCTGAGCCAAACTGACAATATTGCCAGGAAGCAAGGTCTCAAATGCTTTGGAGAATGACAGTTTTGCAGTTTGTTTTATACATTTGGAATTAGGGAGGGAACAGAAGGAAGATTGCATGAAGGTGGGAGAAAGCAAGGCAGGATTGGGTTACAGGCTAGTTAACAAGATTATGTCCCTCTAGCCGAAACTGGTTTGGCTCAATGAACAGAGCATTGGCCTGCGGACTGAGGGGGTCCCGGGTTCGATTCCGGTCAAGGGTATGTACCTTGGTTGTGGGCACATCCCTAGTGGAGGGTGTGCAGGAGGCAGCTGGTCGATGTTTCTCTCTCATTGATGTTTCTGACTTTCTATCCTTCTCCCGCTCTGTAAAAAAATCAGTAAAATATATATATATATAAAAGATTATGTCCCTCTAGTGGGTGGTTATGCTTCTAAGGGGTCTGAAAAAGAGGTACTTCAAAGTGTGTTAACCTAGATGCACAAAAACAATGGACAAGGTTTACTTGAAGCAAAGATACCTTTTTACTAGGGAATTTAGAGGCTTGAGGTATGACCACCCACCATGAACTGCCCAGTTAGGAATCTATGATCAGATCACTCTGTGAAGTCACTTTTGATCACTGGACTCGTCTTACTTACTTATTTATTTATTTATTTATTTATTTATTTATTTATTTATTTATATTTTAATTGATTTCAGAGAGAAAGGGAGAGAGAGAGATAGAAACATCAATGATGAGAGAGAATCCTTGACTGGCCACCTGTTGCACTCCCCACACTGGGTATCAGGTCTGCAACAGAGGCATGTGCCCCGGCCAGGAATCAAACCGTGGCCTCCTGAGCCATGCTGGCTGGACTGTCATATTTATTACAGAGCTCCCTTTCGTCTACAGCACCTTTGGAGCATTCAAGATTAGCTGGCAAATTACTTGAGAAAAAGGGATATGGTTGAGAAGGCTGCTGCAGGTCACCGAATGGAGCTAAAATTGGTATAGAACTATGTTGTTCAATATGGGAGCCATGGCCACCTGTGGCTATCAAGCACTTGAAAGTGGCTTCTCTAAACTGAGATGTGCTGTAAACATAAAATATACACCAGATGCCCAAGACTTAGCACAAAAAAAAAAATGAGTAATATTTTAACATTGTTACATGCTGATGCAACAATATTGTGGACATACTGCATTAAGTAAAATATTATTAAAGTTAATTTCACTTGCTCCTTTTCACTTTATGTGGCTATTAGAAAATTTAAAATTTATTGGACAGTCTAGAGGAATAGGGATTGGGTGATTTATGACCTTAATAATTACCAGGGCTATAACTATATATGCCCTATTGGCCTGGGTGGGGTGCCTGGCTTCTAAAACAGCCAGGCTCATATTTAAATCTTATTTATTGATTGACTTTAGAGAGAGAGAAGGGGGCATAGAAAGGGAAAGAAACATTGATTTGTTGTTCCACTTACTGATGCATTCATTGGCTGTTTCTCGTATGTGCCCTCTCCAGGAGATTGAACCCACAACCTTGAAATATTGACAGGCTGCCCCTACCCACTGAGCTACCGGGCCATGCCAGGCTCATATTTAAACCAAATCAAATCAGCATTATGCTCAAGATAAGAAGTTGAGGAAGGAAAAGGTGTATCATTTTTTTTTGTGTGTACAAAGTCTCTAAATTTCTCCAAATATTGGCTCCAAAATTCCAACTTTCAATTAAGGCTGGAAGATGGCAGGAAACAGTGTTGTGGGTCCACTTTGGAAAAGTTGTCCCCCATGAGAGTAAAGGGAGAAACTTCTAGGATGTAGCGGGGTGCTAGGTCACTGTTTCCTGGGCCTGCTGTCAGCAGCTCCCTGGGTGTGCCTGCCTGTGAATACTACCAGCCTGGTGAGTCAGGAGCTGGTGGAGAGGCTGGGATTAGCAGGCCTCTGAAAAATGTGCTGTGTGTGAAAGAAATACTAGTATGTCAAGCTGTTTTAAAAGATTATCTCAAGGTTATGTACTTATGCAAAAATTTTTTTCTTCCTCCTGTGCTTTTCAGGGTTTTCCTACAGTGAATGAAGTATATATATGTGTGTGTGTGTGTGTGCGCTGTGTGTATATATATATACATATATATATATATATATATAGTTTTTTAAATAACTTTTTATTTTTAATTTTTGCACAGAAAGATGGCTGCTTTGGATTCATAGCATGTTTAGCAATTTTACTATGAGATGTGCCATCAATAAAAAATGTTTGTTGATACTTCAGGAACGATTTTTTGTCCAGTACAATTAAGTTTTTATGAATATTCACTTATTTCAATTAGCCAGTTTAAGTTAGTCTGAAATAAGGTCAATTCATTTATTACTCTAACTTTATTTGTCATAGGTTATGGACACTAAATGACATTAAGTTTCTGCTATTAATCTTTTGTTTTGTTTTTTGTTTGTTTTATTATTATTATTACTTTTTCTTTTTTCTCTGCTATTAATCTTTTACTTTACATAAAATTTATCAGGGAGGCAAAGACACAAATTATTTACTTTAGTTTATGAGGCTAAACTTATTGACTTTTAGTTCTTCAGATGTTTGAAGGAAGCTTCTCTCTATTTCCTTCCAAAATAATTTTCAGGCTAGAGAGTCTCATTTAAGAATCTTTGTCTTTCTTTCACCTGTATTTTTTTTTTTTTTTTTTTTTAGAGCGAAAAGAAAGCAGCGGTAGGTTCTCAGCTGCCATTATGTGGAAGCTGGTCAGGGGAGACCCAGACAAGGTGCTCCAGTTGCCAGGCATCCTGTAAAGCAGATCGTGATGGAGAGAGGTTCTTTGTGTGACGGCTGGAGAGGCCCCATCGGCAGCCCACATAGGCAGGCCTGACGGCTGAATAGGGATGCAGTGTGAAAGTGAAGGGGATTCAGGAGGTGTACAAAACTGGATTCAAGTTCTCAGGGAACATGTTACGTCTGTGTGTCCTTGGCAGGCCTTCTCCCATCTCCAAACCTCCGCTTTCTTGCCCTGGAATGGTGATACCTTTAAGAATAACAAATGCTGGATAAATGGGGTTAATCGTTATAATGGATATTTAGCTTTTTCAAAAATATTCATTCTAACACTAATATAACAAAATAAAAATTTAAATATGCCCTAGGCTGCATCCTGGGTATTTAACAAGCCTTTTTCCCCAAACCAAACTAGAAGGGAATAGGTTGCGGGAAGCTGGGCTCCATGAGGTCATGCAGCTGCACACACACAAGCTCTGTTTCAGCGCTGCCGTGGCATCCCCCATTCCTCACATCAGAGTTTCTGAGCGAAGGCTGTGGTTCTAAAAATTCTAATTAGGGAAAGCCACAATAATGGTGCACATTTTCACAGAGCTCTTATATCAGCAAACTGCCTGTCACAGAGGGCAAGGAAAAAATATGTCAGCCACTACACATCCCGGCTGGCGTTAATCAGCGGCTCTGTTTGGCTTGATGCCAGGTCTAATTGGCCAGTATTTCACTGCCCAACTCTGGGACAGTCACAATGTGCTGTTTTATTTTATTATTTATTATTATTTTTTAAAATATATTTTGTTGATTTTTTACAGAGAGGAAGGGTGAGGGACAGAAAGTTAGAAACATTGGTAAGAGAAACTTCAACCAGCTGCCTCCTGCACACACCCCACTGAGTATGTGCCCGTAACCAAGGTACATGCCCTTAACTGTAATCAAACCTGGGACCCTTGAAGTCCTCAGGGCGATGGTCTATCCACTGAGTCAAACTGGTCAGGGCAATGTGTTGTTTTATTGCTAACTAGTGACCCGATGCATAGATTCATGCACATTGTAAGGAAATTAGTTAGAAGGTGGCCGATAGGGTGGTACTGGGCAAGACGGGCCGGACACACCCTGGAGACAACCTCCTGTGGTCCCTCCTCAGCTCACTACACTTGGGATGGCACCATAGCTCAAGGGGCATCTGTGGAGTGAGCACCAACCCTAAGGTAAGTTGGGTCACTGGGCCTGGCCTGCGGGGATTGGGCTGAAACCAGCTCTCTGACATCCCCCGAGGGATCCTGGAGTGCAAGAGGGCACTTTGCAAAGTTGCTATTGTACAATAGCAGGAAATGGGTATAGGGTGTGGAATGCAAACACAAGTGTGCAGTAAACCAGATTTGGGCCAACAGTGCCCCAGCAACAACATAACCCACAGCCGAAGGTGGAATCATGCGGCCCCTTGAGGAATCAGGCTTCTTCCTCTCTGGTTTCAGGGTGTGTCACCCGAGAACCAATGCTGCCAAGTCACTACAGGTCAGCAGATCCTGCATTGAGTGTCTATCCCCTGGTGGTCAGTGCAACGTCATAGCTACTGGTCAGATGGACACTTAGCATATTAGCCTTTTATATCTATAGTTGGGCTCAATGTTCAGATGGAAATAGAATATTTTCCCATCATTTTGATGCTAAATTTTTTCCACTTTTTTTTATTGTAGGAAAATACGTATAACATAAAATTTATCACCTTCAACCAATTTTAAGTGTACAGCTCAAAGGTATTAAATAATTCACATTGTTATGTAACCATCACCATCATCCATCCCATAACTCTTTCCATCTTGTAGAACTGAAACTCCATGCCCATTAAAAGGTAACTCTCCATTCCCTCTACCCTCTTTGTCCCTGGCAACCACCATTCCACTTTCTGTCTCTAAGTATCTACTCTAAGTATCCTATATAATCAATCGAATGGCTGAACAACTGGTCACTATGATGCACACTGACCACCAGGGGGCAGACACTCAATGCAGGAGCTGCCCCCTGGTGGTCAGTGCACTCTTATGGGAAAGTGCCGCTTAGCCAGAAGGCAGGCTCACAGCTGGTGAGCACAGCAGCGGTGGTGGGAACCTCTCCCACCTCTGCTACAGGCAGGCGGTAAGGAGCAAGGGGTCCCGGACTGTGAGAGGGATATCTGACTTCTGGCTTAGGCCTGCTCCCCAGAAGGCAGGTATCCCCTGAGGGGTCCTGGACTGCGAGAGGGCATAGGCCGGGCTGGTGGACCCCCCTCCTGCACCCCAGTGCCTGAAAATTTGTGCACTGGGCCAAGTCTCATATAAGTGGAATCATACAGAATTTATTACTTTTGTGTGTGATTGACTTATTCCACTTAGCATAATGTCTTCAAGGTTCATTCATATTGTAGCATATGGAAGAATTTCTTTCCTTTTTTTTTTTTTAGAGTTTTCTTTCTTTTATTCAAAACTCAAGCAGCACCTCTTCTGTAAATTTGTCTTTAACTACCCTAGTCACAGTAACCTCTCTGACCTTCCTCTGAAGCAGCTATTTCTCCCTTGCAATGCTAGGCAGAGTGGCCATTATATGGTAACTGGAGTGTACGCCCCTTGAGGGCAGGAACTGGGCTTAATGTAGATACCTATGCATCCTCCATAGTGTTTAAGGTTCTCTACACAAAGTTTAATAACCACTCACTTATATTGTCACTTATGTTTTCCTTGCTGTTTCATTGAGAGTTGTTTCTATACTAAGAGAAAAATTATTAAAAGGTAGAAAACTTGGTTGGCTGAGGCTTGGGGAGACTGATGTAATAAGATTTGATCTGCATGGCCTAGAGAAGGGAATTTTATAAATGTCCAGCTCTTTAGATTAGGTAAACAGCTACCAGTCAATCCTTTATGTAAAAAGCCCACGATGGCATATGTGGGTAAATAAATAGTGTAACTGTTTGCTTAACTGTGTACAAGCCCAGCAGCAAAGCAGTAGGACCCAGACTGACATTCTTCTTCATTTCCACAGTGTGGAGACAACAGCTTTTTATTTTTTTAAAATATATTTTTATTTTAAAAAGTATATATTTTTATTGATTTCAAAGAGGAAGGGAGAGGGAGATAGAAACAACATCAATAGTGAGAGAGAATCATTGATTGGCTGCCTCCTGCACACCTCCCCCTACCCCTCAGTGGGGATCAAGCCCACAACCTGGACATGTGCCCTGATTGGGAATAGAACCATAACCTCCTGGTTCATAGGTCGATGCTCCACTGCTGAGCCACACGAGCTGGGCTCCAGGACAATAGCTTTATCCAGTCTGGAGGAGTTGTCCAGGCCAAGCTCTATGACCCTAAGATATTCCATGTTTCCTTTGACTCTGTGTGTGTGTGTGTGTGTGTGTGTGTGTGTGTGTGTGTGTATGATGGGGGTGAATGAGGATATAGGACCTACCTTGTTAAGTTGTAGTGAGGATTAATAATGCAAATTTGGTGGCACAGCATGGCTTACAATAAATGTTATTTTTCTCTTCTTCACTTTCTTTCTTAGCCAACAATGATATGATAATATCAGTATTAATACAACAATAACAATAAAAGAGAAACATGCAAATTGACCATCACTCTGCTACGCCCACCAGCCAATCAGGAGGGAATATGCAAATTAGAAGGACAAAGTTGGCAGCTGTCCAGCTGCTCCAGGTTTGGAGTAGCTGGGTGGGGCAGGATGCCTGCTATGAGAGGGAGGGTGGGGGGCGAAGGGATCTATAGGAGCAGCATTCCAGCACAGTGAAGATGAAGACTGCAGACTCCATCTGGGATCTGCAGCAAAGATGAAGAAGGCATACTCCGGCTGGAGTGAGGGCCTGGGTCCCAGGTGCTGGAGGAAAACCAGTACTGGAAGCCAAGGGAAGGAAGGCCCACTGCACAAATCTCTTCATGCAATGGGCCTCTAGTTCTAATAATAAAAGCCCAGGGTTGTAACTTGTAATAACTGATTATGACCAAAGGCTGACCAACTGGAAGTCAGTGCTGGGTTGCCATGGTGACCTTCACAGCTGTTGCCGCGGACTATGGGCTCGACTGGTCGGCTCCCCCCAGCTCATAGGAGACTGGCGAGCTGCAGCTAGTGGAAAGCAGTGAGCCCAGGCCAAGCTGCCCCTCGATCATGGGCTTAACAGGCCAGGCCCAGCTGCCCCATGATCATTTGGACTGGATGGCATTTGAATATTTATCTAGGCACCATAACAGAGAAACACAAGCTCAAGTCATGATCTCTGCCCTTAAAAAATCCACAATCTTATTAGAGCGAGTGGATGATAAAAGTGCAGTAATAACATCAGAATGTAAGGCAACAATACAGAGAGGAACAGAGGCAATTGCTAGGATGATTTTTCAATGATTAGTACAAAGAGTATGTGCTGTGAATTAAGTAAAAAATATATGTGGAAGTAGCTGCTTCATGAATATGGCATCCCTTCCTATTTTAAAGGAAGCTGAGTTCCAAGTGAACTCTGTACTATGCTGTATCTGAGGCACAGAACAAGGGAGGCCCTAAGTGTACTATGCTTTGATATTTCAAAGTCATTCTTTATTGTTCAATATGATTTATTTCTGTACACCTCAGTTTTGTCATAGTTAAATTACTAGAATAATACATATTGCTATAAAATATTACTAGACAATCAACTGATCAGATGACATTTATTGTTATTTTCTATAAATGAGCACAATCTCTGGTATGCTAAAGTAATAGGTATTATAGAAATATTCAGATAGGAAGACCTACAGGTTTGATTACAAGTGAGGCTTACTATAACAACCCAAATTTATTGCTTAAAAAAAAAAAAAGCAGGGAGCCAACTAGAAAATGAACCAAATATAAGCCCTTGAAGGGCAAATGTAAATTGCATAAGCTTTGCTATTACAAGAGCAAGAAGAAAAAATTCAGATGCAAGAATGAAAACCACATTGCATCCACTCTAAGTAGCTGTTAAAGAAAAATAATAATATACTATAAAAATACTTATTACAGATTGTAAAGACATTTGTTCAAAGAGGATTTTCTAGAGTAGGTGATATTTCAGTTAATTTTTTTAAATGTGAAAAGGTTAGCTAGATAAGAAAAAAATGTAGGGGTCCCAAATTGCAGCGGGTGCAGGTGGGGCTGATGGACCCCACCACCCTCTGGGCATGAATTTCGTGCACTGGGCCTTTAGTATTATAGTATTTTGTATTTTTCATATTCATTGGAGTTTCATCAGTCCCTGTAAAGTAGCTGGAGTTGGGATTTTTAATTCCATTTGTCAGATAGAGACAACTCCAAGGTCAGAGTTGCACTGAAGTAATATAAATAATATGGTTATGAAAGAGGAGGAACCAAGATGGCAGTATACATAAACACCTATCTTGCTGCCCCACACAACAATTCCAAAACTACAACTTAACAACAGAACAAACATCATCCAGAATCACCAGAAAGCTGGCTGAGTGAAAATTCCACAAATAAAAGTAAAGATAGGACACTGTGACTCAGAGGAGCGGCGGAGCGCAGCCTTGAAGATACATGTGGAGAGAGGTTCGGAGCCGTGCATCTGCGAGCAGAAAGGGCGGGCGGCTGCAAACCCGGCGGGTTTTCTCCAACGGGGAGGGCAAAGGTATCCTACTGCACTGATTCCCCAGTTCCAGGTGAGGTCCGGGGAAGGCACGCTGAAGCCCGGGCACGGCAGAGGTCTGTGAGCCTGTGGAGAGGATGAGCTTGTGGAGAGTGTGCATTAACATGGAAACAGCAGTTTGCATGTAAACTTGGGAACAGAAGTGCGTAACCACGCAGAGAGGACTCGTGACTTGCTCCTTTGTTTGGGAGACCACTGGACTGCTTTGTATTACAACACTGGGTGAGACTTTGGATGTGCAGACTCATTTGGGGAGAGGCTGAGTTGTCTGGCAGAGGGTGGAGACCGGTGGTGGCTTTCGCTCAGAGGTGCATGCAGCCGATACCACCTGGCACAGAGACCCACGTGCCGCATAGGGTGGAGCTGACACTGCCTGCTCAGCCCAGAGACTCCACCCATCCAACCTGAACACAGCTTACCCTCACAGTCAATTGGCCTAGAGGTCAAACCCTCATAGTCTAACAATAATAATCTGGATTTATTATTATTATTTTTTAAAAAATATATATTTATTGATTTTTTACACAGCAGAAGGGAGAGGGATAGAAAGTCAGAAACATCGATGAGAGAGAGATATCGATCAGCTGCCTCTTGCACGCCCCCTACTGGGGATGTGCAATAATCTGGGTTTAACTTCAACAATACTGTACAACCCATAAAGGATTGCAGTAAGAGTATCCACCTCAGGTAACTGGGAAGGCTGAGCCACTGTCCCTTAGAGGACATCTACCAAACAAAGCTAATGGACCAACTCAGGAAAGCAGCCACAATGCAGAGAAATGGAAAGAAATCAGGTGTGAAAGAAATGGAGGAAAAAAGATGACTAGACATAGAGTTCAAAACCACAGTTATAAGGTTTTTTAAGAGGCTCCTAGAAAAGGCCGATGAATTTAATGAGAACTACAAGGAAATGAACAAGACTTATGAGGAAATGAACGAGACCTAGGAGGATATGAAAAAGGACCAACTAGAAATTAAGCATACACTGACTGAGATAAAAAATATTACACAAAGACCTAAAAGCAGTCCAGAGGACCACAAGAACCATGTCAAGTTTTGAAATAGAAAGAAGCAAAATCCACTCAGCTGGAAAAGCAAGAAGCAGAAAGAATCCAAATAATTGAAGATAGTGTAAGGGGTCTCTGGGACAACCTCAAGCATACCAACATCCGAATTATAGGGGTGCCAGAAAAAGAGAGAGTAAGACAATGAAAACCTACTTGAAGAAATAGTGACTGAAAACTTCCCACACCTGGTGAAAGAAATTGACTTAAAAGCCCAAGAAGTGCACAGAACCCCAAAATATAGGAATCTAAAGAGGACCACACCAAGACACATCATAATTAAAATGCCAAGAGCAAAAGATAAAGAGAGAATATTAAAAGCAGCAAGAGAAAAACAGTTAGTTACCTACAGGGGAGCACCCATAAGATTGTCAGCGGATTTCTCAACAGAAACGATGTAGGCTAGATGGGAGTGGCAAGAAATATTCACAGTGATGAATAGCAAGAATCTACAACTAAGATTACTCTACCCAGCAAAGCTATCACTCAGAATTGAAGGTCAGATAAAGTGCTTCACAGATAAGAAAAAGCTAAAGGAGTTCATCACCGCCAAACCAATATTATATGAATTGCTGAAAAATATTCTTTAAGAAGAGGAAGAAGAAAAAGGTAAAAGTGTAAATTATGAACAACAAATATACATCTATCAACAAATGAATCTAAAAATCAAGTGAATTAATAATCTGATGAACAGGATAAACTGGTGAATATGATGGAATCATGGACATGGAGAGGGAATGGACTGACAATTCTTGGGGAGAAAAGGGGTGTGGGAGGTGCAGCAAGAGACTGGACAAAAATCATGCAACTATGGGAGAGGACAGTGTGGGGGAGGTGAGGGCGGAGGATGGGATGGGTAACGGGTGGAGGGGAGCTATAGGGGGAAAAAGGGGGAACAATATAATCAATAAATTCAACAATAAAGATAAAAAAGAAATAATATGGTTACAATTGTATACAGGTCCTATCTGCAAACCTAAAAATGGGTTGTTTTCCTGTAAACTAGCCTCCCTTCCCTACAACTTCTTTCTTTCTTTCTTTCTTTCTTTCTTTCTTTCTTTCTTTCTTTCTTTCTTTCTTTCTTTCTTTCTTATTTTCTTTCTCTTTCTTTCTGTTTTATTTTCTTTCTTTCTTTCCTTCTTTCTTATTTTCCCTCCCTCCCTCCCTCCCTCCCTCCCTCCCTCCCTCCCTCCCTCCCTCCCTCCCTCCCTTCCTTCCTTCCTTCCTTCCTTCCTTCCTTCCTTCCTTCCTTCCTTCCTTCCTTCCTTTCTTCCTTCCAATTTACAGGCGGGTGGGAAGAAACATTTTGTTCCTATACATTCTCTCCTTAGGCAATTTCATCCACACACTGGTCTATAATTACCATCTATACATAGATGACTCATACAAAGATCTTTAGAGCTCTCCTTTGAGTTCCAAACTGGTACATCCAGCTAGTTGCCTATTCATCATCAACTCTTGAAGTTCTCAAATGCACCCTAAATTCAACAAATGGAAATCTAATCCTGTAGCTCTTCTTCTTAAAACCCTTCAATTTTTCCCATTGTTCTAAGAAAATGAATGACACTAAATAGCCTACTGGGTTGTTTGTCATCTAGCCCCTGCTACCTCTCTGACATCACCTTTCCCCATCGCCTTGTGGGGACCCACTTAGAACTCCAGATTTAGCATGAAGATTATTTTAAGCTGAAGACATTTGGGATTCAACAGATGCAGAAAAAAAAGCCTTCTTGGAGCATCCCTTATCTGACTGAAAGAAGAATCTTTGGGGGGAAATGAGGCTGCCAGAATTCCATCTTCAGGGTGGCTTTTACTCCTGAAGGAGAACAAGAGTAAATCAGCCATAAACCCCTTCTCTGGGGAATTTTCTGACCATGAAAAAGTCAGAAAGATCACTGTACCTGCTTAAACACATTATCACCAACTTTCTTGCCTACCACTTGTTCTAGAAACCTGTTTGTCTTTTCTAAAGAAGCCCATTTGTTCTTCCCATAATGGCCCTCTTTTCCCATCTCTTTTCCCTACTAAATTAAGTATGTAAGCCTTTGACCCGAACCATTCATTGAGCTACTTCTTTTGTAGCTTGATATATATTCATGCATATAAATGTTTTTTCTCCCGTTAATTTAATTCACAGGCCTCCAGCACTGAACCTAGGAGGGTGGAGTAAAAGTTTTTCCTCTGACACCTTAGTGATCTTTGTGCTTCTGTACGCCGGCTTCATCTTAGTCTCATAATACTTCCTTCTACAGACCTCTGCCCATGCTCTTTCCTTTTCTAGGAATGCTTTTCCCTTCCCTGGGTACCTATTAACTACTACTCATTTTCAGAATTCAGTTCAAGCAGCACCCCTGAAAGGAAGTCTTCTCTGACTTTCCAATTTTAGGCTTTTAGGGCATCCTGTACTTTTCCTTTGTAGCACTTGCTATAGTTGCAATGAAAATTTGTATGATTATTTGACTAATGTCCTCCCCCAGTGTAAGCTTCTTGGTGGTAGGGGTTCTGCCTATTTTTGTTCACCATTATATTCTAAGTTCTTAGCACAAAGTAGGCACCGAAGAAAAACAAATGACTGAGTCAATGTCTGACTAAATGGTAGAGAAGAAACTGCACATTTGACAGACTAGAACCACTCCCCAGGATCCTTCTTTCAAACCAAAGACATGTAGTGCCCCTACATTACAAGTCTTTGAAGGTTAGTCATATACTGGGGCAAAACAATCTCAAAACAGCTAATGCTAGTGTGGGAAAAGTGGTTACTCTATCGGGGCAGCTGTCCTGGCCATGGATTAAATGACAGTTTATTTGAGAAAGGTTGACCCAGAAAACCATCCTGCAACATGCAACATGCATGAGAGAACCAGATCCAATCTAAAAATAGCTCCGTCACTGGAATTGGAAGCACTGGAGAGAGAACTCAGCCTCTCTCCTGGCAACTTTTACCGTTAGGAAGCCTTTTACCCTTTTATTGACCTACATAATTCTAAAATGGTAGGGCTAGGTTTACTGCTTTCATTTCAAAATGAGAAAACTAGGACCCAGAGAGGCTTAGCGACTTTTCCCATGTCACCCAGTTAGTTGCTTGCAGAGTCAGGGCTCAGACAGGGACTTTCTGCTTCTCCTCACAGTGGTGCTTGGGTCTGACACTTCTAGGTTTTAGGCATCTTAGAGGCTGAAGACCCTATAAAATTTATGTTCTTGTGGGCCACCCTGATGGAAGGCAGGAGAGCTGGGTTTATTTCCCAATTCTGTGGTTCACTGTCAAAAGTATGGGTAGGGGTATCCGAGTAACACCTCTCAAGATCCAGCCAGGAGAAGGACACCGAGAATGGAGAATGGATGCCTGCAGTGTGGAGGACGGCAGCTTGGATTCTGGGAGTCTGAGTCCTGCCACCGGATGGCTATCCTTGAGCAACACACTTGTTTCTCTAAATATTTGTTAGATGGGTTCATAACACTGGCTTCAGGCTCTTGTGAGACTCAAATAAGTGAAAGGCCTTTGGCACAATGTCTGGCATCTGGTGGTCAATAAATGGGGGTTTTGTTCATTTCCATTCCAATTCAAACTCATAAACATTTGTGGGAAGTGTGCTTTCAAGGCAAAGCAGCCCAGAGCAGAGTAATTACTGGGGAGGGGACTACTCAGGTCTCCTGCCCAGGGATGCCTCTTGCTCAGGTATGTTAATCTGTTTGTCCAGACTGTGGTCAAGTGCTGTTGTCCAGTGGAGCCTTTTTCAGTGACTTTGCATATCTGTTTTCTATTCAGTAGTCACAAGTTTTACAGTTCACTGCTGGAGCAATCTCAGTTCCTTCATTCCCAAATTCTCACATAACTTACCTCTGTCACACCCAGTCCCTGACAGAGTACTCGTGATTGTTAGCAGCTTCAGAGGCCTGACTATGAGGAGAGGGCAAGGGTCTTCTTTTAAGCCTCTGTGACTATGGCATAAACACATTTTGAGTTGGAATGAAAATATTTTGGGTTCCTGAAATCTCTTGTCTGCCTAAAAGCCGAGCCTCAAAAAAGAACCTAAAAGAACCCAATGGTCATATATCCCTTTCCCAGGGATAACTCTAATCTTCCAAGAGAAGTTAACACCAAGCCCAGACATTGTCACAAAACTATCATAGCTCCCATTCCTTCTCTTAGGGCCCAGCCCACTTCTCTTTCCCATGCCTTCTCTCTCCCTCTCCCCTTTATCTCTTATGGTGGTATCTAAGCCACAGCTTCTAACCACACCTTTGGATCACATTTTTTGGTGAACTCCCATACAAACATGATTAAAACCCATCTTTTCTCCTGCAAATCTATCTTGTCCATTTAATTCACAGGTGCCCAAACTTTGAACCTAAAAGGGGTGAGGGAAACCTTTTCTTCCCTGACAAGGTCATGGTGCCATCATGCCGTTCTAAGAAACACAACACAACATTAAAGAACAAAAATGGAACCCAGTACTGAAAGATGAGACAGAGGGCCGGAAACCAGGACTACAGACTTTTTTGGAGGAGAAGGACCCCTGCTGGGCTGTCTCGAAAGGGGAGAGAGCACACGTGCGGAGGGAAACACGCCTTTTGAGGGGAGGAATGGGAAGGGATGGGGCTTAGGGTACTCAGCATATGCTAATTAGTGGTTCCATATAAGGCACATGATTAGGCACCTAGTACTTAGGGACAAGGGCTTAGGGTATTTGGCAGGTGCTGATTGGTGGTTCAATGTATAGTCCGTATAAGGTGGCTGGTTAGATACTCAGGAATGTTCCAGGCCGCAGGTGCAGGTTATGTCATGCTCTGTCCATCAGTTGGGGGAAGGGAAGATCTATCAAGTACATTTAAAGGTCTCATTGGTTTTATTGAATGATTTATAAACCTAGTGAATAGACAAGTGCTCTAAGGAGCTGACCCAGTGGGAGGTTTTTATAGGTAGAAACGGGGTGTGACAGGACAGTTAAAAGTGGACTATTGCAGGGGAGCTCATCTTCCCCCAGGGAGAGGCAGGGCATTTTATCAGGCAGATGACCTCACAAACTGCCCAGGAAACTCCAGACTGATAGGTTGGAAAGACCAGAGGCTGAGAGTTAGGTTAGGTGGTGTGAGTGAAAAAGGGGTCACACACTAAGCCTGACAAGTTCTGAGGAGGCTGCATGGTGGTCTTACAAACTCAGAGACCGAGAGTTACCACAGAGGATGGTCTGAAATGAAAACTTTCTAACTAAAAGCAGGTCATGGCAAGTAGTTATATCCTAGGCTGGTATCTTCCCTGGCAAACCTTTACCTGAACTGAGCCTCTCTACCGTCTTTTTGCATTTAGGATAACGTACAGTATCTGTATCTTTGGAATGTCAGGGTAATTTCCTTTTTTGTTTTCTGGACCTCAGATCCCCTCATTGCTACTGTTGTTGTCTGTTAACTATTCTATACCCACCTATGTAAAAGAAGTACTTGTCTATTCATTTTACTTTTTATCCAGTCTCAGAGATTTCCCCACTTTGCTTTCTCCTGCCTCCCTACTCTATCACCAATGAATTGCATGTAACTCACTTGTGTCTTCTGTTTTGATTCTGATGTATAAAATGAGGAGTAAAACTGCCATTTTCCAGAGCATTTTTTTCAATCTGTTGAGATTTTGCTTCCTGGCAATGTCATTAGTTTGGCTCAAATCAACTCATAAAAATTCCCTACAGGTTTGACCATTTCTTACGCTGACAGTATTGTCTTGGCGGGGCTCACCACAAGTGACTCCATTTTGGATCTGTAGTTTCTTTTTAACAACATAAAATAAATACAAGAAAGCATGAGTTTCCCATTGTGACTCTTTAGTGCTTTGTGTGTGTGTGTGTGTGTATGTGTGTTCCTTTCCATCCAACATAAATTATTTCAGCCTTGACCGGTTTGGCTCAGTGGATAGAGCATTGGCCTGTGGACTGAAAGGTCCCAGGTTTGATTCCAGTCAAGGGCATGTACCTTGGTTGTGAGCACATTCCCAGGGGTGGGTGTACAGGAGGCAGCTGATCGATGTTTCTCTCTCATCGATGTTTCTAACTCTCTATCTCTCTCCCTTCTTCTCTGTAAAAAAATTAATAATCCCTCTCCCTTCCTCTTTGTAAAACAATCAATAAAAATATATTTAAAATACATACATTATTTCAAAAGCATTTTCTCTGTTGCCTCTGCATTAGGCCTAAACACACCTGCCTGTTGGCAATCCAGCCTGGGCATTGTTAGTCTTAATTTTACAGGCTAGGCGTTGAGGATACGTAGTTGGTAAGGAGTGGAGATAGAATTGCAGACTGTCAATTGAGTTGAAGCCTCTTCCTACAGCACAAGTGAAGAACTGTTTCCACTTCTTCAAGGGCACTGAGATAACGAACATCTTTGGGCATAAAGCTTTGGGCACGTGTTGCTCCAAATGCTTCTGTAAAACAGGGTTTAAAAGTGGAATGTTGAACTTGAAGCCTATAAACACTGTTAGCATGTGGCTGTCTTAAAATTATCTGGTAATTGTTTCTCATTTCTTAGGAACCAGAAAATCTAGCACTTTCAGTTGCTTTTAATTGTGGTACCTGCTCCTCCTCCCCAGAAAGGATTTGTTCTGGGAAAACAATGCAGAGCTCAGAGAAAAGGCAGAGATGTTTGTGTGACTTTTAAAATCAAACAAGAACATGTCCTAATAGGCCCACTGAGGTCCAGGTGACTTTCTGAAGAAACATACTTTAACAATTGGTTATTATGATAATTTTAATAATTTCACAGTTTTGGGAGGCCCTACTCCCTCACAAGGACTCCCTAAGGAAGAAGGCAGCCCCTAGATCAAGAACCTCAGAGAAAATATGATTTTGAGATCCTTTGTGCCTCCTGGCCTTCCTGTTTCCAGGTTATTTCAACCAATCAGTGAATTTTTGCCAACATCTGGCAAATATGGCTCACTTTCAGAGCTCTCGTGCATCCAAGTCTGATAGTCATGTTGACCTATCTGTTGTGATTAAGATGCCTTTGTCTTTCAAATATTTGAAATGGGAAATGTGGTTCTCCAAGTCATGTCTGTCTGCCTGTTGGAAACTGGTAGGACCTAGTGATTGTTTTTCAGAAGAGAGTTTAAAAGGCTCAGTCTGGGCCTCAGAAGCACTGGCCAGAGAAAAGCCTGGTGGATGAGATGGGGGCGAGGGGGTAGGGGAGTTGAATGCCTATCTTCCAACCTAAAGGCCAGAAGCCTGGGTAGAGAGGAGACTGTGAAGGTTAGAAACCTGGGCTTACAGGCTTGTGTCAATATCTCTTTGTTTAAGGACACACCCCAGAGTGGGCAGGGAGAAAGTGGTGGCCCACAGCTTTCTGTCTGTCAGGTTCTACACTCTCTGAGTTTACTTGAAGAGGTTTATTTTTGTTTTTTGCTTTTCCTGTAGGCATATATATCAGTGTCAATATTTGCATTTGATTCATGGCTGAAGTTAGAGCACTGAAGCTTGTGGTTCTTATTTGTACATCTGTAAATGAGAACAACCTTTGCCCTCCTTACAAAGGAAAAGTAACCGGCCACTTATGACGATCTGTGTATAATGATAGCCCTTTATATCTGTGGTTAACTTTGTTGGGGGAAGCTTGGTTAACAGATTGTAGGAATCTGTCATTTGTACTCATTATAGGGATCTCAAGAAAAGGGAAAGAAATGTAGATAGATATTAAGCTAACAATTAGCAGTCTGTTCTAAAAATGTAAGTGGAGTTTGTCTTAATAAGGAATGGTAAGACATTCATAATGATGATCATGAGAAGTTTGTACTCACAGAGATATGGCGACAGGAGGCAGGGCACGCCTCTTGGCCACATGGGGAAGCACAGGGGTCAGCCAGGAAGCAGAAGGGAACGTGGCCCAGAGCCGTAACTGGGGTTTTGCAGTAAGGAATGGGTAAGGCAGAGCAAGCTTAGAATTGGATGGTTTGAATAATTTTTGGTGGTCTCTGGGTTATAGGGGCAGTCCGTCCTTAGTTATCTGGTACCTGGCTGTGGGGGTGATTTGAGGCAGAGGAAATATTGGCATGAGGTGTGAGAGTTTGATAAAAGAGGGCCAGAATACAAACCATGGTTTGTATATCAAAGGTGTGCTTGCAAGAGGTGTTTGGTCTCCAAGAATTAGCTAGCCTTGAAGCACAGTCTAACCAGGATCAAGGCTTCAAATGCCAAAGCATTTTTTATTTTATTTTTTGGTTAATCCTCCCTTGAGGACATTCCGCCCCCCCTTGATTTCTAAAAAGTAGAAGGGAGGGAGGGAGAGGAAGAGAGAGAGAGAGAAACATCGATGTGAGAAAGACACATTGATTGGTAGCCTCCCAATATTGATCTTGGAATTTTTAGTTTTCTGTTGTGGAATCAGATAATAGAAATGCTTTATGTCAACTGAATAGTCTTCCTTGAGAGCTTATTAATTTTTGGTGCTATTGAAACAAACACATAAAGTTCCTCACTTCTGAAAGAGCGATATTGCCAAATGATGGTGGTGGTGTGATACCTTCTGCTCTGTTTATTTAAAAATATTGCATTGTTCAAGAAAAATGTCCAGCCACTCTAAGTTTTGCCTTTCATATTATCAAAGATTTAAAAATTGTTATACACAGTCTTGTAAAGCTACAATAAGAGACATTTATATACATAATTTGGTGGGAGGTGCAAGGGTGAGAGATATTTTACTATATTTATGTGATAGAATAATATACATCTATTATTAAAATTTTGAAAGAATATTTAATGTCATAGGGAAATTCTCATGTATCCATAAGTTAAAAAGCAGATTACAAAATAGTATCTCTAGTGTGATTGAATATTTTAAAAAACATAGATGGATTATAGACATTCATATCATAGTTTGGACATAGGAGATTCCAGGTGATTTAAAAATATTATTTGTGAATTCTGTATTTTTCAAATTTTCTATGATATAGCTTTTTGTTTCATATTAGAAAAATAAAACAAAATAAAAAGGAAGAAATATTGCATCGTTATACTTGTTAGCCGAGAGCTGAGCCCCAACTACTTGTTCTCGAGCACCTGTGACTCTGTCTGGAGCAAGTGTTCAGTCTCCTCTGAAACTCTTACAATGTTTCCTTCCCCTAAAATCCTGAAGAAAGCTCGAAAGGTATTATTTTTTGTACTTGAATCTTATTTGGCATCTCCAAGATGCTGTTTGGTAGTCCCCCAAATTCTATTCTCTTCCTTTATAAAAGGAAAGATGCTAAAAATAACTGGGGATGGCCCTACCTGGTTTGACTCAGTGGTTAGAGCGTCAGCCTGCAGACAATTCCAGCACTGAAGGGTCCCAAGTTCGATTCCAATCAAGGGTACATGCCCAGGTTGTGCAGTAGGCAGCCAATCAATGATTCTCTCTCATCAATGATGTTTCTATCTCTCCTCCTTTCTGAAATCAATAAAAATATATTTAAAAAAATAACTAAGTATGTGTAGCAATCTATTCGCTTTTATTGCTCAACTGAATGTGAGGGCTGTTGTGTTTATCAAGCTCACAATATGGAAAGAACTATCAGTAAAAAAGAGAAGGTAAAAAAAAAAACATAAAGGAAGGAAGGAAATAAAATAGAGAAAGCAACTCAACTCTCCTGAGTCACTTATGAACAGATAAAGTGGTTGTTAACCCTTCATGATGAACATGATTGATAGATATAATAACTCTCAACACACAGATTTTTAAGAGTTTCCCTCTGTTTACAATACTCTTCCCAACCAGGAGCAATTGTAATGCGTACTTCACTGGATGGATTAGGAGGACCTTGAGGTTTGTCCCTGTTTTCAAAAAGCATGCTACAGTCTTGCCTCAGAATTGTCATGGAATGGTTATGCATTATACTCAACAGAAGAGCCTACCCTTTATTCTGGAATTGTTGCTTATTATAATCAATTAACCAGTCATTCCATTTTGTCTTCAGCAAGTGGTGCAGGGCTGGGACCACAGAAGGGCTAAATACTTACAGAATGACTGGCTGACTGAATAAATAATGTGGTTTCACTTCAAAGGACTCTTCCCGGTCATCATCTTTGCTCTCCTGCTCACACACAGCACTCCACATGTGGCCAGTCATCTATTGCACTTTCAGGCCGGGACAGGGTAATTATGTGCTTCAACTGATGGGTCAAAACACATCTGCTATCAATAAGCTCTGGGACAGGGGGGCACAAAGGGCTTTTTCTGCAGGAGCAGGACTGGAAGGGAATCTAGCAAGCTCCTGGGGCAGGCTTGAGATAATAGCTACATTGCCTGAACATCAAGAAAAACCATACGGGTAGGGGGGAAGGGAGGATGGTGGGGGAAGGGCAGGGGAGAATTTCATGATGTGGGACTTCTTGTGACTGATCCAGAGCTATATAGTTGATTTCATCCTTCCAGAACACAATACTCACTACTCTACTGCACCAACAACAGAGCATATCACTTCCCGAGGAGTTCTGTGGGAAAGAGAGGGAGCAGGAAGCATCCTTTATGATAACTTTGAACACAACATAGATCAGACTTCCTTAAAAACTACTCCCTGGAGCAGCACTGTCTCAGACACTTAGAGGTTGCCTATTCAATTCTCTGTCAGGCTACACACACCAGTTGCAGGCTCATGTACAGGAGGCAGCTGATAGATGTTTCTCTATCATCAATGTTTCTCTCTCTCCCTTTCCATCCCCACTCTCTCTAAAATCATCAACAACAAAAACCACTACTCCCTGGAAACAACCCAACTGGCCATTAACTGATGAACAGGTAAATAAAATGTAGTATATCCATATAGTGAAGTATTACTCAGAAAAAAAAAAAAAAGGAATGAAGCACTGATCTTTGCTAAACATGGATGAATCTTGTAAACATTATGCTGTAAGATAGAAGCCAGACACAAAATACCAGATATTATATGATTTCATTTATATTAATTATCCAGAACAGGCAAATCTAGAGAGACAGAAAATAGATTAGTGGTTGCCAGGGGTGGGGAGGGGGGGGGAATGGGAAGTGACCATTAACAGGTAAAGGGGTTCTTTTTGGGGCGATAAAAATGTTCTGGAATTAGATACTGGTGATAGTTTCACAACCTTGTACTAAAAACCATTGAATTGTACACTTTAAATGGTAAATTTTATGGTACATGAATCTACCTGTTTTTAAAAGAAAAAGTACTACTTAAAAAAATCAATATTATTCACCATCACCATGAGTTTCCCATTGTAATTTTTTAAATGACTAAATGCTACCATGATTTTCAACATTCAGCATTTCATATAACATGGCCATAGCAAAAATTTAAGAAGTTGATGGAAAATGTGCGTTTTACAGGTTTCCTGCCATTGAAGTTTAGGGGCACAGTTTAGAGTTCAGATTCAAATGGGATGGGCTAGCCAGATGACTTTAGAAGCTGACAACATGTGCATTTTCCCCTAGCAATTGTGATATTTCTTCCAGTAGAGATGATTGTCTCTTTAGACTACAAGTTATTGAAAGAGAAAAACATTTTCTGCATCTCTTGTGTTCTCCATATCTGCCTATGTTCCATGTGTAGAACATGTAGACACACTTCTTCCCTAATTATTGGAGAAAAAGAGTGGAGCTCCACAAAATCCAATACTGTTTTATCTACTTAATTATTTTTGTGTAGATGGAAGCAAATTATATTTTCATCCCAGAGATTAATATTAAATGTAGTTAAGGAAGCACACAGTCCAGTTACTAGGAATTTCTTTGCTTTTATATTCTTTGATGGAACTCATATCCACACTTGAACTTTCTCCTCATCTTTCTACTTTTTGCTACCTTTCTCTGAGTGTGCCTGTGTATGAGATCCTCTTATCTCAGGACTCTGAAAGGGATGTCAAGTTCATGATCAAAGTTAGCAAAAAAGCCTCAGTTCCTTACTACATGGCTCTCTCCACAGGTCTGGTTGAGTGTCCTCCCAACATGGCAGCTGGCTCCCACCAGAGCAAGTGACTCAAGAGAGCACAAGGCGGAGGCTGCAATGGCTTTTACAACCCAGCCTCGAAAGTCACATTCCATCATCTCCACTGAAAGTTTCCTTTCATTCATGCAGGTCAGCCCATGGTGTGGGAGGGCACTACACAGGGTGTGAGTATCAGGAATGGAATCATTGTGGGGCCATCTTGGAGGCTGGCTATCACATAAGCCACAAGATAAAGGGCAGTTTCAATGGAATTACGGTGCAATTTACCTCTAAACCCCCCAAACCAAACCTGAAATCCTTAACAGAGGCGTATTGTACCTGTATGTAGAAGATCCAGGGGAATGAGCAGGGATTGGATTGAGAGGAAAACCCTCTAGGGATAGTTGAAAAATTGAGACTCACCCACTAGAAAAAAGGAAACGGCTTGATGGGAGTCTATAAATCAGGACGGGGCTGGAAGAGAGAATGCAGGAGAATTACAGGAGAATAGAGTACAGCTCCTGTTTTAAAGACAGAAAGTTGTAGAAATGTGCAAAGCCACTCTCTGATGAATCCCAGTCCCCTGGGTGGTCCATAATGCGAATGTACACAACACCTTCTGATGTGAGGCTGAAAAGTTCAACATGGTTCCTCCAAACTGCTCCTCGGCAGTCTCCCTAGATTTGAAACTGCTCTGAAGGTGACCCACACAGTTTCTCAAATGCCCAGGAGTCCTGGTCTTAGGTGGCCTTGTTAGGTAAAGCAGCTGAAGGATCCGGGTAGCTCATTCTGCAGCTATTTTCTTCTGTTGTTTTGGTTGGTAGGATTGGTCCTGAGGTTTCCAGGGTGGCGCTGTCTCACTAGGCCAAACCATATGCAAGGATCTAGCTCAGATTTGGGACTTGGCTGAATCTTCCTCTTCCACACAGTTGTGGCTTTTAGAGACTGGAGTTGTTACAGGGAGGCATGTGCATGCATGTGTGCGTGCGTGTGTGTGTGCGTGTGTGTGTGTGCGTGTGTGTGTGTGTTGGGCCCCTAATACTCTAGTTGTTGTTTCTAGTCTGGATATTGTAGAGAAATTATTGCTTACTGAACTATACCATGGTTTTGTGTTTATATTTAGTATAAATATAGCTGATCCAAATGACTCGTGCTGGGAGCAGGAATACAATGCTCAGGAAGAAAATTAGAAAAAACAACAACAACAACAACAAAAACAAAACAAAAAAACTCCCAACCCTTCCTTTCTCAAAATTCTTGGATTTTTCTGGCCCTGTGATTCCACGTTATGTTTACATGAACCTTCCCTGTCCCCAGAACCAAGTGGGAGGTGTTTGTGCCTCTCCAGGGGCAGTGGGTGAATCTCTTTATGCTGTGCTTTGGGATGACTGTGTCTGGTCCTGAATTGGGAGAGTGAAGATCCCCACGCTGGTCATAGAAAGTCTTGGGTTTGAGTCCTGGTCTGCCTCCAGCCAGCTTTGCAAACTTGAGCAGGCCTCTTAGCTTCTCTGAACTTCAATTTTGTCATCTGAATCAGAGGTGATAACACCCGTCCTGCCCATCTTACAGGCTGGTGGGGAGGACTGACTGGGAAGGAAGGTGAAAGTGGGATAGGTGTGTACAGTATTATTATTTTTATCAGATATAAGTGAATAGGTACATATCAAGCTATCAAGCCATGAAGGGTGCAGCCGCCTGCTGCCTGTCACTGAGCCTTGCCCATCTGATTAGAATGGGTGCTTGTCAGTGTCCTCTACCTGTCATAATAATGGCTCCACATCACAGGGCGTCTGGCAGGGCTGGGGCCAGGTTTTACAGGCTTGTACAATTTGGGGATACTCTCCTTAGGAAAAGAATGTGAACACATGGCTTGGGCCTCTCCAAGGTTTTGGAAAAGGCCCATAAAGTGGAAGACACTGGAAGCTTTTTCAACTTCAAGATAATTACGCCTCTGGCTTCCAGATTTGACGCACATCTGGGGTCTGAGCATCTCTGGAAGCAGGCCAAGATTCAAACCTTTCTCTGACTGTATCTTCTGGATTAGAAATTTTCAGAACCCACCCCCCTTCCCTCCCAGATATTGAAGCTGGCTCCCACCCTGATATACTCTCTGAGCAGCCTCTGCTTGGATGTTCCTTGATTCACTCAGGGCCAGCTCTTCCTCTGAAAATGATTTCTACCCCAGAGGTCCTTGCAAGGCTTTAAGCAAAATCCTTAATTCAAGGTTGAAGAAATATGGCCCAGAGATGGGTAGTGGCTGACTTGAGGTCATACAGCCTGTTAATGGCAGAACTTAAAGAGGAAGCTGGAGCTCCTGAGTCCCATGTAGATTCTCTTTCCACCATGACTCCTTGAATACAAGTCTTCTGGAAATTATTACCGAGTACACTTCATTGTCCATCAGGAATATGCTGTCAGTGCACCTGTTTGGTAGTCATTTATGCTTTCAGGTGGGGAGAGGTGTGTTTGTTCACCACTGGCGGAATAGGTTGGCTTTTGACTTGGCCAGCATGGACTCTTGTGGCTTCTTCCTGGCTTTCCCAGGGGACTGGCAGCACTAAAAAGAGGTCAGGCCTAAACATCTCCCTCAACCCAGACTTGGCCAGAAGCTGTGCACCCCACATGCCAGGAGCTCCACAGACTCTGGTGCCTATCCCACAGTTCCTGTTCATGCTATCCACCTTCTCCGAAGAAACTGACCCTCAAACTGACCTTGCCTCAGAAGTCAACCGTTGGTTCCTGCTGGTTCACATACCTCCAGTAATACCAGCCCACACACCTGCCCCTGTGCCCCAGCTAGAGCACTGATTCAGTCAAGGCAGAAATCCAAAGGTCCATCCAGAACTTAGGGTGTACAACAAAGTGGGGTGAGTGTGTGCCTGTGTGTGTGTAAGGAGCCCACTGTCCCCTGGACATGCTTAGCTCTGACCCAGTCCAATCCAATGACCCTAGATTGAAGGAAAGTGAGGAGCCTTAAGCCACACTGTTGTCCCCCTTGGCTCAGGGCTGATACCCAGACACTAATGAATGGCTTCAGTTTCTGTTTGTTTTTTTAACTAGCAAACATTTAGTCGGTCTCATCAGCAACTCTAGCACAAGTTATGCTGAAAGGAAGGCAAAATCAAGATATGCAGTGGCTCATGAGGTATGAGGGTTATTAAGGAAGTCCTCAAAGTCACTGACTCCATTCCACAGTGGCCAGTAGAATGAGGGTTGGGCTGATAGAATGTGAAGAGAAAATGAATGCATGATGAGGGAGATACAGGACTTGGCTCATATCTGTGCCTATAGGAAGGAAAAAGGAGGGCAGAAGACTCCCTACACTTAAGGGCTGGAACTACACATTCAACTTTTCAGCCTCACTATGTAGAGGGAAACAGATGAGCCTCTTTCGGACTTCTTGGAGTAGGAACCCCTCCCAAATGGTCTTCTGTCATTTCTGTTCTACCTTCTCCATTCTGTATTTCAAGTTCCACAGTTCAAACCCAAGTTCTGAATTCTAAGTTCTGCCTTCTGGGTTCCTGGTTCTTGGTTCTTATTCCTGTTCCATTCTGTTTCCTGCCCTAGAATCTTTGCCGCTCCGTTTCCAGCCTGTCTGGATGAATTAATTGGATCTTTTGCTAACTTTGCTAACTTGAAGGTTTCCTTTTATTTCTTGTGGGAGTTCCAGGCCTGGGATTCCCCAGCAGGAGGGACTTGGTTCAGAACGTCCAGCAAGTGGGTGGCCTAGTAGAGACCAGGGAATTCCTGAGAACCTGGCTTGGTTTAACTTCTTCCCTTCTCACTCCACTTCTAACCACTAGACACACTGTCTTTTGTGCAACCAAACCTAAACTGAGGATTTTCGTGGTGATAATTGGCCTTGAGATGAGGAATCTGAGGGGAAATGTGAGAAGTCATAAAGGTTGCTGTTCCCCATTCAGAGAAACTGAAGATCTCTCCCAATACACGGGAAAGAGTGGGCAGGGACAGTGGGAAGCATCTGGGCAGAACTGAAGTCCTCGGAACTCTGTCATCCTTCAGCTTCCCATTGTCTGAGCTGAGCACTAAATCCTAAGAGTCCTCCCACATCTGAGAGAAAACCAAGACAGGCTAGCAAGACTGACTCTAGGAGGCCTGTGGTCACCTTCACACTCAGGACCTTCATTAGTCTGGTTACATGTAAGGTGGGTTCCCCCCAGACTTGCCTAGACTTTCCCTGTGGTTTATGACGTGTTGGCCAATAGTCACCTACCCCATCACCCATAGATCTGATTAAGTCAGGTGACCATTCTTCTCATCCTCCTTCTCCTGCCCTAGATTGAGCCTTTTGGCCACAATAAATGTCCACCTTTAAATAGAGGCCTGTTTGGATATTTGTAAAAGTCTACTTGCCCCAACCAATCTCTCTTGAACTTTTCTAAAGTATTGTCAAACAAAATTGTAAAATTTTGAAATAGTCAAAGATTCTTGGATACCCTTTCAATGGAATGTCAGGGAGTGTCTACACTGTTATCCAGATGAGAGGACCCTTCTTGAGTTGTCCAATTCCATAGGGATCTGTGGCCTTTTATTGTCATTGACAATGCTGCATTTCTGTAGAGACAGAAGTTAACTCGTGGCGGGCTGATGCTGATGCTATAGGAATGCAAATGAAGATGCCAGTTCCGCATCTTTCCTACCACATCCCTGATTGGCTACATATGTGTCAGTGCTTTGTTTTTTTCTTTATTGATTTCAGAGAGGAAGGAAGAGGGAGAGAGAGATAGAAACATTAATGGTGAGAGAGAATCATTGATCAGCTGCCTCCTGCACACCCCCACTGGGGATCCAGCCCGAAACCTGGGCATGTGCCCTGACTAGGAACTGAACTGTGACCTCCGGGTTCATAGGTTGATGTTCAACCACTGAACCGCACCAGCCAGGCTATACGTCTGTGTTTTGGATTCTCCTGTTAATTGACTATATCTTAATTAATGAGTTAAATGAAGTCAAAGACACATGTTCATTTTATATTTGCATAAGAGCTATGATTTTACTTTTCAAAAAATTGTTCATTAACAGTTTTACATATCTGTCGTGTGTTTAAGCTGAAGGAATGGAGAGAGGGAGATGAGAAAGGGAAAAAAGAAGAGAGCGGGGAAGTAGGCAGGATGGAAGAAGAAGTGGGAAAAGAGAAAAAGGAAAGAAAGGAAAGCCCAGAGGGGAAAGATCACGGGCAGAGATGGGCAGGAGAAAGAGGGGAGGAAAGAGCAACATGACCAAGGAGGAAGCAAAAGAAAAGAATCTTCCCCACTGCCTGGGAGAACATATTTGCCAGTGATATTTCCGGTAAGGGTTTAATCTCCAAAATTTACAGAGAACTCATACAACTTAACAAAAGAAAGATAAACGATCCAATCAAAAAATGGGCAGGGGCCGGAGGAGGCGTTGCTGGCGCCACTGTGTGCGGCGTAGTGCGGCATGGGGGTGTCGGACAGCCCCGGCGCGGCGGTGGCACCGCAGACTGCTTTAATTTTGATTGCTGGTACTACTGATACCTTAGCCAAAGTGGTGGTGTGCTGCCTGAGGGGAAATTTCTGCAACCCTTAAGTCAACACTTACACGGAATGGTATCTAGTGTTTGTGTTCCACTTTATGGCTTTCAAGTGATCAGAGTACTTTGAGAAAATAAAGGAAAAGAATATCCAAGAAGAGGAATAGAATCAGTTGTCTTAACATATATGTAATTGGAGTACTGTCCAAAAGAAATACTTGAAGAAACATTGCTAAGAATTATCCAAAATTAATGGAAGCAATACAAAACATCACATAAGAAAATTAAATACAGACAGAGAAAAGAATCTCAAAGAACCCCAAGGAGGTTTAACAAAATGGGATTTGCCCCCGTCTCCAGTTCTAGAAACATCAGAACCAAGCTGCTGAAATACCAAAGATAAAGAGGAAAGTCTTGGTGAAAAGAAACATTACAAACAAAGGAACAAAGATAAGAATACAGTGAAGTAACATATTTAAAGTACCAAAAGACATAAAGCAAAAAAACACACCTCTTTCTAAAACCCTGAAGTCCTTTCAGTCCAGAATTCTATACCCAGCAAAAATATCTTTTTAAAAATAAAGCTTTTACAGACCAAAAAAAAAAAAAAAAAAAAAAAAGGTAAAGGATCTAAATAGACACTTTTTGAAAGAGGACATACAGAAGGCCCAGAAACATATGAAAACATGCTCAAAGTCACTAATCATACGAGATGCAAATCAAAACAACAATGAGGTACCATCTCACACCTGCCAGAATGGCTATCATCAACAAATCAACAGACAAGTGCTGGCGAGAAAGTGGAGAAAAGGAGCCCTCTTGCACTGCTGGTGGGAATGCAGACTGGTGCAGCCACGGTGGAGAACAGTATGGAGTTTCCTCAAAAAACTAAAAGTGGAACTCCCATTTGACCCAGTGATCCCACTTCTAGGAATATATCCCAAGAAACTAGAAACACCAATCAGAAAGGATATATGCACCCCTATGTTCATAGCAGCACAATTCACCATAGCTAAGATTTGGAAACAGCCTAAGTGCCCATCAGCAGATGAGTGGATTAAAAAACTGTGGTACATCTATACAATGGATTACTATGCTGCGAAAAAAAGAAGGAACTTTTACCATTTGCAACAGCATGGACAAAACTAGAGAGCATTACGCTAAGCAAAATAAGCCAGTCAGAGAAAGATAAATACCACATGATCTCACTCGTATGTGGGATATAATGATCAACATAAT
This sequence comes from Antrozous pallidus, assembly GCA_027563665.1. NCBI lineage: Eukaryota > Metazoa > Chordata > Mammalia > Chiroptera > Vespertilionidae > Antrozous > Antrozous pallidus. Next base: position 46,930,932 of record CM050523.1, read on the forward strand.
TTGATGAACAAAAATAGATTCAGAGACAAATGGCAGGGGAAAGGGGTGGGTTAGAAAGCAACCAAAGGACTTGTATGCATGCATACTCGCATAACCGATGGACACAAGGCACTGGGGTGGTGGGGTGTGGGGGAGGGAATGGCTGAGAAGGGGGGTCAGTTGGGAAAAAGGAGATTTATGTAAAACTTTAGACAATACAAAAAAGAATCTTCTTGTTCCACAAACATACAAATGCTCTCCCTCCGCCTGAAGGAAGTCTTAATTTTGAGCCAGTTGTGAGAGCCCTCTTGGTCCCTCAGTCCGAGAAGGAAATTATTTTCTCCTCCGTCGTCTCCCAGGTCACCAGTTATATTAAGCCAAGATCCCTTGGTGGCTGCTGTCTAAAATTTTTCCACTCCCCACCCTTTTGAGTCAGATTGCAAAATAAGGGCATTTGGCAACTTGGACTCTTTGAGATCAGGCTGCAGAGATGTGGCCCAGGACTCTCAGGCCCTGTGGAGCAGTGCAGGGTCCCTATCGAGGGTCCCGCTGAGATCAGTAATAGGAAGGTGAGCAGAGCTGCCTGCTGACTCCCATAGGTGCTCAGACTCTAGCCTGGCCCCCTGAAACACCACACAGTGTCCCAGACCTTCCCCAGGCACCAGGACATGGCTGCTCCCTTGGTGCCATATCTGGCTTAGAAGCAGGCTCTTTGCCTTCAAGTGTCTCCATTGGCTGAGCACAGATCTGAAATCTAGACAGTCAATTGTCATCATTCTAACAAGCCCCTTCAAAATTGTCTTCAATCTACTTTTCCAAACTTATCTCCTGCCACATGTGCTTCGTATCCTGCACTCTGGCCAGGCTAGCCCACCCGCTACCTGATCAAGTCCAATACATCCAGGCCTCTGTGACTTTGCTCCTGCCATTTGCTCTGGTTGAAATACCTTTTCCCTTTCTCCTCCACCTGGTGACATCATACTTATGCTTTCCTATTACTTCCAGGTAGAGTGAATTATTCCCTTCCTTGGCCTTCATATGGACTTTATATACTTCTGTACTTAGAACACTCATCATTCCGGTTTGTGATTATTTGCCTGCCTGCCAGTCTGTTCTTCAAGGGCAAGAGCCCAGGCTATTATTCATGGCCTGTCCCAGTACTTGGCTTAGTGCCTGGCATATTCATTCAGTCGTTTAACAGATGTGTTGAGCACTGACCATGTTTCTTAGGCTGTTTCCTAGGTGCTGGACAGTGAGCAAAGCTGATAAAGCTCTCGGTTCTCCTGGAGCTTACGTTTTTCTTGTTGAGGCAGACAACGTGCAAGTAAACAAATAATATGTCAGGTAGTGATAAGTGCTAGAAGAAAATCAAGGTGGCTAGGGGCACAGAGAATGACGGAGGATGTTATTTGAAACAGGATGGTCAGGGGAAGCTTCTCTTGATAAGGTGGCATTTAAATAGAGGCCTGAAGGAGGTGAGGGGGTGGGCCGTGTGGGTATCTGGGGAAACAGCACTCCAGGCAGTGGGAACAGCAATTGCAAAAGTCCGGAGGTGCGAGTGTATCTGGTTGTGTTCAAGGGACACCAAAAAGGGGGCTGACATGGCCTAAGTGGCGAGTGCGGGGAGGAGCCTCAGCAGAGGAGCTCGGAGGAATAAGTAGCAGGGGCCGGAGAACGTGGCCTTCAGGCCAGTGTAGAACTCCAGCTTTTGCTCCAAGTGAGATGAGAGCCACTACAAGGATCTGAGGAGAGGGGAGATGAACTAACTTAAACTTCAGAGCATTTATGTTCTGACCTGACCTCCTGGCTACACTTTGGAAAACAGATTGTCTATGGTGGGTGCGCTTGAAGGGCAGTGATCAAGTGGGGCCAGATGCAAGTGGCCTTGGAGGACAATGCGAGCTTGTCCTCGATGGAACGTGAAATGGGAGTGCCTTCTCCCTTCAGTCTTCGCTCTTCCTTCGCCCTCAGATAGGGCCCCAGCTGAGGAGGATTTTCTGCTGGAGCCACTCAATGAGCCTGAAGACACCAGACAAAACTCAAGGGAAATAAACAGAGACTCTGCCCCCGCTTCTTCCCCCCCCCGCCCCCCCCCCCCCCCCACTTCACTGAGAGATGCTGACCTTTCTGGGAACAGTTCACCCAAAACATCAAGGCAGACCTCCTGGAGGAGGGAGGCTCGGGTTCCCAGTGATTAATAAAAGGCAGAGCACGGCAGGAAAAACTAGCCTTTCCCAGCCCCAGCCCTCTGGCTGTGTGACTTGGCTCTGAGTCACCTTCAGGATGGCCAATGAGCAAGAATAAGGGCTGCTCTGAGAGAAGGAATGCCCCATTTTGACTACCTACTCCTTCCAGGGCCTTCCCCAGGCACAGGTGGTATATCCTCACGGTTAAAATAGCCAATGGAAGTCGAAGACAGCACCTCTCTACCCCTCATGCTTTGCCTACAAACAATGCCTCTAATGGTGGATTTCCAGGGAAGGCCGGTCCCTGCCGTGCCTAGGGGAGGGGACTTCCAGGAGCGCCTCTGTTCTCCTTACAGAAATAGCTTCTATTCCCACCTCCAGTCTCCCGGGAGGAAGGCGGAGACCACCGACTGGGGGGGGGGGGGAGCTGGGGGGCTGGGGTGCCCGCCGCCCGGTCGGACCGCGGCGCGAGGGGCGGCGGCACGTGCAGCGGCGGCCGGCAGAGGGCGCAGAGGAGCCGCTCCGCTCGCCCGAGTCCGGCTGCGGCCCCCGCGCGTCCTCCTCCCGCACAGCCCGCCCGTGCCTATTGCACCTCCCGCTGAATGGCTGGCCCGGCCCCTGGGCGCGTGTGGGCGGCGTCAGGAAGCTCCTTCCTAGGCCATTCCTCAGCCATCCCCAGGCCCCCTTCCTCGCCGCAGCCCTTTCCGGGTAACCTAGTGCGAAGGTTGGGGGAGCCCAGGCCCTGCTGGACGCGCCGCACCCTCCCTAGGCCAAGCCCCTCCTCCCGCAGTTCCTTCCTTCCAAGTGTGGCCAGTAGGGCGAGGCATGGTCGAGAGGACGTGGGCCCGAGACCCCGGAGCGTTAGAGGTTTGGTAGAAAGCAGCCGCAGGTGAGAGGTCCAAGCCTATCGCACCCCAGACCTCGCCCTTGGCAAGGGCTACCTGGCCTCCAGCCTTGGGTGGGAGATAAGAGTAGAGCCCAGGGCCCTGGGAAAGAAGGGAAGGCTCATGCAATGTTCCATTCTGCAGGGCCTGGCACGTGGTGGGGCCTGTCAGCATTTGAATAAGCGAATGAACGAAAGAAACGGAAGTGGTGCTTGCCCAAGACCCAGCTGCGGCCAGCCCTGTGCTGGCACATCGCCTCCCAGCAGGGTTTGCCACACTCACCTTGCTCCTCGGCTGCCTCTGCCCCGCCCCAGACCATCTTCCCACACCTCCCAGCATTCCTTTCACTTTCCGCCGCTGCTCAGAAGTCCTCCCACCTGATCCAAATCCCTTCTAGCATTCAAAGCTCTGTTCAGTCTTGCCCCAACCTATGTACACACATGCACACTCTTCTGCTTGAATCTGCTCTCCGGCTACACGAAAACCAGTCAAGTCTTCTGAACATAATCAACTGGCCTTCTTCCTGGGAGCCACCCGTTCCCCATTTCCCTATCAGCAACACCTCTCTTGCCTCCAAATCTTTTTCTTCCTTCAGAGCCCGGCCTCAGGAGGCATTTCCTGACCTTTTCAACTCATGGTAAGCTTTTCCACCTCTGACCTCCTGTAGCATATACTCCTTGTCCCCCTCCCTTTTTGGGGACCAGGCACTCATGTTGATTTGTCATAAAGTTCATAAGTACCTATCTTTTCGCTCCCATTATTGTAAACATTTGGGAGGCAGGATTCAAGTCTTATTTATTTTCCAGTCTCCCCCTTCAGTTCATTTCACATTTATTGAACATCTACTGGATACCAGGTATAGGATCTAGCATATATGGTCCCAGTGGAATCTAGGCTATAGCTCCCCACAATGAAATTGGGAAGAAAATAAGACACGTGGGGTTGGAGGAAAAGTCCAGGGTGTGGCTTTGTCATGGAGCATTTACTAGGAAAGTCCCAAATGACTTTCTTTCTCTGGGAGTACTCAGCATCCTGGATTAGAAAGCAGTTTCATTCTCTGAGGGTGTGTCTGACCATTCATGGAGCTACTCACCTATTCATTTATTTGATACATAGTTGTTGAGTGTGTACTTTATTCAAGTGATTCATAGGCTTGGTCATACAGCATGTCCAGGGCTGGCTGGTGTGTGTGTGTGTGTGTGTGTGTGTGTGTGTGTGTGTGTAGTATTTGAAACATGAACGCTTTTGGTGTGAGTTGCGTCTTTGTCATTTCCTCTTTGGAGGCATGAGTCTCTGCTGGAAATGGTCTTGGGAAGGACAGGGTAGGCATGGCAAGAGCAAGAAAACCTCACATTTTATGGAGGGAAGGAGAACCGCCAGCTTCTCCTAAGAGTAAGGTGTCCAGACTTTGCCTTATAGTTCACTTTGGAACAGCTTAATCTGCCAGAAAGCACATTTACTTTAAAGCCCTTTCTTTCTATGACCATTCAAAGTTTCCCAAACAGCCCTCTGAGGGTAGGTCCATTTGCCAGATAAGGCTAGGAAATTTAGTTTTTCCAAAGTCATTAGCACGATGGCAAGGAATGCCTAGATCAGATCATTCACATCCTAGTCTCCTCAGCTTCATTACAAGGGGCTCTGTCCTCAACACTGTTGGGACCCTCTGTGCTAGACTCTACACCTGATGTGTAGTAGATGCTCAACATGCTCCACATGCAGATACACCCAAGCCTGTTGAGGGGGTAGTCAGAGAAGGCTCAGGCTCCCCATAAGGAAAAATGCAGGTCCCTGGAACAGAACATTTTAAATTTCAGATCAAACTGATAGCCCTCACTGAACACAGGCCACTAGCCACTCTCCATTTCTCATTCATACATTTTAATAGTGACTAATTACCGAATCATAACTCCAATTGACTTCTGAGCTCTAATCTTTTATTTGATATATTTTTATTGATTTTAGAGAGGAAGAGAGAGATAGAAACAGCAATGCTGAGAGAGAATCATTGATTAACTGCCTCCTGCAAGCCCCCTACTGGGGATCGAGCCTGCAACCCAGGCCCTAGACCAGAAGCGAACCTGGGACCCTTCAGTCCACAGGTCAATGCTCTATTCACTGAGCCAAACCAGCTAGGGTTGAGCTCTAATCTTAATGTCCAAATTCTAACCACTCCTCTAAATCATTCATTCCTCAATTCTAACTCAGTTATAGCACTTCGCCACTAAGGGCAACTCAGCCTCTCTCAAATACTGATGGCTGGATGCTATCTTTAATATTTTTCACATAGCCCGCAATGGGTCAAGACTGGATGTTCTCGCATCCAGGAGCAAGGAGAAGGTCCAAAATTAGGGTGCAGGCAGCCAGGAAAGCTGGTTACACCGCGAATTTGTCTTTATTATGAAAGTGTTCTCTTTTCCTTCTCAGGTACCCACTCCTGCATGTTGTGCCCAGGCCCTTCCAGAAGTGGGAAAAAGAAATAGGATGTTAAATCTTATAGAGATTTTCCAGAAAGACTTAAAACACACAAGATTTACCAGAAGAGATGAAGCATCAACTCAGGGATTCTAGCTATCCAGGCATTCATTCAGGCAACAATCAAAAGTACAGTACAGGGCACCCAAGCCAGCTGTAATTCAGATATAGTTTCTGCTCTCAGGCACATTGCTATCTAGAGGCAACTAATTTTTTTTTTTTTTTTGAGCACTTGCAATGAGTTAGGTACCTGGGTTAAGTACTTTTCCACGTTATATTTTATTTAATTTCTACAACCTTAAGGAAAAGGAACTATTACTCCATTTTGTAGATAAAGGGCAAAGCTAGAGACTGAAAGGCTAAGTTTTTTGCAGTGTTGCCTCGGGGTGGAGTAGGGGAGGGAAGTTTTCCAGTAACCTTTACTTCTGGTTCCATAGTCAAGTCGCCTCGGGCACCAGCTAGTCCCAGACAGCAAGTGTGGAGCCAGAAGATTGGACCTGATTCTTTCCTACGCCCTGCCTACCCCAGATATGCTAAGCCTATCAGATTGCAGCCCTGGGGCGTGGCCAGAGGCTGTTAGAAAGGTTGCCGGGTGTCAGTGGAAGAGTCAGAGCCCAGGCCTTGGAGTTCTGTTTGCCTACTGCTGCTTTTTTCCTTGGTGTCTGGATCTATCCATTTCCTGTTGACCACCAGGGTCATGGCCTGCTCTGGCTTCCCATTAAAGTAACCGTCACACTAGCTTTGTGCACACAGCACAAAGCCCTGCCTTAAAGGAAGCAATTTTGCTTCCACTTTATGGTCATCATAAAATCATGCTATTTAGTTAATCGGTATGTCATGCAACTACTCCCCTCATCCTTGTGGAGAAGGATGACCCTTGCCCTTGAGGTTCTAAGAATGTGGTTATAAAAAAAATATGAACTAATAATAGAATATTATAATACTAGATTCCATTTGCAGAGCACTAACTGCATGCCAGGCACTGCAGCTTTCAACAAGGATTATTTCATTTAATGCAATGTAACATTTCAGCAACTTTTCTCATGCAACATATATTAGGTAGGAAGAGCTGGAGGAATGGCATCAGAAGAATTTACCTTGACATTCAAATCCTGTCAAACACTAGCTGTATGATGCTTGGGGGTCTGAGCCTCCGCTTCCACGTCTGCAAAAGGGGAGTATTCTTTACCCCTGTGGTAAAGAGCTGTTTGTGAGGGCTCAGTAGGATATGCTTATGAAACACCTAGGGTGGGGTCTGGGACAGACCAGGTGCTTATGTGTTTATTTATTCATTTTACAAGTGTGTACTTGAGTGCCTGTTATGTGCCAGGCACTGGCAATACAACACTGAATAAAACACAAAGCCCACTTATGCTCTATAGCTTATTCAATCTCAGCTTCTTTTTTTTAAAAAAAAAAATATGTATTTATCGATGACAGAGAAAGAGAGGGAGAGGATGACAGAAATACTGATGAATCAATCGGCTGCCTCCTGCACACCCCTACTGGGGACCCAGTCCACAGCCCAAGCATATACTCTGACCAGGAATCGAACTGTGACCTCCGGGCTTATAGGTTGCCGTTCAACCACTGAGCCATGCCTGCTGGGCCTTGGCTTTTTTTCTGCCTTTATATTCCCATACACGTTCATGTTGATTAGCTCATTATAAATTGATATATTTATTTACTCTGCATCATCCTGATCAAGTAGGAATGAGGAGGATTAACTCCATGTGATGGCTGCAGAAGCAGAGGCCTAGAGAGATTAGATGATTTACACAACACATCTGTGACAAACTCTCAACCACAGCTTGGTCTCTTGTTTCCCAGCCTTGTCTCTTCCAGGAGCTCTCTCTTTTAACATACTGTATATTCCAGGCAGCTCCATATTTCTTCTAGGGGCTATGAGCTCTCTAGAGTAAGTTCTGCAGAGCGCTCACTGCCGGAGGTCCTAGCCCCTTCTACTTTCAGGCTTTCTACACACAGGCGAAATGAAGCATCAGGGCAGAGGCCTCTACCAGCATAGACAGACTCAGCTCATTACGATGGGGAAGAACAGATGGTGAAAAAGGTACGTAGTGAATGAGTCTGACTAATCTCCACCCCCACTCAGCACATACCCACTGCCCACTTAGGTTCTTTCCTGCTGAGGCTCCTCCCATATCTCTCTTCAAACTAAGCTGATGGATGTGGACCCTGTGCAGAGTGGGAAGAGCACTGAGATCCGACTGAAAGTACAGGGACAGCAGGTAAGAAAACTTGTCCTATCTAATAAAAGAGTAACATGCAAATTGACTGTACCTCTGCTACGCCACCAGCCAATCAGGAGCAGGGGGCGGGGCCGAGGTGGGGCCCGGCGGCACGAGGGCTGAGCCCCAGGGGTGGAGACGAAGATACGGCAGCGGGCGAGTGCCTGGCCCCGGGCACTGAGCGCAGAAGTGGCAGGGGTGGGGGCGGAGGTGGGGAGCACCCAGCCCCCGGGCACTGTGAGCACAAGTGGCGGTGAGTGCCCAGCCCCTGGGGCCAGGTGGTTACAGGCAGCTGGGGCTGAGCTGAGCTAGGAGATGGCTGGGTGCTTTAGGCCTTGGGCAGGCTGGGGGTGAGCCATCAGTTGGACATCCCCTAAGGGATCCCAGTATGTGAGAGGGAGCAGGTTGGGCTGAGGGACCACCCACCCCCAGTGCATGAAGAAAGATTGAGCCCCCCTTTCCTTAATTATTTCAGGAATAATCCTCCCAATAATCAACCCCATCACCAACCAAGTAGTTGAGTCCCCAATAGTATATATTAAAGTCGGACATTAAATGCTATGCTATGACTTTTCTCCTAATACAGAGTATCAGTTTGCTTGCAGAGTGGCTTCCTGGCTTGCTGCCAGCCTGTGCATGGTCCATGCTTATGAGTTCAGGATCTATGATAATGTGAATAATTCAGATGTTTACAATAAAAACACATGAATACACAAATTCACTAATGTTAATTTTAAAATTCATGGAAAAAATAGTCCTTTGAATCTTTGGTGGTCAGAAATTAAAGACCTCAAATCATGTGCAATAAACAGAAAATAAAGTTACACTGAATGACAAAACAAAACAAACAAAAAACAACACCAAAAACATTAGGGGCCAGGAAATGTTCAAAGACCTGGGAGCCATTCCCTGATCAGGAAGAGAAGTCACAGGGTGTATATTATTGCTATAAATACTGTATTTTTTTACTACTTACAACATATATAATGTAATGTACTAGATGCCTTCCTATCTCATGAAGTACGTATTCTCATAGGTAATACTGGTAGATATGTTATAGTTATGGCAATATGTCGTATCTTATCTATATTAATGAAAGGGTGATATGTTAATTAGACCATGAGACATTCCAGATGTCCTTCCAGTCAAAGCCATGCTGGTGGGGCTAAGGCAGAGGCGGTTACAGGTGATCAGGCCAGGAGGGGAGGGCAGTTGGGGATGATCAGCCTGGCAGGGGGTACAGTTGGGTGCAAGCAGGCCAGCAGGTAGAGTGGTTAGGGGAGATCAAGCAGGCAGGCAGGTGAGCAGTTAGGAGCCAGTAGTCCCGGATTGTGAAGGGGTTGTCTGACTGCCAGTTTAGGCCCGATCCCACAGGGGTCCCAGATTAGAGAGGATACAGGCCAGGCTAAGGGATACACCCCTTCCACCCTCCCCCTGTGCATGAATTTCATACACCGGGCCACTAGTGTTAATAAAACTGATCCTCATGGTGTTTATTAACATGTAGCAAAATTTACCTTGAGCAAAAGTCAGAGGAGTGGGCAAAGACCATGTAGAGGCTAGTTCATTCATGAAAGAGTTGTTTAGGATTGTAAAACATTAGAAACAAGCTAAATGCTGATAATAGGGGGTTCATTGAGTGAAAATGTGGCTTTCTCTACTCTGAAATATTTGGCATTCATGAACAATTTTACCATCAAATAATATTCCCTGGCCAGGGAAAATAACCATGGTATGTTGCTAAAGGGTAAAAAGCAGGCCAACTATCAGAGAAAACCTCTGGGAGAAGGAGGCCAGGCCCAGATCTCTCTGCCATCAAAGAAAACCTGGCCTGATATTTGTTTGTAGAGCCAGCTCTCTACTGCCTGTAATAAGTTTGTCTACTGTAGAGGGTTTCAGAAACTGGTTTCAGATTCTTCTTTCCCCTACTTTTTTATTTTATTATTATTTTTTTAATTTTTTATTTTTTAAATATATTTTATTGATTTTTCACAGAGCGGAAAGGAGAGGGATAGAAAGTCAGAAACATCGACGTGAGGAACATCGATCAGCCGCCTCCTGCACACCCCCCGCTGGGGATGTGCCCGCAGCCACAGCACATGCCCTTGACCGGAATCGAACCTGGGACCCTTCAGTCCGCAGGCCAACGCTCTATCCACTGAGCCAAACCAGTTTCGGACCCTACCTTTTTATTTTGTAACCACAATCCTTTGGTTTCCCAAAGTCCATGTCCAGTAGGAGAAAGATCTTACAAAAATCATGTTATGTCTGCTCAGGCTGTGCCAGGACCTTTGTACAAGCTGTCCTCCAGTTGAAGGTACCAGCCATGGAGCATGCTCCCCCTGCACCCTCCCCTGTGCTCCCCCCCCCCCCCGCCCCCGCCAGCTCTCTGCTCAGCCATCACTTCATCGGGGAAGCCTTCCTTGAATTTCCTGACAGGTCACTTTTCTCTCTGATATATTCTCACAGCACTGCACACCTCCTTCTCCTTTGTTTACATTTATTTCTGTGAGTATCTGATGAATGTCTTTCTCTATCCACAATGACAAGGATCATGACTGCTGATGCACATCACTTTCTTTACCACTCTACGTTTCTGGCCACAGAGATGCTCAATAACTGTCAGATGCATAGCTACATAAACCGCAGATGAGATAGATGGACCGATGAGCCTACAGGATATAAGAAGCAGGAGGGAGGGGTGTGAGCCCCATCCCAAAGCAGAATGGAGCTTGGACTCAGGGCTGGCTCTGTACAGAGATGAATAGGTGGCTGCCTGGAGTGCAATTTCAGGGTCAGTAAGAAGGCCCTCTCCACCTCTGCTCCAATGTCTAACATCTCTTTCACAAAAAAAGACAAAGCCTTCTGTTCCCTAAATTGTACAGAGCTCAGGCATGAATCCCACATTCTGGGAGAGGAGAGAGGTCTCAGTGGCTGACATACATTCATGCCAAGGGGGGAAAGACTGATTAAGCCTTTCCTAAGAGCACATTGTGATGGGAGGCTGTGTGTGGAGGAGGAGGGGAGAGACAATTAGGGAGCAAGGTAAGGCCCCCAAATGGGGGAAAGGACACAAAGAAAGGAGTCTGAGGGTCTGAGGCCAACCTCGGCCTGCAGCGTCATTTTGCCTTTGCTGCCCACAGCCCAGTCCTGCTGGGTATTAAAAGCCTTTTTGGTAAATCGGGTTCTGCAAATATTTGACGTCTGGAAAACTTTCAACAAAGATGGCTTTCGGAAGCCTGGCTCAGAGGCCCCAGGATGACAACCTAATTACGTGCCTTTTAATAGCTCTTTCCCAAGTGCTCAGTCAGGGACATCTGCTCTGCCGCGGTGGCACCTTCAGGGAGGAATATTTTTAACACTGCGATGCCACAAAAGGAAACTTCTGAAGGCTGGATGAAGACGGCCTCTGCGTTCCCAGAGCTCAGGGCCAAGGTAGGTAGAGCCTCAGTGCTCCCCCAAACAGGGCCAGGCTCCTTTTCACAAGCAGAGGAGGCAGGGGCTTACTAGGAAGTGGCTGGTGTGTGTGTGTGTGTGTGTGCGCGTGTGTGTGTGTGCGTGTGTGTGTGTGTGTTTCAGTTTTCACAGAGGTATGTTCAATGTGCCAGGCTGCCTCACCCAGCTTTCCATGTAAGCAGGGTGTCGAAAATAACAACCCAAAGCACAGCAAACCCTCTGATGCCAGCCCTTCCCGCTCAGTGCTGGGCCTCGTCCCTGCTTCTACCCAACAGATGTTCTTACCCCACACCCCAGCCAAGGAATCCCAACCTAGACCCTGTATGTCAGAGGAAGGAAAGGGGAGAAAAACAAGGAGCAGGATTTCTGTGGCTTGTTTAATAGAGTAGCTTAAAGAAAGGCCAAGGGCCGATAGGCTAAAGAAGACACGTTATGAGGGTCCCTGGGATCAATGAGGTGAAAATGCAAGGAGCCTGATAAATGATCTATTTCTAATTCCTTCTTCCTTTTCTATTGGCAAGTTACCTGAGGCCTGCATAGGTAAACAGACTTGGTCTAGCATTGTTAGCATTGCTGCCTGGTTTGGTTCTCCTGTTTTCAGACAGAGTTTATTTTGATGAGATCTGCTCTGTTATTAGCTCATCAAATCACATTGATTGAAGCGTGACCTCTTTACTTAGGAATACAGTTCCCTTTGACAGAGGGATACCATGGTGCAAACAGGAGAAAGGGGGTCACCCTTCTGCCTGACCAGATCACCTGATGGGCCCTGGGCCCAGGCATTCTTATGTCAGGCAGTTGAGGGGTGCCATGCTGTGTTTGCATTGATATTTTCAAGCCACAAATTGTTTATTTTAATGGTGGCTACTTTTTTAAAATTAGTGGTTGCAGTAAATCATAAAGGTGCTATGGAGCCTTTGTGCATGTACTTCCTCCAAGTCCCTCTCGTGCTTCTTGTGACGATAGAAGCAGCAGCATTTCTTGACAGTGACAAGTGTGTGTGGAGTGAAGGGTGAAAGCTGCCATTCTACTCCCCCAGCCAGTGATCAGTTCCCTTCCCAGAGTCTCGTGGACATCAGGCGCAGGGCAGCAATTTCAACATGCACACAATTTCTGTGGCCGCGTCCCTTCAGCTCTCACTTGACCTTAGTGGATGCCTCGGGTCCTTCACCTTTCAACTTCAGCCTGTTGCTAACCAACTACCCAGTCTTTGAGTCTTCCTTTATTCAAATTCTGGAATCTCATGGAGTCGACTTGCCTTTGGCTCTGGATTTTCTCCCTTTGGTGTGCCAGTGTCTGGATGCACTTATCTTGGGTCATGTGGAACTTCAGGGCCAATCTTTGTCTGCCCTGCACAAGGATCTTGGGGGCCTGCTGGACAGCCCCTGCTTGAGCTTGAGCAGTTCCCATAGTCCTGGAGATGCAGTGTTAGAAAAACTGAGGAATTCTACAGAGAGGGGGAGGAAGCGGGGGGGGGCAGGGGGAAAAGGCAGGACAATATCTTAGGATAGGGCCCATCTCTTGGATGGGGCTCTTAAAACTGAAGAAACGAATGTGTTCAACAGGTGCCATGATGAAAAATATAGTGTATGTGTGGGGAGGTGCAGGGAGTGGGGGGTGGAGGTGGCAGGGTTGGGGAGGAGCAAGTGCACTGAATGTGCAGCAAGGTTGATGAACTTGCCTTTTTTACAACCTTTACCAAGGCCATGATATAAATGATCAAATATTGCTGATGCTACTACTGTTACTAGCTAACACTCCATGCCAGATAAGTGCCTTCCACTCATTCTTATTTAATCTTCTCAATGCCCTCTGAACTTAAGCACCATTCCCTTTTTACCTATGAAGAAACTGAGACTCAGAGAGATTATGTTAAGTCAAGGTCACACAAATTATGGAGGAACTGGGATTCCAACCAGGAAGTATGTCCTCTTAATGACCTTGCTGTACTGCCACCCTGATAGAAGTGAGTGGCCCCTTTCACCATGCGGTTTGAAGGGTGCCATATGGTCCTCACTGTCCCAGAATGTTCCCTTCAGTTCTGTGATGCTTACTGTCTCAATTAGGATTCTGAAATCCCTGCTCTCTGTCACTAAAATAGTGGAAGACATGGCAACCTCAGAGGAGCCCTTTGCCCTCTTTTGCTAGCCCTTCAGTCCTAAGAAAAATGGGCTTGGTGGTTTTACTCTAGGGAGACAGTGAGTTATCAAAGCCTGGATATTAAAGGAAGTCGAAAAAGCTATAAAGGGATTCAGGGGGTAATGTTAAATTCACAGAGAAAAAGAAGCCAGTCCATGATGTATTGTACTGAGAAATCTCAGGGGAAAAATCCTCCACCCCAATAGCTCTCATTTCACCATTAGATTTCTGAAGCAGCACTGACTCACAGGCCTCGCTATGATGATGAAAATGCCCTCTATCTCTGCTGTCCTCAATAGCCACAATTTGCCATCTCTGAAGGCATGTTTAGTTGTGTCTCCAGCTTTGGTAAAAGCCCTTCAATGGTTCTCAACTTTATTTCATTTGCTTCTTATAGAGGCCCCAGGATGGAGATAGGGTTGAGAATGTTGTGCTCATTTTATGGGTAAGAGAATGAAGGATCACAGAAGCCCCCAGGAAGGGCCATTCTCCACCTTTTCTGTCTCCCTTAAACAGACACAGGAAGCTATGTACTGGCATCTGGGGCAGACATTGCCCAGCTCTGGTCCAGCAGCCCTCAGAGTGCCTCTTCCCCAGCACTCCATTCTTGTTCTCATTCAATCATCATCTTGATTCATTTTTAATGTAACCCAGATGCTGTCCGAAGACATTTAATTCACCACTCACCGTGTGCCTGCCTGCCTGCCTGGGCTTCCAGCCTTCTGTTGTGCTTCCAAAATCCAACCACACATGGGATCCATCAGCAGATTCGACTTGGAGAACTGAGAGAGGGGAAAAAAATCGACCTTCCAACCCTAGCGGCAACAGAAGCCTGAGCGCAGGCCTTCTCTCCACATTGAACCTGATCCTAGCCCCATCCCAGTTTTCCACTGGCATCACACTGCTTATCTACTGGCTTCTGGAATTTAACACCTGCTTGACCCATGCCCCCTTCCTGAATGACAGCCTCTGCCTCTCTCAACCACCACTGGTCTACTCATGTTTCCTGCTTCCCTGTCCTGAACTCTGTCTGCCCACCCTCCAATCCTACCTACTGCTTACTTTCCCCTTTTTCACAACTTCCTGTTTACATTACTGCATGACAGTGGCCAAGGAAAGAGATCTGCCTGTTGATGAAAGAACATCTAAACTTATAGAAAAACTAGAGGCCTGGTGCACAAAATTCATGCATGGGAGGGAGGTTCCCTCAGCCTGACCTGCACCCTCTTTAATCCGGGAGCCCTTGGGGAATGTCTGACTGCCAGTTTAAACTGGCAGTCGGACATCCCTCTCACAATCTGGGACAGCATACCCCTAACCACTTGCCTGCCTGCCTGCTCACCCCTAACTGCTTGCTTGCCTGCCTGCTCATCCCTAACCATGCACCTACCTGCCTGCTCAGTGTGCATTATAGTAGCTGGTCGTTCCAGTCATTCCAATCATTCAGCCATAAAGGTTGCTTAAGCTTTTATATATGTAGATGTTATAAGAATTTATTTGAGCCAAATTTTGAGGACCTAAAGCAAAATCCTGATGGATTGAGAGAATACTTCAGAAAATGGCAATTTGCACTTATTTTATTAAAAAAAATATATATATATATATTTGTATTGCTTTCAGAGAGAAAAGGCAAGGGGGAGAAAGAGATAGAAACATTAATGATGAGAGAGAATCTTTGATCGGCTGCTTCCTGCATGCACCCCATTGGGGATCGAGCCCACAACCTGGGCAGGTACCCTGACCTGAAACTGAATCATGATCTCCTGGTTCATAGGTCGATGATCAACTATTGAGCCACACTGGACTTGGCTTGTGCTTATTTTATACATTAGAATCAAAGGAGAAGACTTGAGGAGGTTACTTGAAATCCACTGGTGGTAGATTAAGGAGGCTGGTGAAAGCAAAGCAGTGGTATCTTTAGGACTGGATAAAAAGCAACATGGAGAAACATATTTCTTTTACATAGGTGGGTACGGGATAATTAACAATGAGCATTTACAGCATATAGAGATGGTAGGCAAGGAAGAAGATAACAATGAGAGGTTCTGTGGTCCCTCCTCTGGAGCCTGCAGTTGTGCCTTCAAGGGGTGTAGAGGAGAAAATTACCCTGACATTTCAAAGATGTTATTTTCTTAGATGGATAAGAACAGTGGAACAGACTCACAGTAAAGACTGATCTTTGTTAAGGAATCTATAGGTGGGGGATATGACTACCCACCACAGTCTGCCCAGTTAGGAATTACATCAAACCATCCTGTGTGGTTCACTGAGCTTGTTAGGTCTACTATGTGCTGCCCCTCCCCCATAGCTTGTCAGGTTGATTACATAGCCTCTTTTTGATTCACACTGCAGTCAGAAAGTGCAGGTGGCACAATCTTGGGGCAAATACTTTGACCTTTTAGAGGGCGGGCCACAGAACTGAGGGTCCATGGCTTCCCTCTGTGAACCACCTCTTTCCTTCCCTCCTTTCTGGCCGCTGTCACTCTGAGGTTGTTTCTATAAGACCATCTTACTGTATGGGTTTTATTAATGAGCTATTACTTCTGTCAGGGAGGAAGATTCATCCTCTGCCTTTCAAGATTCTTCTAGCTAGACTAATACTCAGTTAATATGAGATGGATTGTCAGGAGAAAAATTAAAGTGAAAAGCATGTATACCTCCTGTTCACATGGAAGAGACCCAGGAACACTGAGGAACTCACCAAATGGTGGAAGCCATCACTTGAAGTACCATCTTCAGCTAAAGACAAACGATAATGTTGGGAGTGGAGAGTCAGTTACAGGGTTACCAGGAAAAGCACAGAAAACAAGGGTAAGCCCTGGCCCTGTGGCTTGGTTGGTTGGAGCATTGTCCTGTACACCAAAATACATGGGTTGGATTCCTAGACAGAACACATACCTAGGTTGAGGCCTGATCCCCAATCTGGGTGTGTAGGGGAGGCAACCGATCTTGATGTTTCTCTCTCACATCACTGTTTCTTTCTCTCTCTCTTCCTCCCTCCCTCTTTCTTTCAAATCAATAAAAACAAAAAAACAAAAACTGTAAAAAATAAAATAAAATCAATAAAAACATATCCTCATGAGGCTTAGAAAAAAAGAAAACAAGGGCAAGATTATCATGCAGATTAAGCTCTGTGCCTTCTCCACAGAAATGTCCTTCACAAAGGATAACTTCGATCTGGCTTTCAGAGCTTCTTCCAGGTCTGCTGTTTTTTTAAGTTAACCATCTTAAAATAATCAGTATCCCAAAAAGGCATATTTTGGGGTAGCAAAATCTGCTCACAACTCTGATCCTTTCAGTTGTGATTTCCACCTTCAGCCCAATGAACTCTGAAGAAACAATGACCCTATCCCTTTACCCTCCCACACTGGGGAGAGCACACCTCAGGGCAAGGTAGGGATGGGAATCTACCCTGTTTCCCTGAAAGTAAGACATTTCCTGAAAATAAGACCTACTTCCAGTTTTGCCTCTTGCTGTAATATAAGGCATCCCCCAGAAAATAAGACCTCCCTGATAATATTTTTATTCTTGAAACTGAAAAAGTCTAGGCCACACAAGCAGTTATAAGGAAGTGGGTCGATTTAATGCTGCTGCTTGTTATGTGAGGGAGCCAAAGCGGTCTGCTAGTCTGGGATGCAGCCAGCACTCACCGCGCTAAAGACATGAAGACATTTCTTCACGAAAGAAAAATAGATCAAATAATGATTCCCGCAGGAATGATGGCCTATCTCCAGACTCTTGATATTGCAATAAACAAGCCGTTCAGGGACAACTTGCGCATGGAAATTAATGACTACATTGAAAATAGAATGGAGAGAAATCAGCGTGGAAATTTTGTGAAACCTAAACTGCAAGAGGTTGTGACTTGGGTGAAGAATTCATAGAAGAAAATCACTGACAGTTGCATTGCAAATGCACTACGAGCAGGCTACCTTGACTCATTTAAGGACAGTGCTATTGCTAAGCATGAGAGATTTGGTCCACTGATTCTGAAAGAAATGGCGTCACAGGAAATTCAGGGTTTGGATTGCTATGATGATGTTCCAGAAGATGATGACATGACTGTCTTTGAATAAATCTTACTTTGTGTTCATACCGGTAAATATCAGTATCAGTAAATGTACCATAGGTTGTTGTACATGGAAATAATGGTAGTAACAAGAAATTCTTGATAACGTAGGATTCACAGTTTGTCTGGTTATGCTGGTTTGTGATGACAACTACTACTGTACCATATACAGGTAATAAATTTCCTTTTTTTTTGTTCAACAATAAATGTGTACCGTATTCTTCTTCATGGAAAAATGAGACATCCCCTGAAAATAAGACCTAGCGCATCTTTGGGAGCAAAAATTAATATAAGACCCTGTCTTATTTTGGGGGAAACAAGGTAGGTATAAGGTCTGGCTTCAAAAGAACAAATCATAAGTGTTGTTACCTAGCTGAGAAATGTGAGATTCAGAGGGACTTAAGTCCCCGTCAGAGGTCATGAAGGTAGAAAAGGAGGCAGACTCACACCCAGGCCTTGGCATTTGCTTTATTATAT
The DNA here is from genome assembly GCA_027563665.1 of Antrozous pallidus. NCBI lineage: Eukaryota > Metazoa > Chordata > Mammalia > Chiroptera > Vespertilionidae > Antrozous > Antrozous pallidus. Next base: position 46,948,843 of record CM050523.1, read on the forward strand.
TTTACAATCAGGTTTACAGATTCTATCTCTCAGAGCTCTTCACCCTACCCTCTAACCCCTGGCAGTCCATTCAATTAGGAAGAGAGTCAGAAGCCAAACTCTATAGGCCCTGTGCTAGTAGCTCTCTGGAGAATGCACAAGAAGTTCAAGAATAAAGCCTTCAGTCTGGCTGGTGAGAGGAGAAATATGTGGAACATCACAGAAGAGAACAAGAGACTGTCCATCATTCCTTCATTTCACAGGCATTGATTGGGCTCCTGTTGTGTAGCCTGCACGCAAACTACCCATAGGGGAGAAAGACTGACTATCACCCACTGGAGAGAAAAGACTTTGACTCTACTATCTTAGAGCTTAAGAGTCTCTTCGGCTCATCTAATTATAAATCATCTAAAGTGCTTTTTCTCTCTCTCTCTCAGCAACATTTGAGAAGACTGGTCCATTAATCAGATCAGGGTGATCTCTGGTCGAAGTGGGTAGGAGAAATCCTAAGGTCTCAATCTACTTGGCTCCCGTTCCTTTTAACTGCTCTCCAATAGAGCAGTCTCTGAGGAACCCTCTTGGGAAAAGCAGTTAAAAAAAATCCCTAATCTGGTCCAACCCGTGAAAAACCCAGTTTTCTAACACCATTCCAGTTGGGAGACCACTCCTTCAGAGAGAAGTGAATACCACACAGCCTCACAGATTATCAAAGGATCTGGAAGAAAGTCTATAAAGATCTGTCCAGCTCCCTGCCCTCACAGCCTGCCCCCTCTGGCGTCAACAACTGCCCATTTCATCACCATTATTAGCAAGTTCAGGCCCTGATTGCCCATCCTCTGTGACCCAGGACAGAGTCAACTTTGTGCCTGAGCCTGGCCAGACCTTGCAGTCCATTCCATTATCAGGGCCCTTTGCTTCATGCCTGCTGACCACTGTGACGCCTGAACACCTTCCCTGATGTCCTACTGGCCAGGAATGTTGTGGGAACTGAGCTGGCCCTCCCATGCAAGGTCTTTGCAGCCGAGTCCTGTCCCTGTAACACCAGCTGCTGCTGCTGCCAAACTCTGTAAGCTGCAGGACTTCCTCCTTCCACTTCTGCTACCCTAGACACTGATCCAACATGACCCCTAAGATAGGCCTTGTCCTATTGCTTGCCTGACCATGTGTCGGTGCTGCCGCCAGCACAGGCAAAGCTTGTCCAGAGAGTGGGGTTTAGTTAGGATTTTAGCCCCCACTTGTCCCCTCAGCCAGGCACAACTATACAATGCACAACTCTGTGCACAACTATACAATGATTCTGAGTAGGTTCCCTGAGTCCTAAGTCCAGCCATGTTTGTTTGTCCTCATCCTCCCACTAACCCAGCTTCTTCTCTGATGCCCATCCCCCAGTTTCCCAGCATTTCCTCTTCCTCCTTCTCTGATACCTAATCCCGGGGGAACAGAGTAATATAATGATTAACATATTGAGATTCTGTCTGAGATGGTGTACTAAGCATTGCACCTGTGTTATTATATCTAAATCTTACAATCTCCATGCAAGGTAGAACTGCTGTCCCCATTTTCTGGATGAGGAAACTGAGGTAGAGAGAGAGATCAAAGAATTTTCCCAAGGCTCATCACTAATGAGTGACAAAACTAGAATTCAAATCTTGGTCTGTCTGGTGCCAAAGATTAAGTTTTTAACCACTCAGCTATGTCTCCCAAATAAAAGAAATCTAGAAAAGAGATGTACAGAAGTCAATAATTTGTCTAAAATCAGTGACAGAGCTCAAATTCAAACCCAGTTTTTTGTCTCTAAGTCCAAAGCTCTTTCACCTGCTGCCTATGCTCTCAGGCTGCCTTTTCCACTGCTCTGTTTGCCACTCACTCCTGCATATGATGGGGAATGCAGGTGTTCAGGAAATACTTGTAGACTGAAGGACTTACCTCATCTGATTTGATATACCTATTTGGAGTTGTTTTCTTATAGACTCCAAATTGCTTTGATATCAACCAGGCTGGCCTTGTCCACAGACAGGTTAGATCAGTGATCAGCAAATTCATTAGTCAACAGAGCCAAATATCAACAGTACGAGATTGAAATTTCTTTTGAGAGCCAAATTTTTTAAACTCAAACTTCTTCTAACGCTACTTCTTCAAAATAGACTAGCCCAGGCTGTGGTATTTTGTGGAAGACCACACTCAAGGGGCCAAAGAGCCGCATGTGGCTCGAGAGCCACGGTTTGCCGACCACTGGGTTAGATCTTAGCTCAAACCCCATCCTCCCAAACCTAGAGGTCCTGGAATTCCATCATGGAATGCAATTTTCCTAGGAAGGGAATAAGATATTATAATGAATCGGATTCAATGCCCTAGCATTTCAGGATACATGAGTTTTTCCAAAAGTTTTCTGGCAAGAGAACCTGGGTAGGCTGGGAATGGTCACAAGGCAAAACCTGGCACAGCAGAGTCTGAAGACAAATGTCACTTAAAGTGGTTTCCAGGGATCAGAGTCTCTTGATCCTGTTTTCTTGAACTTTGTGTCTCTGGATTTAACTTTGTCTTGGGCCCTACAAGTGCCTCTTCCCAGCTGACAAGGTTAGCTCAGATACACGTGGAGAGAACCTAGGGACAAATGGTGCGCCAGAGCAGAGCCAGAGGAAATGCCACATTCATACAGTAAGGCTTCACACATGTCCCCTTTGGGCAGTCCTAAGCCTGGCCACAGCCCTGGGCACAGTCCTGCCAAGTGGTCCAGCTTATTAGCAGATCCAGCTTATCTAATGGACAGTTAATTGTGTGTAAGCCTGGTGGATCCCAGCCCATCTGGTGAAAATAGATTTATTAGAGGACTCAGCCTGTGGGGATTAGGTATTTTCTAGAACCTTCACTCAATTCAATTTAAATGAGCAAGGATTTATGTAGCCTCTTTGATTGCTAGCACTGCTTCTAGAGACCAACGTAAAAGACTTCATCACTTTTCTCCTATTCAGATCCTTTTTTTATATCCTGGAAGCAGCCAGTTTTCTTAAAGCTGACACTGCATAATGTTTCAAGGCTTTGGAATAAGATAGTCTTGGGTTCAAAGTCCTCTGCTACTAATTGTCTGACACTTAGTATCATTGAGCGTCAGTTCCTCCATCTGTAAAATATATATCTCATAGGACTAAGCATGAGAATTAAATGAGATTGTGCGTGAGCTTGCACCTGGAAGGCTGTGATTAATGAATGGTAGCAATCAAACCAATCCTGTTAATAAAAGCCTATGTGGTCCTCATGACTTCACGCTGTGATACACTCACGACGCAACGAGCGATCACCAGGAGGCTGCGTGCTCAGCGGGTGCACGCGGGTGGGCAGGGCTGTGTGCACACATAGGTGGGCGGGGGTTTTATGCTGCGTGCCCAATGTGGAGGTGGGTCCCGAAGCTCTGCAGCAAGGCCTGGGAGTTCTGTGGCTCCATGCTGTGCGAAGGAGGGGCCCTTGGCTCTGGCCTATGTCTTTGGGGCCATCCATCCCAAGGCTCCCACACTGTGAGAGGGCACAGGCCGGGCTTGGGACCCCCCCATCCAAGTGCATGAATTTTGTGCACTGGGCCTCTAGTAAGCATATAAAGTCATAAAGCTGCTCCCATCAAGCATTCCTTTGCTCAGACACTTCCCGTAACTCCCTCATACCCATGGACAAAGTTCTGCCTTCTTTACCTGGCACTCAATACCTCCATGTAGGGTCACATTTCTAGTGCTTAATCACATGGGTCTTGTGGCTGCCATACTGGGCAGTGCGGAATAGAACATTTCCAGTGTTGCAGAAAGTTTATTGGACAGTTACAGCTCACTATACTATACTATAGCTCACTCACTATAGCCCCTTTCCTTGGAGCAGGTTTCAATGAAGGTATGCGGTAAGGATGGTCAGCATCAGAGTCCTAGAAGGAGGGGTATGGGTACCACCAAGCCAGGGAAAGGAGTAAATAGGGCTCAGGGGACTGAGGTCAGACCACAAGGGATTGCTATCAACACCCTCCTTCCCAACACCTTTCATCTTTTCCCCCATTTTGGCCTTAGCCTTCTAGAGGTGCCCAGGAAGGTAAGAAGATAGTGGGTTTGGACTTTGTGGACATCCGTAATTTACTGCGTGTGACCTTTCTTTCACCTGTTTAATTATCTCACATTTAGGTAGTCTTGTAGCCCTAGCTCAGTGGTCGGTGAACCACAGCTTGCGAGCCACATGCGGCTTGAGAGCTGAAGTTTGTTTCTCTGTTGACTAATGAATTTGCCGACCACTGCCCTAGCTGGTTTGGCTCAGTAGATAGAGCATCAGCCTGCAGACTGAAGGATCCAGGTTCGATTCTGGTCAAGGGCACACGCCAGGGTTGCAGGCTTGATCCCCAGTTAGGGGACATGTAGGAGGCAGCCTATCAATAATTCTCTCTCATCATTGATATATATATATATATATATGTATTTTAAATATATTTTATTGATTTTTTACAGAGCGGAAGGGAGAGGGATAGAAAGTCAGAAACATCGATGAGAGAGAGACATCGATCAGCCGCCTCTTGCACGCCCCCTACTGGGGATGTGCCCGCAGCCAAGGTACATGCCCTTGCCGGAATTGAACCTGGGACCCCTCAGTCCGCAGTCCAACGCTCTATCCACTGAGCCAAACCGGTCTCGGCCATCATTGATATTTCTATCTCTCTCCCTCTCCCTTCCTCTCTGAAATCAATAAAAATATATTAAATAAGCCTTGTATATGAGAATCTGAGGTGTGTGTGTGTGAATTTTTTTTAATTTAGAAGAAAAGAAAAATTAGCAGACCATTCTTACCTTAAAGCATATGCACCTGCCCCCCTAAAAAGTTGGGGGAAGACCATGAGGTGATCATTTTTGAAGGTGGGCAATAGTAATGTGAGGGCTCATTATTCTATTTTGTTCTCTGTGTGTGTGCGTGTGTGAGTGTGTATGTGTGTTTGCAATTTTTCATAATAAAAATTAAGAGCACATTGCCAGTAAAGTTACTGTAAACAAGCAGACCACTTGCCCCAGACTTCCAAGGAGGTCTCTTTCTGTAACACAAGGTGCACCTTCCAATAAGCTGGGAAGGGAGCAGGGTGTGGGGAGGGGCAGCTGGTAAGGATTCATCCTGGATGTTTCCATCCTGCTGTTTATTTTACAGGGAACCTGAGCCTGTGGCCTCTCAGGTGTCAGTTCTGATTCCAAATGAAAGGATCTGAGGGGTGCACCCTGGTGTCCTGGTGCCCTGGCCCCTGGCCAGGTTTTCCAGTTGCTTCTGGGTCTCAACTTTGGCTGGACTGGACTGAGAGGTTCCACCTCATGGATGAGGGCACATCCAGCCCCATTCCTTCCCCCATTCTCTATCTGCCCAGCCTGTACCCTCCTTCCTTTCTCTCTCTGCACTGCCCCTGCTCCCACCCTCCTGCGGTCTGCAGATACCTTGCTTTTCTCACCCCTCAGGGCCCCTTCCCTTCCCCAGGCCACAGGGTGTGCTCCAAGGGGATCACTCATTTGGGACTCTCTGCTACACCCTATTTTGCTTTAATTGTTTCAGGGCCTACTCTGGACTCTCTGGCTACAATGCCAGTTCCAGGGGGCTGAGTTCTGTTTGTTTCCACAGCACCTACCATAGAGGAAAGTATGCTTGATAAATTGATTCACTGAATTAATGAATGAATGAAAGAGCGAGTCTGACAGGCATGAGCTCCTTCTTTTTCTATCTGTCACTCTCTACCCCCACCAGAGGCTCTGAGCCAAGATAAGGACGCTGAAGGATGGTCTTCCATCCTCATTCAACCAGGCGAGGGATTCCAGGCTGGACTCAGCCTCAGTGACATCATTCTGTCTGTCTGTCTGTCTGTCTGTCCGTCCGCGATGGGAGACTGAATGATTTCAGCCTGGAAAGGGTAGTGGGTACTCATCTCTCTGGAGGGATAAAGAGAAAGAACTGGAAGAGAAAGAGAAAAGTGGGGGGGGGGGGGGGCGGAGTAGAAACAAGAGAGGTGGGGGGTGGGGAGGCGCAGGGAAGAGGCTGGGTGAGAGAAAGGGGGCACAAAGGACAGAGGGAGAGATCCTTGCCTTGCACACCCCCAGTCCTCTGACGTGGCTGTGCTGATATCCCCAGCACTAATTGCTTCAATTAATAATACTGCTCTATACAATTTCAGCAGCTGAGAGCAAGTGCAAGGAAAGATGACATAATGCATTAATAATGCAGCAGACGATCGAGTCGGGCTCCCGGGGAGCTCCATTAAGAAGCCGCTGTGCAGTCCTCACACCGCTAGCACTCTGGGCAGGGCCGCGAGCGTCCTTGGGCCTCTGCAGAACGTGGGGTGCGGGGCTGCTGGGCTGCGGGGTGCGGGGATGTGGCCGCAGAGGCGGCGCCAATAGACCGGAGTCTGGGGACAGTTCCAGGCTTTTCATAAACCCAGGAAAGCAGCCCTCCCCCATTCTTTGATACGGACAAAAGATGTTTTCTTAATCTTACATAAGTGCTGCGCATGGTTTCAAGGTTGCTGCCCTAAATCCCTGCAAATGCCACTTCCTGGACCCCGTCCGGACTATCAGCCCCTCCCCACCTCCACTGAGGCTGAAGTTCCTGGGGCAGCTCTCCCGACTTTTTTTTTTTTTTTTTTAATCTCCATCCCATTCTTTCTCTCCACATCTGCATCTTCCTCCCTTTCTTTCTTTCTTTCTTTCTTTCTTTCTTTCTTTCTTTCTTTCTTTCTTTCTTTCTTTCTTTCTTTCTTTCTTTCTTTCTTTCTTTCCTTTCTTTCCTTTCTTTCTTTCTTTCTTTTTCTTTCTTCCTCCTCCCTCCCTCCCTCCCTCCCTCCCTCCCTCCCTCCCTTCCTCCCTCCCTCCCTTCCTTCTTTCCTTCCTTCCTTCTTTCTTTCTCTCTCTGTCCCTGGATTTTAAAAAGCTCTTAGGGAGGTAACCCTCTCTCTCAGGACAAAGAACCTGTCATCCAGAACACGCTGAGCTGTTTTTTCTCAAGTCAGCATCAGCACCACCCAAACCCTCCAAGTGTCTGCAGGCGCACACAGTCCATCCCCCAACTATGCTGGGCAGGGGGCCAGGAACAAAGGAGCCAGCAGCAGGCGCCCCCGGCCTGAAGCTGCAGGTCCCTGCGTGGTTTTACACGGATACAAAGCCAGCTCTTTTCTCATTTGCCTGCAGAAAGCAGGCTTAGACCATCCCAAACAAGCGTGCTAACTCAGGGCCCCTCATTCTCGGGTCTGAGGAAATGCTTAGAATGTCCCAGAACTCACAGAAATTATACGCAATGATATGCAATGATATGTAATAACATATCTGTGTATAATATAATATGTAATAATATATGTAACCTTTTAACGTGCATGCACTTCTCCAATAAGAGCATCCACAGTCTTCTCCAGCTCTCTCACGGCTCTGTGATGGCCCATGTCCAGACCATTGGACTGTCAAGCCCTTAGGTGGGTCCTTAAGTAATAGAGGCACGTGGGTGGGTGCTTCTTCCATTTCTGCAGCCGTGGCTCTAGAAAAGCCCCTCTGTTTCTCACGTGGATTTCCGCAAAGTGTATGTCAAAAGGGGTCAAGGGCAAGAAATAAATAAGGCAAGAAGAGGCCCAACATGAGAACGAGAACTCGTGCTTCCAGTCTTGGCATCCGAGCACAGGCTGCTGCCTGTATTTCACAGTAGGACTAAAGTTTGTGTTGGCAACTTACAGTGTTCTCTAGAACAGCCTTCCCTTCCAAGGAAGGAAGGTAGGAAAAAAACATGTGCTGGGCACTTTCCTTGTGCAAGGTTCGGTCCCAAACAGTCTGTTGTGATCCAGACTGATCACATTCCAGACCCTCCATACCACTGAGGGGGAGAGTAAGACTGCAAGAGGTTAAGCATCTTGAGTAGCAGAGCCAGGATATGAACCTAAACCTTTTTTTTTTTTTTTTGCCACCAAAGCCCAGCTCTTTCCATTGTACAGAATTGCCTGGGCTTAAACAGTAGCTCTTGGAGGGGCATTTTTCTGAGTGCCAATCTGGCTTATTCCCACCTCCGAGTGCCCATTTCTCATGCCTGTGCTCCACCTGATCAAGTCCCACCCTTCTTTAAAGAGCTAACGTAAATCCTACTTCCTCTGTCAAGCCTTTTCTGGACAATTTCAGCATGGAGTGACCTCTTTGTAAGGAATGAATGGTGTAAGTGTAAGGTGGGCTGCAATGGGCACTTGAATCTTAGCCAATATCCATTTCCCCATGTAACCACACCTAACAGATCCTATTTATTCCCCCTTCTCCTCACAGTGGGATATTTTCTTATTTTACAGTTTACATTCGATATAATTTTGTATTAGTTTCAGGTATACTGCATCATGGTTAGAATCAATCATGCATTTCAAAGGCTGGGAATGAACACAGGACCCAGATCTGGCCAGTGAGACGATGGGAGCAATTGCTGGGGGACCTCCTGGGAAAGAGACAGTCTCCTCTTCTTCCCATGGCTGGAATTTCTGTGGGCGTCCTGCCACCCATCCTGAGGGTGAGGCCCTCTCAAGGATGACAGGGCAGAGGGAGAAGACTCCTTGAGCTACTGTATCCAACATTCCAAGCCTGCCCTTCCTCTGAACCTTTGCTATGAGATACAATAAATTCCCTTGCAGTAAATGACAATTTGAGTTGAGGGTTTTATTTTTTTTTTTGTCCCTTGCTGACAGAAACATCATAGTTGATATATACTCTCCCTCCTTTAATACAGTATTTGTGCTGATTGCCTGACACACATCATGTATTGCTTTGTCACTCTATTGTATTGTTGTCTTGCGTTGTTATTTAACTTTTTCTGTTTATATCTTGTCTCTGAAGTCTTCACCAGCTCTTCCAGCCCACATAGATGTTCTCTGAGTTCTTATAGAGCTTCCAGATAGCAGTCAAACCTGTCATCCATTCATTCCAGAAATATTTATTGAGTGTTAATGTGCCAAACTCTGGATAGGGGCTAAGGATACAGTAGTGAGCAAGACAGACATGGTTTCCACCCCTATAGAGCTTATAGTTTGTTATGGGCTGAATGTCTGTGTTCCCCTAAAATTTATATGTTGAAAGCATGACCCCCAATGTGATAGATTTAGGAGGTGGGACCTTTGGTAGGTAATTAGGTAGTGAGATGGGGCTGTCAAGAATGGAACTAGAACTCAGCCAGCCTGGCTCAGTGGTTGAGTATCAGGGAACATGCCCAGGTTTGGGGCTTGATCCCCAGTGTGGGATGTGCAGGAGGCAACCAATGAGTCATCCTCTCTCATCATTGATGTTTCTATCTCTCCCTTCCTCTCTGAAATCAATTAATTTTTTTTAAATAAAGGGATTAGAGCTCTTATAAAAGGGGCCCCAGAGTGCTCTCTTGCCTTCTTTCTACATGATGAGACGATGGTCAGCTATGAATCAGAAAGCAGATCCTCATCGGACATGGAATCTGCCAGCACCTTGATTTGAGACTTCCTGGCCTCCAGAACTGTGAGAAACAACTGTTGTTTTAAGCCACCCAGTCTATGTATTTTCGTTATAGCAGCCAAAATAGTGGAGACCCAGTATTAATGAAGAACTCTAACATTAATCAAATAACCTCAGGAGAACGTCTAGAATACCAAGTGAAAAGAGTCATGAATGGAGGCACCCAGAGCTATACTATGGTGTAGTAGGGGAACCTGCCCTAGTCTGGGGGTAGGGAAGGCATTCCAGAGAATCTAAGATCTGAATAATGTGTGGGAGTAAATGGGTAAAAAATGGGGTTGGGGAGAGAGATGCATTCCAGTAAGAACAATAAGATCTGTCCTCTCTTCTCCATCTGATCACCAGTGCTCTGATGCAGGCCCCCATCACTTTTCCTGTGGACATTATTGGTCTCCTTGCTTGTAGCCTTGTTCCTCTCAAGTCCACCCTCCTCCCAGCTGTGAGAGTTCTCTATTAAAAGCCCTTTGGTGGTCTCCACCATCCATCAAGACAAGGTCAATTTCTTTAAGGCTCTGCATGATCTAATCTCTGCTTATCTTTCTAACCTCATTTTCTGCCTTTCCCTGCTTCTGAGAACTCCCTGTTCTAGTTTTCAATCACACCAGACCATTGGATCTTTCTATACTGTTCTCTGTGCCTAGACGGTCCTTCCAGCCTCCCTTTGTGTGGCTTCCATGATTCAGCCCAGACATCAGTCCCTTGGTTTGGGCACAGTGGCCCTTCTCTGTGCTTCCACAGTGCCCTGTGCATATCAGAGTTGTCCAGTGATATGTGTTTCTCCAACTAGCCTGAGAGTTTCCAGTGTAGGGACCAGGTTTCATCTATCTTTGTACCTCTTAGAACTTAGCACAGCCTGGTACACAGTGTGCCCTCAGGAGACATTAGTTAAACTGCTCTTGGGTACAGACTGTTTTACCACAATTTCCATTTGACTGTACTATATTCCACTGATGGCTTCACAGGTGCTAATTTTTACTCCACATCTACATTCTAAATTCTAAGAGGTCAGACCATTTCTCAGCAGTTTTATATATCTCAGCAGTGCTCATAGCGCTTAACACAGTTGACCCCTAAATAAGCATTCAGTAATTGCTAAATTCATGAAGGGATGAATGCAAAAATAGTTAAACATTTTTCTTCTACCTCTCCAGTTGGAAAATTAACATGACTCCTTGTCTTGCTGCCAGAATCCTTGAGGGCAGGCCTCAGGAAGAAAGGGAAAGGCTTCCTAGAAAAGTCCTGAGGACTTCCCTGAGTACCTCTCCCAGCAGGGCCTTGACATATTTATGGCCAAGGCAGCTTCACCTTCCTGGCTGAGGGGCCTGAAAGGGGAGATGTGGCCCTGAGCTTTCCAGGCTAGAGTCTTCCCACTCCCTCCTCCCCGAATACATTGCTTGGCGGCTAAGTAATCCTCATGGATTATGGCCCAGGAGCTTGGGACCTTCTCTTCACCAGCTATGATGGCTTCCTCTGGCCCTGGAGATGGTTTGTGCTCCTGCTAATGGTCTGGGAGTGCTCCTCTCTCTTGCTGGCCCAGACTCCCAGGAGGACTTGAGAGAGGCAGAAGTTTGGAGAGATAACACAGGCTGCTCACTCACTCCTGGGATCTAAACTCAGGGAACAATAAGCAGGCCTGTGCCCGAGGTAGTCCAGACAACAGCCAGCAAGGTTTGCTGAGAATGTAATAAGTGAGCTGTTATAGCTTGAACCCCGGGAGGAGGAGGAGTCAAAGAAGGAAGCTTCGAGTCCCCTGTGATGTGTCCCCTTAAAAATCTATCAGCCATGCTTATTTGCAGGCAGAGTGAGGCCTTGCCTGCTGCTGGATGCAGAGCTTGCTGAAGGGCTCAGCTTTGCAACTGGACTTGCCTGTGCTTGAATGTCAGCCGACCTTGAGTGTGACTCCGGGTGTTCCTTACTGTCTTTGAGTCTCCACATCCTGTAGAGGAGCAGGACCAGCTATGTAACTTACGGGACACAGTGCCAGATGAAAATGTGGGTCCCTTGTTCAAAATTTCAAGACAGTGACATTATAGCATTAAACCAAGCAAGGATCCACCTAAGCTCCAGGCCCGGTGACTGCAAAGGTTGCCCCCATGCAGCTGGCCCTGCGGAGGGTTTGTCTGAGAGTGGGGTGTGAGTGAGGCTGTAAGTAGGAGAATAATAATATATATATTATTTCAGACAGGAAGGGAAAGGGAGAGAGAGAGAAACATCAATGATGAAAGAGAATCATTGATAAGCTGCCTCCTGTATTCTGCCTACTGGGGACTGAGCCCACAACCTGGGCATATGCCCTGACTGGGAATCGAACTGTGACCTTCTGGTTCATAAGTCAACACTCAACCACTGAATCATGCTGGCTGGGTTACAACCATGTATCTTAAAGGCAAGGATTTATCTTTTCTGGTTCTCCTTTGTGGGGCATAGAGGCACTCATCACTGTCCTGGTGAAATGAGGGTTTAGTTGGCCTTGGACTAGAGACTATCTTCGTGTGTATGTGTGAATTGTTGCAAACCCCATCCCTGTAGATGAGGCTCAGAAATTTTGCACCAGCTGTTGGTGCCTGGCTTCTCCCATCACCTGTGAGGCTAGGTGAATCATCAGGCTAGGGAAGGTCTTAAACAAGAAGGCAGCCTGCTGCTCCAGGCGCTGGCCAACATGTCAAACTGAGCTCTGCTCAGATATAGGAGGTGGCAGATATATACAAGGATGTCCAGGACCATGGCATGGCCTTTCTTCTTTGTCCTGGCATTACTTGCATTGTCTTCCTTTAGTGTTTCAAAGCATTAATTTAAAGAACAGGGAAAAATTGGGATCAATATTTGGTTTAGAGGAAAGTTGATTTGATCAAAACTGGGTGTTGCTGGCCTGTCCTCCCTCATCCTTCTTCCTAGCCCCTCTCAACCCCTCTCAAGTTAACCACCAACTATGTATCAGGTAACTGAGAATGAGGACAGTTCCAGAAGGCAGTGGGGATCCAGACACTGGACACTCTTAGTCCCTCTCATAGTGTTCCTAGTCGCCCTAGGCTCCGTTCCCACTTGCTTCATTTGCTTCCCTATGAATTTGTTCCAGGGGAAAACAGTTGGTATGAGTGTTTGAAGGAAAATCTCACAGCAGCAGTTTTTCCCTTCCAGAAACCATTCTTTGTTTTCGCTAAACACTGGACATTCAAAGCAAGTCATCTTTTGTCTAAACTGGGAGCAGAGACTTGGTTGAGTCTAATGTGGATTTCTAATCTTCTTTACCTGTATCAGGATTAATGGCCTTTGTCCTGGATGGGGTCACTGCAGGGCCTGGGAGAAAAAAAGCAAATTTTGCCCTTAGTATCAGCTCTTCTGCAGCAGGAGCCCAAAAGGGGTTTGGTGTGTTGACACTTGCTGGCTAAGACTTAGATCCTCTGTCACTGAACACAGAGCTGTTTCTTATTTTAACACTGCAGCATGAACAGAGGCTGCCAGGGCAGGTTCCAGAGGGGCTGGAGGTCAGGGCCCATCTGGTTCTTGATAGAATGGGCCTGCAGAGAGAACTTCCTGGGGGCCATAAAGGCCAGAGGCCTTGGACCCAGGCCTGCACCCCTCCGCCCAGCTCCTGCCTGCTGCATTGCACCACTGATTCAGTGAAGACATCATCCTCTCTCCTTTCCCAGAGCTGCTTGCTGCTCTGCTCTGACAATTAGACTGGCTGCTGCAGAGAAGTGCTCATCCTCACAGACATGTGACTTTTTAAAGTGATAAATTGAATTAGCGAACTTCTTATTAGCTCTGCTTCAGGGGGGAGCTCCTGCCACTTAGCTTGCTGAAGCTGATGCATGGCTTCCCCCTTCCCCCCAGTTAATTACCATGCCAAAGGCTAAAGGGACTCAGGGGCTGGTGGGTGGATGGGTAGAGCCCCCATTCTCTCTTCTCCCTTGTGTGGGAAATCAGAGAATATGGGGGCTTGGTGTTGAGCTGTCTTAGATCTAACTCTGCAGCAGGCTCTGTGCTTTGGACTCGTGATCCTGTCAAGGAGGGCACAGGATGTCCAGATACCATCCTGGTCGGGGTTGGGAAATTCCTCAGGCCTCCAGGATTTGGCAGCTTGGAATCTGCACAGCATCTCTTTTGGAGCTGCATATTCAAGGCAGAGCCTGGCCCATGTTCCAGAAGAGTACACTGGCCTCTCTTTGGGGTTCAAGGCCACAGATGGTCCTCACTCCTAATCTCCTTACTCTGCACAACTGAAGAGTCTCCTCCCCAAAGGTGATATCATCTCTCCTCCTCAGATCTTCTCTTGCTGACTCAGGAGAACTGCATATTCAGGATGTTCGGACCCAATTTCCATGGGCGCAGGCTTCCATTTTCCAGGTGGAATTGCATAAAACTCAAACTTACTGGGGAACAAAATAAGAGGAGGAACATTTCAATTTCCTGTTTTACCTATCACCCATTGGAGGGTCTGCGACTATTCTGAGAATTAGACAGAACAAATAGGTCCTCATCTCCAGGAAAAATGCACATCCTCACACTTGTGCATTCAGCTCCCAGACCCTCAGGGCCTTCCCAGACCTTCTGCAGTCTGTGTAGGAATCCACGAATCCACGTTCTGTAAGTGGCATTTCTAAACCCCAGAGAACAGTTAATCCCTGGGAAGGGACAAGCATCCCCCTGCCACAAGAAGTGAGCTTGCCTTCTCCTAAAACAACAGTAGAGCAACTCCCCAGGGCAACCCCAGGCACTCTTTGTGTGAAGGCCACTATTTCTTGGGTTACATGAGACATGGTGAGACTGAGACATGGGCTCAGGGCTGCACTGACTTTATGGCCAGGTCTGCATTAATTCCTTCTGAGAAACAGTTCCTGTGGCCAGGAGGCTCCTGCAGTAACATTCTTGTCCTGGAGTGCTCCTGCTGAGAAGGGAGGTGGGCAGGAGGAGGAGGAGGAGGAGGAGGAGGAGGAGGCAGAGCCTGTGGCAGACAAAGGGAAGATTCTAAAATGGGTGTGGGGGAGTGTGTGTGGAGGAAGGAAGGGAGGGAAGAGAGAAGAGAGAGAGAGAGAGAGAGAGAGAGAGAGAGAGAGAGAGAGAGAGAGAGAGAGAGGCTGAATTCCTTGGTATTTAGCCTAAGGATGCTTTTGAGAAGGAATCTCAAAAAATAATTTCAAGGATGGAGTTGCATTCTTTCGTACACACGGCCTCACTTTCTGCATTAGCCTGAGCTTTGGCTGGGCCTAATGCTCTGCTCTGTGAAACAAAAAAATGCTCTGCTTTCTTGCCGTGCCTCAGAAGGCTGGGTTTAGGAAACACCCCCCAGGGGGGTGAAAGAGGTCCTATAGGCAAGTGAGGTGGCTACCAATTTATTCTCCAGGACCCCAGGTTGTTTCTATGACTTCCTGAGGAAAATGGGAAGGTAAAATTGCTGTAATCAGACCAGCCTCAGATAGCGTTTGCTATTTGTTTTGTTTTGTTTTTTGGAGGGTTGGAAGGCAATGGTAACCAGCCTGACATGCATTGCCTCCTTCTCTGAACTTCAGAGCATGCCTTGACTTTAGTCTAGCTAGATTCCAGTGCAGCTTCTGGACCGCAGCTAGTCTAGGCACCATCCTTTCCCCTCTCCCTCTCTCTTCCATAGTCCCTTTGGGTCAGTGTAGTCACGAGTTGGGCTCTTGCTCCAACCCTGGCCAAGAATCTGCCTGGTTCCCAATCTCTTTCCAAGATGGTCCAGCCTGGGCTCTAGCCCCACCAGTCTGACCTGCTTGCCACCTCCCAGCAGGTTGCCTCATCCCCAAGTGGGCCACTCCTTAGGCTTTCTAGGTCCACACCACCGCCCTTTTTGCTCCTCCAGAAACTTAGTCCAAAAACTGGGGCACAGCAAGCCACCCTGCCAGCATCCCACGTGCTCCTCCCTCCCTCTCAGAACAAATACCAATCCTGCCATTGAGAGGGGGAACACAGAGATAAGGAAAGATTCTGCGAGCTGGGGAAGAGATGACCTGGGCTTCTCTGGTTTCTCTGAGGACCACTGGGCCTGGGCTTAAGTAGTCTACTCCCAGCCTTTGGAAGAATAGTCAAGACTGGGCCCTGAGCAGAAGGGCTGTTTCAGAAGAATGAATACCCTGTTGGTTGCCCAAAGGATGAAATTCTCCAATGACTCATGGGTGAGAGGAAAGGAACCCACCCCCGAAAATGTCCTCCAAACATCCACCTGCATGGGCTCATGTTTTGCCTCCTCTCCGTCTCTGGGATTCAGGGGCCACTCCTGGCTGCCCATACCATGCCTCTGGCTGGTGTAATCTCCCCTGGAACCAGGTTAGGCTGTGGATGAAGACAAGATCCCTTTGCCTGGGTCTTGGAGAAGAGCAGCATCAGTGGCTCAGGAATGGAAGCATGGAGCATAGTTCCTCTAATAACTTAGTTTCAGGAGAGGATTTGAAATGGGAGACATTAAGTAACCCCACCCCCAATTCCCTGCCCTGGTACCCCTGTTCTCTGTAACAACCGCAGAAAACAGTTAACTGAAGTAGCCAACACTCCCCTTCCCATCTCTTCCTGTTCCATGTATTTGTCACAGTACCTAGCACAACCTTTTATTTATTTGTGTCTTTGTTAGGTGTTGTCTGTCTCCCTCGACTACCCTTCTCCTCTTACTTCATGGGCATAAGCCCTTGTCATAGTCCGGGCCACATTCCCAGCACCCAGCACAGTGTCTGACTCACAGTAAAGGTATACGGCCAATATTTGTTGATATAATGAGAATGCTTAGGATTTGGAGAGGAGGCCAGAATGAGAGAGGCCATTTGGGTATAAGGAGAAGAGAGGACATTTGGCACCTTCACTTTTTAAAAATATATTTTTATTGATTTCAGAGAGAAATGGAGAGGGAGAGACAGATAGAAACATCAATGATGAGAGAGAATCATGGATCGGCTGCCTCCTACATGCCTCCCACTAGGGATCGAACCTGCAACCCAGGCATGTGCCCTTCACCAGATCAGATGTGGGACCCTTCATTCACTCTGCAGGTTGACACTATAACCACTGATCCAAACCTTACTAGGGTGGCACCTTCATTTTCAATACCCTTCAGAGGCTTTCCACGGCCAAGTGGATAAAGTCCAAATTTGTTATCATGACAGGCAGCCCCAATCCACCACGTGGGCTCATTTCTTGCCAGTTCCCCTTTGTACCTCCAATGGCTCAGCCTCTCCAAATTGCGAAATGTCCCACATTGCCAAGCTCTTTCACATGAGTTCTTTTGTATTTGTTCCCACCTGGATGCCTTTTGTTTATGCAGTTAGGAATTACATCTACTTTTCTCAGTGCCGGTGAGGATAGGAACAAGCTCCTAGCACAGTGCCTTGCTGAAACAAAGTCTTCGTGAAATGTTGGTGAGCATCCTTCCCCTTCATCTCTGTCTGGGGAATGCCTCAGTATAGGGGGTCCTCCTCTGTGAAGCCTCAGGTATTGGTCATTCCCCAGGACCCTATAGCACTTTGTTCTTCTCACAGTTAGAAACTTGTTAGGGGGTCTATGTCCCCAATTTACCTCCCAGGGTAGAGGCATCTGGCCTCCTTGGTGCTTAACATGATGCGTGGCACACAGTAGGTGCTAAATGTAGGTGCTCATCTTTCCAAAGCCAGAGCATATACAGCCATTGACGTCACTGGGAAGGAAGGTAAGTTCTGCATCTTCCTGGGCTGGGAAGCCTGGAAGCGGGGAGTTGCCTCCTACAGCCTAGTCAGCCATCTGGGTACACCTGGCCATGAAATTAGAAGCCACAGCCCAAGCACCACTGTCATGTCTAATTTTCCGTCAATGAAATATTCAGCTGCTCCACAGCCATGGTCTGTCTGCTCTGTGTCTGGAAGGGAGGGGTTCCTGCCTCCTCAGTGCCTATCTCCCACCCCTCCCCTGCACACACCATCCCTCCATCCTCAGACTAGGACTTTTATTATCCTCCCTCTGTGCCTTTATTAATGCTCTGTGCCCTCTTCCTAAAATCAGGACCACCCTTCCTCCTACCCCCCTGACTATCCAACTCCAACCCACGCTTTGCCAAGGCCCACTACCTCTGTGAATTTTTATCAGAAGTGAATTTTTATCAGAAGTGATCTCTCTCTCCTCCTGGATCCCAGACATGTATCTGAACAGCCGACCCACACTTCACAAACCCAGTTGGGCAGGATTAGGTTTTAACCAGAACCATCTTAGTTCATAGGGATAAAGACCTTTGATTCAAAATGATGGTTTGTTGTTGCTGCTGCTGTGGATTTACCTTCTCTGCATTGAGGGTGGAGCTGGAGTGCTTAGTAGAAAGTAGGAAGGGGAATTTCCTATGAACACACATGGGAAGACTTTCTGCCTGGCCTGTACCCCTAATGCCCCTCCTCTTCAATTAAGGCCCATCCTTCAGTCCTCTCCCTTCTCCAGACCAGTCGCTCTGCAGCGGGAGATCAGGGGAATGTTTGGGTCAAACACACTGTGCTCCCGCCACAGTGAGCAGCCTCTGGGCCCACGATGACTGCTGTTCTCTGTGGTGAGTTTGGGGATGTTATCAGATCTCCAAGTGACAGAGCAATGAGCTGCAGGCACTGCATGGGCAGCGTTCTGAGAAGAAAGAACATTAGTGTGGGTCCCTTGGCCAACCCTGTAGAATGAGAACAGTAGGGTCTTGCTTTACGCATCTTGAAATTAGATGTGACTACTTGTTTGCACTCCATCTAATTTTCACATACTAGTCAAAAGATCTTGATCAGATGGTTCCTATGAAGTGACACTGGCTGGCCTGTTTCTAGTAGGATGGCGGGTGGACAAGGGTCTAGGGTTTGGAATGTGGAGTCAGGCGAATGGAACTTTAACCCAGGCTTGCTCTTTGTTCGCCTGAGTAACCACAGGCCAGACCCTTACCTTTCTGAGCATCGGTACACACATGCTTGTTGAGTGTGTGTGTGTATAACGTGTTTGGGTCTATACACACAGCACTTTCATTTTTTGAGCATTCTTTATGTGTTAAGCACTGTCAGGCATGTTATTTTCAATATCCTCATTTAGCCCTCACAACAACTCTGAGAGGAAGATATTATTATCCCCACTTTGCACATCAAGATTTGCAAACAGAGGTTTAATAGAGAGGTTAAGTAATTTGCCCTAAAACACACTTATTAAAGGGCAGATCTGGGATTCATTGTCAGGGTTCCTAAGCACTGTGAGATGTTGCATTTCTGTAAAATGGGAATAAAAATAGTTCCCTCAGTTGTATCTGAGGATTGAATGAGATCATCTATATGAAGGTCTTATAGACTGTAGCATTATTTCCAGAAGGAGAAGATTCAGTTCTTGCCCTCAATAAGAGCTGCACAGTGCCTGGTTCAATGAAATCAAGTGTCAGAATGTACTGTGTATACCTTAACTAAGTAATCCAACTTAGCTTCATTACTAATGTCTAATGGGATAAAGACATGGCATGTCTCCCAACATGATAACATGCCACAGGAAGTATGCAGCATCACCTTTGTGGTATATTTTTACCCCAAATTATTTAGCTTGAACCAAGTAAGACAAATCCAGATTTTGGGACATTATATAAGATAACCCACCTAGATTCTTCAAAAATGCCAATGTAAATAAAACAAAAACATACCACCACCAATAACGACTCCCCCTTTCCCGCTCCTTCCCCCAAAAGCCAATATTTTTTAAAAGCAGAGTCTGTTTTACACTAAAGGAAACAACAAAAACATGACAATTAAATATACTGTGTTCCTAGATTTTTTTTTAAAGCTATGAAGAGTAGTTTGGGAGAATTGGGGAAATTGAAAATCCTTTATAAATTAGCTAATATTATTGTATCAATGTTAAATTTCTTAGGTATGATAATGCTCTTGTGGATATGGAAGGAATTATAGGAGGAATGTCCTGGTTCTTAAGTATTTGGGGTAAAGTGTCATAATATCTGTGACTTTCAAATGCTCTTGCAAAAAGAAAGTACATATATGTACATATATATGTATATATACTAGAGGCCTGGTGCACAAAATTTGTACACGGGGGCAATGGGAGAAAGGGAACAGGGGTGTGGGGGCAGGGGAGGTGTCCCTCAGCTTAGCCTGCACCTTCTCGCAACCCAGGACCCCTAGGGGGATATCTGACTGACAGTTTAGGCCTGATCCCACAGGGATCCCTGCAGAATCGAACCTAAAC
Organism: Antrozous pallidus; assembly: GCA_027563665.1. NCBI lineage: Eukaryota > Metazoa > Chordata > Mammalia > Chiroptera > Vespertilionidae > Antrozous > Antrozous pallidus. The sequence continues at coordinate 46,968,483 of CM050523.1, forward strand.
TGGCAGTCAGACATCCCTCTCTCAATCTGGGACTGCTGGCTCCTATCTGGTTGCCTGCCTACCTGCCTGATTGCCCCTAACCCTTCTGCCTGCCTGCTTGATCACCCCTAACCACTCATCTGCCTGCCTGATCATCCCTAACTAGTTGCCTACCTGTCTGATCGCTCCTAACCACTCTACCTTGGCCTCTGCTGCTTCATCTGGAAGGTCATCTGGAATTACGTCCAGAGGTCGTTTGGTTATCTGGTCTAATTAGCATATTACACCTTTATTATTATAGATATACACATATACACTGAGTGGCCAGATTATTATGATCTCTGAATGCATAATAATCTGGCCACTCAGTATATATATATTAGAGGTTCGATGCATGAATTTGTGTATGGGTGGGGCCTAGGGGGAGGGGACATGGGTGGTTGGCTGGTGGTTGTCCCCTGGTCAAGGGGACAATTTGCATATTAGCCTTTTATTATATAGGATATACACTGAGCGGCCAGATTATTATGCGTTCAGAGATCATAATTATCTGGCCACTCAGTGTATATGTGTGTATGTATCCTATATAATAAAAGCCTAATATGCTAAGTGTCCAGTTGATTGGTTGGCCATTCAACCAATCAAAATGTAATATGCTAATGATATGCTAAGGCCATCCAACCACTTGCTATGATGTGTACTGACCACCAGGGGGCAGAGGCTCTGACTGGTAGATTAGCTTGCTGCTGGGATCCAGCCTACTGGGACTGAGTAAAATGAGATGGACATGCCCTAGAGCCCTCCCATGGTCCCTACCTGGCTAGCAAACCTCCCATGTCCCTCCCCAGCCCGTTATTCACCAGTGGGGTCCCTCGGCCTGGCCTGTGCCCTCTCACAATCTGGGCTAAGGGACCGCCCCCCGCCCCAGTGCATGAATTTTGTGCACCAGGCCTCTAGTATTTATATAAGGAGAAAAAAATAAATGGCAAAATGTTAACTCTTGGTAAACATAGATAAAGAATATTATAGATATATTAGTACATTGTTTTATTGTGCTTCACTTTATTGTAGTCCACAGAAGCTGCATTTTTTTTACAAATTGAAGGCAAGACCTTCTGCCAGCAAAAAGATTATGACTCACTTTATTGCAGTGATCTGGGACTGAACTCACACTATCTCCAAGATACATCTGTGTAGGTTTTCCTGTACTAACCTTTCACCTTTCTCTAGCTATGGAAATTACTCAGTATAAATTGAGAAGTTGAGCAAACTGAGGTTTAATAGAGAGGGCAAAAAACTTTCTATAAAATACATTTATTAAAGGGCAGATCTGGATTCAACATATGTTACAGGACTAAAGGGAGGTTACTATTTAAAGGCACCTAGAGCTGAAGTTCTCTTTAATATAAAAATATCTCCATTGAATGTATTTCTTTGTTGGCTCCACTTTTAATCAGTGGAAGAGGGTAGCTCAGGAACTGGGACCTAAGAGGTCCTAGGATCTGAGGTGGCTTCTCCACTCTCCCATAGGAATGAGTCTAGTAGGGGTTCATCAGGGCTGCTTTCCCTTTGGCTACAGTGTAGTCAAAACAATCTCCTGCTCCAGCCTCCAAGTTCCTAGGAGACAAGGTTCAACATCTTTGCAGAAGCTGGGAACTGTGGTTTCCATGGTGCAAACAACGCCCAGTTTTACCCACAGGAGCGACAAAGATAGGGAGAAGAGGACCTTCAGCAATGCCTGTGGGCCACCATCAGAGCCACCAGGTTGCTTGTTTAAATACTACTGAGGTTGGGGCTGGGACTCTATTTTAAGCAGCACCCCGGTAACACTGCAGTCTACTGCAGTCTACCCAAGTTTGAGAACCAATAGCTTTGGCTAAAACCCAGATCTCTAACACTGGCATTCAAGGCCTTGCAAAGCTTCCTTTCCTCCCCAGCAAGTTCTTTCTCTCCAGCCAGGCTGAAGGCTTCCTAACCTGCCCCACAGCCTGGGCCTTTGCTTAGTCCCACTCTTCCCTGGAATCTTGCCTCTCTCTCTTCAATCCCCATGATGCCAACTCAGTCTCAAGACTGAACTCAAGTCTCGCTTACTTCCTTGAGCCCTTCTCAACACTCCAGCCCACATCAAGGGTTGCTCCTGATAGGTACCCCCCCAACTGGTGGGCGGAGTTATGATGTAATTGACAGAGACATTGAGCCACCAATCAATCACATACCAGAGTGCCCTGTGTCCCACCCCTTCCCATTCCGCCCTGGGCCCAACCACTGCCTGTTCCTGCCCTTAAAAATGTGTCTCGGTGTGCCACGTGGCACCTTTTCTCCCGGACTGTTCTCCCAGGCAGTCCGGGAGGAGGTCCGGCTGGGTCCCCTCTTTTCCCCTTCCCCTGGCCCCAGTCACAGGGCACGGCTTCCCCGGCTCCATTCCCCCAGAGCCTGTGAACCCGCCCGGAGACCCCCAATAAAGCCTGATTAATTCGCTCACTTATTCGGACTCCCTGCTTGCAGTTTCTCTCACGGCGGCGTAGAACCTTACAGCTCCCTTTCTTTGATTCTATTCAGTGTTAAATTGGAGGCTCTGATTTAATACTATAGGCTACAACCATCTACCATGGTTTTTCACCCACTTTGGTTTAGTTAATGTCATCCCCCTGTCAATCTGTGAAGTTCTTGAGAGCAGGGATCACATCTTTTTCTCTTGCATCCTCTTTAGTAACTAGGACAAAGTTCAAGTCCCAGGTAGAACCTCAGAACCAGGTTGTTAATAACCGAATGGAGGGAGAGAGTGTAGAAAAATAGAGTAAAAGAGAGGATAGTGGGGAGAGAGAAGAGGGAAAGGATTGGCTATGGCCGTGGTAGCCTTAACAGAACACAGGAAATTTCTCTTGAGCCTGGCATGGGTGTTGGGTGTTGTTAGGGTGACCACCCCTCCCAGCCCACGATTATTTGCATTTGGGAGCTGGCCTGCTTCAAGGTACCTGCCCCCCTCATGACAATTTGCATCGACAAATTTACATAGAAGTAAAGGACTTTCCTGAGAGAAGAGACAGAGGACTGCCCCTCACCCCATTCCTCCTTTGTCATTCAAAGTCGTACATGGTGATCCTGGGGCTGGAGTCAGGCAAGGACTTCAGCAGTTGGATAGTGTGGCCATGCCACTGAGGGAGAGCTCAACTTTAGGGGAAGAAAGGGAGTGTTTGGACTTCTCTCTGAAGTTAGCAGCATTGATAGTCCTACAGTTCCTTGGTGGCTGAATTCCACTCCAAACACCTTCCTTCCCCGCTTGCTCCCAACCATGCTTGAAGAAGTTGAGACGAGGAAGTAGGGCTGTGTGAGAAGGGGGAAACCCTGGATATTTGGTCATTAATATAAATGGGACATTCCTTGTAGGCCCAGGAAGGTGGAACCTGCCACATTTTACGCTATTCCCAGATCTCCTTAGCTGTTCCCTTTGCCTGGAATACCCTCTCCCCTGACCACTGCTTGGCAAACTCCAAGAGGAGCCTGGCTGGACTCCCAAGGTGGAGAAAGACTCTGCTTGTAGGTGTCTATGAACAGCTCCGTCTCCACCATCAAATGAGCATGTGACTACTTCCAGGGTGGTGAAGAGAAAACAAGACCAGACTCAGGCCAAACCAAGGGCTTGAAATTGCTTCTTTATTTCTGTCTGTCTCCCCACATTTTTTCTTTTAAATAAATATTTTTATTGATCTCAGAGAGAAAAGCAGAGAGAGAGAGAAAGAGAGAGATGATCAGCTGCCTCCTGCACTCCCCCTCCCCCCACTGGGGATTGAGTCTGCAACCTGGGCATGTGCCCTTGACTAGAATTGAACCCGGGACCCTTCAGTCCCCAGGTTGATACTCTAGCCAGTGAGTCAAACCAGCCAGGGCTCTCTCTCCCCACGTTTTGATAATACAGCTGCAACCCTCACTGCTCCTACCTCAGAGTACCTTGACTGGAGTGGGTCCCCCTGGATGGGGTGGAGGGACAGCTCAGAGCCCTCTAGGAATGCTTCTCAGCCTGGATGTCCTGTCCCAGTCCAGACAAAGGACTAGAACAGCCATGGGACAAAAACCAAGGTGACAGATGGAAGAACTGCAAAGATAGCAGTCAGTGGAGGAGGAAGGAAAGGTCAGTGACCCTGTGAAACACAAGTACAGTTTGGATGGGAAGAGCCAGGAACCACAGAGCGGGTTCCTAATGGAGGAAAACTGAAAAGAGAGAAAAATCAATGATGCAGAGGGAGCTTCTCCTCACATCCTTCAAATGGCTGCAGGGAGAGGAGGGGGAGGACCAGCTGGAGCTGGGAATATATTAGCTGCCTGCTCCTGTTACCAAGGGAGTTGTGGAGTCCCCGCCTGGAGGCCTCTCAGGAGATGGTAGATAGTTATGGATGGATCTCCAGGCGAGGGATGGAATATATGACCCTTTCAAGGTCCCCTTATCTGTACCAGAACAGGTTACGGCAAGACAAAGAATTCCAGAGGCTGCCACACACTTATTTGTGTTGCATGCTTTCTTTAGCTTTTGAGAAATCTCCTACCAAAAACCCTAAATGCTCAAGGTCAGATTGAATTTGGGGATTTCACTACCCTGACTTCCACTCTTTGTGTTTATTTAAGATAATAATAATAACTAACCTCAACCTCCTGAAATTCTTAGGACAGAGGCTCTAGAATCAATGAGAACAGGATTTAGCTTTCATTAGAAATGTCTGCATTTCCCTTCAGTTAAGGGAAGGTGGGGTTCTTTGGAATATTAACGTGGAGCATTTAGATGAGGCTCTAAATTTGAAAAGAGTGTGAGAATTAATGCTTGAATTTAATCAGAGCATGAATTATCACAGATAGATTTTTTTACCCCCTTCTCCTTAATCAATTTCACCCTAATTAATTCTTCTGTGGCTCAGTCTTGTTACATTAGATAGTCTGCTGATTATTTCCACAATCAAGAGACTGTATATTCATGCATTTTTAATAAGGAGCAACTGCATCCTTTTTCATAAGTGATCCTGCTGGTTGGCAGTTGCAGCAGCTTAAATAATTATAGAGCAGATTACTTACTTTTACATCATTGTTTCCTGTCATATTCATCCTAGGTGACAATTTGGAAGCGCTCTGGAGGCTGTGTAATCAGCAGAGGAGCTGGTTATTTAATGTGGCAATTTTCAATGTCAGGTGCTGTTTATGCATAGGTCAATGCCTTTACACACACACACACACACACACACACACACACACACACACGGTAATTTGGTCCTACTGGCTGATGAAGCCATGTGCTAAGACTTGAAGGCCATTCTAATTCTATGCTTAGTTTAAAACCTTGCCTTATAGAAGGACCTACTTCTGAAAGCTGCCTGGCCCCTTATGCCTTCAGTTTTGACTGACCTAGATAAAGTTTTAATGTCTGATTGGACTTATTTGATGGGGTGCTCTCATATCAGACCCTGATACTATTACTTGAAGGGGTGACACAGTAATCCCTAAAGCCTCAGCTGTTTTCTGTTGAGCAGGAGGAAGAGGGAAAATATACCTAAGGGCGAGACTGATTTTTATTTTGGGAGAAACACTGGGCTTTTTGGTTATGCAGAGGAAAGCTCAGAACTGATTCTGGAATGGATAGGTTGAGTCAAGAGAAAATAAATGGCTGTGTTACCAATACAGAAGGCTGTCGTCCCACTGGGCAGGCACAGCTACTGCTCACTGCAGAAGTTCTCTCAATGTGGTGGGGGAGAGGCTTTCCTCTTCTCTCTCGGGGAAAACAGAGAGGAGGGGCCTGGACTCTGGGTAGGGGAGTCTGGCCAAGGGCTCTCCTTTCTGTGGGAGGTAAATTAGCTCTGTAGTCAGATGGGAGCCTGAAGGCTATAGCGGGTGGGGGTGGGGGGAAGAAGTCAAGCAGGACACCCCAGGCCATAGGTCAGGAGACTCCAGGAGAGTCTGTAGACAACCTTCAATTTAATTGATTTTCTTCTGTAATTGTATCTCTCTTTTTCCAACCCAAGCCTTCAGTAGTTTTGTTAACCTCACAGCCTTAGGGAAATAAGAGAAGAGCCTGTATACACGCTTGGAAGAGAGTGGAGGAGGGGCAGAGGAATGTGATCATCCTTCAGAACCCAACCTCTAAAATCTGTTCAAGGAAGCTGGTGGTCCTGGAGCCAATGTAAGGGGCACAGAATGACCCTGGGCTCCGGGCAGGTGCAGAAGTAGAATGAGATAAACCTCCTATAGTGGAGAGAGTCCTTCAAAAGGAGAAACTACTGTTTGCAAATCACTCAGGCATGGGTTTTGGCTAGCGGCCATCTGGGTTGCCCTTAATATACACTGCAGTTGGCCAGAGTCTCAGAGGTTGTCCTGCCCTCCCTGTTCTCCACACCAGCTGTTCAGGGAAAGAGCCAAACTGTAGCAGCCTCCAGCTCTTTTCCCATGCATGCCACCCCCCAGCTGCTCTGCAGAGCCAAGAGCCAGTAACTAGAGGCATCATTGAAACTTAGGTCATTGCTCCCACCCTTACTGCCGATGAGAAACTGGAACATTTCTGGGGCAGTTATTATCTATAGTGAACTGATCAAAAGAGGTGTCCTTAAGCCTACTGAAAGAGTGGAGGAGATTGAGAGAGCAACACCTAAGCAAGTGTGGGGTTATAGAAAATAAATGGCAAGCTGGTTGAATGTCCTGAGCCAGCCCTCCAAACCCCATTTCAGTCATAGGGAACCTAGTTCAAAGAGGTAATATGAATTGTTCAAGTCACTCTGTTGGTCAGGGACAGGTTCAGATTTTGAGTCCCAGGTCCCCTAACTCCCAAATCATGCTCTTTGGGGATAGCTCACCCCTCAAGTGTATTTCTTTTTAGTTAGAGAAATAAAGGCTGGCTTCGGACATCCAGCCAGTTTGACATTTTTACTGGCCTAACTTACCAGATTTGGTTATGCAACTTCTGTCCTGGGCTTCATAGCCGGAGTGTAAAACCCCAGGAAAGTAAGGGTGTAGTATGGGAGTAGGAAGCTCCTGGGCTATGTGTTGGGAACTAATTACATTTTTTCCTTTATTTTTTGTTTTCCTTCCTCTCCTTTTCTTCATTTTCTGTCTTCCTCTATGTTTTTAAGTGTCTCACCCACATCATAACCACAGAGCTTACCAGAAAAAATAAAGTCAGACTAAAGGGATGGGGTGAGGGACCGTTCAGTGGCTCTCAAAGCTGCTTAGATGTGATGAACGTCACTTCCATTGGGAAATGAAGTCACATGACCAACTCTGACCTCAGTAGGGTGGGAGGTTTCATCTTCCCATTGGGAGGAGCACCAGGGAGTGGCTGTGCAGAGGTAGTGGCAGATGTCTTTGAACAAATAATGCTGTCTACCCACAGAGCAGTTTCAGATTATGGATATACTGTGGCTTTACATATAGTAATATTTACATCATGAATTTTTTATTGAAGATTTTGCTGTACACTAATTTTATATGACTCTAGTCTGTCTACCTCAATATTGCCTACCTTTCCATATCCACGTTAAGTCTCACCTCCTCCATGCAGCCTTCTTTGCATTTAGTGCCTGTACAATCCATTCTGCCACAATTGCCAGGCTTCTGCTGGCTGCTGATCTAAATGCATGTCTTAACTCTCCTAATAGACTGGAAGTCTTGAGAACAGATACTACCTTTAATATTGCAATTGTGAGTACTCAATTTGTTCATAGAAATTACTCAATAAAATCTGAGAGAGTAAAGTTAAGTACTTTAGTTTGAATTTTTATTTTTAAAAATACATTTTTATTAATTTCAGAGAGGAAGGGAAAGGCAGAATTATAAACATCAATGAGGCTAGAGAATCATTGATCAGCTGCCTTCTGCATGCCCCCTGCTGGGGAATGGGCCTGTAACCTGGACATGTGCCCAGGGAATCATATTGTGACCTCCTGGTTCATAGGTTGATGGTCAGTCACTGAGAAACACAGGCCAGGCTGAAATTTTTAAGAAGCTGTCCTTTATGCTAATGTGATAATGTTCCCATTTGACAGATGGGGAAATTGAGGTTCCAAGAAGTTTAGAGGACTGGTACACAGTCACCATCAGGACTGGCTTCCCTGGACTTTGAGTGCACCCCATGTCTCTTATCACACAATGCCTTTCGCGCCTCCATGGTGTGCATGTCTAAAACACATGTAATCTTTATGGATTGTTTCTAAGGCCTATTTTCGGGTTTGTCTGTGATCTATACCCCTGAGGAAAGATAAATGACAGTCACTGGAAGGTCAGCCACTGGGGATATTAAGTTAAAGGAGCTAAGGAAGTAAATCACTTGGCAAGTGAACTTAGAAAGGCCAAGATGTTAAACTCCAAGCCAACTAGGATTTAATTTATTTGTTACTGCAGTCAATGCCCTTTCACTGCAAGCTAATAAAAGCCTAAGCTCAGCTGCCAACATTCAAGAGAAATCCTTGCATTGGTAGGAAAACGGAGGCTTGTCAAATTTGGAAAAGCCAGAAAGGGAATAAAGAGGGAAATGTACAGTGTTTCCCCTCCTCTAGTCTGCAATCTCCATTCCCGGACAGATGGAGTTATGTCATCTTCCTCATCAGTGTCAGGGCTGCTCGAGGAATAGAGATCTCTTCCCGTGGCTGACTCCTCTTCTTGGATCACTAGGTACTTTGGGCCAGAAGGTGGACAACTCAGTTTTGACAGATGTCGAACTCAATAGAGGCGGCCTCCCTACTTCCATGCCTGCTTCAACACCTCATGTGAAGATGACCTGTTTCAGGAAGGGTGCTGTCATTCCAGAGGACCACCCCGTTTAGGACAGTTCCACAGCCTGTGGACACAGGATCTGCTTGACCTTGGCATGGCACGGGAGAAAGGCACCAGTTGGAGGAGTCAGGAGACGTGGGATCTAGTCTTACTTGGAAGGAAGGAAGGAAGGAAGGAAGGAGGAAGGAAGGAAGGAAGGAAGGAGGGAAGGAAGGAGTAAGGAAAGAAGGAAGGAAGGAAGAAACGAAGAAATGAAGGAAAGAAGGAAAGAAGGAAGGAAGGAAAGAAGGAAGGGAGGGAGGGAGGAAGGATTAACATTCTGGTGTATATATCATATTTTTTTACTTGGGTTGATATTAGTCTATTCGTAAAAGACAACCCATTTTCAGCCTGTTGATCACATCTAGTTTAAGAAACCTAATGAGGGATAGCCTAGATTTTGGGACATTCATCAAGGTTGGCTATGGCCTTGGGAACCCTCCTGGAAACCAGCTGGTACCACCCTCTCTCTTGCTACACATCTTTCTAACATCAGCAGAGTGTATTTCCTAAGAGTGTTGGTGGGTTTTTGAAACTGAGACCCTCTTCTGACTATTTTGCCTTCTACAAAGGGGTGTGTAGTCATGTCCAGCTTTGCTAGTCCTTTGCTAGCACTTCTCCCAAGGTGCTGCCCCAAAGGGACCACTAGCCATTGTCCCTGTTCCGGGAGCTGTTTGCACACAATTCACTTGGCAGCAGTCACTCAGCTCTCCTCAGCTTCTGCCCTTTTTCTCCCTCAGCCTCTGGACACTGGAGAGAGCTGGGCTAGGCTACAAGAGTTGATCTGGGCCTAGAATTTGTGTTACTGTATCACCCTCTCAGAAGTGGGTGTGAAGTTATTACATGTTAATCTAGCAGGGACCCTTGCTCTCTTTGGAGCTGGGGCAAAGAGGGCTAGGTGGAAATAAATGGATATAGTGGTAACATTCCTGATAATGACTAATTTAAAAAGTACATTTTTATTGATTTCAGAAAGGAAGAGGGAGATAGAAACATCAATATTGAGAATCATTGATCAGCTGCCTCCTGCATGCCCCCTACTGGGGATTGAGCCTGCAATTCGGGCATGTACCCTTGATCGGAAATGAACCCAGGACCCTTCAGTTCACAGGCTGATGTTCTAGCCACTGAACCAAACTAGGGCTATACTGACTAATTTTTAAAGTACACATTCCAGGCCCCATGCTAAACACATTACATATATTATCTCATTTAATTGTCACAGAAACTCTATAAGACAGCATGTCATTATTATTATCCCCATCTTACAGGTGACTACCATAAACTTGAGTCACAGAGAGGGCAAGTACATCTGCCAAGGTCCGACAGTAAATAAATGGCAGAGCCAGGATGAAAACACAGAGCTCCATGCCATCCTTTTGACTACCACATTATAGTCTTCCTTTTCCCTGTCCTCTGAAAAAATCATTTCTCTTCTATAAATTTGCAGAGCACAAAAATTGGCCTTTAGTATCTATGATTCAGGCTGTCCTGCCTGAACCCTGGAGTCTTCCCATTGGCATCGTCCTCATGGCACCTTCTTCAGGGGCTGCTGTGCCCTACGAAGCCTTTCTCCTCCTTCAAGGGAAGCCTGCAGCTTCCAGGCCAACGTGCCCTGCTTCACCCTCCGGCCCTCCACTCCTCCTAAAGCTCTTATTAGCAGTACATTCTCATAAGCCATTCAGGGAGACCATGTGGATTTCAAAACAGAGTCATTTAAATGGTTTATTTCCTCATAAACAGTGCTCTGCAGGACACGGCAGACCCGTGTTGATTGAAAGGCTCAGTTCCTGTATTTTCAGGTTTAGATTTACCTTTCCCAGCTGAGGGTGTGCACTTCCTTATTCCGGGCAGGCTGACCTTTGTCAGGGGAAGGTTGATGAGCTTGGCAGGCAGGATGCCCCTCCTGCCTTGCCCAGCCAGCGTGGTGAGGAGCTGGAGGGACATTCTTCCTCTCTCAGTCAGTCTGAGTGAGCAGGGTTTCTCTGAGGGGAATAAAGGTTCAGGGAACCTAGTCTGTTTGGCTCAGTGGATAGGGCATTGGCCCAAGATTCAATTCCAGTCAAGGGCAGGTACCTCGGTTGCAGGTTCAATCCCCAGCCCTGGTTGGGGCATATGTGGGAGGCAGCCCATCAATATGTCTCTCTTACATAGATGTTTCTCTCTCTCTGTCTATTTCCTGCCCTTCCTCTATCTCTAAAAATCAATGGGAAAATATCCTTGGGTGAGGATTAACTAGAGGAACAAGAAGAAGGAGAAGGAGAAGGAGAAGGAGAAGGAGAAGGAGAAGGAGAAGGAGAAGGAGAAGGAGAAGGAGAAGGAGAAGGAGAAAGAGAAGAAGAAGGCAGGGAGGTGGGAGAGGAGAAAGAGGAGGAGAAGGCAGGGGGGTGGGAGAGGAGGAAGACATGGAGAAGGAAGAAGGAGGAGGAGGTGGGGAGGGGGAGGAGTAGAAGGAGAAGGAGAAGAAGAAGGAGAAGGAAGAGAAGGAGAAGGGGAGGGGAAGGGGAAGGGGAAAGGAAAGGAGAAGGGGAAGGGGAAAGAGATGGCAAAGGAGAAGGATAAGGGGAAGGAGAAGGGAAAGGGAAAAAAGAAGAAGGAGAAGAAGGCAGGGAGGTGGGGGAGGAAGAGGAGGAGGAGGAGGAAAGCAGGGAGGTGGGAGAAGGGGCTGGGGGACCTACAGAATCCAGCAATCATCATCCTGAGGGCCCTCTGCTGTCACCTGGATTACAGAAGTGGCTAACTATGTGCATTATTTTGTCTAGTCCTCATGACTTCTAGTATCCTTACCTACCATAGAAAGTGGAGTTAAGGGAGAACCAAGATGGCGGCATAGGTGAACACCCATTGTTCTGCCCCACACAACAATTCAGAGTCTATAACATAACAACAAAACAAACATCACCCAGAATCACCAGAAAGCTGGCTGAGTGAAAACTCCACAAATAAAAGTAAAGGTGGGACACTGAGACTCAGAAGAGTGGCGGGAGCGCAGCCTTGAAGACAGAAACAGGTTAGGAGCTGTCCTGGTCACGTGCGCGGGGGCTGTAGGGCTGGAGCAGCAACCCCGGCTGGATTACTCCAACAGGGAGGGCGGAGACGTCCCACTGCACGGATTCCCCAGCGCCAGGTGAGGTCCGAGATCCGGGGTACGTGGAGACGTCCCACTGCACAGACTCCCCAGTGCCAGGCAAGGTCCGAGGTCCGGGGGACCCACCCTGGAAGCCAGGCATGGCGGAGGACTCTGGGTCTGCCGAGAAACTGGGTAGCTGGGAAAAGAAGTTTGCCGCAAGTCAACTGTGCGACAGCACAAACGCGCGAATTGCTCCCTGGAAACTCATCTCCTGGTCCCAGAAATCACCTGTTTTACAACCCTGGGCAAGACTTTGGGTGTGCAGACTCATTTGGGGAGAGGCAGAGTTGTCTGGCAAGGGGGAAGAGACTGGCGGCTTTCTCGTGGAGGTGCCTGCAGCCATCCCCATCCAACAGAGACCCGTGCGTGCGCGCGAGCGCCGCATAGGACATAGCTGACACTGAGGCTGCCTGCGCAGCTCAGAGACTCCGCCCATCTAACCTGAACACAGTCTCCCTTCACAGCCAATTGGCCTGGAGGTCAAACCCTCCTAGGGCTAACAACAACAAGCTGGGATTAAATTCAAAAATACTGTACAACCCATAAAGGACTGCAGTAAGAGTACCGACCTCAAGTAACTGGGGAGGCTGTGCCACTGACCCTTAGAGGACATCTACCACATAAAGCAGCCACCATGCAGAGATATGGAAATAAATCAGGGTGTGAAAGAAATGGAGGAAAAAAGACGACTAGACATAGAGTTCAAAACCACGGTTATAAGGCTTTTCAAGAGGCTCCTAGAAAAGGCCGATCAACTTAATGAGAACTACGAGGAAATAAACAAGACCAACCAGGAAATGAATGAGACTTACAAGGAAATGAATGAGACCCTCAAGGAAATGAACAAGACCTCTGAGGACACAAACGAGACCCTCACGGATATGAAAAAGGACCAACTAGAAATCAAGCATACACAGACTGAAATAAAAAATATTATACAAAGTCCTAAAAGCAGTCCAGAAGGCCACATGAACCAAGTCAAAGATTTGAAATACAAAGAAGCAAAATCCACTCGGCTGGAAAAGCAAGAAACAAAAAGAATCCAGATAATTGAAGATAGTGTAAGGGGCCTCTGGGACAACCTCAAGCATGCCAACATCCGAATTATTGGGGTGCCAGAAAAAGAGAGAGAGCAAGTTAATGAAAACCTACTTGAAGAAATAGTGCCTGAAAACGTCCCTCACCTGGTGAAAGAAACTGACTTAAAAGCCCAAGAAGTACACAGAACCCCAAAATATAGGAATCTAAAGAGGACCACACCAAGACATATCATAATTAAAATGCCAAGAGCAAAATATAAAGAGAGAATATTAAAAGCAGCAAGAGAAAAACAGTTGGTTACCTACAGGGGAGCACCCATAAGATTGTCAGCAGATTTCTCAACAGAAACGATGCAGGCCAGATGGGAGTGGCAAGAAATATTCAAATTAATGAATAGCGAGAATCTACAACCAAGATTACTCTATCCAGCAAAGCTATCATTCAGAATTGAAGATCAGATAAAGTGCTTCGCAGATAAGAAAAAGCTAAAGGAGTTCATCACTACCAAACCAATATTATATGAAATGCTGAAAGACATTCTTTAAGAAGAGGAAGAAGAAAAAGGTAAAAATATAAATTATGAACAACAAATACACATCTATCGACAAATGAACATAAAAATCAAGTGAATTGATAGGCTGATGAACAGGATAAACTGGTTAATATAACAGAAACATGGACATAGAGAGGGAATGGACTGACAATTCTTGGGGAGAAAAGGGTTGTGGGAAGTACAGCAAGAGACTGGACAAAAATCTTGCAACAATGGGAGAGGACAGTGGGGAGGGGGAGGTGAGGGTGGAGGGTGGGATAGGTACAGGGTGGAGGGGAGATATAGGGGGATAAAAAGGGGGAAACAATGTAATTAATAAACTGAACAATAAAGATTTTAAAAAAGTGGAGTTAAGTGGAGCCCAGAGATTGATGCCCTGGGCTACCCTTAGAGGGCAGGGTTAAGGGACAAACAAGGGCTCTTGAGGCACCAGAGATGAGCAATGGCAGGAAGCTCTGACCACCCTTGAGCCTGGAGGATCAAGAAGTAGAAGGAGTGAGGCCACAAGTGAGTGAGAGCTGGACCATGGGGCCAGACCTACATTCACAGAGAGACATAGCCACTGCCAGGACTAACCTCCAAGCAAGGAGAGAACAGAGAAGAGATACCTGAACTCTCTTTTCTTCTGCTTTCCCATCCCTCCCACACCTCCATGGGCCAAACGCATCCAGAATCCCGGTGATGCAGTCTGAAGAGATCGGTCACCTGGCACAGAGCAGGACAGAGGAAGGACGGGCAAGGGAAAATGGGGCCTAACCAGCATAGCAGTGGAGCTGGATTTTGAGCCATGCATTCTCAAGAGCCCTTGCCTTTGGCTGTGGTTCCTTTAAGATGAGACATCTTTCCACCATGCAGCATCATTAAGTCTGGCTCAAGCCCTTTTAGAGATTGAGGCACCTATTGATTAACTTGAACAATCCTTTTCCTACTTCTTTCCTCTTTCCTGCTCCTATAGGAACCTCTCTCAGATAATGAAATTGCCTGGACCCAGGCTTCTGGCCAGCTGGATCCTGACTGCAGTCCTGACTGCTGCTGACTCCATAAATTTTTCAGATTTGTGCTTAATTGGCTTGGCAATGGGTTTCTGACCATCCACTATCCCTCTCCAGCCTCATCTATATCAGTTCAGTGTTTCTACTCAAGTCTTGCATTTTTCTCTGCAGATGTTGCTGCCCTTATCATGAGTAGTCAGCCTCCAGTGGCATTACTGCTGCCCTGGCTGTTCTTCTGGGCAGGGATTAAGTGAGTACTTTTGAGTGCCCAGACTAGGAAGAAGCTCAGTGGTGCTGATGCTCTCAAGCTGGCACTCCACCCAGATCCAGTGTCAGCTGAGATTAAGCCACAGGGGCGGTTACCTGGAGAACATTGGAAGAGTGAAAGGTGGTCCCTCTGATATAAGGAACCACTTTCAGGGTGAGAGGGACATAGGAGTTCATCTTCCAATGTGTCTAATGTGGCACCAACAAGATGTTGGCTAGAAACATGGAAACTTCTGGAAGCATTCCCAGGCAGTCTGTCAACTGTCTTTACTTTCCACCCACACACTTTCATCCAGATTCGTCCACCTGTCTCTCTCCCCTGCAGCTTCTAGACTGGCTAAACCTGGGGAATGGGAAGAAGTTTGCTGCAAACCACAATTCCTTGGGGTGGTAGGACTTCTGGGTATCCCAGTCCGACTTAAATTCTTGATTTCTCACCTATTCTCTTTCATTCATCCACCTGGACGCTGATCTCCACTGAAATGCCTTGCATTTTAATCATTGGCATTATAGATGACAGCCAACATTCCTCATTCTTTAGCTACAGTTTCAAATACTTTACAAATTTAAAATGATTTTGTTTTCATAACACTATAACTGTCCCCATTTTACAGATGAAATGCAAGCCTGTAGGGAGATCACAAGATTTGGCCAAGGTCATCCAGCTAATGAGTCATATACAAAGCTTGAATCCAAACCTACTGAAGTTTCTACAGCTTACATTCTAGCTGTGACTCTGAATTGCCTGTTAAAGACAGGGGATAGGTTTTTCCTTCTTTTTTTCATTTTTTAAAAAGAGGCTTCATTTAAAATTTTTTAAAAATATTATTTTTATTGATTTCAGAGAGGAAGAGAGAGAGATAGAAACATCAATGATGAGAGAGAATCATTGATTTGCTGCCTTCTACACGTCCTACACTGGTGATTGAGCTTGCAACCCAGGCATGTGCCTTGACTGGGAATTGAACCATGACCTCCTGGTTCATAGGTTGATGCTCAACCACTGAGCCATGCCAGCTGGGCTCTGTATTTTTTTTAAAGGTTTTATAGTTTTAGTTCTTACAAATACATTTCAAGTTCAATTTTGTATATGGAATGGTCAGGGTTTTTTGCCTATAGTTAAGCATTTGTTTCTGCACCATTTATTTTTTAAAAAATCTCTTTCCCATTGAGTTACATGGACACTTTTGAAAAA
Organism: Antrozous pallidus; assembly: GCA_027563665.1. Classification (NCBI taxonomy): domain Eukaryota; kingdom Metazoa; phylum Chordata; class Mammalia; order Chiroptera; family Vespertilionidae; genus Antrozous; species Antrozous pallidus. The sequence continues at coordinate 46,984,421 of CM050523.1, forward strand.
AAAAATCAATTGATTGTCTTCTTACTATTTTTCTGGTTTGCTTTCAACTCTAACTCTCACAGGTTGCCTTCTGATTTTCACATACTGGATTCCTAGATGTCCCACTGGTCACTCTGCACTGATCTAGCTCCTAATCTTCCCTCCTAGCTGGCATTTTTCAGGTCTGACCTAATTCCTTGCCTATCGCTTAGTCTGCAGCCAGCCTTGCTCCAGTCTTCCTCGTGTGGGCTCTGTGCCCGGTTCCTAAGAGTTGCTGTTGCCCACAGTCCTGATACCATGGGAGTCCCGGAGGGCAAGAGCTGCAGATAAGTCCTGCTCAGGGATCTAGCTCAGGGATCTTTCCCAGCCAGTTACTGAGGAAGCCTGGACAACCAGAGATCCAGCCCTCATAGCAATGACACAGCTACCACACCTTCTCAAGACCTCACTTGTCATTGGTATCAGCCCAGTTGTGAATACCAGTTAGATCAGAAATGAGATTTGGCAGAAAAAAATATTGATGGATAAAACTGAATGAGAGAAATACAGAGTCTTGAAGATCAGTGTTCTCCCACAAGGAAGGAAAACTTTTTCCAGCATCCTATTCAAGTACTTACTGTGAAGTCCATGTATTTGTGTATGATTCAGAGGCAGAAGGACCTCAATGGGTGATCTCTGCCTAATCAGCCATGATGGCTGATTAGCAAAACCTGGGAGAAACTTTGGAATGACTTCCTTAGATTGTTTAGACTTCTGCACCAATTGGGAAGATGGGAGAGTGGCTCTGTACTCATCAATGTGGATCCAGGGAATGTTGCCCTCAGCAGGGCCTGTGTAAGCTGCCTCCAGACTGGTCCATTTTAGAGCCTCAAAGCCACCTGCCGGAGGGAAGTATCGTTTGGGGTATTTTCTTTTGAATTTAGCTGAAAGAGGGCGATACACAGAACCTCCAGATCAAAGGTGAGGCTTTATCGTGTAGTAAAAACATCTTCCACAAGGAATAAAGAATCCCTGTGGTCAGCCATGTTCAGGGGAGCACCTGAGAAAGACCATATCCTCCTTCCTAAGAGGCTGGAAGGATAGATGCTATAAATGAGCATGTTGTCTTGCATGGGCTCTGAGTTATTTTTTAAGCCACTAGTCAAACTTAGGTTCTTGCCTTTATAAGCCAATACCTCTGGTCAGGGAGGTGGTTTTATTTTAGTTGTTATTTTAGAGTTTTATTTTAGTGTTGTTTTCAATGGTTTCATTAACACCAGCTTCTAACCAAAGTCCCCACCACCCCTGGTAGTAAGTCACACGCTCATTTTCTTGGAACTGCACACAGCCTGCTTCTCTGTCGGCTGTGTCAAATGAACAGAGTTCCTGGATGTGATGGCTGGGGAAATTTAAGGAAGGAAGGAGGCATGGATCAGCATCATCATATACTCATTAGGCACTTGGCCTTGGGTCTTGTCCTAGAAGGAAGGAGACCAGGCCCACTGGGGACAGAGGTAAATTAAAGAGGCTTTTATTGGAGTTTGACTGACATTTCAGGACTCAGGAACTTTATCTTCTTAGGCTGTCACTTCCCCAGCAGAACGTGCTCTGAGTGCCAAGTGAGAGAAATAGCCTCCACTGCTCCGAGGAGCGATGAGGATGAAAAAACTAATAGAAAAGTTTTACATGGTAAATGGAGCATTTTAGGACATACTTCCCCTCGTGCCCAAGTTTCTGGCCAGACTTACTGGTAGGCAGATTAAGCTGAGACTCGAGTGATTTGAAATCCAAATGGTGTTATGGGAAGAGCACATCCGAGAGTCAGATACATCTGGATTTAAATCCTAGCCTTGAATCTATTTTCGGAGTGAATTTGGGAAGTTACTTGCCTTTGTTTCTTCATCTATAACACAGGGCAATACTCATCTCATTGTGTTGTTATGAGGATTATTATTTTTTCAAATAATAGCTACTTTTAATTGATTATTTACTATGTGCTGGGCACTTTGCTAAACTGTACATGTATTACATCACTATATATGTATTAAATAATTTAATATAAGCCCACTATCTAATGGTATAATATCTGCAAAGAGCCCAGTACTATCATATTATTTCAGAGATAAAAGGAAGGGCTCTTACTCCTCTTGCTTCCTTCCTCCCCTGAGTGTTGATGCCTAAACTGAGAAATGTGGCTGAAAACCTAATCATTTCTGGAGAAGAGGAAACACTGCCATGGAAATTAATCCCAAAGTGTAAATGGCTGATAACAGAACCTTTGCTGAGAGTAGGTTTTGATAGCAGAAGGATGTGAGGAAGTGTGAAGGGGAAGGAATGGTAAATAAGATAAACACTGAAGATAACTTTGCTGGCCCTGTCTAAACACCCACCAGTGACAGAGTTAGGAGGGCTTAAAGTGAGTTTTCGTGGGTCTGGTTGAGTGAGGATGGAGGCATGTCCTAGAGGGCCCAGGAGAATTATGTTTCTGCATCATTGAATTTTGAAGAGCACACGGGAGGAGGAAGATGGAAGTCTTTGTGTCTAGGGGCCCCTCTGTACTGGGTGCTGGGGCAATGAACAAAACCTGTCTCACAGAGGTCCCTGGCCATGTTAGTCCAGACTCACATCCTTCCACCTAGGAGGACTGCAGGTGGGGGGATCTGAAACAGACAGAATTATCCAGCAGTAGAGAGCCAAACAAAGGGTTTGCAAGGTGCTTGGTTCTCTACTACTGAACCAAAGAGGTTGTCCTCAGATCTTGCCATAGGCCCCAAAGGCTAAGCTTCTTATAAAAATATCCTAGTTCGCCAAGACCGGTTTGGCTCAGTGGATAGAGCGTCGGACTGTGGACTGAAGGGTCCCGGGTTCGATTCCGGCAAGGGCCTGTACCTTGGCTGTGGGCACATCCCCGTTAGGGGCCGTGCAAGAGGCAGCTGATCGATGTCTCTTTCTCATCGATGTTTCTGACTTTCTATCCCTCTCCTTTCCACTCTGAAAAAAAATCAATAAAATATATTTTAAAAAAATATCCTAGTTGTCTGTTTTCATCACTATAACATGCTCCTTCCAGGAAGCAAACATCTTTGAGGGCAATTATGAAAAGCCTGTAGAATTCTGCAGTGCAAATATTGAAGCAAAGTGAAACACTTCTGAGAAAGAGTTCTGGGAAATTGAGGTAATGCATCTCCCAAAGTCTCATACTAAAACAAAACAACAACAAAACCCCCGCAAAAAAATTCTTCCTGCTAGCCCTGCTCCCTAAGAACTCACTTACTCAAAGTTTACACATGAGGATTTTTCTGGAAGGATGTGCAGATGAGAGAGAAAAGCTTTAGAAGCTGGTGTTGAACGAATGGATCTGAGATCTTAGTACCACTAAGCGCTATACCTCAGGTAAGGCCCCATTCCTGAAACAAATAGCTCCACCAGTCTTGACTCAAGATTCAAACTCAGTGAGAGGGCAATGAGCATGGATGGCTACCTTGGACCACATGGTCATCATTGGAGGAAGTCATCAGATGGATGTGGCAGGGGTTGGGGATGAAGGTACATCACAAGAGTCAAATTATCTGCTAATATCAAAAGAAAGAAGGGAAAATTGATATTTGACAGGGGAAAACCACAGATATTTACACTTGATTCCAGCATTGATCATATGAGATAAGAGAAATGGAGGATCAGGTTTTGACTGACCAAAAAATGGGCAGGAAAGCAAATCAGCTGCTCCCTCTGAATTGTACTGAGGAAAAAGAGCTGGCCTGCTCTGGGCTCTCCTGCTGACTAGCTGTGCTGCTTCAGGCCAGTGATTGACCTCTCTGTTTGCAGACTCATATAAGCCAGAGCAAATGCTGCAAGCCTTGTCTTCACCAAAGACCACCTTGATAATTCTTCCATTGCCCCCTGTCCTCCAAAAAACCCACATTAATTCATAGCCTTATCTTGGGGAAATGTACAACGTGCACTGAGCTTTAAATTGTGAGGTGAGCTGAGAAAGGGGAGAGTGGATGTGGAGAGGCACTTGAGGCAGGAAGTGAGTGAGGCAGGCCAGATGAGAGGAAGAGCATAAATTACGGGCATCACATAGAGAGCTTGCAGCATGTCACAGGCAGGATTAAGAACATCTTCATCTTCCCTCCTATTGTTCATTCTCTGCCTTTATCGAGACCAAAGAAACTGTCCTCTGAAAGGTCTGATCCACCAGGGATTTCTAAGTTTCAAGATATCATTTGCTACATTCTCACCTTAAATTCCCCCCTGGGGCTGCCTCCCAGCACTGAGCACTCCATTCCCCAAGCATCCCCTCCTCCCCAGCACTTATGCCCACTTACATTTCATGCCATCCTATTTAGCACTTGATTACATATTGCCTTGGATTGTTCTCCAGCCCACTCTGATCAGAACCTCCCACCCCCCAAACCTCCAGTTCCTATGCTGGGTTTTCAGCCTCCTCAAATCTACAGTCTCTTTCCCTTGCCATTCTCTGTCATGGCACAAATCCCCCTTCTTAATTTCCTTCCCTATTCAGCCTAAGCTGCAGGAGCCATCTCATCACTCTTCTTTGCCTAAACCCTCCCTCTTCTCCTCCCAGCCCCGCTGCTGGTCCTGTCTGGCTGATCAGGCCGGCTCTTCATTCTCTCTGACTTCTGGGCTTCTGAGCTCCGCTGGAGAAAATCACAGCCCATGCAGGTTGGCGCTACTACAAAGTCATCCTCTGCAGCCTCAGCGGGCTGCTGAGCAGCCTGGAAACGCTTGTTAGTGTCGCTGTCAGCACACTCGCCCTTCCCCCCACAGCGGCTCTTCTAAGCATTGCCCACCCCTTGAGCTTTGCTGAGAACATAAAAGCTATCAGGAAGGAATTCCCTCATCCTTATGGTACTCCTCCTGCCCCACCAAGAAAAGGATCTTCTCCATCTTGAGAGGCTGTGAGACCTCCTTTCTAGGCCAAAAGTAACCACCCCCTCCTGAGAGCTCCTGCAGCCTTGGCACCTCTCTGACTTCCTCAGTTCCCCTCTCTCCTCTACTTTTCCATCCCTCTTGTCTTTCGTCTGAGCACATAACACACATTCTCTCTCCATCTAGATGAGATTCTTCTTCCCAGCTGAACTTCACAGTAAAGTATGCTTAGTGAGGCCACAGCCCGCCATGACCATAAAAGTGCAACAGCCACTAATTACCCTCTGACCACTTTCAGCCTGTCTTGACACTGCTGATGCCCTGACACTATTGACCTTTCCTCTCTTCTTGCTTCTCTTCCTTCTCTTGTTTTCCTCTCCCTTCTCTTGATGGTCACCTCTGTGTTATTACTCTGTTCTGCCTCCCCCCACAACCGCCATTCCAATCTCCTTAGACTTTGCTTCTCCTACCTGGCACTCTGCTAGTGAGGACCCTTCAGGCACTTTGGGATGAAATTCAAGTTCCTTTGGCGAGCAGAGAAGGGCCTTGGTCATTTGACTACTGCTTTCTGTCCCTCCCCTATCACATGATTTAGCCCCTCCTCCACTGGCCACATTCTCTCTCATTTCTGTGCCTTTAGTGCATTTCTTCCATCTGGAGCAGCTCTTCTCCTCCCCACGGAGTCACCAGAAGTCCTATCCATCTTTTGGAGACAAGCTCAGGGGTTGTCTCATTCCTAACTCAGTAGTTCATAATCATGCCTCATCTAAATTCCCAAACCATCCCGAGCATGTCTTAGCACTTATCATATTATATTGAAGTTATTTTTGTCTGCTCCTTGAAACTGAGGATGGGGCCTCTTCATCCCCATATGCTTAATGCCTAGCACAACTTGGATTATAATAAATGCTCAATTCATTCATGTTTGCTGAATGAATGAGTGACTTCATGTATTAGTTATTATTCCCAAGGAGACTACTGCTGGGTAATGAATGCAATCAGTCAGAGCATTCATGTGGTAGATATATATTTTATTGTGGTAAAACACATCTTTACTAATAAAAGGGTAATGTGCTACTTAGACCAGGAGACCTTCCGGACAAAGCCATGGTGGCCGGCTGAGGCAGAGGTGGTTAGGGGCAATCAGGCCAGGAGGGGTGGGCGGTTGATGTTGATCAGGTCAGCAGTGGGTAGGGGGACCCCGGTGAGGGCGAGCAGGCAGACAGGGGACAGTTGGGGCAAGCAGGCTGGTGTTGGGCAGGGGGCAGATGGGGGCAAGCCGGCCAGCAGGCAGAATGGTTAGGGATGATCAGGCAGGCAGGCAGGTGAGTGGTTAGGAGCCAGTGGTCCTAGATTATGATAGGGATGTCTGACTGGCAGTCAGACATCCCTCGAGAGGTCCCAGATTGGAGAGGGTGTAGGCTGGGCTAAGGGACCCTGCCCACCGTGCATTAATTTTGTGCACTGAGCCACTAGTATAACATAAAAAGTTAATGTGTATAATTTAGTGACGTTTAGTACCCTCATAATGCTGTGTAACCATTACCTATTTCTAGTTCCAAAACAATTTTATTACCCCTTACCCTTTAAGCATTCTTTATTCCTACAACCCCTCATATCTGGCAATCACAAATCTGCTTTCTGTCTCTAAGATTTGCCTAGTCTGGATATTTTATATAATAGAATCATATTATATGTTGTCTCTTGGCCTCATTCACTTAGCATAATGTTTTTTTTAACATATATCTTTTAGCATAATGTTTTTAAGGTCCATTCATGTCAGCTCTTCATTTCTTCATATGACTAAATAAAACTATACAAAATTTTGTTTATCCATTCATCACTTGATAGACATTTGGATTTTCCACCCTTTGGCTAATGTTGAATAGTGCTATGAGGATTTCTGTACAAGTTTTCATTTGAATGCCTGTTTTTAATTCTTTTTTTTAATATTTATTGTTCAGTTTATTAATTAATTATATTGTTCCCTTTTTTTCCCCCCTATAGTTCCCCTCCACCTGGTACCCATCCCACCCTCCGCCCTCACCCCCCTCCACTGTCCTCTCCCATAGTTGCATGATTTTTGTCCAGTCTCTTGCTGCACTTCCCACACCCCCTTTCTCCCCAAGAGTTGTCAGTCCATTCCCTCTCTATGTCCATGATTCTGTTACATTCACCAGTTTATCCTGTTCATCAGCTTATTAATTCACTTGATTTTTAGATTCATTTGTTGATAGATGTGTATTTGTTGTTCATAATTTACACTTTTATCTTTTTCTTCTTCCTCTTCTTAAAGAATATCTTTCAGCATTTCATATAATATTGGTTTGGTGGTGATGAACTCCTTTAGCTTTTTCTTATCTGCGAAGCACTTTATCTGGCCTTCAATTCTGAATGATAGCTTTGCTGGATAGAGTAATCTTGGTTGTAGATTCTTGCTATTCATCACTTTGAATATTTCTTGCCACTCCCGTCTGGCCTGCATCGTTTCTGTTGAGAAATCTGCTGACAATCGTATGGGTGCTCCCTTATAGGTAACCAACTGTTTCTCTCTTGCTGCTTTTAATATTCTCTTCTTTGTCTTTTGCTCTTGGCATTTTAATTATGATGTGCTTTGGTGTGGTCCTCTTAGGGTTCCTATATATTGGGGTTCGGTGCGCTACTTGGACTCCTAAGTCAATTTCTTTCACCAGGTGTGGGAAGTTTTCGGTCACTATTTCTTCAAATAGGTTTTCATTGTCTTGCTTTCTCTCTTTTTCTGGCAACCCTATAATTTGGATGTTGGTATGCTTGAGGTTGTCCCAGAGGCCCCTTACACTATCTTCAATTTTTTGGATTCTTTTGGTTTCTTGCTTTTTCAGCTGAGTGGATTTTCCCTCTTTGTATTTCAAATCTTGAACTTGGTTCTTGGGGTGCTCCAGAGCACTTTTAGGTCTTTGTATAATATTTTTTATTTCAGTCAGTGTATGCTTAATTTCTGGTTGGTCATTTTTCATATCCTTGAGAGTCTCCTTTATATCCTTGAGGGTCTCCTTCATTTCCACGTTGGTCTTGATCATTTCCTTGCAGGTCTCGTTCATATCCTTGAGGGTCTCGTTCATTTCCTTGTAGGACTCATTCATTTCCTTTGCGGTCTCGCTTATTTCCTTATAGGCCTCGACCTTTTGTTGTATATACCCAGAAGTAGAATTGTTGGGTCAGATGGTAATTTTATGTTTAATTCATTAAGGAACAACTGAACTGTTTTCCATAGCAATCATGCCATAATACATTTATATGTATATTGCCATTTACATTTCATGAGGATTCTAATTTCTCCACATTCTTGCCAACAGTTGTTATTTTCCTTTTGTTTTTGTTTTTTTAGTATAATCATCCTAGTGGGCGTGAGTGCTAGATATATTTTGAGGTATTTGCTCAGCTTAAATGATTCCTATCCATAAATGCCTTATTGCCATCTGTAGAGGGTGGCATTCCACAGCTGTTTATGCCTAATGGGACCTCTGGTCATAGTTGATTGAATCAAGGATGGATTCCTGAGCCAACTTGAGTCAAAAGAGTTCCTTCCATGGGAGTTTACGTTTGAGAGAGAGGGTTAGTGGGAGAGACAGAGATACTTAGTTAATAGGGCTGCAATGTCAACTAGAGAGCTGTGGGTGTCTGTCTTTGATCCCACATGTGGACAGAGCAGTGGAGGGAACTCCCAGAAAAAAAGATGGACACAAATGCTCAGAGACAAACAGAAATGAAAGATGAAGAGATATATCTCTTGAGTGTCTGACAGTCTGCAAGTTCCCAGTTCTAGTCTTTTCTTAAGCTTCAAGGCATTCTTGACCTCAGGGCCTATAAATCACTCTTCTATCCTATTGTGGTTAAGCCAACTCCAATGAATTTCTATTTCTTGCAAGCAACAAATCTAGGGCAACACCTATTGATATTCTCACAATCTACTTGACCTAAGAAGGTCCCTCAAACTGTAGGCCAAAGAAAATAGCTGTAAGGCTACTTCCATTTTTGGGGGGTGGTCATAAAAATCATTTCTCCCCCCCCCCCCAGGGAAATTTTTTGTTTTTTAATGACAGTAATATCTTCATTTAGTTTTTATTAAGAAAACAAACACATTAGCAGCAAAATCCTAAAACATTTGACACTAAGATTGCCTGAGTGTTTTTTTTTAATTTTCTATAAATAATTTCTTATGACCACAATGACCTTACCTCTGCCCACCATCCCAATGTAAAATTAGAGTCAAATCCAGTGAACTAACATCATCTAATATATTCATGAGGCATCATCAAGGGCAGGGTGTCCAGCACTTTGCTATCACCTTGATGTGTCTTTTGGCATCTGTTCTAGATTCCCCTTTTCTGCCCCCCAATAGCAGAACTTCTGTTCAGTTCTCTAATTGTCATGTTTTCTTGTTTTAGTTATCACTGTAACTTCTCTTACAGAGATTTTCAAGGGCAAAAAGGCAACATGGTGTGAAAGAGGACATTCAACTAGGAGTTTTGAAGAACCAAATTCTAGCCCTCTTTTTGCCACTGGCTTTGCTTTGTAATGCTGAGTAAATCATGAGACTCTCTTGATCTGTTTTCCCATCTGTGGAAGTGGGAGAGAAAAATAATACTTTCTCTGCCTACTTCACAGAGATTCAAGCTAAAATTAGGTCATGGATATGAACATTTCATGAGGCAAAAATACATCAATTCCTGTATGCATAATGGTAAAGAAATCCTTGATTTCTTCCCTACTCACAGACACCAAGTTCAAAGTCCTCACTCAATAATTACTTGAATTTAACTGTAGTTGCTTAGTTGTTGTTGTTCTTTTTTATGTGGCTCTGTCTCTTCATTTCTTTTGAACACAAATAAACACTTTTAAAAAATGACAATAAAGGAAACAAAAGACATGCATCCTGGTGTGGGTTGTTTTTTTGTTGTTGTTGTTGTTTTCCATCCTATTTTAAAGCAGGCCAAATTTTTTGCCCTTTCTTAATGACTGCATTTATTTTCATTTAACCTAACATGCCATTTCCAAACATGTCTCCATCAGGCATATTGTCCATAACACAGTGGTTCCCAAGCTTGTCTGCACCTTGGAATCAATGGAGCTTTGACAACTACTAATGCCTTTTTTCCACCTTAGAGATTATGATGTACTAGTAATTGGTCTGGGGTGTGGCCTAGGACTTTAGAAATTTTAATATATCCTTAAATTATTCAATTATCTAGCCAAGTTTGGGAACCACTGCCCTTTTTTTTTTTAATCTAATACTAATAGTCTTGGGGTTAATTTCCATCTTGGCTTTCCCCTGAAACATTTCCTTCATAAATTGCTATAGGAAACAATAGGAGAGTAATCCTAAATCCATCTCTTCATCCTACTGTGATTGTCTTAGTTTCATCAGGATAATTGAAATCTCTTCTGATGAGTGCAGTGAAGAGAGGCTTCACTTATCTGCATGCACATTTCCTGTTCTACTGTGTTTTCCCTCCTATGATTTAGTTATGATTTACATGATACCTTTCCCCCTCCCAATTCAAATGGCCTCTTGCTGTACCTGAGTGACTGGCTGGGTCTCTCTACCTGCCATTTCACTTCTGGGAGGACAAAATTTCCCTCTCTCCACCTATGTCATCTCTGCCACATCCCAGATCTAGCTAGACAGCTCAGTGAGCTTATTAAAAGGGTTGCTTGGGCCATATCTCAAACTGAGACATTTCACAGTTTGGAGCCAGACTTGGTAAAGCTTTTGCATTTCTGTGTTTATCCATTCCTTCCTGAGAGGGGGCCAAAGAGAATCTGAGGTTGATGCTATAGTATAAGCAAACTGTATGAGGGGCCTTCTGATAGTTATGGCTGACACCTTATTGGCTTTGGTTAGGAGCTAGGGCAGAACTAACCAGAACACAAATCCATTTGGGCCTATTGGGCCACCCCTGATCCAAAGGAGTATATGAGCTTCATGTCAACATAAATGTGAATTCTAAAGTAAAACCTGGACTGCCGTTTCACCAGGGCTTTACCCCTCCCCGCCTCAGGATGAGTCATTGTCTTTCATCTGCTTTGGCTCTCTGGGTTTATAATACCATCTGATTTCCAGGGGGCAGGATGACAGACGAATAGATGCTTTCAGTCAAACAAGCATTATTTCGTCCTGGGCTCTGTTAGGCCATATGTGCCATAGCTAGTGACAGTCCTCATTTCCCTCTCTTCTTGTGGTTCACCACCTCTTCAATTGACTACAGCCAGAACGTCAATCCTACCCAGGGGTGAGAGTTCAAACTCTCCCATGTCATCAACAAAGGGCCAAAAATTATTCTCTCTCTCTTTAAATAACTTACTTTAAAAAATTATTTAAATTCTTTTATTTTCTGTCTCTGAAGAAAGCATTTTTTTTACATTAAAATACAACTTGAGGTATTTCAAAGAAACTTATCATGACATTCAATGATCAAAGCATATGGCATTTTCCCCACTTTACTTTGCTTTAGGAACTCAAGAGAATTCCACAAAGGTATATGATGCCTGAAGCCACAGTTACTCCTCTGGATTTGAAAGAACAAGGGTCACTTCACTTCCTATTGATGCAGTGTCACTATTAATAATAACTGAATCTATTGAGCATTTACCTCGTGCCAGACACTATGCTAAGCCTTTTCCATAATTTATTTCAATTACTCTTTGTCTCATGCTATGAAGTAGGTATTATTTATTATCTCCATTTTATATATGAGGACATAGAAACTTAGGGAACTTAAAGCTTACACAACTAGAAAGTGGTGGGATCAGAATTCGGACCTATTCTGACCACTGCGGAATCCATGCTCTTCATCTATAAGGTCTTCTTAGATGATCTCCTTTTATAAAAATGTCCTTAAGTCCCAGTAACATAGCTTCCTCTTATTTTAAAAATTAAGGCCTACATGATTGTTAGAGTTGTAAATATGAGGGATCAATAGTTTAATGCTTGTAATAATCACTTGAAAAATAATTATCATGGGGTTGATTGACAAACAGCATTTTATTCACTCAGATTCTGAATAGGGTTCTGGATGTTAGAAGATGATGGAAGAGGAGCAGACTTGGCCTCCTCTTCAGCCACACCTGGGCCTGTCACTGCTCATCTCGAGTCTAAAAGGCTCCCTTAGTTCACAAACCTAACATGAAAGCGCTGAAGCTGCCTGACATAAGGACTACTGAGGCTTTTGAAGAAAAAGATAGCAGTTTCTGAAAATCAACCCTTTAGGGAAAAAAAAATCAGCTAAATTTATGATCTGAGCTCATTTGTTCTGTTCTACTAAAAAATCAAAGAATAGAAAAATGTTATTCTCATTACAAAGTAAACAATTTTCCTAGGCCTAGAGAGTTACAATCTATCCATGAAGCCTTCAACCCTCTAAAATATCTAGATTTTTTTTTTAGAGGTAAAGGGCACCTTTAAAGATAGCTCTTTCATCATAGTGCTGAATATCACAGAAAGGAAACTGAAGCCCCGAAGAGAATTTGAGGCCACAAAACTAGTTAGTAGAAGCTGACTCCCAGATTTCCTGCCTTCTCTATCTCTTTCATTCCTTTCACTTTTCCTTTTTGAGTGACAGAATATTCACAGGCCACTGTGGGGAAAAAACCCCCACAAAATAACATTTGCTTCTTCAAGAAAGGTCAGCAAGAACTCCAAAACTTCTAGAAAGAGGAGAGTCAAATTATTTAATCTAATTTCACAAATAGCCTTGATCTCATTAGCGGAAGGAATGAATAAGGAGACAGAGGCCCCACAAAGCAAGATTTATTACTGCTTCCCATGAAAGCAGAATGAAAATGAATGTTGGCTTAATGGAGATTTGGGCCTATAATTTAATTCTCTGTCTCAGCCTAGAGAAAAAACTCACAGACAAAAGGTCAGTGGATCCTGGTAGTGATCTCCTGAGTAGTGAAGAAAGGGGTCTCCTGCTATTTGTCCATGGACTCTTAAGATTCGAAGTCACCTCTCTGGCATGAAAACCAAGAAAAGAAAAAACTTGATTGCACTCTCATTGGCCTGGAAAGTGTGTTAACAGTTCCATTGCTTCCTCAGACCAGAGAAATAATGAGTAAGATTTTCTTAGAGAGATCTCTAGCAAAGATCTGGCCAGCAATACTAATATTAATTCTCAGGGGAAGAATTTGAAAGTGAAAATGGAGAAAAAGAAGGAAGGCTGGGCCATATTAATTCAACAAGTCTTTATTGAATGCTAACTATGTAATAAACACCAGGAGATAAATAAAATCTTCTCTATCCCTGAAAATGCTTGCAAATGAGTAGTTACTAGCAACCACAGAGGAACTTGTTACCCAGGATTCAGACCCCAAAATGCAAAACTGTCCAGTATGCCAGCAACTCATTTCCATTCTGAGACTCTTGTTCTGTTACAATTGTGGGGCAGCACAGCTCACTTCTGCAGGCTACAAAAAAAAAATCCCCAGCTAATTAGCAGCTCATAGATATTAACTTGGCAGCTGGGTGCTGGGTGAGGCACACACATCCAGTCCAAGTCTGAGGGTGCTCAAATAAAGAAAGAGAAATTCAGAGTTAACTAAAGCAACCTGTTCCCTTCTCCAGATGTCATCAGTGTAAATGGGCAGCTCTGCCCCAGCCCAGCTCATAAATTTAGTTATCTTCAGATATTGAGGAAAGGGACTGTTTACTTTTGTTAAAAAACAAAATAAATAGCATTACCTATTATGGGATCAGATCCAGGCCAGGGCCAGTGGGTCAATCAACCCTTTAAAAATCTTCTTAAGATAAATATTCTGTTACGGTTATGAATTAAGGATGTGAGGGAGAGAAAAAGAGTATACTTCTTATAGTGGTTAACACTGGGTTTAAAACCAAAGTATGACACCATATTAATATTCTTATTGAAGCCTGAAAAAAATTAGGGATTGAGTAAAATTTTATTTAACCATCTGTGTTCTGATAAACATTAAAGATAATTGAATTTTGTGGAAGGTAAGAAGGGGAGCCAAGCCCTACCTGGTTTGGCTCAGTAGATAGAGTGTCAGTCTTCAGACTAAAGGGTCCCGGATTCGATTCCTGTCAAGGGCACATGGATGGGTTACAAACTCAATCCCCAGTGTGGGGTGTGCAGGAGGCAGCCAGTCAATGATTCTCTCTCATCATTGATGTTTCTAGCTCTCTCTCCCTCTCCCTTTTTCTCTGAAATCAATAAAAATATATTTTAAAAAAGAAGAAGAAAAAAAAGAAGGGGAGGCAGGTCAGGGTTAAATCAACCTCTTTTTAAAAAATAAAATAAAATACAACATGAAATTTTCCCACCAAAGCTGTGTATCTGCTAAATATTAAATAAATGCCTTCCTGGACAATTTTACTCATGCACCTACAGATAATAGTTCCAAGTCATGAATCCTTGTATACATACAAAATAATAGATGGTCGTTAGGGTAGCTCTATGAATCCCTAAGTAAATTACCCATGGTTCCTCTGAATTTCCACAGGTAGAGTCATGCCAAAGATTGCAGGAAACAGTGAGGTTCGCTTCGTGGGTGTGCACCCAGTGAAGTTACACTGGGCCTCACACTCAGAAAGGTCCCATGTGTGGGGTTTAATGCTCAACATTCCCCATCTTAAAATTGTTAGTAATTTTGTCTTTGATTTTGTGTTCTGTGAGTGAAGTCTAAAAAGGCCGTTAAAATATGTGCCCAGGGGCTTGGAGTCTTGACTCTTCTTGTAACCCTGTCCTCCTAGTTTTCCTGCCTCCTCAGGATGGGTCCTTGACTGTTCCCTGTCCCTTGGTCACCTGGACCTCACCTGGCCTTCCTTCCAAAATGTAGAGGCCAGTGTGACCTCACACATATGCTGACTTGATGATTGTTGTATATTTTTATGAATTGAGTAAAATTTGATTTAACCATCTTTGTTCTGATAAACATGAAAGATAATTGAATTTTGTGCAAGGTAAGAAAGGGAGGCAAGACCTAGCTGGTTTGGCTCAGTAGATAGAGTGTCAGTCTGCAGACTGAAGGGTCCCGGGTTCGAGGCCACTCATTAATAGCATTACATGGGGGCAGGAGAGGGGTCTTATCCTGATAAGAGGGGGAAATGTGGGAACAGGCATGGCTGATATGGATCCCTGAGTACAGAGGCCAACAAAACCAAGGTGTGGAATTAAGGTGGGAGATTGGCTGCATGGAGTTGAATTGTGGTGGGCAAAGAAGAGAAAATGGGTTGAGAGCCTCCTAGCTGTGCACACTGCAGTACATACAGCTGGCTGCTACTGTTAACACAGCAGGCCACTCCAAGTTCTTCCTAGATGGGGCGGGCGAAGAAAGAACAAGGGGGACTTGACCTTGTGCTTAAGCAAACCATGGAGGGAATTCAAGTTTCACAGTGAGCTCAATGATGAGGGGGAAAAGCAAATATTCTCTGGTGAAGGTTGACTTAATTAGCCATTTTAATAATTCATGAGTCTTTAAAATGTTTGCCAGAAGATTCAGAGCTCAGATTCTGCTTCTGGCATTTAGCTCTGGGTTTTCTCCTTCACAAATTGTGCTGCCTCATGGAGCAATGGCAGGAGTCAGCCTGAGAATGTGAGGTCTGGTTCAGCCAGGCCACACATAGTTCTTAACTCTTTGGGGCTTAAAACCTCTTTGAGAATCTCATGAAAGTTCAGGGCCCTTGCCCTAGAAAAATATATGTATTTTCATGCTTGAACTCCAGCTTAAGAATTCTCCTCTCCCCTTAGATGACATCTAAGGATTCTAACATTTTTTTAAATTTACCCACCAGCCAGGCAGTCTATCAATAGGGCACCTGGAAATGCTGTGATTCTTTGGGTTTGTAAGCATGCAGCCTCATGTGGATGTTTGCAAAGTGAGAAAGGCATAATGCGATATTTGTTCATTAGGCTGAAGCAATGCTAATGCCAAAAAGAGGGCTGAATGAATCAAAAGCCATGAGTCAGCTCCCTCTCCACCACCTGCTGTCAGACGCATCTTTCTGAAGCTGAGGGGATGAGCTCTAGAGTCAGATAGCCTGGGGCCCTCAAACCCTAGCCCAGGCACCTTCTGGCTGTGACTTGGAGGACTGACTTAACCTCTCATAACCTCACTTTCCTTATTTGTAAAATTGAAACCAAGAGTCTTATGATTTTAATTACATTTTATTTTAAACCCTAGCTCAGGAAACTCCCCCCCGCCCCCCCACACACCCCTCAGAGACCTAGCCTCTCTCCCAATAATCAGCAACCCCCAAGGCAGCAGTAGACAGTAGCCTAGGCCTAACCAATGGTCCAGACCTCTGGCAGGCAATAGATAATAGTTTGACCTAAGTTATGTTTCAGTTCCTGAACCTTGAGGTGGAATGACCCCCTGGCTACTTTCCCATGAGACTGGACAGAAGGACACTGGACAAGACCTCAGAGCTGTCCTCAAGACCTGAAGAAATGATTCATCATACTTAACCTCACCTCTGACCAGTCAGCTCCCAGCACGGCATGAAACCCCCAACCCATGGTGATTTGTGATTTTGCCCTATGTAATCTGTAACCTCTACGCTATGGAGGAGTTTGGGCTTGTGAGCATAAGTTTCCCGTTCTCCTAGATGGCATCATTCACCAATAAAATAGCCAATATTTCTCCACTTGGTGTTTAGTGTTTGGCCCTGCTAGTGCCAGGCAGACAACTCTTTCAGTTCTATAACAAGATGGAGCCAATAGGATTTACCCTATTACCTCATGTCTGAGGATGGACTAAACCAGCCTCTATAAATCATCATGCATAGTGCCTGGGCCTGGACAAAGGAGTTCATTCTTTTGATCTCACCCAAAAGGAAGACGGGTTCTGAGAATTTAGGGACCATGTCTTGATTTAATGCTGGGGGAAGGAACAGACTGCAGAGTGGCTGGAACTCTCTTTCTGAACCCCTCTATGGTGCCTTCCCCCTTCCTCAACACCCACCTCCCCTGACTCCCCTAAGGGAATAAGGGATGAGTGCAGCGCCCAAGGCTGGAGCGGGAGTAGCAGCCTGGGTTTGGAGCAGCTCCCTGTCTTTTTCTCTCCTCTGCTGTCAGAAGTGTGGAGGCTGCAGGAAACGATGGGAAAGGAGGGGGGATACTGGGCTTTTTCTGGCTGCAGGCCTGACTGCAGAAGAGGAGGAGGGAGGGAGAGAAAGGGGGGGAGGGAGAGAGAGAGAGAGAGAGAGAGAGAGAGAGAGAGAGAGAGAGAGAGAGAGAGAGAGAGAGAGAAAGAGAAGAGGAGACCAGCTTTCCCTCAGCTCTGAACAAGCAGTCTGCATGCTATGCAGGAGCCCACAGTGAAGCTGGGGCAGGTCTGGGGGACATGCAGAGCTGAGCAAGATGTAGCTGCCGCTTTCATGGACCTTGCAACTTTGATGTGGAAATAAGTCCCAGGAAGAAGAGTGATGAGAGGCTGGCTGCATTGCTGGATGCAGAGCATCTTGTCCAAATCGTAGTCTGGGAAAGCCGGGTGTGTGTGTGTGTGTGTGTGTGTGAGTGGGTGTGTGTGTGGGTGGAGCGGGGGGGGGGGGGGGAGCATGGGGGCAAGATGGTGGAAAGCCCACTTCTGTTTCCGCAGTGCCAGGCACTTGACATGCACTCTCACAATCACAGCCACATTACAGCAAACACGCTGTTATCTTTTACTGTAGGATGAAGAAACAAGCTCAGAGTGTTGGTGACTCACTCGAGGCGACAGCTGTTAAGTGGTGCCATAGCATTCAAACCTAGTCTTCCTGCCTCTGAAATATTTCCCCCTGTTCTCCATCCAGGCAAATTAGGGGAACAGAGATCTCCGCAGTCCCAACTCAGAGGCCTGGGAGCTGTTGCTCAGCTGCTACCATGCTATTGCAGCCTCTCTCTGTGCATATTTGCCCCGTGATTGGGAAGGAGAAAGTACTCCTTTCTGGGTTCTCAGCAGCTCTGGGCAGTTCACACACTCTGTTTACTTTCCTCCCACATTCCCCCAGGAGGACTCATCAGCCCTCCCTCCCCTTACTGAAAAGGAGGGGGAGTGGAACTAGGGGAGCCTTGGATTATATAGAGCCTATTTCAGACCTTCCCTAGGTCTCCTGTCAAATATCAGAAAATCCTAGTTCAGAAAAGTACCTCACACCATGTAATAAGGCCGACTTCAGAGGAACAAATGCTTCGAGACATTTCCAGCCCCAACAGCAAGAAAGACAGCATGTGTTTGAGCTCCTCAGAAGAAAGGCATTTTGGATTTCCTGGGAAAGCCGGCTCCCAGAGACTGACAGTGCCTTCGTCAGGGAGAAGTAGGTCTGCAGCAGGCTGCAGCGGGGAGCGTCAGCTCAGCCTGGGCCTCTGTGGAGGAGGAACCCTGTCCCTGTTGTCCCAGGGAATTTTCTGAGCAGTCTCCTGACCTCATTTGTAGCTGGTTATGTGAATGTGTTATCCAAAGTTCGGTGCCCAGTGGAGAGCAAAATGAGACCACCTCTCCATTCATTTCCAGCCTTTGATTCACTGACGTTGATGAACAGTGATTTTTAAATGGAAAGGGCTTTGTCATCATGACTTTTCAATAAAATTCTAGCACAGCTCTTTATTTCCTAAGGCCCTAGGGGTCCTTTTTAATATGGTGGGTATGACATATTCCCCAGGATCAGCTTTTTATTTCACTGCCAGTTTAAGGGTATCAGAGCATGTGGTTAGAATGTATATCTAAATAATAGATAGCTGCATGATAAAAGCCTATATCATTACTTAACACATAGTAAAGTCTCTTTGGATAGTAAGAACCAGCATGCTATTAATTTTTCTTGCTGTCACTTGACAATATGAATTGGTTTTGTGTAAGAATCAGGAACTCATTGGATTGAATTTAGGAAATTGGTAAAACAAATTTGATTTCAGTGGGTTTGAATGATTACAATGTAATAAACATATAAAGGCTAGGAAGCTAATTTATCATTGCTTTCTAGTTGTATTTATTTGAAACTCCTTCATTGTTGGTATAAACAGGCTTTATTAAAGATGATGAATTCAATTTCCAAATGAGCTGTAAATGGCTTTCTATAGAGAGATTGCTTAATTCCTTATTTTCCTGAATAAAACATGCTTTTGCCCAGTGGGGTTATATAGCCCACATATTAATATTAGAGTATCCTGTTGAGCTTGGCATCTATGATGTGCAGTGTTTGATTTGTTTTCTGATCTATTTGTCTTCACTATCTCTAATAAACACTGAGACAGAATGCATAACCTCCTAAGACCTGCACTTCAATGAATCATAAAAGAATGTCTGTCTGTGTGACGGTTTATCATTTGAATGATAATTCT
Source organism: Antrozous pallidus (assembly GCA_027563665.1). Taxonomy (NCBI): domain Eukaryota; kingdom Metazoa; phylum Chordata; class Mammalia; order Chiroptera; family Vespertilionidae; genus Antrozous; species Antrozous pallidus. The sequence continues at coordinate 47,003,587 of CM050523.1, forward strand.
GGCTCCTTTAAAAATGTTAAAGTGTCTGCTCTTCAAAGCAGATAAAGTGAAAGGCATGAGAGATGCTGAGGGCCACCAATGGCAATCATAATTGACCTTAGCTTTGGTCGCATAGTAACAGACTCTCTGGGTATTAGATCATTGCATACCACAGAACTACCAACACACTGCCCTCAGAGTCAGGGGGAATTTTTGCATTGGTAATTTAGAAAACAACATGTAGCAGACCCTGGTAGAGAAAATCGGCCTGTCGTTAGAGGTGAAGCATCTGGAAGATGGTCCTCCAGAAGCCAGTCATATTGTAAAAACCTTTTGATTCCAATTTTTCACAAAAGGATTGTAACTTTCACAGCCCAGTGCCTACTGGAGTAATGCACTACACATATAAGAACACTGAGAAAGAAATTAGTGTCTGTGTGAAGTATCTTTGAATGCTGAGACTGAGGAGGACCTGAAAGCAGGGATTTATTTTCATTGTCTCAGTGCGCATACTTTATAATATATTAAAGTTATTGTCAAGAGAGCTGGAAAAGCTAATTGGAAAAGCAGTGGTTCTCAACCTTTCTAATGCCGCAACCCTTTAATACATTCCTCATGTTGTGGTGACCCCCCACCATAAAATTATTTTCGTTGCTACTTCATAACTCTAATTTTGCTACTGTTATGAATTGTAATGTAAATATCTGTGTTTTCCAATGGTCTTAGGCTCTACAGCAGCAGTTCTCAACCTGTCTCGACCCACAAAGATCCTGCTCCCCCTAAGTTCACTCTTCGAGGAAGCAAGCAGGTGTGAGTATGAGAGCAGGGGCTGTGGGAAGATGAGGCCTCCCTGCCAAGGGCAGTGATAGCTGCATTCTGCCAGTTACTCCTGTCAAGGCCCTGCTTGTCTAGGCCTTTTGCCTGCAGCTTCCTAATGGCCTTTGTGATGTTATCCATTTTCCAGTTTGACCCAGGGCTCACTTTTTACACCACAGGTATGACATCTTGGGAAAAGACTAAAGGTGATGCTAACACCTACACAGAGATAGCACAAAGAATTGACCACTTTGAGTAAGAGTCCAGGATAAAAGCAATATTGAGAAGAAAAACTATTGAAGACTAAAAAGAAAGCCATTGAAATGTTTGTGGATAGGCCGAGTACAACAAATACAGAAAGATGACTTTTTACAAGTTTGGAATGAAAAACAAAAAAGGATGCAATAAACATTTCTGAGGATCCTTAAATAAAATGACCGATTCCAGGTCCGAGCAGGGAAAGTACAAGGTGAGTCTGGAACATTTTGTGCCAGAAAGCAAAAAACTACTCAAAAACTGTTGGAGGTATTTCAAAAGGACACAGGAGCTGGGTTGAACAGTACATACTGGCCAAATTTGGGACAACTTGAGCATCAACAACTAAAATAAATACAATTGATTATGATACACTGAATTTTTTTTTTAAATCTACCAGTTAGTAGGAATGTTCAGAAAAGGAAAGTACTTCTTTTCAAAAAAGAATACCAGCTAATGCATACAGAAGGGACCATAGAATTATAAAAAACACTATTTTATAACTCATAATGTAATTATACTATAAGACTTGCAATGTAATTATACAATAAAATTTTATCATGAGTGGATGATAAAAATCACTAGAGGAAGAGTGGTTGGGAAAAAACAGGATATTTTACATGGTGGTAGAATACTGTCCCACAGATTATTAATTGAAAGTGAAAAATGTACCCTTATAGTGGTGAGGTCTGATAGAAGCCATCCTAACTAAGTGAGCGAATATATCATCACTAAAAATGAAACAATGGCTATTATGTGCTCTTAAGATGATGCAGTATGAAATATGCAATATTACCTGTGAAATACTTTTGCCCAAAGTCTTCAACCTGAGTATTCACAAGCCTTTAAGAACTAAATTCTAGTTTATAGGAAATATAGGAGGCAGAGAAACAAGTTAAGTGACACTATGAAAAAACAATCAGATAAATCTAGAATGTGGCCATTGTAAAAAGAAAATTGTCCTGGATTCTTCAAAATATAAATGTTTTAAACAAACAAAGGTGGGGAATCTACAGGGATGTGATGTAATCTTGCAATATGCAGGGCTTGTCAGATCCTAGTTAGGAAAAAAAATCATTTTGGGGACAATTAGGGGCATTTAAGTATAGATTAGACCTAAATGATTAAGGGAATTTTTAAAAAAACAAACAAGCAAAAATAACTGTGATAACAGTGTTGTGGCTTTGTAAGAGAATATCTTTATTCTTAGGAGAATTATGCTGAAATATAGGGCTGAAATATGTATGCAATTTTCTTTCAAATGGTTTATCAAAAAAAAGCACATCTGTGTTGTGTGTGTGTGTGTGTGGAGAGAGAGAGAGAGAGAGAGAGAGAGAGAGAGAGAGAGAAACAGAGACAAAAAAGAAAGCAAACAGCCATTGTTGAATCTAAGTGGCCAGTATATAAATGGTTTATTGTATTATTCTTTCAAATTTCATATGCATTTGAAATTTTGAAAAATAAATCGAGAGCTAAATTTCTGAGTATTTGGAAGTAAAAAAATAAGCTTGCATTTGGAAAAACAAAAACTCATTTTAAAATATATTTTATTGATTTCTTACAGAGAGGAAAGGAGAGGAATAGAGTTAGAAACATCGATCAGCTGCCTCCTGAACCCCCCCACCGGGGATGTGCCCGCAACCAAGGTACATGCCCTTGACTGGAACCAAACCCAGGACCCTTCAGTCTGTAGGCCAACGTTCTATCCACCGAGCCAAACCGGTTTTGGCCAAAAACTCATTCTTAATTAATCCTGTATGGTGATATGGGCACATTTATGTTTCTCTGAGCTGCCACATGAATGGCAGGGGCTATTTTGCTTTGGACCTAGGAAAAGTGAGAACGTGGTGGTAAAATAAAAATGTTTTTCTAAGTGACTTCCATTTTCTCATCCAGAGAAGAAACTGAATTGAGTTTATAACGCTTAAAATTATTTTTTCAAAGCAGACAATGATTTACTCCGAGTTCCATGAGCAGAACCTAGAAATATTGGCTAGTTAGATGTGGAATGGAAAGCAATGAGAAGAAGGAAAGAGAGAACTCCCAATAATGCCAACTTCCCAGTCTTGAGAATGAGAATTCTATTTTTTTCTTGTTAAACCAGCCAAAGAATAGTAAAAAAGCAAGCTGGTATGAAGAAAATGAAGTTAAAATGTGAGGTACACCACAGAGAATTCATACCTCCATGTAGGCCCCACACTGCCAATGCAATACCAACCACAACATCAATCACTTTTTCTGTGAAAACATTCAGATTGAAAGCACAATTATCGTAGCTTAATTATGTGGTGCTCATTGCTTTATTTCTTAATTTCATCAAGCTAATATAATCTAAACCGTAAATTATCTAAATAAGATGGGGAAAAGCAGTTTAAAATTATATAAACAGCTATTGTACAATGACATCCAAAATAATCCCAAGAAAGATTAAATTTAAAATTATATTTGATTAAGTACATATTTAACATTTTGAAATTGAGTTAAATAATTCCATCTAATAAAGAGGGAATATGCTAACTGACCATCACCCCCTCACAAAGATGGCAGCACCCACAGCCAATAAGAAGGGAATATGCTAATTGACTGCCACATCCTCAAAGTTGGCAGTACCCACAGTCACAAGATGGCGGTGCCCAGTCCCCTCAGCCCCGCTGGGGTGGCAGGCATGCTTGCATGGCTGGGCCCACCCCCAGGCAGGTCCGGCTGCTTCACATGCCTGCCTTCAGAGTCCTTCATTCCCATCAGCCACCCAGCCACCCAGGGCCAGCCTGAGGCACAGGCAAACCTCAGATGTTGGCTGCCCAGCCACCCAGGGCTGCCCGAGGCTCAGGTAACCAGGGTCAGCCAAGGCTTGTACTGCTGGCAGTGGCAGCAGCAGAGGCGTGATGAGGCGTCACCTTCCCCTGATCACTGGGTCGCCTCCCGCCCCGGAGGGCTCCTGGAATGTGAGAGGGGGCAGGCCGGGCTAAGGGACCCCCCACCCCAGTGCATGAATTTCCATGCACTGGACCTCTAGTAAACTATATAAGGAGATCAAATTATCCTACTGACTACTTTCTCTGATTTAAAAAAAAAAAGGATTGCAGTATTTATAATAACTCACACTTTGTACAAAATCTTCCGAGTGCTTATTAACATCCATATGAAAAAGGCATGTACAAAACAATAATTATATTTGTCCATTCATCCATCTACTCATTCAAGAAACTTTACTGAGCATCAACGATGTCCAAACACCATGCAAGGTAGTGACAACAAAAACCTATTACAAACCCTGAAGGAACTCCCGACTAGTTTGAGTGACAACCTGTACAGAAATACTACCTTAAAATGTTATAATGATATTTTGAGAGTGATTTTTTTTCTCTTTGGGCCCAGGAGAGAGGGCTGGAGGAGTTAGGATGACACCATAGGGAGTATGATGCTTGGGCCAAGTATGAGCTATGTGCAGCAGGCAGTGGGAAAAGGAAGTAGGATGTTCCAGGCAGAGGGAGCAGGTGGAGCAAAGACATGGGAGTAGGAAACTATAAAGTGCATCCAGATATCTGCAAATAGTCTGGGTGACAGTGTAGAGGAAGGCACTTGAAATTTTTTTTTTTAAATTTCAGAAAGGAAGGAAGAGAGAGAGAGATAGAAGCACCAATGATGAGAGAGATTCAATGATCAGCTGCCTCCTGCACGTCCCCTACTGGGGATCGAGCCCACAACCTGGCATGTGCCCTGAGGGGGAATCAAACTGTGATCTCTTGGTGCATGAATCGATGTTCAACTATTGAGTAACAATGGTCAGGTTCCTGTGTTCATTATCATAGCACATTTATTCTATAATAATTAAAGGGTAATATGCTAATTAGACTGGATGTCCTTCCAGACAAAGCCACAGAGGGTGGGGGCTGAGGCAGAGACATCAGAGGCCCCTGGCCACGGCAGTGGCAGCGGGTGGTAGCCTGGGCCAACGCCTTTGCACGAATTTCATGCATCAGGCCTCTAATATCACATCATAGGCTGCTGGTATTTATTGAATGAATGGTTTAGGGCAGTGGTTGCAAGCTGTGGTTTGCCGCTCTGCTGACTAATGAGTTTGCCGACCACTGGTTTAGGGTGACCCTAGTTTGCCTGGGACTGTCTGATTTTAGCACTGAAAGTCCTGTCCCAGGAAATTCCTCAGTCCTAGGCAAATTAGATAAATGGTCATCCTATATTGATATCTCAAATTTTTTTGAACGAGCAAATGAATGAATGACAGTGTCAACATCAAAGTTAATGACCCTCACTTTTCTTGTGGGTATATGAGCATAAGCCCATTGGAGATGTCTGGAGGATTCACTTTTTTCCCTATATGCTTCACCCCTCATTGAGGATGCTGTGGAAAGATATTCTCATGACCTGGTTGAATTCCAGTCCCAGCTCTGTCTTGCCTCATAATCCTGCAAGAAGATAGCTTAAATTTCTCAAGCAGGGCTCCTTATCCAAACCAAAGAACAAGAAAATGATTTGAGTATTATTTTCTCAATTCCCTAAAAGTTGGCACATAACAAGTATCATTCTAGATGCATAGGAGAGAAGCTGATGCAATATTATTGATGCCTTAAGGCAGTTAGGGTTTGCTGTAATTCTTTCACCTGTAGAGAATTACACAGGCCTTATAATCAAGAATGCCACTGTGATTGTCCTTTGCTCCTGTTCATTAGCACAACTTGGCTGAACGAGAAAAGCTATGGAAAAATGTCAAAGGACCAAACTTGTTATCTGTGTTCTGCAAATTGAGGAACTGAGGCCCGGAGAGGAAGTGCATGGGCATTTTACAAAGACAAAGGTAGAAAGCTGTAAGATCTCGCTGGTTAGGACGGGAAAATAGAAATACAACCAGCTACCTCTTATGCCTCGATGTAGTGGTTGTCACCAACTTGGCTTCTCAGTTGGCAATTGCCAAAGTCAGGTTGCACTGTATGTCATCTTGTGGAAGATAAATGATCTATAAATAAATTGACTTGGAATAGTCTCAAATACACAAAAACTACAATGGCTTTAAAAGTAAATCTTGACCTCAGTGCCCTTCCCCCTCTCATTTTCTTTTTCTTCTTGGAGAGTTAAGCAAGGAAGATTCTGTAAGATAGGCCTTACTGAAATTCAACCAAGAAACCAGGAAGTCCTTTGTATTTTCTTTAATAGGCATATTTCATTACCAAATATTTGTTTAAAAGCTCCTCTAGTCAATAATTCATCTCTAAGCATGTGCCTGCATATTAGACTTAAGCTCCTGCTCACCGAAATCGGTTTGGCTCAGTGGATAGAGCGTTGGCCTGTGGACTGAAGGATCCTGGGTTCGATTCCAGTCAAGGGCATGTTCCTTGGTTGCGGACACATCCCCAGTAAGGGGGTGTACAAGAGGCAGTTGATCAATATTTCTGCCTTTCTATCCCTCTTCCTTCGTCTCTGTAAAAAAATCAATAAAATATATATATTTTTAAAAAGCTCCTGCTCATTATATCAATTCTTTAAAAACATTCATTTTCTAAAGGAGGCGATTATTTATTTTGTCATTCAATTCCCCATCATTAAAAAACTTCATATGTAAATCAATGGATACTGATAGGGTAATGTGTAAAGAGGGAATGTCTTTAGTGACTAAACTGGAGGAAAAGATTATTGATGGCTCTTCCATCTGAGGAGGAATCAGAGACAAATTTCTGAATATCTTGTATAGACTTGGGAGCTACCAGAATGCAGAGTAATGGTGGCCTTAGGGCTCTGTTTTCAGCTCAGATTCTGGAGCTCAGATTCTGGAGCAGAGGTACCCACTTTTAAATAACATTTTTAACAGTATTTCATTTGTAGGATGCCTTTCCCCCATGGCATTATTGCATCACCACAGGACAACAGAAGCACAGGGTTCTGAGTTTTCATGGAACAATCATTCATCTGAAAGGAAGGTCACAGGGTTGCCAATACTCATGTAAAAAGTACTTATTTTACGCCTGATTTGCATGACTGACAGAAAGAAAATCCATCTCTGGCCTAGTAAAGGAAATACTTTTGAAGGCATTTGAAAATGTCTAACTTGGCTAAAAGAGGTTGAATTCTACTGAAGCTTTACAAATGGGTGCAGATAGCCACTGGAAAAGGTCTTGGTCTCAGTGGACAGGAAGATGCTATAGAATCATTTCTCAGAAGAAATGATTTCAACTTGGCTTGCTAAGAAATGCTATTCACTAGGTTTAAAAGGTCCACATATTTGTTCTTTTTACCAAGATGATTTTTTTTTCTAGATGGCTGTTCTACCAACAGCCGTCTTAAGGAATTTAGTTTGAGCATTAAACCCTAGTTCCTTTCTACCTTCCCAGTGCCCTCTCCTATGCTCAGCTGGCTCTAGTGATGTCTAACCACTGGCAGCTCCTACATCAAGTCATGTAATTGCATGCCTCTGGGCCTTTGTTGTTTTTTCCTTTCATATAAACTTTGAGTCCCTCTTCCTCCCCACCTTCCCATTTTTTCCTCCCGTTTATCACGTCAGACTTAATTTAGGAGTCATCTTTAGGAATCCTTTTTGGTCCTGTCTGCTGTGCCTTGTAAGCCCCTCTTTATGGTAACAGTTATGTTATATTCAAATTGAGTTCACACAGTAGGTGTTCGCTATCTGCTTGTTAAATAGTACAGGTTAGGGACACACTTGCTTATTTTGGGGAGGGCCAAGGAGCTAATTAAAAAAAAGTGTGTGTGAGGAGGAACACCAAGATGGCGGCATAGGTAAACACCTATTGTTCTGCCCCGCGAAACGATTTAAGAACTACAACATAACAGCAGAATAGATAGCACCCAGAATCACCAGAGAGCTGGCTGAGTGAAAACTCCACAAATAAGAGTAAAGGTGGGACGCTGAGACTCAGGAGCGGCGGGAGCGCAGCCTTTCAGAAACGGAAACAGGTTAGGAGCCGTCCTGGTCGCGTGCGAGAGGGCTGGGGCTGGAGCAGCAACCCCGGCCGGATTTCTCCAACAGGGAGGGCAGAGACGTCCCACTACATGGATTCCCCAGCGCCAGGCAAGGTCCGAGATCCGGGGTACGTGGAGACGTCCCACTGCACAGATTCCCCAGTGCCAGGTGAGGTCCGAGGTCTGGGGGACGCACCCTGGAAGCGGGGCGCGGCAGAGGCTCCTAGTCTGCTAGAAACCCGGAGGAGGCGAGGAAAAGAAGGTTCCGCGCAAGGGTTGCGCAAACCCGCGACTTGCCCCCTGGAAACTTGTCTCCTGGTTCCGGGAACCATCTATTTTATAGCCCTGGGCTAGACTTTTGGTGTGCAGACACATTTGGGGAAAGGCAGAGTTGTCTGGCAAGGGGAAGAGACTAGCGGCTTTCTCTTGGAGGTGTCTGCAGCCATCCCCATCCAACAGAGACCCGCGCGCGAGTGCCGCATAGGATGCAGCTGACACTGAGGCTGCCTGCGCAGCTCAGAGACTCTGCCCATCCAACCTGAACACAGTCTCCCTTCACAGCCAATTGGCCTGGAGGTCAAACCCTCCTAGGGCTAACAACAACAAGCTGGGTTTAAAATCAAAAATACTGAATACAACCCATAAAGGATTGCAGTAAGAGTACCCACCTCAGGTAACTGGGGAGGCTGAGCCACTGTCCCTTTGAGGATATCTACCACATAAAGCAGCCACCATGCAGAGGTATGGAAAGAAATCAGGTGTGAAAGAAATAGAGGAGAAAAGACGACAAGACATAGAGTTCAAAACCACGGTTATAAGGCTTTTCAAGAGGCTCCTAGAAAAGGCTGATCAACTTAATGAAAACTACAAGGAAATAAACAAGACCAACCAGGAAATGAATGAGAATTACAAGGAAATGAATGAGAACCTCAAGGAAATGAATGAGACCCTCAAGGAAATGAACGAGACCTCTGAGGATACGAACCAGACCCTCACGGATAAAAAAAAAGGACCAACTAAAAATCAAGCATACACAGACTGAAATAAAAAATATTACACAAAGTCCTAAAACAGTCCAGAGGGCCACAAGAACCAAGTCAAAGATTTGAAATACAAAGAAGCAAAATCCACTCGGCTGGAAAAGCAAGAAACAAAAAGAATTCAAATAATTGAAGATACCGTAAGGGGCCTCTGGGACAACCTCAAGCATGCCAACATCCGAATTATTGGGGTCCCAGAAAAAGAGAGAGAGCAAGTTAATGAAAACCTACTTGAAGAAATAGTGACTAAAAACTTCCCCTATCTGGTGAAAGAAACTGACTTAAAAGCCCAAGAAGTACACAGAACCCCAAAATATAGGAATCTAAAGAGGACCACACCAAGACATATCATAATTAAAATGCCAAGAGCAAAAGATAAAGAGAGAATATTAAAAGCAGCAAGAGAAAAACAGTTGGTTACCTACAGGGGAGCACCCATACGATTGTCAGCGGATTTCTCAACAGAAACGATGCAGGCCAGACGTGAGTGGCAAGAAATATTCAAAGTGATGAATAGCAAGAATCTACAACCAAGATTACTCTATCCAGCAAAGCTATTATTCAGAATTGAAGGCCAGAAAAAGTGCTTCGCAGATAAGAAAAAGCTAAAGGAGTTCATCACCACCAAACCAGAATTATATGAAATGCTGAAAGTTATTCTTTAAGAAGAGGAAGAAGAAAAAGGTAAAAATATAAATTATGAACAACAAATACACATCTATCAACAAATGAACATCAAAATCAAGTGAATTGATAGGCTGATGAACAAGATAAACTGGTGAATATAACAGAAACATGGACATAGAGAGGGAATGGACTGACAATTCTTGGGGAGAAAAGGGATGCGGGAAGTACAGCAAGAGATTGGACAAAAATCTTGCAACAATGGGAAAGGACATTGGGGAGGGGGAGGTGAGGGCGGAGGGTGGGATAGGTACAGGGTGGAGGGGAGATATAGGGGGATAAAAAAGGGGAAACAATGTAATTAATAAACTGAACAATAAAGGAAAAAAAATAAAATAAATTTAAAAAAGTGTGTGATAAAATATACACAAAATTTGCCATCTTAACTATTCATAAGTATATAGTTCAGTGGCATTAAATGCACTCATAATGCAGTCCAACAATCACCACCATTCATCCCATAACTATTTTCATCTTGTAGAACTGAAATTCTATACCGATTAAACCATGACTCCCCATTCCCTCTCCCCAGCCCCTGGCTTTGTCTCTATGATTTTGACAATTCTAAGTACCTTATGTAAATGAAATCATACAGTATTTGTTCTTTTTGTGACTGACTTATTTTACTTAGCTTAATGTCCACGTTGTAGCATATTGTAAAATTTCCTCCATTTTTAAAGATGAATAATATCCCATTATAACCATATTTTCCCTATTCATTAATCCATTGATGGGAATTTGGGATGCTTCCATGTTTTAGCTACTCTGAAACAATGCTGCTATAAATATGAATGTACCAATATTTTTTTAAGATTCTGCTTTCAGTTCTTTTGGGTATATATAACTTGTAAGTGGAACTGCTGACACAATCTGGTAATTCTTTTTTTAATTTCTGAAGGAACTACCTACTGTTTTCCTCAGTGGCTGATCTATTTTACTGATGCCCCACAAATAGTGCACAAACAAGGGCTCCAGTTCCAAGGAGCTGTCATATGGTTTTTAAAATGTCCATTTAAATTTGAGAGATTAGGCAAGACCGGTTTGGCTCAGTGGATAGAGCGTTGGACTGCGGGCTAAAAGGTCCCGGGTTTGATTCTGGCAAGGGCATGTACCTTGGCTGCGGGCACATCCCCAGTGGGGGGGCGTGCAGGAGGCAGCTGATCGATGTCTCTCTCTCATCGATGTTTCTGACTTTCTATCCCTCTCCCTTCTGCTCTGTAAAAAATCAATAAAAATATATTTAAAAAATAATAAATAAATAAATTTGAGAGATTAGAGACCCAAAAGGGCAAATCCGTTATGAGGGGAAGATATAGTATGGTGGCCTACCCTGTGCCAGGTGCTTCAACATTTTACATTCACTCCAATCCTATATAATAAAAGGCTAATATGCAAATCAACCCAACAGCTGAACAACCGGTTGCTATGATGCACACTGACCACCAGGGGGCAGCAGCTCAAAGCAGAAGCTAGGCTCATGGCAAGCACAGCGGAGGTGGTGGGAGCCTCTCCTGCCTCAGAGGGTGCTAAGGCAGTTTGACTGCCAGTTGGGGTTCAGGCAGGGCTACGGCTGCCAACACCCCCAACCCCAGTGCACGAATCTCATGCACTGGGCCTCCAGTCATTATATAATTCCAATTCTCACAAAAATCTGATAGGCATTAGTAGCTCCATTTTATAAATTAGGCTAAAAATCAAATAACTCATCCAAGGTCATACATCCAAGGAAGTGACCTAACCAAAACTCAGACCCAGGACTGACTCCACGCCAGAACCCAATTATCCTACAACATCAAGGAGCTACTGGGAGTGAGTGACTAACCCCACAGAATCCCGGATACCGAGGGGTTTGACTTTGCTTTTCTCCTGGTAAATCACCCCTGGCAAGGAAGGCAAAGGGGGAAGTATAAACGGAAGGCCTTTTCAGATTAGTCAACTGAGCACCTGCATTTGCCCTTATCCTGATTTTCACGGGTTTGATGAGGGATTGAAATGTAAAACGTGTGGCCTCCAGGAGGCTGAAATACGAAGGTGAGCGCGGAGGACGGTTTTCCTAAAGTCTTTCTACATTCACTTGGGTGTCTACCCCTACACGATGGGCGGCAAACTATATGCGAGTGTGGCAGGGACGCACGGGTGGAGGAGGAGGGCTCTCCAGACAAGCTCAGGGAAACCGACCTGCCGCCCGGCGCGGTCGCCAGGACGGCGCAGCCGGAGCAGCAACGGCAGAACCCGCACCGCGGCCCCGCGGCGGCCGCTGCGAGCCCGAGTGACGCATTGCAGGTACAAACCAGCCAATCAGAGGCCGGCTCAACGGCCATCACACACGCGTCTCTACGACCATGCTCCTCCGCGCCGCAAAGTAGCGCCCCTCAGGCGCCTCTCTGTGGGCAATTTTAACGGCTCACCGGGAGAATGAAAACAACTTACGTCATCCGTTTGTCCACTTCTCTTTCCCTTTTGCATCGTCGACCAAATAACTGTGGGTGATCAAGGGTTCTCGAGAAGAGTTTGCCCGGGGGAGGAGGGTGCCTGGGGGAAGAGGCCGGGACTCGTTTGTGATGTTCCGTTATCTGGCATGCGGCGGAGGGATCTGGCGGAGGGAGGTGTTTATGAGGCGCTGGGGGCGGAGGGGGAGAATTAGTCCGAGTGGAGCGAGCGAGCTGACTGGTTGTGTAGTTGCGTCTCGGAGACCGGTAGCGCTTGCAGCATGGTGAGTGCGTTGTTAGGCTGCTGGCGCTTGGCCTGTGGGGGAAAGAAGCTGAAGCGGATTGATTAAAGAAAGGGGACTCGCTCCCTTAATACCTCCAGGAGTGGTCTTCGCCTGCCGGAAGGCGTGCAAGGGCCTGGTGGCGCCCGCGGCGGCTGTGTCGCAGGTGTCCTCCCACCCCCATTCTCCTCAAGGAGCTGTCCCCTAGCATTGGGGGCCAGGTGCCCTGCTCCCGAGACCGCCAGGTCCTAGGGGCTTGGAGTGAGGATGGATCTGGGCTGGGGGGCAGCCCAGCACATGAGGGAGACGAACGAGTGGGAAGGAAGGAAGGAAGGGCGGGGGGGCTGGGGGGGGGAGCAGGAGCGCCAAAGCTTTGGGTCGGGCATCTCGAAAGGTCAGCCCCGAGGCCGGATTCAAAAGCCCAACGGACGGTTAGCACGGTTGCCAGGAAGCGCCTTTGTCCGCTTGTGGCCGCCATGCGCCGAGGAGGCGGGAGGGAGCGCGCGAGACCCGGCGAGCGCCACCGCCGCCGTTAGCCCACAGCCTCCGCGTGCCGGGGGGAGGGGGGCGCAGGGGGGCGCGCGAGCGAGTGCGGCGCGCTGTGTGGGCCGAGTCCGCGCGGCGCGGGGAGCGGCCGGGGGTGGGGGGGGGGAGGCGGGCGGGCGCGGGGCTGGAGCCGCCGCCCGCTCGGCTCGCGCCCCAGCTGCTGCGCTGGCACCTGCAGGGCTGCGGAGGTCCGGCGGCCGCGGCCCTGCGGGGCCGGCCGGCTGGGGATGGGTGGGGGAGGGAGGCCTCGAGAGCTTCCCCTCCCCCTCTGATGGCGAGAAGGAAGCTCGGTGAATGCCGATATTTCCCCCCCATCTGGGTTCTGGGGCTTTTTCACACTATCCAGGCTGGACATTTTAAAATACAAATTATTTTTAAGTGGCTTTATCGTTGGAGGAAATTATTTTTGTATCACGGAAGTCGGGCGCGTCCCCGAAGCACGCATCTTGTTAGAGAAAGCCCTCGGCCCCGGTTTGGGGTCTGAAAGACGTTTCCGATCTATCCTACCAACTATGGAAAGGAGGCTCCGGATGACTGTGAAAGTCGGTCTTACTCTCATGTACCAACTGGAAGGATGCTTTTGAAAAGGGCTGCTGGTATGTCCTATTTTTGAGTAATCACGTGCACCCCTTATGTCAAGGAACCACGACCATGCAGCAGCATTGCCCCCGCTCCAGTCCAGTCCTCACGGAGATCACTCCTATTTCCCTCCGGAAGTTGCCAGATCATCTTCAATTGTTCAATTCATTTGTGCAATAATGGTTGTCAAATACTCTAGTGTGATAGAAGAGTATTTGGAGGTCAGGGAATTTTAAAAACGTTTCCTGTCATTTGAGGCCAGAACTTGTGTTTTTTTAAAAAAACCTAATGAGGGCGGTAATTTGCAGTACTTATTTCGTGGTTCTTTCTGCCAAGTAATTACAGCGATGGGTGTGTCCAGGAGGCAAGGTGACATCTTAAACAAGAGCTGAAAATCCTTGCCAACTGAAACCTTCAGCCTTAATGGGTGTGGGGAAAGGACTTCATCTTGGTCAAAACGAGTGTTAAGTTGGATGCACTCGTTCTATACTGATATTTTTGAGTTATTTTATTGAGTTTGTATATGCTGGTTGAACTTAGTACTCTTGTAGGTGAAAATATATTATAGGTATGTAATCGAAGTTCTGAATTATGAGGTAAAATTTAAAGGGTTTTGAAATGAAGGGTAAGATTGTTTTATTTCTAGAGTATAATTGGAATAGGTTTTTTCCCTTGGTGATAGGTAGAACTTATCTATGCTTTCTTGGTTCTTTGTCCCAGGGACAAACTTTTAAGTTACCGTTTGCATCGTTGATGCTTTGGGTATTTTTTGTTTGTTAAATTGACAGTCATCGTTAATTTGAAAATTGTCCTCAGTTAACTATAAGACTTAGAGATTTCAAGTTAGAACTCTGACAAGTTAAAAGAAAAAAAAGTTATATGAAAGTGGAATACTGTTGCTCGCATAGCTCTTAGGTTTGCATATAGTTGATATATGCCATTTGAAGGGGGGATTGCTTTAAGAAGACTTGAGGCCTGGGGTGGTTAGATAAATAAAAGATGTGAAAAGGTAGAAAATGTCATTTGTCTAAATAATCATTATTCCATCAAACTGCAAGGAGATCTATTTCTGTTAGACTGAGGAAGTTCACACTGTGACTACTAAAATGCAGGAAATTCTAGATTCAGCTAGAATGATCAAATTAGGCCCTTGGTAAAGGTCCTAATTTTTATAAAATAATTTGATAGGTTCTTTTTTTTTTTTTTAAACCCAAGATGCTATATATAGTAAGTACTGTTCTATGAGTATTATTGATATAATTACTGAGCTAATTTAGAGACTGCATTTTATATAGGTAAAAAATAAATACCTTTATTTCTGAAGTTGTAGGAAAATTTTAATTATGAAGCTTATATTTATTCAAGTAGGACTTGGAAGAAATAGAAATGAATGAAGGATAGAAGTTGGTGTGCCATTTCAAGCCTATGGATTCATTCATTTACTTAGATAAGAATTTTGGATCTTCTTTTGTATAAAACCTTTCACTAGGTGAGCTCCAAGAGTACCCATACCTACTTTTGAGTACCATTTAGGAAATATTTAATAGGTACATAATGCATTCACTTCAGGTCACACCTAGTCTAGATTAATGTTTCTCAATAGGTGAGTAAATCACCTGTGGTTTTGAACCTGAGAGTGAGTATACCAATGCCTGGAAGCTTTCTCTGGCATGACAAGAGCAGTAGGAAGAATTTTATATAAAGTGTAGAGATCGAAGAGAGTTAAGAGTCAGCTCTTTAGTGAATTATTCTTTACTGAGATAAATACACATGTTATTGAGCTTGAGTTTTCCCAAAAGTATAATTCTTATAGTTCTTCTAAGTAAGAAAATGTCACTCTCCATAGACAGAAATAAGAAACAAATTGATTCGGTGTAGTGGGAAAAGCTTACCAATTAGAATGCTAGGGAGTATTGTGTTTCTGCTTTTAGTAGGTTTTAATCAGAATGTTGTTTTATACAGATTACTTTAAAACCTTGAACTCTGGGTTTGTAGTAAATATGAAAAACATCTCTTTAAATTTCTCTAAACACTCCAAACAAAAATCACACAGTGCTTTTAGGTTACATAAGTAACTTGGGCTCCCATGTGCTTAGTTTATTTCTTGAAGCTCATTTGTGATCTTTTCTAAGATTGCCTTTGCCTAGAGGTAGGGAGCTGTAAAGATGGTGTGGGACCATTAAATTTGGACTTGCCAAGGAAAATTGAAAAATTTGGTTTTCTTTTATAGCTAACAT
Source organism: Antrozous pallidus (assembly GCA_027563665.1). Taxonomy (NCBI): domain Eukaryota; kingdom Metazoa; phylum Chordata; class Mammalia; order Chiroptera; family Vespertilionidae; genus Antrozous; species Antrozous pallidus. Next base: position 47,019,363 of record CM050523.1, read on the forward strand.
CGTTGTTTCTTCTTAAAGCCTTCAGCTTTCTTATAAACGAGCTTCCTCAAAATCTTCCCCCAACCATGTTTTGAGAACAAACCAGTGTCTACCATTCTGCACATAGCCCGGCAGTCCATCAGCTTTCATACATGCTACATTGTCTTCCACATCTGTCCCTAGACTTCAACTAGTGGTTTCATTTTGTGAAAATATATTTTCTCAGTTTAAAGTTGAACATGAAACATGGTAAGTTTGTTCTAAAGGGCTTGATAATACTGTGCATGTTTACCTTCTGTGTGGAAGTTGAACTAGTTAGGTTGATAGCTAACATTGTAGGTTCTTTGATTTATTTATGTAAAATAATTACCACTAAACTCTTTGAGCCAGCCTTTGACGTAGCTTCTGATTTACAATAACCCTGTTAGATAGGTGGTATTGTGTTAACAATGAAGTTGACTGAAAGTTTGAGTAACATGTCCAAGGTGTCAGAGCTATTAAGTTGCAAACCTGGGATACTAGCCCCATGATGACTCAAAGCACTGTTTTTTCCTGCACCATAACCATATTGCCCTTCCTTCAGAAATTATAGAAATCCTGCAAAATGAAATCAGACTAGAAGTAAATCCTCGCAAGGGTGGGAAATCTTTTTTCTGCCAACGGCCATTTGGATACTTACAACATTATTTGTGGGTCATATAAAATTATCAACTTAATAATTAACCTGTTATATTTGCTTAAACATTTAATTGACTCACCCCTAATGCCTTGGCATAGCATGGCCCTACCAAATGATTTGTCAGGCCTGACATTCTTCATCCCTATAGCGTCTAACAAAGGAAACAACTCAGTGGATTTACTGGGTTTTAAATCTTTTTCCTAGGAAAAACAATCTGGTTGATTTTATACCAGATTGCTGGAGATAATTTATTTTATAAATTTCTGCATTTGAATTTAATTATTGGCTTTTAAATTTTAATTACCAGCCTTTGGCTTTTTTTTTGTTTTGTTTTTAATTTTTAAAAAATATATTTTATTGATTTTTTACAGAAAGGAAGGGGAGGGATAGTTAGAAACACTGATGACGATAGAAACGTGGATCAGCTGCCTCCCTGCACACACCCTACTGGGGATGTGCCTGCAACCAAGGTACATGCCCTTGACTAGAATCCAACTTGGGACTGACGCTTCAGTCAGCAGGTGGATGCCTCTGTCCACTGAGCCAAACCAGTTAGGGGCTCCTTTTTAATTTTCAAGAATGGAAATGAGTTGATTGCATTGAGATCATAGTGATCAGGGAAAGAAACGACTGCTTTGTTTCTCGAATATTGTCATGCTGTTCCCTAGAGAAAATGAGATACTATTCTACATTAAAGTGTTACCCTTTCTGGAGGTTTTTTAATTTAAAAAGAATGAAACTAGGCATTGCTTTTATTTTCGTACCAAAAATGAATGGATTAATCATAGTATGTTTGATTTCATGTAGGTATACAAACTAAATAGAAGGCTATTTCTTGTCAGTGCCTCCCAGAACCACATAAACAGTTGTTTCATGGGTATGAATACTGATAAGCAGGGAAATGTCTAAAGATGAAGGACACATGAAGAACAAAGCTTTGATATTTTGCAAATATCCTTATATATTATGTTATGCTCTGAATTTTAAACTTAGAGGCATTGGATATGTCTAACTCCTTAGTGTTTAATCCTTACTCTATTAGCTAACTAATACTGTATTCCCACTCCCCGAAATACAGTCTGACTCCTTTCCCTTTTGTAAGATAGGGGATAAGAACACCGTTATTTGGTTACTATGAAGACTGAGTAAGAACAACATATAAAATGGTTTTTGCAAATGCCTGAAAATAAGTTTTTTGTTGTTGTTTTTTTTAAACAAGAATCAGTAACTTTCTCCATGTGCTAAAGACATCACAAACTTTAGCCTCACTTTGGGATTTCAAAAGTCAAGAAAAGATGGGAGGCTGGACTTACTTAACATTTGGTAAATAATGTAATTCAAGTGTTCAGAATCCTGCATTCTCTGCAGTTGCCTGGCAGGTGAAGAGGAGTAAAAACTGGTAGCTTTCATGTTGCCCACCCAAGACTATAGGTTTTAATCTTTTTAATGGAGTTTTGCTTAATTTTGAGGTTTAGAAAATTACTTTCATGTCCAAATGATGTATTTAGTCATTTATGGGGGCAATTTTGAATATAGTCCTTGGGCATTAGTTTTGGTTCAATAGAGATTTCTGGTAATAATTTTATATCAGAGGAGGTGAGCTTAAGTTGAGGTATGCTAATTTTGAAAAGGAAACAATGATTCTATTGGATTCTATCTTTAATTTAGAATAACTCCAATTAAACTTTTTAGCATTCCAGATTATTTTTTATATTTTTTTAATTTGTGTAAAATATACTTTCAAACATATGAAATATTTTCCTTATCTTAAATTTGGGGTCAAGACTGTTTAACTTTGAATGTAAACCAGATGTATGCATTTTCCATCTACCCTGTGTGCTAGTTGCTGGTTCGAAGAAATGTTGAACTAAATGAAGTTTATGGTACATGCTGAACCTTAAAAACTTTAAAACTTGTTTTTGTAACTGCTAACCTACATAGTCTCAAGTCACTCACCTATCTCTTGATCTCTTTGTAGGCTGACCAACTGACTGAAGAGCAGATTGCAGGTGAGAAATACTTTGCGTCATTGCACCCATTGGATTTTATTATAAACTGAATAGCCAATCCAAAATAAGATGTATGAAAGAATTGACTTTGCTCTATATAGTACATAGCAAATGGCTGTAATATAATACAGTAATTGAACCTGTTTTGGAAAGTGAAAAGGTAAACTTGCCTGAGAAAGATGTGTGGGGCTAGCTGTAATTAAAGACATGTTTTTAGACATATTTGGAGCCAGGTGGTGGTCTTTTGTTGTTGGTTATCTTACTTTAAAACATGAATTCTAAGCAGTTTTTAATACTGTAACTCCAAATCAATCTCTACAGGAGGGCCATGTCATGTACCAATAGGAAATTTGAAATGTAGAATCAGAAGATGAACATTGAATTTACGTTTTTGTAAAATAGCTAATATTTTAACCTTAGAATTGCATATATATAGTCAGGGAATAACCATTTTTTCCAATGAAAAACCTAGATCTAAATGTTAGCATTCTATTTTACACATGTAATTCTTATAAAGTAGTGATAGCTATTTAATCTTGTCTCCTTTGGTTTGCTATTGCAAAATGTGAAATTGTTACAGAAAACTTGATATCATGTTGTCTTTATGCCATATCATTAAACATTAGTATTTTTTACCTTATTCTGATTCTTTGAGATAAAATGTTTTGGAAACTTGCTAAAGTTTTGCTTTTTTTATGCAATATTGAAATGTCTTTCAAATTCTATTCCTTTACTTCACATTAGAGGCTTTTGTTAATATAAGCATCAAGCAGTTTTAACTGCTACAATTTTCCTGGTAGGCAAGGAGTTTGAAGTGCTCAGAAACAAGCATTTTTAAAAAATATTTTTATTGATTTTAGAGAGGAAGGGAGAAGGAGAAAGATAGAAACATCAATTAATGAGAGCGAATCATTCATCGGCTGCCTCCTGCACGCTCCCATTGGAAATCAAGCCTGAAATCCCGAAATCCCGAAATCCAGGCATGTGCCCCCTGACTGGAAATCGAACCATCTTGATTCATACGTCGACGCTCAACCACTGAGCCACCGTGGCTGGGCTGAAGCATTTTTTAATGCTAGAGAAAACTGAGAAACACAGAACTTAACTATATAGCCCATTTAAAATAATCCCTTCCCACCCCTATAAACACAAATTTGGAGGAGCCAGACATCACTAATCTCAAATAGTCATCATTAATATTATTTGATAGGATTATGTAAAGTAGAAAGCTATTAGCATTAAGGACAAAATTTTTGCAGGTTTTATTTTTACATGCTGTGTGAATTTGATTTAAACCTGGGATTTTTTTTCTAGGGTTGGTAAATTGCATGTTGGTTTATATTAGTTTTAAATGTATCAATGAATTATAAAATTACTCTGAAAGAGTTTTTAATATATCCTTCAGGAACTGGCCTCTGGGCTATCTAATATTTCCATTCTTAAACTCTTACGTTCTCTGATACATATGGCCTCCCTCTCTGCCCAGTTAGGTAGTTGTGCCTATTGAACACAGCACAAAATGTTCCCTTTAAGGTAGAAAATGTGTTAGTCAAAGTGCCTGTCAGAGTTGGTGCTCATTATTGCTTTCCCAAACACGTCTCTTTAAAGAAAGATTGTATCTGTGAGATATAAGAATCTTCAATGACTGTTACAACATTTGTATTAAGAATAGTTGTAGTTCATTGGAATATTGTCTTTAAGATAAATTCTGTCATTCCATTGACTTCCATCATACAATTAAATTTCAAGTGGGAATGGAGGAGAATATATTGAAGATTCTCTCCCTACTCTGCCTTTTCCTAGACTTTTAAAGGTGCTCCTTAGACCCCAGGCTTTAATAAACCTCTAAATTTTTAGGTTAGAGGAGCCAAAGTTTTTATGCTGTTGATAAAAACCCTGTGAGAGCAGTGACCTTTTTGTTTTCTCTGTATTCCCAAAGATTCCCACATAGTAAGGACTGAGTAAATATTTTTTGAAAGGAATAAGTTTTATTTTCAAAGAGGACTGTGATACAAAAAGTCTTCTAGAACACTACCCTATCCTAAGAATTATTCTGCTTCTTCCAAAAATCCCTTCCTAAATTTGGTATGTTTCAATGTCCACCTTTGAGGTAAACACAGATTTTATCTTTATCTGGTAAATTATAATCACTGGTGACCAGTAACATCCTAGCATCTAAGACCTACTTGTTGAGTGTTAAGCTTCATACATGTAATGCAGCATTGAATATACTAAAGTACTTTTAAAAGCTATTTTTATCGTTATTTGACAATCATTACTACAGATTTATTTAGAGATTTTAATAGCAAGTATAACTTGGTAAAGAAAAAAAAACGTGCTTCTTGTTTAGGTGGTTACTAGAGTTGTTTACATTACCTAGTCTTAAAGACCAATCTAGAACAGTCTTAGTGTGATTTCACAAGTTAATTTTACTTGATTCTGCCATGATGTCGTTAGTAGTTGACATTTAGAGGACTAAAAAAAAAATGTAACAAGAATTTTTCTTTTTAAAAGAAACTTGTGCCTAAACCATCGTACTTTAAGTCAAGGTCCAGTGTAGGGATAAAACTTGGTTGATAAAATATATTAACAGTTTAAAACCACAATTACAGAGTGTCAAAATGTCTCATATATGATCTTTAAAGGGATTTAAGCTAAATACATAAAAGTAGGCATTTGATTTTTTTTTAGTTGTAATTGTTCATAACCTATTTTAATAAAATTATAAACTTATGTAATATAAATAATTGGAAAAGGGTTCGGGGGTTGCTGATGAATACATAAAATGTAAATAATAAGTTTCCTGAAAATTTCAACTTAGGATCTTCCTCTAAATCCATTCTCCTTATGCCTATCAATTGTGTTGAAGATCCTATTCTGTATGACATTCAGGACCTGTTGTTTTCTTATTGTGTATTTAGTACTGGGTTTACATTTGAAGTCATTTCTGAGAATTACTATTTAGAATGACATGCTTCTGTACATGAAGATTATGCTAGTTCTGATACAAGGTGGTAAGCTATACAAGCAGGTGAATTTGAATGGTACTTTGAGTTTATTATTTCAAGGAATTTTTACAGGTATTTCTGGCTCTTTAAGAGTTAATAGATTTTAAAACGTATTGAAACTTAGAATACACACATATATAACACTATGAATCTTCTAGAATTTGGCTTTAAGTTAAATCATATCGTATATAATAAAACCCTAATATGCAAATCAATTGAATGGCAGAAAGACTGGTCGCTTTGATATGCACTGATCACCAGGGGGCAGATTCTCAACGCAGGAGCTGCCCCTTGGTGGTCAGTGCGCTCCCACGGAGTGCCGCTGGGCTCACAACTAGGAAGTGCATGGGCGAGGGGCGGGGGGCAGGAGCCTCCACAGCAGTGCTAAAGACCCCTCGGGGGATGTCTGACTGCCAGTTTAGGCCCACTCCCCCCTAGGGGTCCTGGACTGTGAGAGAGTGCAGGCTGGGCTGAGGGCCGTCTCCCCAATGCACAAATGTTGTGCACCAGGCCTCTAGTAGTAAAATAATTATAGATACACATTGTGAATTCCACACATAATGGTGGTGTTAAATAATGCTTGTAGCTAAGTGTTACAGTAGAGAATGTAGTATAATCGAATACAATTCTCCAAGTCCTTTAATTTTCTGATAGCCTAAGTTATTAGGTGATAGATGGAATGTGTTCAAACCCTAATAATGGTTTGCATATTTCTAGACATTATTTCTATATCCTGTTTTTTTAAAAAACCTTAGAAATCTTTTGATCAAATTTTGCTATTTGTGGGGTTTATTGATCTATTTTTGTCACTGGATTGGTCTATATTACTACTATATACTATTTTCATAAATCAATTGAGTAATTTGGTATCAGATAATTTTTTTTCTCAAAACAAGTATGATTTAAATGAATGGAACTCTGTTACAATGCAGCAAACCACAACTAGTCAGTGATATCTGATTCAAACTCGGCAGTTCAAAGATTTTAAGCAGAATAAGTAGAAGCAAGTAATATGGTAATCAAAAAAGGCAAATAGGCTCTGGCTAGTGATTAGAGCGTCAGCTCAAGGACCAAATGATCTCGGGTTCTATTCCTAGGCAAGGGCGCATACCTGGATTGCAGGTATAAAGCAACCAGGTAGGAGGCTATCATAATTGTCCAGGCAAAAGGTGATGGTGCCATTATTGGTTATAGTGATGAAAAAATAATCTAGTAGTATTTAGACAGCACAGTTCAACAGGACTTGTTGACAAATTACAGGGTAAGAGTTTTCTTGCTTTAGGTCAGCCAGAGGAGATGACTGTCCTGTAGGAAGTCAAGAAATAAAGGATATTGTGTTATTCAGAGAGGTGTGTGTACTAAAACATGAAATTGTCATAAGTGGGCATAAATGAAATGGACAAGGAGAGAAGAAAGGATAAGAGAGAGAGTTGGTCACATCTACTTGTAAGAAACAAGGAGCCAAAAGCCTTTGGTGTTGTAAGGTAGGATATAAATTAAAGTACTATTGTGGAGGCCAAGAGAAGTTTGAGGGTTTTTTTGTTGGGTTTTTTTTTTTTTTTTTTTTTTTAGTGTAATTTGGATATTGCTAGAAAATGAGGTCATCAGTCTCTTAACATTCATTAAGTACTTGCCAGATATAGTTTTGAGTGCTTTACATATAGTGATTATGTTCTTAAAATAAGGAATTAGGTACAGTTATCCCTATTTCACAAAAATGAATAAGCTGAGGCAGAAAAAAAGGTCTAGTAACTTAATTTGCTGGAGGTTACATTTCTAGTAAGTAATAAGAGCTGGGATTTTTAACCCAGGCAGTTGAGTTCTAAAGTCTGATTTGAGTTTCTATGCTTTATGACCTCACATACTGACACATACTTGCTGGGTTAGACACTTAAGTTGTTTTTGGTGAACTTAGTATGTTCAGCTGATGATCTGAAGCTGGAAGCAATTTTAACAGTAGATAGATAGAGAAGAAATGGATATGAGTAGTGGTGCCTTCCAGAATTTGGGGAGAGGTAAGGATAGGGACTTAAAAAACATATACATCACACTAAGGTTTGAGTTTAGTTTTTAGGCAAAGAGACATAAAGATAGGTAAATTAATGGCAAAGTCAGTAGAATGGAAGAGATTATGATAAACTTGGAGGTATGTGGATTGGAGCAAGGATAGACAGGCAGGGGATAAATAGACTTGGACTGTAAGAGGAGGCACACCATTTCTTAAATATCAGGTATATATTTTCAAATGTTCTAGATATGTTGGGAGAGCATATGGCCCTTGAACTTAGGAACTGCTTTTGTATTTGCTTGAAAAAGAAAGTACCTTACTTGAAAGGTATTAGGTTTTGTTAGCTTCTTTATATGACCTCGAATTATCAGACTTAATCTCTGCTTTAGTTTCTCTGTAAAATAAATGATAAGCCAGGTATTGTGGACTGTCATTCCAACAGTTTCCCATGAAATATACTGGTGAAATAAAAGTAATACAATTTTGTAAGATCTTAATTTTAGGCAGTAATATATTTCACTCTTTTACAAGTTTGGGTTATATAATCTAAAGAAAGGTCTAAAATATCTTTGGTTCTCAATAATACAGCTAAACCTGGTCATTCATATCTTGATCATCCCATTAACATCAGTATAGACAGTGGTCGGCAAACTGCGGCTCTTTGGCTCCTTGAGTGTGGGTGTCTCTTCCACAAAATACCACGGCCTTCCTGAGTCTATTTTGAAGAAGTGGCATTAGAACAAGTTTAAGTTTTAAAAATCTGGCTCTCAAAAAGAAATTTCAGTCGTTGTACTGTTGATATTTGGTTCTGTTGACTAATGGTTGCCGACCACTGGGTTAGACTATTTGGTGCTAGACTCTTCCAGAAAAGATAACTTAGCCCATTGGAGTTTAAAGTTTGTTTTTAAATTAGTAGGTGATGAAATAGACTTAATCTTAATTTTTGAGGAGTATTATAAACATAATGCAAATAGTATAGTTGCTCTAAATAAAGACCAACTGTCTTTATTTTTTGGTTCTAAGAAAAGGTTAGATCTGTAATTTTGAATTGTGTTCCACAGAGCAGCTTTAACAGAAAACAGAGAAGCCAGTCATTTGGGATTTTGATTCTTTTCCTTTTTAAACAGAATATTAAGGGTCTAGATATTGCAGTTCCCTGTAAGATTTTAGATGAAAAAAATTTCCTAGTAGATCAATATGAGCATATACTGGTATGATTAGCTAAAGATGTTTAAAATGCCACAAGTGGCTTTCCCATCTAAAACCTTCAGAAATCAAAATTCCATTTCAGGCGTTATCTTCATATATATCTTTAAGAGTTGATTAATACATTTCATTTAGGAGATTATTCTTTGTGGTGACCTGTACATTTGGATTGTGATCTCTCAAACAGAATTCAAAGAAGCTTTTTCACTATTTGACAAGGATGGTGATGGAACTATAACAACAAAGGAATTGGGAACTGTAATGAGGTCTCTTGGGCAGAATCCCACAGAAGCAGAGTTACAGGACATGATAAATGAAGTGGATGCTGATGGTAAGTGTTTAATTTTGGGGTTTGGGAAGGGGGAAGTTGAAGTAACATTTAAATCCTATTACAATGTTTCAACGAAACAAACCATTTCAGGTAATGGCACAATCGACTTCCCAGAATTTCTGACAATGATGGCAAGAAAAATGAAAGACACAGACAGTGAAGAAGAAATTCGAGAAGCATTCCGTGTGTTTGATAAGGTAGGTTTTCTGGGGCTGGATTTCTTTAATTTGAGGATGAAATGAATATAACAGCTCAGTATAAGCTCAGATTTCTTAGTAATTTGTATTGCGTTGATTTCGTGGCACAGCAGGTATCACTTGGTTTTGGAACTAAGACATAGTGCTTGGATCTCAGTGATGTTTAATTTATAGGTCAGTTGATGGTAGATTCTTTTTAGTTTGGGTGGATTTCTAAAGTATGTTATTCTTCCTAATCTGAAATTTGGTAAACTTCTATTCCAACTCTTTGATCTTAAGTATTTTAATGACTTTTCTAGGATGGCAATGGCTATATTAGTGCAGCAGAGCTTCGCCATGTGATGACAAACCTTGGAGAGAAGTTAACAGATGAAGAGGTTGATGAAATGATCAGGGAAGCAGATATTGATGGTGATGGTCAAGTAAACTATGAAGGTAAGTCTCACTGTCACCATCTCATTCTCTGACTTTACTTTTAGAGATACTAGGTAATCTAATAGGTCAAAATTACTAACTTCCTTACCCTATGAAGATGTTACAACTATATTTTCTAACCTTTTGCTATTTAGAATGTATGTACAGACTAGGCAACACCTCATGTTACCTGAGAACATTTTAGAGCTATTTATTAGGTCTTACCCCTAAAACCTGGAACCTGCAATTTAACAGGATTCTGGTGGTTGATTTTATATGCACATTAAAGTTTGAGAACACTGTACTCTAAACTGTACTAAAACAATTTTTGTATAGTGTTTGTGGAACAATTAGAAAAGCTTCAAACTCAGGATCCTCAAAATGAAATTAAGGTGACTTTCTTTACTTCATTTGATTCCCTTCCTCTACTTAACAGATTTAGTCTGAAACTGTTTACATATGCTTCAGATTAAAAAGTATCATTTGTAATACCAAACTAAGCAAGAATACTTTTTATTTATAATAGCTATCTAAAACATTAATTGGGTTTATTTGTTAATAATTTTGGCTTATGAAGTTCCAGCTTTGCCAGTTAGTTAGCTTTCCTCAGTACTTTAAAATTTTGAGGAAAGAAGGCAATAGATTGCTCAGTGAGTAAATGTGATTGATTTTGTCGATCTTTTGCCATTGACTGTCTCAACTTTTTGTGTTTCTTCTTTTTCAGAGTTTGTACAAATGATGACAGCGAAGTGAAGATATTGTACAGAATGTGTTAAATTTCTTGTACAAAATTGTTTATTTGCCTTTTCTTTGTTTGTAACTTATCTGTAAAAGGTTCCCCCTACTGTCAAAAAAAAAATGCATGTATAGTAATTAGGACTTCATTCCTCCATGTTTTCTTCCCTTAACTTACTGTTATTGTCCTGAAACCTTATTTTAGAAAATTGATCAAGTAACATGTTGCATGTGGCTTACTCTGGATATATCTAAGCCCTTCTGCACATCTAAACTTAGATGGAGTTGGTCAAATGAGGGAACATCTGGTTATGCCTTTTTTTTTTAAGTAGTTTTCTTTAGGAACTGTCAGCATGTTGTTGTTGAAGTGTGGAGTTGTAACTCTGCGTGGACTATGGACAGTCAACAATATGTACTTAAAAGTTGCACTATTGCAAAACGGGTGTATTATCCAGGTACTCGTACACTATTTTTTTGTACTGCTGGTCCTGTACCAGAAACATTTTCTTTTATTGTTACTTGCTTTTTAAACTTTGTTTAGCCACTTAAAGAAAATCTGCTTATGGCACAATTTGCCTCAAATCCATTCCAAGTTGTATATTTGTTTTCCAATAAAAAAAAATTTTACCCAACTGTTGCTCTGAATCTGAGTCATTTAGCTTTGGGTTGAATAATTTTGAGAATCAAATTGTATTAAGAACACAATCTAAATCTGGGAGGGGGGTGTTGTCATGTTTTAACCTCTATTTCCTAATGTTTTAATCATTGTCTTTTTAAAATATATCAATTTCAGGGAGGAAAGGAAAGGGAGAAAGAGATAGTAACATTAATGATGACAGAATAATTGATTAGCTGCTGTCTGCATGTGCCCCACCAGGGACTGAGCCTACGACTTGGGCAGGTACCCTGACTGGGAATTGAATTCTGCTCTCCTGGTTCATAGGTTCACACTCAACCACTGAGTCACGCCGGCCCCAAGGCTAATTTTAAACCTTATCTTCAAATCTTTACCATATTACCTGTTCTTTATTAGCAAGGTTATGGTAATTGATCATTATTTTCTTAGTACTATCTGGAGCATGATTGCTCTCATAATAACAAAACCACTATTGTAGTTAAAATTGATCCTGGAATGTAATTTCAATTAAAGATCTGATGCATAGCAAAAGCTTGCCAAGCTCTACTTAGTGCTGTATCATCAAAGAAAAATGCTTGTTATCACTTTTAAACTTTTCCCAGTGGTATTATGCAATACAATGTTTTCTTACGAGGATATTTTGTTTATCCTATATGCTTAACTCTATTTTATTGGTGAAGTTCTTGAAATCATTGACCTATTACGCTGTTTCTATTTTTGGTATACTCAAGCTATTTTCTAGATGTTTCCTTGTGTGAGTTTCTGGTCTTCTCTGTATTTTTCATCATATTATTTTAGTCTTTAGGGTACCAGTCCCTAGTCTGCTCAACAGTTTTCTTGAAGAAAATAATTCACAGTGATGGACTATCAATCTTACATTTGTGAAAATGATTTTTGTTTGCCTCTTGACCTTATAATTCTTGATTTCAAACCTGGTGCCTGGTTGTTATTTTTTCCCCTTCTATAATTTTTAAGGTTATATTAAATGAATTTAGAATCCCATTAGTTTAAGAAAAATGGAGTTCTCTAGTCTCTTGCTACTCAAGTTGCCCACAGAATCACCTGAAAGCTTCTTAAAAATGCAGAATCTTCTGCCTTGCCCCAGAATCTGAATTATTGTGTATTTTAACAAAATGCCCTGTTTGTATACATTAATTTTTTAAAAGCACTGCTGTAGTTTATATTAATAGAGAGGGAAACGTCATTCATTCAGCAATTTAATCCTATATTCAGAGGCTCAGAAGATAAAACCTGTGTTTTAGATATGTTTAAAATTGGGAACAATTATCACAATCCTCCAATAAAGATAGGCACAAGGGTCCCTTTGGGCTACAAGGGATTAAGCCAAGGGACTTCTCAAAGAAGTTGAACTTTGAGAGGCTGTCGAAGGTTAGCATATGGGAGATCTTAGAAGTGTGAAAATGGCATATTTGGGGTTTGCAAGCACAGCTGACCCTGAAACAACATGGGTTTGAATAGAATGGGTCTACTTAACATACCCCCCCCCCAAAAAAAAATGTATAGCCTTCCATATCCCTGTGTTTTACATACACCGATGCAGAGAGCCAGTTGTATGCATTGTTGTAAGCCATGTTATATATAAGGCCCATAAACGTCTGAGGATTTTGGTATCCATGGGGGTTCCTGGAACCAATACCATATGGATATCAAGGGACTGTAGTTAAGGTTTTGGGGAGTCAAAAGTTATGCATGGATTTCCGGTGTTGAAGGGTCAACTCTACATCAAAGCATGAGCTGCTCACAAGGGAAAGGAGACAATAGTAAATTTTGATTTTGTCCTAAAGGTAACGATAGTCCATATTTACTGAAAACATTGTGCCAGACATGGTTCCAAACATTTCACTCAAGTTAATCATAATCACCTTGTGGGGAGGTACCAGTTTATAGACATGCACAAATTATACCAAATTTAGCCAATGCTAACCCTAACCAAGTTCTGGTAGAGGAAGAAGAAGGATTCAAGAGTGAGGGAATGCGGTAATGTCAAATGGATAAGAGCTGAAAAATGCCCCTCTCTTCTGCCAAAATGCCACCTCTAGTCCCAGGCCTTTGCACCCCTCCTGTTCTCTCTTCTCTGTTCTTACCACCTTGTCCTTCTGACCTTTGAGTTATACTTCATTTTATTTCCTCTGCCCTTGCTACTCCCTCATCCTCCTGATTGCCCTTTGTTATCTGTATTTTCCCTCTTCTCTACTACTAATGCTGGAGGCCACTGCATTAGTATTGTATTTGACCATTGGGTCATTGGTTAGTTTAGCAAGTGCAATTTTAATGGAAAGGGGTGTGTGCATGTCAGATGATTTTAGGAAAGTATGGGAGATGAAAGAATGGAGTCTACTCTTGAAAGTTTGTAAAGGGGAGCAGAAACTTCATGGTGGTTTGGACAGTGGGGCACTGGAGTCAGACCTGGACTTGAACTCTGCCACTGCTGTATGATGCTGAGGACACTGTCTAACAAAGCCTATCCTCATTCTTAAAGTGGGATTAGTGCCTGTTTCACAGGGTTGTTATGAGGATTAATTAAATTTATGTAAAGTATGTGGAACACAGGTACTCCACCAAATGGAATTACTAAGGTTGAGGGGGGCGTTGTTTTTAAAGATGAGAATGTTTATAGGTTGAGATGCTACATCAAAAGAGGTTGAAAGTGAAAGGGTCTATAATGTTAGGAAAGGGTGGTCTGGTTTCGCAGTAACCCTGTTGGGTCCAGTGCTTACGCCACTTCCAAAGTTAGGCTAGAGAAGTGACACCCACAGAATTTCCTTCTGGAGGAGCTTGGAAACAATCTCAAGTGGGTGCTAATGCTTTTTGCTTTAAAACTAGGTATGCCTATCAAGCATTCTGACCCTTTTTCTGAAGGAAGGGGAGTGGGGGTGATTTGCCTTTAGAAGTCTCAGCGCAGCCCAGGGCGGGTGCTCAGTTGGTTAGAGCATCGTTCCCAAGCCCCAGGGGTGTGTGTATCTGACATCTGTCTCTTGTCTCTGTTACTGTCTGTCTCTCTCTCTCTCTCTCTCCCTTTAAAATCAATAAATAAAATTAAAAAGTCTTGGTGCAGATACCTGAAGGCTTTCAGGCAACTCCTCACGTGTGCGGCTAGGCTAAGCGCAGGACTTCAAATCGTGGGCCCGCCTGCCTCCCCTCCCCCACTGGAGAAAGCCTGGGGGAGGGGGGCTGCGCATGCTCGGACGCAGCTCCCCCCCCCCCCCCCCCGGTCTCCTGGCAACAGGACTCCAGTCTTGGCCTTGGCATTCCGGGGTTCGCAATGGACCAGCCAGAAAAAGCCGTCACTTCTACCCCAGTAAGGGAAGACTTGGGGCGTGGCGGTTCAGTGGCCATAGCCTCGGTACTGCCATTCCCCTCTGGCGCGCCCAACTACTGGTCCCCTTCGCCCCTCTCTTCCGCCAAAATGCCACCTCTAGTCCCAGGCCTTTGCACCCCTCCTGTTCTCTCTCCTCTCTCTCTTACCACCTTGTTGTCCTTCTGACCTTTGAGTGCTACTTCATTTTATTTCTCTGCCCTTGCTACTCCCTCATCCTGCCGATTGCCCTTGGTTATCTGTATTTTCCCTCTGCCCTACTACTAATGCTGGAATGGAGTGATTAGATTTCTTTAATTTTCCTCTAATGAGAGTGTTTTTATTGTTGTTGTTTTCAGTCTATGAACACGTTTTTGAGTTTAGTATTTATAAAACATTTTAAACTACCTTTGTTTAGTTTTTAAATTTGGGCTAGGGATGTTTAGCCTATCTTTTGTAAAGTGATTCACCCCTAAAGCTAATTTCAAGTGGTAGATGGGTGGGGTTTAGATCACCTGCCTTGAGCAAAAACAAACCAGCAGCTGCCAATCACCTTCTTTTGGAAATATATCCTGTTTACTTCTCCTTGTCTTTCCCAACTAATTTTCCTGGCCCAGGTGGAGGTGGGAAGCCTGTCTTGACATGCCTGGGAAAGTTCGATTTCTGTGATTATAAATGTGCAACGGAGAACCATTCAATATAAATCTAACAAAGGCAATAGATAGGAAGAAATTCAGATTTGTGTGTATGAAACAAGGTGTTTCTTAGAGAAATGCACATATTACATAGTAAAACTAAAGCCAGG
The DNA here is from genome assembly GCA_027563665.1 of Antrozous pallidus. Classification (NCBI taxonomy): domain Eukaryota; kingdom Metazoa; phylum Chordata; class Mammalia; order Chiroptera; family Vespertilionidae; genus Antrozous; species Antrozous pallidus. The sequence goes on from CM050523.1 coordinate 47,034,687, forward strand.
AGTACTCATAAGTAGAGTAGATATAAGTTGCTAGATAGGAACAATGAATTATATCAGTTTTGCTAATTTGATTGTTTATTATTTTAAATGTATTGTTGTTTGAGATAACCCATATTTTGTACTAATAACAAAAACATTATAAGTGAAAGTAGAAATCAATATTTTAATGATTTTACTTAGTAGGAATAACACAAAAGGAAATGCTGAACAATTGTGTTCTGTTAACAGTGAAGCTGAATCAATGTGGAAAAATAATAAAAGGGTATAGAGTACTTATTATGGAAGACAAGAGTGTCCTTGGAAACTGAAGAATACCAAAATAATCTGCTTCTTAACTTGGCAGATAAGATATTAAAAATAAAAGCTACCACTTATTATAGAGCACTGGTTGTGGGTACAAATGTTTATATGTACAACTAGAGGCCTGGTGCACAAAATTCATGCACAGAAGGGGACCTTCAGTCACCCTTGCATCCTCTTGCAATCTGGGACCCCTTGGGGGATATCCGACTGCCAGTTTAGGCCCTGTGGGATCGGGCCTAAACTGGCAGTCAGACATCTCTCTGGCAATCCGGGACCACTGGCTCCTAACCGCTCACCTGCCTGCCTGATTTGCCCTAACTGCCTCTGCCTTGGCCCCTACCCTCTCAACTGATTGCCCCTAACCACTCGCCTGCCTGACTCATCACCCCTAACTTCCTGCCTACCTGCCTGATCGCCCCTAACTGCTCACCTGCCTGTCTGATTGCCCCTAACTGCCTTTGCCTTGGTCCCTACTCCCTCAGCTTAGTCCAGGATGTCTGGAAGGTTGTTCGGCTGTCTGGTCTATTTAGCATATTATGCTTTTATTATTATAGACTAGTGTCCCAGTGCATGAAATTCGTGCATGGGGGGGGGGGGCAGTGGGTGTCCCTCAGCTCAGCCTGCACCCTCTTCAAGCTGTTTAACGGGCAGTTGGACAGCCCTCTCACAATCTGGGACTGCTGGCTCCCAATTGCTCACCTGCCTGCCTTCCTGATTGCCCCTAACTGCTTCTGCCTGCCAGCCTGAGCACCCCCTAACCACTCCCCTGCCAGCCTGATTGATGTCTAACTGCTCCCCTGTCAGCCTGTTTGTCCCCAACTTCCCTCCTCTGCTGGCCTGGTCACCCCCAACTGCCCTCCCTTGCAGGACTGGTCCCTCCCAACTGCCCTCCCCTGTAGGCCTGGACCCCCCAACAGCCCTCCCCTGCAGGCCTGGTCACCCCTAACTGTCCTTTCCTGCAGACCTGGTTCCCTGCAACTGCTCTCCCCTGCAAACCTGGGTCCCCCCCAACTGTCCTTCCCTGTAGGCCCAGTCACCCCAACTTGCCTCCTCTGCTGGCCTGGTCACCCCTAACTGCCCTCCCCTGCAGGCTTGTTTGCCCCCAACTACCCTCCCTTGCTGGCTTGGATCCTCCCAACTGCCCTCCCCTGTTGGCCTGATCGCCCACAACTGCCCTCCATTGCAGGCCTGGTCCCTCCCAATTGCTCTCCCCTGCTGGCCATCTTGTGGTGGCCATCTTGTGTTCACATGGGGGCAGGATCTTTGACCACATGGGGGCAGCCATCTTGTGTGTTGGAGTGATGGTCAATTTGCATATTACTCTTATTAGATAGGATAGAGGACTAGTACATGGGTGGGGGCCAGCTGGTTTGCCCTGAAGTATGTCCCGAAAGAGGGTGGGGTTCCCCTTGGGGCGTGGGATAGCCTGGGACAGGGGTCTGTGGTGATTTGCAGGCCAGCCACACCCCCCAGCGACCCAAGGGGAGGCCCTGGTATCTGGGCTTTATCTTCTACAATTGAAACTTTGTAGCCTGGAGTGGAGGCCTAGGCAGGCCAGAGCTGCAGAAGCTTGGCCTCCTCCATCACTGGGGGCAACCCTAGCCTCTGTTCTCTCCAGCTCTGAGACTGCTGCCATTTCTGTTGAGATTTATTTATCTTTTATAATTGAAACTTTGTAGCATTGAGTGAGTGGTGGCCTAGGCTGGCAAAGGCAGGCGGAAAGCTTGGCTTCTTCCATTGCTGGCGAAACCCAAGCCTTCCTCCTGCTCTCAGTGGCCACAGCAATCTTGGCTAGGGTTTATTTGCATATTCACTCCTGATTGGATTGTGGGTGTGGCTTGTGGGTGTAGCAGAGGTACAGTCAGTTTGCATATTACTCTTTTATTAGATAGGGCTAGAGGCCCGGTGCATGAAATTCGTGCACAGGAGGTAAGGGATGATCCTGGTAGGATCAGGCCTAAACGGGGGGTCGAAAATCTTTCTCACAATCCAGGACTGCTGGCTCCAAACTGCTCACCTGCCTACCTGATTGCCCCTAACCGCTTCTGCATGCCAGCCTGATCACCCACTAACCACTATCCTGCCAGCCTAATTGATGTCTAACTGCTCTCCTGCCAGCCTGTTTGCCCCCAACTTCCCTCCTCTGCTGGCCTGGTCAACCCTAATTGCCTTCCCCTGCAGGCTTGATCATCCCTAACTGCCCTCCCCTGCAGGCCTGGTCCCTCCCAACTGCCCTCCCCTGCTGGCCTGATCGCCCACAACTGCCCTCCCTTGCAGGGCCTGGAACCTCCCAATGACCCTCCCCTGCTGGCCATCTTGTGGTGGCCATCTTGTGTCCACATGGGGGCAGGATCTTTGACCACATGGGGGCAGCTCTCTTGTGTGTTGGAGTGATGGTCAATCTGCAAATTACTCTTTTATTAGATAGGATGTCTTATGCTCATGCCTAATTTTTTAAAAAAATAAATTCTTTATTGTTGAAAGTATTACATATGTCTCCTTTTCCCCCCATTGACCTCTCCCCAGCTGCTCCTACTCCCCAGCACATGCCCTTATCCCCCTACTGTGTATGTCCATCTCTGATGCCTTATTTTTATCCTCCTAAGAGGAAATGGGGGCTCATACGGGGAAAGGTAATTTGCCTAGGACTCTTTAGCTAGTAAGTGGCAGAGCTGGAGTTCAAGCCCAAGGTTGTTTGGCTCCTCTATCACTCTGACTCTTCAGTGTCACAGCTAGCTGGACAAGCTGAGAGATCCAGCTGTATCATATTTAATATATATATATATATATATATATATTATGTATGTGAACCTAGGAAATAGAAATTGGCAATGTTTGCCATATCTCCAGGAATTTGTATCTCAATATCACATTAATCTGATGATTACATATTTTTGACCTTGAGTTCCCAGCACAGACACCTGAGCCACATATTTTTTTAGGGTAAAACATCCAAGCAGTTTTGATTCATTAATACTTATAAATGCACCCAGCAGCTTCATTAGAGATTTCCATTTTCCTCTTCAGTTTGAATGTGGAGTACTAGGCAAGCCCTTTTCATGTCAGGGTACAGGAAGCAGAGCTCAACCCTGCACTGCTGCCTACATTTACCTGCTAGAAGTAAAAATTAATTAAGTGGGAATGACTGTGACATGTATTTTCTCGCTTCCTTTTGAATGGACACAACATAGCAACAGACCTGAAATTACAGTCACCAAACAAACCCAAGATAGTTGTTCACTTTCATTGGCAAAGGCAGCGCAGGGGACATTGTCTGCGGATTGGGACCTCATCAAAGAGGAAGGGGTGGAAGCTCATTTCCTTTTTTGCTTTCTCTTAAATTTAGGTTTTCTAAAACCTCTAAAACATCTAAGGGCATAATATCTACATAGTTTTTGGCATCAAAATGTGCCATGTCCCCTGGGTCATCCTTGTCTGAGGAAGAGCTCTCTTCACCCATTAAAGTAGATAGAAGGACTGAACCATAAATCTTAATAACAATTATGATAATACAATTTTGATTTACACAACTTTTTCCTTCCCAAGATCACCAAATTTTGTCACATATAATTATCCTTCTGGAAGCTCTGTCACATGGGGATGTTTATTGCTCTAATTTTTCCAAAGGGAATTTAGATATTTAAAAAGAACTTAAAATAACAAAATAGCAATTTAAAGAACTCTTACAGGCAAAATTGATAACAATGTTTTTATGTCAAGTCAGAGGGACATATTTGGTGCAGGTATTAATTAATTTAAGTAGATATTTTAAGTTATGTCTAACTTCCAGGGATCACCTCTCAAATGAATAAGCATACTTTATGTTTATTAATAGAAACCAATCCGGAAGCGATCATCTTTTCAAAGAGAAGGATGGTGGAGAACAGCATTAACAGTATGTACATTTTCATTATTTTCTATTCATATTATTCTTATTCCCATTAACGTTTGATTAAGTACGTCTTACCGTTTAAATCACTAACAATTCATAAGAGAACAGTAGGCTTTATTTCATACTTATAATTTTAGCCTCAGTATGTGAATGAGAAACTAAAATTCCAATTTAAAAGCTTGGAACCGAAAAACAGCTTTACAAATCTAGTTGTGTTACACAAAATGTCGAGGTAAGATCAACCTCGTTTATGGCCTTGGTGAGAGGACACAAGAGAGAAGGCATGCATTCCTGAGAGGTTTTTGGGTTTCAGTTCTTATCTTACATAGCACAGAGCCTGTGATCTCTTTATCGGTTAACATGGTCAGCGCATGAAAGCAAGGTAGTAATCTAAGGCAGGGAAACGACCAGAACATCCCCCTCTCAGGAGACGTCCTTTCTGTATTGCAGAAATGCTTCCTCTGCACACCCTGCAATCACAGGGGGCCCAGTGGCCAAAGCCTCCTTGAATGGAGCTCAGCACAATGGTAGAGCTGAGCTGAGTGCTCATCGGAAAGATGGTCACAAAAGCAACAGTGACTAAACTTTCAGGTTTGGCCATTTAGCCACATTGCGGTTGGGATTTGAAAGTACCCAACCCCTTATTGGACTAATTAAGACAAGATGCTCTGTCAATTCATCCTCCGCCTTATGTTATTATCCTGTAGCTTCCTAGTTAAGGGCTAGACAGAAACATGCAACATCTACTAAGCAGAAGTAGGATAATTTTTATTTAGTCAAGAAACTAAATTTTAGGTCTCGCTAGAGGCCTGAAATTTATAACCAAATTGAATCTCAAGTTTAAGTATCTGTGAAGCTACTTTTTAAGAAAAAACCTCAACTATAGCCATAACCCATTGGCTATTTTCCTCACCAGCTGTCCCAGAAAGGAAATAATCATGATTCTCTTAAACGATTGTTCTGTCCCAGAGTGTTTACTGTATTTTAATAGAACTTTATTAAACTCTAAAACTAAGAGATATTGCGCAGGAATGACCCTTTCAAGAATACTGTTTTCGGAGATCGTTGCTGGTTTACGCACTGATCTGAAAAACCATGTCAATTTTCCACAGAACACTCCTATCCCTGGCACTTACCACTTGAAAACGTTTATTGAAGAATCCCTATTAAATCCAGTGGCAGCAACCTACAATTTTAAAAATGAAGGAAGGAAAAAACCACCCCTTGTGCAAAGAAACGATCCAGTAGTAACAGACCTTCCCCCGTACACGCCTCCCGACTTCTTGGACTTGTTGAAGAAGCAAGCGGCCACTTACTCATTTAAAGACCAGCCGCGGTCAAGCCCCAGCTCACTGGTTTACAAAGATCAGGTAAAGCCCTACCAGCAGCTGGGTTTCTGTGGGAAAGCTACCAAGAGCCCCGAAGAAAATAGTCTACATAACTTCGGGTGTATCTCCCCTGGGACAAATGCCTTATTTTCTGCAGAAATCAAACAAGGGTGGCCTAATTTGCAAATATGTCCTGCAAGGGAATCTTGGCAGGATTTCCCAACTGGGGGAGCCTCTGAGATCTTATCTGTGGTTGGCCCATGCTTCTGGTCTTTTCAAGCAATTTACACTACACAGTGTACTCTCTCTCTTTCTCTCTCTCTCTTTCATAAAGATTTAAAAAATATTCTTATTGATTTTAGAGAGGAAGGGGGGGGGGACAGAGAGAGAGAGAGAATCATTGATTTGGCTGCCTCCTGCACCCCTCCACACTGGGGATATGGCCCACAACCCAAGCATGTGCCCTGACAGGGAATCGAACCGTGACCCCCTGGTTTACAGGTTGACACTTAACCATTGAGCCATGCTGGCCAGCTGTACTCTCTTCTTTTAAAAAGAAAACTCTGCCTTTCAGTGAGTAAGTACCCTTATTAGAGTGTGAACATAACTATATGCCACGGGGAAACTTTTTCCAACATTTCTTGTAGAAATGAGCACTGTGATACTAGGAAGGTAAGACTCTACTCTCAAGTCCACCAGTTCATTCATAACATCGATAATGATTACTATGCTTATGGCCCCGTGCCAGGCTCTATGAGGGGAAGATGTCCCTCACTTGTAAATATTTAAATAACAATGCAAGAGCAAATATATCAAATGCTGAGATAAATAGCGTAGCAGGAAATGCCAGGGGAGAGTTCGGTGTAGGCTGGATTGAAAAGTTGGAAGGTTTCCTGGATGAAGCGGGACTCAAACTAGATTTTGAATACATGGTACTTACATGGCTCTTAATAGTTTACTGTGAGCTTGTACATATATTCTCTTAGCAGTTCTTCACAGGCACTCTGAAATAGGCAGGACAGATGTTGCCCCCATTTTACACGCACGTAAACTGAAGTGAACAGAGACTAAGTAACTTGTTCAGTGGTAGAGGAGTACTTTGAACTGAGGGCTTCTGATCCCCGATTCAGCCCTCTTTTCAACTACCTTGTGCCTCTGCCCATGAATAAAGGTCAGGGTTTGGATGGGTGGAACTCAAAGAGCTGTGTCTCAAGGGAGGGGCATAGCTCTGTCAAGGCCTGTTTCAGGGACTGCGTTGTGATTTGGACTTTGTTGCTTGGGACTTTGGGCCTTAATATCTCCCATTTGTAAGGAAGCTGGTAATAGTATTAGCCTTCACAACCTTGTCAGGGTATTGCTGAGCAGAAATGCATTGTAACTCGAAGTTGAATTAAATATAGTGGTTGTAGCGATTATTAGGATGAACGAGAATTTTCTCCTGGGAGGAGTACATGTTGTACCCAACCTGTAAAGCCATGTTATTGTTTTCTAAATTATAGCTTTGGAATAGGACAGAATGATAGAAGTGCACTGGGTAAGTCTTATCCTTGTCACTTCAGTGGATGAATACAAACACTATTTTACTTAGACTTTTTTGGCTTGGTATCAGGTCACCATGCTTCATGTGAAATAATTCTGGCCATGTCCAGGGCAAAACCATTCTTCCTTATTCTCTACCACCATTTACTTCCCTTTTGCTTCATCTTGTCTTGCTTTGAGGGGTTTCTGAGGGTAGGCCAAGGCTCATTGTTGAAGAGAAAACACAGAAGGTTGGTATAAGGCAAAATTTAAGGCTTTAAAAGACCAAAAGAATTTGGCTTACCCATAGGGATGGACAGAACCTTCTGAAAATATATTTTTCCTATTTCTTTTCTTTCTCCTCTCTCTCCCCACCTCCCACAAAGGATTGAGCTCCAGAAACTGGGAGAATTATGTGTTTTCCTAATTTTCTGTTTCAAAGGTCTATGATGGTATGTTCACAGAAGGAGAGCTACCTAGATGTAACATTGTTTACTCACCAATAAACTCATAATTCTGGTTTTTCAATGGAAGAATTCAGTAAAATAATAATTTGAGGTAGATATAGTATATATTATTATTATTATTTATTAAGATAGAACAATGTTCTCTCAAGCTTTGGCTTTTTTAATAGAATATCTACTTTATACCTCATTAGGGCTGTTTATCATTTGTAAGAAAGTTTTTACTATTTTTGTTCTGAAGCACATAACCCAATTAGAGAACCTGTATCAAAGAATCTTAACATATACTAGGGGCCTGGTGCACGAAACCCATGCACTAAGAGTTGGGGCTCCTCAGCCTGGCCTGTGCCCTCTTGCAGTCTGAAAGCCCAGAGATCAATCACCCTGTAGAGGGAGGCCCCGCCCAACTGCCACAGCACTGCTGGCCAGGTAGCCTGGGCCTTCCTCTGCAGGGCGATCATGGGGTGATGGGGCATCTGACCAATTGCATCGCACCTCCTTGGCTGGCCTGGTGCCAGTGGTGTCATAGCGTGAACGTCTCGATGATTGTTCTGCTATTCATTGCATATTATGCTTTTATTACTATAGTTATATTTGAATGTGTGTGTGTGGTGTGTGTGTGTGTGTGAAAGAGGATCAGGGTTAGTAAAGGGGCCAAATATATGGGGACAGAAGATAATTTGTCGATGGGTGGTGGGCACATAATGCAATATGTAGATCATATATCATAGAAATCTATACTTGAAGCCTATATAATCCACTTAATCAATGTCATGCCAATAAATTTGATTGATAAAAGAGTATTTGAGATGGTCTTAAATTTTTTAAAATAAATTTTTTTTCTCAGAGAAATAATACATTTTTATTGTAGAACTAGAGGCCTGGTGCACGACATTTGTGCCCGTGTAGGGTGTGTCCCTCAGCCCAGCCTGCACCCTTTCCAATCTGGGACCCCTCAAGGGATGTCCGACTGCCTGTTTAGGCTCAATTGGGCCTAAACAGGCAGTCAGACATCCCTCTCACAATCCAGGACTGCTGGCTTCCAACTGCTTGCCTGCCTGACTTCCTGATTGCCCCAAACTGCTTTTGCCTGCCAGCCTGATCACCCCTAACCACTCCCCTGCCAGCCTTATTAATGCCTAACTGCTCCCCTGCCAACCTGTTTGCCCCTAACTGCCCTCCCCTGCAGGCCTGGTCACCCCTAACTGCTCTCCCCTGCAAGCCTGGTCACCCCTAACTGCTCTCCCCTGCAGGCCTGGGTTCCCCCCAACTGCCCTTCCCTGAAAGCCTGGTCACCCCCAACTTCCCTCCTCTGCCAGCCTGGTCACCTCTAACTGCCCTCCCTGCAGGCTTGATCAGGGCTCCCCCAACTGCCCTCCCTTGCCTCCCTGGTTGCCCCCAACTGCCCTCCCTTGCTGGCCTGATTGCCCACAACTGTCCTCCCTTGCAGGTCTGGTCCCTCCCAACTGTCTTCCCCTGCTGGCCATCTTGTGGCAGCCATCTGTGTCCACACTAGGGCTGCAATCTTGTGTGTTGGAGTGATGGTCAATTTTCATATCACTCTTTTATTAGATAGGATAGAGGTCTGGTACACAGCTGGGAGCCAGCTGGTTTGCCCTCAAGGATATCCCGGATCAGGGTGGGGGTCCCCTTAGGGCATGAGGTGGCCTGGCTGAGGGACCTGTGGTGGTGTGCAGGCTGGCCACGCCCCCTGGCAACCCAAGCAGAGGCCCTGGTATCTGGGATTTATTTATCTTCTATAATTGAAACTTTGTAGCCTTGAGTGGAGCCAAGCCTCCTGCTGCCATTTATAAAAATATATATTTTATTGATTTTTTACAGAGAGGAAGGGAGAGGGATAGAGAGTTAGAAACATCGATAAGGTTCCTTCTGCACACCTCCTACTGGGGATGTGCCTGCAACCAAGGTACATGCCCTTGACCAGAATCAAACCTGGGACCTTTCAGTCCGCAGGCTGATGCTCTATCCACTGAGCCAAACCAGTTAGGGCAACCATGGCCATTTTTGTTGGGTTTTATTTATCTTCTATAATTGAAACTTTGTAGCCTTGAGTGGAGGCCTAGGCTGGCCAGGGTGTAAGGAAAGCTTGGCTTCCTCCATTACTGGGGAAACCCAAGCCTCCTACTCGCTCCGTGGCTGCAGCCATCTTGATTGGGTTAATTTGCATACTCGCTTCTTATTGGCTGGTGGGCATGGCATGTGGGTGTAGTGGTGATATGGTAAATTTGCATATTACTCTTTTATTAGATAGGATTATATGTACAAAAGTGAGATCATCTCTCTCCATATATACAGTTTGTGACCTGCTTCTCACCAATGTTGCTGTCATCCACTAACCCCAGGGTTATTCCCACTTATTTCTGGATGATTTTAGCTCCCTTCTCTCCCTGCTACCATTTCCACTATTCCTGTCATCATTTCAGTACACATGCAAATGACCTTCTAATAATCTCCCCTCTCAGTTTCTTGAACTCTCCCTTAGCTACTCCTTGGATTTTTTTTCAAGACCAATAATTTCAACCCTGCATTATCTCAATTGCATGTACCCCACTCTGACCACTCCTATTGTTCAGCTTCACTCACTCTAGTATCCCAGCCCCCCACCAATTTTTCTGTTCCTCACAATCTATAATCCATTGATTCTACTTGCAAAGCTTAAATCCCATAGTTAGTCATAGAGTTACTTCCCATAGTTAGTTAAATCCCATAGTTAGTCATAGAGTTAAATCCCATAGTTAGTCATAGAGTTACTTCCCTCAGTTCCCTTGCCCCTGATAGCACATCTCACTTGTTTGTCAAAGCCACAAACCTAGGTAAATCTAACTCTCCGGGAACTTTGTACCAGCACCATGTTTCGGAATGACTGGCCTCATTTTATAGTCTTCACCTCATATAGGTACTGAATGGACTTCCCTAGTCTGTTTGCCTCCCACCCTCCTGGATAGCTTAATCTCACCTCTCTCCTTTCCAAATCCCTGACACCTCCACCTCAATTCACCTCCTTATTTTTTCTTCTCAGCCTTTTTGCAGGTTTAGTCTCTTCTCCCCACCCCAGGCTCCCAGACCTCTTCCTCCTCTACACTTGCTCCCTCTATGCTCACTCCCTGGTGATCTCATTTAGTCTCGGCTTTGAACACCATATCTTTATGATTTCCAAATCATATCTCCTGTCCAGACTTCTCTTTAAAATTCCAGACTTGTATATCCAACTGTTCTTTTTTATAACTTCTCCACTTATATGTCTAAATCAGGATTTCTCAACTTTGGCACAACTGGATGGGATAATTCTTTGTTGTGGGGGGACTGTTCTGTGCTTTGTAGCATGTTTAGCAGCATTCCTGGGTAATTAATGCCATTAGTTAATTAGATGCCAAGAGCAGTCCCCCTCTCAGTTGTAACAACCAAAACTGTCTTCAGACATGGCCAAATGTCCCCTCCTGATTGGGAACCACTGGGTTTAAAACTTTGCAATAGTGGGTGTGATCTCTCAGGCGTCCTTCTCAGAGTCAGCAGTTCTAGTGTGAACTGGCTTTATTCCAGACCTCCCTCTTTGATTCCTCCTTCTCCCTCTCTTTCTGCCAGACTGGCCTCCTGGAAGCTTCCTGACTTTGCCACTCCCATCCAAGGTTCTTTGCACTGGATCTTGCCAGCTCATTGACCTTTGTTAGCTGTGTTTATAGCCTTGATAAAGATATCTCTGAAGACATGTTCATTAGAAAGTGCTCCATGGTACCACCAAAGGGATTTTCAACAGGATGGTTTTTCATTGAGCAAGGCATTGACTGGGCTGGCAAGTGATACTGTAGGGAACTCAAGACTTAAATGTTGGGATAATGAAGAGCAAAACATAGGTAACATGGAGCAATTCATTGTATCAACACCATTTAAAATAAAAAAGTGACTTTGAAAATTGGCTCATTTAACAGATATGTTTGAAACTGAATTCTCAAAGAGCAAGTGTCACATGCAAATATGTCAAGAAAGTGGCAAATGAAAATGGATTTTGAAAGAAGATTACAGAAAATTTATTTCAGGGATTGGGACCTACTGTAATTTTTAGTTCATTTGGAGCTGATAACGATTCTAAGGTATTGGTAAATTTGCAAATAATATCTGCTTTATTTCCAGTTTTGCTTACCTTGCCTCCTTAACTTGTTCCTGCTTAAGGCTTTTCCACTATCTGAGATCAAGCTCACACCATCTCAGCTCCAAGGATGTCAGGAGTGTATAGCAGTGTTTTAATAGTCTATCTCCTAAGATAAACCAAAGAAGTCTGAAGTGACTCTACCAGGTTGCACAGTATATGATTTTGTCTGTATGGAAGACTGAATAAAATCAGATATTGGATAACCTAAAAAAAAAAAAAGAACAATATAATTGGTATCATTAAGCAGGCTTCTTTTTGAGAAGGTCCTATATTGTTTATCTCTCATTCCATAAAGAAGTCTGAGCAGTGAGTCAGTGATACGTCCATACAATACAAAAGACTTTACTTCTCAGAGAAAAGATACACTTGAATTTTTACCAAATAGTACCTACAAAGTATTGCCCCTGCCAGTCCTTTGGCTGCATTCACATTATGATCTTTCCGACAGGGCTTCTAACACATTGAAAAAAACCTCTTTTCTTCTGTCCCACCTGTTTATGAATTTGGTTCTCAAAATGTTGTCATACCAAGAGCCTAATAAGTAAGGGTTGGATTTTTTCCCTTATTCTGACCTTGATCGTGTTGGTACAACAGAACTGAATGAAGTATCCACACTAATAACATCCTGTCATATTGTATGGCTACAAGCTATTGCAAGATTTCCGAGTGCCTAATCTATATGGACTGAAACATTAACTAGAATCAGGTATTTTAATGGGCATACTTTATAGATTCTTTGTATCTCATTACAAATGAAGAAGTGACACGCATCTATAAGAATTAGGAAAATATATGTGTATATTAAAAATCTCCAAGGACAATGGAGCCACCCAGAATAGTTTGCAACAATGTGCAGAGAAACAGTCTTTTACATAAGGCAGCTGACTATTCACAACTTTATGGGAAAAAAGCCCTCTCTCAGTAATATTAAATAGCGAAGAATGGCCAAGGCAAGTAAAGAAAGACAAATACAGAAGCGACGGGGAACCAATATTCCTTTCTAGACTAGTGCTATCTAAGAGTTTTTCCCATAATACTTTTATATAGAAACTATGTGACTGCTGAGTATGCAGAGATAAAAAGCTGCTTTAAGGGTGTTTTTCTTTTCTTCACTTTTCAGTTCTCTTTCTTCTTTCTCCTTCTGAGTATGTGTGTATATGTACATAAGAGAGTGAGCATGTGAGAGCAAGCACATAAGCATACGTGCACTACTTAAAGTAAATAGAAAGCAAACACCCACATAACCATCATCAAAGTCAACAAATAGGATGTTGCAGCCCCCAAAAGCTCCTGCTTAAAATACATTTTCATGCTTCCCCACCAGAATAATAAATAATACCAGTGTTGCCTGGGTGTTTATTTAATGTCAAGTGAACAATTAACAAGGCACAGGTGCATCAGAACAATGTGTGTATTTTATCATAAAATTTGTATTTACTGCTATTGTCAGTGTATTTACATCTGCCCATACACTCAAAATTGTGTACTAATATGTGAATGAAAGCAGCAGGGTGAGCTGTATTAGCTGAACTTCCATGAGGCATAGAATGCCAGCATAGGGAAGCCTTATTTTGAAGGCCTGGGGTTGAGGTGGGGGGAATGGAGGGGATGGGCAGCAGGGACAGGCTAGAAGAGGTCAGTGAGAGAAAAGGGAGACATACGTAATATTTTCATAAAGATTTAAAAATAAAATTTAAAAAGGCAGCATTGTATTTTAAGTCTGATTTTAAAATAATAGAGAGTAAGGAGTAGATTGCTCACTTTGGGAAGGATTCTTCCTAGAATTTTATACTATAACTAGAGGCCCGGTGCACAATTAAATCATGCAGTTAGAGTCCCTAGGCCTACCCTCCTGCAATCAGGGCCATCTTTTGCCCATTCGCCAGTCTCCAGGCTGAACCCCACCTCCACCACTGGGCGCTGTTGGGATCACCAGCTCATCCTGGCTGCTTGGAGGCTCAGGCCTGCGGGAAACCGGGCACCAGAGACCTCCATGTGCATGCGCCGGGCTGGCCGCTGATGGAACCCACTGCCTGCTCGGACCACTGCTGTCACCGCTGCCACTGCCGCTGTTGCTGGGTCTTGAGGCACTGACAGAGGCTGTGAGGCATGCCCATGACCTACCTGTGCTGGCATGAGTGGCCCTGAAGAAGTGGTCAATCCCACCTCATGGCAACCGGTCATTTGGTTGTTTTGGTTCTGACGCCTCTTGGCCTTTTATTATAATGACTAGAGGCCTGGTGCACAAAATTTATGCATGGGGGAGGGGGAGTCCCTCAGCCCAGTCTGCACCCTCTCCAATCTGGGCATTCCTCTCACAATCCAACTGCTTGTCTGTCTGCCTTCCTGATTGCCCCTAACCGCTTCGGCCTGCCAGCCTGATCACCCCCTAACCACTCTTCTGCCAGCCTGATTGATGCCTAACTGCTCCACTGCCAGCCTGTTTACCCCTAACTGTCCTCCCCGCAGTCCTGATACCCTCCAACTGCTCTCCCCTGCAGGCCTGGGTCCCCCCCCCCCCCAACTGCCCTTCCCTGCAGGCCCGGTCTCCCCCAACTTCCCTTCTCTGGTGGCCTGGTCACCCCTAACTGTCCTCCCCTGCAGGCTTGATCACCCACAACTGCCCTCCCTTGCAGCCTGGTCCCTCCCACCTGCCCTCCACTGCTGGCCATCTTGTGGTGACCATCTTGTGTGTTGGAGTGATGGTCAATTTGTATATTACTCTTTTATTAGATAGGATAGAGGCCTGGTGCATGGGTGGGAGCCAGCTGGTTTGCCCTGAAGGGTGTCCCGGATCAGGGTGGGGGTTCCCTTGGGGCGTGGGGCACCCTGAGCAAGGGGCTTGTGGTGATTTGCAGGCCAGCCATGCCCCCTGGCGACCCAAGCAGAGGCCCTGGTATCTGGGATTTATTTATCTTCTACAATTGAAACTTTGTAGCCTGGAGTGGAGGCCAAGGCAGGCCAGGGCTGTGGAAAGCTTCACTTCTTCCATTGCTGGGAGCAACTCTAGCCTCCTGCTCTAATTGAAACTATAGCATCAAGTGGAGACTTAGGCTGGCCAGTGTTTGCGGAAAGCTTGGCTTCCTCCATCGCCGGGGAAACCCAAGCCTCCCTCCTGCTCTCTCTGTGGCCGGAGCCATCTTGCTTGGGTTACTTTGCATATTTCCTCCTGATTGGCTGGTGGATGTGGCGGAGGTATGATCAATTTGCATATTACTCTTTTATTAGATAGGATTGCTTCCTACCAGCTCCTGCAATAGAAGGAGTTCTGGAGTTGGTTCAGTCTTCCTGGCTTCTCATTTGGCTTCCTCCTCCCCTTCCCTTCCTTTACATATCCCAAGCTCTGTGCTTACCAGTTCCTTCTACTCCCCTACTCATGCACCTCTGAGCTAAAATCCATCACCCGGGGATGATGGAGCCACCAGGTAGTTTGTAGCAAGTTTGACAATGGGCAGAGAGATAGTCTCTTCTCCAATGTTTCTCCTAAAATACCTTCCTAGCTCCCTTCTAGGAAGTTTCTCTTTGTCTTTACCATCTTCAGATCACCCAGTTGGGTTTATGTATCTCCTCCCAGTTTTATAGATGTATAATTGACAAAATTATATGTAGTTGAGGTGTACAACATGATGATTTGATTGTGAATATATTGTGAAATGGTTACCACAGTCAAGTTGATTACCATATCCATCACTTCACGTTGTTATCATTATATGTATGCATGAGAACATATAAGCTCTATTCTCTTAGCAAATTTCAGGTATACAAATACATTATTATTTGTATTAATTAAGAAAACAATCTCATTTGCAATACACCATGCTGTACCTTGTATCCTCAAAACTTATTTAGTTTATAACTGAAATTTTGTACACTTTGACCAACCCCCATCTCTACCCCAGCCCTGAGCAACCACCATTCTTTCCTGCTCCCTGGCAACCACCATTCTATTCTGTCAGGAGTACAGGCTTTCTGGTACAAACTTTCTAGATAAGTGATACAAAACAGTGTTTGTCTTTCTCTGTCTGGCTTATTTCACTTAACATTATGTCCTCTAGGTTCTTCCATGTTGTTGCAAAAGGCAGGATTTCCTTCCTATTTTATAAAATTATCAGGGGTGGGTGGCGGGAGGACCGGGCTGGCTGAATTATCAAAATATATATACTTTTTTCAGTTATTTATACATCACATTTTCTTTTCCATGCATACATCAAGGGACACATAGCTTAGCCATTGTGAAAAATGCTGCTCTTAGCATGGAAGTTCAGATGTCTCTTCCAGATACTGATTTTGTTTCCTTTGGATATACACTCAGAAGTGGAATTGCTAGATCGTATGGTAGTTCTATTTTTAATATTTCAAGGAACCTGTTTTTTATAATATCTGTACCATTTTACATTTCTACCAAGAGTGCACGAGCATTCCCTTTTCTCTACATCCTCACCAATACTTGTTATCTCTTGTCTTTTTTATAATAGCCATCCTAACAGTTATGAAGTGACATCACATTGTGGTTTTGATTTGCATTTCCTTGATGATTAGTGGTGTTTCAGCACCTTCTCATGTAATTGTTGGCAACTTGTATGTCGTCTTTGAAAAAAAAAAGTCTATTCAGGTCTTTTGCCCAATTTAATTGGATTATTTTTGGTTATTGAGTTGTATGAGTTCCTTATGTGTCTCCCCCCCTTTTTTTCCTTATGTGTTTTAGATACTAAAACCTTATCAGATACAAGGCTTGTAAATACTTTCTCCCATTGCTTACATTGCCTTTTTACTTTGTTGATTGTTTCCTTGGCTGTGTAGAAGCTTTTTAGTTTGATGTCTTCCCACTGTTTTATTTTTGCTTTTGATGCATTATTTTCCTCTTTTTACTGGTAGTGTCATATTTAAAAAAAATTATTGCTAAGATTAATGTCAAGGAGTTTTCCCTATGTTTTCTTCTAGAAGTTTAGTGGTTTCAAGTTTTACATTTAAGTATTCAATTCATCTTGAGTCAATTTTATGAGTGGTATAAGCTAGAGGTTTAATTTTATTCTTTTGCATGTGGATATCCTGTTTTCTCAATACAATTTATTGAAGAGACTATTCTTTCCCCCCATGGTGAATTCTTGCTGCCCTTGCCAAGATAAGTTGATTTTCTTTCTTTCTCAAGATTGCTGTAACTTCAGGCTCTTTTCTGGTTCCACATAAATTTTTAGGATTGTTTTTCTGTATCTGTGAAACATGCTATTGGGATTTTTTTCCAAATATATTTTTATTGATATCAGAAAGGAAGGGAGAGAGATATAAAAACATCAATAACGAGAGAGAATAATTGATCAGCTGCCTCCTGCATGCTTCACACTGGAGATCGAGCCCACAACCTAGCCATGTGCCCTGACCAGGAATCGCACCGTAACTTCCTGTTCATGGATCGATACTCAACCACTGAGCCACACTAGGCGGGTGCTATTGGAATTCTCATTGGGATGTTATTGAGTCTATATATTGCTTTGGGTAGTATTAATTCTTCTCGTCCATGAACATGGGAATATCTTTCCATTTATTTGTAGCTATTTATTATTTTAACATTTTCATTAATTTTTATAGAGAGAGGAAGGGAGAGGGATACATAGAGAGAAACATTGATGAGAGAGGAACATCACCGATTGGCTGCCTCCTGTATGCACCCTCACTGGGGATTGAGCCTGCAACCTGGGCATTTGCCCTAACCAGGAATTGAACCAGCGATATGTTGTTCCTGAGTTGATCTTCAACCGCTGAGTCACACTGGCTGGGCTTCAATTTCTTTCTTATAGTTTTCAGTGTACAGATCTTTCACTGCCTTAGTTAAATTTATTTCTAAGTGTTTTATTGTGTTTGATTGTATTGCAAAAGAGACTGTTTTCTTAATTTCTTGTTTAGATACCTGCAACTTTACTGAATTTATTGATTAGTTCTAATAGTGTTTGAAATGTGAACATCTGTGGAATGTTTTGAAGCTCCACCTTTGGAAATGTGCCATTTCCACTGTTAAAATAAGAACTAAATTGTATAATGTTGTATGCTCATAAAATAAATGACAGATAATAAGATAAAGTGAGTTTAAGGTCTGTATTAATCTATTATTGGTGTTCTGTCCATTCTGTATAGTCAGTTAAGCTTTCACCAGGACAATACAATCTACTTCCTGCACCAGTTCCCAAGTATGCTTCCAGGTAATTATATACTTATAAGTTACGTTTTTTTCTTAAAATATATTTTATTTATTTCAGAGAGAAATAGAGAGCGAAAGAGAGATAGAAACACCAATGATGAGGGAGAATCATTGATTGTCTGCCTCCTGAACACCCCCCTCTGGGGATTGAACCAGCAACCCAGGCATATGCCCTTGACTAGAACTGAACCAGGGACCCTTCAGTCCACAGGCCAACGCTCTATCCACTGAGCCAAACCAGCTAAGGCTAACATAGTATTTTGTTAACATTGTAGTATCTTCTCTCTTATTAAGTTACTTTTAATCATTTCACTAATGCCTCTCTATATACAGACTTAACAATCAATACTAATGGCTTTTAAACCTCATTTATGCCCATCATGATTCATTCTTAAATGTTTAATGAGAGATAGGGAATAAATTAACAAAGATCCTCATATTAAAAAATAAATTTAGGAAATCATATATTTTCTTTTCTTTTTTTTTTTTTTTTTTAATATAGAAGCTTCGTATTTCGTTCTACAGTTCAAAGATTTCCGTCAATCTGCTTCACTCCTGTAAGTACATTGTAGGCACTTAACTCAAGGTTAAGTTGATGTTTAAACTATGCAATGATTCCTTTTGATATATCAAGATTAACATTTTGCTCATTGGTGTAGATAAGCAATGAATGATTAAATCATTGATTTTAAATATACTTACAGTGTATCTGAAGCTATACTAGGGATTTCAAATGTAAAGTAACCATTTGTGTCAATTTACTTTTTTAGGTCTTGACTCACATCACCTCATCCCTATTCTCCTGTTCAGAATTTCCTGTCCCCCTTCCTTCCTTTATTTTTCTCCATAGCACTCATCACTGTCCGATACACTCCCTACATTAAAGTTTGACCTATCCTGTTTTTATCTGTTTCCCTTCTTAGAATGTAAGTTTCATGAAGGTGGAGATATTTGTTTGTTTTTTACCTGTATACCCAGTACCTAGAAGAATGACTGACACAGAATATTTGTTGAATTAACTAAATAACAAAGTCATCAGGGATATTCAAATAGCTCATTCTTTCAACAACAAAAAGAAAAAGTATCTCTAGGTTCTTTTACTTAAAAAATGTGAAAATGTTTTCCTGTTTCTAAAATTTTTCAAATACATATACATGAATTATGATAAAAACAAACTCTCTTAGATAAGTAACCAGTAGAATGCCAAAAAATAAATAATCATAAAAACATTTAGAGCCGAAACCGGTTTGGCTCAGTGGATAGAGCATCTGCCTGCGGACTGAAAGGTCCTGGGTTCGAAGGGCATGTACCTTGGCTGCGGGCACATCCCCAGGAGGGGGTGTGCAAGAGGCAGCTGATCGATGTTTCTCTCTCATCAATGTTTCTGACTTTTTAACCCTCTCCCTTCCTCTCTGTAAAAAATCAATAAAATATATTTAAAAAGACATTTAGAAAGATAAGAAAATGTGAAATTATTTTGGAACAATGTGAGGGACTATAGTTATTTATTTGTAACAAGAAACTTCGGGGTAGGGGGAAGGAGACATACAGAAAACATCTGAAAGAGTAATTAAGATAACTGAACCAAGCTCTGAAACAGACAGTAGGATATAAAAGATTTATATATTTGAGAAAGATGATAGGAGAAAGGAAGAGACATTTTGTGTTAGACAATTGTTAAATAACTTGGACAAAAATATGTTAGAGTTTTTCTATCACATATTAAAATAAATTCCATATTGATTAAATAATTCAATAATTTTGAAACCATAAAACCAGGAGATTTAGCATATATCTACTTTTAGGATACGGCAGATAGATTTTTTTTTGGCACAAGAACATGGATGAAGTACAAAGGAAAAGAAATATATCATATTATATAACATTTTAACATATTTTTTATTAAAATATGATTAGCAGTCTTAAATACTTAATGAGAGATAGGGAATAAATTAACAAAGATCCTCACATTAAAAAATAAATTTAGGAAATCATATATTTTCCTAAATATATTTTAGAAAACAAACTGTAAACAAGTTAATAAGCAAATGCCAATTAGAAGTATGTTCAACATACATGGCAGATAAAGAGTTAGTGGTGACCTTATCTAAAATTATCTTAATCTATGGGAAAAACACTAGTAGGAAGTAAAACAAATAAAGCCACAAATAGATAATTCACAAAGCAAGAAATTCAGGTATCCAACAAAAGTGAAAAAGTTTTGATGTCACTAACACTACAGTGTGAGAAACTAAAAGGCTGATTGAAAGCTTGCTATATGTGGGTGGTGTGATGGACTAAATAATGGCTCCCAAAGATGTCCATGACCAAATTCCCAGAAGCTGTGAATGTTACCTTATATGGCAGAAACTTTGCAGATATGATTATATTAAGGATCTTGAGATAGAGAAATTATCCTAGATTATCTTGTGGGCCCTAAATGCAATCACAAGTATCCTTATAAAAAGGTGAAGAGAAAGCAATGTGACTGACCATGGAGGCAGAAATTGGTGTGATGTGGCTACAAACCAAGGAAGGCAGCCGCCACCAGAAACTAGAAGAGGCAGAGAATGGATTCTCCCCGTGGAGTCTCCAGAGGTAACATGGCCCTGCCACACCTTGATTTTGGCCCAGTGAAACTGATTTTTGGATATTTGGCCCTCAGGACTTTGAGAGAATAAAATTCTGTTGTTTTAAGCCATCAGATATATGGTAATTTGTTGCAGCAACCACAGGAAACTAATAAGGTGGGGATTATTTTCAGGTGGATTTCACAGTAGATGGATGGGATGAGGACCTGGCTTTTAATTTTGGTAGACCATAATTGTTTATATCTGTAGTCCTTTACTCTAGACCCTTCAGTTGCTTCAAAATGACTCCTTAGCCTCCTGCCTGGGGTGTAAGCCAGTTGCCGGTTCTGGGAACTGAATGGGGGAAGGGTTGGAGGTCTCACCATTTGTAAGGTTTCATTCACTGAATTCCTGTCTTCAGTAAAGGGCCCTGTCCTCACAGTGCCTGGGGCTCCTGGGTCCATATTTTTGACACAGTCTCCCCATAAATGAAACCCTCTGTTTTCTACAGGGATGTGGGATGGGTAGCTACAGCTACTTGACTGCTGGAAATGAGGTGAGCAGGGATTTGGGAGAAGACAATCAGCAAATCCTGTTTTCAGCCCCACTCTCACCTCCATCTCACAGGTGCCTGAAACCTAAAATTCCTGAGCTTCTCTGAGGTTCTGTGGACCAATCAGCCTGCTTCTCCTTGGCAGGCCCTCTCTGGCACTTAGCCTTCAGCTTTCTCCACCTCACCACCTCAGGCTCTCTTCCTCCTAACTGCTTCACATCTTTGAAATATGTTATCTCTGTTGGCCATTGTCTGTTCTCTTGGCTCTGTGTGTGTGTGTACATGTATGCACAGGTGTGTATGTGTGTGGGGAAGGAGTTAGATATAAATGCATTGTGCAGTTGACTTTGGCAGCAAGCAGTCGAGGCACCAGTTTTTCCCCCACTGGGTGATACTGTATTTCCTTTGAATTACACATTTTAAATGGATGCCAAGGATTTGTTTATACTCCTAGTAGAGAGAAATTCAATTGAAAAATTTATTTATTAACTATTTAGATTAGTCATCCTGCAAGATAAGCAGCCTGGTATGGGAAATGGCACAAAGAAATTGATTCCGACAAATTTTGCCTTTGTTCTCATTGCTTTCATGGAGGAGAAGATTTTTGGAGATCCTTATTCCACCATTTTCATTGATATCATCCATTCCATTTTTATGCATAATAGTGACTCACTGATTTGGAATATCCTGTCCTTCAACAAGGTGAAAAGATTACTAAAATATTCCAAGATAAAGAAGTAGCCCAGGGCTGTGAGTCATGTCTGTCCTAAACACGCATTTCCAGAGCAAACTTACGGGTTTAGTTTAGAGCCACAAATTTATAAACTCAGAGAACAAACTTCTTTGATCCCAGCAGTGGGAGATGTGCGTGTTCTTGAGATAAACGCACTAATCGTTAGGCTATTATAAACCTTTATCTGAAAAACTCATTTGATTGACTTTATCATTCAGTTTGATGGCTTTAAAATTAAAATCATAGTCACAGAACTACTAAGGACTGTTAGAACTGGAAGAAGCTTTATAAATCTACTGCTACTACCAAGGTCGACTTGATGATAACACATGGAGTGTTTTCTGGTTCCTGGCACAGTGCTCTGTGACAGACATATCCTGTTTCACTTAATCCTCACAGCAGCTTGATGGGGTGGTATTTATTATCTCTATTTGATAGATTGGGAGATGGAAGTTAATTGTCTGAGGTCACATAGTTATTAAGAGGTATAGAGTGAGGCAGGATAGTAAGAAGCTAGAAAACTCCTTGGCCAGTGGAATGGGGAAAATGAGACAGCTTAACAAAATGGCCGAGCAGTTTACAGCCAGATACCTCCTTAGGGATAACATCTAGGCCTCAGTTGTATTTCAGCTCTAAGCCCAGAAAAGTAGCAAAACCAG
Organism: Antrozous pallidus; assembly: GCA_027563665.1. Classification (NCBI taxonomy): domain Eukaryota; kingdom Metazoa; phylum Chordata; class Mammalia; order Chiroptera; family Vespertilionidae; genus Antrozous; species Antrozous pallidus. The sequence continues at coordinate 47,057,068 of CM050523.1, forward strand.
GTGGGTGACTCTAGGACCAGCTCTGGCTCTGACCAATCAGTTAGAGACCATGAGCCTGAAAGAGCACAGCTGGAAAACTGATGAATACTCTGTTGAAAGCCTCCCTTGAGACCTCCTCTAAGATTCCCACTTGCAAGGGAGAGAGAAAACCCTCAAGACAACCCAGTGCTCACTCTCCCTCTGGGGAGCACACCCATGCCTTTGCTCTCGCCCATCTTCTTCCAGAAGCACATCTCCTAAACTGTCAGGGACCCTACAAGACTTGAAACCAGGGAAGCAGCAGCAGCTCGCCCTGGACGAATCCCTTGACCCTTTTTCCAAGGCTCTTTTCTCTGACTTTCCAGTGAGCTAAAGCAGCCCAACCTAGGCTCTCCTGCTGCTGCTTCTATGCTAAGGCCTTCCTTGTCTCACTGTCCCCAGCTCTAATAAATGTACCCTCAAAGGCACTTGGACTTGTCTTATGAAATCTTTCCTGCACAAAGTCAAGAACCCACACACTATCTCCAGGCCCTTGGCAAACCAGCTCAGGGCCAGATCCTCTGTCCTGTATCAGGACCACTGTATATCACGCTGAGAGAGAAAACAATCCACACTAAGAAAGAAACTGGAAGAACGCCAGAAAGAATGTTCCTACAGGAAAAAGCACTCAAGAACAATTAAGAAAATATTGATAGCAAAATATGCAAGTGCAAAAACAAGGCACCAATTAACTCCAGGTAAAACAAAAGACTGTGCAAACAAGAAATCATGTTATGTAAGTTGGTTCTGCAAGGAAAAACAGCTATTTACGAAGCATTGATTTAAAATGCTACTTTTTGATTGGATGAGAGCAAGAGAGATATTTCTTCATTTATTCTAAGAAGTCATCAATAGATAATGTCCAAAATGCCAACTAAGAAATAACAAAATGCACATATTATTTAGTGATAAGAAAATAATTTCTTATATTATATAAGTCAGAAGAATAGCCAAGACTTAAAAATAGTTGTCTTATGCCAGTGGTCGGCAAACTCATTAATCAACAGAGCCAAATATCAACAGTACAACGATTGAAATTTCTTTTGAGAACCAAATTTTTTAAACTTAAACTTCTTCTAATGCCACTTCTTCAAAATAGACTCTCCAGGCCGTGGTATTTTGTGGAAGAGCCACACTCAAGGGGCCAAAGAGCCGCATGTGGCTCCTGAGCCGCAGTTTGCTGACCACGGTCTTAGGCTATCTAGAGCCTATTCAAAAACATGCATGCCTAAGACATGTGTATGAAAGATGTTTCTAAGAGTACTAGCTTTGTAAATAAATCAGTGCAGTGTTACTCTAATGAAATACTGTGCTGCATATATGCTCTTAAAAATAAGAAACAGCTCTGGCCGGTGTGGCTCAGTTGACTGAGTGGCATCCAGCTGAGCGCCAACCCTGAGCCATATTGGTCAGGGCCGGGCATTTTGGTTTTGAAAAAAAATTTGTAATGGCCTGGCTGGTGTGGCTCAGTGGTTGAGTGTCAAGCTATGAACCAGACAGTCACGGTTTGATTCCCAGTCAGTGTACATGCTCGGTTTGTGAGCTCGATCCCCAGTGTGGGGTGTGCAGGAAGCAGCCAATCAGTGATTCTCTCTCATCACTGATGGTTTTATCTCTCCCTCTCCCTTCCTCTCTGAAATCAATAAAAATATATTTAAATAAAAAGAAAAGGAAAAAGAGAAATTGAAAAATACGTGACTAATTCTTCTGAGATGTGTTTTGTGTATAGTTGCATGGTAAGGTCGTGGTGTCATTTGAGCCCTATTGACTTGGGGCTATACCTGTCTCAGTGTGACTATACCTGAAACCTACAATCGCCGGAAATCTGACCTGTGGGTCTGGTGCAACATAGCACGGCCTAGAGACATTCACCGAGTCACTTTAAACCGTTTTGAGAATGAGCAGGTTATAAAAGATGGATACATACAGGTGCATATCTCATCCTCCTTTCTTTCCATCATCTGTGAAAACTAGCTCATTGAAATTTAATCATTTATGCATAAAATCTCCAGGAGCAGTCTATTAAAAAAGGACTAGATGGTCATGTAAAAGCATAGCAGATGACTACACGATTTTTCAGTCATAAAAAGTACATTAACTTTTAATCTGAAAATCCTCTAGGAACTTCGATGCCTCTCAGGATCCATTTTCACTTGTTTAAAAACAGCCTTCTTGTTTGTCAGGGATTCAGTTTGTGAATTACATTTTGTCCCTGAAGTGTAGGTGGCTCTCAGCAGAAGCAGTTGGTGAGGGATTTGTCTGGTTGGGAAACAGTTTTTAATCTTAAAATTACCAATGTAAGGTGGTGTACCTATTGGCTATTTCAGTTATTGATCAACATAATTGATTTGCCCATAAGAAAGACTATTTGGGGACAGGTGCCAGAGCACATGTCCACCATAAACAAAAAGGGCAGTTTTGCAACTACAGAAAAAAATTGTATCGGGAACTTCTACAGCCACCATTCCCTCTTAGCACCTTTATAATGACCACACGCCACAAATGCAAGACCCAAAGGTCCAGTCCTCATAGCAGGACCTTTTTTTTTTTTTTTAAAGAGAGAAAGCGAACTGTAACAAATCTTAATCATTCTTATGCAATCAAATTGAACAAAATAAAACTTGTCATTTGTGGATTTTCTTTCTCTTGCCCTCCCTTTAATTAATTTAACTGATTTTAGAAATGACCCAAATAAATATCCTGAACTACCAACAAATTACATAAATTTTTTTCCCTCCTGAATGTCTTTGAAAATGTCAGTAAGAAGGATACCAGATATTCTGCATAATTTCTTTGAACATATAGGGGCTAAAAGTGTATGTTATTTGTTTATTCATTTGGTTATGTATGTATAATCCTCACTCAAGAATATGTTTTATTGACTTTTAGGGAGAGAGAGAAAGAGAGAAACATCAATTGGTTGTCTCCCCTATGCACCAACCAGGGATTGAACCTGCAACCTAGGTATGTGCCCTGACCAGGAATTGAACCCACTCTTTTTTTTGGTGTATGGGATGACATTCTATCCATCTGAACCACTCAGATGAGGCTGGTGATGTTATTTAGAAGAGTAAGGAAGATTTTATTTTTCTAAATCTTTTTTCTCTCTTCAATATCTACTTGGCGATGGACTATAGAGACTCAATACTTGTCTTATCTAATTGCTGGTGGGAGCATACACGAACACAATTCCTTGAAAAATAGTTTCACAGTATGTATTGAGCTATAAAAACTGTTTATATCTTTTAGCCCACCAATTCCATGTGGAGAAAATCCTCCTAATGTAATAATATTATATACAGAATTATTCATCTATACAAAGATATCATCAAAGGATTATTTATAATAGCAAGATAGCAACAGCCACAATTTAATATTTAATAGAAGGGAAATAATTAAAAAAGAATTTTGTGTATACACTTAAAGGAATAGTTTACAGTCATTAAAACAATTGTTAAAATTATGAAATAGCAGCAAATGTTTGTGATCTAATATGTAACGAAAAATGCAGGATACATATTGTTGTGTATATTATGACTAAAATAAGAAAAATTATGAGTGTAACAAACAAGAAACGCACCAAAATGCTATTAGTGGCTATGCTGAGGTGCTATGATTAAGGGTAGTTGTTTACTTTGTTTCTCTTTTTTTCGTTTCTTTTATAAAATTTCAAAACCCAATTTAAAAAAATCAGGAAGTAGACAATGTTTGAGGAAAAGAGCTATCAAAATGGTCAACATAAAAATATTTTGTTACTAAAATAAAAATAGTGCCACTTACTACTACTTAATTGTGAATCAGTTGGTCATATGATTTGGAGTTTCCAGCGATTTGCTGAGCAGATTCTTTAGTTATTATTTCTCACAGTTGTATATAAAGTGAAAAATGAGATGTACACATCTTTCCTGATGGTAGGAATAAAATCTTACAATGCCAAATGAAAATAGGTTTCTTTTACTTGATTTCAGAAATGCTTCTGCACTTCTTAAAATCTGACAAGCCTATAAAGAATAAGGAAGAAATTAGATAAACAGGAAAGAGTCTTTACAGGCAGAGATGAGCATTATATGATTTGTCTGTTTTATTCATATTTAATAGTAGAGGTTTGAAAAGGGATATGACATCCATGGCATACTCTTTGCATTAAAACTAGCATGCTTTCAGCCGGTTTTGCATTGAAGGAATTAGTTTAATTAAAAACTAAGCTGATAAAGAGAAACAAAAGTGAAAATAAGCAAATGAGACTTCATCAAACTAAAAAACTTCTGCATAGCACAGGAAGCCATCAAACAGACAAAAAGACGACGTGCTGAATGGGAGAATATATACACAAATGATATATCTGATCAAAGAGTTAATATCTAAAGTATAGAGAGAGCTCATTCAACTCAATTACAAAAAACTAAACTACCCAATAAAAAAATGGGCAGAGGATATCAAGAGACATTTCTCCAAAGAAGACATACATATAGCCTTGAGAAAAGATACTCAACCTCAACCTCATTAATCATCAGGAAATGCAAATCAAACCACAATGAGATGCCACCTCACTCCAGCTAGAATGGCTATTATAAAGTCAACAAATAACATGTGTTGTTAAGGATGTGGAGTAAAGGGAACCCTTGTGGACTAAAGGGTCTGCAAATTGATGGAGCCACTATGGAAACAGTAGGATGTTTCCTAAAAAAACAAAACTAAAAATAGATCTAACATGTGACCCAACAATTCTACTTCTGGGTATTTATCTGAAGAAAATACTAATTCAAAAAGAGATATGCACCCTATATTCATTGCAGCATTATTTATAAAAGTCAAGATACAGAATCAACCTAAGTATCCATCAATAGATGAATGAATGGATAAAGAAGATTTAGTATATGCATACAATGGGATATTTTGCAGCAATTAAAGAATGAAACCTTGTCATCTGTGATAACATGGATGGATCTAGATGGTACTATGCTAAGTGAAATAAGATAGAGAAAGACTAATACTATATAATTTCACTTATATGTGCAATCTAAAACAACAACAAACAAGACAAAACAAAACAACTTATAAACAGAGATCAAAAGGATGGTTGGCAGAGTGGGGTTAGAGGATGGGTGAAAAAGTTGAAGGAGACTATAGTCAATAATTTTGTGGTAAGTTTACATGGTGACAGATGACTACTAGACTTAGTGTGGTGATTACATTGTAGGGCATAAAAATGTTGAATCACTATATTATATACCTGAAACGAATGTAACTAATATTGTATACTAACTATACTTAAAAAGTGAACTACAAAAAGAAACTAAGCTGATAGTTGAAAATTTCATGAGATGCAGAAAAATAATTAATAAACTTGGTCAGAATGCATAATGCCAAACACAAATTGAATGGAATCTGAAAGTTAAGATAATGAAAGCAGGTCTCGGTCTCAATGTCCTCAAAGATGAGTTCAGTTGTAGGTAACATTTTTGGAAAAATGCAATCTTTCAAATACAGTTACAGATAGATGTACTAGGATTTTTAAGAAAAATATAATCCTGGCAATTTTTATTTTTCAAAAAGTTGTGCAAGTTTTCCAATGCTATTAACACCAGCAGTCATAGATCTCTGCCTGGCTGTGAGTGTGAGGAATTTCCTGCACTTCTTTTTTATTTATTTTATTTTTTAAAAATTGATTTCAGAGAGGAAGGGAGAGGGAGAAAGAGATAGAAACATGAAATGTGAGAATCATTGATTGGCTGCCTCCTGCATTTCCCACACTGGGGATTAAGCCCACAGCCTGGGTATGTGTTCTGACTGGGAATCGAACTGTGACCTCCTGGGTCATATAGGTTGATGCTCAACCACTGAGCCATAACAGCGGAGCCCTTCACTCCTTTCTTATAACAATATCTTGACAGGAAATATAAAAAAGAATATATTAGGATTTTAGTCAGAGGCAAGTGACAGAAACCCAACCAAATTAGCTTAAGCAAAAAATCCTATCTAATAAAAGAGTAGTATGCAAATTGACCATACCTTCGCTACACCCAATAAGCCATGCCTGCAAGCCAATCACGGGGCGATGGCCCTGGGTTAGGCTGGGCTGGGCTATGGGCAGGATCAGCCAGGCATGGTGGGGCCCTGATCAATGGCAGGGCCCTGTGGTGGCCCGGAGCCAGCCCTTTCCGGTCCTGGGGTTAGGCCGGGCCAGGCTGTGGGTGGGACCCCCAGCGATGGGTGGGCCCCTATCAATTGCAGGGCCCAGAGGTGGCCGGATGCCAGGCTGAAGTCAGAAGAAAAGAGACACACTATACACAGGAATAAACATAAATATTAAAAAGATTTCTCATCAGAAACAGTGTAAGGGAGAAGATAGTAGAGCAACATCATTAAAGTACTTACAAGGGTGAAAATCCTCTCAATTTATAATTCTAGACTGAGTGAAGATATTTTTAAAATAGTTTAAAATAGTCAAAATATATTTTAACTATTTTAAACTATTTAAAAAATAATTAAAATATTTTTATATATAAAAGATTGAATTTTTTAAATCACCAGCAGATTTGTAGTGTAAGCAATGCCCAGCTTCTTCTCCCTAGTGACTAGCCTCCTTGGAGTTTCTTCGACCCAGGAATGCAGCTTGCTTTATAGCCAGGTGCAAACATTTTACACTTAAACCAAATGTCTGTGAAGCATTTTCCCATGCTTCATCTCATTTGATCCTCACAGAAGTCCTAGAGTAGGTAGATAGGAGACTCATGGAATCCTATTTTCTTTTCATTAGCCAGAAAACAGAGATTTAGAAAGCTTAGAAACTTGACCCTACTGAAAAGAAGTAAGAAATGGAGGAACTTGAAAATAACTTCAGGTTTTCTCACTGCACAGAATATAGTCAAACACGGCTGCAGTTAAATATTTTACCCTTTGTTCTTCCTGTGTGATATACAATAATAATCTGCTTCATGTTGATATTTACTGCTGTGTTGCTGACAATTACCTTAAAAAGAAGTTGGGGGTGCTTCACTGGGCTGGAAAAAGTTTAGCTAAATCAGAAAGCAGTTCTCATTAAGCAAGTTTATATATATATATATATATATATATATATATATATATGTATCTCACTGGCACCAATTGCAGGTGTGTGTCTCAATGTGTCATCATCTATTGTGAATTTGGTTGACACTTCTATTATAAAGGGCAAAAAGCAATATTAAAATATTTCTTCTAATTAATTTCCTTTCAATGTGCACAAATTAATTCATCAGGCCTCTAGTACAAACATAAAGGTGGGGTGGAATTTATTGATGCACATAACCTTGGGCACATTTGCCACTGATTTACCTTTCTCCATCCTTTGGACATGGTCTCTTCATGAGCTGAGCAAGACCACCTCCAGCAGCACCAGCTGCTGTGAAAAGGCAAGTTCTTCTGATTGGCCAAATGATGGGCCTGTGCCTGACTCTGGACCACTTGTTGTGACCAGGAGTAGGGGGTTACCGGCTGGATTGGAAGTTCCCAGGCAGAAGTACTACCTCAGATTTCTAATGATGGTGGGGCCGCTTCTGCTCCCAGGGTCATGTAAAAAGGGAGGATGGGCCAGTAAACACCTCTGGAAATTCTAAATTTCCTGGTGGTCCCTAGCTCATGCATTTCTAGACAAGCTACATTTCTAGAGTAGGCAGGTGTGTGATCACTCAGTGTTGCTCCACCCACACAGTCCATACTGGAAACCGAGACTGCCATGGGCTGAGCAGAAATAAACAGTGCCGAGCTGGGCTTCAGAGGTACACCAATTCTTAATTTCACAAATGTGAATAATTTTGGCCCCTGACAGATTTGCTTGTACCCCACCCACCAACATCCATGGCTCCCTTCTTTTTCCTCTGAAGATGTAGACCAATATTTACCGAGTTCTGGAATTTCTTTAGTCAGATACACCGTGCCACCTGCCTCCCGAATTCCCCAAAGCTGCCAGCTTCTCTCTGTGCCACCTCCACACAGGATTCTATCCTCCTTGCAAGGCATCTGTTTTCTTCTTTACACAATATGGTCCTCCTCTCACTGCCTTCTAGCCAAATTTGGGGGGGAGGCATTTTTATTATCCCATGCAATAATTTCAGTTTATGTTGCATATCACTTGTTTTATATACATATATACATTTGGGGCTATACAATTTATTTCTGACCCTTTCTCTCCAAGTATGATTCACTGAAAGTTGTTTGTGCTAGGATCATTAGGAACAGACAGTGTGCTCATTTAGGTTCCCTTTAGCTGTGATTAAAAATAAAAGCTTAGAGCTATATACTGACACCTCCCAGCAGGGAGGAGGAGGGCCAGTAACTGGCTCTGGCTCTTGCAGCTGAGGTGCTTAGTCATTTGCTTCTAACCCTGCTGAACCTCACTTTCTCATCTGTTAAATGGAGGTAATAGCATTTCCCTACACTGTTGTGAGGATTAAATGAGAATGGGAAGATCAAATGTGAGCTAGAGATGGCAGCAGGGATGGGGCAGCTCTCTGGCAGTGTCCAGGTCAGGATGGAGAGTGGGGTGAGGAGCAAGCAGGGCCCAGCCACAGAGAGTCCGCTGAGCCTGCACTCCTGCCTGCGAATGAGGAGGCTGCAGAACACGGAGGACTTATGGAGACTGGAAATACAAGGGTGACAAGTAACATTTTACATCTGCAATTAAATTGTAAAATCATTCCTAGTGTTAATACACATGTAAAAAACAACAAAGTGATTAACTGTAGAGAGAAGGCTGAATTTTACACTCCTACCTGTATTTTTGACAGGAGCCTATGCACTTTTATTTATTTTATTTTATTGTTCATGATGCAGTGAATTTGACTTCAGGATTAAAATGAACAACATCCTTCTCTCTAGGCTCCCTGCCTGCTTTGGCCTTCCCTGACCTTTCCTATTACTGCTTCCTCAAACCCTTCCATCGGCCTTTTTACCCTACAAGCTCCTCCTCATTCTTTAGGTTTCTACTCAAATGTACTTCTTTAAGGGGCTTCTGAGCCCCCTCAAATCAGATCAGTTTACCTTCTTACATGTTCTCTCATAACACTGTATGTGTTCCTTTGTGTGATATTCCACACATTTGTCAGTATATTTTTTAGGATGTAAGGTCCATGAGAGTGTATCTTTTCAATTAAGCCAGTAACAAGGACCTCACATGACTATTTTAAACAAGGTAGAAAAATTATTTCCTCTTGTACAAACTGCCTGCAGTAGGTGGTTTCAGGCTGGGGTGGCAATTCTACAGCATCAGAGTTTGGTGTGCTGCTCTGCTAAGCATGGCTTCCATTCCCATGATCCCAGAGAGCTGAAAATATGGGACAAGCTGGCAGGCAGGAGGGGGCGGGGAAGATGGAGAAGCAGCCTTCTCCTTAAAGATGCTCCTTGGAATTTGCATACACTTCTTCCACCTTCATCCTATTGGCCAGGAGTTAGCCATGTGGCCATACCTACCTGCAAGGGAGGTTGTAAATTTAGTTTTTATTCTGGGTAGACATGTGCCCAGTTAAAAATTGTTCTAATACCAAGGAATAAGAGAGAGGATATTGAGAGACAATTATATACCGCTGTATTCCCAACTCCCAACACACTGCGTGGCACATTGTACATATATTAGTTGATGAAATGGACTGAACGCTTGTGTATTTAATTGCTAGGGATGCTATAAATAAGTCCTACAAACTGAGCGGCTTAACCAATAGCAATAGATTTTTTTCACTCTTCTAGAATCTGGAAGTCCAAGACCAAGGTGCCAGCCATGTTGTTCCTTCTGTCCCACTCCTCTCACAGCTCCCAGTGATTTACTGGCAATCTTCTGCAAGATCTCTGCCTTCATCTTCACGGGGTGTTTTTCCTGTGTACGTGTCTCCGAGTCCAAAATTCCCCTTTATGTAAAGAGCACCATTCATATTGGCTTAGGGCCCATCCTAATGACCTCATCTTCACTAATCACATCTGGAATGACCCTATTTCCAAATAAGGTCACATTCTGAGCTTCTGGGAATTCATAAGTCTCAGGACTTGTGAACTTGGTGGGGGTGATGGGGGGAACACTAATATTCAACAGAACAAAGAGTTGCTGGATTTATGAATTTTGGAAGGACATAATGGAACACATACAAACTTGTAGTTTCATTTACTCTCACACAGTGTTTCAGAGGCACCTGGTACCTTGTTCTTCCTGAGCAGTGTTGTGTGGATGAACCAGTCCCATTCCCTCAGCCCTGAAGGAGTGTGTGTAGTGGGGGGATGGCAGGGCTCACCAAAGGCCTACAATGGTAATAAGTATCATTGGCCATAAGCGATTGTAACCAAATGAGTCAAGCTCCTTCATGGTGTGATGGGGACCCCGAAGCACTCCAGAAAAGTCAGTGGGGCCTTCGCATTCAAGTCCTTTGCGGTGAGTGGAAAGCTCCTGACCTTGTAATACCCCATGGCCCCTGAGATCACACGTAGCTGACACAGGCCTCTTCCACCAGGTCCTGGCGTAGAATCTTAGAGCCAGGCAGCTCGCTCAGTCCTCACTTAGCTCCTCACACCTTATGCCTTTTTTGGGGGTGTTTTTATTTGGTTTTGCCTGTGTCCCTCACTGGACTATGAACTCTGAGCTTAAATATGGTATTTTATTCATCTGGGCAATCCCTACAGCTCCTCAAATAGGACCTTTTAAAGGGAAGAGAAAGATATCATCTTGACAGGAGGGTTGAGATATAATCATGCCCCAAAGCAGAAGAACGGCTACTATAAAAGGGCTCCAGTAGTTTCTTTTGGCAGCAGACTTGAGGAAGATGACAGTTCTGTTCTCCCTTGGCACCAAATGTCAATGGTCTCTGATAGGTTTAGTTTTGGGAAATCCAGAGTAGCCAAAGCATGGCCGTGACAGTCGCAAGGTTTAAGAAGTGACCCATTCGATTTATGCAAGAGGTGCCGCCCTTCACCCAGGCATCCCACTTAATGTGGACCAAAGCTCTGGGTCACACTCAGTACTCCCCAGTAAATGAGGGAGCAATGTCCCCAACCTCAAGGAAGAGTAGGGCACAGTTCAAAACTCTTTGTTTTAAACCCTTCCATTGAATGAGGTCCACTCTTTGACGAGCATTCAGAGCCCCCTGGCCAGTGCCCCATCCCAGAGCATTCCTGCTATGCCCACTCACGTGCCCTCCCTGGGGCAGAAGCCAGGACTCTTCTGGAAACATTTCCCACCCATCGCAGGACTCTGACCCAATCATTACTTTTCAATGAGAACAGTATTCCTGTGGCTTCTGGAATATGAGCTTAGGCCCGTATCCACTTCCCTAATGTTCCCACTTAAAAGATTTCATCTGACACATGTGGGGCAAGTAGCATTCAGTCATTTCTTTTTGCCCCAAGTCTTGGTCTTTTTTTAATTCAGGTGGCCAAGTCAATGAAGGGAGGCTACTGGATGGTGTAGGCAGACATCAGTGCTTCACTAGCCAGGCACCTGTACTCCCAAGGAGCTCATGACTGGGAAGCTTAGAAATGAAAGCCACATTAGGCTGGAGGGGGTGTGGGTGGGGGAGGTGTAGAGGGTGGCATTTCTTGGCCATCCTGCAGACAGCTGGGCTGTTGTAGGCACACAGCCAATGGTAGCACACTCAGGAGCAGCCTTTGCCCCAGCTACCACTCTGGGCTTGAGAGTACTGTACTTACTAGGGCCAAACGAAGGGGACGGGACGTTGCACAGACTGTCCCTGTCCAGATCCCCTTGGCTTTCCTTGCCTTGTTTGTGGGGCAGCTCAGACTTCTCCAGTGAGAGTGCAGAGGTCACTCCACACAGAGAACATCTCCGTCCCACATATGCATTTGTTTGAAGACATTACTGTTTTTATCTCTCTGCCATGAGTTGTAAAATTATGAGATGAATCCATCCCTTGATTATCAGACTTGTGCTTGGCTGTTAGTAACAGACTCCATTCATGGCACAGCAATTGAGGATGGATCCCTAATTACACCGCTGTGCCCCCCTGCAGGAGTGAATGGGGAAGCCCCGCTCCTGAATTCTGCCCTCGGAGGGCCTGCTTGTCCTGCCAAATCCCTTGCTAATTTGTGGCCCAGCCTTACCTATGATAAAGCTCTTACAGGATACAGTCTTCTGTTCTGATCATTTTATCTTTTTTTCCCTACCTCCTTTTCTCTTTTACTCCTTTTTCATACTCACTTACTAGGTGTACCAGTGACTAATGCAGATTTCTTTCAATAGATTGAGTAACACATATGTTGATATATATGCGATTTGATATGTATGCTTTTTTGTTATATTGACAATGAGCTTCAAAACTTCATGTCAAATTTTCTGAAGGTGTTACCATAGATATTTTTATGCTTAAAAAGGTCAAATTTCATGCCAAAAAAAGCATTTGCGGGAAGTTTTAATTCATTACTTTATTTTGAAGAAACGTGTTGCTGAAAGTTATCACATACATTGGGAAGCTTAAGGTGAACATGCTCCATCTCAAGATACTTGTGAATGTTGGTTTAAATGCTTTAAAAGTGATGATTTCGATGGGAAAGACAAAGAATGTCCAGGTCAACTGAAAAAATTTGAAGACCAACAATTATAAGCATTATTGGATGAAGATGCATGTCAAACTCAAAAACAACTTGCAAAAAGATTAAATGTTGTTCAGCAAACAATTTATAAATAATGGGATACATTTTAAAGAAAGGAAAATGTATGCCACATCAACTGAATGAAAGACAAATGGAAAACCAAAAAGTCATCAGTACAATGTTGCCTCAATGGCATGAAAGGAAGTCTTTTTTGCGTTGAATTCTGACTAGCGATGAAAAGTGGATTTATTTTGAGAATCTCTAATGCACAAAATTATGGGTTGATCCAGGTCAACCATCAACATGGACTGCAAGGCCAAATCGCTTCTGAAAGAAGACAATGCTTGCGTTTGGTGGCATCAGGAAGGTGTGGCGTATTATGAGCTTCTAAAACCAGGTGAAACTGTTAATACTGATCGTAACCGTCAACAAATAATCAACTTGAATCATTCTTTGACCTTAAAATCACCAGAATGAGCCAGAAGCACAGCAAAGTAATTTTGCTTCATGACACATTTCAAAACCAGTTCAAGATATGTTAAAAGACCTTGCCTTTGAAGTATAAATGCACCCACCATATTCACCAGACCTTGCTCTTTCAGATTCCCACTTGTTGCACGCACACTTTCTGAGCAGCACTGCAAGATGTATGAAGAAGTGGAAAATTGGGTCTCTGAATGGTTTACCTCAAAACAAGAAAAGTTCTATTGGGACGGTATCCACAAATTACCTGAAAGATGGGGGAAATGTATAGCTAGCGATGGACATTACTTTGATAAAGCACTTTTGATGTTTCTCTTGAAAGTATCCTGTTTTCTTTTTTTAAAAAATATATTTTATTGATTTTTCACAGAGAGGAAGGGAGAGGGATAGAGAATTAGAAATATCAATGAGAGAGAAACATTAATCAGCCGCCTCCTGCACACTCCCAACTGTGGATGTGCCCACAACCAAGGTACATGCCCTTGACTGGAATTGAACCTGGACCTTTCAGTCCACAGGCTGATGCTCTATCCACTGAGCCAAATCGGTTTTGGCAATCCTGTTTTCTTTTATTACAAAATTCGAATTAACCAGTAAAGGATCAATTCCCATTTTTCAACCCATACTGATTAATAATACGGATACCGGCTAAAAATTCGGATAGACTCTTTACTGGTTAAAACTGTGCATACTAGTTTGACTGGTTTTGAACTGTGTGATGATGTGTCGTCATTAAGCAAAATTACTTTGCCCTCTCTGCTGACCCATTCTGGTGGTTTTACAATCAAAGAGTGATTCAAATTGATTATTTGTTGTCGGTAGTGATTAGTATTAACAGGTTCACCTAGTTTTAGAAGCTCATAATACCACACCTTTCTGATGCCACCAAACGCAGAGCATTATCTTTAGGAAGCGATTTGGCCTTGCAGTCCATGTTGATGGTTGACCTGGATCAACCCATAATTTTGTGCAGTTGAGATTCTCAAAATAAATCCACTTTTCATCGCCAGTCACAATTCGATGCAAAAAAGACTTTCTTTCGTGCCCTTGAAGCAACATTTTACTGATGACTTTGGTTTTCCATTTGTTTTTCATTCGGTTGATGTGGCATACATTTTCCTTCCTTTAAAATCTTTCCCATTGCTTATAAACGATCAGAAATTGTTTGCTGAGCAACATTTAATCTTTCTGCAAGTTGTTTTTGAGTTTGACATGCATCTTCATCCAATAATGCTTATAATTATTGGTCTTCAAACTTTTTCAGTTGACCTGGACATTCTTTGTCTTTCCCATTGAAATCATCACTTTTAAAGCTTTTAACCAGCATTCACAAGTATCTTGTGATGGAGCATGTTCACCTTAAGCTTCCCGAAGTATGTGATAACTTTCAGCAGCACTTTTCTTCAAAATAATGAATTAAAGCTTCTTGCAAATGCTCTTTTTTTGGCACAAAATTTGACATTAAAAGTATTTTTATTTATTTTAGAGAGGAAGGGAGAGGGAGATAGAAACATCAGTGATGAGAAAGAATCACTGATCGGCTGCCTCCTGCACATCCCCCCACTGGGGATCCAGCCTGCAACTCGGGCATGTGCTCCTGGCCAGAATCGAACCCCTGTCCCCTCGGTCCGCAGGCCCACACTATCCACTGAACCAAACCGGCTAGGGCAAAATTCAACATTTTTAAGTGTAAAAATATCTGTGATGTTAACACCTTCAGAAAATTTGACATATGAAGTTTTGAAGCTTGTCAATACAACAAAATAGCATACATATCAAATCGTATATATATCAACATTGGTGTAACTCCATCTATTGAAAAAAAAATCTGTATTATTAACCGGTATACCTAGTATTAGGTGTAATTGTTTTTCATATTTTAAGAGTACTCAAGTCAATTGTAGAAAAATTAGCCATGTGCTGATAAGCAAATTTAAAAAATATATTTCTTATAACTACTGTCAGTGAACATTCATTCCCAATTTTCTTCAAGCACATTTAAGCTTCTATTTTTCACTTCACAATATTTGGGAATAGCTCTTATGGCCATAAAAATTTATCAACACTGGGTGGCTGGAAGAAAGAATCACAATTTATTTAACCAGGCACATGTTACTGGTCATTTGGTTTATTTATCATTTTCAATATTTAGAAACAATGTTCTAGTGAATGTCTTTGTGGTCAGATATTTGCGCACATTCTCAGTTGTTTGACCAGGATGAATTCCTAAAAGTGGAATTGCTAAATCAAAATAATAAATATACATTGTCTTAAGTTTGTATTATGAAACCATAAAGAATGTATACCACATGGACAGGTGCTGTATCAAATCCTATGTGCCTGTTCAACCATGGTCAGCCCTTGGCCCATCTCTACCTCCGCCCACTTCCTGCATTGTTTAGAAACAGATCCAAGACATCATGCCAGAAAGTCTCATGTTTATCAAATAGCATAGGTATTTGAATATGGGAGAGAAAAAAGTGAATTACTAGAAAATAAAAGGCTAACATCTTGTCTGTATTATCTGCTATAGTGTTGTGACCATTTCCATTCTCCCTGCCATCTCTGCTCTCAGGACTCATTTATCTTCTGGATTTCTGCAGCCAGTCTCTCTCTTCCTTCTCTCCATCTGGATAGGTTTATATGGTTTTAAAGTTATTTCATAGTTTGCCAAATTGTGTTCCAGAAAGGCTAACCACATTTATGCTTCCACCAGAATCATATATGAGTATCCATGCTGGTGTTTGAAGTTTTGTTTAACCTTCCTCCCATCCTCCCTTTCTCTCTCTCTCTCCCCCTCTCTTCTTCCCTCTCTCCTTTCCCTTTTTTCCTTCTTTCTTTTTACCTTTGTTAATTTTCTAGACACTCCCTCCCAAAGAATCTTATTTTGATGAAAACTTATTTGGTTATTAATAAAGTTAAAGCCTCCCACTCATCTCCTCATTGAACAATTGTATTTCCTATGTGAAATTGCCTTTTGCTAATTTTTCTCTTGGGATGTTTGTCTTTTTAAAATTGTGTCCATCCATTCATGTCAGTGGTCAGCAAACTCATTAGGCAACAAAGCCAAATATCAACAGTACAACTATTGAAATTTCTTTTGAGAGCCAAATTTTTTAAACTTAAACTTCTAATGCCACTTCTTCAAAATAGACTTGCCCAGGCCATGGTATTTTGTGGAAGAGCCACATTTAAGGGGCCAAAGAGCCACATGTGGCTCCTGAGCCGCAGTTTGCCGACCACGGATTTATGTCAATCTCATGGTATTGTACTTATGTCAGTAAATCGCTGTGAATACTTGTTTGTACTTAGATACCATATATTACAGTTATATGAAAGAATAAGTGTGTTTTATAAAACTAACAGCTCAGAGTGCAAGTCACTATTAACAGAGATAAGTATGGAGTGAGGCATGTCAGTGTGGGGCAGAGGGGCTCAGGCTGGGGCAGAGCAGTCTTTAACAGTCACTTAACCTTTAGTCTTCACAGTCATCCCACAGGCAGGTAAAGTAGATAAAGCAGGTATTTTTCCCATTTCATTAATGAGCTGTGCCAGGGCACACATGAATAAGATCTTCCAAGCCCCAATCCAGTTTTTCTACCATGTCACACTGAGTCACATGTTTATTTATAGAAGGCAAATAAAGCATTAACATATATCAAGTATTAGTAATTACTGAACACGTTTAAAAAACTTTTCTATAGCGTGAAGGCCCAGGACCAGGTTATTATGACTTGAAAATACCTTCAGCAGGTTCTGTCACTTCTTGTTTTCGATCCAAAGTACCTCGATTCTTGCCCACCTGTTCGGTAAGTATTCTATAAGACAGATTGTGGTTGTAGATTTTATGGCTGTGGGGGGGTTTGTGAAGGTGGGATGGGGGTTATTACACACACAATTCGTGTGTGTGTGTGTGTGTGTGTGTAATTGCTTGTCAAGGCAGCAGAGTCTAGAGCTCAAATCCCTGGCAAGCCCTGCGCCAGGTTCAGGCGCAGGTGACTCCTGAAGACTGCAGCTGAATTACGGGTCCAGCTGACAAGAGCCAGCACAGTGATTAGCCATCTATGTTATAACCTGCGTGCTTTGTGGGGAAACACCTTTAATGAATTGAGGCAGGCAGTGGACAAGTGGCTGCCCCCTCCATCGAGAACTGTCTTCTTTGTGTGTGTGGCTTCTAAGAGCAAAAAGAAAGAGCAGAAACATTATAATTAAACCAAAGGAGATCATGAAGGCATGAGCAATCGTTGTGCCCTTAAGGGTTCAGGAGACAAGGAAGAGGCCCAAGTCCACTTAGAGATACAGAGAAGGTAGACTCTGGGAGTGTGCGAGCCTCAAAGACCCAGGGAAGACCAAGGAAGATCTCAAAAGCATTACATGGAGTTTCTGAACAGAGGCTTTGTTTTTTTTGTTTGTTTGTTTGTTTTTGGTTTTTTATGCTAAGACAGTTTTAATTCCCATGGCTTTGATGTTTCCAGCCTGCACACCAGTCTGAAAGTCACTCAAACTCGCTGGTATATAACCAGATTTGAGATAGTTGGGAGACAGAAATATAAATCCTGCCTGCCTGTAAGGAAATGGACCCACCCTGGGGGAAGGAGGGTGGGGGAAGCCGGGCAGTAGGTAGGAGCGGTTGTCCCAGGCCCTTGCCTTTAGGATCTTGTTCCAGAGTTGCCAACTGTGGTGTGGGGTAATGTGGTCTTTATCTGGAGGTATGAATACTGGGGAGTCCCTGCCAATGAAATAAAAAACAGACTGACAATAGGAGGTTGGTGGGTTCCTTAATCAGATCCTCATATCCTACTGGCATCGCCATGATCCAGAATTTTGTTGGGGCTCACAGGGCTGAGCATCCCCAGGAAGTTGGAGCCATGCTAACCAAACCTCCAGGAAATGCTGGAGAAGCCAGAAGGGGGGTTGCTGGTGTTTGGGGCTGCTACTCTGTGGAGTGTCTCCCATTATAGGAAATTCCTCATGGAAGCTAAGGACAACCAAAAGCTTGCTGGTGACAGTGAACTCACGGATGGGGGGTGGAGCCAGATGTTCTCAAGTTCTCAGAACCATAATCAGCAGCCTCCTGAGGGGTGGTCTTGGTGGGTGGGGGGAGGGGGAGGCGTGCAGGCCCACAAATCTATTGTGTGGGCCCGCCTTCCGGGACTTCTCACACAGGCTGCTTCCTCATTAACAGCACTAATAAAGGCTTCAGCTTTTTTGACATCCGGCCAGGACTTGATGAGATTTCCAGGCTGCTCCTCTGCTTTTGGCAAAGGAAACATCCTGTCATTTAAAGCGGCCCCTGCAGGCAGCTGACCTCATCCACGCAGGGCTGACTCGCGGTCCCACTCTCAGAGTAATCCAATTTCCACTCTCACTGTCTCCCGAAGAGATAACATGCTGCAAGCAAGGAAATGACAAGAAGGTGATAACAGGGAATAATACCTGCAGTCGCAGCTAGGCAGCTAGCGTGTGGAGCGCCTGTCCTGGAGGGCCTCAAGTGAGCCCCAGCACCTCATTTGAGGGGCCAGGCATGGAAAGCCCATTGCCCAAGGCCACACTGAGCCATTAGGGGTGAGGCTAGGACCTGAACCCAGGCCTATCTGACAATAAAAATTCTTCCCTTAACCATACACACAGAACTGGTGTCCCTCCAGCAACCCAAGATAAAATTCCTTTGGGTTTCAAGAATATGTGGGCATCCCAGCATGGAAAACACTGGCCTAAGAAATCCAAGTCATAGTCTATGGAAATGACAGTCATTTGCATGTATCACCAGGCAACAGAAGCTTTGTTTAAATAATTGGCACTGTAAAGTATTTCATCGAAATGAAAACATGACTTTTAAAAAGTAGAATTCATAGGCCCCATTCGAATGCTCTGACCCTGAGCCCTCAGAGCACGGGAGAGAAATGCCTCACTACTCATGCCGGGTCAGCGACAGAAACCCACGAGTCTGGGCTTTGGAGGTCAACCCCTCAGGTGCAGAATGCATTCTCTCCAACCCCTTACTGCTAGGCGGAGGTTCACGAGAGGAGATCTGATGCATGTCCAGAGACACATTGTCCTGTGGGGGCAAGTGTGCCTTGAGGCAGAGGTGGCACATGAGCTGCCACCCCGCAGGTCTAGGCCCCATTGCTTGCTTGTCTCTCAGCACCTCTGGGCTGGGGGGAGAGGGGCAGGTCTGAGTGCCAAAGACACACACAGTGCAGGGTGACCCGGGCCTTGTCTCCCTCCGTGGGATTTGCCGGCCACACCTGAGCCAGCGGCCAGGCTCAGCAGGCTCCAGGGTTTTGGTGTGATGCTCTCATCAGTTCCTGTTTTCTGTTCTGTTTTCAGAGAACCCCGGGCCCAGGAACATACACAGCTTCAGCACAATACCCTAAGCAGCCCCGGAGCATAGCCAGAATGGGAAGAGAACATAGTCTTTTCTTCAACAACACAATTGGCTTTTAAAATAAAACCATCTTTGCCCTGAGCTGCTTTGTTTCAGCAACTTATTATGTTTGGAAAAGTCTATTATGTTTACTCTTATGAGGGTGTGAACACAGAACTGAATAGATTGCCCCGAGTGACCATCCAGCCTGCTTACCTGGACTAGTCCCAGCACAATTTCCAGTTCACTCTCACAGTGTCCTGATTTGAACAATAAGTTTTATGCTCAATCTGTTTATTGTCAAAGGTCATCTTCCTGGAGAACTTCCCGGGCTGCCCTTGCAGCAGCTCAGACAGGCCCGATGTGTCAGGCCATGCTCTGTGGGCCTCGGGTCTCCGGCTGGGCCTGGACTGCACTAGGGTCTCAGGGAGACTTCCTTGGGGGTGGGGGGTGTGCATTCAACCAAGGCCAAGCCGAGCTTGATGGGATCCCAACAGGTGGTTCTCTCTCTCTCTCAACTCCTTGAAAAGAACAATATTTATTCAACTCAACGAGTATTTGTGGCTTCAAGTCAACACAAATATTTTGAGTATCTGCTCTGTGCCAGGTGCTGTGTAGGGGCTGGGGAGTGGGACTTAAAAAGAAAAAAAAAAAGGATGAAGAAGGCGTGTGACTGAGTTTGGGTAGGGCTGTAGGGGAGATGAGGCCAGGAGGGTAGTTTGGGGTGGTCCTCGGCTGGAGGAAGGCTTTGAACGCTGGGCCAAGCAGCTCCTTCTGTTGTTGGGAGCTCAGGGGCAGTTTCACCAGGAGGACAGGCTCTCGGCTCAGGAAGCTGGTGCCCAGAGAAACAATTTCTACAACGAAGGCCGCAGGTGGTCAGAAGCAGGGAGAAGGCATGGAGGAGGACACCCAAGGGACCAAGAGGTTGAGAGGCAGGGAGGAGAGGGAAGGAGGTGGCAGGCAAGGAACCTGGTTTGGACAAAAGGCAAGAATAAACATTTGCATACTTTTCTGGCAGGGAAAACGCCATGATCACGAAGATGGTTTTCCCAGGGTGAGGCCTCTCTATTGCACTCCGGATGTGCTGACCATTGCGATTTCCCCAAATGTGGGAAACCTGACTGTATAATTTGTGATAGAGGGGGACGACACAAAGGGAATAAACATTTGCTGGAGGGAAACAGAGGGAGCCTAGCCTGCCCACTGGCGTGGAGGGTGGGAGAGGTTGGGCAAGGTTCCGTCAGAAGGCCGGGGACTACAGGCAGCCATGCATTCCAAGAAGGCCGGCTCAGGGAGCTGCGCTGGAGAGAGGCCACACATGAAAGCCAGGGTCTCACCAAGAGTGGGGAGAGTCCAGTCACTAATCAATAATTGGAAGGAACTTTAAAAAATGCTTATACAGTGCCAAAGCTGGTTTGGCTCAGTGGATAGAGCGTCGGCCTACGGACTGAAGGGTCCCAGGTTCAATTCCGGTCAAGGGCATGTACCTTGGTTGTGGGCACATTCCCAGTAGGGGATGTGCAAGAGGCAGCTGATTGATGTTTCTCTCTCATCGATGTTTCTGACTTTCTATCCCTCTCCCTTCCTCTCTGTGAAAAATCAATAACATATATGTAAAAAAATGCTTATACAGTAGTTTCTATATTTTAAAAGGAGTTTGTCATATTTCTCTAGTCTTGTAGGTCCTTATCAAAAGGGTACTGGGGGCAAGGAAAGACGGGGCCCATCTCACTGAATTCATTTAAATTCCCAATTTGTGGAAGAAACTTCCAGCATTGCATTCCAGGGCCTAAGAGCCACTGGAAGACCAGAGGGATGTCTCAGGCGTTAGCTCCTGCTCCACTTTGATCAGAGGGTGGTCACCGGGCAGGTAGTTCCGCCTTTTATTCTCCAAGTGGGTCAGAGTCTTCGCTGGATCAGCTGGTGCTGAGAGAGGTGCTTTCTCCAGTTGCACCTGGTGCTTGGAGAAGTGATTCTAGAGAGAGAGGCGATTGTGTCAGTCTGAGAGTTTGTGGATGGAAATTCGAGGAACCCCTCACAACCAGGGGAGGAGGGTGATGGTGTTGTCAGTATTAGGGGTATCTCCCGACAAGACTGTGGGCCAGGGGCTGGCAGGAACCACTTGTCTCTCCCTCTGTCTCCCCTCTTCCTCTCTCTGAGGCCTCCTCCCTCAGCAGGCTGACTTCACGGCCTCTTTAAGGTACAGAATCTGATGTAGCCCCCTTAGCCTTT
Organism: Antrozous pallidus; assembly: GCA_027563665.1. Lineage (NCBI taxonomy): Eukaryota > Metazoa > Chordata > Mammalia > Chiroptera > Vespertilionidae > Antrozous > Antrozous pallidus. The sequence goes on from CM050523.1 coordinate 47,078,735, forward strand.
TCTCATATCATTTCCTGAGTCAACACCTTGAAAGGATGCAACCAGCCCTCTTGATTCCAGTATTAGATTCCCAGGGGAGAGAGAATCCAGCCTTGGGTCAGGAGTCCACTCCTGGGCTCTTAGCTCTGGCCAGAAGGACCTAGACCCTCAGTGCAGACCAGGCTGCAAGAGCCCAGCTGTGTGGTGTGTGTAACTGGGGGGAGGGCTGCTACCGGTGTCCCAGGAGAGAATGAAGATCATGCAGAAGAAGGAGAGGATGTCTGCAGATATTTCAGAGGTGAGACTGCAGGGCCTTCTGGACATCCTGGTGCATTGGGTCCGCTCCCTAAGCTTTGCCTTTGGCTCCCACGATGTCTGTCTGCCTTTGTGGAGCTGGGAAACCTCGGTCCTATCGTCCTTGCCAGTGCTGCCATCTGGTCATAATGCAGCCCCACCCTCCTGTGTGTTCGGGGGCTGGGACAGAGACTCTGCCCAGGTATTCACTGACGTGCTGGCAGATCTAGGTGGTGAGGAGAATGTTATACTTCTCCTCTTTGGCATACTCCAATACTTTAGAGAATTTTATTCAGTTAGGGAGAGTCTCTCCCAAAAAGGCTGGAGGGATTCTGAATGGCTTTCTCTCACCAGGAGCCTAAAATTGAGACACTATTGAAGAGCCGGGCTCCTCCCATCCTTGCCACAGTGGAGAGATGGACAGACCAGAATTGACCTTAAGCTTGAGCTCTGAGGTTGGGATAGTAACATCTGTCAACTAGAGCTATTGTGCACATCAAATGATATGGCCACAAGGGCTCAGCAAAGCCTAGTGCAAATGGGAGAGACTTTCATTCTAAGCCCCAAAGGCCTTCCCTGCAGGACCCCTGCCCCCTCCTCCCTTGGCTGCTGTGACACTGGCTCCTCAAGGTCCCTGCCTGGCTTCCCTGAGCAACGTCTGACCCTCTCCCCTCTGAATTTGGCTTCAACCAAAGGGAACGACACTTCTTGGCTGCAAATGTCTTCTGTTGTTTCCATGTGAAATTCCTCTCCATTAAGTCAGGGCATGTCAAAAGTCGCAGCACTGCTGGGGACAGTGTGTCCTCCTCCCCCTCCTCCTCTCTTTCCCTCCTTCCTCACCCCTACTGCTTTCTGCATCTGCAGGTGACACCTTCCAGACCCAGAGGCCGAGGGCCAACAGGCTGCTTAGGTGACTGGCCCTGCCTCCAGTATCATTTCACCTGCTTGATATTGCCTACCTAGATGCAGCATAGAGCTGCCAGGACTCAGGTCCCCAATCCTAGGATTGCTTTGAAAGCCCTGTTGTCTTGAAAATGCATTGCAAAATCTACAAGTTCAGAATCAGTGGTTCTAAGCTGCATTTTAGAATCCCCTAGGGAGACTTTAAAATTCTTGGTGTTGTCAGCGCCCAAACAGATCACATCAAACTCTCTGGGGGTAGAACTCAGGCCCAGTATTTTTTGTTTCTTTAAAGTGTGTCCCCCTCCCCCACCCCAGTTGATTCCAATGAGTGGCCATGGTTGAGAACTGCCCCGAAGATGATGTGAAGGCACCCAAGCACCAATAACTCTGGGTGAGGGCACAGGTAGTTCTGCACCCCTAAAGGTTTATGAAGCAGGGTCTTTGCTCTAGAGGTCCTTCTCCAAGTATAAAGAAGGGATTGACCCACATTAGCATTTGTCTGGGTCAAAAGGAAAAAGGATGGTGCAGGGCCAGTTTGGGTGAAGTTAGTGCCTAGAACAGTACCAGGTAGAGGTTGTTCTGGGTAGAAAGGACAGCAGGGGCCTGAACCCAGGCACCTCTTGCCAGCCTGACCTCTGGCTGGGCTCCTCACACATCTTTGGTTTTGGTCCAAGGTATGGTTGCTGGCTTGCCAAGCCTGCCAGGCCCAGTGTGTGTGTGTGTGGGGGGGGGGGGGGGGGGGAGGGGGTGGGGGGCGGAGAGGGTGGAGGGTTGGGCTCTGGATGCAGAGGCTGGGTGGGCTAGTGGGGGCCAGCATTGGAGACCCAGACCTTGCATGGCTGATCAGCAGCCTCCCTAGAGAAGAGGCTACTCTGGATGGCAGGGAGAGTCTGGGCTGAATCCTCAGAGGCTGGTGAGTAAGAAAGGCGGGAGTGGCAGACAGGCAGGAAGGGGGAGTGGCTGGAGGAAAGGGAGGCCCAGGAGGTGGACACATAGAGAACTGTCTCCCACAGGTGCTCCTTGCTGCCTTGTTAATACCCTTGGCCATGTCAGATTCCAGAAAAGGTGTCACCCTTCTGAAGAGTGGGGACAGGAGATAGGGCTGGGAGAGGCCCAGCCAGCAGGGGAGGAAGGTAGCAATGTGGTTGCTTTAGGTGGGAGTGTGGTTTAGTCCCCGAAGACTATGGACAGGAAAGTGTCTCGTGACACTGCAACTCTGGTCACCAGAGTGAACTAGGCGGGGGCAGGTGGCAGGGGCAGACAAGGTTTTCTATTCCTCACCACTTTGGGACTGAATGGCTGGGAGGGGACAGGGTGGGACAGCAAGGCAGGGCACTGGGAACTGTGCAGGTTGCAGACAGAGCCCTGTGTTTTAGTGAGGGCTGGCCACTGCCCCCGCCTCTCTTTTCTGAAGTCTCAGAGCTCAGAGGTCCTGCAATGGTACCCAAGGGCCATCAAGGAGAAAGAAAGTGACTGGAGCTTCCTTTATGCCACAGGGCCAGAGGGGACCCTTGAAAACATGCCAGGCAGGGTCACATCTGCTTAGGCTTCTAATCCCCAACCTGCCCTGGGCTGGCATGAGAGCTGGACTGCAGAGCACTGCTGAGCCCATTGGCTAATCCTGTGCCTGGGGTAGTTCTTTATCCAAACCATCTGTATCAGTTTCCTGTGGCTGCTATAACAAATTAGCCTTGTTGCTTCAAACAATACACATGTATTCTCTTACAGTTCTGCAGGTCAGAAGTCTCCAAATCAGTCTCACTGGGCTCAAGTCAAGGTGTTGGCATGGAGATTCCTTCCGGAGGTCCCAGGAGAGAATCCGTTTCCTTATCTTTTCCAGCTTCTAGAGACCACCTGCATTCCTCTCCTCAAATCACTCCAAATTCCTGCTCCCTTCGCTTTTGGTTCTGACTCAGAGCCTCCTGCCTTCCTCTTTGAAGGATCCTTGTGGTTATATCGGCTCACCTGATAATCCAGTCTCCCCAAGGCCTTTAACAAAATCCCTTTACCACTTGAGAGCATATTCACAGGTCCTGGGAATTAGGATGTGGACACCTTTGGAGGATGTTATTCAACCTTCCACACCATCCATCTAACCTGCAGCTGGAATGGGGAGGCGTTCTGCTGATATACTGTCCTCCCGGGGGCTCTCGGTGTGCCCCAGGAACCCTCCCAAGTCCTCTCCATGCTGTTGGGTGGCTCTCGCCAGGGCCCCAGCAGCCCCAGATCCTTGCCTGAGGCCAGGCTGGACTGTGGGCTCTGGGATCGCAGTGGGTTGCCATCAAGAGCTGGCTGAGGGAGGTTTTGTTAGCTGGCTGTTTCCCAAACAAGGCCAAGAAATATTTACACGGTTACGGCATCTGAATGCCTGGGATGGGGTACAAATGAAACAATGAGCACTTTGGTACCAGAAAGGAGTCTGGGTGGTGGCGGCTGAAATTCCATTCATATTTGTGCCTGCAGATAAACACTATTAATACTGAAGGGCTGTGTCCTGGAGAGTGACGGGTGGGCCGGAGGTCCATGGGGGTGGTAGTGCAACACAAGTCTTGTCCCCAGACTCGGCCCTTGTTCTGGCAGAATGGGTTGGCCACAGGGCTGGCTCCTTCCTTCTCCAGGGAGGGTTTTTGTGTGAACAAGGGGTCTGAAGATGGGGGGTCAGGACATGTCTCCACCCCTGCCTGACTTTAGCATCTGACCAACTTGAGGTCAGCTCAGCAGAGCCCTCATTGGACAGGATGGCCTCCTTCCATTCTCTGTCTTGGAGGATGAGGCTTCTAAAACTTTCTCCCGGGCTGGATAATGTAACATCACATCACCTACGGCCTTTAATTTTCACCCCAGGGGATCATGAGCTGGGGGTGGTGGGGTGGTGGGGGGCGGTGGTGGTGGTGGTGGTGTGAGAGTATGTGACAAGTAATCTGGTACTAATTGTTAAATCACTAAAGACTGTGACTGTGTTTCCTTAAAAGAAAGCATCACAGCAAAAGAGAAGTCGGGCCCTGGACTTCGTGCCTATTAGTTGGAGCATCGCCCCGTGCACAGAAGGGATTCGGGTTCAATTCCCGGTCAGGGTGCACACACAGGCTGTGGGTTCCATCCCTGGTGGGCCACGTACAGGAGGCAACTAACTTATATTTCTCACATCAATGGTTCTCTCTCTCCCTCCTCCTCTCTCTAGAAAAGAAGGAAGGAAGGAGGGAGGGAGGGAGGGAGGGAAGGAAGAAAAGAAAGAAAAGAAAGAAAGAAGGAAAGAAAGAAAGACAGACAGACAGACTCTGGGCACCTAAAGGCTCCAAGATAGACCCTCCTTCACTAGGACAGCAAAGCCACAATGGAGAATAGAACTGAGGGTCGGGGAAGCCAGGCCACAGTGAGGCCGAGAAAGCAGGAAGCTGGGTGCAGGCCAGCCCAAAGTTCTAGGGAAAGCCTCAGGGCAGCTGTCTTCAAAGTGGGCGGGTGCAGCCTTGGGGGTACATGAAGAAAACCAAGCTCCTGTGTAAATTTATGTCATCCTTCAAAATGTTCGTGCACACTGTATAATACACGTAGAATGTTGATGTGTGGTCTGATGTATAGATGTGGATTGTTACAGACCTCTCAGCAAAGGTGGCCAAAGGAAATGCGGCCTGGATGCTCACCACACCCCTCATTGGGGCTTCTCCCCCATGTGCTGTGCCCTGGGGACAGTCTCTGTTCAGATTGCAAGTCTAGCCCTGGGCTCTCCAGTGATCCAGTAGGCAGTATGGGGCCCAGGGCCACCTAAGGCAGCGGTCATCAACCTGTTGGACCTCATGGACCGCTAAGGGGCAGATGGCAGTCCAGAATGAGACCTACTCTAGCTGGCCCTGCCGGACCCTCTGCCTCCTCCCATGAATCTCCGGGTTTCAGCCTGACCGTGAGGCCCGACCCAGCTTCCCCCATGCTCATCCTCTCACTGGCTCAAATCACATTCCCCGCAGTGGGCCCCTCTTGCTTCTCTACTCCCCACCCCCAGCTTCATAATTCCTCGGGTCTTTCTCCTTCTGTAATACCTGTTTCAGCTCAAGGCCTGTTCTGGGCCACCTGCACGGTGAATGAACACATTGCTTCAGACAAATCTGATTCCGAATTCAGGGATCTCTTTATTCAATCTGCAAACTGTCAGCAACGTGGCCCAGCCTGCTAAGACCTCTGAGGGCATATAATCAAAATGCATTTGGTGCCTTTCTTATGACCAAGAACTGACCACCAACATCTTTGGGGCCCCCAAGGCAATTCAATGGTATTTGCTTTGTCTTGTTTCCTAACAGAATTCCAGAATAAAAATAGATCTCTATCATATATATATATTTATACACACACTTTCATATATTGCGATCCTTCAACCAAGTGGCAAAGGATCTGCTGCTCTCCGCAGTGTTGCTCACCTGGCGGAGGCCAGGCGGCACAGACTCTCCCTGGGAAGCACCTGGGGGCGCAGTGCTGAGCCAGTGTAGCGAGAAGGGTGGGCCTCCCACAGAGAGACTGGGCTATGACAGACCGGGCATTCCTTGCCCGGCCTTCCCACACATCTTAAAATGAGAGATGTACCTAGAGCTTTAAAACTAAAACTCAAAGTGCTGTTAAAAAAAAAAAAAAATGAATTTCTTTTGATAGGCCTGTGGGGAGACCAACTTCTTGGGGAGGATTTCAGGAGCATCTTGCAGTAGGCTAGGGGTGCAGCAGGGAAGACACCCACCACCAGCACCCAGGGGGTGTCTAGTATCCAGAGGCCTGCTCAACTAGTTAGGAGGTGCAGGGCAGAGGCAACCAAATGTCCAGGGTGGGGCTTGGGTTGCCCAAGAAAGCCTGAGGAATGGGTTGTGGGTGGTGAGATGAGCTGGGACAGTCCCAGAGACTCCCATCTCCAGAGTGACATGCATTGTACCTATTGCCCAGAAAGATAAGGCTTGAAGGAATGTGCTGATGTAAGCTACTAGAACGGGCTGAGTCCAGCAGCCACGTTTATGTCCTGAGGCCCATCCTGGGGCTACGGCCTAAGGTCTAAGCAGGCTGCTTTAGCTGGGGTGTCCAGGAAGACGGAGATGGATGGAAATGGAAGGTGTCCCTGGCCAGACATCAGAGGCCCCAAAGTCACTTGGCAGCAGAGGGGTGCACAGTGGATCCCAACTGGCCTCATCAGGCAAAGGTCAACACCAGGCGTTATCCACTAACTCAGCCTGGGAGAGGAACCCAGCAGTCCATCTTCTCCCCATTTGCCAGTGGAGTCAAGCTGTGACTGCTCTGGGCAAGACCTGAGAGTGATCCAAAACCCTGTCCTGAGCCTGGGGCATGGGACCAGGCTTGCGGGCTCCCCAAGGACAGAGGCACAAGGGGGTGAAGGACAGCTGAGAGGCTCTCAAGGAGCAAGTCCAGTCACCGTGACTCTCCCGAGGCACCACAGAAGGAACCCAGGAAGATCCTTGGCCCAGCCAGAGGGCAGCTTGCAGGGATCGTCTTTGGTGCTGGAGAGCAGAGAGCTGAGGGTTGAGACTAAAGCTTGTGCAAAGCCAGAAACCAAGGGTCAGGGATGTTGAGGGAGGGTGGCAGGTATGGAATAGAGGTTTCCAGGTGGGAAGGTAACCAAACCACATGAGCTTACTACACATTTAGATGCTGCACAGATACTCTGGGGAGGGGCCTCCATGTAGATGTGGCCTCGCAGCTACTTCCTTGCTCATAAATGCCACAATGTCTGAGTCCCAAAGAGCAAGGAATTTGCTTTTGATGCAAATCTGGTCCACCCAGCTTGATGAGCAGCTCCCAGACCCAACTGGCCCCGGAGGGAATGCAGGGTGTGTGGGGGAGGCGAGGAGAACTAGGGCTGCAGCTTGCAGAAGTGTTCCCTAGAGATGTATTTCCCTGAGGTCCTAGTCCTCCCCCAACCCATGCTCCCTGCTTCCTGCCCGTCTCACCCCCATCCTCCACACAGGGCAGCCCCTCCCTCCCTGCTGCTGCGGGGGATGTCAGAGCTCTCTGGGAATGATGGAGAAGGGCAGCACTGGGCTGCTGGCCTCCAGTTCCAGGGCGGTGAGGAAGCAGTCGATGGCAGCCTCGCTCTGGCCCTGGGCCTGCAACACTTCACCCAGGCCCTGCCATGCCTCGTGACAGGTGCTCTGCCTTTCCACGGCATCCCGCAGCACCTTCTGGGCCAGGGACTTGTGGCCCAGCCGACTCAGCATCAGACCCTGGAGAGCAAGCACAGGGCAGGGGTTAGTGAGGGTGTCCTGGGGCAGGGGCATCCTGGCGATCAGGGCAAGCAGCGTTGTCTCTGGCTTGGATTTGGTCAAGTGACCGTGCCCACAACTAATGCAAATCCTACTGGTCCCCACCACAGACCCCCTTCCAGCCCAGCCTCCCAGATCATATACTGTGGGAGCTGTGTCCCTCCTGACCCCAAAGGATGGTCTTTCAAGTCAGCAGACCTGGCTTGGAGTGTCCCCCTGACCAGCTGGAAGATCCTGGACATGCCACTACGCTCTGGCCCTGTTTCCTCATCCATAAACAGGAAAGACCACAGTAGCCACGTCAAGGGTTGTCGTGATGTTTACACGAGTCAGTTTATGTAAATACTTGGACAGTGTCTATCTGCATGAGTCTGTTTAATGGGTCTTTTTCCCAGCCTTGCTGCCACACTGCCCTTCTCCCCAGGGACGCCGCAAGATACAGAATGTATGTTGCAGGCTCCGGCTTCTATCACCGGGAGTGGGGGTGGGGTGGGGTGGGGGAAGGACCTCCAGCTTGTGGGCAGATGGGGGCAGCTCCTTCGCCTGCATCAGTAGCCGTTTTTCCTAGGGATGTCTGGGTCCTGGGACCTAATGCCCATTCCAGGCTGGCCTGGCAGGTGAGGGTCACAGACGGTCAGATAACCGGGGGTACCAGGGATGCAGGCTGAGTGAAAGGAGGATTCTGGGAGGCCAGGATCTTGGCCTTACATTTGGCTCCAACAACCCTGTTGCCAGAGAGATATAGGAAGTGACAGGAATTGTCATAAAAAAGGGGGGGGGGCTGGGAAGTGAAACTGGCACCCTGCCCCTCTACATCCACTTCCACCCACACGGGAAAGGGTGCAGGGAGCTAGGGGGACAGGGTGGAGAGCAGAGGGAGGGGCCAGGGCCTGTTTTTGGCCTCTGTTCCCATAAAGGCTTCTCTGTCTTATACCGACTCACTGACCTGTGTCCCAGCCCTCAAAGGTGACATCGGATGGCAGCAGGGGTGGGAGGCGCTCCTCTCGTTCAAAGATACGAGGTAACGCAGGAACAACACTGACTTCCTGGACAGGCGGGGGCCAGGGTGGGGTGGGGAGCTGCCTCCTATGTGCCCGGAGCCCCTCTCGGGTGCCCGCCCACTGATGGCCATGTACATTTTTAGCTGGAACATTTTCATCCTCACCACGCTCCCCAGAGTTAGGCTCTCTGTTGCCATGGAGACCCACTGGGATAGATGCACATGCCTGATTTCATAAAGTCCTCCGAGAGCCTGGAACATGACCAATTAGGCAAGAGAAGATGGCGCTCAGGAAGCCCTAGTAAAAACTCTCCCCACCCCCCTGATGGAGGCGCTGGCTGGTGGTCCTGCGGCCAGGGGCTAGGAAAGGGAAAGAGGGACCTATTCAGGCTCCTCCACCCCAGCTGAAGCCATCGCCGGGAATCATGGGGATGAGGCAGAGGACAGGGGAGGACAGGGGAGCTGTGGCAGGCGGAGCCTCAGGCAGGCCCCAGCTCCAGCTCGGCTCTGGCCAGTTGGGAGCGGTGCTGACTCAGGGCTGCCTGGACCAGAGGGCTGTGCCCAGTCTGGCCAGCAAGGGCTCCAGGCCAAGCTGTTCTGCCGGCAGGGCCTGGGAGCTGGACCCTGAGCAGCTCACAGGGAGGAGGGAAGGAAGGCGAGACAACAGGCTGCCAGACACCAAAATTAAGCACCAAAAATGGAAGGTTTGAGCCCTGTGAGTGCTGCCGATGGGGGAGCGACAGAGGACAGATGGGGAAGGCCAGCCAGCAGAGCTTTCCAGTGAGGGACGGGCTGCAGCGGCTTTACACACTAAGGTTGCTATATTGCGCTTCCATATGAGATTCTGTTTGAAAAGAGGGCTCTGTCTGAAAACGAGTTTGCAAATCCCTGATCTCAAGGAGCGTGTGGGTGTTTGGGAAGGAGCCAGGTGTGTCTGCAGGCTGAACAGGGCTTCATGCGTGTGTGGGTGCTGCTCTCGGGTTGGGGTGCAGCAGGCTCGGCGTGCTCTGTGCAGAGGACAAGTCAGGGCTCCACAGCCACAGGAACCCCGCCCTGTCCCGGACATGTGCAGTGGCCCATTTTCTCTGAGCCACGGTTTCCTCATCTGTAAACTGGAGGACAGAAGAGTACTCCGTCCTCGTCGGCTACGGAGAGGAGTCTGCAATGATGAATGTGAAATCGAGGAGCCGGGCGGGGCACATGGTGGACAGATGGCAAATGGAGTGTCCCAGGTTGAGCCGAGAATCCTGGGAGGGGGCGACGGGGCAGAACTGCTGATTTTTCTAGAGGGCAGGGCTCTCTGTGGGGAGACTGTGGGCGAGGCTGGGGTTGGATCACATCCCCCCACCCTGGGGTGCTGACCTTAGAGCCTGAAAGAAGACACCGGGCTGGGGTCAGGCTGAGGCCCAGAGGCCCGGGGCTGGTAACAGGATCTGCTGCCACCTGCCCGAGACACCAGCCTGTTCATGTTTGGTAGCAACTCGGAACTGTTTGCTGCTTGACAACTGGACAGAGCCCACCCCAGGAAGACTGTGGGTCTCACCTGCTCTGCCCCCAGCCTGCTCTGCCAAGGGTCTGGCACCCCTGCCCCCAGAGAATGGGTCTTCAGGGAGAGGGAGGGACCACAATCTCACTCAAATATCCTGCGGACTCGTCCCCATCCTGACCGGGGGCGTCCTGAACCCAGAGAAACCAGACCTGCTGGTGACCCTGACTTGGGAGAGGCCACAGTTGTGTTGTCCTCACACAGGGATCGGAAAGGGCGTGCAAGTTGCTTAAGGCAAGGAGAGGGGCCAGGGTTGCTTATAGCCGCACAGGGAGGGGCAGGGGAAGTCTCAGAAATTCCTGACTTCCTCCATTCAGCCCTTCCTCCCTTTTTGGGTTTCAGGGAGGGGGACACATCTGGCCACATCTCATCTACCCGGGACCTGCTTCCCAAGACGCCTTCCCTGAGGACGGCAGCCCCTCCTGCCCACACCACCACCTTGACATTGTGCTGCATTACTGCGGGAGAGATACAATGTGATCCCTGACCTCCAACGGAGCTATCTTGGGTGGGAGGGCCCTGGGCTCAGAGCCAGGTACACCAGAGGCACTTGTGGGTGCTTAGTGACCTGCTTAGGGTCTTGGGACAGGCAGCCTGAGGGGCCCTCTGAGGGGGGCCCTCCCTGTTAGGAGCCCAGGTTTTCTGTAGAGTCAGGGACTGTAGCCTGGGATGGGGATGGAGAAAAAGGATCCTGTCTTATTTTTTTCAGTATTGCCCTTGCACACATCTCACCCCATTCATTCAGTGCCTGACCCTGTCCCCAGAGGGGGTGGGTGGCAGGAAGGTCCGCTGGCTATGCGTGCCTTTTTCTCCTTTTCGGGGTGGCCTGCCCTGGGAAGTAGTCCCCAGTGCTAGGCCAGCTGCAGGCCATGCTGAGAGCTCCCTCCCCACCCCTACCCTCAAGTATTTATAGAAATTATTTTGGGAATTTTCTTTCTGAGCTCAAGGCACATTCCTGGGATTCTGTCACAGCCTCTCCAGCTGGGAAGCAGGGAATCAGCTGGAGGCTGCTGGAGCCTCTTTGTCCCTGCAGCCTCCTGCTTGGGGACCCTGGGGCTGCTGGGAGGAGCCCCCCGGTGGGGTCACCTCTGAGGCTGCTCCACAGGAAGGCTCCCTCCCTTCACACATCCTGGGGGCTGACCAGCCCAGCGAGGGAGGCCCGCATTCCTGCACGCTGGATTCTCCCAGGTGTGTCAGCCTCAACCTGTCTGACCAGACTGGGAACGAGGCCGCTCTCCAGACTGAGGACCTTGCCCACACATCACCACGTCCATCTTGAAGCTGGGGTGGCCCCCAAACCACAGACAGGTCCCACTTCCCTGTTGGGAGAGAGGGCACAAATCCTTCTAGATCCCACCCAATGCCTGGATGATGACACCCCCAGAATTATCCCAGGCTCTCCTAGGAAAAGGCCCCTGTGGAGAGAGCCCAGACTCATGGGAGCCCAGCCTAGGGTAGAAACTCCCTCCCTGGTCATAGCCAGGCCCTCGGGGCTAAGCCAGGAGGCTGCAGCAAGGCCTCTGGACTTAGGGTTTTAGAAGAGAAGACCCTGGCAGTGGGAAGGGGGCCCATGGCAGAGGCCCCACTGTGGGACCAGGAGACAGAGCCACTGTGGTGGTGGGAGGTGGACAAGGGGAAAGAGCTGGACCCGCTCCTCCGGGCGGAGCGAGTCTTCTGGACCATTGATTCTGGGCTAATCTGGGCCGGCAGCGCTGCACTAATGCCCATCTGAACCTGTGACAGGCTGACAGCTTCCTTTCCACTTCCTGGTGGGAGCTGGTGTGCACTTCAGGAGCCCACACACAGCCTAAGATGTTCCAAAATCCAGGGGAGCCGCCCTCACCTTCTGGAAGGTCTGAGCCTGGGCTGAGGGCTCAGTGTGTTGGGGGGCTGTGTCACGCTGTGGGTGAGGCAGGGTAGGCAGGGACCTCCAAACATCAGAGAGGTCCGTGCTGGGGAACACGCTTGTGCACCTCCCACCTTCCCCACAATTAACCCCAGAACTCTCTCTTCCTCCTCTTCTTCCATTTTCCTATCAGGGACTACAGACCCCAGGCAGCACTGAGGAGGATGAGAAACACAGAACTCACAGTAAAACCACCACCCAGCAGGGCAAACGACCAAGACTTTCCTTTTAAAGTTCTCAGTCAACAAGAAGCAATATTTCCCATCAACTTGATAGGGCAGAGAGACTCCACTGACCGAGGGGCTATGCGTGCACGAACTCAGGTTCTACACAGTAGAGGCAACTTTGGGTCCTCCCAGTCCTCGGGGGGCCAGACCCTCTCAGTCCCCTGCCACAGCTCACAAGGCTGACAAGGAGGGAGGTCTGAGGTAGATGGGCGCCCTGGGCCTGAGGGATGGGGCCCCAGGAACCAGAGACCCTACTGTTCCGAGTGCTGCAGCCTCACCCAAAGTCAGGGATTATCATTCCCAGGCGCCAAACCAGCCTGGCAGATGGCGGGCCAGAGTGCAGGGCTGAGCAGGACCTCCTCAGAAGCTGGCCTTTTGCACTCGGCCCCGGGCCCCGGCATAATGCCCCTTTAGCCGAAGCGTTTCACCCAACATCTGAGACTGTAACACCCGGTCTCAAATTTCCCTGGTCCCTCAGCTCACATTCTCACTCTCAACAAGGTCAGCCAGGCCTTGCCCTGTGTATGCACTTGTCCCAGCGACAGGGCAGTTGGGGCTGATGCCCTGCACACTGTGCTTTGGCTAGAGTCAGCTGGGGGGCTCCTTGAGGCTGGAGCAGCTTGGCTACAATGAGTCTCTGGGCTTCCCTCTGCAAACCGAGAGCATCTGAACCTGCCTGGGAGCTGCACTTCTAAATGAAAGAGATAAAAGTAACCCAACTCCTGGGCCATTAACTTATGGAGCTATCCACCCTAAGTGTAACAGGAGCCTGTGCGTTTGGCCCCATGGCTCCCATTTTACAGATGAGGACACTGAGGTTCTGAGAGGTTGAGGGACTTGGCCAAGGTTAAACAGCAAGTACAGGCAAAGTGGGACTCAAGTCCAGGTCAGTAAGACTCAAAGGCTGTGCTCTACCTCCAGGCACAAGCTGGCTCTGACACAGGCTTAAAAATTGTCCCAGCCAATCACCTCCAGAGGCAACCTCAAAGGTAGCTCTGAGGTCTGAACATGACAGGCTGGCAGCTTCCTTTCCACTTCCTGGTCGATGGGGCCGGCTTGCACTTCAGGAGCTCGCGCACAAGCCTAAGGCTTTCCAAAACCCAGTGCCAGGGGAGCCGCCCTCACCTGCCCAGCACCCCCTCCCTGCTTTTTTAGCACTCTGCTGACACTATGGGCCACCTGGTAGAGCAAGGAAATTTGGACCAATGACCCTCACCCCATAGCAGCCTGGTCAAAGGTAGGCTCAGGCCACTTACCACCAAGTCTTCCATGCAAATGGTGACAAATAACGCCTGATGTTAACTTATCTTTCCACGGGTCTCAACTCATCTGAGCCCTAAAACTATACCCTTGGCTCACAAGGGCTTGCATTATTCTATCAAATTATTTCTTCATTTGATAGAAAACTAAGCCAGTGTCGGGAAGAAATCTCTGTGCCCCTATATAGCTGGAGGGCTGGCAGGTTGGTTGTCTGTCTTAGATGAGTCACCTCTACTGTCTGATCCTGCCTTCAGGATGGGACGGCCCAGCCAGGGGAGGGTAATGGGGTGCGGGGGAGCTCTGTGTAGCCACAGTTCACCTCTTAGGCCTTAGCGAGCAGAGACTTTTTGTTGGTTCCTGGAGCACCCGCAAACGTCCCGCCCAGAACCTCTGGGCTAGGTGAGACAGAGCCCTGGGCCTCACTGACTCAGAACCCACTTTGGGGGAGGCCAGGGATGTGCTGGGGGGTTCTGGGGACTTGGGATCTGCTGCAGTACTAGTCTGGAGAGAGGGGGACAAGAGGCTCTGGGGTCATCGGGGGCTGGTCATGCCCTTGGTCCCCCTCAACTCACTTCAAGAACGAGACAGCAGCCTCACGCTGGGAACATGAGGGAACAAATGCAGGGACTCATTCACGCCCATGCTCTCATCAGAGGGCAGTAGATGCAGAAACACTGTCTGCATCTGGAGGGAGAAGAGGCCAGGTCACGTGGCCATGACTGCTTCAGAAATTGCATCTCTGGGAATTACGTCACAGCTGAAGCTCATTCATGACAATCTTCCTGCTGCTGGGGTGCCTGAGGAGGAAAGGGTTCTGAGGATATGGGGCAGCAGGTACCTGGAGCTCTGTCCCAAGAAGAAAGCATGACTAGGGACAGGGGCTACGGAGGGGTAGGAAACCCCTCCCTAAGAGTGTGCCCCTGGGAGAGAAGGGCACGGTGCCACTCACAAACGCAGGTGGCAGGAATGCACCCATACCTGCCCACTGATGGCTGAGGCTTTCTCTGTAGTGAGACAGGCTGTATCAAAGCATCCATACTCCCACTCAGCCAAGTGGAAGGCAGGGAGAGTGAGTTGGTTGGAAGCCAGGGCTAGGGGCCCTCTTCCCATTAAGGTCAATGCAATCCCTCTTGGGGGCGGGGCGGGGCGGCTCTCATTGATGTGGCCAGTCCATCCGTCACACTTGGGCTCTCTGCCACCCCCAAGCATCCTGCTTGCTCCCTTGGCGGTGCAGAGGGGCTCCTGGGAGGGGCAGGGCAGAGACAGGCTCAAAGAGATGGGTGCAAGCTGCCTAGGGATCCTTCTCAGCCTGAGACCCTGCAGCCCTCTCTGAAAAGCATCCAGGGGCCAACTCCTCTGCTGATCTTGGGAAGGACCCTGCTTTCTTTCTCATGTCTTCTCTCCTCAGGGGCAGGCAAGTGAAGTTCAGGCTCCCCCTTCTTAACTAGACTCTTCTGCCAGTAAATGAACTTCTGAACACCAGGGCGAGTGGGCGGGGTTTCCTACTACCTGGAGGGAAGACTAGGATCCAGCAGGCAGAAACTGTTGGACCTGCTGCCAAGAGTTCACTGGAAATGCCCATCTGCAGAGAGCATGCCTCTTTCTTCCTGTACTTTGGCACTCTCTCGAAGCAGCCTGGCCTCCTTGAGTCTGGCACAGGTGGCAGCTGCAGGACCAGGGCTGGAGGACACAGGCTCCTCGGGGACTGCTGTGGGCACTGCCAAGGAGATGCCTTTCCTGCCTGACCTGAAAAACCTGAGTGGAGCCAGACTATGGAAAGTTCTCTGTCACATTCAGGGCAGGAGGGCAGCAGGATGGGGAGAGAACCTGCGTCCAGGCCAAAGTTCATATTCTTAGAAATGCCTGAACCCTGGCTCCTGAAGGCTTTCTCCAGCCTGTCCCAGGGAGACGCCACAGGGAGGCCTGGAGGCTGGCCTCCCCATGTTTGGTGACTCTGTGCGAACAACTGCAGAGCCAGACCTGATCTCGCAAGTCTCACTGAGTCTATCCTCACCTTCCTCTTTCCAGACCTCAGAGAGTAAGACTCAGCCATGACCTCAGAGGGCTCTTGAGGGACCCAGAGCTCCTCCAGCCCAGGCTGTGGCCGTGCTCTCAGGGGCCAGTGTCACAAAGCCACAGTGGCATGATAAGGCCAAGATGTCCTGCATCCCTCCCTGGGAACCTGCCTTTTCAGTGACTCCATGGGGGTTGGGGTGGGGGGAATGAAGAGAGGGAGCACCAGTTCCCTCCCATGCTCTTTTCTCTGGATACTTCTCCAGGGATGCACCCAAATCTGGAGTTCACAAAGGCTCAGATAATGGATGTGTGCTCTCACTAACAACTATTTTGACAGTGACTCCCTTAGATACATGACAAGCTCAGACCGACAAGTAGTGGCCACCGTTATGGTGTGACATGGGGAAAATATCCCAATGTCACATCTGTGCCCAGTGGGGGAAAAATGCTGCAATTGATTGGTAATGTCTGTCACAGGGGAAGGGTGATTGATTGGTAATGTCTGCCATGGCTGAAGGACTGGAGTGGTGTTATAGCTGCTGTTTTGTCTTCACTGATATTGCATTGTGAACTTTTAGAAGCACTTTCACATGCAATGCTTCATTTGATTAGAACATGGGTCTAGGGATGATGCAGATCATTATTCATTTATGAAGGGAGACATCAGGAGCATTGACATCAAATGTGCCTTTTTTCTAAGTCATCCAATGAATCAGGGCCAGAGCCAGGGTGAGGCCCGATGTCCTGAGTCTGAGGTCAGTACCGGGGAGACACTAGCTTGGGGAACGCCGGAGATCAACCTGCCAGAGTGTTTGTGTGTCTCTGGGAAAAGAGCGCTTGGTAAATCTTCCTCAGGCTTGAGATTTGCTGTTCTGTATGCATATGTACAGGCGCTGGCAGGACAGAGCGTGTGGAAGGGGTGGTCTGCCCACGCTGGAGCAGACGGCCCCTCTGGCTGCTGGTAACTTTAAACGTGGCAGGCCTGCCTCCAACTTGCCCCAATTTCATCACAACGGCCAGGCACCCCGGGAAGAGAAGAGGGACCATTTCAGGGAGCCGCTCTAGACAGCTCTTCAGTTACCATGGAAACTCACCCTTGGAAACTGCTTCCATTTCAGGGAAACAGCTACAAACAATAATGAGCATAAATGAAAAATGGTACACTGCTACTTCAAAATTGTACTTGTTATTGGATTTCGTCGGGTTTTAGGATCCGAACGGCAGGCTCATATCCGCGAGCACAGAGGAGAGCAGACATCTCTGCCTGGCTGCCGGCCTAATGACATAGCCCGCTTCCTCCCTCCCACCTCCCTAATCAAGTTTCTGGATGTGACCTCCGGGGAGGCATTCATCAGAGGAGCTCATGTCTGAACTGTGGGAGGAAGGAGGATGTGCCTCGCAAAAAACAAACATTTGCTGAGCAGACTGGAAGGCAGCACGGAGCCATGTGGAGGGGACATGGGCGAGGGAGTGACGTCACTGTACAGGCTTTCTTCAACTGACACGGACACGGCCTGGGCCTCGGCTAGAAAGCCTTTAAGAAATCAGGTGGCTGGAGTAACAGCTGAGCGGGGAAATCTCCGTTCTGATCTGTTTCCAAGGACTCTCGGGGTTGGAAAGGACCTTATAAAGACGACCTGGTACAGCTCCTACACCGATGTGATGCTTCTATTCTCTTGGCTACATTCTCACCTGATGACTCCTGAGTTCCTGCGTGAACTTTTCTAAGAGTTATACCATTTTTCCTGACCCTGAGCTGGAATCTAACTCCCTGTAGCTTTTACTCCTGAACAGTGAACCTTGTCTGGCAATGCTGGCCCTGCAGCCTCCTGCAGGCGCTCCCCTGGTCCTTCGGTGTTTCCATGCGGCAGACATTCGTGGGCCTCTCGTGGCTGTTCTTAGAGCTCTCAAAGGGGACAGGAAGTCTCTGTTGCTAACTGTGGGCTCCTAAATCATACTTTAAAAATCACTGTGCCTATGCAGGCCTGTATGCTTTCAGATCACCTCATTTATCCTGATGCTCACTCTCTGAAAGCAGCTAAGGAAGGCAGGGGAAAAAGTTATACCTAGGGTCCACTGTACTATCTGTTAGAGAACCCCACTGCATAGGTCAGTAAAAACGAGGTACAGAGAAGGTGGCTGACCTGCCCGTGATCACCCAGAGAGACGGCAAGGCCTGGACAAGAGCACCAGCATTCTGCTCCTAGTCTCCGAACCTCCCACAGGAAGGCCACTGAGCCTTGGGCCCCCAAGTTCTGAGCCCCATGACCTGAGACTGGGGGCCCCGAGGATCATTTTCAATGACAGCCTAGCCTGGGACATCTGCTGAATCCTGCCAAGGACTCCCTCGGAAATGGGGAAGGCAGCCCAGTGATCAGGGAGGCCAAAAGACAACCCCCCAGCCCCGACCAGAGAAGAGCATTTTGTTGTCCAGAGTCTCCAGGATCTGGGATCTGATGGGTAACAGTGAAAGCCCCTTGGGACTAGTCTGCCATACGGAAACTTACAGCAAAAAGTCACAAACATATCCCCGGTCCTCCCAGATTCTTTCATCCGCTCCAGCAGGCTCTGACCGAAGGGACGTGACCTGCCCCTGAAGGAAGGAGCTTGGCCTTTCCCAACAGAGCAGCGAGGAAGCCACCTCCCCGTAGACACCAGGGAACAGGGGCAGCAAGGCACTTGCAGGCAAGGAGGGGGCGAGGGGAGAGGAGGGCCCTGAGGCCTTTGGAGGCGTGTGGGGCTGACTCACCAGGCTGTGCATGATGCGCACGCCGTCGGGGTTCACCGTGAGCGCCTCCTTGTACAGCTGCTTGGCCTCCTCCAAGCTGCCCTTCACCTCGGCCAGCCGGCCCCGCATGTACAGTACCGAGTGCGAGGTGGGGAAGAGGCCCGCTGCCTCCTGGATGCAGAAACCGGCTTCCTTGAGGTGCTGCTGCTCCATGAACAGCTCAGCTGCGGAACCAGAAGGACAGTGGGAGGTGAGCATGTGGGCAAGTCAGAGACAGCAGCCCCTCTGTGGGAGCCCGTCTCAGGTGATGGGAACCATCCCCACAGGCCAGCACAGGACAGGCTCGCTCTGAGTGCTCACCGTGCTCCATCTCCACACACACCGTCTCAGCCAGTGCTCACAAAGCCCTGTAGAGCAAGCCCTTCTACTGTCCCGCCTGAGGGAGGAGGAAACCGAGGCACAGAGAGGGTAGGGAACTCGCCTGAGGCTGCAGGGAGAGTAAGTTAGGAGCCAGGGTTTGCATGGGGCCATGGACTTCAGAGCCCACAAGGGGCACGGGGGCATCTCCTGGAGCTTGGCGATGGCTCAGGTGACCTTTCACACTTGTTCATTGTGTTCAGGGAAGGGGATGGAAGCAGAAGTGGCTCTCCTCCAGCTCTCGGTCTCCAGAGAGGAAGGCTGACAGTGCTCACCGAGGGAGAGCCCAGTGATCCTGCCAAGGATGGGCTGGCAGGCAAGGAGGAGAGAGGCCCAGGGAGCCCCTGTGAAGGGGCAGAGCTGGACTCCACCCAGGGGAGTGACAGCTACTGAGCAGCCGGGGCGGACTGAGAGCTGACTGTGGGCCAAGACCCGACGGTGTGAGCATCTCCTCTCATTAGTCCTCACAAGTCTGGGAGGGAGGCGGTGCTCTCAGGAGCCCCACGTTAACAAAGTAGGCTGAGAGGGAGGACCTCACCCCCATCCCTCAGTGGGAAGGGGCCAGGCAGGGCTGGGCCCCCAGCAGCTCCCGGCCTCCCTCCGGGGGACTTTCTTCCACAGGGAGAAGAACAGAGGACACACGCACAATCTGCCCCACAACCACTTTGCCTTTCGTCCGCAGATCAGTGGAAAATGGGGCCGTTTCTTCAATTCCTGTCCAGCCCACAGAGATGCACATTTCAAACCCTCCGGCGCAGGCACACACCCACAGCAGGTGCTCTCAGCATCACAGCTCTCTGAGGTTGTAGCCTGGCCTCCGGGCCCCCTCAGCCCCGGACCCAGCTGCCCCTCCTGAGGCTGCTGCCGGTGCACAGATGGGAGCACAGAAGGGAGGCAGAGCCTGGCTGTTCCTAGCAAAAGCTGGGGGCTGAGGTGACACAAGTTCAGTTTAGGGCTGGGATTGGGTTGGATAACAGACATCCCAGAAAGAGGCAGAAAACCAGGGCTCAGACACCCCATCTTCCTGCTCCAACAAGAAGCAGGAAGGAGGCCTAACTAGGCAGAGACTGCAGCACACAGCACTTGGGCACTTAGGAAGCATGTTGCCTGAGGCTCATTGCGTAATCCTGCAGCTTGCCACTTCCTAAAATACGACGTAGGGCTTTCTCAGCAAGGTACTCTTTTTCTTCAGTGGAGACGAGAATCTGGGAGAATGCGAGGATTAATTAAACACAGGAGCCAGGCTCCCATGACAAGGCAAGAAAGAACTGCAGGCTCTTGTTCCCTGAACCGGAGACTCCCGAGACAGAAAACTTGGGGAGGTGAGCCCAGGAAGGGATGGACCAGTGGCCAGGGGTTTGGCTCTCTCAGCCTCGGCACTGCTGCTGTGCTCCCTTCTGGGACTACTCCCTGAGCTCTGAGCAGGCTGCCTTCCTAGCTAAGTGTCCGGTGTGCAGCTATTGCGTACTGACAGTGCACCTGGCCCTCCCACGAGGAGAAAGAATGAAGCCACCAAACCACGGGAGTGACCCCGGCAGTGGAGTGACAAGTGCCAACTTGGAGTCTTCTAGGGCCTCAGAAGGGGTCAGGCCAGCTGTGCTGGTGTGATTAGGGAAGCCTTCCTGGCGGTGGCTGCATTTGAGCTAAGGCCGGGGGCACTTGCACTGGCAGAGAGGAGAAGGGGGGCTGTGCTAACCTGGAGGACCAGCTCCACTGTGGCAGAAGGCCCCGGATCACAAAGAGGGGAAGCGGTAGTGTGTAGTGTGAGTGCTGGGGGTGGGGAAGCCTTCCTGCACCAGCCCACAGATGGCTTCCTCCCTGACCAGGAGCTCAGCTCAGAGGCTGGCTCCCCGCTCCCCGAGACCTTGCTCCAGCAGGCCCGCCAGACCTGGGCCACCTGGCCACCTGGTCTTGGCATGGCTCATTAAGCTGTTTACAACTTGCCACCCTGTCTCCTGAGCTTCATCTCTGGAGGCTGTCCCTAATCCCTCCCTTGGGGGAGTCCTCAGTGTCTTGACATCAACAGATTTCAATTACAGGATCCCCACCTCCTTTCTTCCTTGGGGCCCTGGGCCTCCTCAGGCTGTCCATACACCAGAAAGCGTGCCCTGGAAGTAGGTGGGGCTGCTTTGCTCCAATGGACTTCATTACCAGTCAGGCAGGAAACCAGGTTACACGGAACAGAGCCAGAGAAGCGAGGTCTCCTGAAGGCGGGGGGGGGGGGGGGGGGGGGGGGGGGGGGGGGAGGGGGGGTGCGGGTCTTACAGACATCCCCTGCCAGGCCCAGCCTCCAGGGCGAGGCCTCTGACCTGCAGACAGGCTCACAGGTCTGGGGGCTACAGTGTATCCCTTCGTCCTACACTGTCCCTGAGCAGTTTTACCCAATAGGCAGTCACATGGCACTGTGCCCACCCTTTCCCTGATGCTCTACCACCAGGCCCTGGCTGCCAGGGCTCCAAGCCATGCACCCCAGCCTCCCCTGGCCAGAGCCAGATGAGCACTCACTGGTACTGAATTTTCCTTGAATTCTCATAGTTGTGTCATCACCTCAGGAAGCAGGGGCCCTCAGTGTCAGAGGGACCTCTCCGTTCCTCTCAGTTCCTTTTCTCTCTCCTTACTTTGGTTTTCTCACTTCTCCCACCTCCCTCTCTGCCTGCTTTTGACCTCCTGCCTTGCCTGTCTGCCTCGGCTTTTCTTCCTCTTCCCTCCATCTCTCTTCACCCGCCCCACTCTGTGCTTTCTCTTGGCAGACTCCAAATGGAAAACATCTGTTCCCTGGAGCTTTGCAACAGTCCCTTCTATTATTTTTTCTAAGGCATCCTGCTAACCCTGCACCCAGAGCTGGCTTCAGGCTTCCTGCCATTCCTGCCAACACCAAGGCCTCATCCCCAAAGGCTGAGGGATGGGCCCACTCTTCATGGGCCATTTGCACATTCTGGTCATGAGCTGAGGAGCTGGGTGAGGGAGGGAGGGCCCAGGACCTCGCCTAGGCCTTTTAGGGGCCTTCTCAGGGGGAGATAGGGACCCTCTGAGAGAGCTCAGAAAGGACAAAGGCACCCCCCACCCTCTACCCCCCAAAGCAGGAAAGAAGGAAAGGTTAGGCCCTAAAAAGAACCCACTTTAGCCCTGGGGGAATCACCAAAACTGCCCTAAAGGCAATAAGCATCCTCCCCATGGAGCAGACGCAGGACGTAACACCCAGAACAAAGCGGGGAGGATGGGGGAGGATGAGGGAGAAATGGAAGAGAAGAGCAGGGTTGCCAGAAGCAAGAAGGCCCTGGAGATGGCAGACAATCCCAAGGTCTAAAGGGTTTTGGGGTTGGCCTGAGACCTGCCTCCCCTAGGACCCAGAGACAGGCGGATATGCCTCAGCCACAAGGGAATGAAGACTGTGTGGGTCTGGGCTCCTGACTTCCTGTCCCTCGGCCCTGACTCTCCTCACTAACCCAGGACCCTGAAAGGAGTGAATGGGAGACAGAGAGGGGGGAAGAATAAAAACCTGCAACAAAGGAAGAGAGGACTTGGGAAGAAGGCACAGAAGGCAGGAGGGAGCGATGGTGGGAGCTGGGAGAGAGTGAAGGAAAGGCGTGAGTAGAAATGAGGAGGATCGAGGCAATGCGGGATCAAGGGTAAGACAGCTTCTTCCTTGACCATCCTTTTATAATAAATATGACCTTTAAACACAGCCCTGGTTGCCCCACTCCAGTTCCCCAGCTGCCAGTGAGGGCAGCTTCCATCTGCAGGGCCTCCTAAAGAGCTAGGGCACCAGTGCCTAGCAATGTGAATTGGCCATTTGGAAGCTGAGATGTGGACCAACTTCCCCCAACCTAGGCAAAGCCAATGGCCACTGTGAGCCCCTGGACCTCCAGGCAAGGGAACTCTCCCTCCATGCATCTGCCTCTCTCTAGCAGTTAGTTTCCTAGACTGAGCAGCACTGAGAGAGGGAGGTGGCCATCTTGCTCTCCTGAAAGTACCACCAGGTACACGCAGGATCCTGGAGCACCTGTGGGGCTGGTGCTTCCCCCATTCTCACACAGACCTGCTGCCAGAGGCAACATTCCTGAAATTCACCTCTCAAGTGGAGACCCTTCTCACATCAGACTGGAATGGGAAGGACAGGGGGATAGCGGAGGGGAGGACAATCAGAATAGAGAGAGGAAGAACACATTTCCCAACCTAAGAAGAAGCTTAATGATGGAACTTACTGCCAACACAGATTGGGATACAGTTTATCTTGAATCAAACCAGGGAGATTAGGTTAGTCCAAAATGATAAAGGGGGATATTTTCCCTTCCTGCAAAATTGCTGCAGCTGGTGGAATCATTAGGTGGTGGGTGGTGGTGCTGAGGTCAATACTCTTAGCTCTGGTCAGGAGAGGGGAAGGGCAGTAGTTAGGAAGAAGTTACTGCTGATGTGATCTGCTCCTGGCAGCCCTTCATCCAATAGATGCTCAGCACATGCTTGCTGGCAATGATGGTGGCCAGGGGAGGGGAGAGGGGTCATGGGATGCAGATGGCTTCAGAATTCTCCCATGTGCAGAATGGAAGATCTAGGACAATACTCATTTTCCCTATGGCTGTGGCAGCTGTCTACCAGTCTAGTCCCCCTTTCTTCTATAGGGACAGATCCCCTGGATTTTAATGGGGCATAGGAATAATGACATTTCCCACAGTGCTTTGCAGCTAGGTGTGTGGTCATGTGACTAAGTTCTGACCAATGGGGTCATAACAGGAAGTGATGTATGCAAATTCCAGGATATGTCCTTAAGGAAGGGGGTGTCCCCTTCTCCCATTCTTCCCAGTTATGCCTTGGAATGTGGATGTGGTGGCAAGCCAGGTGGGATCACAGGAATAAGAGTGACTCAGGGAGAGCAGAGCCAACGAAATGGAAGAAACCAAGGTCCCTGGACAGGGAGAGCAGAGCTATCTTTCCAGATAAGGCCTCATGCCTGCGCTGCTGCATGAGAAGATGAAGCCTCCACCCTGTGGAAGCCACCACATTGGTCACGCATATCCAGACCTGTCTCCTAACGCCACTCTGTCCACTCTTCCAGGCACCACGTTCAGAGCACTCAGATTGTGTTCTCAGAGCTCCCTGTGGGCTGAATGTCTAGGATAATGCCCAGAAAGGGAAGGCTAATGTGCCAACTATTGGAGAGCATTTAATTATAGGCTCCAGGAATGCTCTTAACCTTCCTTGGAGTTACCAGAACATTGTGGCAGTCCTAGCATAAGGGAGCACATCTGCAACATGCAAGCAGGCTTGTAAGATGCAAAAGCATTTTCATTTGCTGATGACTGTAAACAAGACACCTCATTAAAACGAAAGGCCACAGGAGCCCCTGGAATGGGTCACGTGTTACTGACGTGGTCCTTTGAGTTGATGAGGCCCCCAGCCGTACCCCGCCAGTGCCTTGATGGCTCCATCACTTAAAAGAAAACAGGGCAATATTAGCCTAAAAGAAGGCCTTGCCTATGATTCCCCTTTATTTTTCAACATTCTTTGTCCTACTTAAAATGCAAGCAGTTGACCGGGGAGCACAGCCCCTACACACCCCTAGCATCCTAGCAGACCCTGATATAGTAACTGGGGCAATATTTGCATTATTAAAATGCTTCCCTGTCTAGCCTTTCTGTGGATCCTGGTCCAACTTTTCCCCCAGATTCAGAACCGGCGGTGGGGAGAGTGGGGGCGTCTTGCATACTAATGAGTCCATATGTGAACTCCATGAAGCAGGAAACCTTAGATTCCCAGTTAAGCACAGTCTAACTCTAACTTGCAAACCCCACACGTCACAGGACTGATTATCTACTTTGGGTCTCCTTTCCATCTTCTCTTGGGGGCTGCTGTCACCATTTCCCAGGTAGAGAGGGGGCAGGTAGGAGGATAATTGGGAAAAAGGTGAGGAGCTTCACTCGGGCAGATCGCAAACAAGGAGGCCTGTGGGCCTGGCTCATTTTTAGGATTCCACTTACTCTATCTCCTTCTTCTCTATCCTGTGGCTGCTGCCATTTTATCTCAGGCACATCTCTGGCCTTAGCCCTCTCTTTTTACTCTAATCCACCTTTCACACCTCCGTCTGATTAAATTTTCAATCGGCCCAGTGAGTCACTCTTTGGCATTCCTTAGTCAAGCACCAAGGACAGTCACTGCTGGTGCCGTGCTGTCTCTAGGTCCACAACTACCTTGGGTGAGACAGAAGTCAAACACCATTTACTGAGCATCTACTGTGTGCCCGGCACTGTGCTAACTGCCTTACCCAGGCCAGGCAGGACTGAGCTGGCATTAGAACCCAGCTCTTTGCAACTCTTCCTCCCCAACACTGACTTTTAAACTCCATGGTGGCAATAGTGCCGATTAGCTGTTAAGAGGGATTGTCTCCTAAATGGCAACCCTCCTGTTAACCAGCTGTTAACCAGCCCTCTGCCTTCAATGAACTTTACACCAGAACTGCCTTTCCTGGGGGCCGCCACATATCACCCCTTCTCTGGCTATTCCGTGAGCTCTGGGGGCCTGAGCCTAACTAGTTTGACTCAGAAGAAGCTGGGCAGGAAGAAGGGTTAGGGCCTGTTGTTGAGTCTAAAACTATCCTGTGTGGCCTTTCCTCCAATCCTCTCCCAGTGTATTTGCTGCCAGAGAACCTCTTCCGGATAGGCAAGTGCTGTCCCCATTTGCGGAGGAAACTCATGATCAGACAGATTAAGTGACTTCTCCTGGGCCAAGCAAAGGAAAAACAGCTGGAACGAGAGCCCTGGGTTGCCAGGCCTGAGGGAAGCCCATGTGAGCCTTGTCAGCAGTGTCTACCACCCGTATTTCCTTCTCCAGGGCAGGATACAGCTGAGGGCCTGGTGGCCTGTCGGGAGGTGGGGTGGGTGTTACTGAGGGGTTGGGGGGGGGGGGGGGAGGACACTCACCAGCCTGGAGCCAGATCTGTTCCAGCGTGGTCCACAGCTGCATGGGGCCCTGTTTCAAAACAGAGCTGGGCATGGTCAGCTCCGACATGGCCTCCTCTAGCCTCGAGGCTGCGATGGACGATGCCCGCCGAGAGCCTGCAGAGCAAGAGGGGAAGGGGCTGAGCAGCAGAGTCAGAGGGCCACACATCCCAGGCCCCCAGAGAGAGACGGGGCCACCGAGTCAGGGCAAATAGCACACAGAGCTACCAGTTTGGGCCCACCACCTCATCCCTGACCCACAGCTGGGGAGAGGAGCTTCAGAGGGGCAATCCGACGGCGAGCCCACTTCGAGGAGTCTATCCCCAAGCAACACAATCATAAACGTTGGCAACCAAGCTCGTCTACTACTGCCTATTGTCATCACCCTGACGGAAACGACCGAATGTCCAACAGCAGGGACTGATTAAAAACAAGTGAGGGCCCTGGCTGGTTTGGCTCAGTGGCTAGAGCACTGGCCCACGGATGGAAGGATCCAAGGTTCTGTTCCCATCAAGCTGGTTGCAGGCCCAATCCCCGGCCCTGGTCAGGGCACACTGGGAAGCAACCAATCGATGTGTCCCTCTCACATCGATGTTTCTCCCTCGCCCCCTTCCTTCCACTCTCTAAAAATCAATGGGAAAAATATCGTCGGGTGAGAATTAACAACAAAAACAATCCAAAAACAAACAAAAAAACACAAACAAGTGAGGGTGTAATCGTACAAGTCTGTGCAGCCATTCCAATAAAAATGCAAAGATATGGACATTGATGTGGAATGATGTCCAGATTCTACAGTTAGGTGAGAGAAAATGACCGCATTTTTATAAAAAAGGAATATGGGCATTGGAAAAAGTGAATTAAGAACTTTATTAAGGACCGGGTGGTAAAATTACGGGTGATTTTTCTTCCTTTTGCTCTTTTTGCTGTTTTCACAAGAGCATATTATTGCTTCCTACACAAAAATGAGGTTATGCTGTTTAGGACCTTGGGGTAGCAGCTCAGGCCAGACCCCGTGCCCTCTGGAGAAGCCCTCCTTGTGGCAGCCCTGGGTCCGGGCGGGGGGACGTCCCAGTTGGTCAGATATATGAGCTGTTGGCATTTACAACTCACATGCAGGTGAAATGCAATAAAGGCTGCAATTAACTCAGAAGACCTCAGGGCAAAGCACAGACGATTTCAGTTTGTAAGACCAATGCACAAGGAATCCTAATAATTTCTTTGTGGCTCCTCTCTCTTTCACTGCAAGGGCGCTCTGCCCTCCTGCACGGTTCTCTCCTGGGAGCCAGCAGCCCCGCATGCACCGCACTCCTCCGGCGCACCTGGTGAGCCAGGTGCCGGTGCCGGGCCTGGCACGGGAAACCAACGCCGTCTCTTTACAACGAAGGCGCAACTTGGTTCATGGCCACAGAAGTGGAAAAAATGAGCAAGCCCATTAAATACGACTCCCCCACACTTTCATTCCTGTGACTAATTCTTGTGTCTTTGAGGAATGCATGCTGCTTTATTCAGGTCCTCAGTTAAAAGTCAGCTTTGGGCTTAGAGTTATAAATATAAGCCCAGCTCATTCCTTCCTACTAAGGACGCTAGGATGGCAGACCTTGACCTCAGGCTGTAGCCTCTATGCTCCACAGCTGTCACTCACCCCAGTATTCCCTCTCCCTTTGCCTCCGGCTGGGAGGTAGGGGCTCTCCCTTGCCCACTTCAGCTGTTCACTTCCCACCCTAGGCCTAGCAGCCACCCTGCCCCAGAGCCGCAATGGACCCTGAAAGACCTGGATGGCAGCTCCTCGCCACAGGCCCTTGGGCAGTGGCCACAAGGAGCAGGCCGGGGCGGGGCCACTCTCCCGTCATTGCCCCGGCTGGGAGGGGGAGCTGTGGGTAACACCTTCTTACCGGAGTCTGCGTCGTGGGCATCTGGCAGAGTCAGGTGTATGCCACTCTGCTTCTTCAGCACGACGCCCTCGCCGAGACTGCCATCCTTTTCCAGGCCTCTGGAAGGCAAGAGAGGGCCAGGCCCCAGTGACGTGGGGGGGCTGGCGGGGAGGATGAGGGCGCCTCCTGCCAGGCTGGCTTTGGGGTTCAGAGTTCAGGCCCATGAACAGAGCCCAAGCCGGGACCACTGACTAATGTTCTCGCTGGACTTCTCCCTCCACCTCAGCCCCCCATTCCCAGTCCCCTCCTCTGTCTAAAAGCCTCCTGTGGCTCCCCTGCCCCTCACGGGCCTTCCGTCCCTGTTCTCCGTCAGCATGGCTCCCTCCCCGCACCACAGATGCTGAGGATCAGGCATTCTCCCTTTCTGGCCAGAGGCCTCCCCCCGGCCCCGGGCCATGGGGAGGCCTTTCTACATGTCATTGCTTTCACAATGTCCAGCTGAGGGCCAGGCCCAGAGCAGGTACTGAGGACTGGCTTCCAAGAAAAGCCTGGTTCTCAAAGGCCACCAGAAGTGCCACCAGCCAGTCTCCCCCCAGGAAGGAAGGCCCAGATACCACTCTGCCTCGGGCATCCTACCTTGGCTGCCAGGGTGGCCTCAGAAGAGCCAAAGGCAGCCCCTGGCATGGCAGATAAACAAGCCTGGTGACCCAGTGCCCTCTACCCCGATTCCCAGGTCCCTGCAGCTCCCACACTGCTAGGGGGTTCCTCTTTTCTCAGAGTGGGAGGTGAGGGAAGCCCCCCACTCAGAAAGGCAGCACAGCCTGCTGTGTCCTTCAACTATCCCTGCCCACTGCCAGGGATGCCTGTGGCCCTTGAACCCCTGACTGGGGAAGCTCAGAGGAGGACCAAGGTGGAAGGGGTGAGAGAGAAGGCAGGCACAGCCCAGATGCATCTCCCCTTCGGAGGGGTGCCAAGATGATGGTCCCACAAAGAATGCCAGAGCCTGGGGTATCCTTGCCATCCTAACACAGACTCACAGTGGCCGAAATGTGGGCCTGTGGCTGTGGATGCACAGCCATTCTGCGAGCATTGGAGGAAACCACCCACAAAAGCACAGTGCGTCAAGACTGGCTCCTGTCCTCTCCAACTTCTTCCTTTCCCAGGAGGCACCGAGTGTGGTGCCAGAGACACTGGGTTAAAACCACAGGGCCATCGCTTCTTGGCTGTGTGACCTCGGCAAAGCCACCTTTCAAGACGAGTTCTCACGATGAGTGGTCTTGTCGTGAGACGAGAGTGAGAATCTCGATCTCACAAGGCTGTTGTCAGAGCATATGAGATAATATGGGCAGGTTCCCAGCACCTGTTGGCGTGGAGCAGATCCACAATACAGCTTCTCACCCACCTGCCCTCCCAGCCCTGAGAGGACCTCTCCTAGGGCTCCAGAAACAGCCCATCTTGGGGACCTTTTGCCACTTGGTCCTAGGCCAATATATAGCTTTGCTACTGCCTTAAAGAATCTGGCAGCTAGATGGGGAGAAGAGAAAGTCGAGGTTGAGCAATCAGCCCGACCCAGATAGAGAGAGGGCGGAGCGGAAGGATGAGGCACTCTGAGGAGGGGCATCTGAGCGGGACTTGAGGAGCAGTGTGGACATGCGGGGGCAAAGCAGGAGGTGGACAAGGTAGGCCAGACCCTCAGGCTGTGGATTCTGGCCTTGATCCCTACTTGCCCCAACTGGATTTCACAAGCCCCAGTTTCTGCGCTGTGGCTCCAGGTTGGGAAAGAATGTTTCCTGTTCTTGGGAAAGCCTGGAGGGTATTGGATCCAGGCCTCTGGTCCCAACCATTTGTCTCCAGATAGCGCCCTGGCTGAGCCCTGCCCCACCCTGAAGTTCCCCAGAAAGGGGGCCCTGGGGAGGAGCTCTACCAAACTCTCAGGGAGCAGATGAGTGCCAATGGTGGCTTGAAAAAACTCCAGGGCAAGCCCTACCGACCCCACAATCTCATAGTCCTTCAGCCCACGGGGGAGCATGGGCTGGGCCTTGTACGCCTGGAGACAAGGGCTGTGGTGCCGAGAAGCCTGAATGAACAGACAACCGGCCATCAGCTAAGAGGCCGTCCCTGCTAGCTCCAGGGGCAGTAGGAGTCCGGCTGTGCACCTGCCAAGTGGCCACAGCCAGTAGGTTGCAGAGTGAGGTGCATTTGAACACTAGAGTCTGGCCCTCACTTCACCTCACATCATCCAGGTAGCTCCCCATTTCCTTTCTGGAAAGTCCCTCACCCCAGAGCCTTATTCTGGCAGCTTCTATCCATTGGTCCTGCTCTGCTCTGGAATTTTCCAGGCCCAAAGGCTGCAAGGAGAAGGCTGACCCCACCCTGCCCAAGGGTTTTACTCCATGGGATTACCCTGGGACTCCTCTGTAAATTCCACCGCTGGAGACCTGCCTCTGGGGACTGTGTACGCCTCTGGGCTCCCAGAGTCCCGGTGAAGATGCAAACACATCCAATAGGGTTGGGTTTCCCTGAGGCCCTGGGAGACAGA
Organism: Antrozous pallidus; assembly: GCA_027563665.1. Lineage (NCBI taxonomy): Eukaryota > Metazoa > Chordata > Mammalia > Chiroptera > Vespertilionidae > Antrozous > Antrozous pallidus. The sequence continues at coordinate 47,108,601 of CM050523.1, forward strand.
GCCAGCAGTCCCAGAGAAGGGGAAGGGGTGGGGTCCAGAGGACCAGGAAGAGGCTGCGCACTGCCCCTCATGACGCGCTTTTCTACTGAGGGCCTACAGTTGAATCCCAGTGGGTTTGAACAAAGACTTTCTGCAGGTTCAGCCTGAACAAGAGTGCCCTGCTCTGGCCCAGGAAAAACCCAGAGCCCAGGCTGTGGAGACAGGACGTGCAGAGAGAGTGGATATGTGTCGGGGAGGGGGCTCCTTCAGAATTCTGCTTCCTCCTCTTCTGGCTTTCAAATGGAATCAGGCTCCACTGGCTATGACTTGAGAGACTCAGGTTCAAGCCGAAGCACTACCATCTACCAGGCAAGTGGCTCAGGTCTCTGAGTCTCAGTTTCCCCTCTGGGATGAGAATAAAATCTGATAATGTCTAAGCTATAAACAGCTGATGTGGAAGATGGAGCAGTAATCCCAGGACCCAGCCCAGATGCTCAATAATGATTTCTCTTTCTTCTTACCCCTCTAAACGTCAGTCTCTTAAATAGGTTCTTTATGTACTTCACAGAGGATTGTCACAAGGTTAAAATTAGACCAGGGATGTGAAAGGCCCCAGGAGCAGCAAGTCCCACACTCTCATTCAAACACTCTCATCAGCCCCCATCCACCTGGCATGTGGCCACTCTGCAGTGGGTGGTTGCCTTGGCAACCACTGCCTGTCAACTCTGGCAAACCCGAGGGACAATGACAGCCACTCACCCCAGCTGGGAGAAGTTGTACAGGGCCTGCCACAGTCGCAGCATTTGTCTGCAGGTCACGAGGGCTTCCTCTGGGCCTTTCAGTACCTGCTCCAGCTTCACCTTGGTGAATAGCAGGCTGGGGGAGGAGGGGGAGACAGAGAGCACAGTCAGCATCCTCCCCGGGAGGCTTCCTTCCCTCCCAGGGTGAGACCCGAAGGAGGCTCAGCTCTACCAGAGCAGGCCCTAACCCACAGCAGGCACAATGGCCACAAAATGGTGGCCTCGGCTACACCCCTGGATCACTTGCTCTCTCCGTGCCTCAGTTTCTCCATACTCTGTGCCAATGCACAAGCACTCTTCTGCATTTGTCAGCATCCACACTGCTTATCCTCCTGTCCCCTGATCATAGCCTATCTTGCCCCACCCTCCGAAACACTGTCAAGTGTGCTTACTAGTCTTGTTTTGTCTGCACATCGTCATTGACCATGTGGCTATCTTTATCTGACAAGGGCCACAGGCCCACAATGGGGCCTTGTATAAGAGGCAGGCTCAGAGAGCAACTCCGAGTCAAAGAAAGAGGCTCAGCCAGGTAAAAAGGTCACTTAAGGGCAGAATCCTGCTTTCTACCTTGCCAGCTGCTCAATTAGCATCTCCTCAACTGAATTATGGACTTTGTTTCCTGATCCAGGATACATGAGGATACCCATGTTTGATTTTATCAGAGAATTCTTCATTGAATTTCCTAAAATAGCCTGGTCCCCTTATATAGTCAATAGGATTAAAGCTACATGAGGTCCTGTTCAGTCACCATTTAGGAACACAGTTACAGTGCAAAGGGAGAGAGCTAACAGAATCTCTTTCAACCTGAAAACTGAAAGTCCTCTGATGTAAGAATGGTGTGGGGATGTGACCCTTGGAAGGGCTTGGAAGAGAGAGAAAGAACTGGTTCTACAGGAGAGGCAGAGGGCTGCCTCCCTCTGCCCAGGACACAGCAGAGACCTTCAGAAGATTGGCCCACCAGCACTGGGTGGGGTCTGGACACCCTGCAGTGCCAGGGGTTAGACTTTCGGTTGTTGGAGAGCTGGGGACACGTAGGAGGTTTAAGTGGCTATTTACCAGTGGGTATGGAGATACTGCACTCTTATCACGGGGAATGCCCGCAACACGGATGCATACCAGCAGACTGGCTGAGCCACGGAGGCCCAAACAAGACCGAGCCTCCTGCTTCTCACTGGGCAGTGAACAAGGAGACCCTTTTATCCCCAGCATGGCTGCTGGGCCCTGAACTTGATTGCTGCTGGGTGGTTTTCCCAGTCCATCTGGGGTGAGCACACAGGTCCTCATGGAAGCCCAGGCCTGCACCTAGGGAGGGAGCATCCCTGGGACCTAGGGGTGCAGCAGGGGCTGGCTCTGCACAGGGAGGCCAGGTATGCATCTGGGAACTTTCCCCTCTGACTGCCCTCCGAGTCAAAGAAAGAGGCTCAGCCAGGTAAAAAGGTCACTGAAGGGCAGAATTCCTACCCCCCCCCCCCCCCCCCAGTATAGAGACCTGTGCCTCCAGGCTCACAAAGGACTTTGATGGCCTCACTTTGATCCTCTCTCCTCATACCTTGTTTTAATCAGATTGTGACTTGCTGGTAGAGAATGAAGCGGGTGGAATGTGCCCCAGTCCACTTTTTAGAGGAAGGGTTTTGGGGTCTAGGCAAGTATATTTTCCATCTCACGTTTCCTCAAACATGACACATGCCTTTTGTATCCTGCGCATAGGTACCACCCCTCACCTCCACATGGCCTCTCCTCTCCATTTCCATCCATTCCCCATGATGGACTCTAAACCTCAGGCTCTCATGACCCCACAGTGTTGCTTACACAGGCCTGAGTATGGTCTCAGCACCCCGGTGGGCAGCTGCTGGGAGAACTGGCCCTCCCACCCCTGCTCCCCTCTCCCAGATCTCCAAGGGGCCAACACTCCACAGGTGCTAGTAGCCTGTGCTTTAGGGAGACAGTTTCTACCTTCAAGGCAACAGTAGGGCTACGAATGCCAACTTGCCTAGAGACTCACCCAGTGCCAGAAAAACCCACAAAAAAACACAGAGAAGGGTTCTTGCTGGTATTTGATAAAAAGGAGGATGAGATGAAAAAGAGGGGAAAAGAGGAGAAGCAAGGCAGGGGTGAGGAGGGCGGCAGTGGCTGGAGCTGCAGGTGGGGGTGAGGAGTGAAAGCCCACCCCAGAGGAGGAGGAAACATCCAGGCTCAGGTCCATGCCAAGGCTGCCCCTCCCCTGAGGCAGCAGAGTTCCCAGGGCAGGTCTGGGATGGGTTGGTTCACAGACAGCTTCTGGGGAGACCAGCTCTGCAGCATTCCCCTAACCCCTCATCTCCCCCGCCCCGGCCTGCTCTTCAGCTTCTCCTCTCTGCTAGGGTGCCTGCCCCTTCTGCTCCCTGCATCCCTGAGAGCCAGAATGGGGCCGTGGCAGACCTGACCAATCACGTGCTGGCAACAGAAATGAGCTGGCGTGACAGTGACTGCTACCAACATAGGCTGCTGACATTCCATCAGCATGAGTGACCCGGAGCAGAATTTCTCAACCCAAGCACATCCTTTCTGGGCTGCTCGGACCTTTCACTGCGAGATCCTGGGAGGCTCCAGGTTCGCTCCTGGGGGTTCCTTGGCGTCGCAGCGCAGCACTGCCAGTGAGCCCTTCCTTCAACAGCAAGCCTGTCCCGATTATCTATGACATCAGGGCAAATGCCTGTGTGTGCCACCTTTCACCAGTCACTCTCCGCATGGCCTGGGGGGAGAGGGGGCGCGCGCACTGCTCAGATGCACATTAGCAGCTCCCTGAACTGCACAACAGGCTTGCCCCTCCAACATCTGGCCAAGTCCTAGCCAGATGTTACACTCTGACATTGTCCCCAAGGGGGCTGTACACACACCCCTCCAGGACAGACTTCACTAAGTCAGGATGTGCTCATCTGCGCACTTGTTGGCGTACCTCTAACCCACCTTCTCATAATTTTGCTCTCTCTGAAGGAGCAACGATGCTGCTCTCCTAAGACCATCAGGCCCCCAGGCCTGCTGGAGCTCAGGACTAACCCTCCATCCCATCTGCCAGTCTGGATGGATCAATTCTTCAAACAGCGGCCTGAGAAGGCTGGCAGAGCCCTGGTGGGCCACCCAGGCTGGTGGGAGACACTGTTGACCCCACACGATGGGCCACAGCCTCTTGAGAGCGCCGTGGTTCCTGGGTGGGCCATGGGGAGGCTGCTAGCAGTGGGGGGGTATCAGGGGCAAGCCCAGCTGCCCAGCCTTCAACCAGCCCAGCCCCTGATACACATTCTATATACTGAATGAACCTAAACTGTCATTTGAAGAAAGGATTCTGAGGATTTTATAAAGCCCGCTATTTTAATCCGGTGACTCCAAATCTTCCTCCTCCGAGAAGTCCCAGTTTGACCACCCCTGCCCTTCTCTCAATGTTCTGGATAGTCTGCAGTTAGCACTTAATCACATTATATATAATTCAAACATTTTTAAGTCCAGACAAGTATGTGGCCAACCTTGCCTACAGATGGTAAAACCACCATTTATTTCATCCCCGACCTGAAGGACAGGGCCCTGCCTCCCTCCACCCCAATGTCCTCCTAGCTCTCCCAGTGCCTGACCCAGCGCTGAGCACATGGTGTCTGCCTGGTTCTGGGAATCGTGTGTTGCTGCAACCATCTGGGCACAGTTTAGGCCGCACAATCCTGGTAAATCAGAGTAGATTTCAGATCCCACTCCCCGGTGCTGGGTCCTGGCTAAGGAAGGCAGGAGAAGGATCTGATCACGTGCTGCTTCTTAACTGCAGTGAGCTCGGCTCACGCAGCCAGCCAGCAGCGCGGTGGCCGAGTCCATTTTAAGCTGTCCAGAAGCAAAGCTGTCCAGGGCCTGAGGAGGAACAGGGAGTTCTGGACACGCCGTGAAGGTGCCTGGCTCCCTGTGACTGGGTGGGTCTTCATCCCAGAGGACAGTCCCTCCGGCAGAGCCAACAGAACCACAGGAAGAATCTGAGACAGGAAGGCCTGGGATACCAGCACCTAGCAGCCTGACAACAGCCAGTCCGGGGCAGGAGTGGCCACATGGCTGTCCCCAGGGCCTGCACTGTGATTCACTCAGAGTGGACAGACACTGACCCAGGAGTGACAGGCAAAGTCCCAGCTCCGGGGCTGCACAGCTGGGCAGGTCACAGGTCCCAGACCTGTGAAGCAGGAGCAAGGCCTCCTGCCCCGTCTGCTCAGGGAGCCCACAGCTGAGAACCCACAGCTGCACTCAGGCTCAGGGAGGGACTCCTGCTCCGAACCTGCAGACCTGGCAGACTTGGGCAAGCAGCTTCCAGGCCAGGTGCCTCTGAAATCTCGCAGAGAGCCCCAAGCTCATGGCCTATTTGGCAAGGCAGGTGGTCCTCCTCGTGGCTCCTGGGACCCCAGGCCCGTAGGAGAAAGGAAGAGGATGGAGGGTGGACAGACCCACAGTAGCCTCAGCTGTGACCCTCTTGCAAGCACATTCCCAATTTTTGAGCTGAAGAAGTGCATGTGGAATAAACCCTGAGGTCTTTTAAGGCTGCACGCCCCCGCCACGCCATTGCATCTGAAGGCAGATGTGAAAGTGCGTGTTCTCTCCGGAGAAGGGCAAAGAGCGAGGGGTCAGTGTAAACACGCCAGGCACTGTCCCACCCAGGATGAGGCTGCTGCTGCAGTGTGTGTGTGTGTGTATGTGTGTGTGTATGTGGGGGGGAGGGGGGGGGGGAGTCCTGGGTCCCGGCACTCTCCACAGCCCCAAGCAATAGACGCAGCTTGTGCGCTTTGGTCCAGCGGGGAGGTCAAGTGCAGTTACAAGCCCACTTTCTGAGAGCTCGTGCCCCCCCTGAGAATGCCACCAAAGCCCCGACAGCCGGCGGGCACCTCGGCTGAGGCTCGCTCAGCCACTTCGTCTACCACTGCGCTCTGGGTCAAGGTGGGGACCTGCCACCCTGGAATCATCTTCCCAGTCCAGCCCTGTAGAGTCTGTGTGTCTGTCTGTCTGGGCCAGCCACCTCCTGTAGGGGAAGACAGGCCCCAGTGAGGTCAGAGTCTCTGGATGTCACCACCAGTCACCAGCTTTGCCAACCTTCCCCATTGCTCTGGCCAGGGCGGATGCTGGAGGTTCCGAGGGGAATGCTGGGTATGGCATCCGCCTCTTCTTCCTCCCGCCCTCCCACCCCCCAGGCCCTGCCTGGCCTCACTCCGGGGGCAGGATCAGGATGGGCCTGCTAGTTATGTCAAAAGGACTGTGACCCAGCCGTTCCATTCGAGGCAAAGACAAATCCTCTCTTTCCACTGCTGCAAAGAGGAAGTATCTCAGGGGGAGCCTCCTCAGAACTGGGGAGCATAAGGCTTTCCAAAATATCTTTTTAAAAAGAATCGTTTTGTGAATAGGAGATATTTTTATGACAATAGCTCTAGCTAAGCAAGCTTTGGGGTCAGAGATCATATTGGCCACTTCCCCCTTTCCAGGAGCCTCCATCATTCTGCCGGGCTCCCTCCCTCCCTGCTCACCCCTGCTCCCCACCTTGGTGGCAGGAGGGAACTGGTTGCAGGGAAGGGCCTGGGCTGTGTGGGCACAGCTACAGTGGGTCCACATTTTTCCTTTCATTTTCCTGAGAGCAGCTCCCTATGAAACTACTCAGCATGCAAAATAAACACTTAAACACAGTAACTGCTGGCACCTGAGGGAGCCACCTGTGGCCCTGGGTCACTCCCTGTCAAACGGAGGACATTGTGCAGAAACATGGCCTCCGACATCAGATGCTATCAGGCTCTGCCACCCCTAGCAAGTGCCTTCACCTCTCTGAGCTCCACCTGCTGTGTAAAGCAGGGACAGTAATGGCCCCACCCAGGAGGGCTGTTGGGGGCCTACGGGCAACAGAACTTATCAAGGCAGTCCTGGTGCAGTCACCCCTGAGAAAGGTCAGCTGTCACAACTCTGCCCCCCACGACCCTTGCACCCCCCACGCTGGATGGCTCACTCATTACCAGTCTTCCATTCCAGACTGGCTCTCTGGCAGGGACCAAGTCTGTCATATCTTTTACCCTCAATACCTGACTTTATGTCACTCAGCGGAGATTCACTGGAGAGCTGTGGGCATTTCCAGAGTCAGACCCCTCCAGGGAAGTGCAGCTGCGGGCGTCCTGCGAAACTCTCCACTCTTCTTGGCCCCATGGGCACATTCATCCATTTGCTGGGACGTGAGTGGCTCTGTCGCATCCCTCTGGCTCCTGGCCATCAGGGGAGCCCTCCACAATGGGGGAAGGGTGGTGGCAGGTGTGGCAAATGCGCAAAAGGGGGCATTATCTCTTTAAAGGACAGTAATTAGTAATTCCAGCCGGTGGTTGCACTGTGCTGTTTTAATGAAGTGTTCTATTTTTACAGAAAACACATAATTGAGTGAAAAAGCAGGCTATTCTCCGAGTCAGGCAGCCACGCCTCTGGAAAGTCTCACTCCTTGGCCGGGAGGCCAAAGCCTGCACACAGCACAGGGTTTACAATTAATGGACCTCTATCTACCCACTGCCCCAGGTCTGGCTCAGTGTGGTGAAAAGCAGGGTCCATGTTTGATAAGCCAAGTTCAAATCCCAGCTTCTCTTCGTCTTGCCATGTGATCCCAGGCAAGTCACATAACTACTTAGAGCCTCTGTTTTGTATCAATAAAATGGGAGCATTCTTTAAATCATTGCTGGCTGAATCCAAGGCGCCTGGCAAAGCCCAGTCTTGGAAAAACACATTCACCAACAAGGCTGAATATGTTATCAGCTTGGCCTTAACTTCGCCTCAGGTGTCCGGAGAGGGGCTTGAAATGTAAATCCAGTCTTCCCCCGGAATGGGGGAATGAATAGGGCCTGTGCCCATCTAAACGCCTTTGATTCTAATGTTGGAGAAACCCCTTTGTATTGTGGAATATAAATAAACCGCTGCTGTTTGGGTTTGAGTCGTTGTCTCTTCATCAGAGAGAACAGACGTCCCACCCGGCCCCAGCTATTACTTCAATTTCTGCGTCTTCTCTTCTCTTCTTCATTTTTCTTAATCCCCAGCTCCTCTACTCAGAAACTGAACCCCCACTTTCTCTCTCCATGCTGGATGTGGAAAAGACAGAAAAACACCTATAGTATCCATATGCCCTGGGGATTCTTACATGGAAATAATGCAAGGACTGGCTCAGCTCAAAGGGTCCAGCCCACGCTTGCCCTGTGGTTACTATTTACCTGGCCTCTGTGACATCCAGTTGCTCACTTATGCCCTCCGTCCCTCCAGGTCCATCTCTGTCAAGTGGGAACAATGGTAATTCCTATATCTCCGGGGTTGCTGAGGGGCGTCAGGGAGTAAATGCAGGTGAAGTGCTTAGAGCAGGCACTGGGCCCACCGCTGTTTTATTATTATTGAAGCTTGTGGGTTCCAGCGCCCCAGGGTGGTTCAGCTTATCAGCTACTGTGGGTTCTGGCTCCTGCTCTGCCATCAGCAGTTACCTGACTTTGAGATATCATCCAACTTTCCCATTAGTTTCACCTTTAAAGTAGGAGGTTTATAAAGATTAAAACAAGTAAGTCAAAACAACAACCCAACAGGGTAAGGGGTGTGCGCACTCTTGAGGATCGCAGGATGCCAACATCCCCACGTGCTCCCTTCCACCCTCCCCATGGCTTAACCATGGGAGGGTCTACTTGGGTGCTGGGCCCAGCTGTGGGCTCCCTGCAGGAGGACAGGAGGGGACAGAGGACAGGTATCAGTTTCTGCCCCAGAGGGGCTTCCAAACTCAGGGGAAGCTCAAACAATACATTCGAGCAACCAGGAAACCAAACAGAAGAAAAGAACACGTACTCACTTGAGTGAGTCAGCTTTGAGGAACATGCAGGGGCTTCAAGGCCCAGTGGAGTGAGGGGAGCCTCTGAGGATGGGCAAGATTCAGAAGCAAGGTGAGGGCACCCTAGAAGGCTGGACTGGCAGGGATGGAGGTTTAGAGGAGGGGTGGGAGGGGCCAGTCCAACCAGACACAGATCCCCTCCCTCCAGGACATGATGGGGGCGGGAAGAAGAGGGGAGCAGCCCCTCTGGGCAGGAGCCAATCGCCCCCTGGCCCACTGCCCCCCACAGGGCGGTCCAGAAATACCAGGGATCACTGAGGGACTCGGGTCTTCCAGACGCCTCTGTCATGCCTCCAGGACAGACTCCACCAGGGCAATTAACTGATTAAAATCTCATGCGGTGCTCTCTGATGATATCATTTTAAACCTCCAACAGGAGAGGGAGAAGGTTGTAGCCAGGCTTGGCTTTAAAACCTTCCCATGGATTAACCCCAATGTGACCCCGATGGCAGCCCCAAAAAACAATGGTGACACTCTCCCATGTGCCCTAGTGTTTTAAGGCCCACACTGATCTCTCGCCTAAAACATTCATTCCCTGTGATCTAACTGAAGCGTTAAAAACCAGCAGCCTGTTAGCTCTGCTTTCTGGAGTTAGCTTCCCCTGACTTCCCAGACCTGCTCATCTGGAGGACCGCCCTCCCCAGTGCAAGCCGTGTGGTGGGCTGTACAGCAAGACGGCCTCACCACTGCCTGATGGCCTCCAGGCCCACTGCTCCCAGCTGCCGGCCATCTGCAGTCACCTCCCGATGACTCTCCAAACACAACTGATGACCTTGAAGGACACCAACACATCACCCGGAGCCATTCCACAACCACTGGGGGGTGGAGGAACTTCCAGAAGGAAGGTCTTTAGGTGGAACGAGCCTGGTTTACGATCTCTGCCCAGCAAGCAGACCCTTGGGACCTGAAGACCGTCCCTGGCAAAGGGGAAGGCAGCCCCGTGCTATGGGCATGAATGCCCTTTGCCCTCTCCTCTCAGGGCTGGGCCTCTCCTGCTAGAGAACGGTGTGCCCTGGGCCCCGGTGCCTGCCTCCGCACGGATTTAGAAAGAGGAGTCTGGAAGCAAAGGGCTAAAAGCCACTTTAGAACAAAAGAAGAATTCCTTTTGGAAAAATCTGCAAATACCTCTTTCCTCTCCTTCCTCTCCTCCGAAAACAAAAAACAAAAGTTCGTCTGCCCTCCTAGTTTGAGGGTAAGCAGCCCCCTCCGGGGAGCGACTGAGGCCTGTGTGACGGCTGGGTCGCACAGAGCGTGATCACAGGCGGCTGCAGGCAACAGCCAGGGAACAACCAGAGGAGGGAAACGCTGAATGTCAAACCAGCTTAGCGATGAGGAACTGACCTTTGGGGACGAGAGCTCGGGGCCAGTGATTATGCCTGGCTTAGCACCCCTCGACTACACGGCCCGCAGGTGTAAGCTCTGGCTCTTGTCCTCAGCGGGGCTGCAGCAGCCAAGCATGTGTAATGAGTGCCGCAAAGTGATCAAGTAGGTTTGTGCTCATACCTCTGAAGGCTGGTATGTCAAGTGTCCCTTTGATCTACTGCAAGTCCCTAATGAGATCCACCAATAAACACTCTGGGTTTAAGTCAGAAATGTTAACAGGACCTTGACCTGCTCCCGGAATGCACCACTACAAACATGTCACATGTCACTTGAGAAAAAGGTGAGGCAGGCCAGGTAGCTCAGAGAGGTGCCCTTGGGGCTGATGTCAGCCTTCACTGGATAAGGTTGAGGTCTGGCCTCAGCCAACGCCTAGTTATCAGCTCAAACATTTTCCAAAACAGCTTAGGTTTCTCTGGGGAGATGGCTTTGACGGTTCCATTTGTTTACCTGCGAGCTGCAGCCTGTCCAGAGGGCCACATTGTTCCTGTGGGGGGTGGGGGGAGTGCCCCTGGGGCTCTGACACACCTTCCCCCAGGACCTTTCAAGTCCCCCTGAACCTGAGGTGGCTGCAGAAACTCCCAGGAGGGCCTACGCAGATCCACAAGGGTGGGAGGAGGCAGCCTTGGCATTGAGGAGTTGGGCAGGGCAAGCCAGTTGGCTCCTCTGCGTCCAGCCCTATGGCCTCGGCTTTCAAAACTGGTCTGGCAGGCTGCCAGGCCTGGGGTGGGGGCAGTGACTGACAGGCTGGTTATTGGAAAGCTCCCATCATTAGCCCAGGAATGTTGTTTGGTTGCCATGGTGACTTTCACTACAAGCAGCCTGACTAAAGCACAAGGAATCTGTTACCTAAAACCAGAGCCCCAAGGAGCCCTGGGCTTCGGGAGCCACTCTTATCAGGGCCCGTTCCCTTTGACCCCAAATCCCCGTCCCTCCCCTCAGGGCCTCCCAGCTGCCTCCGACCACCAGGACCAGGAGAAAAGACCAGCAAAGGCAGCTCCAGGCTAGCACGGGCCCTTTCACATCCCCGGCCCGGCCTGGCTTGGAACCAGCTCCAAGCAGGGTGGCTGCTGCCCCCATGAGGCCCCCGCGGTCTAACCAGCACCAGCCTGGCCAGCACACGTGTCCAGGGCTTAGTCGGAAGCCCTCGGGATTTCAGGAAGCTGCTGAGTGTCTGGTTCCCACCGTGCCAGGTCCACACTGTCCCTGCGGCCATCAGTCTCTGCCTCATCACGTTCCTGCCTTTTTAAACCCAAGCTCCATTAACTAAAGGTCATCCTGTAGCACGGAAATTAACAGTCTTCTTTGCGTTGCTTTCTAATCCCTGAATTCTGGAGGGTTTTCAAAAGTTCAGCTCCACGAAAGCTGGGTTTTTCTCCAGGAGTCTTGAGACTGCCTGTGGGAAGAGTGGCCACTTGTGCCACTGAAAAGCTTAAACACCTTTTACCGAGTGTCCCTGCCTCCGAGGCCCTGCCCTCCCTCACACACAGGGCTCCCTCCCCCAGCGCCTGGCCCACGTGCACTGCAGTCTTACACTGTAGCAGCCCGACTCCCAGATCCCTCCACACAGCTGTCTCTCAACAGGGTTGTACGCCGACCGCAAGACCTTTTCTTGCCCGAGTCTGACGGCAGACCTCGGAAGCAGAGGAGGCAGGACAGATGCCAGTCTTTGGCAGATGAGGCATGAAGGAGTATGCTGCTGGAGGGGCACAGGTGAAGAGGCAGGCATGCCTCACAAGGGGACAGCCCAGGTGGAAAGGGGTCCACTGTACCCAGCGACACTCTCCCTGTGCCAGGCTTCCTCCAGCCCTGACACAGGCCTGGCCCACCTCTTCCTTCACGAAGGCAGGCTCTGCAGCCTCCAAAGGTCTTGGCCACCTGGGACAGCCGGTGGGAAGGAGCTCAGTGGCAGACAGACACCTCCCCCCTCCTCCCGAGGATACACCTTGTTGGGCTGATGTCAGAGTGAAGGGGGTTTGATTTATTTATTTATTTATTTATTTATTTTTGCTGCGGTTATATTTATTGGATCAGTCATTTAATTAAGTGCCGTGGCAACAGCCAGAGCCATGCAGCTTGTTCCCAATGCAGGGAGCAGCTGGAGAAGCAGGACACAGTTTCCATTGAAGAGCAATGACATTTTTCAGTGATCCCTGACCGGTAATGGACTCAGTGACATTTCCTGCTAATCCGAGGGTTTCTGTGCTCCCGGGTTTCCTCTGTGGGGAACGGTTATTGACTTATCTGCGGAGCCACGGTCGCTCCAGAGCTGTGTGGGAGGAGGGTGTTCCACTCCACCTTTTTTAAAGATGGATTTACTTTTTCTGCTGAAGAAACAGGGATTGTCCCCTCCCATATTACTTCCAGTGACTCTTTTAGACTTTTAGGGCTGGCTCAGATCAAGCTGGGGCTTCGGGTGGCTCAGAGACAAGAACCTGTCCCTGCTTCTCCACCCCATGACTCCGGTGTGCAGACAGCACAGGGGATGGGATGCTCTGGCCCCCGAAAGCTCCCCAGCGGGCCTCTCTGCCGTGATAAAGGAACAGAAGACCCTGAGGAGGCCTCCGGGGCTGGGACTCACTTTCCTTCTTGGCTCAGCCCTCAAAGGGTCTCCCTGCTGCCAGCCCCACGGCCCCAGCCCCTGAGGCCCCAGAAGCGGCCCTGTGCTGTCTGGATGGGGGAGCTCTGTTGGGAGGCTGTCCCTTTAGAAGGCTCCTGCCTGCAGAAGCGGGGACACAGCTGACAAAGAGGGGCACAGTTACCCTACAGATTGACCAACAGCACAGTCTGCATCGAGACTTCTCACCTCTTTGGGGTTTAGGGTCCCTCTGAGGGTCTGAGGAAAGCCATGTCCCTGGATGCATGTAAGTACAAACCTTAGAGTTCAGGTCCAGGTGTTCATGGAGGCCCAGAAGTCCACCCAGGGGCCTCCCAGGGGAGCCACCAACTTCACAGCAAGGACCACCTCCCCCACCTACCCAGGAAGACACTCCTGGGGAAGAACTGGACCCCTGAGGCTGGAGGAAAGGGGTGGGTGGACAGTGCACCCACTGCCAGTAAGGGAGGGAGGACTGGGGAGAAGCTGGCTTCCCCACCCAGTCCAAGAGCCGGGGAGGATGAGGAAGCTGGCAGGAGGCAGGAGGTCCTCCCCTGGGTTGGCTGGGAGGAGCTGAGGGAGAGCCAGAGGCCCCCCCCACCCCCAATTCCCCCTTCCTAGACACACCCCTCTTCTGCTGTGCCTCAAATAGCATGGGCTTCAAGCAGGTTTTCAAAAGTGGCCAAAGTGGCTGTAGCCTCCCCACATTAGTCCAGGGAGGTGATTCTGCCAGCAGAGAGCATTCGGTCTAGAAGTTAGGAAGAGACGGCATGCAGTAGGATGCCAGGTGCTGGCCTGGTGCCTGAAGAGGGGCATGAATCCCCTTTCCGTGTTTCCATCAGGACAGCTCTGCTCCCATCTCCTCACAGTGTGGCATCTGTGGCTACCCGCCCCCCAGCCAGTGGTGCCCCCAGGGAACTCACTTGAAGTTCTCGGGGTACTCCGTGATGGCCATGTTGATGACGTCCAGCGCGAGCTGGTAGTGTTTCTGGGCGGAGAAGAGGAGAGCCAGCAGGTGGAGCGCATTGGCATCATCCTTGCACAATTTCAGGGCCTCCTGCAGCTGCTCTATAGCGCTGGAGACCTGCCAGAGAGAACCGCCAGCTCAGTGACCTTCCCGGGGACCCACACCTTCCTCCAGAACTTCGGTGCCAAGCACCAGCCATCGAGAGGAACACGAGACTCAAACTGAGGGGCAGGGCTGGTGCTCTGATGAGAAAACACCTTCCCCCCACCCCAAGTCAGGCCCAGGAAGCCTCTGCTGTCCACTTTTGGAAGTAGGAGGAGCAGGTGTGTGGTGCAGCACAAAAGATCCGTAGACACTGGGAAGCATTTCCTAAGCTGGAGTAGGGGTCATTAAGGACCACCAGGCCACCAGTCTGTACCTAGAGGTAGCCAAGCCCTCTTCTCTGGACTGGCCCATGCAGGGACAGGGTCCGACAAATAAATGCTCCTCCTACTCAGAGGCTCACAGTGGCAAGAGCTTGGGGTCAGATGGGGGCAGGATTCCAGCTCTGCCGTGTTCCAGCGGGTGCCTTAGGGCAAGGGGCTTCCTCTCTCTGAGCTGTAGTTCTTATACTGCGAAATGACAACAGCCAGAGCCATTACTGTGGCTGAGGGGACGTGGACAAATATTCTGCGGAGGACTACTCACCTGTGCAAAAGGGTTTCCTTCTTCAAGCCCTCAAAGCCAGGCTGCTAGTCAGGCAGCTAAGGACCAGGTAGGATTCCTCCTTCTAGTCCTGAGGGGTGTGTGGCCTCAGGCTCTCAGGTCTGGCACTTAGGCCAACCACTGCGACTTGGTCCACATTCTCCCAAGAGCCTTGGGGGGCCTTGGGTCCTAGGGTATCCAGCCCCTGCCTGGTCTCTACCTGGCCTTTGTGCAGAATGTGGGCAGTGCCGGACCCTGAGAGTTCCCATGAGGACCTTCCTTTGTAGAAAGGTCGAGGAAAGGCAAGGAGGAAGCTGAGGCCAGTGTGGCTGCCAGCTTGGCTTGCCCGTGCCTCCCTGAGCCTGCTCCTACTCTGGTGATTCTCCAGAGTGGACCCCATCACCCTGGGCTGGAGCCCACACCCACAGCCTTCACTGCTCAGGCAGCAATACATGCTCTGGGCAGAATAGGCCAGTGGGCCTGAGACCCGTGCAGGCCAGGGGCCAACTTAGAGTCCATTTAGGCGTCCTTGACTCACTGACGCTAACAAGACCTGGGGTCCCCAAGAACACTGGGTGCCAGGCTCCACTGGGCTGGCCCAGCCATCTCTCTGAGACAATAGCTGCCATTCATCAGAGGTGGCTGAATAATTAAAGAGATCAAAAAACACATCGCTCAAGGTTTATCACAAGTTTGATGGCAAGAAAAACACTGGTTCTTCGACAGTGAGCTGAAGATAGTGGTCCCAGGCATCTCCCTGTCCGTGCTCCAGGGAGCACCAGACTGATGCTCCTGGAGACAGTGGCAGGGAGGTGTCAAGGGCCTCGTCCAGGGGTATGTGGAGCCTTGTCCATTGGCCTGGAGGCTGGTCTTCCTATCTGTGTCAACTCCTGCCCTCTGGTCTCATCTCCAGTTGCTTCACTGAACTGTTTCCCTGGGCTTGTCAGGTGGCTGTTTGCCTTCCCTCAACCCTACCTTGGCCTGGCTTTCCCCTTCGCTGCACCCTGACTCCTATTGCTAGGAGCCTTCTCTTTCTGTGTGCTACCTATTCCCGATGCCCCTGTGGGCCCACCTGGGTCAGGGGCTGTGCCACATTCTCTGACTTGATTCTTACTAGGTCCCTCTGAGGTGGAGTTTGAAGGTGCTCCTGTCACAGGCAAGGAAATAGAGGCTCAGAGAGGTCAAGTCACTTGCAAAAGGTCACACAGCTGGTAAAAGCAGTGGTGTCAGGAAAAGATCAGCAGCCCCCAGAGACCTGGGGGTTAGGAACCCACCTGTCGGACGAGGGCCAGCTGCAGGGAGACATAGAGGATGACCTGGGGGTCGTCAGGTGCCAGCTGCTGGGCTCTGTGTGTGGAAAGGGATCACCAGGTCAGTTGCCAAGGGTTGAGCAACTGGTGTCTGACACAGGCCTCCAGCATGCCACGTGTGCCCCGTCTACACCAGGGGGTCTGCTCGGAAGGGTGCCCAGCCGGGAGGTGAGGCTTGGGCAGAAAGCCCCGGGTAGGGGGGCAGCTGTTGGCCTGGCTGGGGCCCTGTGGTGGTCTTGTACAGAGCCTGGCGCCTGCCTTCTCCATGTAGGACAGAAGGAAACACCTTCCTGAGGGTGGAGGCGCTGGGAACAGCGTCTCTGGGCAAGAAGCCTCAGGAATGTAGAGGCGGCAGAGAAAAGAAGAAAATGTCCCCCTATCCTGGGCGCCCAGGTACATATTCCACGGAAGATGGCACAAGGAGTTTGTGCCCAGAAGCTTCCACATCAGCGCTAGGGGGGTCAGGGATTAGACACACAGGGCTCTGAGGAAGGAGTCGGGGGAGGTCAGGGGCCAAGGCTGTGTGGGGACAGGAGCTCAGCAAGGATGGGTCTGAGGGAGGGAAGGCTGCCGCTGGGGGAAGGTCTTCTCTGCCTCCCCTCCCCATCTCCCCACCCTCACATTCCTCACCCTGTGGCCACCAGGAAATCTCTGGGAGGACTATGGATGGGGAGTCCTTATAGCCATTGAATTTTTGAGCTCCTGTCACAGGTAAGGCACTGTGCAAGGTGCTTTTCCTGCTTTTTTGCAGGTAGTCATCACAACAATAATGGGTTATTATTCCCATTTTATAACCCTGAGCTCAGGAGGGCTGAGGCTCAGCCTGGGGGAAGGGGGTGGTCCACCAGTGTTGAAAGGCCCCACCGCCCACCCAACCCCAAAGGCCTGTCTCTGCTTCATGCGTGAACTCTCAGAGCCTCAGTTTCCTGGTCAATAAAATGGGGACAGAAACCTTTGCTCTGTCTCCACCAGAGGGTCCAGAGATCAAACAGGTGCACTGGCACCTGTGCCCTGTGCACCTCAGGCCCCCTTACCTCTCCAGCGTCTCCAGTGCTTTCCGGTGCAACTCATCCTGCCTGCATTTCAGAGTCGCTGCAGGAGACAGGATGGAGACAGCCATGAGGGGGTGCTGAGGGTGCAACCAGCCCCCCACCCCCACCCCAGGGCACACATTCTCTGCAGGGAGAGGCCCCATCGGGCCCTGTCCAGCAAATGCTGGCACTCCAACAGCCTCCGCTCATGCCACTACTGCCCTGGTTACTGGGGGAGGGTGTGAGGCGTCTGCCTGACTTCAGCCCCCTGGCATGGTTCTTGGCACACCACTCCACTGCCTTCTTTGTCACTTGTGCCAACCTGACCCTCTCAAAGGCCTGAACTTGGAGAAAGAGGTTCCCACTTCCATCCTGGCCACATGCCTCCTTGGGCTTCCTTATCCATGAGGCTGCTGCTTTTTTTTTTAGACATTTTAGCAAACTTTAAGTGTACAGTTCAGTGGCATTAAGTACATTCACAATGTGTGTAACCACCACCACCATCCATCTCCAGAACTTTTTAATTATTCCTAACAGAAAGTATACACCCACTGAACACTAACCTCCTCTCATCCCCCCGTAACCTCTATTATATTTTCAGGGGCTGATTCCTATCCCAGTTTTAGTCTGGGGGAGTCCATCGCTCCCTTCCTCTCAAGCTGCAAGGATACAGAAGTAGGTGGCCGCCTGACACACAGCTGGGCTGCCAGGGTTGGAGAGTGAATGCAAGGATCTGAGTGGCAGCAGTGAAACCCCTCTGCCAAGTGCAAGTATTTATTAAACACCTGCTGTATACACAGCTCTACACCATGCATGGAGGGAGATTCCAAAGACCCCAGAAGAGTACAGCAGTGCTGAGGTTAAAGGTGAACTAGAATGTGGGATCAGGACTGGAAGCCAACTATAGCTGCCAGAACCACAAAGAGTCCCAGAGGCAGAGTTCGCACGAGTTCTGCCAGGAGTTGGGGCTGGGCCTTGAAGGGTGGGAAAAACTGGTTGATGAAGAAGGCATCTCTGAGAGGCGTGAAGTGTGGACAAAAGAATGAAAATGGGATTGAGGGGGGTGTGTGCACACACACGTATCCCAAAAGAGTCAATGGGGATACAATGGGAGGTGGAACAAGAGGTCATTAGGAGGCCTGAGTCACCCCAAGAAGAGATTCCGAGTCCTAGCACTCACCATCGGTGGCCTGCAGGCTGTAGGTGAGGCCCAGCGCCAGATAGGCCTTGGAGAGGAACTCCCCAGCTTCCTCCCCACGGTTGACCACCATCATGGCAAAGCACTCCGCCTCCTCCAGCTGCAAAGAGGAGAAGCAAAGGTCACTGGGAGGGCTTTGCTGGCCTTGGCATGCAAGCCAATCACAGTCACCAGCCCTGATCACTCAGAACTGTCATTCCTTGTGCGTGAGCAGCACAACTAGAGAGGCCAGGTGGTTTGCCCGAGGCCACACAGCTGGAGTGGAAGGATCAAAGCTGTTACCTCTAAAGTAACTCCCTGGACCTCTCCACCCACCCAAGGGGCTGTGCTCAAGGGCACTACTTCGCCCAGAGAAAGCGTCCCTCATCCCAGGGCCCTCTGCCTCCCATCACTTGCTCTGCTGAGAGCATGGACCCAGGCCCAGGCCAGTCTGTGCCAGGTCCTTTCCTCATCTTGCCTCTGTAGGTACCTGTGTCTGTCCCTGCTCAGCAGAAGGAAGCCAGGGCAGGGGGAACAGGCAGGAGTCTGGGCTGGGCCTGGGGATCACTGCCCACCCTGCAGAGTAGTCAGGCTGCCACTTCTGTGCCTATGAGCTCGCTCCCTGACACAGAGAATTCAAACCTTTCAGGACAAAGGCCTGGGGTGGTTTTTGTCCTTTCCAGTTGGAAAGGGACCAATTGGCACAGGTCATGTGTGCATGTACTATCATATACAACACGTGACACAGAGAACGGGGCATGCCCAGGGCAGGCCTCCAGAGTCTCTGGGTCACCCAAGTGGTCAGGCCAGTTAGGGAGGAAGGGGGAAGCCAAGGGGCCTCGGCAGCAGCCCACAGGCCTCCAAGAAATGCCCCTTTCCTCCTTTCAGGTCCAGGAATGCCATCTGCCCACAAGCCTGGTGTGGCAGTGTACCCAAGTGCGTGTCACCAGGAACAAAGATGGTTCTACCTCATAGCAAAGGGGCTTAACAGATCACAGCCAAAGCCCACTGCCACCCCACGGTCCCTGTGTGGGTGTCTTCCCCCAGGCGAGGCCCACGAGGTCAGCCAACCAGGGAGCAGAGGCAAACCTAAGTCGGCTTCTGATGCCCAAGCCAGTGTGCCCCACCCTGCTCCTGTCCCTGCCAGGTCTCCGTGGGGAGAGGAGCAGCTCTGCATCTGGTAGCCTGACCACCAGGCCATGCGGACTCTCTCCCTGGAGTGTGGAGCTGAGATGCTGAGACGGAGGCCATCAGCGTGGAGAAGCGAGTTGAGCCGAGTCCACCATTTGGGCACAGCGGTGGCGAGCCACGTGCAGGGAAAAGGCTGATGGAGTAGAGGACTCAGTCAGTGGACAGAGAGGGGAAAAATAAGACTCATGTACAAGGGAACCTGAGAGGGTGAGCTGAGAGCCCAGATAGAAATGACTGAGGAGAGTTGAATCCCTCTGTGGCCCAACCACCATCTCTGACAAATGCTGACCAGGGTAGCCCTCCAGAGCTCAACGTGCTGGCTTGGGCAATGGGCCACCTCCATCCAGGATGACAGGCTGGTTTTTAAAAAGACACAAGGGAGTCTGGCCGGCGTGGTTCAGTGGTTAAGCATCGACCTATGAACGAGGAGGTCACGGTTCGATTCCCGGTCATGGCACATGCCTGGTTGTGGGCTCAGACCCCAGTGTGCAGGAGGCAGCCAATCAATGATCCTCTCATCACTGATGTTTCTCTCTCTCTCCTTCTCCCTTCCTTTCTGAAATCAATAAAAATAAAAATAAATTAAACATAAAAAAAAACACCAAGGTAGTCAGGGAGCTGAGCCTCTGATACCTTCAGACCCTAGGAGTTGGGGTTCAGGGGGAGGCAGCAGTTCAGAAAACTCCACAGCTGCCAGCTGCCCAGCCCCCAAATGGCAGGTGGGCCCACAGATGGAGACGCTGAGCTCTGCCTGCTGGAGTCAGAGCCAGGTTGCAAGAAGAGCACTGGAGGACAAGTCCCCGACCCTGGCTCCAACCCTGGCTCAGCACCTGACAGCCATGGGGCCTTGAGAAAGTCATTTAGTTTCTGGGCCCCAGAGGTCCTCATCTGCAAAATACAGAGCTGCAACTCCCACTATAACCCCTCCTCCCCCACTAACCACACTCTGTGCTGGGCCTGACTGGGGATGCCCAATGACAAGGGGGCAGGATGCCTGGTGAGCTTGCATGGGATTCTGTGAGCCACACAAAGCAGGGCAAGACCCCACAGAACAAGGTGGCTCTTCAAGAGAGAGGCAATCGTGTGGCTGGGGTCTCATGGCAGGGAGAGGGGAGGCAGCAGGCATCATGGGAAGGGTTAGGGAGCAAAGAGCACCTTTCCTCCTTCCAAATATCCCCACTGCTGATCGACTCATCTCACACACTGTCTTTAGGCCTCATTATGCCTCATGCAAAAGGAACAGGCTTATTTTTATAAACCACCAAGTACAAGTTATAAAAAGAATACAGAAACCTACTGCACTCCATGTGTAAACACTTCCCATGCCCATGTCCTTCCACTCGGCCAACGCCAGCTTCTACCGCCTGCAACCCACGTAGAAAGGGTGCTGGGAACAAGGCTCAGTGAGGTCTGGCAAACAGGGAAAATTACTCTCCAGTTCAAACACATATTATGGGTGAAGAGAGCTCACCAGCCTTTAGCTTTAAAAACATACATCCTTAGCTTGTCTACTTGTGGTCCACTCTGACCCCCAAGCCAGAAGCGTTCCTTCACCAGTACTTGCCGGTCTTATTCACATAGTTTAACGTGATCTCTAAGCATGGTGTCAGCATGTATCTCAACTCAAACTCAAAGGCTTCAATGTGCCATTTTCCTACACGGCCAATACTGTTTTGATTTCTGTTACCAGAAATAGGAGCCAATGCAGTGATTATGAAGGAAAAGAAATGTTATCAGTCTATTAAGTATGACAGTATACAATATGTTAAACAACCTCCAAATATATATGTATTTTAAATGTAAAAATATATTAAAAACCAATATATATTTAAAGAAAAAATATATATAAATAATGCCCAATTCTAAGGCAAGGGTGGGATTTCTAAATCCCTTGAAATGTGGCCTTTCCATCTTTGTCCTCAAATACTATAATCCAACCTAAGATCTGTGTCAGCTTCAGACCCATGAAAAGCTCTTCACACAGAAAGCAGGGGAGCCTAGTAGCTAAGAACACAAACTCTGGGGCCACACTTGCTAGACTCCAATCCTGGTCTGGCTACTTACTAACTGTGTCCTTGGGGCACATCACTCCACTCTGCTGTGCCTCAGTTCCTTCTTCTGTGAAATAGAGATAACAACTGTCTGCTTCATCGAGTTCCTGAGAGGACTGACTGGATGAGATGAAGTCATGGGAGGTGCTCAGAGCAGTGCTTGAATAAATGTAAACTATCGTTACTAGTTGTTAATTTTATATTTACAATTGGTTCAGAAACATTTTAAATCTCAGCCTGATAGATGTAGCCAGTGCCATCTGAGCAGATCCTCCCCTATAGCTACGTGACCTCAGTGACCAATTAGGAAGTGGCATCAAAGACCCTCCTGAATCCAGGGAGGGGACATGACTGCCCACCCTCTGTCTCCGGCCTGACCCTCAGTCACAGAAAAGGAGTGACTCTACACAGGACAAGCTGGGTCTCCACAGCCCTGGGAGGCCACTGACCCCAGGCCATGGTCTAGGACGCACAGACATGTAACCATTAATCTACTCTTTGTCACCCACTCGCCCCAACCGTGGTTAATACACTTGGATATTTTCTATCCTGTTCTTTAACAGACTATTTCAGCTACTTTTTTAAAAATATATATTTTATTGATTTATTACAGAGAGGAAGGGAGAGGGATAGAAAGTCAGAAACATCGATGAGAGAAACATCGATCAGCTGCCTCTTGCACGCCCCCTACTGGGGATGTGCCCGCAGCCAAGGTACATGCCTTGACCAGAATCGAACCCGGGACCTTTCAGTCCGCAGGCTGACGCTCTATCCACTGAGCCAAACCGGTTTCGGCTCAGCTACTTTTTAAAGAGTTCTATTTCACAACCCACTAATGGGTGTCAAGCTGGGTTGTGAAAACAAATAGTTGATTGAGCTTCCCAGCCTCTGCCCATCTAGCCATTTTCTCCCCACCCTGGACCTCACTGTTCCCTTTCCAATCTCCCAGTGCTTCTTCCTGTGGCCTTAAAAGCAACAGCAGGTAGCTCTGTAGTGATGGCTCCTGCTTCTGCACCATTCGCTCAGGTTACAGCACTGGGCCCTCCTTGCTCATCAACATACTTCTAGGGTGAGGGGTTTTCGAAGTTATTTTCAACAGTTCCTTTCCAAACGATACACTGCTTTGAATACAACCTTTACCTACGGCAGCCATGTCATTGCACAAATCCAGGTGTGATCCTCGCCCTCGCCCTCGCCCTCTACAATTCTAGAGTGAATTAGAACTCACCTGGCCCTTCCTGGTACTGCAGCCACCTGATGGGATTATGTTTCACAGTTGAAGGTTCTGAGGCACAGGGAACTTAGGGGACCGCCCAGGGTTAGTAAGTGGCAGAACTGAGTTTCCAACCCAGGTCTGATCTATAGCTGGCTCTCCCTGAGCTGCCAGATCCACTGCTGCTCTCTGTGGCTCTTCCTTTTTTTCCTCTCAGACCCTTGCGGAAAGGATGCACTCAAGGATATGGGCTGATCCTTGGCTTTTGCCTTCCAGAAGTAAGAAAAGTGACTGGACAAGTTCCCGCATCTCTCCAGCTGTCCTAATTTGGTCCACACACAAGACCGGCATCAGCTGCACACCCTGCTCACGCTCAGGCTGCCTTCCGCCTCCAGGGCTGCCTAAGAGGGTGTCCCCTGGAATCTTAATGGCCTCCTCCCTTCCTGGGAACTAGAGACAGGTTCACTTCTGAGCCTGCAGCGCTTGCACCGGGGTTTCCCCTGAGCCCATCCCACAGGCCCAGGAGCTGCTGTTATCTGCTCGACTGAAAAGACTGAAAATGCACTTGGGTCTTCCCCGGAGGAGCAGGCACTCTTCCTAATTCCCAGCAGCAAATGGCAGGAGAGCTGCCTCACTCACACTGAGTCCATCTTCCTGGCTCTGCCCACCCCTGGAGCTGAAAAGTGAAGGCAAAACCACAAAAGCACATCCCTTCTGAGAGCCTCCATGTTGAAGAGGCTGGCACAGGGATAGCTGCCATTTACCAGGTACCTGCAATGTGCTGAGCGGAGACACTGCTCGGCTCCGGGGTTTCCAGGTCACCGATGAGGCGCAGGGAGGGCACATTACTCCCCTGAGGTCACACAGCACCAAGTGGGTAGGCAGGAATTTGAGCCCTACCCTCTCTGCCTCCAAAGCCTACACTCTTTCTACCGCCCCACAGTCCCCTCAGGGGAAGCGGCCCCGAGACAGTACCCCAGACCCTTTGCAAAGAGGAGCATGGCCTTCCTTTCTGTTTCATAACATCCTCTCTTTTTCTTTCTGTGTGTGACACACAGCACACATACATACCCCATCTCCTGTCCTCCTAGAAAAGTCAACTTTCTAAATTGCATGACTTTCAAATAATCGTGTTTGAAGGGATACTGAAAAAATATTTACATCTCCCTTTTCTCCTGAACCAAATCCCTGAGTGGGGTCCCTGGTGAGATGCTGGCCATGCTAGAACAGGAGGTTGCCACACACAGCTATCACCTAGGGGAGCTCTGGGCTAAGCCTCCCACCTGATCCCATAGCTGCCCCAACTGCTTTCACTCCCTCCCGCCCCCTGCAAACCCCACATCAACCAGCACATGACCCTCCCTCTACCTGGTCCCCTCCCTCCCCGCCCTGAGACCCAGACCCAGCCTGGGCCATCCCACGCTGGCTCCAGGCATAAGGACAGGACATGGGGACAGCAGGTGCTCCGCCTCCGGGCACATGGCCACCCAGTCTGGTTTCATCCAGCACAACTCGTTTTTCAAATGTCCCAGTTTCAGCCTCCCTTCCTACAACCTGGGCCAAACTGTCCACCGGAGATTTCTGTCCCCTGCTAACAGGGCTCGGCTGGACAATGGCTGGGCCTGCTGGCTACGAAGAAAGCAGACATGATGATGTCAGAAACCTTTCAGGTTCCAAGCTGTGTCCCAGGTACTAGCACCCCCCTGGGTGCCCAGTCAGACCCATCCTTCCGGCTCACAGCCTTGATAAGCGAGAGTGTTGCCACCCCTCTCCTGGCCTTCGTGAAAACAGGCTGCCCTTGGCTGTCAACAGCCAGTTTCTGTTCTCGGCCCAGCACAACCCGGGGAGCCAGGGAGCACCACTGAACCAGATGCACACCTCCCACACCGGTCCCTCCGGGCCAGCTGGGGCAGGCGTCATTCCATAGGTAGTAGTGAACACCTAGTATGGGCAGGGTTCTGTGTGGGGAAGGGGGCTCAAGGTGCAAGTCACGGAAAGTGAAGAAGCTCCCTGTCTAATTGGGAAGAGAAGGACCATATAAGGCAGAATTGGGTGCCACGTGTTTGTGCTCATCAGCAAGTAGGATTCATCCAATAAGCACCAGGCATCAACTCTGGGCTGGGGTTTCAAGAAGGAAGAGACAGTTGCTTTCCTCCAGAAACACTGATGAGCCCTAACCCGTTTGGCTCAGTGGACAGAGTGTTGGCCTGCGGGCTGAAGGGGCCCAGGTTCGATTCTGGTCAAGGGCACGTGCCCGTGTTGCAGGCTCAATCCCCAGTAGGGGGCAGGCAGGAAGCAGCTGATCAATGATTCTCTCTCATCATTGATGTTTCTACTTCTCTCTCCCTCTCCCTTCCTCTCTGAAATCAATAAAAATACATTGGGAAAAAAAAAAGAAAAGAAACAGTAATGACTACAATGTGATGTGCTATGTGTCCAGGGCAGGTATAAGCGAGGCTTTAGGGAGCCACAGAGGTGAGGTTTCGATCAGGGAAGGCCACCAGGGAACCATCCACCTCTCAGCCCTCCAACAGGACCCACCCTAGCCTGTACCAAATTTAAACCCAGGCCCAAACCAGCCCCCTAACCCAAATATGCTCTCAGCTGAGGTTAAACAACTCCCCTCCTCCCCGATTCTGGTGACAAGTCTGCATGTTTAAGTTTCCTTTTGGGCTTTTCTATTTATGTTGTCATTGATGCCTTTGCTCCTAACTCATCTGATTTCAATTTGGACTGATTTGATCCTAATTTTATTACCATGTAATCTGAATGCACATAATTACTGTAATTATGCTGCTGAGGGAAACAGTTGCTCCATGGCGGGAAGACCTAAATTTAGGACTTCCTGGCAAGGGCGGCTGTTGGCTGGGTGGACCCACAGCCACCTCAGAGCTGGCAGCCTTTGGGAGCACAGATGCCCTCCCCCGTCCCACCTCAGTGAGGTGGATATTTTGGGCTTCATCCTAGTGATGGAGCGGAGGCTCCTCTCAGGAGCTGGGGGATACACAGGACTGGGAGCTAGGGGTCGGTGAGCCCACCCTCTCTGTTTTCCAGCCCATACCTCCACCTTCTGTTGCATTGCTCAGCCTGGGTGTCTCCTTTCTGCGGCACCCACATCCTAAGACTGCTCTGCCTCTAGGGTGCAAGATGCCAGCAGCCTCCCTGAAGAGACTTGGTTTCCCTGCTAATCATGGGGCGAGGGCAAGCAAGCTGTGATGGAAGGGCCTGCCGCTCGCCTGTGTGGCTCCCTCCCAGACCTCCAAGCCTAGTCCCAGACCTCCCCCTGCTGGAAGCCGGCCTGGCCCATCCAGCTCCCTCCATATTTTTTCATTATCTCAACGTCATATACAGAGCAAGATGGGCATGTCCCCCTGTCATCCTCCTGCAGGAGGCCGCCGGGACCTGGGCCCTGCCCACCTGCCCCAACAGCTCACTCACCCAGTGCAGGGTCCCGATGCAGACTTTGGCGGCCATCAGGGGCACGGTGGGGTCTGAGGGCCGCAGCTTCACACACTCCCGTAGCAGCGACACAGCGTAGGCCGACTGCAGAGAAAGAGCAGGCGTCGCCATCACACGCAGCCCTCGGTGGCAACAGACTGGGCACCTTGTGCACAACGGGAGGAGTTCCCAAATTGCCATCCCTGTCTCTGCATCCTTTCCTCTCAAGAGCCCAGCAGGAGCCCAGGCAGTGTGGGCAGGCAAGTCCCTCCTAGGCCTCAGTTTCCACATCTGGAGAATGGAAGCTGTGATCCTTACCCAGAAGTGATATGACAACAGCTGAGGTGGCAACAGATGGAAGCTCTTGAAAAAGAATTCAGACATGAACCATACAAATTTAAGAGATAGAAAGGGGCTGTCTCAGACTTCTGAGTTCAACACTCTTGGGTTTGCAATGATGAGATCAGGCCAAAACCACATGGGACTTGGAGGCAGGGCCAGTGGTAGGGTGTGGGGTGGAAGAATAAAGGCTGGCAGACTAGGAGGAGCGAAGCCAAGGTGGCAGAGCCAGGGAGAACCTTCAGACAGAAATACGGGGATGCCCCAAGGCTCTAGGGACTCAGTGAGACTGGACCTGCTAAGGATGGCCACAAATGGATGGAGGCCCAAGCGGGGAGCATCGGGGCGAGGCAGGGATATAACTAATCACAGGAATGAGAACACCAGCAACACTCACCTAGATCTCACTATGGACCAAGCATTGCTGTAAGTACGAGGGCCAAGTCTGGCCCTCTGCCTGCTTTTGTAAATAAAGTTTTATTGGAACTCAGCCACATCCATTCATGTATGTATGTATTGTTGGTGGCTGCTTTCACGATGCAAGGGCAGAATTGAGTAGTGCCCACAGAAATTGTTTGGCCTGCAAAGTCTAAACTGTCTATTCGCTGACCCATTATAGAAAGTCTAAGCTTTTCTCAGCCCAGATGTGACTTCCTGGGCTCCGAGCTCAGGCTTAGTAGGCCAATTCCAGGTGTCTCGGCCAACAGCCTGCTCTGCCCAGGACTGTGGGAAGGGGAAGAGGCCATGGCCCCTGACTATCAAGAAGGCTGGGCAGAGAAGAAAAACACCAGTGTCCCCCACTGCTCTTTCAGAAAACAAGAGGAGCACCCACAAGAGGGTGCTAGCAGGTGGCAGCCTCTGGCGGGCTGAGGCGGCACAGGCTGCCCTGCGTGGGCTGCAGCAAGAGAGACCTTGAAAGGCTTGACAGAACTGCCAGACTCTCCACCTCCCCCA
This sequence comes from Antrozous pallidus, assembly GCA_027563665.1. Lineage (NCBI taxonomy): Eukaryota > Metazoa > Chordata > Mammalia > Chiroptera > Vespertilionidae > Antrozous > Antrozous pallidus. Next base: position 47,135,587 of record CM050523.1, read on the forward strand.
AGACCCTCCCATGAGCTGTTCCCAGCACCCGCACCACTGCCCCTCTGCCACACACCCCGGCAAGCTCTGAGGCCTTTCCCTGGCTTCCTTCCCTGGCTGCTGACCTGTGCATCCTTGAAATACAGGGTTCTCTAACCCTGACCTCCACATTCACTTTCTCCCCCACACAGACCACAAAACGCTGCTATTTAAGGAGCCATCTGAGGACTCTGCAGTCAGAGCAGCCGGCACTTTTTTTTTTTTTTTTTTGTCACACTGGTTACCTAGCAACGCAGCCAATGTGACTGCTGAGGAGACCAAAAGATGCAGCGACCTACATCATGCCGTGGAACTCACTTTCTTCTTGAGGCTGCAGGGCCAGGTACCTTTCTATCTACCCACCTCACCCCCTGGCAGACCTTTTGGGCACAATCACCGGTACAGAACCTTGATCTCCACTTTAGGATCTTAGAAAAGGTGAGGTCTGGCCCACCAGGCCCACCGACCTGTGGGCAGGGCTCCTGAGAAGGTGGAGGGTGTGCTTCTAGACCAATCTCCTGCTGCATGGGTGGGTGCAACCCTGCTGGAGGGGCCTCGTGTGAGAAACTTGCCAATCACGTCGCGCCCATTCGTAAGCCCATTCTCGTGTGTGCCTTGCTCCCTGTGAAGGAGCCGGGCTGGGTATCTGGCACAAGCCAGGCTGCCTCAGAGCCCCTCTAAGCCTGGTTGTCCCCGTGAGGAGGTGGAAGGCCCCATACATTCCAGACTAACAGGGCACCTTCTCTGAGAATGGGGGCCTCGGGCAGCACACAGAAATTCGAGCTACCTTGTGGGCAGTGCTTTCTCCTGAGGAGGGGTCCCAGCTTTCCTTGCATCTCAAAAGGGTCCATGACTCACAGGAGAGTGAGAACCCGTGTGGCCCTGGCTCTCCTAGTCCACGCTCCCCATTACAGAGCTGGAGGCATGTTCTTGGTTCCCGGGAGGCAGGGAGCTGTCACATGCCCCATGTACTGTCTGCCCAGGCTCCATGGAACGGGCTTTCGGATGGGTGCGAGGTGATTGGCGAGTTTCTCACACGAGGCCCCTCCAGCAGGGTTGCACCCACCCATGCAGCAGGAGATTGGTCTAGAAGCACACCCTCCACCTCCTCAGGAGCCCTGCCCACAGGTCGGTAGGCCTGGTTGGCCAGACTTCATCTTTTCTAAAACTCTAGGTGGAAATCAAATCCTTCCTCATCTCTGTCCTGAATACTCCCTGAGCCCTGACAAGACCCTGCTGGGCACCGAGTTGGGGTACATCATGACACGTTCAGGGTGATCTGTGGGGTGGCCAATGTGATGGGGGTGGGGAGAGGACTGGGAAGACAAATGCCCGGGAGGGCAGGAGCAGGGAAGGCTCCCACTTGATTCTTGGCTGGACTTCCCACCTGCTAGGCGGCAGCACCTGCTCTCCCTCCCTCTCCCTGCTAGGACCCGGCCTGCATGCCCTCCATTTGTGACGGAGGCGCTGGCAGCTTCGGAGACGGAGCAGGGCTAGAAATGGCAGGTGGCACAGATGGGCAGGTGGGGGCGGGGGGGGGGGCGAGGAATTCCCTCAGGCCCACGAAAGGGCCCTGGGTGTTTACAGCTCTTGGAATGACTTTCGAGCTCATGCCATCTTGTTTCCTGCCTTCGAAGCACCCTCAGTTCCAACAGCCCCGGTACCCAGCCCCAGGAAGCTTTCCTATCATGTCGCTACTTAAAATAGAGAATTATGTAAGTGTGATTCTCATCGGAGGGAAAACGAGGGGTGCTGGAGCAGGGCTTGGGGGGCAGAGAGCAAATGCAGCCCGTCCTCCCGGGATCTGGTCAGCTCCAGGTTCACGAGCAGGTGCTTCCCGGACTCCGCGCTCAGGGGCAGGGAGTCAGCCATGGCCCAAATGGAACACAGTTCCCCTTGCTGGGACCTACTCTCTCCCCCCCCGCCCCCGACTCAGGCAGTCTTCCCATCAATCCACCATGGAAGTGCCATGATGCTCCCTGCATGCACACACCCTCAGAGAAAAGCAGCCACAGACTCACACGTGCACACGGGCTTCACACAGGGCCGCATCCATTCATGGATGTGTGTGTGGATGTGTGTGGCCCTCCCATGCCCTCACCCTCCTGGAGAGGAAAATCAGCCTCCTGACAAACATTTCTGGGCCCCGCGTGCCATCCCCACCTCTGGGAGGGGCCAGAGGAGAGCAGGGCTCCCTAGGGGTGATGCCCAAGCCCAGGCCGCGGCCTTACCTTTCCACACGCCACCATGGAGAGGGCCACTTGGTACCAAAGGTGGAATTCTCCACATGCAAACTTCATGGCTCGCTCCAGGCACTGGGGAGAGGGAGCGGGTCAGCACTTCTCTGCCAGGACACACCAAGCCCATCCGGCCCCCCGGGGTCATCACCGCCTAAGGCCCTGGCCCAGGAGACCGCAGGAGGCCTGCTTGGTTCCAGTCAGAAAACCCCAGGGGTTTCCCATCCATGCGAAACCCACACCCCCGGTGCCCACCCCATGGCAGGTGAATGGTCTCATGGGGGATGGTGAAAAGCAAATGACAAGAGATTTGCGAAAAGTGCTTTCCAAATGTAGACTTCCGATACAATAATCACAGCTGACAGTTATTAACACTTGAGCACGGCGCTGTCCTCAGCTTTTTACTGGGATCAGCTCAGTTACTCCTGCCAACAGCCCTGGGAGGTGGATTGTTGAATTGCCCCCGATTCTCAGGTGAGGAAGCTGAGGTTGGAATGACTTGCCAGAGGCACCGGCCTGTAGGTGGCAGAGCAGGCTGGCTGCAAAGCCCACCGACGGAATGCCGCCAAAATGGAAAGGCTCCTCTTCATCCGCTGACAAAATCGACTGTGCCCCGGCCTGGCCAGTCCTGGGCAGCCCAGACCAGGGGCTGCCTGCTGAGACCCGATGGTCCCCAATCTACGTGGCTACAGGGACTAGAGGCAGAAGTCGCTTGTCTATGATTCGTCGCGTGGACATGATCAGGTGGTGTGGGGTCTGGTGAGGGCCACAGGACCAGACAGCACGCACCTTGAGAGCTCAGTGGTCTGGTTCGCACGCCGGCTCGACATGCACACCCTGCACCTTCTTGGCCATCCCACCTCGCTGGGTCTCGCCCACTTCGTGATAAACTTGAGAGAACACCCCTTGTCCTTCCCACGTTAAAGAGGGGACCATCCCAGAAAGCACCTGGCTCGGTGCCTGGTGTGAGCAGGGGCTTGGCAGGTGTCAGTCAGCCCCCCTTTCAGGAGCTCTCGGAACCGTGAGGAAAGAAAATCTACTGTCAAGAGGCCCATTGAGGTAGGGCCCCACAGCCACCTTGATCTCAGCCTGGATTTAAGAGCTCAAAATTGTGTGCGCCTCGTGCATTGTGGGCAGGGGGCAGAAAAGAGGGGCAGCTCAGTACCCCTGGCCCCCCTACCCCAAAGGGGCACCACCCCCTGGGCACAGCCCAGAGCAGTGCCCCAGCAGGGTTTGTCCAACAGAATGGGGGAGGGGTTCTTCCACCCGGCTCAGAACCCTGTCAGGAGAGGAAGTCACAAAATACCAGTGTCACTCCCAGCCAGGTGGCTCGGGTGGCTGGAGTGCCATCCTGTACACCAAAAGGTTGTGGGTTCAATCTCCGGTCAGGTTGTGTACGGGAGGTAACGGACTGATGTTTCCTTCCCCTCTCTATCCTTTCCCCGCTCTCTAAAACCAGTAACACATATCTGCAGTGAGGATGAAACAAACAAGAACACCGGTATCATCTCCGGGGGAAACTGAGGGGTACGTAACCTTCCTCCTGTGCTTCTCTATACAGTGCCATGTGTTACTTTCAGAAGAAAAACACATAACATCAGGGAAAGCAAAAACACCCTCCTGGGAAAGGGCACTGGAAAGACACAGCCTGGCCTCCCAAGAACGAAGCTGCGCCCCCAGTGGAGGCAGGGAAGGGGCCGTGGAGGAGGACCACCGGTGGCCCCATCGCGGTTTCTCCGCGCACCGCCCACTTTCTCCGCGCACCGCCCACTCCCGGGAGGGAGGAGCTGGCCGCACCTCCGAGAGCATGGCGTACTGCCCCCTCCGGCCCAGCGTGATGCTCAGGAGGTCGTAGATGGCCGCCGCGTTCCTCAGGCTCACCGCCCGGTCCTCCTGCTGCTCTGGCGCCCGGCTCAGCACCACATCCCGAGTAGCCTGTCGGGGGACATGGTTTTGGGAAGGAGTGAGAAAGGAAATATGCAGAGGCCTGTCCCAATGGAGCCCCTGTCCCCCAGGCCCAGGGACCCAGGCCAGGCAGGTGGCCACACTCCCAGAAACAGCCAGATCCTTCCTCACCCCCACACAGGCCCTCTCCAGAGAGAAGACTCCACGCCCAGCACAGGCTGGAGTGAGGGAGCAGTTCTGAAGGCTCAAGCTCCGGTAGTCAATGTTTTATTCCGAAAAATCTCAAACCACCGGCGGTGTGGCTCAGTGGTTGAGCGTCACCCTATGAACCGGGAGGTCATGGTTCAATTCCCAGTCAGGGCACATGCCCGGTTGAGGGCTCGACCCTAGTGGTGGGTGTGCAGGAAGCAGCTGATCAATGATTCTCTCTCATCATTGATGTTTCCTTCCTTCCCTTCCTCTCTCCCTGCTTCCCTCCCTCCCTCCCTTCCTCCCTCCCTCCCTCCTTCCTTCCTTTCCTTCCTCTCTTCCTCCCTCCCTTTCTCCTTCCCTCCTTTCCTACCTCTCCCTTCCTCTCTGAAATAAAAAAACTATTTTTAAAAAAGAAAAGAAAAATCTCAAACCAAAAGGAAAGTTGCAAGAATAATACCATAACAGTGAACCCAACTGTTAACATTTACCACACTCGCAGTGTTTCTCTATACTCCATAATAACAATGAAGATAGTAAGTTAGGAGAATATGACCCTTTACCCCTAAAACACAAGACATTCTTCTTATAACCACGACCGAAATGCCAATTCAGGGAATGCAGCACTGATGTTACTATCATCTAATAACAGTTCATATCCCGATTCTGCCGTCCATCCCATCGATAACCTTCCTAGTCGTTTACTTTTCTCGCTCCCGGATCCAATCCTGGGCCTGCCCTGCACTCGGTGCCAGGTCTCTTAGTCCTTTCACCTGGACAAGCCCCCAGCCTTCCTCTGTCCTTCGGACGCTGGCATTTTTGGGGAGTTAGACTGGTTGTTTCGCAGAAGAGCTCTGTGCTTGTAACTGTTCACTCACAGAAACAGCTTTAGGGAATCCGTGGAGTGATCCCCGTCAGGGGGTGGCTCTGCTGCGTGACTCTCGGAGGGCAGACTGTGGGCCGTCAGCGCCCTCTTCTCTGACTCTGCAGGTCTCCCAAGTTCCTCCGATAAGGACTGCCCCCCCCCCCATACTTCCTTCCCATCACCCACAGGTCTGTCCTTGACCCCCATGGAACTCTGTTCCTCGCCCAACCTTGAGGCCTCTGTGCTGGCGTCCAGCCCTCCAGGAAGGGGGGGGGGCACTCTCACCACGCCTGAAATCTTACCACTAGGAATCCCAGACCCCTTCGTTCTATGGGGTGTGGCATGTGGCCCCAGTGCCTTTACACCCAAACCGTGGAGACAGCACTCAATAGCTGAACAGAAGTGACAGGGGTTTCCGAGCTGAGCACAGCAGGGGCAGGAACAGGCTGAGGATGCTCTGGTGCCCCTGCATCTCCCAGCACACACCCTGAGGGCTGAAGCTCCCAGCATCCTGCCCTCTCCTGCAACTTCTCCCCTCTGCCCAAGGGGTCTCTTCCCAGCTTCCCCTCCCTCCATACAAGGGCCAGAACCTCCTCCATGTGTTGGACTCATCCTCCTCTATTCCCCACATGGGACCTTGGACCTTCCTGACAAAGTAAAAGGGAACTGCTGGCCCTTAAAAGCCAGCTCCAGCAGAGCTGGTCCTCACATCCTCCTCCTGGCCAGGACCACCAGCCCTCCTCCAGGTCAGGGCTGAGGACCCCAAGTGCTGCAGAGGCAGAATCCCGAGGGCGGCTGGACTGTGGACTGGATGTCCTGCTGTGCAGACCCAAAGTGTGTCCCCACAGAGGCTTCACAGTGACTATCAGACCCAAGGAAGGGACTCGCCCTGGGGCATTTCAAGCAGCAGGACAGGCCAGCGGCCAGGGGTCCACAATGCTCAAGGGCTGCCCACCACCCCCATGGACACGGACCAGTCCTAGGAGAGGGCATGGGAGGCCAGGACGTCCCCAGAAAGGCTGACACTGTGCCAGCTTGGTAAACAGAATGGATCAGGCACTCGAAAGGGTTCAGGGAGAGGCATGGAGAGGCAGAGTGCCAGAGAAACCCCCTCCTTCCTGGTGAAATCCACCCACACAGGCACCAACAGGAAGAGAGATGAAATTTTAAGGAGATGCTTGGCAGGAGCTATTTCACTGAGCTGAGTAGGAACACAAACTCCAGAACTTGCTCTGTGCCTGGCCACGCTCCTCCCAACTTTCCACTCCCCCACCTCCAATCTTCACCTCCAGTGACCCCGCAGCTCAGGCTGCCCGGGATGGGGCAGCTCCCACCAGGCCACCTTGGGATGGGGGAATGAGAGGATGGGAGACACAGTCCCGCCCTCAGCACAGTGCACAGGCATGTACTGAGTGAAATCTGAGTGAGAATTCTGGTGGGAGACAGAGGTCCTGATGGAGAGGGAGCAGGGCAGGCAGCCTGCAGGGTGGCTATTCCATGGGGCGGGAAAGGAGGGATGCGAGGGGCGGGGGAGAAGCCTGAATAGACACATCTAAGATCTGGGGACCTGCCCATGCTGACCAGTCTCATTCAGGGGTAAGTGAGCAGCAAGCTCTCCACAGAAGTCTCCGCTCTGGTTGGTCTGTCCTTGAAGAGTAGCCCCTGCCAGAACCCAACTCCCACCCCTGCGGACTGCCCCGGGATAAAGTCTAGCCTCCTTGCTGTGGCTGCCCTCAGAGGCCCTGCCTGTGGCCCCCATCCAGACCCCAGCTCTCCAGTCCTCCCTGGATCCCCACAGAACAACCCCCCCTCTCCCCCCCGCAGCTCCCTATCCTCACCATGGCCCATCATTGTTCCCTCTGTCAACGTGGGTGCCTGCAAGCTCCTCACAACTCAAAGCTGGTATCTGCACGTATCTCGCCATACCTCATCCTCCCCCAGCTCTGGGCACACTGCAACCCTCACCCCCATCCACTGGTTCACCAGTTCCTGGGCTAGGGATGTGTCTCCAGACTTCCAGCCCCGGTGCAGGCTCAAACGAAGCACGTATAGGAGTGACATTTGAGAGATTTCTGGGCCTGGTGTCCACCCTGGACCTTGACCTTTAAGAGAACAGTGTCTCCTAAAGGTGGACTCAGCAGGAGGGGGTGCATTTCTAGCACTGGGAAGGAACTAGGTCATAAGAACAGGAATGGGAGAGAGGGTTGCAGCAGCATCCCTGGGCTGAGGGATGGGGTGGGGAGGCTCCCCAAGAGGCAGACAGCAGGGAAAGCACTTTCTCAGGGGTCCTCAGGACTTGGAGCCCATGCCAAGAGAGAAGCGTGGTTCCCCAAAGGCAAGCCAAAAGCAGAAGTTTGCCCAGTGGTTGCTATGGCTTCAGGGCAGGGCTGTGGTGAAATGCTCCAGTGAAATGCTCCGGTGCCCGCGGGGCCTGGCCTATGTACGTAACCATGGCAACAGGGTGGGTGGGGGAAATGGGGCAGAAAGAAGGAAGCAGAAGTCCAGGCAGAGAGCAACAGGGTAGAAATTCACGTGCAGCCAAGGGGCCAGAGCAAGCCTCAGAGGAGAAGGCATACTGGGGGCTTTAGTTCCCTGCCCAGCACACCGGGGAGGGGGATGGACTGCTCCCTCCTCCCCTGGGCTCACACCCTTAAAGCCACACATGCTCCCAGCACCATCAGCAGCCTGCCTCAATCTAGTCCCTATCACACTCTTCCTTCCACCATTTACATGGCCTCGCTAGGAAATCCTCCAGGTCACACGCAGTGACAGATGTGAAAGCGCCTGTGAGCCTTAAAGCAACATATGGACCCTAAGTTTTCTTCTCACCATCATGGTCCTTATTGGTAATGGGATAATGGCAGAATATTCTCCCCTGGTGTCTCGCTGCATCACCCCCAGGCCCACCCCCAGGCCTCCCGCCTCTGGGGATTCCCAGCTCTTACTGAACCCACGCATTTAATCCTGGGCAGGGTTCAGAGGGCTGTCCCTACTCCTAGTCTTGGGGCGGCCTCCCCCAGACACAAGGATAATTCATCCCAGGCCTTCTGGCTGATCAGAAAAGACAAAGCCACAGGACATGCTCCTCCCCACCTCCCGTCACCCGACAGCCCCTCACAGCCAGCGTGCCCACATCTGTCTCTGGACAAACACCCATGAAGCAAATATGGGTCTCAGGGGAAGGTCCACGAGGGAATGCCCATTTCCCACGTGGGCCAGCCCCGGGGAAACCCACAGCAGGCGACTCCTGTTCAAATAACCCTCCCTTATGTGTGTGCCGTGCACTACCCTTCCGGGAGCTGGATTTTCATGTCCATCTCCCTCTGGCCTCACAGTGAGCCCAAAGGGGCAGGATGAAACCAGAATCGCCCCTTCGCAGATGGGGAAACTGAGCCCCACAAGGTCCTGAGAGTTAAGGCCGAGTCGCTGGTAGCCAGTCCTGTGCTCCGCTGCCACCCCCGTCTGACCCTCTGTGAGCCGCAGGGCCTCAAACAGCAATCGCCTTCACTTCTGTCCAGCTGTCCCTCCTCTCTGGCCCTGGGCACAAACAGCGTAAGAGAAGGAAAGGGAACCAACCCGTGGGCCCTTTGTAAGTGGTATCTCGTAACTCTCACAATGACCTTCTCACATGCTATTGTCCTATTTTACAGATGTGAAGCACACAGACAGGTGGCTGGGACTCAGATTAAAACCTGGACATTTTAGCTTCACCCCCAGATGCATCTGAGAAAGTGTCCGGTAAGCTCATCCTGGCCATCAGAAGGCCTGGCATGTCTCTTCTCCTGGAAGAACCAAAGCGAAACCCACTGAGGCCTGGACGCTGCTTCTCTGCAGACAACAAGCTCCTTGGGCATGTGGCCCGGGTCCTGCCCAGCCCTGTTCTCAGACACAGCCTCTCCGTTGGCCAGGACCCACCAGCCTCAGGGTCGCCTGCCACACCGCACAGCAACGGCCCCGAAAGAGAGGCTCCTGGCAACATCTGTGCCCAGCACCTGCACCTCCTTGGAGGATGCTGCCATGTTCTACTTGGGCTGCTATCCCCCACGAATTACCGCCGGCTCTCAAGCTGTGCGTCCAAGCCAAGAAAGAACAGGCTCTGTGATGTGTCCCATCCACGGAGCGACCGGGGCCCGGCCCGATCAGCCTGCAGCAGCAATGGCCACTTCGCCTCCCGCGAAGGTGAGGCTTCCTCTCCCGAACTGAGTGTTCTGAGCTGGCAGTGTGATCAGACCCTTTTCCGTCGCAGCCCGCAGCAGAGCAGGGCCTCATGTGAGAGCAAAGCAGGTGCCAAGAGCTGGAACAATCTGTGCTCGTCTGAGTCCCACATGGAATCAAGCCCAGGAAGCCCCTCCTTTTTTTTTTTTTTTTTTGTTTTAACCAAATGGTGTCCTCAAATCAATTTTTTTCTCCCAACCGAATATGAATCTAAATGTTTGCTAAAATGACTGAGTCAGAACCAAGTATTTATCAGGAGAAAACAGACACGTGTTGAACACCCACAATGTACCAGGCACCTTCGTGCTCATTTTCTTACTGAATCAGCTCAAAGCCCTGCAAAGAGAGGCTTCCTTAGCCCCATGTTACAGAAAACTGGGAGTCAGGAAGGTGAGAAACCTACTCAGGCCACATAGCTTGTGAATGACAAATTCAGGATTCAAATCGTGGATGTCCGACATTGGGTCTGGCAAACATTTAGTTTGTAAAGGCCACACAGCACCCCCTCCCCCGCCCCATCACTCGCCACCAGGCCTTTTCTACCCTTTCACTTCCCAAGTGCCTGCCACCTGCAGCGACTTTTCCAGCAGCTGAAGGAACGGGGACCCAGGGTTCACTTTGCTGTCCCACATATTTTTATGCCCTAGATCGGTATGTCAGAAACAGCCACGATTGGGGTGCCTCCTGGTGCCACAACTGTTTGAAAAAAATCAGGCTTGTTTTGAGACATGATTTTCAAAACGTATACTATGCATTTGGGATTCAGCAGACAGGGTAATTCCTTCTGATTTGGGGGCCAGGATTTCCCTCATGTCTATGGACACACACTCCACCGGAGGGAGCACGGTGGGATAGAGGCTCTGACCGCACTGTTCACCACGGCATCTCGGTGCTGAGCACAGCCCGCACGCTGCTCACACAAGATCAGGTGGATGGGAGATGGCTGCGTGGGGTGGGTGGGTTTTAAAATGCTCTTTTGGCCCCAGAGACTCAAAACTGGATCCAAAACACAACTCTTCAACCAGTTATAGCTCACATCCCTTGCGATTCTGTGGAAGCATTTAAGACTTCTATTTACTTCTTGGAAGACAAGAGCTTACCCATTCGTTCTGATCACACTCAGTCAGACCATAACAAAAACCCTATCCAAGGCACCAGCCCCACACCCGACCCCATACAGGCTGCTACTCTGAATGCCAAGCCACAGAGCAGGGGCTGCGGTGCTTGGGACACTTGTAGCCACCCTGGCCTCGAGGTCCTGGAGATGCAGAGCTGGGAGGACACTCCTGGGCTGGCTTCGCTGAAAGAGCATAGCATTCGCTGCAGGTATTAGAAGAACCCAAGTAGCAGCCACAGCAGGCAGCTGCTATTCTAGAGGTTTGTCCCTGTCATCTGCAGGCAAACACAGCCAGCATCAAAGGGAGATGGGGAAAACCCTGCACGGACAGGGTGCCAGACTGAACCTCAGGCCCATGGAGGGGTCCCAGCAGGAGCCCCGAAGGCTTGCACAGTGACACCCACACCTGCTCGAGGATGTTGCCTGCAGGGAGGGAGAGTGTGAAACGCGTACAAGAGAGAGAAGCCAGAGGCGGTCTGGTCACTCTGAGAAACAGGTCTGAGCTACAGCAACCAGCTCCAGATTCCAGGTGGAAAGCGCTCTGTAGATGAGACAACAAAGTGAAGTCCATTGCCAAAGCTCTCCTCCAAAATGCTTAAGTTTCTAAATGTGTGACAGGCTGGGTGTGAGCAAGAGGAAACCAGCCAGCCAGCCCCGGGGGTGCCTCCTCCCAGCTGCAGTGCACTCGGTGTAGTCCGAGAACTTCCTCCTTCGAAAACTACAGGGAATTCCCAGGACACCGCCTGGTCTGCCAGCACGGACCCCCTGAGTCTCCTGATGAAGCCAGCCCAGCCAACAGCCTCTCACAAAGGGGAAAGAGCTGGTTGGAGGGAAACCATACATTCACCTTTAGCAAAGGTGGGCCACTTTTTAGCAAAAGGCATTCTTCATCTTATTTCAGGGCAGCCTGAGGTCCCAAAGAATTGAGGGTTTGGGGAGAAATAGCTTCACTGGGAAGGAATCTGAACTCTGGTCCTGGGCACCCAGATCAAGCAGAAGCCACGGAAAATTCTTGGGGAGACAAAGCCCAGCCTCGATCCCAGCCTGTGCTTTAGAAGCTTTGGGCAAACAGATGTGATTCAAATCTCGATTGCAAGCATTATCAGTGTTACCTTGACCAAGACACATACTTGTTCTGGACCTTGCTTAGTCGCATCTGTAAGATGGGTATTACACTGGACCATGTGAAATGGCTCGTTTTCATGTAGCTCAATATAATGCCTACCTCTGGCAGAGACAGAACCTAAGAAATGCTCACTTTCACCTTTGACCCCCCCCCCCCCCCCCCTGCGGACCACTGCACCCTCACCCTCAGCACAGGAAGGTGATGATAACAATCCACGTTCCCTGAGAGAGGTGACTTCAGTGCAATTTGCCTGAGGGAGCAGGTGGTGAGATAATTAACTGAGGCTGGGCAAGGGTCAGAGAGGGGGTGCTGGTCTATGCCTGAGGTTCCATTATTAGAAACAGGTTCAATCTGTGGTTAGAGTTAGGGTCCTTTTTTTTCCCTATGAAAACTGCACTATTCTCCAATGAAAATCAGATCTGACACTTGGTACCTCTAGCTTCGCGTCAGACTCACCAGCTAGATGCCCCCTGCCTGCAACAACCACAGGTCCCCTCACAGGACCACAACCTGCAAATCTTTCAGAACCACACCTTGGCCAGTTTGAACTCAGATTCAAATATCCACACCCCTTCACAGGGCTCTCAAATCTCAACAGAGCTGGCTGAGGAAGAATACAATCTCTAGTCCAGCGTCCCTCCTTCTGTCTGCCAGAAGACCTGTTGAGCCAGAAGTAACCCACTGACCGAAGTTCTCTAAACCAGCCCCAGCATCACATGGTCCCAAGTCCCCAAAGGCACATCCGCATCTGGCTGTTCAGGAATCCAGCCAATAAGGTCTTAGTTTTTAAAACTCCACTTCCACACTCTGCACTCAGATGCATCATTTTTAAAAATCTAGTTCTCAAACTGGGGTCCCCAGCTCACAGGCTCTGAGGGGCCCCTCAGTGAGAGGGCTCCCCCATGCCATGCCATGTTGACAATTCCTCCCCTCCTGGCTTCTGCTGCTCCTGCCAATCCCTCCCTTAGACTAGGGCATCCACTTCCTGGACCACCCAACTACACCTCTCCCCTTTGTTGGGCCTCCAAACCCTGGCGTGTGTGTTCGTGTGTGTGTGTGTGCGCGCACATGCATGCACGCATATGTTTGCATGTGTGAGTGCTGTCTCCCTGCTTAGGGCAGGGATGCGGCTCATTAAAAAATCTGAAAAGCACCTCACATGTGCTCTGTCCAGCACACCATATTCCCCCATTGCCTTAATTCCCCACGGCACACAGACACTGTGCCCGGGATATTTTAGTAGTTGGTTCATGTATTGCCCATCCCTCACTAGAACGTCAGCTCCACGAGGGCAGGGACTTTTCTCCGTTTTGTTTGCTGATGCAACTCTGGCATCTGGCACGTGGCCTGACACAAACCAGATGACACTCGAGAAACAGTTTTGTGAACAAGTAAGCTCTTTTCACAGGCACGTTGTAACTAACTTCTGGGAGTCACTCTTATTTTATAGGTGAGGAAACTGAGGCTCAGAGAGGCTGGGTGGTTTTCCCAGGGGCTTCAGCGAATGAGTGGCAGAGCTGGAACCTGAACCCAGGCCATGCACATGCTCCTCCCACTCCCTTACCCAGCACAGAGCTGTGGGATGCAGACAGCTGGATATACGGCTCTCGTAATCCCAGAAGAGGTGGGTGGGGACTTGTTAGCTCAGGCCCTACTCATTTGGGAGCAGGACCCAGGACCCCAAGCGCAGCCTTATGCACCTGACCCAAACCTTGTGCCCCTCACCCCTGTGGGGGAGGGGTGGGATGGGGGTTAGATCTAAGAATCCCGCTTCAGGGATGACCCTGCCTGACCGCAGTCCTCAGCCACAGGGGCAGGGGGAGGTCTGGAGCTTACCATGGACTCGCTGATGAGGAGCAATAGGAGGGCTTCCTCGATGTTGTCCTTTGGGCAGTAGAGGCTGAAAGACACAAAAAGACACAGTGCCACTGGCCCGTCACCTGCCCGCCTTCTGCCCAGAGTCTGCACCAGCCCTGGTAAGGTGACCCTTTCCTGCATAATTCACAGGCACTGGAGCCACCTGCAGAGCTGGCTCACGCCCCGGAGTTATGGATCTGAAATGCTGGGTGGCGCCAGCCTGGAAATACTGCGAATGCTCCTGGGGAAATGGCCCTTCCAGTGCCTAGCGCTGTGTGGGGAGCCGGGGCGAGGGGTCTGCCAGGTGGTCACAGACCCCACCTTCGATTACTGGCACAAACAGGAGAGATGGGATGTTAAGTAAGACAATTAGGAAGGCAGGTGCTCCCCAAACAATTTGTGTGGCCTTTGGATGCTCTGTAGGAGTCTCCTGCCAACCCCCTCTCCAGACCTGCCTTGTCTAAGCCACATGGCTCCTGTTGACACTGAAGAGCCTGCCTGGCAGTGAGCGGGGTGGCGGCTGGAGTGCATGGGGCAGAGAGAGGGCGGCAGCGGGGCCGGAGCCTGGCGTGGTGTGGGGCTGGCGTGGTTCCGCAGGGCCAGAGCTCACCTGTCTCCTTCGTAGAGGTGAGGCTTGCGCAGGGCTTGCAGGATGAAGGAATTCTCCTCTTTATTCATGAACTCGGGCAGAGGCTGGGACAGGGGGCTCCAGTAGCACTCCTCACTCAGGGAGTGCAGCAGGACCCCCGCCAGGTGCTTGGCCGCCACCTGGCAGAGAGACCGGGGTCAGGCCCAGGCGCAGGTCACTCTCCGCTGATGAGGCCAGAGTGCCCTCCACCCGCCTCCCAGCCTTGCCACGTGCAGCCCCTCCAAGACGCCCGCCATTCCACCCCCAGGAGCTCCTCTGGCACGGCAGATGGCGAGCCAGCGACCTTTCGGTTGGCCTTTGATGGCTCCTACTTCATCTTTTTTCCTCTCTCCCTCCCAGCCAAGAGGTGCATTTCCCCTTTCTCCTGACCCCATGGGGGCCAGCACAGCTCTGAGTACCCACAGGCCCGTGCAGATTGGCCTGCATAATCACCCCATCAGCCTTAGCCCGTCCAGTCAGCCCTCTGTGCCTTAAAATAATTTTCAAGCTTTTAAAAGTGTGACCCATAGTAAAAAAAAAAAAAAAGATTTAACATTGCAAAGCCATAGCACAGTCAGCTAGCTCTCTCTACCAAATATCTTTCTGATATTTGACCAAACATTCTATAGTGAAAAGCTGCTCTGGCTCTGATATGGGGTGAATGAAAGGCAGGCCTGAATTGGGGCAGCAAAGCAGAGTCAAGGTTATTTACTAAGATCAAAGATCCCTAAGAATTAGCCCACCACCTTGCTAGGGTACGGTGCCAGCCGGCTTCACCTCTGACCCAAGGCTTGGGGCCATCTGCAGTGTGAGGAGAGGGCTGCTGCGGGCGCTTCCTGGCTCAGGGGGAAGGTGCTGCGACTGTCTGACAATGTGTGCCGTGAGAAGCGTGCATGGGGCACATTGCTATTCCTGATGCCCACCAGGACTGCTGCTGTCTCCCACTGAACTTGACCCCCAAGTAAACCAGCTACAGCCCGCGCCCAGCACCCAGCCCTGGGGTCCCCTCTGTGTTACCACTTTGAAGTTCTGAGTTGCTTTGGTCTCCACCGTCCGAAGGACCTCCCGGAGCTCTCTCATGCCTTTCACGATGTTCCTAGTGGGAAGACAGCACAGCCAGCGTCAGAACCAGCCTAGTTCCCCCAAAGACATCCTCACCAAACCTGCAGACACTAGGAGCCTGCTGAGTTCTATTTGAAAACCCTCAGTAATTAGAATGGAAGGTCAGAGTTGTAACACTAGCACCCCAGATGGCCAGGACATCACCCATCAAAGAACAGGGGATCCTTCTCTTCAGATCCCCTGAAACTCAGGCTTGCAGTTTGCCACTAGAAGGGGACCAAGATCAAGTGTTTCAAACAAGACGTTATTTTGGCCCAAGAGCTTTGGGCTGGCGTCAAACTTTCTGACTTGAGTTGGTTTCAAATCCTCTATCTTTACTCTGCGCATCTGGCCAACAATGGAACCCACCCACACCTCTCAGTCCCTTCTATAGGGCCCAGATTGGCTTGCATCACCCCGGGCCCACATAACTAACTACCTTGGCTAGCCTCACCCCTTCCAGTCAGCCCTCTGTGCCTTGAAATAATTTTCAAGCTTTTAAAAGTGTGGCCCATAATAAAAAATACATTTGACATGGCAACCAGGATAAATACACTTTCCTTACATTCAACTGAAGCAAGTTTCTTGACACCGTCTGCCTTTACTACATGCAATCCACTCTGGTAATTCTATGTTATGTCTCCCTTATCCCCCTTTTTAAGTAATGTTGGCCGAGGCCCACTAAATAGATCTTGCAACCCACCAGTGGGTGTGGCCTGCAGTTTGAAAAACTATTTCCTCTGTCCCTCCAAGAGTCTACCCAACATGCAAGAGTCTTGTTTCTCCCCAGGTTGGTGCCCTCAGTGCTTAGAGGTCTCCAGCTGTTGAGTCTGCCCCTTGCCCTCTTGCATCTATTTCATCTCCCACCACTCAGTCCTTTCTGAATGACTGACCACAGTTCCCTGCATCAAGTCTCGGCACCGGCTCCTCACACTGCCTTAAACAGCCTTTCCCATATTTATCTTTTAAAAACTCTCCAATATCACTTTCTTCTTGCAGCCTTCCCAGGTCCCTCCCCATGCTGTGTCACTCTTGCACGTTGTTAATTCCTCTTCTAAAGCAAGCAGGACACTTTTTTGGTCGTTTACTGTTTTTGGCTGACCTCCCGTGCCCTGAGGACTCCTGCCATGCTCCTGAAGCTCAGCCCCAGCACAGCCCCTGGGCATAGCATGTGCTCAGCCAACATCTGCGGGTACTCTTCTCATTTATGCTAGGGGTTCCCTGAATCACAGCACACAAGCGAAAGCAGAGGCTGATGGGCCAGAAAATAGGAGAGAGGAAAAAAAAAAAGCACAGAGGGTGAAAAAGCTAAAAGGGGCAGCCAGGAAAGGCACATGAGTCCCTCCTGAAACCTTCATACATGGAACAGAGTCCTGGAGGCTTTGGGGCCTGGAGCTGTAAAAGGACAGATTTTTAGATCAAGTTCCTGCCTTCTGGGACCTCTGGTTTCACACAAACAAGTTCCAAACATGCAAACTACCAACATTATAAACACAGGCTCTTGTTTGTAAAGCTGAAATAGAGACTAAGACCTGTGGGATGGAGTCAGAGTCATAATGACCTTCCCTAGCCTTCCCAGAGCTTCTGAGGAACTGGGAGGGGCAGGCAGGACAGGGCTCCATCACGTCCTTAGAAACAGTTCAAGTATGGACGCTACTCCCGATGACCAAGAGGCCCAGGGAGGCAGGCTCACCTCCGTGGGCCGTGCATGGTCTCCTCTATAAAGTAAGCCCTTCAGTTCGGATCAGCATCTCCTAGACTTGTGTTATCTGTATGCTACATTTACAATTTTTGCTACTAACTGCATACCATCAGAGTTATAATTCATGTAATACTTTTCTTTATATCTTCTTTTTATTTCAGTAGTTATCTTGCCTTAATAAAAATTACCCCAAATCATGGATTTGATGTGCCAGTTATTATTATTATTATTATTATTATTATTGTTATTGTTATTATTATTATTATTTGCTAACAGATATTAAATACAGAAGCACTTTTTAAAAGTGTGATGAGGCTGCTGTGGGTGCTTCCTGGCTCAGTGAGAAAATGCTGCGACTGACTGACAATGTGTGCCATGAGTACTGATGGGAGAGAAGTATGCATGTGACACATTGCCATCCCTGGTATCTTTTTGGTATCACCTAAAACCACTTTGTGTATTGCTAGAGCTATTCATCCCATACTTTGAGAAACCACAGTTTAGATCATAGGTTCTCAAAGTGTGGTCCCTGAATCAGCAGCATTGGCATCCTAGAAACTTTTTAGAAAAACAAATTCTGAGATCCCCTTACTCCAGCCCAGCAATTTGGGTTTTATCAAATCTCCAAGGGTTCCGATGGACACTGAGATCTGAAAATCACTGGTTTAGATGACCCCCTCCCCAGTGTCTCCCCATTCTCCTATGCTATGAAGCCAGGTTCCAGAGATACAACCAGACATGGAAACCCCAGCTTTGCAGCCAGATTCTAAATTCTGGAAAGGAAGGCATTGAGTCCCAGTCTCCCCATCTCTAGGAGGAGGATTCCTCATTTGCTGCCAGGAAGATGAACATATGAGAAGCCCCAAGCATACCCAGGCATGCGGTAGAGGGTCACTAAATATTAGTTATTTTCCTTTCCCCTTCTAATTTGGGTCCTAAAGATCATATTACTTATAACTTAATTTGCTACATTATTTTTTTTTTGCCACATTATTTTGCATGGTGCTCAGGAGCTAATCGTGGGGTGGGGGAGGAAGCAAATGCCTGAGGAGGTCCTCTAGCTTTGTGTCCATCTTACTCACTCCCCCTCCCATCCCTCCTCCCACCCCACAAAGAGGGAACATAAGAACAGGATTCCCTGGTTACATCAGAGACAGGCTGGGAGCCCCCATGAGTTCAACAGGAAGAATTGGCAGGTAGCCCTTCGATGTCACTGAGACCATGACCTTAGGAAAGACCCCCGTGCCGGACAGCAGGCCACCACCAGGAGAGAGGAAACAGACAGACTGCATGAGCTCCTGGAGAGAGAGGAAATGGCTGGCTGGTAGCTGGCCAAATGGCCATTGCCTGAGGTGGGGCTGGATCCTGGGACCTGTGGGTGATTTTCCACTCTGCGGGCTACCTGCCAGCCTCCTCACTGGCAGCCTGGCCCAGGTTGCAACCAGGAGGCCAGAGCCAAGAAGGGCTGTGGCCCCTTCTTTCCACTCTAGCGCAAGGACTGTCCTCTCTCCACCTTTAGTGCCTACATCATCATCACTGAAGGGTACTCCCAGACCCTGGAGGGACATGGGGATCACCTGGGGGCTTGAGAGAAATGCAGGTCTCAGAGTCCCTGCTCCCCCTAACACGCACACAGGCAAGGAATTAGAACAGCATTTTAACAAGATCCTATGTCCAAAAAATGGTGTATTTTTACCATTCTCAAATCTGTAAGGGCTTTTGGTATCAAAATAAATTCCCAGGAATTCTTTACTAAGAAAATAATCACCCTCAGGCATCTTTTGGGGAAAGCCCAAATTTTATTAAATGCATATAGAGAAAAGCCAACACATGGGATCCAGCGGCCAGGACAGCCCAGGGAGAGATTCGGGCTCCTAGCTGGCGCTGACCTGAGGGGCTGGGAGCACCCCTCCTGGAAACGAGAAAGCGGAGGGGTTTATGCCACCAGCCTCAGCCCCAAAGTCTCAGGCTGCCACATCAGGGAGAGCTGGGGCTTTTCCGAGCCTCGAGAGAGGCCAGCTTGAAAGATCTCTTTGTTCTGTCTCTCACGCTGACCTTTCTGAGCAAAGCTGCCACTTTTCACAAGATCCAAACAGGGTCTCCAACAAACCCTGGCCCAGAATCAGGCTGCACATGGAGAAGCCAGGGAGCCACTGATCCCAACTCCAGGAAAGCAGGAGGGCTTGTGAACGCTGGGAGAGGTCGAGGAAACAGCTCCGGGAGGCCTCCAGGGGCCATGCACACGACCCCGGCCAGAAGTCCCCTCCCAGGGCTGGCACTACAAACTGTACATGAGAGGTTTCGCTCAGAGACTCAGAAGAGCACAGATAGCTGGCAGACCCCAACCGCAGGAGGGTTGAATCAGATGGGCAAGGTCAGGTGAAGTTCAAAGGTTATCAATCTGTTCGCTCCCATCATTGACCCACCCACACCATCAGTTTTAAAAACTAAAGTTCCACTCTTCACCCCCAGCCCCAGAAAGAGGCTGTGACACTCCTTGTGGGGCACCGAGGAGGTCCAGGCAAGGGGCTCTTTCCTTCTAGTGAGGTGGGGGAGAGGCAAGGGGTGCTAACAATAAGCAGGCTATGCATTCAGAGGCTGGAAGAGTGTGTTCTCCCCAGCAGGATGTAGAGTTCTCCCTGTGCCCCAAAATGTGACACAGACCACCAAGAGGGGTGATTCCCCCTTAGAGTGATATGCTCCAGCCCTCCCCCCCACCCCCAATCCCACCCCCATCCAGCTCCAGCACTGCAGATACTGGGTGGCTGCTGAGAATAAGGCAAATGATGCTGACTGAACACAATCCTCACAGGGTCACCAAAAAGCAGGCTGGGTTTTCCAAGGTGCCTCCGCATAACCATCTGCAGCCCTAACTGCCTTAGTTGCTTCTCAACTCAGCACCTACTTGACAAGGTGAAGTGTGCATGTGCACACACACACACACACACACACACACACACAGCAGAAGGGGAGAGTGCTTTCATAAGGCTGAACAACCTGCCAAGCTCCTGGGAACTCCCTTAGAAAACACATACTCCCTTCTCTATTGTTTGGTTTTGGTATAATGAGCACATGTAGCTTTAGTAATTAAAAAAAATTATTTAAAGAACATGTAAAAAAAGAACATGCACAAGACAGAGCCCACCTGGTTGAACACACAGGGCCTAAGCTCACTCCCAGCCCTGAGCCAATAATGGGTTCTGCAGGGGTAGGCAGAAGGAAGAAAAAAGAACCACCCCACAGAGAAATGTCCCCTTGCTCACTTGGAGGAAAAGAGCTAACTGGGCTCATGTTCTTATTCTTGGGAGATGCCCAGAGACTTGGTCCTCAGGGTCAAGGCCAGGGAGGGACAGTCAGCTTCCAGGGCATTGTATTGCCCCAGCTCCCCTGCTGCCTCACCCCCTGGAGCTACTTCCTGCAAAGGAAAACCAAGCCTCCCCCGCAGCCAGGGCCCTGGGCCCAGCTACCTACCACTCTCCCCCTCCCGCCCCCAACATGCCAGAAAGGTGCCCCCTCCTGGCAGCTGGCGTTCTCAGAACTGCCTGGGGCGAGGCTCCAACCAGAGTCCACGGCTGCCCTCTGGTGGCCATGAGGGGAGTCAAATGCCAGGCATATTAGACCCTGCCCTTTGGGAGGGGGACTCCTAATTCTTCTTCTTCTTTTTTCTTTTAATTACTGCTTCAAATTCATTGGTAGTTATCAGCCTATTCAGGTTTTTTATTCTTCCCAATTGAGTTTGTCCATTTCGTCTAGGTTGTCCAGTTTGTTGGAGTAGAGTTGTTCATAGTATTTTTAAAAATATATATTTCTTTATTGATTTCAGAGAGGAAGGGAGGAGAGAGATAGAAACATCAATGATGAGAAAGAATCATTGATCAGCTGCCTCCTGCATGTCCCCTACTAGGGATCAAGCCTGCAACCTAGGCATGTGCCCTTAGCTGGAATCGAACCTGGGACCCTTGAGTCCGCAGGCCGACGCTCTGTCCACTGAGCCAAACCGGACAGGGCAGGACTCCCAATTCTTGATTGTCCTTTCAAGCCAGCACTTACAGTTCCAGATCAATTAGGCTCTGTGTCACCAGCCACAGAGCAGGGGCAGGAGTCATCTGGGGGAATTAACTGCTGGATCAATAGGGCAAGGCCCCCGGAAAAAATTAATGTCCCTCAGACACACAGAATGAGTAACCGGGCAACTCGAGGGAGGCCCAGGCTTCACTGAAGCTCAGGACAAAAGTGCTGTCCACAGCTCAAGCAGACTCACCCCCTCTACACAGTGGAGAACACCACACCCTTTAAGTTATGTCACATCCCTGAGGGAGGGCCAGGGCTGGACCCTGGGAGCAGGCACTGCTGTGGCCATCTGGTCTCAGGGCAGAGCGCTCAATTCTCGGCAGGGGCTCTCCCCAGGCCCTGTGGGGGCTGAGTCTCCCCAGGCCCAGGTGGGAATGAGCTCTGGCTCTCTGATGCCCATCCAGAAGCAGGTCCCACTGTCTCTCCTGTTCCTTAGGCCCTAAGGAACCTCTTCCAGTCCCCACGCTGCTCCTGGTTCCGGGCCCCACTGTACTGGGCCCGAGAAAGAACTGTGTCCTAGGAGTCCACCCTGCCCAGCAGCACCCCCACCTAGCACTCTGCGTGATCTGGTGACTACTGTTGGCTCCTTCACTGTTGACTCCCACTGGGCTGTGAGCCCCACAGGAGGGGACCTCGACCTATTCCTGGCTCCAATCCCAAGTCAAGCGGGGTACCTGGCGCACCCTGGCTCTTCTCTGGGCTTTCTTACCTTAGCCCCATCCCCCCTACTGGGCCGTGACCCCTCTGGATGCACCCCCTTCCCTAAGAATCCAACAAGTGGGGGTGAATATAACCAGCAGGAAATGGCCTGGAGCACACCCCCCTTTTTAAAAAGTATGTTTTTTAAAAAATAATTTTTATTGATTTCAGAGAGGGAGATAGAAACATCAATGATGAGAGAGGATCATTGATTGGCTGCCTCCTGCACACCCCACATTGGGGATGGAGCCCATAACCCAGGCATGTGCCCTGACTGGGAATTGAACCCTGACCTCCTGGTTCATAGGTCGATGCGCAACCACTGATCCACACCGTCCTGGGGCCCTTTAAAGGACTTTTCAGAGCTGCCCTGGAGGAGATGTGGCGTCTGGGTTCCAATCTCCTCCGACCTTCTGCTTCTCACACCTTAGGCTAAGACACTGGTTCTCAACTGGGGGCGATTTTGTCCCCCCACATCCACCCCTGGACATCTGTCAATGTCTGGAGACATTTTTGGTTGTTACACTTTGGGGTGAGGCAGGCAGGTACTGGTATCTAACAGATGGAGGCAGGGATGCCACTAACACATAAAGGACAGGCCTCCCCAGACCCGGGTCAGCACCAGACCTGCTGGCAATGCCACCTGTTAGCCCTGCGGCTTCACCTCCTTTCTTCAGGAAAATGGGGGTGTATTAGTGCCCACTTCACAGCACGCTGCCTGGCATTAGCTATCAATGAGAAGAAAGGTGTGCAGAATGAAAGCCCAGCTGGGCACAGGGCTGGGACCTCTGCTTTACACATCTGTCACACTCTGGGCCGCCTCTGAGTGGGATGTGGCCCCAGGAAACCAAAAGTTTGGGCTGTTCCCTTGGAAAGAAATGATGACTCAATTTCCATTCCTCTTTATGAGGGCAGTGCCGGAAGTTGGGAGGGGAAGGGGGAGGAGTCAGCATCTTGATTCTAAGGACTTAGTTTGTGCTTCAGGAGGAAAAGGATTTGAAAGGAGGGGAGCACAGTGACAGGAACAGAAAAGTAACTGGAATTACTTGGGACTTCCTGGAGGGTGATGGCTGATTAATGCCTCTGCCCACTGCTGGCAACACACACATGCACACGTGCATGCACACAGGCACACAGCCTGAGCGTGCAGAACGAATAAGACAGGAGGAAACGGGTCACTCCGAGGAGGGTGTGGGACCAGCTAAAGGAAGAGGAACCACCCCCTTGGGGAATGGAGACTCAGGGCCTCAGAGGCAGTGAGAGTCCCAGTCAGCACACCAACAACCAGCCCAGAGACTGGAATCCTCATCGGGTCCTCCTGTGCTTCTCCCCCACACCCCTCAGGCTGTCCAGGCTGCCCCTTCCCACTCCAAACTGGAAAGGGCATGGCTTTCCAGGCCACTCAGACCTGAAGCTGAAATCCCAGTGGGTGAGGTCAGGCAAGCTACCCAACTTCTTTGAGCCTTTGTCCCCTCGCAAGTGAAAGAGGGTCATACGACCTTGTGCAGATCACATGATCCAGCCTGGCACACAGTAGGTGCTTGGAACAGTCTGGTCTTCTCCCCGCTTCCCTCCTGGCCACCCTGGCGTTCGCCTTAACCTCATCGCACTTGCAGAAATGCAATGTGGGGACGGGAAGCAAGAAGCCCTGAGGGGTGGGCCTCAGCAGAGAGGGAATTAACTGTAATGCCTCCAGTGCTCAAGGGATCTTTTCATTCCCTCTTCTCTTCTGGGACCCACACACAGAAGCTTCCTGTTAGAGGGGAGCAAGCAGAGCTGGAGGAATGATGGGGGGTACAGAGGAACTTGCTTAGGGACATCGCTGGCTTCCATCTCCCAGGTCCTGTCCTGAAGTCCTCTGGATGGTGAGGGCACCCATCAAACTCTTTGAATCAGATGCTGGGACCACACCCAACAAGCTTGAGCACACTCCGGGCAACAAATGCCAGGCTGTGAGCAGCAGGGTCTTATTAACCCAGGGCTCTTGCTGAAGCCTAGGGGTTAAGAGTGTCAGACGGGAACTGCACACATAATCCTAGCTCCACACATGACCGTCATTTATGTTCTCTGTGCCCCGGCTTCCCACCTGTAAAAGGGGATGGTCATAATAGCTCCTACCTCAGGGGGTTTTTGGGAGAATTAAGTATACAGGCAAGCAAAGCACTTAAGTACCTGGAACAAAGTCAGCACTTCATAAGTGCCATGTGTCAGAGTAACGAATAGTTGTTGGATGAATGAATGAATGAACGAACCAACCAACCAACCAAGGGGACAGAACACTGAACTCAGAACTGTCCCCTCCCACAAAACTGACTCTAGGGGTTCCCACGCAGAAGGAGAAGGGCACCTCTTCGACAAGAAGCCTCGGGAGTGAGGGCTTCTTAAACGCAGAGCAGGCGTCACTGAGCAAACTCTTTTCTACAAAGGGCCAGGGAGTCAATATTTTAGACTTTGCCTTACAGGGTCTCAATCTCAACTGCTCAGCTCTCTGGGTGAGAAAATATGTAAATAATGGTGTGGCTATGTTCCAATAAAACTTTATTTGCAAAAACAGGTTGCAGAGGTTCAGCAGCATCTTCTCTCAAATCTCTGCAGATGGGGACTGAGAGTGGCGTCTCTTCGTGTCCCCCATTCACCCCTGAGCTGCCTAGAGCTCCCCGGGGGGAGGAGTCATGCAGTCTCCAGCTAGCAGTGGTTCTGTCTTTTTAATCCACGACCCTTTAATACAGTTCCTCAGGCTGTGGTGACCCCCACCATAAAATTATTTTCATTGCCACTTCATAACTGTCCTTTTGCTACTGTTAAGAATCGTCCGATGGTCTTAGGCAACCCACAGATTAAGAACCGCTACTGTAGAGCCTAAGACCAACGGAAAACACAGGCATTAGGAAGGTTGAGAACCACTGAACGGGAGGCAGCCAGGCCCAGCCACCAGGGCAGCAAAAGCAGGAACCAGCCTTCTGGGTCTCTTTGAAACCGAAGCGAAATGACTTTACCCAACACCTGAGGTGCCAGTGAAAGATACAAGACGGATGCCGCTGCCCAGTGCCCGGTCCTCCGTTCTCTCCCTTCCACAGAGGCCTGCTCTCCCCGGAGCATGTGCAGGCTTTATTGCTCTTGAATATCAGCCCTTCCCCACTCTGAACAGCTCGCTGTGACAAACGTGAGCAGCCCCAGGGATCCCCTGCAGAGCACACACACAGAGAAGGGGGAAACCAGACTGAACGCCACTGACATCAGGAGCGCCCGGCCCAGAGAAAAACTTCTGCGTCCCACTCGGCTGCCGGCGACCTACCCCTTCTTCAGGTTCGTCACGTAAGCGCTCTGCAGGGCGGCCTCCAGGAAGAAGGTGAGCTCGTAGTCCACAGGGGGAGAGCCTTTCAGGTGCCGCGGGGTGGCGTTATTAGTGACCTGGGAAGGGAGCAGAGGGAAAGCCACTGTCCCTAAGTTCTGAGGGCCAGCCCAGGCAGGACAGTCGGCCCCAGGACCACCCCATATCCCCAGCCACCCCAAGGGAACGTGGTGCAATCCTCAGACCAAACCTGCTTTAATTGACAACATGTCTATAGCACTCTCTCCCCACCCACATTCCAGATGCCACAACAGCCCTACAAAGCTGGCTGTGTCTGCATTTTACAGATGAGGTAACTGAGGCTCAGAGAGCGCCTAAAGTCACAAAGCTGGCATGCACCCGACCAAACTCAGGTGTGGCCAGCTACCAATTCCAGCCTGCCTCTACTACTTATTGGTCCATTCATTCAACAAACACCTGAGTGCCTCCCATATGCCAGGCCCCCACTGTCCCTGTCAAACAATCACGAAACATCCACAGAGCCCCAGGGCAGGCCTCCCAGGTTCCGGAAAAGCTGGGGAACAATTATGTTATTAACTGAGCTGTCCTTATTAACGGGGCTCTGAGTCTCTCAGCAGTAAGAGGCCACTCAGCCCCACCTCAATTGGCCTGCCTTCATGATGCCACTTCCCTTCCCTGATTCAAGAAAAACATCGACGAGCCAGCGCCTTACTTTTCAGAAATCTCTGCTTGGTCCTGCCTCTGCTAGCGCCTCAATTGCTGCTTCTTTCCTCCCCAACTCTAATGGAGGAGAGGGACTCTGGGGCAGTGCCTCTCAACTGGGAGGGGGAAGAGAGAGGGAACCTGGGGGGGTAGGAACTCAACTAAAAATGGCTGCTGGCATCCGGTGGGTATAGGCCAGAGATGCTGCTCAACGTTTTATAAAATGCAGCCCCACAACCAAGAATTATCTGGCCCCAAATGTCAGGAGAACTGAGACTGAGCCCCAGGAGGGCTCCGCCAAAAAGCTCCCTCACAAAAACAGGTGCTGGATTGACATTCTGACATTTGCCCAAGGAGGTGAGTGAGATTCAAGTGTCTTCTGGGCTCGAAGACTCTCAGCTCATAACCACCTCCTCCTGCAGGCTGCCTGCAGGACGCCAATCCTCACCTACTCTGCCATCGCACCTGCTGTCTAAAAGCCTGTCTTTGGAGGCATGCAAGGCCAATTTTTCTCATTTGAGATGTAGGTTCTCCATAGAGGGCAGCCATGAACCCGGAGCTGAAATTCCCAGCTCACCTTCTCCAATTCCTGCAGGAACACCTGAGCAATCCAGGAGGCCCTCTCGAAGCAGGTGATCACTTCCTCCTCCCTCTCAGTCATGCGGTGGCGGGAAGCGATGGAATTGGGGAGGCGTTCCAGGGAGAGGCCTGCGGGAGGAGGAGAGTACCTCAGACCTGCCCTGCTCAGGTCCCCCTGACTCCAGGTCCTTCCCACGGGGCCCAGGGTGGGCTCCACCGAGGAGACCTAGGCTCTGGAGCAGCCAGCGGGAGGCGGAGGTCGGCAGAGGTCGGCAGAGGTCGGCAGAGGGGGGCTAAGCAATGGTGCTATTAGCAGCAGCTGGGATCAAGCGGTGGGCAGACAGCAGGCACCCATGCCCCACATGGGGAACCACACTGTGACATCCCCACATCCTACTCCTATTTATGCTTCCAGACCAACCTCTCCAGGAACCATTCCTGACCCTCCTTCTGGCACCCTGGATCGTAGAGTGGTTATGTGTGCCAGCCCTTCTCCCCCAAGGGCTGAGAGCTCCAGGTGGACAGATGTGATTCTCTCTGGACGTCCACAGTCCCCAGCACACGGCAAGGCTCGATGCTCAAGTTACGCAGCATTTTACTGCCCCTCTTCCATGGAACCAGTTTCTACCTCTGCACCCAGGTCTTACGGGCCGAGAGTGGATGCACATCTGCTGCTTGTGCCTCCACTTCCCATTCTTTCAACAGCAGCGCCTCGTTTCCCCTCTGAGCACCCCTCCCGCAGGCTCGGCCTGCATGGTTCAAGGGTGATGACCCCACTCCACCTCCAGGGCAGCACATAAGCCGGGCTGACCCATCCTCAGGGCCCCAGTCAGTGGCTGAGGAGGAGCACCCGGCCCATTCTGAGCCAAGAAAGAACCAATTCTGGAGACGTCCCTCTCCACTGGACTTGGTAAGCTGGGAAGAGGTCAGCCCGGAAGTGTCGGGGGGAGCCTGCCTGCATGTGAAGCTGCACGGCGTGAATGCAGTTAACACGGCTGAACTGTACACGGAACAATGGCTAATATGTTCTTGTTGTTTTTAGTTTATTGACTTTTAGAGAGAGAGGAAGGGAGAGGGAGAGAGAGAGAAACATCAGTCAACTGCCTCCTGTATGCCCCCTACTGGGGATTGAGCCCGAAACCAGGGCATGTGTCCTGACTGGGAATCGCACCTTTGACCTTTTGATGCACCGGGTGACACCCAACCAGCTGAACCACACTGACCAGGGCGATGGTAAATTTTATGTTACGTGTTCTTCACCACAACTAAACACTTTTTAAATTAAAGTAAAAGCAGAGCGATACAGCAAAGCAAAACAAAATCCCACAACAAAAAAATTCTAAGAAGTCAAGAAGGGAAAGCACTGTTATACTTACTAGAAGTGACTATGGTAAGAGAAAACAGCTGTATTTGTATCCATTTTTTTTTAAGACGGGAAAGACTGAATAAACTTAGTCATGAAAGAAAATCAACGATGCCTATGCAGAGAAAAGGTGAGATATAATGGCAAAGAGCTTGTTCTTAAGGCACTATTTGAGCATCTTGCTTGAAGCTCTAACCCCTGAAACTTATAAACTTCCCTCACCCAATCTCTTTATGAGTCAGTCATTTTAAATTGTGTTTTTGTCACTTGCAACTCACACAGACTTGACTGGAGGGAGCTGTCCCAGACTGCCGGTTCCCAATGGGCAGAACCCAGCCTCTCTCATCTTCGTGCCCACACAGTACTTGACATGTGTTGGGTGCTCAAGATGGACTGACCAAAGGAACTATGAGGACAGAATCCTCAGCTCTCTCCTGCCCCCTCCCCCACATCTGACTGATAACCATGCCCTCCCCTCCCTTCTCTCACTATCTACCTCTCAAGAGGATGCCACATCAGCCTCCTAGCCGGCCTCCCTGCCTCCAATCTCCCTCTCATCCATCTTGCACACGGCTCGCAAGGCAATCCTGCCAGGGTTACTTACAGCCCCCCAGGAGTGCCCACTGCTACAGACTGAAGTCCAACCTATCGCTCCTTTCCAGGCCCTGCAAGATCCGTCCCCACCACCGCTCCAGCCTGCCCGTCGCCATATGCTGTAGATCGGGTATTATGTTCTCCTCAAATCCATGTGTTGATGGTATTGGGAGTGGGGTCTTTGGGAGGTGATTAGGTCCTGAGGGTGAACCCCTCCCTAATGGGATAGTGTCCTTATAAAAGAGGCCCCAGAGAGCTCGCTCCTCCTTCCACCATGTGAGCAAACAGTGAACGTTGGCAGCCTACAGCCTGAAGAGGGCTCACATCAGAACCCCGCCCTGCTGGTGCACTGATCTCGGACTTCCAGCCTCCAGAACTGTGAGGAATAAATGTCTGTGGCATACCAGCCTGTGGTACCTATTACAGCAGCCCGAGCTGTCTCACACACTGAAACTGCTATGTTCACATCCAGCCTCCTGCACCCGACTGCTGACCCTGCTCAAGTTGCTCCCTCTGCCTAGAATGCATCCTCTCCCCCACCCACCCCAAATTACCTCTCCCCTTCTGCTCCACTGAGTCTCCTCTATGATGCACCTCCCAACATACCTGGTATAACCAACCATTTCCTTCTTGGATCTCAGTCTGTACTGGACACATACCTGCCCCATTTCTTACATGTATCTGTTCACACATTTGCCCAGCCAGTCTGTAGGCTCCTTAAAGGCATCGACCTTACCACATTCACCTTTCCACAACCTGGCACATAGTAGGTGCTTGGCAAGCACTGGCTGGCTGAAGAAACAGCAAGCCTGATCATGTCTGAAAAAGTACAAAGTGCTCTGCCAATACAAGGTGAGGAATTATTATTGTTTTCTTGGCTACTTCCCAACTCTTATGGATCCAGTGACCTTGCCCTCTGCCTGGCTGGGGTGTGAGCAGGTCTGAAGGTTGGGCTGCCTCGGTCTAGGGGGAGGCCGGCACAGAATGTGCTCAACACAAAAACTCAGTTACTTGTGTCCCTGAGTGTCAACTGCTTCCTGCCAAAGACTCACAGCCATTTCGGCTCCTGCCTGGAGAGGACTAAAGGGGGAGGAGAAATAGAGGGAGCGGTGGAGGAGCTGCAGAAAGAAGGCAGAAGGCGACCCCACTGCTCACTGCCTGTGCTGGCCCAGCCCCTGCTCCTTAGTCATGTGGCCTGTCTGCCCAGCAGGAAGCTGGGGCCAACATACAAGCTGCTCTGAGACCTAGCCTGGGAGACCAACTGCAGATGGCAGGAGGACACCGCCAACTCCAGAAGGCAGCGTGGACCTGTTTTAACACAGTCACCTTGCCCCCCAGCCCGAGATGTGCTGCTGGCTGGCTCCACTACTACCCCCACTCTGGGCCCTGGGCTGGGATAGGCGATGCCAGTGGCCTAGCAGGTTCAGGCTGCCGGTCCCAAGCCTGAAGTTGAGGGGTCGCTGCAAAGCAGTGAATTTCGTAACCTCTGTCTGTGGGACTGCCTGTGCTTCATTTTTCCTTCTGCTCCCAATTCTCAGAGAATTCTAAATCCTATTGTCCTTGAATGCTCACAGCAAAACCACCGCCTCTCTGAAACCTTCCTTAGCCTCCCAACCTCAAACCAGCAGAACGTTTTAGCTGCATCTCCTTGTGTGCGCCTTTGTCCTATATGGCCACCATCCCCTCTGCCTATCTCTGATCAATCTTTGCACACAGTGAGAGCAGGACCGGGCACTGAGTGTAGATGAACAAACATACACACTTATGCTGAGTATAGAGCCCCGTGGGTTTCTCCCTCTCCATTCCAAAACTAGTTATTGCAGAACTCATAAACAAATTGTTTTTACAATGGAATGCTACTCAGAAATAAAAAGACAAACTCCTGATAGACATACAACATAGACAAATCTCTCAGAAAATATATTATGCAGAAGGAGCCAGGTCAAAAGGTATATGCTATATTCTTCCTGTTAACTAATACTCAAAAAGTGGAAAAATTAATCCACATTAATAGAAATCAACCAATCACTACCTGGGGTGAGGAAAGGACCAATTGGGAAAAGGCATGGAACTTTGTGGGATGATGGAAACAGCCTTTGTTTTTATTGGGGTGTTGGTTTCTGTGGGTATTTGCACTTGTCCAACTCATCACATTATACACTTATGATTGTGCCCCTCACTGTATGACAATTTACCTAAAATTAATGGATGCATGCCTTTCTTAAGGAAGCAGCTGTGCTTCTGAGGAACTGAAGGATGAGAGCAGAGGGGTGCAGTCACTGAGGTGGTCTCTGGGAAATAATTTCCAACATGCATGAGACAGAAGCTTCCTGGTGCTGGCCATCCCAACCAGGGTCACCACTTCTGCCCATAGTGAGAGGCTTCTTTACCTTCTATTTGCTCTTTGACTCATAAAAGGTCCATTTTCCTGCCCACAAACATCTAATAGAAAATGAGCTGGGGACTCCAGTATGTGGGTTCCCCTTCGCCTTCCGCCCTTCTGACCAAGTGGCCGGACTCCCAACACTAGATCCAGGTGGAGAGGGGCTGCTCCAGCGCCACCCGGCCCTGGGAGGATCCTGGGGCTGTAACTTAGGCTTGTCAATCAGATAGGAAGACAGGGCCGGAAGTGCCAGGAGCTACCTCCCGATTCCCACTGGCAGAGGGCCTTTCTTTGGAAATACCCAGCTCTGCCAGCCCAGGGAGGGCCCTGGTTGGGAGGAGCGCTGGCTTTTTTCACTAACTTTTGGTTTGGATGCAGGCTGACCCGGGTACAGCCCTGGGCTCAGCACCCAGGCTGGTGGCAGCCTCTTCAGCCTGGGATGACTCATCACATCCCAGACAGCTGCCCTTCCAAGAAGCCCCACCCTGGGGGCTCCGGCTGGCTGCAGAGGTGGAGAGCACAATGCTTCCTCTGCCGCGGAACTTTCCACACGGTGCACCTCCACCCTCTCGCCTACCCAGCAGATCCAACAGCACAGCACCCTCAGAGGGTGAAGCCGAGTGTGGGGATCCTGGGTTGGGGTGCGGGGAGGAAGAAATGCAAGCCGCTGCTTCAGCTCTTAGGGAGGAAGCCTCAAGGCCAGGTAGGGAAGAACCCACGTAAATCACACACAAAAGTGGGCACCTGAGGGAATGTAAAATGGTTTGGCCGCTGTGGAAAAACAGCCCTGTGGTTCCTCAAAAAATTAAAAATAGAATTACCCTAAGACTTGGCAACTCCACTTCTGGGTATTTATACCCCCCAAAATTGAAAGGAAGGTCCAGAAGAGACATCTGTACACCCATATTCGTTGCAGCATTATTCATAACAGCCAAAAGGTGGAAGCAAGCCAAGTGTCCATCGGTGGACAAAAAAAAAGAGATTTAACTTATAGGATTAATAGTGGAATAAGTTTGCTAAGCTACAAAAGATCCTTACACTGAAATGCTCGCTATGCAGCCACTTTAAGTGGTGATGTCCATGTGTACTGGAAACTGTTTCATAAAAATATTAACTTTAAAAAATATGTCTGGCTGATGTGGCTCAATGATTATCACCCCATGAACCCAGGAGGTCATGGTTTGGTTCCCGGTCAGGGGGTGTGCAGTAGGGGGTGTGCAGTAGTGGGTGTGCAGTAGGCAGCTGGTGGATTATTCTCATCATTGATGTTTCTATCTTTCTCCCTTCCTCTCTGAAATCAATAAAAACATATTAAAAATATGATTTATAAACTTATTTTTGTTTAAAAACACACAGTATAAACCAATATTAAGAAACTGGAAAACAGCCAAAACTGGTTTGGCTCAGTGGATAGAGCGTCAGCCTGAGGACTGGGGGGGGGGGGGGGGGGTCCTTGGTTCGATTCCGGTCAAGGGCAGGCACATCCCCAGTGGGGGTGTGCAAGGAGGCAGCTGGTCGATGTTTCTCTCTCATCGATATTTCTGACTTTCTGTCCCTCTCCTTTCCTCTCTGTAAAAAGTCAATACAATATATTTTAATAAAAACCTGGAAAACAATGGAAGGATAGATCTCAACATGTTTACAGAGATCCAAGTTTTCCCAAACACAAAATGGGATTACATATTAGCAATGCCTACCTCCTAGGGCGCTGTGAAAATTAGAGTAGATGACATTATAACGAGCAGCACCTATGCTGCCCGAAAATCTTTTCAAGTGATGCTCACAATGACCTCTCAGATAGGGGTTAGCTCTGCCCTAGAACCACACAGGAACAACCAAATTCAGGGCGAAGAGATTCCTTCCACCACCACTCAGCCAGAAGTGGCAGTCCAGACTAGATCCGGGTCTCTGGCTTCAGTTCTGTCTGCTTGCCCGGCCCACACTCCAGGTGTCTCTCCTAACCCTCAAGTTAGTCAGAGGTTCCAAATCGCAGGCTGCTGGCCAGCCCAGGTGTAGCTGACGGCTGAGTTAGTGACAGCTGTCTACCCTAGTGTTGAAGCTGGTTTCTCAAATGCACCCCTCAAAGCCCTGTTCACAGGCCACACCCCCACCCACAACTCTCCGGGGTGGCCTCCCACAATGAGGAAAGGGCTGCCAGCAGAAGGTGTGGGGCGAGCACATGGACTTTCCTCCTCCAGCCCCCGGGTGTCTGCTCCCAGGGGCCTGTCTGCAGGGTTGACCAGTTTTGTACCCTGCAGCCCAGAAAGACACTCAACGAAGGCTTGGTGTGCACACAGTTCACACACCCGTCCCCTTCCGAGATGCCCACCAGCGGCCTGCTCAAGTCTCTCCATCCTGGAGGCCGGGCTCCCACCCCATGGACCGCAGTCTGGGGCCAGGACTGCAGAACCGAAAGTGCTGACCTCCTTGTCCGCAAGGCACACAGCCCACGCCCCTCTGAGAAGGAAACCAAAATAAACAGCTAATTCCTGCCATTCCAGGACTAAAAAAAAACCCAAAACCAGAATCAAATAGGTCACCATATTCTGCCTTAGAGGACACCTGGTGCTCTTTCTTTTCTCTTTAAAAGTTCTAATAAGCCACAAAATCCCAGGTGAGAGCAGAGCAGCTGGGATGTACTGACTAAGAGAGAACAGAACAAATCTTGCAGGGCGAGAAGAGAATTTGCAAATCACAATTCTCATGGCTGCTTAGTGTTTTTTACATTTTTGCTCTCACAGCACCTTCACGATGTAGCATCTCACTGCGGGGTTTGGGGTGAATGGGGCCGTTTTTCTTCACAGCCAGGCCAATCGTTGACTGGCCAGCCAGCAGGCAAGCCTGCCCAAAGCATGGACTGCGGCCTCCCGGATGCAGGGCTGTGGGCGAGCGGGGTTGGCTAGGCTGAAACACAGGGCACATTGGTTTTCAAGGGGCCTGCCTCTCATTTGTGGCGCCCCAAATTACACTCAGGGCAGGGGGTCATTCCCCACATCCCTACCACACTGAGTTGGTGCCAGAAATGGAAACGGCACAGGAGGGCTGAGGAGAGAAGGAAGCCTTTCAATATGGAACAAGGTCTCTTGAGAGGTGGACAATGGTACTGGGGCTTTTGGGGAGGAACCAGGAAAGGTTTGAGTTCTGAAGCATCCTGCATGTCCATCAAAGCTGGGAATACCCCTTGGGGCTTGGACCAGCAGAAAAGGGGGCAACATGTCACCCTTGATCCACAGACCCTTGTGCTAGACTCTGGGGTCCAGACCCCTCTGCTCCAGACAGATCAACACACAGGCCTGACTGTAAGCCATTCCAGTCATAGTGGGGCTACCTGGACAAAGTTCTAGAACACCAGCATAGACAGACACCTCAACTTTCTGCCGGGCCATCAATGCCACCATATTTCCCACTCCCTCTGACAGGCACCCCTCTTAGCTCCAAGAAGGTGTGATTACACCCCACCTTTAAACTAGGTGCCTCCATTTCCCTCTGGACTCTCTACCTGGAGGGCATTGCTCTCACGCCTCTGCAGGGGATTCCTCCCTGGGAAGGCTCCACGCTAGCTGGGTCTCTCTCACTTCCCCCTCCGGAACACAGCGGTCCAATCAAACCAGTACTCATTGGATGAGCCCAAAAGCCAGAGGGAGCCAAGTCAAATTCTGACCTGGTTACTCCTGGTGTAACCTGAGGTGAGTCAGGCTGCCTCAGCTCTGAGGCTCTGCCCTCTGAACCTTTCACCTACTTTAGTAACAGCACCTTGATTTTCCTAGAGGGAGCCATTCCTCCAGCTCAGTCCACAGATTAGGGGTGGAAGTTGGGGGGAATCCTACTCCTGCACCAACCCAGCAACCTAGGTGCTGGGTCACTGTCACCGGCCCCCGGTGGCCATGAGACCCAGCCAGATCGATGGGAACGACCCCGAGGCACTCTTTCCCGGGTTGTGAGTGCCGTGTTGCAGGACCGTGCAAACCTGGAGATGCCGAGAAAGACCTCAACACACAGAGCTTCCGGATCCAGCTATGCCTGATGCCGTCCAGCCCAACAACTTAACAGTGACGTGAGCCTATATGTTTCTAGTCTCTCTCCCTTTTGGTTGTTGCTTTTCCAGAGAGCTGGAGTTGCATTTCTTGTCATTATAACCATTAAGTCTGGCTATAAGGAAACTGATCCCAGAAGTGTGATGTCAGAGCGGACAATTCCTGAACTACAGGACTGGCTGAGTTAGAGGTCAGGTATGGGAACGAGAATTTTGACGCCTTCCAGCTAAGAAACTGGAATTCGAGATACACGGCAAGAGCAGTTAAAAGTCAGCCTATTTTGTCTTGAGCTGAGACCTTGGGCTATGGACGCTGGACGTCAAGGTATCTGGTGGAACATTCCAGAATATAAACCTAGGGTGGATACTTTTTGGCATCAGAGTAGGGCCCACAAGAGGGGGCAAGCTTTACTTCTGGTATCCCCTGAACGACACAGCTTTGCTAAGGATCCCTCTTCCCTGTGGACAACAACTCAAGGTGGCCGAGAGTCAAGTCGGATCATCAGGGCTGAAGGCAGTGTGGAGGAGGCAGGAAACCAGCCCCTGTGAGGACCGAGGGCTGGGCCTGGGAACAGCCCGGCATCGCAGGACGTCATCTCTGCTGTGGCTCTCACATACTGCTAGACCAGAAGCCGCTTGGGGGTAAGGGGCGTGTGTACCCCAGTCTAGCCCATCGCTTACCCACTGAACTGAGGGCTGGGGGTACTGAAAGGAGCCTGGGGTCTGCTGCTAAGAGACATACTTCTAGGCATGGATCCAAGGACCCTGTCTTTGGCTCTGGTTTCCCATCCATGAAGTGATCTAATGCCGAAATGCCCAAAGTCTTATTAATTAGGGAATTCTAGGAAGGCAGAGGCAGACAGACCCTAAACCTGGCAAATTCGGCCTCAGACCACTCACCTCAAAAGCCTAGCCCAGGTGTGACAGCCCGTTTGGGAGTAGGCTGCTGAAGAGCTGCAGCCCCAAAGGGGATTTCACAAATGCCCCTCTTGGGTGTCAACGCCTGAGAGGCCCCCACTGAATGGAACTGGGGGCAGCCACATGGCCACAGCACCACAGCCAGGCAGCGGGCCCACTGTCCCGCCCTAGCAGGCCCTGGTACTAAGCTACAGACCGGCCACTCTGGGGGTGTTTTCATGTCCTGGTGTTTCCAACAGCAGAATCCACGGACACTATGGCCTGTGGTGCAGAGACCGGGCAGGAAAGAGCGGCACCAGGTAGCTCATGACTCACCAGTTCTGCCTCTGCAGGCTTAGCTCCTCCCCCTGAACAGCTGTTTCCTAAAGCCAGGGCACACCAGCTGCAGGTTTTGCTCACCCGCCTGCCTCCCTCCAGGGAAGAGACCTTAACTGTTCTCAGTACACCTGGTAGGCACTTGCTCAACCAACTTCTTGCCAATTGTACTTTCCCCTGTGAGAGCTGGGCTGGGGCCTTGAGGGGTACACCTATAAGAGGCCAGGCCCCTGGCAGGAGGGACACACTGACTGCCCTATAACTGAGGAGGTTGAAGGAGGGAGAATGCTGTAGCTGAACAACCAAGGGGAGCCTCCTGGTGGAGGAGGCACCTGATCTGTGTCTGAGAAAATGTGAGGGCTATCCATGTGCGAGGACAGTGGCCCAAGGAAAGGTGAAGGAAGAGACTTTGTCTAGCATGTTGTACACTGGGGGCAGACCTCATTTGGCTGGGGTGTGGGGCTTCGGGAAGGGAGAAGAGGGAGGACACTGGGGGTGCCACCACCTGTCCTCGAGGGGCTCTAAGTTCAGGGGAGAGGCAAGCTGATAGCCCTGAGTGCACAAAGGAGCAGTGATCTGCCAAGGGCTTTATGAGAGTGGGTGACCTTCTGAGAAGAGCCTCAAAACCAAATTATTCTAGACTAGAGGCCTAGGACACTGGGGGGGGACGGGGGACGGGGGTGTCCCTCAGTCCAGCCTGTACCCTCTCACAGCCAGGGACCCCTCGGGGGATGTCCTCAGGCAGTGGGACTATGCGGGCAGGCAAACATCCCCCGGGGTCATTAGCCCTGCTGCTGGGAGGCTGCTGCAGAGAGGCTGCCACTGCGCTTGCCAGCCTCTCTGCTGCAGAGAGGCTGCCACTGCGCTTGCCAGCCGTGAGCCCAGCTTCCGTATGAATGGCACTCCCCCTGGGGGAGTGCACTGACCACCAGGGGACAGCTCCTGCATTGAGTGTCTGCCCTCTGGTGGTCAGTGCATGTCATAGCGACAGGTCACTCCACCGTTCGGGTCAATTTGCTTATTAGGGTTTTATTATATAGGATTGTTTTTAAATACAAAGTAAATGGAAGGCCCCCCTACACACACACACACACACACACACACACACACACACACACACAAACCAAAGTGGTAGTAAGCTGCACCACCTACCATCCGGACCTAGAATGGACTGGGAACATTTCCTTTCCCAGGGCCATCCCCTGGTCTGACATGCTTGGGCAGAGGGCAAGGGTTTGGAAGAAGTCATAATAGGACCATTGTATGGCTAGGGGAAGAGGGTAGGAGTGTGGCAGACTCCCCATTCTGAGACTAAGTGACAGATGCTGACATATAAAAGCGAATTTTCTGGGCAATTCGTCCACTGACACCATGGCCTTAGGCTGCTTCTGCACTAAGCAGACCCCGGGACAGGGGTGCAGGGCTCTACTGGGGGCCATAGCTCCTCCTCAGGGCTGAAGGAGGCCAGGAGAGGCTCAAGTTCCTACTTCCACAAGGTCCAGTTAGGGCTCCCGTCAGGGACAGAATGATGGCATCCAAAGGCATGGTCCTCCTGGCTGTCCCCTGCAGCTCTGCAGTCAGTGCCAGAAATCTCCTTCTCTGGGCTCCTGCACCTCCTGCACCCTCCTGGTCTGCTCAAACCCATCTCAGAGGTAACTGTAACTGCTCCCCATCACCCTCTGGTGGGCTCCTCTCTCACAGGCAGGACACAAGCTGGGGAGACAGCCACGTGGCCACCAATCCGAGCTCTGCTGCATACCGGCCGCGTGACTGGGCATCCTTCAGTTTCTTCATCCACAGAGTGGGCACAACAATTCCCTCCCCTCTTAGAGATGAGGTGAAGGTGCTGGTACCTTTGGGAGGTGATCAGGGTTTGATAAGGTCACGAGGGTGAAGACCTAGTGATGGGATTAGTGGCTTTATAAGGAGAGAAAGGGATCACTCTAGGCGCACACATGATGGAAAGGCACAGTGAGAAGGTGGCCACCTCTAACCCAAGGAGACAGATACCAATCCTGCTGGTACCTTGATCTTGAACTTCCCAGCCTCGAGAACTGTGAGAAATAAATTACTATTGTTTAAGCCACCAGTCTATAGTCTTTTGTTTTGGCAGCCCAAACTGAATAAAACACCTTCTTGCTCATAAATGGAGTCAGGGCCAATGACCAGCCATCCCCATCCCGTACTCTGTGCATGGGGAAACATACTGGGTCCCCCCAAACCTAGGGAAATCAGCATCATGCATACTCTGGAGGCCACGTGCATGGTCTCAATCAAGCACACGCAGGGTCAGGTGAACCTCAGCATGCCAAGCAGCAGGCACAGTCACTGCAACAGGACAGGGAGGACAGGCAGAGAGGATGCCACGTGCAGTCAGTGAGGGGCGGGGAGCTGGCACAGCCCACGACCGAGCAGTCCATGCCTTGGTGCCCGGTTCCTTACCTCCCCTGCAGGACCTCTGACCACCAAGAAGCTGGAGGCGTGCTGGAAAGAGTAGAGAGCAGGAGACAGGGAGCAGTAGGCACCGAGCCAGTTCTACAGGAAAAAAAGTGCTGGAAAGGACCCCCAAGGAAAGTGTTAGGTTCGGGAAGTCTGTGGCAGAAGTGGTTTCCAAGAGGCCCAGAGGACCCAAATGCCAAATTAAGATCACCCCCAACACTGGCCTGGGCCAGGGGCCCAGAGAAGGGAACACGAGAGCAAAGGGAGAAGAACCCACAGACTGGACCACCCCAGAGGGGCACCTGCCCACTACAGGCTGGTGCTGGGTCTGCCCAGGGTGACAATCTTGGCAGATTTCCTGGGATGGTGTGAACATTCTCTCAATGGGGACAGGGGTCTGGGCCCCAGCAGTGGACAACAGCCATCAGGAAGCCCCATCAGCCAGGGACCAGGAGGCTATGCCCTGCACAGACATCACAGCCAATGCCCCAGGATCCAAGGGAGACAGAGGAATGGGGGTGGGGACTCATATTCCAAGGCCAACATCAGAGGGTGGAGGTTCCTGTCCCTGGCTCCACCTCAAATCTCTGGGTAACTTTGAACAACGCACAAAGCTTCTCTGGGCCTCAGTTTCCCCATATGTAAGATGGAGAGAACGTCCCTCTTTATGTTGGAAAGAGGGTAACATACAGTCTGCCAATGTTGGACACCAAATCCCCACAGGGCCATATATGTTTCTAGACTTTTCTCGGGATTGGTTGGTGCTGAAACAGGGAGATGATCAAACATTCAAGATTCCTGGGCAGAGGGCCTCGCCTCAGGCTCTGTGATCCCAGTGCTTCTGGATTCCGGGAAGAAGGAGCCTGAAGCACAAAGTTTGGGGGGTAGGGGAGCTTCTACTAACACGAAACACCTTCGGGGTCCGTTCAGTGGCACTATTACCCCGATGGGCCATACACAGTTTCTATATCGTAAAATCCTTACATCACTGACCCTGTGTGCTGGGATCTCCACCAGAGCACCCCTCAACCTAGGAACTGGTTCTGACCTGTCCTGCCACCACCTCCCTGCCCCGGGCCACTCACGCCAGGTGCCCAACAAATACCTGAGCAGTGACAGGCTGCTCTGCACCATCAAGCACCCGACCTGTAGTCACTGTCAGCCGCCAGCACCAGCCCGACAACAGGATGGCACATTTTTAAGCCTTTCTCAACCTGGTTACACAACTAGTTCCTCTTGGTCATGGTAACCCTGTGAGGGCAGGTATGACGGCCCTGTCTTACAGATCACTCAGCTGCAGCCAAGAAAGATGACGAGGTGATTTGCGCAAAGGCACACAGTGGGTAGCTGGTTGTCAACAGAGCCTGGGTGAGAACCTGGGTTTCTGACATTCAGCCTGGTGCCTGCCGGCAGCCAGCATGCCCAGTTACTACTGGTGTCCACCCAGCTGGTCGGGGCCCGGGCACTCCCCAGAGGTGGCGTATCTTGGACATCAGCCTGGCAGGCTCACCCTCAACCCAGCATCTGCTGCCCTACAGCTACCGCCTGCTCCTGGCACATGGGAGCCTGGGTGTAATGAGCAGGGCATGGGTGGGGAGCCCCAGTGGTGCCCACACGTACCTTTGATGACAAAGGCCTCCGCCAGCAGCCGCATCTGATACAGGGGCTTGTTCTCCATGGACATGTCATCGATCCCGGCCCGCGCGTACATGCTGATGGCATCCCGGTAGGAGCCCTCCACGTAATGCAGCTTGCCCAGGACCAGCATGGCCTCACACATGTACCTTGGCTGAAAGGACAAGGACCACATTAGCAGGCTCCGACCCAAAGTCCCTGTCTCACCTACTCCAACAGGTAGGAGGAGCACCCTCTCACTGGAGCTGTGACAATCCGCCTAGGACCCTGCTCAGAGACCTGCAGGAAGCCTTTCCTGATCTTTGAATACATGCCCAGGGCTCCCTTCTCTCCACACCTGCAGTCCATGGCCTACTTATTGAAATTCTTGACATCTGTATTGAAATTATCTTCGGAGTCCCTGTTTCATGTGTGTGTTGTATGCACCCTGCGCCACTGCAGGCAGCCTGCAGACTGGGCCACCTTCTCTCTCCTGCAGCCCCCAGAGGCTGTGGAAAGGCTGGCACTCAAGAGTCCAGACACTTGTTCTCAATGCAAGTGAGGAGCCAGGGACCCACCCCCGTTTAGTGGGGCCTGATATAATTTGGGGTGGGGGTGCATAAATATACACAAATATAAAGTTAGGTGGAAGGCCTTGGAGAGAACCAGGCAGGTGACAGGCCTCAAGTGGAAGCACCCACACCGCAGCAAGACCTTTGTGGGGAAGAAGGCGACATCAACAGTTTGGGACAGAAGGGAGGA
This sequence comes from Antrozous pallidus, assembly GCA_027563665.1. NCBI lineage: Eukaryota > Metazoa > Chordata > Mammalia > Chiroptera > Vespertilionidae > Antrozous > Antrozous pallidus. The sequence goes on from CM050523.1 coordinate 47,176,332, forward strand.
GGAGAGGGAAGGCCTGACGGGCCACTGTCCCATCTTATCAGAAACAAGTAAAAAAAGTACCCAATCAACTGGCTGAATTCAAACCTGTTCTCTCTGCTTTACTTTTCCAAGTGCCACTTATGCCCAAGTCTGCATCCCATACAAGGACTCTCAGGCCTGAATGGCCCTGCCCCAGAATTATGGCCTTTGATGTGGGCCGGCCTGGCTTCAAGATCTCCCACCTTTGGGGCTTTCTACTCCGGTCTACTGTCTTCATTTCTATGCTCAGCAGGCCCACACCCCTTTGGCCAGGCTGCAGGCACTGTCCCACCATGCAGCATCGATTCTGACCACAGAGCTCCCTGGAGAGGTAGCGCTGGTTCCCAACCCAGCCTGTCTCCACAGGAAGGAGCTGCCTCTGACTCCCTGTGGGGTGATCAGACTCTGGGGCAAAGTGAGAAACTCTGGGGCACAGTGACAGACTCTGGGGCACAGTGACAGACTCTGGGGCACAGTGACAGACTCTAGGGCACAGTGACAGACTCTGGGGCACAGTGACAGACTCTAGGGCACAGTGACAGACTCTGGGGCACAGTGACAGAGCACAAGGGAAGTTTTCATCACTCCCCACCATTTACTGTCCTCTCAGAAGCCAAGAGAATGGAGTATGGCACAGCCAAATTCCCCTTCCTCATGGTCTTTTTGGTTTTTGTAAATACACATTCTACCTTTGCCTTTGCTCACACAAGCCCACTATCTGGAACAGTCTCCTCTTCCTCAAGCTATCCAGCTCCTCCTCCATCATTTGGGGTCTCACTCAGGCCCACCTCCTCCTGGAATCCTCTCTAATAGGGAGCTCCCTTCTGCTGAATTCCTACAATGCCTCTACCAAATGGGCCCAGTCAGCTTCTGCAAGCCTGACCCACTGACTACTGATTAACTCTCAAAGGCTGAATTTTTCAAGGGCACTTGCTGGTCTCCCCAGTAGGCCACCCCTTCCCTGGGCCAGGGCCATACATTACACACCCCCAGGGGCAAGCAGCCCATGGTTCCTCCAAGAGGGGCAACATCTCTGCTATTCTCTGCACTGGTCTCATGCCACAGGTATGTGTCCTCCTTGCTCAGCCTCGTTTTCCCATCATGAGGGCCAGATCCTAATACCTACTCCTCACCTCCCGTCACAGCAATGCCAAGAGCATTCATAGGGCAAAGTCCAGAAAAGAGCTTTGAACTTTTCTTTAAAAAGAAGCATGATAAACATAGGGCATGAGTAATTATTATTATTATCCTGTTCTGCTGTCAATGGGGAAGAGGGTAGCTAAGTTCCGAAGGACAAGTTTCAGGGCGTGATGATAGGGTGGTGCTAGGTGGTTCCTGGTGGACCAATGACAGTTTACAACAGAGCTTCCACCTAGCTGGGGACAAATTAAGAACCATGTGGTGCATGTCTCATAAAGCTGAATTTATACTATTTAAAAAGCTGCTCTTAATTCTGAAAGCATATTTGTCTTGCCTTTAAGTGTTATGATGGTAATAGAAAATGGTACAGTTTCGCTGTTATTTTTTTAATGTCCATATTTGGCAGATTTGAAAGTTGGCTACACTCTGTGGGACCCGTGCATTTGAAATGTTGTTGACCTGTCAACCAAACAGTCAGGGAACCATAGAGCCCGGGCCCAGGGAAAGGAGGCCATGCAGGAAGTCGCTCAGTCTGGGGAATAGTCCCTCTGCTGTGGAGCAGGCCTGTCACCTAGCCTTTGTGCCTCATTGTCTCTGTCAATGAGAAGGGAAGAATGACCACATGTGAAGACCCAGGTAGGAGGAGAGGAGAGATGAGGAAATGCTTCATGGAGGCAAAATGGGACCTGTAAAAGAGTCACCGTCATCACTAACATTAATACGAGTCTCTCTGTCATTATTTCATTTCCATTCCAGAACGCAGAGACACAGCACTGAGAAGGAGCAAAGAGCATGAGGACTTGAGAGGTGCAGACAAACAGGCCTGTGTGTAAGTCCTAGAGCTGCTACCATGGGCCGTGACTAACCTCTCTTGGGTCTCAGTTTCTTCACCTGGAAAATGGGGATACTAGGAAATGCCACTGAGAGGGTCCTAAGAGGCACCCAGGAGATGGTGCAATGCCTGGCCCTCAGTGGATGACAACTTATGACAAATGGTTGTTTTCACCAACCTCCACAGAACTGAGCTGGGCAGGATCTTACAGGTCACTGAGAGTAGGTTTCAAACTACCTTGAGGAGATGCCCAGGACCCGCCTCTCCCTCTCCTCGTCCCATCACAGTTACTATACAGGAATCCATCTGGGATTTCATCTGCTGCCAGGAAAAATCACCCCCTCCTCAGCCATACTCCAGCCTTTGGGTAAGATAGAGAACTCATAAACCACTTTTAATATTTTATTTTGCCTGATGAATGCTAATTTTTTTGGCTTTGGCCTGGATAACAGGGAATTTCTCAGTGATATCAATGACTCTGTATGTCTTTGATGAATGAAAAGCATGGTAAAATCCGCAATTCTATATAATAAAAGCCCAGTGACCGAACGGCAGAAATGACCAGAACGACCAGTCAACCAATCGCTATGACATGCACTGACCACCAGGGGATAGAAGCTCAACGCAGGAGCTTCCCCCTGGTGGTCAGTGCACTCCCACAGTGGCAGTGCCACTTGGCTGGGATGAGCAGTGCTCCCACAGTGGGCCACGTTCCCCACCAGTGCACAAATTCCATGTACTGGGCTTCTAGTATAAAATAAAACAGTTTTCCAAAATAATACATGTGTATACTATTAGGCCAATACAAAGGAAAAGGCATTGGCATGGAGAAAGCTCCAAGTGAAAGTTCTCAGTGCAAAAGAGGAACTTTTCAAATATGTAGCCTGTGACTCTAATAAGAAAAGAAAGCTTTGCCCTGGCTAGTTTGGCTCAGTGGATAGAGCGTTGGCCTGTCGACTGAAGGGTTCCAGGTTCGATTCCCGTTAAGGGCACATGCCTGAGTTGCAGGTTCAATCCCCGGTAGGGGGCCTGCAGGAGACAGCCAATCAATGATTCTCTCTCATCCTTGATGTTTCCATCTCTCTCTCCTCCCTTCTCCTCTAAAATCAATAAAAAAACCCCACCATAGATATATATATATATATATATATATATATATATATGAAAAAGAAAAGAAAGCTTTATATGTGTGTATGCGTGTTTGTAAACACAGAGAAAGGAGTGTGGGACACATGCCCAATTATGACCAGTGCTCTACTATGGGGATGGGAATGGGATAGGGTTTTGAGGGATGGCAAACAAGGACTTTTATTTATTATTCAAACTACTTGTTTATGTAGTGAATTTTTTACAAGAAGCCAAAGTCATATTTATTTTTTAAACAATGTTTAAATATTTAATGGTGTCTACTAGAAATAAAAAAATTAAAAAGAGGCCTTAGTGGGAAGAGCTTTGGACTCACCAATCATGTCCAACCCTTTTGATGGGTAGAAGGGGAACTGGAGGGCCCAAGAAGTCAGGAGACATACTCAGGGTCAAGCAGCTATTTTAATCCAATACAAAATCTCCCAGAGCCTCAACAATCCCATCACAGCAATGAGTCTAAAGGCAGTAACCTTAAACTCCCTGCACTGCTTATAGAAAAAGCCGGGTGCTTCTTGGTGTGGTGTTCCAGTCCCCATTCTCTGGACCCACTGTGCTTTTATAAACTAATTACCCACTATTCCCTTTTACTCTTCCTAATTGACACATTTTAATGAAACTCTTATAAGAGGAACCCTTAGATTATACACTGCTTCCTTAGCTTGGAATGCTCTGTTGCTCTGTCCTATCTCTGTATATCCATCTCCCTCCCACTTCAAGGCCCAGCCCTCCCCAGGTCCAATTCTAGTAGTATTACCATCTCCGAGTTGACGCCTACCTCACCCCCAGGACTGTTCCCCTCGGACTCTCTTGCACATGTATACATGTACACATGCCTGTGGCTTGTGCCAAAGTCCACCCTGGACAATGTGCTGATAGGAATTATCTTCCTAGTAGACCTGCAACCTCTTGGAGGACAGGGTCCATGCTGAACTCATCTTTATTGCCCTCAAAGTACATAATAACAATGCCTTGCACATAGTAGACTGTAATCAAATGCTTAGGTTAATAAATACATTATTTTGAACATTTCTAGAAAAATTGTAACTTCTTTGCGTCTCTAATGACATAGCAATACCTCTACTATAGTTCAGGATACTCTGTCATCTAGAGCAGTCTCAAATGTTAATGTGCAATAATCACCCAGAGAGCTTCTTAAATGTAGATTCTGACTCAGATTTTGCATTTATAACCAGCTTCCAGATCATGCCCAACCTACAGGTGGGAAGACCATGCTTTGAGTAGTAAAGGTCCAGAGAAAGCTGTCACTATACTTCCTTCGGTGTCTTGTATACAGTGGTGCTCAATAAATGAGCACCACTTGGCCTTAAACTGGCTTGCCCTGTCGTTGAGCTCTTCCATCGCTAGTCAGCTCTGCATGTTTGCCTGTTTCCAACTAGATCTTGGGCTCACTATTTCCCTGAGACCCCCAAAGAGCACATAGGACCAGGCACGTACTAGGTCAACCAAGCACTGTTCAACAGAAATATAATTTAAGCCATACGTGTAACTTAAAATTTCTAATAAAATGTTCTAGACACATTAGAGAGGTCAAATTAATTTTAATGATTTTGTTCAACTCAATTCATTCTATCATCTGAACATATAATCCATGTAAAGTATTAACGAATGATCTTTTACATTCTTTGTACTAAGTCTTCAAACTCCAGTGTGTGTTTTACACTTATAGAACATCTCAATTTGGATTAGCCACATTTCAAGAGTATATGTGGCGAGTGGCTACTGTACTGAGTAGCACAAGGCCAACCCTAAGGGACACATGCTGCCCAGGTGATGGAATAACTCAGGGAGGTTGAGAGCAGATAGGAGGCAGGAGAGGAAAGGTGGTCCTAGACTCGAGGGCTGACAACTTACCGACAGCTTCCCATGGTTGAGGATACTACTCAGATAGTTTTTGGCTTCAATCATCTTTGGCTCATTCTTCTCCAGCAAAGGGATGGAGTCTTTTATCTTGGCATTGTTCTCCTTCAAACACTGCTCCAGGAGGGACTCAGCCAGGAGCAATTTTCCAAAGTCATCTGAAAAACAGGGCAGTGATCCCTGAGCATGGCACATGTGGAGATTGGGACTTGTCCCTGTAGCGACCCAACTACCCTATCCCAGCACATAAATTTCCCAGGTCCGAGAAAATCAATGAAGGCACCATTTCCATAAACTTAAAGAGCCTTAAACACACACACATACACGCACTCACACTCTCTCTCTCTCTCTCTCTCTCTCTCTCTCTCTCTCTCTCTCTCTCTCACACACACACACACACACACACACACCAGCAGGCATTCTACCATTATAACAGCAGAAATCGCCCCTTTGGGCTTATTTCCTACAGTTTAGTGGTTGGGGAGGCAATTTCCAGGATTTGAGACAAATTACCAGAACCTCAGAATTGAAAATGAGGTACAAAGTTACACCTATAACCCACTGTGGGTAATAAGTTCTTAGACCAAGAAGGAATTTCCCCAAATGACCAAAGAAAATGATATGAGACCAATTAACAATGCATTTTCAAATGCTCCTAATTTCCATGGAAACACATTTGGTTTTCTCCATCTAGAAGGTATTTTATTTAACATGACCCCAGGATAACCTAGCAACCAAGTGAAGAGTTGAGGTAGAAAGCAGACTTGCTTGTCAGCAAGGCAAATACTTGAACAGGTATCGGCACTTTCTGGGATTCTCTCATGCATGCCAGCTTATCTGCCTGCAGACCTCACCGACGGGCAGGTGAATTTATACGGCTTGGTTTAATTTGCTGCCTCCCCCACCACATTGAAAATTCCAATCTAGTGACCACCATATTCCTGCTTCCTACAGCAAAATCTGTTTTGCATTTGTAAAACCAGGAGTGGGGTTAAAAACCTGTTCCTAGAGCAGGGAACTGCCCCTTCCCGGACTCCACCTCCTGAGCTGGTCCCCGCCCTCTTCCTGAGAACACAGGCACTCTGCTCTACAACAGCTAGCACCCCACCTGCGCAGCAGCAGAGCCATCCAGCTACCTGGCCCCGCCTCCGCCACCCTACTGCCCAGCCCAGAGCTCTCCACGGTTCACTGGTTCAGTTCCTTTCAGGCCTGGAGAAACCAGCTTCCTTCCAGGCAACCCTCAATCTTGAAATACTCCCCAGGTCACACACCGCTCCTCAAAATTATGGGAGTGTCCTCTGAATACTTGTTGCTCTAAGTGTGGTCCCCGGACTAGAACAGGTAGATCTGTGAGTGTTTGACCCAGTTCCTGGAGGTAACTGCAGAAATTTAGAGTACAGGTTCACAAAGGTTGACAATAACATGACAGAATGATTTTGAATCTGTTGAATTGAATAATAAAAAAATCGGAGGGTAAATGTTTGTATATCTTAGAAAGTATCAGAGCACATCAGATTGGGAATTTAAAATCCTAAAACTGGTCCTCACAGATCATTTGAGAAGCACTGCTCTAAACCATAAAAGTGACTTCTTAAAAAATGTACATGTCTTGAACAAATGGGACTACATAAAAATAAAAAGCTTTTGCATAGCAAAGAAAACCATCAATAAAACAACATGAAAGCCCACTGCATGGGAGAACATATTTGCTAATGATATTATTGATAAAGGTTTAATCTCCAACATTTACAGGGAACACATGCAGCTTAACAAAAAGAAGATAAACAACCCAATCAAAAAATGGGCAACCGATCTAAATAGACACTTTTTCTAAGAAGACAGAAGGAAGACCAAGAGATATGAAAACATGTTCAAAGTCACTAATCATCAGAGAGATGCAAATCAGAACAACAATGAAGTACCATCTCACACCTGTCAGAATGGCTATCATCATCAAATCAACAAATGACAAGAGCTGGCGAGGATGCGGAGAAAAAGGAACCCTCATGCACTGCTGATGGGAATGCAGACTGGTGCAGCCACTGTGGAGAACAGTACGGAGTTTCCTCAGAAAACTAAAAATGGAATTCCCATTTGACCCAGCGATCCCACTTCTAGGAATATATCCCAAGAAACTAGAAATACGAATTAGAAAGGATATATGCACCCCTATGTTTATAGAAGCACAATTCACCATAGCTAAGCTTTGGAAACAGCCTAAGAGCCCATCAGCAGATGAGTGGATTAGGAAACTGTTGGACATCTACACAATGCAATACTATGCTGCAGTAAAAAAGAAGTTCTTACCATTTGCAACATGGATGGAGATGGAGAACATTACGCTAACTGAAATATGCCAGGCAGAGAAAGATAAATATCACATGATCTCACTCATTTGTGGAATATAATGAACAACGTAAACTGATGAACAAAAAAGATCCAGAGACAGAGAAACATCAATCAGAACATCAAACCTCAGGGAAGGTAGGGGACAGTGGGGTAAGGGGGAGAGATAAACCAAAGGATTTGTATACATGCATATAAGCCTAATCAATGGACACAGACAACAGGGGGGTGGGGACATGACTGGGAGGTGGGGGGTAATGAGGGAATAAGGACACATATGTAATACCTTAATCAATAAAGAGATTTAAAAAAACTCACAAAAATGTACATGTTGTATGGATGACACTATTGCAGATGTCCCACATTCCCCGCCCCCCTTTACCCACCTCCACCCAGCCCCCGGGGCTCCCCCTCCTTGGCCCTCACATCACTATTGTCTGTGTGCATGGGCTCTGCATATATGTTCTTTAGCTAATCCCTTCACCTTCTAATGAGTAAGGGAGACTAATATTTGTTGAGGGCCTACTCAGTGCCAGGTACTTTATTATAAAATATCATTTAATCAGCACAGCCCTAAAAGGTAGATGTTATTCCCACTTTATAGATGAAAATAAAAATATGCAACAGTATTATGGCCACAGCCCCTAACAATAAAACACCACTGCCAAAGAATAATCTATCTGCCTTGCATCCCATGCAGAGCAAAGCTTCGGGTAGATACTTTAGAAATGAAGAACAGTCTAAGAGTTGCACACAATGGGTTAAAAACGAATAGTGCCCTGGCCGGTGCTCAGTTGGTTGGAGCATCATCGCATGCGCGGAAAGGTTACTGGTTCCATTACCTGTCAGGCATGTACTCATGTGGTCAAGTTGATCCCCGATTGGGTGCATGCTGAAGGCAAATTGATGGATGTTTCTCTCTCCCTCTCTCTCTAAAATCAATACAAGCTTTTTTTTTTTTTTTTATAAAGAGAAACTAATACTAATTCCAAGGGCAGGGATAAGAATTATTCTCACTGTCATATATATATACAAGTTTCAGATTATTTTAAATATATATATTTTTATTGATTTTTTACAGAGAGGAAGGGAGAGGGATAGGAAGTCAGAAACATCGATGAAAGAGAAACATTGACCAGCTGCCTCTTGCACACCCCCCACTGGGGATGTGCCCGCAGCCAAGGTATATGCTCAGACTATTTTATAAATTAATACTTCAGCTCCTTTTCTAGAGCCATTTTCCCTCCTCGTCATCCCCACTCATTCTGTTTTGTTTAGCAGACACTCAGTAAGTGTTGGGAATTAACTTTCTTTTCTTTCTTGCTCACTTCTCCATTCTATCTCTTCCTTCCCCTCTTCCTTTCTACCCTATTATTCTCAACTGGCCAGTCTATGGAACTGAAAGATATTTTAAAATGAAAAGTTCTAGATTTTCAGTTGTTAAAATGAGAATACAGGTGGAGAGAGGCTTTCCTGAAGGAAGAACAAATTGCTTTTTATCGTTGTATTGTCCAAAATCTACTCCCTACACGGTTTGGGTAAAGAGGTCCAGCTTCTCCCCTGCTGGGGGCAGCCCCTTCTTGACATAATGAGACAAACTCTGGGAGCCTGATTCTGACAGCCCAGCCCAGCTCAGCCCCCTGCCTTTGACACAGACTCAAATGAGGCCACCACCTCGTGGCCCCCCTGGCTGCCCACCCACCCTGTTTTGAAGGACTGGCAGCTAGCTTCCTCTCTGCTCCCATCCTCTCCAGGGTGCCAGGTCACAGAGACCCACTTCAAGGACACCTGCCTCCTCCCCGCACCCACATTTGCAGGACAGTGTTCCCCTCTCCACAACCTGCCAACTTGCTGTCTGGAAACCTGGGTTCAGCCAGCAAGCCCGGCATTCAGACCAGGCCCTTCCTCACTCGGTCACATGGGGACTGTGGAGGTCTCCACAGCTGCTCACCTCGCAGGGCTGCAGAGGGTGGGGACCTTCTAAGCGTTGGAGAGAGAAGAGAGGCTGAAACTAGTAAGAGGCCACCTGCCTCAAACACCCCTTCTAACTTCATCTGAAGAAACACTCTCTAACCACTCAGATAGGCTCTTTGTTATTACGCGAACAAACCCCACCGCAGAGCGCTGTACTCCAAGGTTCCCCTGCTCCATCCTGATCAACTCTAAACTGGAAGTGAGTTTGAAAGTAAATGTACAAAAAAGAACAACCACCTTCCCCCTGGGTGGGTTTCGGGGAGCAGCCTCCCCAGACAGGAAAAGGGAGTGGGGACCCTCTCAGGGAGCTTCTCCTAGTCCTTCACTCCCACCAGACCAGCAAGAAGCCTCCTCAACCGGGCCCTCCCCTCCTGCTCTCTGCAGTGAAATCCATGCTTTGGGATTTTTAGCTTCTGAGGGAAACCCCATAGAGCCTCAGCCTGCAGACCCCTTTCAGCTGGGGTTTGGCTCCCCCTCAGTACCTTCTTCTCCTCTCCCAAGTTATATAATTGTTAATGCTGTCAGTCACTGACTGTCAGGAGTCCAACAGGCTGGGTGGGACTTTAAAGAACTCCCTCCTGAGTTGGGGGAGGCGAGGAGGGGCTCAGTTCCAACACCACCACCTCCACAGAAAACAGTCTCTCAGTCCCTCAAGTGATCAAGAACCCCGTGGAGCCCTAGCCAGTTTGGCTCAGTGGATAGAGCGTCAGCCCACGGACAGAAGGGTCTTGGGTTCAATTCCAGTCAAGGGCATGTTCCTAGGTTAATGTTTCTCTCTCTCATTCTCCCTTCTACTCTCTAAGAAAATCAATGGAGAAAATAATTCTCAGGTGAGAATTAACAAAAAGAAAAGGAAAAGAATAGAAAAGAAAAAGGGCTCTCTAGGGGGGGGGGGTGGGGTGGGGAGAGAAGAACCTCATGGAGAGAGAACCAAGATGGCAGACAATCCAAAAAAAGGCTACATGCATGGGCTCTGGGAGTCACTTGTTTTCCTTACTTATGTGCATGCATGGCATTCTGGGATAGTGTATCTGGATTTAACAGTGGGGGGAAAAATCACTGACTGACCCAAACCCCAAAATTGACAGGAGAGACCTCCCCCGTGCTGGTCAGTTCCCACGGTGAAGCTGGGCCAGGCTCCATATGCCCACTCTGTTACTAATAGACTTGGCTGCAGGGGCTCAGGCTTGGGGACAGGCTCTGCCACATACACATCATGTGGCTTCTCTGAGTCCTGGTGTCCCTATGTTTAAAATGAGGACAGAAGTCCTGCTGGTGTGACTCGACCTACCAGTATGTTCAATTCCCGGTCAGGGCACATGCCTGGATTTTGGGCTCAATCCCTGGTAGGCAGCATGCAGGAGGCAGCTGATCAAAGATTCTCTCTTATCATTGATGTTTCTCTCTCTCTCCCTTCCTCTCTGAAATATTTAAAACAAAAATGTAATGGGGACAATAATTTCTGTCCTCCCCCCACACGGTTGTTTACGAAAATTGGAAAAAAAATACAGAGTCCTCGCTGGTTTGGCTCACTGGATAGGGCATCAGCCCTTGGACTGAAGGGTCCCAGGTTCGATTCCAGTCAAGGGCACTTATCTCAGTTGCAGGCGCGACCCCTGGCCCTGGTCTGGGTGCGTGCGACAACCAATTGATGTGCCTCTCTTACATCGATGTTTCTCTCTCTCTGTCTCTCCCTCTCCCTTCCACTCTGTCTACAAATTGATGGGGAAAATATCCTCAAGTGAGGATTAACAAAAAAAAAAAAGTGGGGGGAAAAAATAGAGAAAGCATTTTATACCATACCATTTATAAACTGTCACACTAGTGTTTCCCAATAATGCTTCACAGGATATAGTAAGAGAAGTTTGAGAAATGTGGAATTTATGCTCTAACCTTGGCTTTAACATCACATGCAGGTGAGCATATTAAAGGCCCTTGTAAGTCCTGCAGTTTAAGCATCTGTTTAACAATATTTAATCCATTAGGTGTAATTTCTTAACTTGTGTGGCTCTCTAAACTCTGTCTTTCTGGGATACCAATGAATAAACATTCAATGTTTTGAGACCTCTAAAGAATAGCTTAGAAAATACAGCCCAGTATGGACTGAAGGAGGCCTGGTTCCTGTCTTGGTCCCAGTGCCAATCTGACTCACATTCCCATTCCTCTGAGAAGACCCCAATGCCTTCTGTGTGGGTCACCTTCCATTTCCCACCCTCACCAGACTTACCCCACATCAACCATACAGGGATAGAGGGGAACCTGTAAATTATCTATTCTGCCCTAAAAAGGGGGGGCTCACCAGCTTCTCCCATAAATGCGCCAGCTCTGGCCACTGCCACACTATCTCCAAGGTTCGACCTGTCGGTCCCTGCCACCTAGCCCCCCTCAGTGTCCTCCTATCCTTCCCCCTCAGTGGACAGACACATTCTGCCCTTTCCACTGTCAGAGGCCAGTACATATTCTGCTACCTCCTATGCCTCATCATGTAATGCGCAATTGCCCTCTGATCACCTCCCTGCCTCCCTGTCCATTTTGGCAACTCTTCAGGCTGAGATTTGGTGCTAACACATCTTTGAGAGGTAAGAATACAAGTGATTAAAAGCATGTGCTGAGAAATCTGGGTTTAAATCCTGATTCCACCACTTATCAACTGGATGATCAAGTTACTTCCCTGTGCCTCAGTATCCTTATCTGCAAGTGGGACAAACCCAGAGGACCAGTTTCTTGTGGTTGTTGGGAGGAATGAGTTGATTAAAGTAATCAGCTGGCACACAGTGAGTGCTAGGTAAGTGTTAGCTATTACTATTATTATCCTTCCTTCTCCTCCACAGAGCCTTCCACAGTGTTTAAAACCCTTTATAGCTGTGTTTATTTACTTCCTTCCACAAGGCTCCGAAGTGCTCAAAGACAGGGCTCAGAGAGGGCTCTCCCGGGCTGAGCTGAAGGCACCAGGGACACGATCTGAGAGGTTGGAGACCGGGGTGGGGTTTCCCCCACTGCCACATCAGGGTACTTTCCCACCCAGGAGCCCAGCCCGACCAAACCAGCCCTACTGCTAAAGCCACGGACTGCCAGGGCCAGAAGGGTCCCGAGCCCAGCTACAAACCAGGAAACTGAGGCTCACCAGGCCTCTTTCACACTTCATCACCCCACCCCCGTGATCATCAACCCCTCCAAGGAGGTCTGCTGTGGACAGAGCTCTGCTGTCAACCTGACTTGGGGGAAGGAGAGGGAAGGCATGGAGAAACACACAGTCTTCACCTGATGGGAGTTGAAAGGTGGTGCAAGAGTCCAGCCCAAGCCCTAATTTGACACGTGTCCGTACCACCGTTTCACAATAGATGGGGTTGCCCACATGATCCTAAAGGGCAGAGAGCAAAAGACGTTGCTCTCTCTCCCCCAAAGCACCCAACCTGCACAAGTCTTCTCCGGGGGCAGGAGAGCCGATCTAACCGCCGGGCATCCCTAAGACTAGCTCTACAGGAAGAGCAATACCAAAGGCGGCCGGCGACGGCCCGGGGCAGTCGGGGCGCACTTCCTGGAGGAGGAGGCGCGTTTCGCGCGCTCCAGCTAGTGAACCGGCCCCCTTCCCTCACTCACCGGTGTCCTGAGAGGTGAATAAGGCGGGGATGGATCTGCGGCCGGCTCCGCCACTGGGCGCGACCAGCGCCTTCATCTGCCGGACCAGCGGGGGCATGCGGTCCCAGAGGCCCTCGGCGCGGCAGCGCTCCAGCTCGCTCTCTATCTTCAGGTGGGAGCTGTGTGCGCCCTTCGCAGCCATCTTCGCGAGGGCGCTGTCATGGAAGGTGCGGCCAAGAAGTGGAGACCCGGCCGGGGGCGGCGGCCCGGCTGGGGCGCACACGCAGGCGGGGTAGATGAGGGCGCGGACGGCGTCCGGGGCCCCGGTGGCAGCGGGGGCCCAGGCAGCGACGGGGGAGCAGCAGCAACAGCACTGATTGCACCGCTCGGAGCCTCCGGGCTGGGGCTCCGGCTGCGCCGCCCGGACGCGTCCAGGAGCAGCCTCCGCCTCAGCTGCAACTGCCTCTGTCGCTGCTGCCTCCGCCGCTGCTGCAGCTGCTGCCACAGCCCCCGCCCCGGGCCGGGGTGCCGCCAGCTGCGGTCCCGCCCCTGGCCTCCGCTCCACCTCCGCGAGGGCGGGGCGCGGCTCCGGGGAGCTCGGCGAGCCGGCGGCCAGCGGGCCCACAGCAGCCAGGCTCGGGAGGAGCGATCGCGGCCGCCCCGGCGCCAACCGCCCGCCGCACGCGCGGCGAGCTCGGCGTTCACTTTAATGCTGGGCCGAGTCCCGGCGCCCGGGGGGCGCCCGGCTGCCCGCCCCCTTTCCAACCCATCGGGGCTCTTGGCCTGGGAGACCCCCGGCCCGACGTCCCGGCTTTGTGTGATGACTCCGTCACCATTGCTGCCCTCGGCACGTCACAAATCCGAGGAGAGGCCGGTCGGCCGGGAGTCCCCAACTCCGGGAGCGAGCCTCCCCGGAAACCTGCCCCCGCCGCGTGGGTCCTGCCCAGCTCCCTACGGGGAACGCGCGGGCCTTGCGCGCCACCCCCGGGGTGCGCGGGAGGAAACAGGCGGGTTTGAGCCTCTCGATTCTACGGACGTCTCCACTCTAACAGACTATTTCTTTCCTTTTTTTAAACAGCCAAGTTCCTCTTTCCAACTTGACTCCCGGACACTAACCGACTGTTCTCAGCAGAACCCAATTGCCCTGGATTTCTTAAAGGTTTTAAGCTGCTTCTCCAACTTGGTATTTATTTATTTAATTCTGGTGTCTAAAGACTGTGATCAAAGTTGCCCTGAGCTCTTGGCAAGCCTTGTCTGGCTCTGTGGGATACTAAGAAGTTCAAAGGATTACCTGGTGGCCTGGAGGGAGGGGCAGACCAACACCCTGTGCCGGATACAGGTTCTGGGGGCCCCACCTCTGGGGTGACCTCGGTTTAGTCTTGTGTAGGGATTGAGGCCATCACGCATGAAATCACAGTAAGACCAAAACAAAAAGCAAGCCAACCAAAAAACCACCTCCCTGTATGTATGTATGTATGTGTATGTATATATATATATATATATATATATATTTGCTTAAAGTATTACAAATAGTAGTACATGTTTTCTTTTTTTTCCCCCGTTGACCTCCTCCCGACCTCCCCTACCCCCCAGCACATGCCCTCACCTGCCCCCCCCCCCACTGTCTTGTATCCATTGGTTATGTTTATATGCATGCATGCAAGTCCTTCGGTTGATCTCCCACAGCCCCCCCCCCCCCCCCCTGCCTTCCCACTGTAGTTTGACAGTCTGTTCAATGCTTCTTTGCCTCTGTATCTATTTTCCTCCCCAGTTTCTTTTCTTTAGAAAACCTAGTATGCATCTGCATACTAGAAATAAACATATAAGAACAAAAAAAATTGAGTCTCAGTTTCAATGTCCAGTTCTGAGTCCCAGTTTCAATGTCAAATAGTTCCTTATGTGTACATGTCAGCAGTGGTATCTGGATGGTGGGCAAATGGTGGCAATGTAGGTCCCACACTCTCTGGTTTGGTACTGGGGTGCAGGTTGCCCAGCACCTCCCTGTATTTAAGTGGACTCCAGAAAACAGGGGAGTCAGGGCAAGCTTTTAAGTATAGATTCCTAAGAGCTGTTACATAGTTCTTTCCCGCTGCCGGACTGACACATGACCTTGAGAGTAAGCATGGCCACTCAGTGGTGGGAGCCACTGGTTCGAACTTCTGGACAGCTGTAAACTGGAAGGCTTTTGTCAAGAGGAGCCCAGACTCCTGGTGCTTGTCCCACTGGGCCTTGGCACTGCAGCTACACCGGGGTTATCAGTTGAAGGTAGTTTTCCTGCCCCCAACCCCATTCTCCTAGATACCCTTCTCTCCAATTCCAGCTGTAGCTCCATTCCTTGCTCAGCAGGCAGGGTTTCCTAAACTCGGAGGCTGTGCTGAGTACTTGGGGTCTGTCCTGATCTCCCAAGATCCAGGAGAAAAGCAAAGAAACTTTGGGACAGTGCTGGCAGTTATAATTTACTCAATTTACACACGCGTCTCCTTGCCTACTACTGTCAACTCCTCTTGTTGGCTTTTGGTTAGTTACCCTTGGCTGCCCTTGCTAGTGACCAGAACCGGATTTTGCCAGGAGAATGACTTGAGCCTGTCCTTCCGGGGAGGGTGGCCTGAGTACACCAGATCTGGCATTCCCCAGAGTCAGCCTTGGGGCAAAGAAAAGCAGAGTTGATAAGCAGGAGGCAATCTTTATGGAAAGGAAAATCTCCTCCCTTTCTTCCCTCTTTTCTGCAGTCCTTTGCCAACCCTGCCCCCCACATTGCAGTACTCCCGGGAACTAGCTACAGGGGAATGGCTGCTTGTTTCTTTGACAGGTGTTCCCATATTTCTGTGGGCATGGGCTGAAGTGGGGAGGAACATCCCTTGCATTTGGCATGGTTTAAACTTATAATGAGAAGGATTTATCTCGGTCTCTATTGAGATCTTGCTCCTAGGTGCATCCTTTGTTTGGCTCGAATACATTTTTATAATTAAAAAACAAAAACTTATTTTGAGCTGCTCCTCAATACTGTGAAACATGTGCCTTCGTGGCTCTTCTTCAGCAGAGATGAGCGAGACCCTGCTAGTGACCAGCGTTTGTTGGTTTGTTTGTTTGTTTGTTTTGGTAAGAAACTATATGCACAACAAAGAACAGCCATGACTAATTAGTAACATTTTTTTTAGTTTCTTAGTGCTAGAGCTCTTTTAGTATAGACTTTCAAGATTTTGATCATAGCACTGTTTTCCATTCTACTTTTTACTTGCATATTAAAATCTCTATTTCTGGCTTAAGGCTATTTGCAAACAGATAAGAGGGAGAGCCAAGGTAAAGTCGGCTTCAGGATTTACTCCTGAATGCTGTCCCTCCTTTTTTCTTTTTAAAAAAAAATTTTATTTTTATTGTTGAAAGTATTACAGATGTCCCCTTTGTTTTTTTCCCCCATTGGCCACCTCCATCCCACACCCACCCCTCCCAGGCCTTTACATTCATAGGCTATGAATATGTGCATATAAATTCTCCAGTTAATCTCTCCTTCCACCATCTCACCACGTTTTTTGCCTTGAAGAACTGAATCAGAGTACCATCTATTTCCACAGCTAGTTAAAGGATAGTTTACCAAAGTTCTTGAGCAACATCTATAGCTTTTCTAAACTCCTTCAATTTCCTATGCAATTCAAGGTCTTCTAAGTCAGCAGAGGTATTCCCATTCCGTGATATATATATATCTTTTCTAATAAAAGAGTAATGTGCAAATTGACCGATCCTCTGATCAAGCCACACCCACAGCCATGCCCACCAGCCAATTAGGAGCAAATTATGCTAATAAACCCCCAACCAAGATGGCTGCCACCACTGAGAGCAAGAGGGAGGCTTGGATTTCCTTCCTTCCCCGGAGGAAGCCAAGCTTTCTGCCTGCCCTTGCCAGCCTAGGCCTCCACTCAGTTTTACAAAGTTTCAATTATAGAAGATACATAATCTCAACAGAAATGGCAGCAGCCACAGAGCTGGAGAGAGAAGAAGCTAGAGTTGCCAGGGCGATGGAGGAAGCCAAACTTCTGCAGCTCTAGCCTAGGCCTCCACTCTAGGCTACAAAGTTTCAAACAGAAATGGCTGTCGCCACAGAGTGAGTAGAAGGCTTGGCTCCGCTCCAGGCTACAAAGTTTCAATTGTAGAACATAAATTAATCTGATATCCCAGGGCTTCCACTTGGGTCGCTGGGGGTATGTATGGCCAGCCTGCACACCACCATAGACCCCTCTCCCAGGTCACCTCACACCCCAGGGGAACCCCCACCCTGATCCAGGACACCCTTCAGGGCAAACCAGTCAGTCCCCACACATGCACCAGGTCTCTATTCTATCTAATAAAAGAGTAATACACAAATTGACCATCACTCCAACACACAAGAGGGCTGCCCCCATGTGGATACAAGATGGCCACCACAAGATGGCCAGCAGGGGAGGACAGTGGGAGGTTCCAGGCCTGCAAGGAGGGCAGTTGGGGGCAATCAAGCCTGCAGGGGAGGGCAGTTAGGGGTGACCAGGCTGGCAGAGGAGGGGAGTTGGGGCAAACAGGCTGGCAGGGAAGCAGTTAGACATAAATCAGGCTGGCAGGGGAGTGGCTAGGGGGTGATCAGGCTGGCAGGCAGAAGTGGTTAGGGGCAATCAGGGAGGCAGGAAGGTGAGCAGTTTGGAGGTAGTAGTCCTGGATTGTGAGAAGGATGTCCAACTGCCCATTTAGGCCCGATCCTACCGGGATCGGGCTTAAACCGGCAGTCAGCCATCCCTCGAGGGGTCCCAGACTGGAGAGGGTGCAGGCTGGACTGAAGGAGACCTCCTCCCTCCCCCGAGGCCTGAATTTCATGCTCCGGGCCTCTAGAATACACACACACACACACACACACACACACACACACACACACACACTAGAGGCCTGGTGCACGAAATTTGTGCATGAAGGAGGGATGTCCTTCAGCCAAACCTGCACCCTCTCCAATTTGGGACTCCTTGAGGAATGTCCAACTGCCTGTTTAAATAGGCAGTTGGACATCCCTCTCACAATCCAGGACTGCTGGCTCCCAACTGCTTGTCTGCCTGCCTTCCTGAATGCCCCTAACTGCTTCTGCCTGCCAGCCTGATTACCCCCTAACCACTCCCTTGCCAGCCTGATGGATGTCTAACTGCTCACTTGCCAGCCTGTTTGCCCCCAACTTCCCTCCTCCGCCAGCCTGGTCACCCATAACAGCCCTCCCTTGCGGGCTTGATCACCCCCAATTGCCCTCCCTTGTAGGCCTGGTCCCTCCCAACTGCCCTCCCCTGCTGGCCTGATTGCCCACAACTGCCCTCCCTTGCAGGCCTGGTCCCTCCCATCTGCCTTCCCCTACTGGCCATCTTGTGGTGACCATCTTGTGTCCACATGGGGACAGGATCTTTGACCACATGGGGGCAGCCCTCTTGTGTGTTGGAATGATGGTCAATTTGCATATTATTCTTTTATTAGATAAGTGTGGGCCAGCTGGTTTGCCCTGAAGGGTGTCCCGGATCAGGGTGGGGGTTCCCTTGGGGTGTAGGTTGGCCTGAGTGAGGGGCTGTGGTGGTTTGCAGACCAACCAGCAACCCAAGCGGAGGCCCTGGTATCTGGGATTTATTTGTCTTCTACAATTAAAACTTTGTAGCCTGGAGTGGAGCCAAGCCTTCTGCTTCCTCCATGGCGGCATCATTTCTATTGGGGTTTATTTACCTTCTATAATTGAAACTTTGTAGCCTTAAGTGGAGGCCTGGGCCAGCCAGGGCTGTGGAAAGCTTGGCTTCCTCCATCGCCCTGTCAACCCTAGTCTTCCCTCCTGCTCTCTCCAGCTCCATGGTTGCCGCCATTTTAATTGAAACTTTGTAGCCTTAAGCAGAGGCCTGGGCCGGCCAGGATGTTTGGAAAGTTTGGCTTCCTCCATCACCAGGGAAACCCAACCTCCCTCCTGCTCTCTCGATGGCTGCAGCCATCTTGGTTGGGGTTAATTGGCATACTCACTCCTGATTGGCTAATGGGTGTGGCTTGTGGGTGTGGCAGGGTGATGGTTATTTTGCATATTACTTTTATTAGATAGGATATATATATATATATATATATATAATACACTTTTTTTTTCATAGAGGAAGGGAGAGGGAGAGAGAAACATCAATGATGAGAGAGAATCATTGATTGGCTGCCTCCTGCATGCCCTCCACTGGAGATTGAGCCCAAAACCCAGGCACATGCCTTGACCAGGAATTGAACCATGACCTCCTGGTTCATAGATTGACACTCAACCACTGTGCCACAATGCCGGGACCCATTCCGACTTTTGCATCTGAGCTTCCTACTAATGTATGAAATAATTTATATACATCTGGATGCTCTCAACTAGATGTCCCTCTAACTATCCTAAATTCCTCTGTGTTGCTCTCTGTCCTGTCTATGCCTTGAAGAATCTTTGATAACTGTGCTGTGCCAGCACAGCCATGAGTTCCATGAGCCTGAGGAGGGGGGCGGTGAAGGATGAAGAAAAGACAGACAAAGAGAACAAGCTGGGTCTAGGGGGATCTTCTGTGCCTTGCTGATGCCACAGAACAGATCCAGAGGCAAGTTGATGTTTTATTTTATAGTCAGAGGTAAACAAGGTAATTTACAATGTTCTTATAAGTTTCACTTGTTTTGCCAGCACTTGCTGCACCTCCCACAGCCCATTAACTACCCAGGAAAGATCTAGGGAGCAGTCACAAAATCAAGCTTAATTATGCTTAGAGGGCTGCCCTCTAAGCTGGGACTTGTTTGTGACTTTGCCAGTAGGTCAGTCCAAGGCTTAACCCTACAGCCGCTCCCTACAGATAATGGCTTTCAGCTGAGAACAAAACCAGACCTTAAGGAGGTTTACCTTAAAAGAGGTGAGTGAGATTTGGGGTATCTGACCATCCAGGAGGGAAGGAGAGTAGGTCAGAGGAAGTGATGGGATAGCCTTTTCAACTTAGCTATTCTGCCTCCCCCTGCCCTCCGCAAAAACAAAACAAAACAAAACAAAACAAAACAAAAAACTGACCGTGACCTGAGTGTCTGTCTTTCGATGATTTTAGCAGTTTTATATTTTAAACAATAGCTTTGCTCCATCTGCTTTTCAAAGAATTCATTTTTCTCTTCTATCTTTAAAAAAAAATTTTGTTGTGAAAAATAATACAGTTAAAGGCAAATGCATACAGCAATTATTATAAAGCAGGGAGAGAAAATAGAGGAGCTATTCCCTTGACACAGGGGCCTCCCCAACAGGGCGGCGCTGCTGGCTTCCTGCTGCAGCTGGGGCTGCAGTCTTGGAGCTGCAGCCACCCTGCCTGACTCTGAGAGCCTGGGGCTGCCCAGCCTTCTACTGTCCAGTGCACTGGAGAACTGCAGCACCCTCTGCTCTGCCTCGGGCCTACTGTGCCTGGTACCCAGCAGTTGTGCAGATGTCCTGGTCCATCACAATGAGCAGGTGTGGAGAGATTCTTCTGATAGACTCTCTGGATTGGGCTTTCCAAACTACTCAGAGCATCCAGGAAAAGGTTCTGATTATGAAAGATAAAGGTTATGTGAAATATGGAGCAAGTCTGTATGGATGTTGCAAGAAAAATAAGACAGTACACAATAGTGTTTAACAATAAATTTTCTCCTTAAACTTGAATGGAGAGGGTTGTGGATTAAAATCCTCTTGGCAATCCTATCTAATGAAAGAGTAATATGCAAATTGACCGTACCTCTGCCACACCAAGCCATGCCTACCAGCCAATCAGGAGTGATATGCAAATTAACCCCAACCAAGATGGCTACTGCCTGCTTTCTGGCCTTGGGCAGGCTGGGGCTGGGGCGGAGCCAGCAATCGGCCCCATCACAGGGCAATCGCTGGGTGCCCAAGGCCTAAAGCCTCGGCCAGAGGGTTTCGACTTGGGCAGGCTGGGGATGAGCTATCAGTAGGACATCCCCTGAGAGCTCCCAGTATGTGAGAGGGGGCAGGTTGGGCTGAGGGACCATTCACCCCCAGTGCACAAATTTCATGCACTGGGCCCCTAGTTCTGGTAATAAACCTCTAGGGTGGCATCTAACATGGTCTTGCTTTATCCTCCTAGTTCCCTTCTCTACTTTCAAACGCTAAGGAAACCTTTGGAGCAGCAGTCGCCAACCGGTGGTCCATGCACCACTGGTGGTCTGTGAGGTCCGAAAGATTGGCGACCACTGCACTGGAGGATGAGCCACCAGTCAGTACAAAGAGGTTCATGTAAACACTCTGGATGATTCTTTGACTACAAGGAAGCTTCTAATATTCTTCCAGAAGGATCATTTTCTGTCATTTGAACCTTTACCCTTTTCTGAAAAAGAATGCTCTGTCAAAAGAAATCCCTTCTAATTTTAGTGCGTTCCTTTTCCCCATGTCCAGGGTGGTCCTCGAGTGTACCATAGACCCTAAAAACACTTATCCCTCAAATCACTTAGTAAGAATAATTAATCAACCAATGACTGAGCAGAGGGTTTGAACTAATTTTTGGAGTAAGCACTGTGGCTGGGAAAACTCCAGAATGAGTAACTGCCTCTTTTCATGCAGTGGCTATGATGCTGAAAAGTGCCTTGTCAATTGAAATTTTGTAAATTAAATCTTAGAAAGGCAAAAATGATCATCATAAAAAATGCCTTCTATAAGAAGAGACTTTCATAACATGAACAGTCAGACCACAACCTGTAGATCATTGTGTTTATTTAGCTAACAGCCTCCGTGTGTCCCAGTCGCATGACTGAATGCCCAGGTGCTCTAGCTCAACTCTCACTCAGTGAAGCCTCACCTTGCCACCCAGCTCTTACAATTTATGTTCTTTCATCTCTGCAGTAAATCTTCATGGCCTGTACCCTACAGTTCAGCTCTTTTTAATGTTCAATTCCTGCAATGCTTAAAAAAAAATAAAACAAAACTCAATACATTAAAAATGTTTCTCTTGCTGCTTCCCTTCTTTTCTATATTTCCATCATTGCAACCATCAGTATAGAATTTCAGGTATAGGTTAATAGGTGTCACTGTGAGAAATAAAATTTTAAAAGCTTACCATTTTTAAAAAATTGATTAACCGATTCATTCACACACACCCCCTTCACTTATTATTTTTATTTTTTTAAATATATTTCATTGGTTTTTTACAGAAAGGAAGGGAGAGGGATAGAAAGTTAGAAACACTGACGAGAGAGAAACATCGATCAGCTGCCTCCTGCACACCTCCACTGGGGATGTGCCCAAAACCAAGACACATGCCCTTGACCAGAATTGAACCCAGGACCCTTCAGTCTACAGCTGACACACTATCCACTGAGCCAAACTGGTTTCCGAACACTTATATTATTAAATCTATTAGATGTTGGGTTAAGAAAACAATTATTAATTTTGCTTAGAGAACAATAAACTGTAATGGGATTTTGGGAGAAGTCAGGAGACAAGTCATCTTATAGGTGATATAATCAAGTTAATTTATTCTGAGCAAGCATGTGTCAACATTTTACTAAAAAAAAACAAATACAGTGCTCTGAACTAACCTGTGTTTTTTTTTAAAAAAATACTGAAAGTTGAATAGAAGCAGCCCAGATTCCTAAAGGTCAATTTATGGAAGGATCAATTAGTTCAATGTCCATGTTACCCCCCAATTTACCAAATGTGCAAATTACTAAAAACTTAGAGTACTGTTGAAAATATCCAATAACTATTAAAGTATTTTTTAATGAATGCCTCATGGAGTATTTTTATTCTTCTTCCAGTTATTATTCTCCAATATTCTAATTCAAAACATTCATATTAAACATATTCTAGAATGTTTTTATTCATGAATGTTTCATAAATGTATTTACATTTCTTTCAAAACATCTTCAAATTATGGTAAGATAAATCAAGCTTTCTATTAATTGGAAAGCTAAGCTTATAAGAAAGTAGATGAAATCACGTAAGGGGAGTGGATAGAACCTTGGGTGCCTTCATATTTATAAGTGGAACAGAAGATGAGAAGTCAGTGAAAAGAATCCTAGAAAGAATAGCCAGGCCTGGCCAGAGTGGCTCAGTTGGTTGGAATATTGTTCCATGCACCAAAAGGTGGAAAGGTTGCCAGTTCGATTCCAGGTCAGGGCACATGCCTGGGTTGTAGGTTCAATTCCCCGTTAGGGCACTACAGAAGGCAACTGATTAATGTCTCTAGTATGGATGTTTCCTCCTCCCTGTCTCTTAGCATGTCCTCAGGTAAGGATTAAAAAAAAAAAAAAAGCCAGTGAGATAGGAGTGCATGATGTCAGAAAACCCGAGATGAAAGTGTTTCAAAGTGGGAGTGGTTGGCTGTTAGGAACAGCACTGAGAGAGCAAGTAGAAAAAGAGGAGAAGGTACCATTGAATTTGCATGAAGATAGCAGTTTCATTAGTGTGGTAGTGAAGACACCAGAGGGAAAGGTTATTTGACAATAGGAACGGTTTATTAGAGAGGGAACAATAGGTGATTCAAGGGAGGGAAGAGGTTATATTTGCATAAGTGGAGGCATTGGTATCAAACACTGAGCTTCTTTTAAAAAAAAAATTGTTGGAAGTATTACATATGTTCTCCTCTTCCCCCCCATTGGCCTCCTCCAGCATGCCCCGCCCCCAGCCCCAGCCACCAGGTCTTCAGCACCCTATTGTCTGTGTCCATGGATTATGCATATATGCGTACAACGTCTTTGATTACCTCCTGCCCACCCACCTTCCCCCACCTTTCCTCTGAGATTCTGCACTCTATTCCATACTTAGAGGCTCTGGATCCACTCTGTTCATCAGTTTGTTACTACGATTCCACATATGAGTGCAATCATGTGATACTTGTCTTTCTCTGACTTATTTCACTTAGCATGATACTTCCAGATTCCTCCATGCTGTCACAGAGGGTAAGAGAGTCTTCTTTTTTACTGCTACATAGTATTCCACGGTATAAATGTACTACAGTTTGTTTTTTTATCCACTCACTTACCGATGGGCATTTGGGTTGTTTCCAGATCCTAAATTGTAGTTGCTGAGAACATAAGAGTGCATACATTCTTTCTGATGAGTGTTTCAGGTTTCTTAGGATATATTCCTAGAAGTAGGATCACTGGGTCAAATGGCAGATCCATATTTAATTTTTTGAGGAAACTCCATACTGTTTTCCATAATGGCTGCAACAGTCTGCATTCCTACCAGGGGTGTTTCTAGGGTTCCCTTTTTTCCACATTCTTGCCAGCACTTGTCATTTGTTGATTTGTTGATGATAGCCTTTCTGACAGGTATGAGATGGTACCTCATTGTCATTTTGATTTGCATCTCTCAGATGATTCATGACATTAAGCATTTTTCATATGCCTCTTGGCCATCTTGTTCTCTCTTTGAGTTTCTTGAAGAAAGAGACCATGTCTTATTTGTACTTGTATCTCTAGTAACTCCCAGTACATAGGAGCTGCTCAAAAAATATTACAGAATTATTGATCAAACTAGAGGCCTGGTGCATGAAATTCATGCACGGGGGACGGGGGTTTTCCCTCAGCCCAGCCTGCACCCTCTCTAATCTGGGACCCCTCGGGGGATGTCCGACTGCCCATTTAGGCTTGATCCCAGTAGGATTGGGCCTAAATGGGCAGCAGGACATCCTTCTCACAATCCAGGACTGCTGGCTCCAAACTGCTCACCTGCCTGCCTCCCTGATTGCCCCTAACCGCTTCTGCCTGCCAGCCTGATCACCCCCTAACCACTATCCTGCCAGCCTAATTGATGTCTAACTGCTCCCCTGCCAGCCTGTTTGCCCCCAACTCCCCTCCTCTGCCAGCCTGGTTGCCCCCAACTGCCCTCCCTTGCAGGCCTGGTCCCTCCCAACAGCCCTCCCCTGCTGGCCAGATCTCCCACAACTGCCCTCCCTTGCAGGGCCTGGAACCTCCTAATGGCCCTCCCCTGCTGGCCATCTTGTGGTGACCATCTTGTGTCTACATGGGGTCAGGATCTTTGGCCACATGGGGGCAGCCCTCTTGTGTGTTGGAGTGATGGTCAATCTGCAAATTACTCTTTTATTAGATAGGATGAACAAATGGAAAAATAGATGGATGGCAGATGCAGGTCTGGAAAATGAATTATATCAAACCAAAACTTCAGAGTAAGTAAAAGAGAAAAGGTCCTGGGTTAATAAGGTTTCTTCAGGGACTTTGGGATCCTGGGACTTTTCTCTGGGATAGGGTATACAGATTTCAAACTCAGATGAAGATGAGACTAAAAAAACTGTGGTACATTTATACCGTGGAATACTATGCAACAGTAAAAAAAGAAGACTGTTAGCCTTTGTGACAGCATGGAGGGATCTGGAGAGTGTCATGCTAAATGAAATAAGTCAGTCAGAGAAAGACAAGTATCACAGGATCATACTCATATGTGGAATCTTAGTAACAAAATATACTGATGAACGGAGTGGATCCAGAGACTCAGGAATAAGTGACTATTTAAGGAGGTTGCCATGGATAACTTTCAAGGCACTGATCTAAAACCAAATGCAGTGAGGGTTCTAAGACCGTTTACTTAAGCACTTTCTCCTTTTCTGAATCCAGGCTCATATGAGAAATGATTATGTGTCTTTACAGAGCCAAATGGGAGAAAGGTTTTAATAAATGACAGTTCCACAGTCAGTTACCCATCTGGTCAATAGCTATTCTCTGAATGACAGTCTGGTATGGAGGGAAAGGTATAAGGGCAGGGTTATGCAGGGCTTACCCGTTTCTTTTGTTTATGGGCATGTGTTTTTTATTTTTATTACTGCTTGCCTTCTATTGAGATAGCAGCTGATTTCACGAACTGCACAGGTGAGGTGGTGTTGACCTGGGCCACCCACAGTCTTGGTGGGACTCCTCTGAGTGAGTAGGTGCTGCAGAAGGCGGCTTTGTGGATTGAGAAAGCAGAGTATGCAAGCAGACCCGTCTTGGAAACACAGGATTCAAGGCCGGCTCCAGCGTCTTCCAGCCCTTTCATTAAAAAAGGATTTAGGACTCCTATTATTTTTCTTCCCAATTTGCAAGTGGAATTAGAGGCGGAGCTGGAAGCTAGTCTTGAGGTCCGCTCCAACGGTTTTGCCTCTCTACGTCCTACGCCGATCTACGTTGATGGGGTTTCCTAGCAACCTTCCAGGGCCGCCTAGCCACCTTCCGGGCCCCGGGGTGTTCAGGCCAACCACACCGGGCTGCAGCCGAGGGTCGCCGTGGGGAACCAGGAAGACAGCGTCTGCCCGACCCTCGGGCCCGTTACACGTGGAATCTCCGGAGCCGCGCACCCAGCGGGCGGCGGGCTGGGGCGGGGCCTCGCGGCGCCAATGGGCGGGCAGAAGGGAGCGCGCCTGCGCACGGCAGGTCGGGGGGCGGAACCGGGAGGGAGGCGCTGAGGACGGGGGCTGGCGAGGCTCAGGCGGGGTCGCTGCGTGTCTGGGAAAGTTGGGCAGCTGCGGGCCGCGAGGGTGAGTGAACCCGGGAGCAGCCCAGGTGTGGCTGCGGCTCGTGAGGCCCGTGTCCCCACCCTGGGGGAGGCGGTCCGTGGGGCGGCGCCCAGGGGTCCTCAGCAGGGCTGGATCCAGGCGCCCCTCTGTGGTCCTGGGTCGTGGGGCTGAGGTTGAGGGGCAGGAGGGCCTGCGTGGGGGTCTCAGCTCCCGAGCCGCCTCGGGAAGCTTAGCCGGCTTAGAAGCAGAGCATCTCTCTCGGGGCAAGCTGCTGGGGGCTGTGAAGCCAGATGGGCCCTGCCGGAGCCGATCTCCGCGGGCACCCCCTCTCCTCCGACCCTCGCGCCCCCCCCCCCCTCCCCATCTTCTCCTGGAAGAGAGAATAGCAGGTCCTGTCTGGCCGAGCGAGCTAGGTTTGGCTATGCCCGGGAGTGGGAAGGCGAGGGAAGGCGATTTCCTCGTGTGTTCCCTGTCTGGGCATGAGCACTGCCACCAACCCAGTGCCCAAGCCACAACCTGGGCGTCATTCTCACCCCCGTGCTCCTTACCACCCATATCGGAGCCATTGCGGATCTCTCTTGGATATGCCCGCTTTTCCACTCCCATCTCTGCTCCAGCTGGCTCACGCCGCCGTCATCTCTGCCCTGGAAAACCTCAGTGGGCTCCTGACTGGTCCCCTGCATGTCTTTGTTGATCCTTGATCTGTACCGGAAAGCCAGAGTGATGGTCCTAAAACACACATCTGATCCCCACACCATTCCCTTTCCGACCTTTTAGTAGCTTCTCATTGCTCTTCCAGGCTATCCAACAGGGCTTGCAAGCCCCTTCTTAGCCTGTCCTCTTTTTACTCTAACATCAGTCTCTACAGTACCGAGTCTCCAACTATATTGGACTGTTGAGTTCCTGGGTTAGACCAAGTTCCTTCTAGGCTCAGGTGTCTGCTACATCATGTTCCCTCCTCCTGAGGTGCTGTCCTTTGGTTGGAAAAAACCCTCCTTGTCCTTAATGAATTACTCCAGGTGTGGGTTGTGGGTCTTACTGGTCCACAGGTTGTAATCTGTGTGAATGGAGTTTGTCTCAGTCCTGTCCTTAGTACCTTGTGCAACACCAGGCTGTTAGTAAATATGTTAGTTACATATATAAATGAAGCATGCATGGCAGCTCCTTGGGCTCCCCAAAATGAATAAATAGATCCAGTTATCAAATGCCTGCACTTTGAGAATCTGTTCTCAATCCCCAACCCCTGTAAAGGTTTCTTTGGCCTAAGAACTTGGTTATTTTCTCATCTTCAGTTCAGGCCCATGGAAGTTTTAAATGGGGAAGTACCGATCAGAGTTTTTCTTTGGCTTTGACTCTGGTACAGGATATCTGGATGTTGGTGAGTGTGGCTGCTTTGGGTTTGGATTCTTAACTGAGGGCCTTTAGTGTGAGAGAAAAGCTGTTAACAGCTGCTGTGGACTTTATGGGAGGAAGGCTGGCTCCAAAATACATAATGGGAGGGCTGGGTGGGCCAGGCCAAATCACTGGTAGGAAGGCTCCAAAGGAAAGTTGTTTTTCCAGCGTAGGCCAGATCTTTCATGATAGGGAACAATATACCTGAGGCCCAGACCCACCGCTCTGATTCAGACTTGAAGGTCTGCTGTCTGTAGATCAGCTCAGCACTTGGTGATACGTTCAGTAGGGAACAGAAGAGACAGAAAGGATAGGTTCCCAGCCCTCAGACCGGGAGGAGAAAAGGAAAATAAAGGAGAACAATATGTGACCATATGTTAGGCCACAGTGAGTGTGAGAAGCTGCAGACTGAGGTCAGAGGAGGGAACAATAGATCTTGGCTGGAAAAATCCAGAGATGGTATTTTGAACTGGGCCTGGAAGGAAGAGGGAGGACAGACAGATGGAACCAGGGAGGTGGTACTCTGGGGCTGGAAGAGGCTGCAGCAAGGGGAACTCTTGACAGTCCAGGCACTGCGGGATCTCATGACTGGGGATGGTCAGGTGCTTCGCTCCCAGGCCTGCGGCTTCTCCTTGTGAAGGAACTCAAAGCATGGGTTGTATTCTGAAATCTCTTTCAGAAATCTCTCGTCCTTCGGGTTTTGCCTCCAATGTGGCCTTTACATTTTCTCAAAAAAATCCAGAGAGGTCAGGAACTCCTGGCCATTTGCTCATGGCCTTGGACTAAGTGGTTAGAGTGTAGATGATGCAACTTGTTCATGGGACGGAAGGGAGTTGCTTATATTTCTTTTCGAACGTGACAGTTTAAAGTGTTAGGTGGCAGTCAGATTCCCTGCTGTCATTACAGCACTTGGAGGGAGAGTTTCTCCTTTGTGTTCATAACTTGGTTTTTATTGTGATCTAATGCAGGCATACCTTGGAGATATTACAGGTTTGGTTCCTGGCCACCACAATAAAGCGAATTTCGCAATAAAGTGAGTCACGTGAATTTTTTGGATTCCCAGTGCACACAAAAGTTATGCAAAAGCCCTGGCTAGGTAGCTCAGCAACAAAAGGAAGTATGCCTGTAGTTAGAAACCTGCAGCAGCAAGCCACCGTGGGACATGCTCAGCATTAATGGTTCGTGGCCGTTATTCTGCCTCCCTTGAAGAAGGGGTCATTTGGACCCATAGTTACTATACTACCAATCACTTTGGTGTTCTTTGAATAGAACCCTCCCCCTCTCCCAATTTGATATACTGAGTTTCCAACCACATAGTTACAGGAAATGGTGCCATGGGTTTAGTGATCATTTAGCTCAACTATCTGATAGATATCTTTAAAAACAAAGTAGTTTTATGTTCAGTTTCATTGACATCAAAACTTGGCAGTATGTTCGTAAAGTGGGACTCCCCTCCTCCCCCACCCCTTCACCCCCTGCCCCCAGGGACCATGGCACACAGGCTGAGGACTGTCACTGTACTGTGCTTGATGCTAGGAAGGTAGATGGAGTCCCCACCCTCACAAAGCCCAGTCCAGCAAAGGGCACCGACAGTAATCAGGCGTTGTTCAAGACCACGTTCACAGCTGTTGCCTGAAGGGACGCGCTCAGGAGCATATGGGAAGAGCACCTACGCCAGGCTTGAAATTGAGGAAAGCTTGCTGGAGAAAGAGGCCTTTAAGGTGTAGGAGTTTGAAAGGCTTGGGAGGAACTGGCATTCCTCCCGTGCAGAACTCTAACAAACTGTTCTGCCCTGTTCCGGCCTGTGCACTCACTGCCGAGAGTAACTCGAAACCTTGTTTTCTGGTACCAGCTACAGTGACAGTGGCCTTACCAGGGTCTGGACACTTTTATTTGGTAAAATTGGAAGTGTGGTTTCTGTTTCTGAATCATTTTCTAGAAATGAGAACTGGAAGCCACTTTTTCATTCCAGCCATATAACATTGGAACAAAATTATGAGATGTTACATTAAATACAGATTTATAAATAAAAAACATGTTTATAGTAGAAATCTTAGAAGCAAAAGTAAAAATAAAAATCACTACTAATCTCATGATTCAGAAGATAATCTTTATTTTTAGTTCTGTGTGTGACATATACATACTTGATTTCAGAGAGGAAGAGGAGAGAGAGATAGAAACATCAATGATTAGAGAGAACTATCAACTGGCTGTCTCCTTCTTGCCCCCTCCTGGGAATCCAGCCCGCAGTCTGGGCATGTGCCCTGATGGCGAATCGAACTGTGACCTCCTGGTTCATAGGTCGACACTCAACCACCGAGAACACCAGCTGGGCTACATACATTCTTTTTTTTTTTTACAAAAGTGAATTTTTCTTTATAGACTTTTGCAGACTGTTTTTTGTTTGATATATATTGAACCTCTTTTCCAATTATTGACATATTGCATTATGATATCCCTCCTTAGTAATAAGACTAGATGCTGCCTTTTCACTCTCTAAGTGATACATCCTAGTGACTATTGTCCCCCTAGGGAGGGGACCATGGGAGTTTATACTGCTGATGGGCAATGTAGGTTTGGAAAATTTTCCTAAATGTGGTAGGGATGGCATTTTCCAGGGTCCTTCCCTTTTGGATGGGTGAGGGGGCTCCAACATGTCTACTTCCCAGCCCAGGTACAGGGAGTAGAGATGGCAGGCTTTGGAGCTGAGCTCTGTGTGTAGCATGTGGAAGGGTATGACCAGTAGCTATGCTTTATATTTGCTGCTCTAGGTTTGGGGCTGCGGCTACAGCTGGCCCCTTAGGAGTCACTGGCCCTTGTTATCCAGCAGAATCTGCACTGCCTTTTAGGAAGTGAATGTGTTAGTCGGCGCTTTCTTTGTATTGGTGTGCAGGTCTCCTGGCTGTCCTTCCCCCTCCTGTTGGAGGTCAGTCCAGAAGCCCCAGGAAGGACCAGGACTTGCAGTTTAACAGCCAGTAAAGCCCTGCCTGAGCCTTGGTGGGGAATGTTGATGGGAAGGTGGGGAATGTTGATGGGAACAAAGCACTCCTGACCTCGGGGAGCCGGCTCTGTAGCTGACTGTCTTCCTTTTGTTGACCACAATCCCAGGTGTAGCCAACGGGAGTACTTGATGGAATCCTAATTTCTGTGTACCCCTCCTTTCCAGAGCTCTTTCACATGGTTAAAATACTTGCCTCTGTCACAGCCCTGAAAGAGGACGAGGCAGGAGGTAATGTCTTCTTCTCTGCTGGCCATGAACTGACCCACCTCATCGCTTTCCTCAACTACCTTTGCTCCACTAAATACCTTCCCAACTGTGCTGCCAGTGGAGCCGTTCTGAAAACAAGTTCTGCTCTCATCTCCCCTCAGGAATCCCCAGGAACTTCAGTCCCCTTGGCCGACCCTGCCAAGTGATGTCCAGTACTGCCTGGTCAACCTTTGCAGCCTATTGTTCCTACTTCACACTCTCTGGGCTCCAGACCAACTAAACCACTTGGAGTTTCTTTCCCATTTCGCTGCATCTGCCACTCTACTCCCACCGTTCCCTTAGTCCTTCAGTCCTTGCAGATCCACAGCACACTCATCCATCCAGGCCCAGCTGAAGTCCCCATGCCTGTCAGCACTCTGATTTTCCCTTACCCAGAGGAAACTTCTTTCTGCGAACCCTCAGAAGGTTTACCCGTCTTTAGGACGCCTCACTTTCTGCCTTTATCAGCCCTCTTGGCAGGAAGTATTGCTCTCACCAGATTGTAAGCTTCCTGTAGGCAGGAATGATCCTCAAACCCACTGGCGCTCTCGGTGAGTTGCTTGGCCTTCTGGAGGTGCTTCAGGAAGTGTCACAGACCTGTCCATTTGAGTGATGGGGACCTGGAGTCTAGTGGACTGTGGCAGAGCTGGCCTTGGAGTCAGTTTAACATACTCTCTCTCCCAACTTTGCTCCTTTCTCGGGTTTCTCAGGAGCACACTGTTTTGAGTCTTGAAAGAACTTTAGCTCTGGTGTTCTCATGTTCATCTTCTGTGTTCTCCATCTCCCAGGTGCCAGCGACCATGAGATCTCTACAGCTTCTCAGAACCCCCTTCCTGTGCAGCCTGCTCTGGGCCTTTTGTGCCTCAGGTACCAGGGCCGAGCAGCCTGGGGCCGGTTCTCCCCATCCGGGCAGCATGGGGCTGGATAAGCACACAGTGCACGACCAAGAGTACGTATTCAGCCCGTGCTGTGGCCAGGGGTCTCCCCTTCCTCTGCAGCTGCAGCCAGCTGCCATGGCACACTCAGTCCTCTTTTCCTTCTGCTTGCCTTTTTTTTTTTTCCTGCTTGCATTTTTCAAGGATGATATGGATTCTTTATATCTACCTATAAGTCAGGTATTCCTTTTTTCATCCTCATATCCCATTTGATCTTGAGGTTCAAATGGGATAAATGACTTGCCTGAGCTTATTCTGTCTCTCACCACAGATAG
Source organism: Antrozous pallidus (assembly GCA_027563665.1). Classification (NCBI taxonomy): domain Eukaryota; kingdom Metazoa; phylum Chordata; class Mammalia; order Chiroptera; family Vespertilionidae; genus Antrozous; species Antrozous pallidus. The sequence goes on from CM050523.1 coordinate 47,208,557, forward strand.
ATAGATACACACACACACACACACGCAGTAGTGGTGGTGGAATCCGGAATAGAGCTAAGGTTTCTTGACTGACAAGACCATTTTCTTTTTTTATTGGCACAAACATTGAATCATTTGTTGCAACTTTTGTCTTCGGCCAGTTAGCCTTACACCTTACACTCTGTTATCCTTGAATTGCTTTAAAAAGAAAAACTTTTTTTTTTTTTAAGAAAAACATTTTTAATTGATAGCCTCAAAAACTGTTATAACAACATTCTAGTAATAAAGAGGAAAAATCACTCATATTCTTACCAGCATAATAGATGCAGTGTTTTATTTTATTCCTACTCCCTTCATGGCCTTGCCTATACCTGCCATCTTTGAGTGTGGTCTGCCCCTGTTTTTCAATGGATGAGTTTTAAAATTTGAACTTTTAAGAGACCTTAAGGTTTCGGCATGATCCCACTGTCCCTGCCAAGTAGTCTGAGTCTATCTGTTGGTTTCTAGGCATATCATGGAACATCTAGAAGGTGTCATCAACAAACCTGAGGCGGAGATGTCTCCACAAGAACTTCAGCTCCATTATTTCAAAATGCACGATTATGACGGCAATAATTTGCTTGACGGCCTAGAACTTTCCACAGCCATCACTCATGTCCATAAGGAGGTAGGTCAGGCAGTGGTGCACTGGGCAGCCTCGCGGTAAGGCCTCCCTTTGGTACTTCGGTTCCCCGTCTTGATGACCCGTGCTGCCCAGTGCAATAATATTGTTGCTTCTCTTCTTTCTGCTCGCCACTCTGTTCTGTCTCTTCCTATTTAGTGCTCCTTCTTGCAGAGGGTGGCCTGCTACAGCTGAAGCCCCAGGGCCTTGTGTCTTTGGCAAGAGCTACAGGCATTTCTGCTGCATACCAGAGTTTGAAAACCAGCACCCAAAAGGCAAACCATGTTCAAAATGCAGAGCAGAGAGGACGTCGTTTTATTTGAGGAGAATGGGGAATGCAGGGGCCGAGGGGCTCAGCAGTAATGGAGGGTCTGTGTAGTGCTGTGAACAAAGCAGTTTGCAAAGCACTTTTCGGTAGGTTGGAGATCTCACCCAATCTTTGCAAACAGCCTTTGAGAAGGCAGAAACAGGCATTGTCATTACCTGATTTTAGAGGGGAGGAGACTGAAATCGAGCTCTTTTGTCTTCAGATCTAATGCCTGTTCTGCTCTGCACACTGCAGTGTTAGAGAGCGGAGGGGAGGCAACGCTGGTGAGCGGAGAGCAGGTTTGGGTCAACTTTGAAGGCCGTGGGGAGAGCGAATAGCTTCACACTGGAGATGGTGTGGCTAGAGCAGTGTTTTGGGAACATCCTTTGCTGTGGGAGGCCGACTGAGAGGCATGGTGAGAGTCTGGTGTGAGCGAGAAGAATGGGTTCAGAGTCCTGGCAGGCGAGGGTGGTGGTGGCGATAGGAGAGGAAAGGCAGATATGGGAGAGGTGCCAAAGGAAGAATTGTCACAGGATGTGAGCAGCGATAGCTTAGCACTTGGCACAGTGAGCCTCTGGAGCAGGTTCTGCTCTGGTCGGCAGGCCTTCCTCTTCTCACCCAAGGTCTAGTCCAGGTGGACTGTTTCTTACTGTATCAGGGCAGGTGGTGCCCAGAGCTGGTCCTCGGGAGGGTCTGAGCTGTAAGCTTTTCTCTAGGATGGGTTTGTGGGTCCTGGAATCTGTGAAACACATCATTCTTTTAAAAAATTTTGTTGTCCTCTCCCCCGCCCCATTGAACTCTTGTAGCCTACCCCCACTCCCTGCTGAAACACATAATTCTGTATAAATCATATCTAGCTTTCTACAGTGAACCTGGATGACTTTTGTAATTAGAAAAAGATGAGAAGTAATTTTTAAAATAAATAAGCAAGGGCCTACTTTGACCATATCTTTCTTCTAACTGGCAAATATAATTTCTAAATTAGTTTATTATGAATTGACTATATCTGATATATGGTTTGTGGATTCCTAGAAAGTAGCCACGTACTACATTGAAGGAGTTTTTAGACACCTATGAGCATGAACATTTTGGAACTTGCCTAAGCACTTCCAGTAAAATGTGCCAACTCATTGTCTCATTTAAATTTTGTAGGGAGGGAACGAACAGGAACCACCGATGAGCGAAGAGGAACTGATTAACTTAATAGATGGTGTTTTAAGAGACGATGACAAGAACAATGATGGATACATCGATTATGCTGAATTTGCAAAATCATTACAGTAGACATTATTTGACCATCTCCTAGTTATTATGCAAATGTGACCCATTATAATGTGATTGAACACTTTCAGTAATGCAGTATAATTCATTTCCAATTACTGCTGAAGTATGTTGGTAAAAACCTGTAGCAAGTGTGACACTGTGTGAGAAAGAAGTCAAGAGAAATTGGACACATTGTCCCCAAGTACTGTTACATCTCCTGCTGGACAAGGGCTCGATTGAAGAGTCTTTGTAAGAGTATTGGGTAATTGGAGCTGAGGACTCAGGAGCAGGACTGTAGAATACCGCTGTTCTCTTGGTTTTAATTCATGCTACCTGAAAAGTAAGATGAGCTTTGCCAAGTGGACACACTTTTCAGTAATAGTGAATGAATGGAATCAATGCCAAATGTTCCCCCTTGTGGGTCCTGTCTCTTCAGGAAAACGTGGTCAGTATTCTGTAAAGTTCCCTAGCTTAAATAATTACTTGCTTTGGGCAAGTGAGTATTGATTAAGCTATTTCAAAGCTACAGCCTCACATGAATGTCAGATATTGAGTTCAGCTAGCCAGAGTCTATCTTCTGGCACTTGGATATGATACACCACTGACCTAAGAGATTAACCTTTTTCAGTTTTTCAATATTTTATGAAACTACTGCCATATACTTATACTTTTATTTCTTTTATGTCTTCTTCAGCCTGGGAGAGACCTTGAATTTAAAATTTCTCTAATCAATAGCACATATTTTAGCTTTCCTAATATTTGTATTTAACTCTTGTTTCTAGAGTTTCACTTTTGCAGTTTAGAAACGTAGGCATGCAAGGATTTTCCCTTCTGCTGATACAGCGGGGGTAAAACTACTAGCTGCCATAGCCAACTGCAAGTGAAAAGATCTTGACCAGGCACAGTAAATAACCTGATACAAGTTGTATTTAGAAGGAGTGTTTTTTAAATGACCCCTTCTAGCCTAAATATGTGAATTCTTTAAGATCAGGAAAGACTGGAAAGAGAAGCCTAAAAACTCTCAACAGTGTGAGCCTCAGTAATAGCTGAAAGTGAGAAGCAGCAGGAAATTGTGATTTGGTTTATTGGTTGTGATGGACATACTGTGATAGAAAATCATAAAGTGATGATTGAATGGGGGAAACTGCATAAAATTTACTGTAAGATGTATAGAGACTTATTTTCTTTATTGAAGTATTCTTATAAGAAAACATGTATTTGTAAAAATGCTTTCCTGTGTCACGTATTTGTGCAATCAGAGCTGAATTATAAACTATTCTTGTAAAACCTAGTTATTTTGAAAGATTTATATAATGAATTCTGGATATATGACCAATAAAATTGATGAAACATAATAAAGGGCCGTTGATTTTGTCTAAGAGGCTTCTCCCATCACATGAAGGCTTTGTTTATCTGATGCAGATGTTTACCTGTGCCTGCTCTAGTGCAGCCTCTGTGACCCTCCCTGCCTCTACCATTGCTTTTGCAGGGGTCAATTCCCAGTATTCAGTCACTTTCCTCTTTTAGACATTTTTTTTCCTTATGGATGAAATCACTTTTTGGACCTTTTTTCCTGGCCGAATTCAGATTATGACAACATTTTCTGGCTTAGGAAAACACAATGTTTTCTCCTTGAGTCTGGTGACTATTCTTTGCTGGAAAATTTAATTAGATAGCTTTATTGCAAGCCTCCCAGGCCCAAGCAAAAAGTACAGTCCCCCTGGCTTTTTGAAAATCACATTTTGTTCTGCCAGTTGGAAAGCAAGGAAAGAAATTGCCATTGCTTTTTACCCCGCAGGTCCTTGGATCTTGCACTGGCCCTTCTTCATCCAGAGCTGCCCCTCTAGACGGATCCAGTGAGTGGGCTTATGGTTGGAGGAACCTCATACTGTTGGCGGCTAGGAAGGGGGACAGGGAGGCCGCTGGGAGGAAGAGAAGCAGATCCTTAGAATCATCCCATTAAACAGGATGGACACCTTCCGCCTGCATAGCTGGCTGCCATTGGTAATGATTTCCCACTGGCCTTTGTGGTCCTGTTAGTCTGCCTTATCGAAAGTCTCCCTTGTGGGCGAGGGGCCTGTGACCTTAGGGACATAGCATGATTCGTTTTTCTCTGCAAACCCCTTTACCTGCCCTCCCAGCCCCTCGGTGAGGCCTCGGCCTTCGCATAGCTCACATCACCGGTTTTTCAGAGTGTATTAGAAACACCTCTGTACTCAGTTTCCTTATCTATAAAATGGAGATAAATATACCCCAAAGAGTCAGCCTTCTATGAGCACAGGCTTTGGCCTTGGGCAGGCCTGAGCTGAAACCCTAGGCCTGCTGCTTTAGTTTCTCATGTAAAAAATAACTTTAATAATACACCTACAGAGTGGCTGCAAGGATTAACAAAATGAAGAAAAATATATAAAGCATCTAGTAAGTGCCTGGCAGAGTAGGTGCTACACACAAACTTAGCTGTTCTCAGCCTTGCTGAAGAGCCTAGTCCCGCCCTCAATGAGCTGGAGAAGGACAAAGAAACTGATGACCCCTCAGGGACATGGGTCTAATAAATATCGTTTGTTATATCACCTCTCTGATCTAGTTTCTGGATTTCAATATCTTACAGAAAAGAGAAAAAAAAAAGCTTTTTTTTTTCTTTCATAAAGTCACATGCAAGACTTCCCCTGAAGTTTCTGAGGGGAACACAAATATTCTTGCTCAATAAAAGCATGCTAAATCACATTAGACCTCAAGAGGGAATTCATTATCACAAGAACCGAACCAAATATCCATCAGGAAATTAGTAGCAGGAACCATGAATATTATGTCTGAACTTCCTGGATGTTAAATAATTATAGGACTTCTGCTTCTGGCAAGATGGACTCTAAGCACAACAAAACCGTGGGGACATTATATATAAGACAAACATAAGACGACTGAAAGGTGGAGAGAAGTCAGACTGGCTAGAGGCCTTGGGACCCAAGCAACAATATGGAGGTAAATTTCCTGTCTTTTTCTCTCTCTCATATATTCTCAGACTTGGAACTAAGGAAGCCGGCACCCCAGAAATGCCAAAAGGAGCAGACGTTAATAAAGAGAAATAAATAAAACCTGCTTTCTCTAGCCAAAGGATGAAGAAAAGGCCAGCCTACAAGGCAGAAAACTTGTAGACAATAACTCCTCTACTCCAGGCAAACCCTGCAGGAAATTCTTGCCCTGCCAACAAAGGCTGACTGGGGAGCCTGGACTTCCACTCTTGCCAAGCAGTCATGAGGCACCCTCCGCCTTCCTATATTTGAGGTGATGCCAGAGGAGGCCAAATAGAGAGCCGGGACTTGCATTCTCCTCACGTCCTGGGCATTCACAAGCCCCCTGTCTCCTGCCAACAGGGTCAGTGGAGAACACACGGGACCTGGACCTGGGCTCCCCTCCCCTTCCTCCCTGGGTGTTTAGAGGAGGCTAGTGGAGGGCAGGACCTTCACCACTGCCCAGGGATAACAGGCCCCCTTCCACTGCAGCATGGAAGACCATAGCTGGGGCTGGGGGTGGGGTGGGGCAGTGTGCAAACTGCCACTGCTGCCCAGCAGTAATGAGCTCCTGGCGTTGGGTGTCAGTGGAGGCCAAATGGAGAGTCTGGACGTCTCCCTCCACCCCTTCCCTTCCCCTGCCAGAGTGATGTCAGAAAACCAGTTAAAATAGAAGTTTAAATAAGTTCCAGTCTCATTGCATAATACAAAAATGTCCAGATTTCAATAAAAAAAATCACCAGGACATCTCAGACTGAAGGATAAAAAAGATGCCAACACTGAGATAACATGTTAGAATTGTTGGACAAAGGTTTTAAAACAGCCATGATTAAAAAAAAAAATACTTTCACAATTATGACCATGCATTAAACAAAGAAAGGACCACAACCAAGTCTCAGCAAAGAAATAGAAAATATAAAGAACAACCAAATAGAAATTTGAGAACTGAAAAATATAACCAATAAAATAACCATAATGAAAACGTTACTGGAGAGGCTCAGTGGAGTGGAGGAGGCAGAGGAAAGAATCAGTGACGTGGAAGACAGATCAAGCTACAATCTGACCAACAGAGAAGATGGACTCCAGATGAATGTGTAGAGCCTCTGGGACTTGTGAGACTGGAACGAAAGATCTAATATTCTTCCCGCCATCAGAGTCCCAGAAGTGGAGGAAAAGGAGGCCGGAGCTGAACAGGGATTCAAAGACCTACAGGTTCAAGAAGCTGAGCAAACTCCAAAGAGAATAAGCCCAAAGAAATCGACTCCAAGACTCATTGTCAACCTTCTGAAAATTACAGACACAAAAAATTTGAAAGTAGTGGAAGTGAAACAACACCTTACCTATAAGAGAAATATGGTTATTTTATTTGATTATATTTTTTCAGTTTATCAGAAACCATGGAGGCCAGAGAGAGGCAGCACAACAGCTTCCAAGTGCTGAAAAAAAAAAAAAAAAAGAATCCTCTACCCAGAATTATGTATCTAGTGAAAATATTCTTTAGGAATGATGGGGAAGTCAAGATTTTCTTAGGCAAAGGAAAATGAAGAGACTTTCTCGCCGGCAGACGTACCCTAAAATAATAGCTAAAGGAAGTTCTTAAACAGAAAGGGAACAATAAAAGCAATATATAATGAAATATTATTCAGCCATAAAAAGAATGAAATCCTGTCATTGTGAAAACATGGATGGATCTAGAGAGTATTTTGCTAAGTGAAATAAGTCAGACAGAGCAAGACTAATGCCAGATGATTTCACTTACATGTAGAATCTAAAAAACAAAAACAAATAAAACAAAACAAAATAGAAAGAAACTCATAGATACAGAGAAAATTCATGGTTGCCAGTGGGAAAGGAAGTTGTGGGGAGGGAGAAGGTGGGGGAAAAGAGGAAGGGAATTAAGAAGTACAAACTGCTAGTTAGAAAATAAGTCATGGGATGTAATGTACAGCACAGGGAATATAGTCAATACTACAGTAATACCATAATGAATAACTAGACTTATTCATAAGGTATACAAATGTTTAATACAATACATCAACTATAATGAAAATAAATTTAAAAAAGAAAAACAGTTCAATACCATAAACCTTCCTTCTCTCGTATATTTAATAGTTGAAGTGAAAATTATAATATGGTCTGATGTGATTCTATATATAAGTAGAGGAAATATTTAAGACAATGATGTTGCCAATGGGGGAGGGTAAAATAATGCAAAGAAAAGTAAGTTTTTTTTAATACTTAAGATAATGACTGTGAAATAAAACATGCACCCTGGAAAACAATTTGGCAACTTCATAAAAAACTAAGCATGCACCTACCATGGGATCAGCAATTGAATTCTTGGGCATTTATTTTGGCACAAAACCTGCACATGAATATTTAGAGCAGCTTTATTTGTAATAGCCCCAAACTGGAAACAACCCTGATGTCCTTCAACAGGCAAATAGGGCAACAAGCCCTGGCCCGTCCATTCTGCGGGACGCTGTTCAGCAACCCAAAGGAACAAACTGTCGGTCTGGGCAGCAACCTAACGGGGAAGAATCTCCAAGCATTCTGCCGAGGAGAGAAAAAGCCAGTCCAAAAGGGTGACACACTGTACTCCATGTAGACAGGGCTCCTGAAGTGACAACATTATAGAAATGGAGACCAGATTTGTGGGTGGGAGCAGGAGAGAAGTGGGCGTGGCCATTTAAGGGCAGCAGGAGGGATCCTTGAGGGGATAGAAATGTTCTCTGTCTTGACTCGATCAGTGTTAATACCCTGGATGGGATGTTGTATTACAGTTTTGGAAGAGGCTACCCTTGGGGAACTGGGCCTAGGGTACACAGGATCTCTCTATGACTTCTTACAACCGAATGTGTATGGACCTAACATTTATTTCAAACTAAAATGTTTAATTGGGCAGGATGACAGATGATTAGTAGAACTAGTGGGGCGATCACATAGTAAGGTCTAAAAACATCAAGTCATCTAAAGCTAATATAACTAATATAATATTGTATACTTAAATAAAAAAAAATAATTAAAAGTTTAATTTAAAAACCAGTTTTGAAAGACAAAGCCTTTTCAGTACCACCATGGCAATTAACCTTGGGACAATGTTCGAAGGGGCCCCGGGGAGGTCCTGGCTGTGCTCACAGTCAGTCTTCTGAGAGGCTGTCAGAGAATTTGCTTCACTCTGCCAGATTGAAAGGAAACACTGCACTGGGCATTTTCTGTGTGTGAATTTGTAATTGCCTTCCCGCTGGCTGTCTGGGCAAGGACATACAGGCCAGGCCTGCCAAGACTAAAAAGCCCCGCTCCCCAAAGGTTTGAGGAGGTCCTTGTACCCTGCTGGACAGGGAGTATGGGAGGCTGGCCTAAATGGCTGGAGTCCCGCAGGACTGAGCAGAAAGAGTATCTCTTACCCCCGTGGGCGCAGTTAAGAGGTGAGGAGGGAGTATGTAGCTACATTTGGTGAAACTAAGAGATTCAACAGGTGTACACATCAGGGAGATCTTAGGAAGAGATCTTGACTTTCATGGAAGTCAGAGAACTAAAATGCAGGCAGTAGTGACGGCTTAACCACGAGGCAGGCTCTGGTGTTCATAGCTAAATTCTAGGGGTGCTGTGGAGGATGAGAAGGAAATAATGGGCCTACATCTGAAAGGACAAGGGTGCTAAGCCAAGTGTCCCTGGGCTGGCTTTGAAGGGTTTGAAAGTGCCCATTCTCACATCCTATGGGTCAGGGAGCCCAGGACCCCATCAATAACAACTTCATCAAAACCCAGCTTTGGGCTGTGCAGCAAGTCCCTGGGTGGGAGCACAGTGGTGAAGAAGGATCAGAGCACAGAACAGAGGCCGATGGTGTGGACGAGAGCTATAGTCAATGACTTCCTCTGCATCAAAGTGGCTTCCACCCTTTAGCTTGGGCATATGTGTGCCTGTCTCTTGGCTGTTCTGATAGCATTTCTCCCCCTCCATGAAGGTGGACATGTCCAGACCATAAGGCCCTGCCTATCGAGCATATAGTTTCAGAGCAGGGCCCTGATACCAACTCAAGTTGGGCCAACACATCCTCTCTCCCAGAGATTTGATGTTTGGGACCGAGGACACAGCAGCAGGAAGGCACAGTGGTGGAGACGTGGGAGTGGTGCCCTTGCTACTGAATGTGTGGTCCGAGGACCACCAGCATCTCCCTGGGGTTTCATGACTGCTTACCTCAGGTGTCACCCCAGGTTGGCTGAGTAGAATTTGCTCTTTACCAGGTGCCCCGTGACATATGCAGAAGAGCAGCTCTGGAGAGAAGGTCCCCAGACACCTCTTGTCAAGAGTCCTGAGCTGCCCCCTTCCTGCTGCTCTGAGAAGCATGGTTCCACCCTTCCTTGGATTCCAGTGGAATCCTATTGAGTTGTCTTTTCTGAACCTGGACAACTTAGTTTCTATGCTGTTTATAACCAACGGGACCTTTCTTCTTCTTTTAAAAAATATATATTTTATTGAATTTTTATAGGGAGGAAGGGAGAGGGATAGAAAGTTAGAAACATCGATGAATGAGAAACATTAGTCAGCTGCCTCCTGCACACCCCCTTTTGGGGATGTGCCCGCAACCAAGGTACATGCCCTTGACCGGAATTGAACCTGGGACCCTTCAGTCCGTAGGCCGATGCTCTACCCACTGAGCCAAACTGGTTAGGGCCAAGGAGACCTTTCTAAAGCATGTGGGCAAGTCATGGAGGATGGTGTGATTGAAGGGCAGGCTTGACCCTGTGTGTCCCACCAACCAAATTTCATCAAAGAGGGTCAGTTCTCTGTTCACATGTGCTCTGAATCTTAAAAATCCTGAAATGGAGGTGTTCTTAGTCATTTACTTTTAGTATGAATGCCTTCTTAAGTTCTTTCCAAAGGGACCCATTTGCTGGGCTGGACATAGGAGAAGTCATAGAAATCCATGTTTATACTGTGGCAAAGCCGGGCTCTGCTCTCCTAGGTCAAGACTGTGTTGAAATTGCTCCATGGGACCCCTTTTAATAAAGTATGAAGATAATTATGACAATTATCCTATCTAATAAAAGAGTAATATGCAAATTAACCATCATTCCAACAAACAAAGATGGCTGCCCCCATATGTATATGTGCTGCTGAAGCGAGCACTGCACACATTATTTTTTAAAGGAATCCATAGACACAAAAGGTCAAGAACAGCTATTCTAGAGGCTAAGAGAAGGGCCAGGTGGCCACAGGCTGGATGATCAGAAAAGAGTTCCCAGGTGACAAGGGATGGATGTCTTTTTTTCTTTCAGTTTTCTTTCAGTTTTCTTACAAGATGGCCACCACAAGATGGCCAGCAGGGGAGGGCAGTTAGGGGCAAACAGGCTGGCAGGGGAGCAGTTAGGCATCAATCAAGTTGTCAGAGGAGTGGTTAGAGGGTGATCAGGCTGGCAGGCAGAAGCGGTTAGAGACAATCAGGAAGGCAGTTAGGGGTGACCAGGCCAGCAGAGGAGGGAAGTTGGGGGCAAACAGGCGGGCAAGGAAGCAGTTAGACATCAATTAGGCTAGCAGAGTAGTGGTTAGGGGTGATCAGGCTGGCAGGCAGAAGCGGTTAGGGGCAATCAGAAAGGCAGGCAGGCAAGCAGTTTGGAGCCAGCAGTCCTGGATTGTGAGAGGGATGTCCTATTGCCCATTTAGGACCGATCCTATTGGGATCAGTCCTAAATGGGCAGTAGAACATCCCTCGAGGGGTTCCAGATGGGAGAGGGTGCAGGCAGGGTGGAGGGACACACCCCCTCCTGCACAAATTTTGTGCACCGGGTCTCTAGTATCTTAATAAAACTGAAAGAAAAAAAGACATCCATCCTTGTCACCTGGGAACTCTTTTCTGATCATCCAGCCTGTGGCCACCTGGCCCTTCTCTTAGCCTCTAGAATAGCTGTTCTTGACCTTTTGTGTCTATGGATTCCTTTAAAAAATAATGTGTGCAGTGCTCGCTTCAGCAGCACATATACTAAAATTGGAACAATACAGAGAAGATTAGCATGGCCCCTGCGCAAGGATGACATGCACATTTGTGAAGCATTCCATATTAAAAATAATAATAATGTGTTCAAATGCATTTTAAAAAACCACACACACACAAAAGGTTTCAAAGAAACCAATTATATTGAGATACATATATTAAAATATTTCAAAAGGCAAATAATTTAGTAACATGTGCTTCATAATCAACATTAATAAGACCTAACAGCAGGTCTAATAGTTGCTTTAATTTCACAGTGTGATGCATAAGTGATTTGCGATACCAACTATACTATGATAGGAAAATATTTTATAATCGCTATGAGTGATGAAGTTACACATTCTGATAATACCAGCACAGTTTGTTGCTTAATTTATAATTGAATAAAATGCTAAATTCCATTCTGAGGTTTGTGAAAACAAAGATGTGATCCCCCTCCCCAAATCCATGGGTTCCCTGAAGTGAATCTAGGAAGGGTCAGTAGCAATAAATAATTATAACCACTAAAATGATAAGTGTTTAAAAAACTGCAAGCCAAATAGATGTGTATTAAAGTAATATTCCAGTCCCCATCACTCCTCGGCTGGCCATTCTCTGGGAGCTACTCCTCTTCCATGTGGCATTGTTTTGGCAGGTGCTAGGTATGCGGTCCTCAATGGACCTGAGTCTGTCTTGTCTCTGGACTACCCGCCTCCCCACAGTGCATTGCATGGGCTGGGCCCAGCATTTGTTGACTCTCTGCCTGTGATGTCTCTTTGAATTCCAACATTTTAACATTCTGGGATTTTTATCATCCATCCTGACTATGGAACTCCTCAGTAGGTCTGATACAGAATTTGTCATTGGCAACATTAATCACTAGATGGCAGCAGTGTCTCATAGAATGTCCATCTCCAGCCCTTAGTATGCCTTCCAAGGGCTATTATTTTAGAGTCAGTTCTATTTTACTCCTGGAAAAACCACGCTCACTCTCCCTCTTGACCTCCCCTCGCCTGCGTGGGTTTCCCAGACAGAGTCGTCGCTGCATTCTTTTGTTTCTCCCGTTAGGAGGCAATGCAGAACGGTGGGAAAACAAGGGTAGGTCAGCAGACTGTCCAAGGTCCAGCCGGTCTGCATTCACTGAGCACCTAGTCTGTGTCAGGCCTAAAGCTCCGCTTCACTTGCTAGATACACTGTCCCTGACACAGGTGCGTGGCCCTGTACTGCGGATGAAGGGGAGTGTAGCTGTGGTCTTTGGGGGGAACAGTGAAAGGTTTAGTTAGAGCTGCAGGTGGACCCAGTGCTGGTGTGAGCACGCTCTCATGGGGCTGTTCACGTCACTTGGAAGGAAAATTTAAGTCACAACAAACATGACTACAATGAAGCTAAAATATGTATGAGGGCGAAGTCCGAAGGTGACATGGAAATGTGAAATCAGTGGCTGTGATGGAGTTGGAAAACGGCGGTCCATACAAAATGCTCCCTATGCAAACTGCTCTATCCTATGGCTATTTTATAATTAGAAAAACAAAAAGATTAAAAGACATATAAGGAATGATGCTAGTGAGTAGCCACACCTATTACACGTGTTGTTTGTAGAGGAACCAGGTTTGGTGAGAGGCCTTTTTGTAGACGGTGTATGGGTGGTGAAATGGCAGGAACACAGCGTTTCTGTGTGGGATCCGCTGCTGTTTGCTTCAAGGCGGAACAAAAGCCTTTTAATCTTCATGTTCAGGAGGCAGGCTGGCTGCCATCAAACGCTCCCATGCATTCCAGAGCGCAGAGCAGAGCCGCTCACGGTCTTCTTAATTGGATGTGACTCCCTCCTTTCCGAGGGCAACGAGACGGCTAACTCAGCTTCAAGTCTCCCTGAGTCAGATGGCCATGAGAAGTCCCTCCCACTCACAACACACATCCACATGCAACCACGTCACAAGGAACCACTCAAAAACAAGCCAGTAGTATGAGGGTGGTCAGCAGTCTTGGGGCTGGGGTTCAAGGTCCAGGCTTCACAAAGCCTCAGGTACCTCCTCTGTAAATTGGGGATAATTGGGTGACTATTTTTTAGGATTATTGTGGGGACTAAGTGTAAAGTGATTGGCATGGAACTTGGGCATTTATTTATTTATTTGTTTGTTTGTTTATTTTTTATTGTTTAAAGTATTACATATATTAGTACATATATCTCCCCCCCCCAATTGACCTTCCCCCTGTTCCATGCCTTCATCCCACCTCCCAGTGTCTTGTGTCTATTGGGTGTGCTTATGTGCATGCATACAAGTCCTATGGTTGATTTATTTTCCTCCCTCCCCAACACTCCCCAGCCTTCCCGCTGTAATTTGACAGTCTGTTGGGTGCTTTACTGCCTCTGTAACTTTTTATTCATCAGGTTATAACCGAGGGCATTTATTGATAATTAACCAATAAACTGTATATATTGATATGCTGTTGGACATGTGATTTCACAAAGCCTGATGGGTCTCTGAGGACTTAAGGATGAATGGGACCCAGTCTCACCCTCAAAGAATAGAATATTTAACAAGCTATTGTGAACCTGAGAGATATATGAGTGTGTGTGCACTCACATGTGCCATATTTCATCGATTCTAAAATGTAATTTTTCATATTTTAACATCTTTGACTTTGGCAACACTTTTTCCCCTGGTGGTAAATGAAATAATGGTGTGGCTTACAATCAGAGCAATCTTTGATTTGGTGGAAAACAGTATAATCTTAAAGACCTTTGGGAGAAGGAGTGGGAAGGACCTTTGGGGGTCACTGGACTGATCAGCTTCTTGATGGCTGAGGGCTGGGTGTATCTGAACTCAGTGCCGGTCCAGGTCTGTGCATAGAAGGCAGGCCTTTAGGCCCTGCTCCAGAGGATCTAGCTGAGTAGGGCTGAGGGTGGAGCCCCAGATGATTCAGGCAGCCCTGTTCCCTCCCTGGTGCAAGGGGGTTCACTGTTTTCAGGGAACATCTCAGTCATGGGCTCAGGAAATGGTCTTTACCTAAAAAGGAGGCACCTAAAACGTTTGCTTCCTGATGCTACTGATCCAGTAGTGCTGCAGCTATAGCTCTTACAGGTTAGTGTGAATCAGCCACAGTGGGGTGGCGGGGGGGGGGGGGGGGGGGGGGGATTGGGGAGTATTTATACCACAGCAATTGGCAAGACTTACAAACCAAGAAACCAAGGCTTTTTTTTTTCCCTCAGAGAGTCTGTTTATTAGCACACCACTGTGACTTCTCCTCAGTTGGGTGACCTGGAGGAAGAATATCACCAAAAAGGACTCTGAGCCTCTGCCCACCCATCTGAAAGGGGCTAATTACATTTCTCACCTCTCAAACTTGTGGTGGAATAAACAAATCTTTAGGTACAAGAAGACATCTAGTCTAGTGCTAGGTTCTCTCAATGTATAGTTTATTCTTCAGCTTCAGACATTTCCTGTAATGCTTTCTCCTTGGGAATTTGCCAAGAAGAAAATGAAATGAAACATACAGTCTTCATGATACAGTTCAAGTCTCTGTGTGGATAATTAGCATTTAACAGTAAAGATAATAGCTAACTTTATATCACCTTTTACAGTTTAACACCCTGTATTTAAGGCGACATGTTAAACATGGCGGACCTGGACATCCCCATTTATCTGATGAGAAAACCAAGACTCAGAGAAGTTAAGGGACCTGCTCCATGTCCTGTGGCTGTGGTGAGGTTAGAACCACACTTTTAAAAAATATATGTATTTCTTTATTGATTTCAGAGAGGAAGGGAGAAAGAGAGATAGAAACATGAATGATGAGAGGGAATCATTGATCGACTGCCTCCTGCACACCCCCCACTGGGGATGGAGCCCACAACCCAGGCATGTGCCCCTGGCTGGAATCGAACCTGGGACCCTTCAGTCTGCAGGCTGCCTTTCTATCCACTGAGCCAAGCTGACCAGGGCTAGAACCACAACTTCTGATATTACCTCTCCTTCCCCCTCCCCCCCACATCCCCAATCTCATCACAAGCAGAGCCTGTGTGAAGAGCCTGGGTGGGTGGGTGGTGTTAAAATAAACCAAACCCCAAGTTCCACAAGGTTCCTGCTTGAAGCTTAAAGTTTAGCTTGGAAAGTTAATCAGCCACAAGGAAATCACTTGAGAATGATGACCACGCAGAGTCACAGAGGGTGCCGTCAGCAGGTGGTTTCATGAATTCGCTTCAACACATGGAGGGCGATGCAATATCAGAACCTTCAGACCAGCAGCAATGCACAGCATTTGCTTTGACTGTGTGCGTGACTGTGTTCTGGCTCTCCTAGCACCGCTGTGTGTTTGCAGGGGAACAGCTCAGGGCTGAGGCGCCGGCATTTTCTCTCTCCCTTGGCTACAGTTAGGCTGCTGGTTTTCTCCAAGACAAACACCAAATTCTTGAAAGCTGAGACTGTCTTCCCTGGGTGTGAATGTGGATGGTGATTTAGTGTTTGGTTTCTCCAGCTATGAACTTTATTGCCCAAACTGCTCATTGACTTATGAGCTGATTAAAAGGAAGGGAAAAAACCTCTCCCAGCTGAAGACACGCACCAGACTCTCCCAAAGTTTAAATAAAGTTGAAATTCAGCAGCCGTTTGGCTGCAGTTGAGGAAAGGGGGTTTGAGCCAAATGCAGCATTGGAATTAAAAAGGTGTTAAATGGTCCAGCCTTGCACCTCCAAGGAATACAATGTCTTCCCTTAAAAAGAGCTTCAGATCCTGGCCAGTGTTTCTAAGTGGTTAGAGCATCGGCCCGCACACCAAAGTGTTGCAGGTTCGATTCCCCATCAAGGGCACATACTTGGCTTGCAAGCAAGTTCAGTCTCTGGCGGGGACCAATCCATGCCTCTTTCTGTCTCTCTGTCTCTCTTTCTCTCTTCTTCTATTCCACTCTTTCTAAATATCAGTGGGAAAAAAAAATCCTCTGGTGAGAATTAAAAAAAAAAAAAAAAGGCTTCCCATTGATTCTCTCAACCTTGAGCTTTGCTGAAAATATCAAAGCAATTATTCAAGTCATTCAGGAATCGGAGCAGAGGAGAACCAGGCTACAAGGTTCTGGGGATGATGCAGCTTGAACCTCATGATCAGCGCCCTGATTGTGCCACCCCCAGGCCACCTGGGCACACAAGTCCTCTGGTTCTCTGGACTCTCACCTGTCGGCAGAGGGGTGGCTTTTCGGGAGCTTCACCTGGAGGGCTCGGGCTGAATCTTGCACTGAGTTTGAACGTGCCTTCCTTTCCAAACATGTGTGTGCCATTTGAAGGGAAAGGCCAATTAGTTACCACATTTCCTGACTTTTCTATCCACTTCACACACCCACAGAGGAAGAGCCTGTCAAGAACGCTTCAGCTCGAAAGATTCTATGATTAAGATGTTTATGATTCATGCACATTTTGGAATACTACAACTATTTGGTTGGAAAATATTTGTTCCTATGGGAAAATAGTCACCGTCTAATGCTGTGTGTAATAACAGTGACACTGAGACCTGAAACTCATCACTAAAATGTGAGCCATCTCAGAGCTTTGGGATGATAGGTGACTTGGGTTGTATTTTCAAATCTTCCTGCATCTCCTGCATCACAATCGCTAGTGTCTACCTGACACCCAGATAAACTGGATATGAGTGCAGGGTTTGCATCTAATGTATTTCTTTTTAAAATATATATATTTTATTAATTTTTTACAGAGAGGAAGGGAAAGGGATAGAGAGTTAGAAATACCAATGAGAGAGAAACATCGATCAGCTGCCTCCTGCACACCCCCTAGTGGGGATGTGCCTGCAACCAAGGTACATGCCCTTGACTGGAATTGAACCTGGGCCCCTTCATTCCGCAGGCCAAAGCTCTATCCGCTGAGCCAAACCAGTTAGGGATAATGTATTTCTTGATGTACCCATAGTGCTAAGAACCTTGTCAGGCATACAGAAGGCACTCGATAACTATTTGCTGAAGGATTTAATGAATGCATTTCTGGGTTGTATGGCTTGTACAAATGAGCCCATATGACTTATATTATTATTGAAAGTTGAGGAGAGCAATACATGCTCATGTAATAACATGAGCTGCACTCTGATGAAAATTCATATCCTTAAATGCTTTTATTAGAAAACAAACAACATCAACAACCGACGGAGGTCTGAATATTGTGTAGGGAACTGAACGTTGGACAGGGCTGATGCTATCACTTTAGGAGAAGACATTGTCAAGGCCAGGACCCCCAGTGTGAGAAGTCTGAGCCCATGGAATCTTCCCCAGGGTCACTGGACACCCGCGCACCTGACCCTGAGCCACCCCAGGGCTGATCTGGCTGGAGGAGGAAGGTCGACATTTAAATCGGGTGAGAATCTAAGGTTTTGCTATTTAACTGAGCTAGACTATTTAAAATAAAGTATAGGACTATTTATTAATACCCAAGAGCAACCGGAAAGCTATGGAGCCTGCCTGCAATGCCAGGGGAAGAACACCAGTCACTAGAGGCCCTTCTGAGTCTCTGCTCACACCCTCCAGAGGCAGCTCACTGCGTGATGGATTCCTCTTGTGAGGCAGAAAGGGTCGGTTGCTCTGTGCTGGGGGGGGGGGGGGGTGGGGGGGTGGGGGGGGTGGGAGCGTGGTTGACTCCTGAGTCCCTGCTTTGTGGGAGCCCCCTGCCCAGCGCAGTCTTGGTGTCCACTGCACCCCTGAGGCGGTCAGCAAAGGCTTGTCAATGAAGTGGAAGACGCTCCTCTGGCAGCCGGGGAGGTTCTGTGAGGGGCAGGGAGCAAGAAAGCAGGACCCAGAAGACACATGCATGTATGACCTCTGCATGGATGGGCAGCGTTGGCGTGCCTCGGTGGGAACTCCAGAGCAGATTCAGCCTCTGGGCCTAGAGCTGGAGTAGCTGCTGCTCCTCTGGATCGGCCTCCAGGGTCTTTGTCACCCGTGGGGAATGGGAGTCAGCAACGTGGAGCATTAGCCTGGGCAGAAACTCTGCCCTATTTCTGGGTCCTCTTACTAGGTTGCACTTGCTAAAAGCTTGCTGTTTGATTCATCGATTGGCAAGCAGGGCAAGGCCTAGTGAGCACTCAACCTTGGCTGTCGGTCAGAATCACTTGGGTGGCTTTTAAAGCTCCCAATTCCCAGGCTCCACCGGGACAATGACATTATCAATCTCTGGGGGTGGGACGCAGGTGACAGGGCCTTTTAAAGCCCCTCCAAGCCTCCCCACTTCCACAGTTGATACCCACGAGCCCCCAAGATTGGGAACCAGGGATGTACCTGAGCTCCAGCCCTGCTTGCTGCCTGCCCTGGCCCGCCCCTGGCCTTGGCTGGCTCCTAGGTGCTCTCTCAGGACACCGTCTGGGTTTAATGAGCAGGTGTGAGGCTGGGTGATCCCCGCTCCCTCAGAGGCTGCCTCTGGTTGTCACCATCTAGGCCGGTTCCTCACAAGTGTGATTTACGAGGCAAAAATTTCTCTCTTCGTAAATATGTCCTCTGTTCCTGTCACGAAGGGTAATTGAGGCTTTTAGCTTCTGTGTCACAGCCCTCCCATCTCCTCGTGTGCCTGGTGGAATTGCCTGTGGGAATTAAGTCATATTCTCAGCCAGTGAGTAAGGGAGAGGCTGTGAACTGGGCACCCTGGCTAGCCGCCTGAGCCAAGACCAGGCCCTAAAGAGCATCTCCTCCTCCCCCAGGCCCCAGGCCCCCAGCTCTCAGCCATCCTGACTAGACTAGAGGGGCAGCATGAAAGGACAAGTTCAAAATGACTTCTGTTTCCTCGTCTGTAAAAGGGATGACTCTATTGACTCCTTGGGGTCATGTTCACAGTCAAAAGAGGCCATGGTCAAAGGTGCCTGGTGGGCAAGGCATTGTTTATTTGAACCACTTACCTACGGCTTCCATTTCCATCCTCTTCCCACCTGGCCCCAACGCACACATGCACACACACACCTGCCCCCACAGTGGGAGCTAAATAACTGCTTGAGCACTGAATTCCGGGGTCCTGTGAGTTACAGCTGTTGGGGATGTCAGGGCCCTTCCCTTTACCTGCCAAGAAGCTGAGGGCAGTCCACACCAAGGGCTCTCTGGTACCTGAGACGGGAACGCTGGAGTGACAGCCTCTCAAGCTACTTCGCGTCTCATTTGCAACCCTCTGTGGCTGGACCTAGGGATAAAATGTGTCTCCTTTCAACAGACAGGTAAGGAAATGAGGCTCAGAGAAGTAAGCTGTTTGTCCAGGTCACGGAGCAAGTGCCCAGCAGGTGACCCTGGGCCCGAGGCTCTTTTACTGGAGGATGGGCACCCTCCTGGGAATGGAGACTTGGAGGGACAGAGTGCTGGCATTGGGAGCCGGGTCAGGGTACAGAACTCAGAACTAGGGGGTCTGGAGATGGGGGAGCAGGGTACCCAGGAAGAGAGAGGAGGGGGCAAGAGTCCCCAGGGTTGGTCCAGGCCAGGCCCCCTGCTCCAGTACACCAAAGACACCAGCTTCCCAGGGAAACATAGCCAAATGCTCACCAACATTTGGTGGGTCTGTCCTCCGGAAAGATCCCTGCAACCCTGCAATCCTGATGGTGGGCCCAGGAGCCTGCAGCAGGCGTGTCAGGGAGAGGGAGAAAGGGGGAGGGTTTGGGATCCCTGCTCTCCCAGCTGCCTGTGGGTGATCTCTGTGCCTCAGGGTTCCCATCTGTCCAGTGTGGGTAATTATATCACCTGTAATGGGCTGTTATGAGGGTTAATTGAGTTAGCACATAAAAAGCATTTATAAAGTTCCCGGCCCAGAGCAAACACGGCCTAAGTGTCTACTATCATCTCATCACCCATGAATGTGGCGGCACGTAGCAGATGCTCCATGCTCAGTGAATGTGAGTTTATGAGTCCTTTTCCAGGGAGTGGGGCAGCAGAGCCCCTCTGTCTCTGGATGCCCCTCCCACTGGCCCACCTGCCATGGCCATGGCCTGATGGAGATGGACAGCAATGTCCAGGCAGCCTCAGCCAGGGTTCAGGATCAGTCCAGTCAGGTGTGGAGGATTTCCGTCTGTCCTTTTTATTTGTGTGTGTGTTTGGTGGTGTTTGGGCGATCTGATATGGGCGAAAGGTTGTGTCATTTTTGTTTTCATTTGTATTTCCCTGAATACCAGTTCTAACTGTATTTACTTTGCTCTCCTTCGGACCTCCACCCAGAGGCATATGTAATTTTGACCTGTGTGTGATGAGCTGCCCAGTTTACAAAGGCCCCTCACATAGAAGAGCGAACACAGTCCTCCCACCTGGAGATGGAGTTTGCTTGTTGTCCCCTCTTTGAGATACGGAAACTGAGGCTAAAGTCGTTGAGTGATGGGTCTGAGACACAGTGGCCTTGCACACGACCTAAGGTCCCAGCCTGCGCTGTGCTTTCCACCAAAACACCTGACTTTTAAATAACTCCAAGCTTACAAATTTCCGCCTGACTTTTAAATAACTCCAAGCTTACAAATTTTAAATTATTTTCTTAATATTATTTTTAAAATGTGTATCTGTAATACTACCAACAATAAAAAAATTTTTTTTAAATGTGATCATCTTTTTTTAAAAAAAATTACACTGTCGTTCTGACTACCACTTGAATGGCTGCATAATGTTTCACTATGATTTACTCATTAGCCTCAGGTCACCGCTCAGTCAAGCCATTCTGGTCTTGCTGTGTTAGAAGTGAATCTCCCACAGCCCTCTGGGGCCAGAGCAATTTTCTTCCTCAGAACTGATTCCTTAGAGCAAATTCACAGGAATGGAAAGAGGGCTCAGTGAGCGGGAACGTCTTTATGACTCTTGAGTCACCTTGGTATTCTTGACCTTCAAAGGCACCAGGACTATTTACTTATGACCTATGAATAGATGCATTCATTGTTTTGTTTAGCCATCCTTCCATTGATATATATATTGTACATCCAATATACATCCTTCTAAGGATGTATATTGTACATCCTTGGTGTACAATATACCTGTACTGCACTTCCTCTAAGCCTTGCCTTACATATATGATGGAAGTCCCAGAAAGAAGTGTGCTCCAGGATATCTAAGTGGTGCCCTTGCCCTGCCCTCCGTTCTATCCCCCAGCTCCTGTTCTTTCTTACACCAGCCCCTCTGCAGCCCTGGCTCCCTGAGCAGCATGTTCTCAGGCTCTGGCCCAGCCTCACTGCCCTCAGCCAACTCCCTCGTTGGTGCTGGCAGTCTTGGCTCTCTCGGCTTCCCTTTGCTTATTTTGGGAGGTCTGGCCATTTAGCTGCAGCCCCTGGAGTCATTTGGTTCCAGCTGTTTCCCCAGGTCCTGGCTGGTGCAGGGTCTGTGCCGGAGACAGCCAGCCTGAGTTGGGGAGGTCAGGTCCCTAGGGGAGAGAGAGGAGGGCAGTAGGCCTGGGATGTCTTCAGAGGCCAGTGGCCTGTTGTGGGAGACTTGGCTGTGGGCGAGCTAGGTCCTAGTCATCCCTTGGAAGTCATGTTTCTGAGATGCTCCACTTCATTTGTAGTCATGGCCCACCGACCCCAGATTGTCACAATGTGTGTGTGTGTGTGTGTGTGTGTGTGTGTGTGTGTGTTTTGTACATATTGATAAACACTGGAAATACTAAAAAGGACTTTTCTACCATGGTAATATTTGACTTATTTAATAAAGAAACAAAGGTGTTTTTTTTTTCTTTATTTTAAAAAAACTCATTGTTTCCCTGGTCTAGTAGCTCAGTTGGTTAGCGCATCATCTTGACAGACCAAGGTTGCAAGTTCAGTGCCCGATCAGGACACATATAAGACTCAAATAATGAAAGCATCAGTAAGTGAGACAGCAAATAGATGTGACTGGTTAGAAGACGGGGGCTGACTCAGAGAAGGGAGGGGGGGTCCCTGCTTGAGGTTTTGGAAAAGACCTTGCTGAGGAGGTGACCCCAGAGCTGGTCTTGCAGGGTGAGGACAGGTCCTTCAGGGTAGAGACAGGGTGTCGGGGTAGGGAGCAGCAGAGCAGGCCAGAGGCCCAGAAGGGCTGTGTATTCAGAAAATCTCTCCCCTTCCGCATCCTCTGGGCACCTGCTTGATTCTCCTTCTCCCCGGAGCTGCTTTCTCTGCTTCTAGCCCACAGAGTGGGGGAAACAGCCTCATCTTATATGGCTCTGGTCAGGGGGACCGTTGGGCCGAGGAGAGAATCTTAGTCCGAATTCCCATTTCCCGGTTCTATGCCCAATCCTGGCCTTGTAAACTGTGTCCAGGTGCAGGGGCAGGGGTGTGCTGTAGCAACAAAGTTGACGAGAAGTAGGCCAAAGGCGGCCCCCAGGAAGAGCGAGTGGGGTGGGTGCCGTGCTGAGCGGACAGGCCCTCTATCCCCTGGTACCACTGAGGGATGGGTCCTGAGGCTGATGCCTGTACTACTATGGCCCTGTTACCTTTAAGATGTAAGCTTGTGATGGAGGGACAGTCATTTCTACCCCAACTGTGTAAGGAAATAGTAATTTTCCAGGTACGTGCTGCACCCTGTGCACTCAAGGGAGTCCAAACACCCACCCACGTACATACATGCATGCAAGGACACACACACTGTGCGTACACACACAGGCACCATACACACGTACACACAGGTAAACACACATGCCCAGAGCAGCCGAGAAAAGCCAACTTCTCCCGCAACCTGATGCTTCCTCCCAGATCATCTGCACTCGCAATGCAGGGTGACTCAGTCCTGTGACTCACCGGCTGCAGGGCCTCAGGTCCTGCCGGCAAAGGGCAAACCTCTCATTACTTGTCCTTTATGTCCTTTGAGTTGGGGGGTCCCCCAGCCTGGCTTCTACTTCCCACCCGAGGGAGCCTGGAGGGGAGCAGACATGAATGCTGGAAGTGGGGAGCATCTTAGAGAAAAACCCCCACCAGTGTACTGGGGGCGGGGGGTAGGGGGGTTCAGAGGGGAGGGTAACTTTATGAAAGGACTTACGGGAGATGTATTTCAACACAGCATTTCCCACTGGACATTCAGAACAGGGTATGATTCCTCCCAAACCAATTTCCTGGCATGTTTTCAGGAATCTGCTGATTGTGCAAAGTGAGGTTGGAGGGCAGGGGGTGAGAACTATCCTGGTGGGGAGCAGACATTCTTGGTTGAAAGGTCAGAGAGGGTCTTGGACCATCAGAGCCACTTCCTACCACCACCTTGAGCACAGCCCAGATCCCTTGACAATGTTTTGCCCCCTCTGCTCCTCCTTCACCTGCCATGCCATACCATCTGGGTCCTAACATGGAACTCTAGAACCTTGATGTTGAAAGGAAGCTCTGAGAGCCAACATTTTTGTTTACAGGCCAAAACACTGGGGCCCAAAGAAGTGACATGCCTTCCCCTAGACATCCAGGTTGTCAGTGGCTCCCCTGGGACAAGAATGCAGGCCCCTGATACTCCAGTTTGGGCACTGTGCTGCCTCAAAAAGCAAGCCGACCCTTCTGAGGAGCAGTCCTGACCCCGAGGAGTTGTGGGTGGGGATTAGCCTCTGTGCCTCACCTCTGGGTGCTCATCTGCACCATGAAGCACAGTATCCGCCCTAAGGGAGACAGGCTGGGCCTCTTGCTGCACGGTGCTGACACACAGTAGGTCTCCACAGAGGCACAGCAGGGGACGGTGCAGCACTGAGGCCACACAGTCCAGAATCAGGAAGTTTGTTGGGGGCGAGGAGCCAGGATTCACCGCAGGAACTGCTGTTTCCTGAGAACACTATGTTCCCAGAGGCCTCCCTTGCTCTCTCCTCAGAATCCCTTCCACCCTGCCCCACCTCCACGCAGTCACCCATCACTGCACGGTCAGCCTCTGCTTCCAAATGTGAGTCCCCAGCCATGGCCGTTCTCCTGAGAACCCGCCCACATTCCCACTGGCCAGCTGGAACTCGGCCTTGGCTCTCACATCCTCACCCCAAAGACAGAATGTCTGAAACACTCTGGTCTTCTGTGTGACCCTCCGGCCACGTGTCAGAGCTGCCTTGGTGTGGTTAGAGCTTGTATTAGAGGACAGGAACGCGTCAGGTCTAAGTCCAGGTGCTCTGTTAGCTCCACGGGGCCCACGACACACGCTCCCTCTGAACCTTTCCAGCACTGCCTCCTGCCCACCACCTGCCTCCAGCCCAGGTCTCCACTGCTCTTGGGCTCAGTTGCCTTCCTAAGGCCACTGCTGCTGGCATCAGGTGCCACGTGTCAGAGAAGGGCATGGGCTTTTGAGCTGCCAACACCCAAGGGCCAAAGACACAACCTTTTATCTCCACTGGCCCAAGGACAAAGTCTACACTCCTTTTCTCTTTCTTTAAAAATTTTTTGTTGGTTTTTATTTTCAGTATAGCTGCCACTAACCCCTGTAGATGTCACGGTGAGATTGAGATGGCCATCAGGTGGACATTAGGTCAGAGGACCTACAGGCACTCAAATCTTTCCCAACCTTTTAGCTCCTCACAGAAAAAGGTAAACAAAGCAGCAGGACACTGGGCTGCTGGCTGGAGCTTTGGCCACTGTTTCCGCAGTGGTACCAGGGGATGAAGGGCCTGATGCCACACGCCTGAGCCGAGGCTGGTACAGAAGCAGGGGGGGGGGGGGCTCAATGTGTAAGTCTACTGCCGGCAGTAGACTTAGACTCACCTTGTCTGAATGGAGCAAGCTTGCGGTGATGTGAAGAAGGTGCAAAAAAGGGTTGTGTAGGGCTACTGCAACAAGTGGGGAGAAAGACACCCCAGGGAAACATCTGCTCTACAGAAGTGCGATCCTGAGCCTTTGCTCTCCGGGCGCAGCCCTGGCTCCAATTGCTCTGGTTTGGTCTGCAAGGGGACCATGCCCTAGTGCATTGGGTCTTAAATGGGCACAAAGAGCCTGCCCAGTATCCCGAGGCAGTGAAAAGAGACAGTGAGAACTGTCTCCTTCCACAGGCCAAGGGCCATACCTGCATCTCCCTGCCCTGATATACATGCCTGGCTTTTTTTTTTTTTTTTTTTTTTTTTAGCTTGTTGTGCATTGACCCAGGACTACTACTACTACTACTACTTCTTCTTCTTCTTCTTCTTCTTCTTCTTCTTCTTCTTCTTCTTCTTCTTCTCTTCTCCTTCTCCTCCTCCTCCTCCTCCTCCTCCTCCTCCTCCTCCTCCTCCTCCTCCTCCTCCTCCTTCTTCTTCTCCTTCTTCTTCTTCTTCTTCTTCTTCTTCTTCTTCTTCTTCGTCTTCTTCTTCTTCTTCTTCTTCTTCTTCTTCTTCTTCTTCTCCTTCTCCTCCTCCTCCTCCTCCTCCTCCTCCTCCTCCTCCTCCTCCTCCTCCTCCTCCTCCTCCTCCTCCTCCTCCTCCTTCTTCTTCTTCTTCTTCTTCTTCTTCTTCTTCTTCTTCTTCTTCTTCTTCTTCTTCTTCTTCTTCTTCTTTCACAAAGTTTCCTAAGATCACTATGGAAAATCGGGTAGCAGACAACAAACCACAGACATGGGAGGACACAAGGGTTCTGCAGTCCTCAACCTCTTTTTTTTTTTTTTTTAGAGGAGGCCCAGGATGCTTGGTGACCTCTGAACTGTCCTAATTGGGTGATGTCCCTTTCCCACATCTCAGATTTCTCAGTTCCCCCAACACCTCCTTCCCCCCTCCCCCCCCCCCCCCCCAGATAAAAGGAGTTGCAAGGCTATTCGTGTAGTGAAAAAAAAAAAAGGCTCAGCCAGGTCTGGATTGCAATTTCTGTTTTCTCACTTCCTGGCTGCGAGAGCTTGGCAAGTTCCTGCCTCCCTGGGCCTGGGTTTGCTCATCTGCAAGACGAGCACGCTGTCTTCCAGGCTGTTGTGAGGACCACTGAGATGCCACATGGGGACAACCTGTGCTGTGCCTGGTGGCATGAGGTGCCAGTGAGTGGTTACGAACAGTTGCTCTAGATTAGAAAATAAACACAAATGGTACTTAATAATGAAGACCAACATTTAGAGAACACTTACTACATGCCAGATACTAAAGCTAAGGACTTACAAAACCTATTCTAAGCTAATCCAAGAATAGCTCTGTGGGGTAGGTACGATTGTTAATTCCATTTTCAGAGAAATGTGGGGCACAGAGAGATAGTAAGTTGTTCAAGAACCAAAGCCAGGATTTGAACCAGAGACCTGGACTGCATAGTGGTCATTACAGGAAGGGGCAGCCAGAAAGGGCAGAGGTGAAGCTGGGCTGCCAATCAAATATAACCCAGAGTTTTGTCTGTCCTTAGAGAGGAGAACTCTCTGAAGAATATGGTTAAGACCTCAAGGTCGACCCCCTTGACAGCAGGTGGTGCTCTGAGCCATCCCAGGTGTGTGCTGCATGGGGAGAGTGGCCTCTCCCGGCTTTCAGAGTCTCTGTTGAAAGACATGTTCCAACCTTTTACCCAAGTCTGATACATTTCAGGCAGCCCAGCCCCAGAAACTGGGGGATCTGGCTCCACCAGGGGAGGTTGTGGTGGGGAGCGTCTAGTATCTCAGGATGTGGAGGGCAGGATCCTGTGTAGACTCATGCTAGGGATTGGCGCGAGGAGCTGGATGGCAGTGCTGCTGACTTGCAAAAGATACCAGCTGGCACCGGATGGTGTGAAGGAGGGCTTGTAATTGCAGCCATAAATCAAATGCGGACAGAGGAAAACCTGTCAGACTTTTTGGAGTTATTTTGTACAGAGAGGTGGGAAAATGCAGCTGTGAGGTGATAGCTGGGCTGGCTGGATGTTGGCAGAGATGGTCAGCATGGAGTGGAGGGGGTCCCCTGCCCCAGGACGCTATTGCTGTGGCCCCCACTTTCAGAATGACAAAATAGCCAGGTCCCTGGAGAAGGAAGCGCCTTCATCAAGGGGGCTGTCCTCCTCTTTCGGATTTGAGTTCTGGCTCTGCCACTTAGTGCTGGGTGCCCTTTGGCAAGCCATGAAAAGGGAAATGACTACAATACGTGGTGCCTACCATATGCCAACTCTCAAGCTGGCCTTCTCAGCGGGAGTGCAGGTTCTTTCTCACCAATGGAACCGGATTTAATTCAGGCATCCACTTTCCCCTCGCCAGCCTTGCGCTTCAGCTCAGGCTAGGCCCATTCTTAGCTCCAGAAAGTGGGTCCTGATTAGTGCAAGCCAATCATGGTGGTCCTATTCCTCTTACCTGTGATTGCCTTCTGCATGGACATGTCACCCATTTCTGGCCAATGAGATTATAAGGGGAAGTTTATTAGGGCTACTTCAGGGGAAGGTTTCTCATTCTCACAGGAGGAGATCATCTCTTAAATCTCTGGAGATTGTGCCCGGAATCAACTGCCAGCATCTAGCTACCAGCCCAAGGCTGACACTAGCACAGAAGATAGCAGAGCAGAGAGGTAGAAAGAACCTGGTGTTTGGGGATGTCATCAGGCTGCTAAATGAACCATTGCTGGAGCCAGCCTGCCTTGTGATTTCTTCTTTTGTGGGTGCCTTGCTTCCGTATGTGATATCAATTGAAATTGTGAGATAGTTCGCATGTAAACTTGTGTTGGATAATATTGGTGTGTTATTAAGCGTCAGTGGTCTAATTTTGCCTTGAAATGCCCTGTACTTTCTGAATGTAGAGATATGAGGACTGAAGACTGGCTGGGGGCCTTTGGAGATCTCTGGCTTTCTAATAAGAAAGAAATGAGGAACTGCCCCATCTGGGCCTCCCAGCTCAGCTCTTCTCTTTGCCTGAGGGAGAAACTGATTAATGCAGGACTGTCAGTTCTTTCTGGGGCCAAGAAGAGGAAGATTGGGGGGCGGGGGGAGGGGGAAGAAGAAGAAGAGAAAGAGGAAGATTAAAGGCCTACATCTCCCCTCCCCAACCACTCCCAAGCCAGCAGCTGGGGCCACTGAGATGCGTGTCCCTTGTCCATTTCTGAGATACTGGGGCAGTGGGCAGGGAGGAGTCCATTTCTTCCCAGGGGACTCCCAGCTTGTGGTGTCCCATTTGACTAATGTGTTTTAACCAAGTAGGCCTCTGCTTAATATCCTGGGGATCAAGTGTTCAAGTTCAAATAACCCCCAGGGAGGCACAGGGAGACCGGAAATGGCTCGTCCCTACTGTGACCCACAGTCAATCCCTCCTACTGAGGGCAGGGCTGCAGGAGGCCCAGGCACAGTGAAGCCCCAATGTGGTCAGAGCCATCTGGTCCCTCCAGGGACAGCCTCACCAGCCTGAGGATTCTGCCAGGAGGCAGCAGGGAGCTCCATTGAATTTCTCCAGACCTTCTTCTTGCTCTGGAAATAAAGGGTGTTTGTTCTCTGGGAGGCAGGGAGGGTCTTACCCACTATCTTCAGCCAGGAGAACACTCAGCACAGCAGCTCAGGACGGAATCTGCCTCAGTTCACATACTGGCTGCCCCACTGCCATTTGTGCGCCGGGGCGCTCATGACGTGGCCCCTCCGCCCCGCTTTCCTCATCCACACCAGGGACACTTACAGCATCCCTCTTTCGGAAGGGTCAGGAGTGTCCTGGAGGTGATCCTGGGAGCACTCACCAGGCACGTGGGAGGCACCGAGTGGAGGGGAGCTGTTACCATAAAGTCCAGTTGCCCCATGAGGTGTCTAGTGGGCTCTCTTGCAGAGGCCTTGTCCTCTCGTCATGTCCCTGTTTGTACGCCAGGCTGAATGTCTCATGTTCCAAGCCCCAGTCCTGATGCTCACCCAGCCTTCGCCTCAGCCTCACGAGGCAGGCGGTCCTCTATCACTGGTTCCATTGGGTCAATCCCTGTAAGTTAAGGAGGCTCGGGAGCAGCTGAGCATGTCAGCTCTGTGCAAGGAAGACAGGTATGTTCTCAGAATCCCTCACCCCCACCCCAGGTGGCCAACCTGAGGTCCCCATGAGGAGAACCAATGAGGGCAAGTCACCCTCCACCCCTCCTTCCCAACTCCCCGATCTGGAGAACTAGGGCTTGTGGGGCTGGAGTTGGGCCAGGGAGGGGTGAACAGGGACGCGGGCTGCCAGGCAGTCCTGAGTCACTGGTGCAAGAGCTCTGACTCGAAGAGAGGGAAGAGCTGGGTGGGCAGTGAGGGGCCTGGACTGTCTCATCCAGTAGGGAGGACAGCCTGGTGCTCACAGATTAAGGTAACAACACCTTCCAGAGTAGAAAGTAACAGCTCCCAAGGCCTCTGGGGCAGAACTGAGGGCTGAGGGGCACTAGGGCAGCTCCCCAAGCTTTTACCCCTCTCTGAAGTGTGCCCTGGGTGTGCCTTCTGCTGAGATGGAGTCCGGTGCTGGGGCATCCCCTGTCATACCCAAGAAGGGGGCTGAGGCACTCGAGAGCCCCAGATGTTCTCTTCCAATGATGCTAGAAATATTTCAGGGGAGCTGCTTGCCCTCCTCCCCCTGCTGCCCCTTAGCTTGGCCCAGCAGCTGTCTCCAGCTAGATTAAGCTGTTTCTTCTGCAACATCTGCCTCCTGATGGTCTCCTTTTAGTCTAAAAACAACCTAACCATATTGGTAATGAGAAGTTTGACAAAAATAATTAGCCACAATCCTGCCAAACAGTGTCATCTTTTTCTTTTCTAATCTTGATCTAAGCGGTGGCCTGGATCAAGCACACCACCCTGTGTCCTACTTGTGAATCTGGCGTCAGGAGCCTAGTCACCAACACTCTGCCAGGTGTGCAGGTGCCCTCTGTCTGCCCCTCCAGGTCCTCTCTCCACTTTCACCTGCTGTGGCACTGGGGGCTGATCTGCACAGACCATGCCCACTCTTACTCCCTGTGAATTTTTATGGGGTTTGGCCAATGCGGGGCACCATCCAGAGGGTGGAAAGAGGGAGGATGGTAAAGGTGGGGTGTTCATCTCTATTCATTTGCTAGGGCTGCCATAACAGTGCCACAGACTGGGTGGCATATACAGCAGAAATTTATTTCTCACAGGTCTGAGTCTAGAAGTCCAAAGTCAAGGTGTCAGCAGATGAGGTTTCTTCTGAGGTTTCTCTCCTTTCACTGTGTGGTCTCTCTTCTCTGTGTACATGCTACTGGAGTCTCTGTGTCCAAATTTACTCTACTCTGCCAGACTGGAGTAGGGCCTATCTAATCTTTTTTTTAATTAAATCTTTATTGTTCAGATTATTAAAGTTGTTTCTCTCCCTTCCCCCCCCAATAGCTCCCCTCCACCCGGTTACCACCCTACCCCATGCCCTTATCCTTCCCCCCCACTGTCCTCATTCATAGGTGTGTGGTTTTTGTCCAGTCTCTTCCCACACCCCCCACACCCTTTTCCCCCGCCTTAAGATTGTCAGTCCACTCCCTTTCTATGCCCCTGATTCTATTATATTCACCAGATTATTCTGTTCATCAGATTTTTATTGACTTGATTTTTAGATTCATTTGTTGATAGATATGTATTTGTTGTTCATAATTTTTATCTTTACCTTTTTCTTCTTCTTCCTCTTCTTAAAGGATACCTTTCAGCATTTCATATAATATTGGTTTGGTGTTAATGAACTCCTTTAGCCTTTTCTTATCTGTGAAGCTCTTTATCTGCCCTTCAATTCTGAATAATAGCTTTGCTGGGTAGAGAAACCTTGGTTGTAGGTTCTTGCTATTCATTACTTTGAATATTTCTTGCCACTCCCATCTGGCCTGCATAGTTTCTGTTGAGAAATCAGCTGACAGTTGTATGGGTGCTCTCTTGTAGGTAATTAACTGTTTTTCTCTGGCTGCTTTTAATATTCTCTCTTTGTTTTTTGTTCTTGGCATTTTAATTATGATGTGTCATGGTGTGGTCCTCTTTGGATTCCTTTTGTTTGGGGTTCTGTGCACTTCCTGGACTTGGAAGTCTATTTCTTCCACCAGGTGTGGGAAGTTTTCAGTCATTATTTCTTCAAATAGGTTTTCAGTAACTTGCTCTCTCTTTTCTTCTGGCATCTCTATAACACTTGAAGTTGTCCCAGAGGCTCCTTACACTATCTTCATGTTTTTGGATTTTTTTTTGCTTTTTGTTTTTCTGATTAGGTGTTTTTTGCTTCTTTGTATTTCAAATTTTTGACTTTATTCTTGGGATCCTCTAGTCTGCTGTTGGATTTCTGTATATTATTCTTTATTTCAGTCAGCGTATGCTTAATTTCTAGCTGATCCTTTTTCATATCTTTGAGGGTCTCACTAAATTTATTGGCCTTTTCTAGAAAATTCTTGAAAATCTTTATAACCGTGGTTTTGAACTCTATATCTAGTCATTTGCTTTCCTCTGTTTCTTTCATTTGTGACCTGTTTCTTTATCTCTGCGTTTTTGCTGCTTCCCTGAGTTGATAGAGTGAGTTTGTGTGCTAGGTGTCCTATAGGGCTCAGTGGTTCAGCCTCCCCAGTTACATGAGGTGGACACTCTTGGTGCACCCCTTTGTGGGCTGTGTGCAGAGTCTTGTTGTAGTTAAGCCTTGATTGTTGCTGATAATACTTGGAGGAATTGAACTCCAGGCCAATTGGCTGTGAGGATCAGCTCTTGGATCTCCAAGGAGGTGCTAATTTAGTCTCTGTCTAAGGCCACCCAGCAGAAGCTTGGAGAAATCTGCAGATTCCTTTTTTTTGTTTGGGTTTTGGAGGTTCCTGGATGAGGCCCAGCTGTGAAGCAATGCAAGGGGCTGTGGAGCCTTCAGCCTTCTTTTGGATGTTCTGGATCTCTCTGACTCATTTGCAGTTTGTTAAGTAAGTTTAGATTTCAAAGGACCAATACATTCATATGCCTCTGTGCATAGCTTGGGTAGGGTGGAGTCTTAGGGCAGAGCAAACAGCAATGGCTTCTAGTCAGCTCTGCTCTAAGAGGCCCCTGGGTCTCAGTGTCCTGTGGTAATTGCTGCAAGCACCTCTGAGAGAAAGTGGCCCTTGAGTTCCTCCCGCTGCCAGACAGTCCAGTTTCTCCCCGTATGAGTCTGGATCCCCAGAGTCTCACCCGAAATTGGAGTTCAGAGCAGTCAAGAGCTTGTGTCTCCCTGTGGGTGGAAAAAGACAGCCATGTACTCCATTGCCAGCCCTCTCTGTGCACCTCTGTACCTCTGCACTTTACTTCCGCAGCTCCTGTGAGTCTCAGTGTGCTTTTCTCTTCCCTTCTAATTGTAGAATTTCCACTTAGCCAGGCTTCCTGTGGTTCTGGATTATGTCTGTTTTGCCTTTTAGTTGTAGTTTTGAAGTGGTTGTGCGAGGCAGCAAGTTCAGGTGTTTATCTATGCCACCATCTTGGTTTCTTCATGGCCTACCTAATGTTAACATAACCACCTCTGTAAAGGCCCCATCTCCAAATACAGCCGTATTCTGAGATGCTGGAGGTTAGGGCTTCAACAGGAATTTCAGAGGAACACAATTTAGCCCATAACATCATTTCTCTTACTCCCTTTCTGTAGGGTCATTGAGGACTTGCTGTACCCCTTAATAGAAGGTCACAACTCTTGCCAGGCAGCCAACCCACAGCCAGTTGTCTCCTGGGCCCCATTAGGCCTAGTGGAGTTAATGGTGCTGGGCTGCTCCAGCCCCTGAGGTATGCGCACGCACGCGCACGTGCATACACACACACACACACACACACACACACACACACACACACACACACCTCACCTCCACCTTTGTAAATAGTCCCTGTATTCAACTCTCCTGCATTATGCATTTGAGCATGCCATCTGCTTCCTGCTGGGCCCCTGAGACACCAGGTAGGGTCGCAGACTCAACAGTGCTCCCAGATCTCTGAGGATTACCACCTGGTGGGTGGGAGCCTCTCCTGCTCACTGTCTTCCTTGGCCTTTGAATACTCTGCCTAGGCCTCTTATGTGACAGCAGATGCCTTAAAACAGAAGGTGCGCACCTCTAAGAGTCTCGATGGCCCTTTTACTCCTTCCCACAGATGTCAACCGAATGCCCGAATGTTCTACTTGGCAGCTCCTCACCTTCCCTCAGCTGCCAGCCTGACTCAGATTTCCATGATTTCTTTTGTATTATGCAATTCAGTAGTCCCCCTCCACTCTTTCAGCCCATTAAGGACATTCCCCAGGGGGCTTCACATTTCACACCCACAAAGGCCTCCTGGTTGGGGCCAGACAGAGGCATCCTCTGGGAGACTCTGCCACCCATCTAAGCTAACAATTTTCCTTCCGCATTATAGCCTTTTTTCACCTGACAGTCTTTCCATGTGTTATATAATCTAATGACATTCCAAGAGCTAATATGCCTCAGTTTACCCTGTTGTTGGATAAATATGGCATTTATATTTTGTTAAACAAATGCTTATCCCCAACCCCTCATCTTCTTTTCCCAAGTCTTAGGGATGCCCAAGTGGTCCATAGCCAGTGCTTTTAGCCACCTTTGGTTGCAGAAAGTGTTGACTTCCCCTGAGGTGTTTTGAGCAGATGGATGTGGGTGGTGCTGGTCCAGGCCCCAGGCTCTCAGGACCATCACTGAGCGACTCAGGAAGACCAGCAAAGCTCTCTGTTGACCTTGGAACTTGTCTGAGAAGGAACAGCTGCCAGGCCTGTCAAACATGGAGCCCGTGTTAAGGGAATTATGACAGGAAGAGCTCTGCCATCAAACATTCTAATAGCTGTTGCTTACTTCCAGACATTTCCATCTAGAATCCTACAGCCTGTGTAACGGGGCAATGAGAACACTTGCATTTAATGCTGAACCTAACAAATATAGAATTTCCTGAAGTCGGGGCCACGGAGCACCAGGCCCAAGGCTTCCTGCAGAAAAGAGTATTGAATGGTCAAGAACATTTGGAAAATACTCTCCCCACCTCTGATGCATTTAGTAAAGTCTCAGAATCAGGCCATAAAGAAACATATTAATTCATTTTAAAAAACTTAATACACCCATGTACACAGGCAATAGGGTAGTGAAGACCTGGGATTAGGGTGGGCAGGGGTGGGGGAAGAAATGGGAGATAATTGTAATACTAGCAACAATAAAAATATATTTGAAAACAATAATACATATTTCCCAAATTAGCTAGACCTTTTAAAAATTTTTTATTGTTTTATTTACTTATTTTTAACCGAGATTTATTGCACTCCTAATCATTGAAATCCTTCAGATGGTTTTTCCTGGTGCCAAACAGGACACTAGGGGTCATGAGCAACCATCCACTGTGACTTCCCTCCCTCCCTGTCCCCTAACCCAGTCCCAGCCTTCCCCCAAGGTCAGGCCAGATCCCAGGGAAGAGACCTGGTGGAAGTAACCAAGTGCAGGAGCCACTGCATTCTCAACCAACACTGGCTGTGCTGCAGCAAGGAAGGGTGTCTGCTTACCCAGGACAACTGCCCACAGAGAAAGAGGGGCAGGGCAGAGGTGAGACCTGAAGTGGGAAAAGAAAGGGTCAAAACTGTCGCTGTGTGCTGGTCTGGGCGCCCACCTCTGCATTTCCTGTGAGGCCCAGCTGAGTGCAACACAAAGCTGGTCCTTCTCAGCCTCAGTTTCCCACTCTGTGAGCACCAGCTGTGGGTGGAAAATCGTCCTGGCAGTGGATGCTCTGGGCAAGCTTTTGCGTCCCCAGTGGGATTCCTCATCCACGTGACTGACAAGTGCATGCGAGGTTCCTTGTGAAGCTGTCTACTTAGGAGCAGAGAGTCACAGGAATATGCAGCTGTCCCTGGTTCATGCTTCCCAGTGAGGATGGACAGCAATGGTCCCCGAGAGGAAGCTGCAGAGAAATCAGGGGAGGGGAGAAGATGCTCACAGCCAGCTAGGGCCATGCAGAGGGCCAGGGACAGTACCCTCAGATCTGGTGTTATTGAAATAATAATAATATCAACAAGAACAATGAGAACAACAACAATGAGAATGAGAACAGTAACAACAATATGATAGCTCATGCCTTATTCATTTATTCAACTAATACTTACGGAGTCCCTCCTAGGTGCCAGGCATGTGTTGGGCACCCAGCATATAAATAAACACTATCTTTGTTTTCAATGTACTTACAGGCCAAGGAAGTATTCAGTGAGTTTGCAAATACATCATCACACACCATGGTCACAGCAACGGTTTGTTGGCGCGCTTACAAAGCATTGTGCTTTTTATGGGTATTACCTTGTGTGATCATCACAGCAGATCTATGTGGCTAGTGCTTTTATTTTCCCATTTTACAGATAAAGAAATGGAGGCTCAGAAAGATGAAATCCCATGCCATCAGACATAAAGATGGTCTTCAATTGGACATGAGGAGGGAGGGATCCAGACTTATCCACCACCTTTCTTTAGCTCTTGGAGGGGGGAACTCTCATGTGCCCTGGAGAACCACACCTGGTTGTATCTGGAACTCAAGGGAATGGCTACTGCCCCTCTGAGAGTCAGGGGGGAACTATCTGCTGGCTGTGAAAGGTCCCAGACCCTCCAACCAGCAGCATCTCTTCCTGGGTGGCACATTGCAATCGCCGGGAAACCTACACATCCTGCTGCCTGGGCCGGCTCTCCAGAGGCATGACTGCGTCAGGCTGGGGTGAGCTAGGCATCGGGATTGCAAAGAGCTCCTCGCAGGACTGTAGAGTGTGATCAGAGCTGGGGCCCGATGCCCAGCAGCATGCTGCAGCTTGCAGTCAGCGGCGACCCTGGAGTTGGTCAACCTTCCCCAAATCAAATTATTTCCTGGGGACCAGAGGCAGCTGCTTGACATGATCATAACACTGAGTTTCTTTGAAATGCCCGGAGGTCCTGAGAGGAGACATCTGATTCTCTGACTGCTGAGAGTTCCTAGTCCCTCCAGCCCCCTCCTGCCCATCACACGGCTCTTTCCTGTTCAGAGGCAGGATGCTCACCCCCACCTGCTTCCCAAACCAATTATTTTCTTTTTGACAACCATTAAAGTTAAAAATTTTAACATCATCTAAGAAGACATGTAAAACCCACTGGAAATTTCAAAGCCATGAGTCATTGCATGTCTGGGCCCCCTCAGATTCTTATGTAAGGTTGAGTCACTTTGTGTGTGTGTGTGTGTGTGTGTGTGTGTGTGTGTGTGTGTGTGTGTGTATGTGTGTGTGAGAGAGAGAGGTGGGGGGGGAGGGAAAGAAAGAGAGGAGAGAGAGAGAGAGAGAGAGAGAGAGAGAAGAGGGAGGGTCATTTGCAGCTTTAAGAGACTGGTGGTAACTCTGAATTAACTTCAGAGATTCCTCATCCCCTGTAGTTGTTCTCCACTTCTCCACATTTTATTTTCCATCCACGGTGACATCGCTCCAGAGTGCAGGCATGAGGATTCTGTCACCTGCTGCTCGGCCTCAGGCACTGCTATCTCTGTGTCCCAGGACAGGCAGGATGGTGTGGGTGGGACATAACTGCTCGGTTCCCCACCAGCACATTCTGGGCAGGTGCTGTGCCCCTACTACAGGCAGGTCCCAGAGCCTGGGATGATGGGGGGAAGGAGGGTTGGAGGTAAATAAGAGATGTCTGGGCCCAGCTTCCAGGTCTGTATCCTGTTTATTTCTGGGTTTCTCAGAAAAACACAGAGGCTGTGGAGCAGGGTCTGAAAGAATAAAGAATAACAGGCATTTCAAGGGAGCAAAATGAAGGAACCCGTTTGATGGGGAATGAAGTTGTTCTCTGAGAGTTTGACCATAAACAGGACACATAGGCATCAAACAGACAGAGGCCAAGTCATCCTCAAAAGAGAGAATGGGCCCCAGGCTGGCCAGACTGATGTTGGTCTAGAGGAGAAAGATATCTGTGAGTGGGACAGGCAGGTCTGCTATGGAAGTGCAGAGAAGTGCCAGGTCCCTGTACCTGGCCACACCCAGCTCAGATTTCTCAGAAGAGGGGGAGGCAGAGGGAATGGGTAGGGGAAGGGAGAAGAGGAGGAAGAGGGAGGGGGAGGGGTGGGGAGGAGGAGGAGAGGGAAGGAAAGGGAGAGGGAGCCTGGCTGTGGCCTTGGGGGCCATGGGTGGGTCTGCTGGGAGATGGATGCCCCACACCATTGCTGTATGAGGTTTCCCATCGTCCACACTTGGTAAGGACTGTCCCTGGTTCTGAGACTAGGCTCCTCAGGACTAGTTCCCCAAGAATGGAGCCTCAGGGAAGGGGTGAGATGCACCAACAGATGAGAGAGCAACCAAATGCTGATCCTTTCCTTGTGAGTGAACAAATCTACCTTCTGGTTTGGTACTGCAGTGCTGTGAGCTGGCCCATGTGACTCCCTCCCCCATCACTAAGAGGCTCGGATGAAAGATAACCAAGACAGATCCTGGAGGGGGTGAAGCCATCAATAAATGCCACCCCCTGGAGTTCTCTGACATCCCTCAAGGAGTCCTCAGCATTGCCACAGGCCTCGGCCCTCTTCCTCCTGGAGCTGTGCTGTCCAGTGTGGTAGCACTGGCCATGTGGCTGTGGAGCACTTGAAGTGCAGCTGGTCTGACTGGAGATGTGCTGTAGGGTCCAATACACATGGGACTTTGAAGATTTAGTATGAGAAAAGGAATGTAAAATAGCTTATTGGTAATTTTCTGTATTGATTATATGTTGACAATATTTTAGGTATATTAAGTTAAATAAAATTAAAGTTAATCTTACATGTTTTTTTTTTTTCCCCCACCATGGGCCCTGCTCCAAGCACCAGCAAAGTGAAAATAACAAATTCAACAACAGAACAGACAACAGCAACAGAATTTTGAGAGCCAAGAATCAGATGGGTGAGTGGTCACAGACCTTATGGCTCCGATGAAGTTGGATCTGACATTGTATTTGGTTGAATGGTGTACCCCTAAAACAATGCCAAACTGGAACCTCAGAATGTGACCTTATTTAGAAATAGGGTGTTTACAGATATAATTGGTTAAGTTAAAATGAGCTTTTGCTGGAGTAAGGTAAATCTTAAATCCAATGATAAGCCTCCTTGTCAGGAGGCCATGTGAAACTGCAGACACAGAAAGAAGGCTGTGTGGTGAGGAGGATGGAGACTAGAGTGAGAGTGTCATAAACCAAGGAAGGCCAAGGCTTGCCAGCAACCAACTGGGAGCCGGGAGAGGCAAGGAGGGATTGATTGTTCTCGAGAGCCTGGAGAGGGAACACAGCCTGGCTGACACCTTGATTTTGAACTTCTAATCTCCAGAACTGTGATCAGATATATTTCTATTATCTTAAGCCACTGGTTTGTAGTTATTTGTTTTGGTAGCCCAGGAAACCAATACACTTAGCTTGAAGAAAAGATTGTAAAATATCTCATCAGAAATTTTTTATGTTAATTAAAGTTTGCAATGGTAATATTTATTTGGGTCAATAAAAATATGTTGATTTTAATCAAACCTATCTTTGAAATGAATTTCACATGCTTCTTTGTTTAAATGTGGTTATTAGAAAATATTATATCACATACGCAACTCTCATTAGTGGCTTGCACTTTCTTTCTATTGGACAGCACTGTTCTGGTGTGAACAGAACGCCACATGCGGACCCTGGGGTTCTTTTTTATTTTTTAATTTTTTTAATTTTTATTTTATTTATTTATTTATTTGTTTATTTATTTAATTTTTTAAAATTTGCAATATAACTTATATTTAATAGTAGTACATATGTTTTCCTCCTCCCCCCCCCAATATCCTCCCCCCAGCCTCCCTTACCCCCCAGCACATGTGACCCTGGGGTTCTTCATCCGGGGAGAGAAGGCAGTGGAACTTGTGAACCAGAAGCCACCAAAGTAGGAAAGTTGATTCACAAAGCCCAGCAGATATGTTGACATGTTGACATGTCAGCAAGAGGTTAGGCCTGAAGGAGAATGGAAGGTCCTGGGTGTAAGATCAAGAGAAGTCAGGAAATGCCTTCCTTTACCTGTAGAATGCGAACCCTGAGCTGGCTCCCGGCGGAGGTCAGGGGTCAGGGATCAGGGGCTAAAGGCCTGGGGTGGGCTCCTCCTCTGAGGACAACTACCCCTTCCCAAAGGGATCCCTGTCCTGGGAAAGCAGAAGGCAGAGTCGTCAAGGTGGGCTGGTTCCCAGAAGCCAGAGCCTCACATCTCACACTCTCCAAGGCAGTGACCGAGGGCCAGGGTCCCAGAATCCTGCTAGTAGGACTGGGCTGGCTGTAGGCAGTATGGAAGGAGGGTCTAGGGGTTACCCAAACAGCTCACTGGCTCCAGAGGGTAGAGATGAGGTGGAGTGGGGGAGGGTTTGGGGAGGACGAAGGAAGGTGGGGAGAAAGAAGCCACCTGGCTTAGCCAGACCCAACTCATGTTTTCCTTGGCCAGAGCTGGGATTCTTCTCAAGGTTTCTGCCCGGAGATAGCAGCTGTGCCGGATGCTATATTTCACCGTTTGTCCAGGCTGAAAAGGAACTGAAGATCTTCCATAGAACGTGTGCGTGCCATCTCAGTGGGGGCTGTTTGATTGTCTTTGGAGGTGTGAGTTCAAGGAGGTAAGGATTCAATGAGGGTCCAGTTAGAACCCCCCAAACACCTCCTGCTTTTTGGGGTTCCTGGGATGCAGGAAAGCAAGGCTGGCTACTCTGGCTCTTCTTCAGTTTCCAAGGAGGCCCAGAGGTGACCTTGAAATGACTCTTTAGAACCCCTGTCAGAAAAGCCTCATTTTCTAGTTCCCACGAGTACCATCCTCTGCACACTTTATCATTATTGGTGTTGTTATTGTTGGATGACTTTCCTAAAAACACCACAGAACAAGAGCCCAGTTCATCCAAATCCCCCGTGCAGGCCATCTGCACCTAACCAAGCCCCTCTGAGTCTGCTTCCAAGACACCAGGTTGTCCTTTCTGCTCTGAAGTTCGTCCCTGGGGGAACTGTCCCAGCTAAAAGGTCAGCTTGCTCT
Source organism: Antrozous pallidus (assembly GCA_027563665.1). Lineage (NCBI taxonomy): Eukaryota > Metazoa > Chordata > Mammalia > Chiroptera > Vespertilionidae > Antrozous > Antrozous pallidus. The sequence continues at coordinate 47,248,440 of CM050523.1, forward strand.
AGAAGGAGGAACACAGCAAGTCATTCTTTGCACAGGTATTTCCGGAGCACCACCGGCCACATGCAGACCTGGTCCAGACCCTGGGGCCCAGGGTGAACGGCGCCTCCCCGCACCCAGTGCTTAGAGCTCTCTGTCCCCACTTTTTTGAAGGCCTGCAGGGTTCTGCCCATGTTCAGGGAAGCACAGATTCTGATTAGGAAATAACTGGTCCAGCAGGGGGCTCAGGCTCCAGTTGTTGTGCTGGGCCCAGACTCAGTGCAATGTCAATGGTGAGAGCCGGTGTCCCCTCCTATCATGTCCAATGTCCATGCCTCTGCCTCTCTCAGCAGGAAGCCTGCTTTCCTCCCCATGGCCCATCTCCAGCTCCCAGGCCTCTCCTCGGGTCTGCTTCTTATCTCTATCTTCAGTGTTTAGAAAATGTCATCTTGAGTGGCCAGGGCTGTGAGCTGCTGTGGGAACACAGAGAGTTTTGCTGTGGGTGATGGGGGTCCCTCAAGGCCTGGATTCAGAGCTCATAGCTTGTCAAAGCTGGAGAAGCCCCCAGAGACCAGCCAGCACTGCCAGATGCCCACTCCCCAGCCCACCAGCCCACCTCCACCTCAACTGAGGGAGTGGAGATTTGTAGTTTTGATAGAATGAGATGCTCCCCCACCCCCCAAATTCCCACACCAGCACTTTTTTTAAACAGGAAATTGAGGGACACACACTCTGTTTTTCGTGATCAGAGCAAGCCCAGAAGACTGACCCCCTCTGTTTAAGAAGGTGACCTCCCACCAGTGCAGTGCCTCGAGGACTCTCTTGCAGATCAAAGGGACAGGAAGGTCTGAGTCCAGAGGAGATCCCTGGCTTAGGGGCTCATTGCTTTTTGAGACAGGGCAGATTTTAAGAACGGAGTGTCCTGAGGTGACAGGGATCACCAACTGCTTTCCTTCAGATTCTAGAAGGACCCAAATCACTATCTCTTCTAGTCTCTTGGGAATGTGAATAGACTGGAGGTGGGGGTGTCTTGAGGTTGGGGGCCCGGGGCTGCTGATGGAGCCCTCCCACCCCCACAGGTCATTCATAGGTCAGCCCCTCCCTAAGGGCTTCAGTGTGTACTGAGTGAAGATGGAGGTTTTTTCCATCTCTTTGCAGCCTTATAGTTCTTATAATTAAACTTGGAAAAACATCTTTTCCTTTCTTCATTTCTTTGAGGGAAAAAAAGCTAGATTGGCTTAAACACAAAGTGATCATTTGGGCCTTTTGAAAGCAGAACAAAGCAAAGATAAGGCGTCCTCGTCCCACCACCCTGCCTCAGCCAGGAAATACCCCGCCCAGCTTTGACTCTAGAGGAGAGGGGAGACCAGATAACACCCCAGTGTTTCAAACGCCATTTTCCCAAGGGCCCAACTGCTTGCAAAGCCTCTGAGAAAACCTGGGCTAACCTCCTGGCCCAGTTGCTGGCCTCAAAACCAGGCTGCTTGGCCTGTCAGCGAGGCCCATAAATCCCAGAGGCTGCACGAAGCTGCACTCTGGAGCTTGCCTTTTGCTCAGAGGCCTGGGCCATCTAGAAGCTGGTGGAAATAAGCACATTTATTGGCGCTAAACCTCATTTTCTCAGGAATAGTATACCCTCAAGAACATCTGAAATCAGTCCATTGTTCCCTGCCTGCCTGCTGGGACCACAGCGCTTCTCCCCTTGACAGATGATATTGAATTGGCTGCTGTCCTCCATCGGGTTTTTACCACATCACCAGTAGAGGCTAATAGGGTTCCAGCAATAGAGAGTGTAGCTTATCCTAATATCTATTTAACCTGCTATAAGACCCCAAAGTGTAGATGGTCAAAAATTCAAATGTCCTGCCTTCTCTGAGGCCAGAATTAAACCCAGCTTAGGCAGATGGGAGTTCCAGGAGTTGAGGCAAGCTGGGAGGTATGGGTTACTCAGGATGGCTTCAACTCTGGCTTCATCTCTGTGGTGGAAGAACTGGGGACACATTAGTATAGAAGCCTTGAAGATAAGAGAGGCACAAGTGAGCAGCCAGGGTAGAATTTGGGACCCCCCCAAGGGCCATGTAGCAGATGTGGATCAAATGAAGTCAGCACGTGAAATACATTTTCAAATGCTGGGCTTGGCGGTGGGCAGGAGAAAGCAGGAGAATCCTAGACATGGTCCAGGCTGCCCCATGCGGCTTCATAGCTTCAGGAATGGGGCTGTTAGCCAGACTGGCTGCTCAGAGCCTATGTTCTAGCCTACCCTGGCTCTTCAATGTCTACCTGGCTTTGGACCAGTCCCTTTATCGCTGTGCCTCACTTTCCCTATCTGTAGTAGGGAGTGGTGATGGTGAAGGAGAGGATAAAAGTACACAGGATGTGGAAAATGCATAGAACAAGGAAGGAGCCAGCTGGGGAGGGGTGGCTGCTATGAGGACCACTGGCCAAGTCTTGCCAGCTGAGTTCCACCTTGGGCTGGGAGCCAGCAGGGTTTATAACCACAAACAATCCCGAGATGACTGTTGAGCCACAATGCCCTACATCCAGGCAGTCCGGATCCTATGCTCTGTCAGCTGGGGGCCTGCTGTCTCCTGGGCAGGGGCGTGCCGGGTGGACTGATGTGCTTGCCCTGAGAGATCCCGGCTGGCCCGCTCCCTCTCACCCCACTTCTTCCTGCTCGTGTGTTTGGGATTAACATGTATCCCTTGAATCTTTTCATTTTTCCACTGAGATGGAAACTTGGCCCGAGACCAGGCCTGGACGTGCTCACGGTGTGGCTGGGCTCCGGCCAAGCCCACAGTAATTGCAATCACATGTGAGGCTTCGCTGGCTCACTGGGCACTGGGGCCGGGAGACACACGGCTGCCAGAGGGAAGGGCGCTGGGCCGACGTCTGGGCTCCGGGTGAATGTGCAGACAGCGTGGCCTTGGGCTCCTGCCCTCATTTCTCTGACCCTCAGTTTCCTCATTGATAGACTGAAGGCTTATTTTAAAGTGATTGGCTTAGAGGACCAACAAGGGCTCTGCCTAGGCTCTGGGAATCTGGGCTATCCTGAGATAGGGACCAGCTTTCCTGTGGCTCTTTGGTCTTCCCAGCCATGGCCTGGCCTTACATGTTCACAGAGAGGGACTGTGGCCAGGGTGTGGCAGGGGGCTCCAGGAAGGCCTGTCTCAGCCCTGCCTCATATATACAGAGGCTTTCTCACAGGACAGAGCATGGAGGGTTCTCTGAGCCAGTGGGAACTGAGAATGTCATTATCCCATGAAGGTAAGCTCAGGGGTAGCTGGGGCCTAAGATGCAGGTGGGGTTGAGGATGCTTAGAGAAGGTCTGGATGACTTCAGTGGCTACCTGGTGCAAGGGCAAGCCTGATGCCCATCCCTCATTAGCCCAGGAACTGGGGTTGCCTGTCCCCTTGCTTGATTTACTCTCTAGTATAACATTACTCTGAGCACTGATGGGGCAGCCAAAGGGTTCTTCCCCCAGTGGATTTTTGTCTCTCCCGCCCCCCCCCCCCAGCTCCCCAATTCACTTTGGGGTCTCAGGAACGATTGAGGAGCTATGGACAGTGGTTACCTGGCTAATGGCACTGCCCAGAGTTATGGCAATGGTCGCCAACCGGTGGCCCAAGGACCACTGGTGGTCTGGGAGGCCCGAAAGGTTGGCGACCGCTGTTCTATGGCACACCATCTGAGTAGGCTGTGAGGAGAGTTTCTCCAACTTTGCATAATCTTTGGGGTTTCTCTTCACCTCTCCCCTTTCTACTTGAACACGTGTCTCCTTACACTTCTTCCTTTGTCAGCCTCTCTTATTTCCTCGTCCTGCTGCTTTCTTCTTTCCCGCGTGTTCTTTCCTTCTTTCTAGGAGAAGCAGAATGGCTGCGTGGAAAGAGAATGGCTTGGGAACAGGCAGTTTTGACCTTGATGAGCCTCAGGCTTCTAATCTATGAAACTGAGATAGTAATATTTTAACGTTGGCATTGTTGGTAACACTAAATAGGATGACATACAGAAAATTTTAGGCAGCGCATAGGAAAATATCAATAAAAAGCAGCAAATATTACAATTTGCATAAAATATCAACTGAAATTTGTCTTAAAAGACTAGTTGGACTCACTTTGGCTAGTGTGGCTCAGTTGGTTGAGCATCATCTCACATACCCAAAGGTTGCCGGTTCAATTCTGCTCAGGGCATATGTCTTGATTGCAGGCTTGATCCTCTGTATGGGACATGAAGGAGGCAGCCAATTGATATTTTTTTTCTCTTTCTCTCTCTCTCTAAAAAAATCAATTAAAAAAATCTTTAAAAAGACTAGTTGGACTTGATTAACATTTATTCCCATTCTTTATAAAAACCAAGTAATTTAAACTTTTTTTCTTTCATCCTCCCTTAAAATTGGAATGACCATACTCCGGTAGATGGCCCTGTCATGTCCACAATCCTTGAGGGGAGGAGACATCTTGCCTGGAACTGGCCCTGTGGACTGCCCTCCCGCCCCCGGCTCCCTGTGGTGATGGTGGATGTGGCGAAGGGGCTTTCCTTTCTGGTAGAGGTCTCAGAGAGGACCTTCCATGCTCACCTTGTGGTTCTGTGGCCACACACTCAAGATGGTTCCTGCCAAACAAACAACAAACCTACAAACAGTGGTTCAGGGGCCAGTTTGTTGCTTTATAGAAAACCTTTCTAGGAGGAATCTCTTACACTCCAGAAAGGCTTTCCCCCATTTCATTTAACATAGCTTCTTTATCTGTGTTTATTAGGGTTTGGTCAGAAAAACAGAAGCTTCTCTAGATACCCCAGCTATGCAGGGTTTTAACACAAGGGATGTAGAGGCTTACACAGCTGACAGGAGGGCTGGGTGAAGGCAGGTCAGGGAAGCCACCATCAAACTCCATAACACCGGAAAAGCCAGATTCGCGGAGAGGATGCTGGGATCAGCCTTTTCATGAGGGTGGTGCCAAATCTGAAGAAAGAAGCCCCAGACCCTCCCAAAGATGAAGACAAAGCAAAATCTTTGAAGACAAAGAAAGTAGTGCTGAAAGGCACCCATAGCCACAAAGAAAATAAGACCCCCCACATCACCCACCTTCTGCTGGGGTGAAGACTTTGCAGCTCTCAGGCAGCCCAAGAATCCTAGGATGAGTGCCCCAGAGAGAAACCAGCTTGACCACTTCACCATCATGAAGCTCCCCTGACTGTGAGTCAGCCATGAAAGAGAAAGAAGACAACAGTACCCTTGTGTTCACTGTGGATGCCAAGGCCAACGAGCACCAGCTCAAACAGGCTATGACATTGACATGGCCAAGGTCAACACCCTCATCAGGCCTGAAGAAGAGAAGGCATATGTTTGACTGACTCCCAATTACGATGCTTTGGATGTTGCCAACAAAATTGGCCTCATCTAGACTGAGTCCAGCTAGCTAACTCTAAATATAAAAATGTTTCACTGTAAAAAAAAAAAAAAAAAGAAGAAAAAGAAAAAAAGAAAAAGATGCTCAGTTAATCCAAGCCTATAGTGCCACCGAAGTGAGCCACTTAAAAGGGCTCACCTGGAGGCTGTGATAAAACATCCCTGCGTGAATACTACAATTAAATGTCCTGCTTTTTAAACTTAACATTCTGTTGTAGGCATTTTTATTTGCCAGAGGTCTTTGTGAACTTCTTAGCTGCATTGTATTTCACTGAGTGGATAGGGCAACTTTAGTTTACCATTTTTTGCTTTTGGACATTTAGGCCATTTTAAAATTTCAGCTTTTTGTTTGTTTGTTTTTTCAATGCTACAATGAGCATCTTTATGCACCTAACTCTTTTTACATTTTAGAACTTCAGCATAAATCCCCAGCAATAAGATTACTCTGTTGAAGAGACCAATGTGTTTCTAGTTCTCAGTATCTTATTGCCAAATTAGTTTCCTTAACAATTAGGGGTAAAATTACTATCCTACCTATGTGAGCACTATATCAATTGAAATGTGTTATTGTTGTTGTTGTTGTTGTTGTTTTTCTATTTAACTTTGCATTTCTTTGGTGATTAGCTAGGTTGGGTATTTTTGTGAAAATTCATTTACTAGTTATAATTTCTTTCATGTAAATCACTCTTAAGTGAAATGCCCCTTGCCTATTTACATATAAAGTTTCTTAGTTTTTCAATTATCAGTTTGCAGGAGATCTTTATGTAATATTCCCTCCTCAGAACTTTTTAGGAGGGGAGCAGAGTATAGATAAATAAAAATAGGTAATAATCTTTTATTTTCCTTATTTACTGTCAATATTTCTCTCCACTTGCCCCCTTTTTCAGTCATTTTTAATGCACAACATTTACATTTTTTTGTAGTCAAGTGTGCTAATCTTTCCTTTGTGATTTCATGGATGATCTCCAAGTTTAATGAAAGACATTCTCCCTCCAGAGATTTGCTTTATGTTTGTCTCTCTGCTAGTTTTCCTAGGTTTTTATAAAAGTATGTAACTCTTTAATCTTTGTGAAATTTCTCTGAAAAAACTCCCTCTGCTCTGAGGAAGGGGATGATTTCAAAGCATATGTTTCTCAAACTCAGCAATTTCCTTCCCTGGTTTGCTGGTTGTGTTGGAGCCTAGGATTGCAGGCTGACCACCTCCTGCAGGCCAATTGTCTGAGGGAGGAAGGGGATCACACAGAATCAGAACTTGCCTCTTGAGCCAGACCCCTATCTGAGGGGCAGCACAAGGAGGTGGAAGAACATAACTTGGAGCTCGAGTGTGACCTCTGGCTGGGTGTGGATTCTCGGCCTCCTGTTCTCCCTCTGAAAAATGAGCCAAAAGATCTTGACTGATAGGTGGGATGAAGTACAGAACTAGAATACCACCTGGCCAATCATGGATCTCCCTGGGCCCTGCCTTTTCCTTTTGGTCCCATTCATGCCCAAAAGGTGTTCCTCACGGTAGAGCTTGGGCAGACTACCAGAATAACTAAGAATTTACTTTTTTAAGTGAGAAAAATGGAGTCCTGGGTGGTGTTCTCAGTAGTTAGAGCATTGGCATGAGCACTGAAGGATTGAGGGTTCGGTAAAGGCATGTATCTGGTTGCAGGTTTGATCCCAGGTTCTGGTTCTGTCTGGGCTCATGGGATAGGTAACCAATCAATGTGTCTCTCTCACATAGATGTTTCTCTCCCTTCCTTCCACTCTCTCTGAAAAGCAATGGAGAAAATATCCTTGGATGAGGATTTAAAAAAAGATAAAAGCGAGACAATAGAGTGTGAGGTTAAATGGCAGAGTAGCAGATACTCTTGACTGCCTGGATATACCTCAGGTCCTCTGCTTCCTCAAATGTGAAATGGAGCAAATTGTCCTATCGTTTCTGCTGCAGAGGGGTTATTTGATGATCAAATGAAAGGCTCGAAAAAGGCCATGGAAAAATCCAGAGGCAAGATAGAGTCCCCATGGGCCACTCTGTCCACTCCTTCCTCAGCGTGGACACAGACGAAGCCTTGTGTTAGCTCCCCGAGGCTCCCCGCCCCTGCGCCCCAGGAAAACCACCGAAGCCTCTGTGAAGGCCCCTTGTGCCCTTGGCTCGCCAGGCAGGAGGCCAGGGCTGGCCAAGGCCCTGGGAAGCAGAGCCTGGAGGTGAGCTGCCCCCAGCCCAGCTGTGTTCAGCTTGGAGCAGCTTCTAAAGACTTGGAGGGCCAGGGTAAGGAGGAACCTCGGGTCACCCAGGCTACCCCCATTTCATGGTTGTGCAAGTTCAGGTTCAGAATGGGGAGCCAGTTAGGGGCAGTGGCAGACCCTGAGCCGGGGATCCTGCTCCCAAGTCCAGTACACTTTCCACTTGGTCTGCTGCTGCAGTGGCCTCTGTGGGAAGGGCTCCTCTGACCCTTCTGGAAAATTCTTTGCCATCTGATGATATCTGAGTGAAACTGCACAATGTTAGAGTATCAGAGCATTTTGTTTGACAAGCACGGCAAAGCCCTAAGAACAAGATGCCTCACAGTCCGGAGGGAATTTCCTGGGAAGAGACTTTTCCAGGTAGGGAAGAAAGAGTTTTGAGCAGGAGCGTGGCTTTACTGGAGCATGGAAGAATGTGGGGGCAGTGGCCGGAGGCAGGCAAAGCTGGTGCGGAAACTTGGTGCCAGCACCCCACCTTGGACTGGTCCATCCCAGCTTAAGGGATTGGTATCTTTGGTGGAATGTGGTTTTCTAGGCAATACTCTCTATCCCCTTCCTCACCCTCTACCTTGAGCCTCCTCCTTCCTCAGTGTAAATGTGGGTGTCAGCCGCTGTCCTCCTGGGCAGGAGGCTTTGGGTGGTCACGGTACAGGGACACGTGGTCTGATGTGGGAGGAGAACACTGTAAATCTAAGTTATCCTTCAGAGACTGGAACATGTGGTTTCCAGAAGCATCAGGGCACTGGTTCCCTGAAGAGGAAGTGTGGAAAGAGTGGGCAAGGTGGAGGGAGTGGGGACAAGACCTACCTAGCACAAGTCCCGATTTCCTTAGGGCTGGCAGGGGGAGGACACTGCCTGCCTACAAGTGTGGGTCAGCCCCTCATAGACCCCTGTGGCCTCCCCCTCCTGCCCTCTTGGGATCCCTGCTCCCAGCATGTTTCATGCAGCATCAGCAACAAGCTTCTATTTTTGCTCGTCTCCCTGGTGCAGCTCATGCACCCCCCAAAGTGAGCCTGTGGCCAAACACTCCCCTCCCTCTGTCAGGAGATGTGTGTGAGGAAGGGAAGTCACATCTTTCTAGTCCCCCAGGCTGGGTGGCAGGGCCCTGAACTCACCAGTCAATTGCAAATATGCCTTCATGACTGGGCCAGTGTGTGTGCAGGCTGCTCCCTAAGCATCACCAGCTGGGCCAGCCACCCCCACCTCGCCCGACTTCAGAAGGAGGGGTCATAGGATCAGTGAGCAGTGAGAGAGAGAGAGAGAGAGAGAGAGAGAGAGAGAGAGAGAACCATCTGGCACCATCCCACATAGAGTCACCATGTTCGACCAGCTCTCTGGGCAAGCCATCAGGCAGCCATACTCCCTTCCTCCAGCTAGCTTCCATCCCTGGTCTCATCTGCTGGAGCAGGCAGAGTGTTACAGAAAACTGGAGAAGAACCAAGCAATACTTAGAGAGATGGAGTTATATTTATTATGCACGGGTCCAGAGGAATATATCTCTGAAATTCTGGGCCCCAACATGGAGGAACTTTCCCTATTTATCTGTTTTTACCTTCTTTGTCTCCCAAATATGGGGTATTTCCGGCCCCTTTTGCAAGTTTTTAAAGAGCCCCTGTGTGCTGGGGCCTTGAGACTTCAACCAAAGGCCTGGCCTGGTGCCAGCACTGATAACTTCATCCGGGGAAAGTTTAATGGCCTCTCTGAAGTGGGAGCAGTCTTATTTTCCTTATTATTTAAGCAAGCAAGCATTTACAGAAGCCAAATAGCAGGGTTAAAATTTCAAACAGCAGTTTTTATAAAAGATGGATGCTTCAGAAGAAGGTGGTTTTGCTGACCACATGGCACCAGCCATACAATTTACAACTTATGCAGAAAGGATGCTTTGGGGCCACTTTCCTTTAAGGGGCAGGACAGGGGAGGGCGGAGAGCCAGGTAGGGGGGCAGGTACCTAGAGCTGCCTGAGGGACACCCAGCTCCAGGGCCTCCTTTACTCAAGGCAGGTTTCTTTCTCTACTCGGTGAACAGTTACTTGCTGAGTGCCCCAGCCTGTGCCGGGCAGAGAACAGAGTCCAGACCTTCAGGGAACTGGAAGGCGGTGGGCAAGCATGGGAGTTGCCCGAACACAACCAATTGTGACGCATCCTGTAACAGGGAAGAGGCTGTTCTGGGTACTCATGGGGTCGCATTCAGTATTGGGGGGTCAGGGAAGCTCCTCAGAGAACAAGGACACCTAAGAGGATGCCTGATGATGTTAGTTCGGTGAAGGGGGATAGGGAAGAGCTCCTGGATGGACAGCACGGGGCAAAGGACTGCAGGCCAGAGTCAGGAGAGTATTTTCCAGAAATGAGGCCCAGGCAGGCGGTGGGGAGGGAGGGGCCACAGAGAGCAGCAGCCACTCACAAGGGCCTTGCAAGTGGTATGTTTTCATACCTGTCTTCTGTCAGAAGTTTTCTCCGCCTCCGGCTCCAGCAGGAAACCCAGGGGGAAATAGTTACTTAGTTCCTTCCTGCCCTGGGAGAGAAGCAAACAAAACCCCCAGCAGTTTCTGCCTCTCCCCAGAATGTCAAAGTTGACTCATGCTGGTGGAGGCTGGGAGACTTTCTCTTTTAAAAATAGAGCTCATTGCTGCTAGATCTATAAAGGTAACACGTGTTCTACATAGAAAACGACAGAGAGGAAAATAAAAATCACACCTAAGCCCTTTACACGGCGATCATTGATGTCAAGATTTTTTTAAAAAATATTCCTTTATTGATTTCAGAGAGGAAGGGAGAAGGAGAGAGAGGTAGAAACATCAATGTTGAAAGAGAATCATTGATCGGCTGCCTCCTGCACATCCCCCATTGGGGATGGAGCCACAACCCAGGCATGTGCACCTGGCCAGAATCGAACCCAGGACCCTGCCATTCGAAGGCTGATGCTCTATCCACTGAGCCAAGCCAGCCAGGGATTTTCTGTTGTTGCTTAGCTGACATAAAGCTATAGAATACGCAGTTTTATTGCCTGCTTTTCCCTTAGTGTGTCGTTAAAAAGTCTTCACTTTGAAGGCAGCATCCTGGGGGCTGTCTCGGGTTCCCCCAGCCTGTGCCTCCAGGCCTTCGCAGCCGTGAGAATACGGGTGCCCAGGCAGCTGACTGTGAAAATCACCTGGGGACCCTGGGGACCGCCCAGGCTTCTGCAGCAGAGGGGGTGGGGCTGGAGAATCTGCATTTTTAAAAAGCCCCTCAGGATGTCCTGAAGCCCCACCAGCACTGGAGGAGGGGCTTCTTCGCACGTGGACCCCTCTTTCTAGGAGCTCAGAGTTGAGGTGTCTCATTTTAAATCTGACAAAATGAGATCTACCTTGTTGGGAAAGAGGGATCTTGTTCATGGAGCCCAGGGCTGGGCGAATTGTAAGAGCTCAAAACAATAGTACCTGCTGCCTGGCCTGTGTGGCCCAGCTGGCTGGAGCATCATCCTGGGCACCAAAAGGGAGGGGGTTTGATTCCTGGTCAGGGCACATGCCCAGGCTTGGGGTTCGACCCTCAGTCAGGATGCATGCAGGAGGCAGCCGATTAATGTTTTTCTCTCTCTCCCTCCCTCCCTCTCTCTAAAATAAAAAAAAAAAAGTTCTTTTGCACTATTTCCCAATAGAAGGGCACTGTTTCCACCCCCACCCCACTCCTGGGAAGGGGTGTGCTGCCCCAGCAGGCAATTCTCTTCTCTCCTTTGCACGGAATACAGAAGTCAAGTTCATCCCTTCAGGAAAACACCTGCTGTATGGCCGTCTTTAAAAAAGGCAGAACACATTGCCATGAGAAAACAAGTATAATAAGGACAGACGTAGAAACACCGAGGCACATGGCCGGCCACAGGGTCAGGGAAGACCTGGAGGTCTCCTAAACACAAGGCGTGGGGGCTCTCAGAACCCCTCTTCCCATTCAGTGAAGAAGGTGAGACTGCAGAGGGGAGGAGAGGGCAGTGAGCCTCCACTGAGTGTCTGCTCCAGTGCAGTGCGGCTGCAAACGTCTGGCACAAACCATTTGTCACCAGTTGCTGATGAGATAAGCCCAGAAATTGTGAACAAACACTTACACATATTTAGAGCCACTTGCTATTGCCACAGTACAACTGCATGATCTTTTTCTTCTTCTTTTTTTTTTTTAATTCATTTTTGTTGTGTTTCACAAAAGCAATGGTTGGTGACTAATTGGATATTTTAAGATCGGTCCTTCACAGAAAGGGTCAGAGGCACCGGTCTAGAGAATGATGTCCGATGTCTGTCCACACACAGTGTCCGCAGGGGCTTGAATTAAGGGTTCTTTTCTCCCCCCTCATCCTCCCAGGAAGGCAGAACCCACTCTGATATTTGCTAAGCTTCAGTCAGAGGAAGGCAACTCTACTCCTAGATCCCCTGTCCCACCCCCACCACGAGGCGGGGCCCAGGCTCCCCAGGAAGATCCCAGAGAGAGTTTGGGGTTCCCAATTTCCCCAGAAGATGGGGGCATCAACCCTCAGAGTGGGCTGACAGAAGGACTGCCATGTTCCCAAGGCCTCACAGGAACGAAATTCCCGAGAAAGTCTCGGCCCTTCATTTTTAAATAAATATTTTTATTGATTTCAGAGAGGAAGGGAGAGGAAGAGAAAGATAGAAACACTTGTGATGAGAGAGAATCATTGATAGGCTGCTTCCTGCATGCCCCCTACTACAACCTACATATGCTCTGACTGGGAATTGAACCGTGACCTCCTGGTTGACACTGAGCCACTGAGCCACATCCGCCACGGCCAGGCTCTGCCCTTCGTTTTGAATCACCTGTCCATGTCGGGAGGCCTGCCCTCCTAATCCTGTCCCTGCGGCTGAAGCTGCTGTCCTGAGCTCGCAATCCACTAATAGGATCTGCGATACACTGAGATGGGGACTAGCTGCTCTGGGACACAGCAAATGAAGATATTTTTGGTAAGCACTTACTCTGATTAACTTATTTAATTTTCATGATGACCTCGTGAGACAGGTCCTATTTTTACCTTCATTGCACAGGAGAATCTCGAGGCGGTTAAGGGACACGATTAACATCACTCAGCCAGTGGCAGGACTGGAGGTCACCTTGAGCCTGTCCTACCCCAGATCCTAGGCTCCGGGCCCCAAACCATAGTTTGATGGCACCGTGGACCTGCCCTCCAGGGGACTGCAGTCTGGTTGGCACCCCTCCCTGCCCCTTACCTGGCAGAGAGAACTTCAACAGGCCGCAGAGACACAAGGACTCTGCGGGACCTTTGAAGGACCCCAGGAGAGTCAGGCACTCTTGAGTGCAGGTCCAGAAACCTAGATGTCGGAGGAGCCGTGGAGGAGTTCAGGGAAGGAGGCAGCTGCCCTCAGGGCTCTGCTCCATGGCCTCGCTGGGATCCCCTGGGAGCACACTCATATCCTGTGTCCCTGGCCCTCTCTCCCCAGACATGATCTCACTCCTCCTCACCCCCTGGGCCCCAGAGAAGAGGCTATTGTTTCCTCCCGCAGTCTAGAATTTAGAGAATCTCAAGACCCTTTCCCAATGTCAGGGCAGCCCAGGATCTCCGCGTGACAGGGATCCGTCACTACCCCATGCTCCTCCGCCCCTGACATAGCACCACCTCTCCAATTTATCCCAGAGTCAGCCTCCAAAGTGCATCCTTTGTGCTTTTTCTTCCTTCGAGAAGAATATACACCAGGAATCCGAGAGGGAAGAGCCCTGCTGGGAATTTTCCTGCCTTCCACTTCTCAGTGTCCCACTCCCACCTCTGGTGTTCTCTGCTCTGTGGAGGGGGCAGGGGGGCCAGGTACCTGGCAGCTGGAGCTCCACACCAGAATCTGGCTGCCTTGATCTCTCAGAGGCCAGTCACTTACACTTTCAGCCTCCTCATCCTATAAAATGGGGGGTGGGGGGAGAGATATTAAATGGGAAAGGGCTGTGGGAGCTCTTTGCCAGTTCTAAGTGGCTCTAATTTGGTTCCCTCCCACTCGTGGCTTATTCTAGTCTTGGCCAGCTGAAGTCCACTGCTTCCAGGAAGACCCACCTGACTAGCCCAGTATGGACCGAGTCTGGAGGGTCACCATCCACATTTGGTGACCTGTTTGTTGTGTGTTCCTGCAGCCCTAGAGAGCCATGAGTACCCAGGCATCTCTTTCGTGAGCATCTGTTGGAATCTGCCATGCTGACTCCACAGCCGCAGACCCAGCGGGAACCCAGCTTGATCCACTGATAACCTCCATGTCTTAGGGCTTCTCGTTTTCCAAGTGCTTTTACCGGAATGGCCAGATTTGAGGGATCTCTTAACAACACAGACAGATGGTTGTGGAGAGATTTTTTAATTATTCCTACTATACTGGTGAGGAAAGTGAGACTGAGAAAGCCCAAGAGACATGGCTAAGATCACAGGACTGAGTATTCAATTGCAGAGTCCGAATAGGAACCCAAGTTTTTATGCTCGTGACAATCCCCAGATGGCCAAGTTTGCTTGGGCCTGACTAAAGCCAAGAAAATACCTAAAGTGCTTGCACTTGGGGTCATGACCTCTGCAGTGGGCTTTTGCCTTTTCAGCTTTCCCCTGCTCCTTCCACCTGGCACCCCTGACACCCCCTTCCCCGCCCCCGCCTCCCACCCCTCACCTGGCAGAGAGAACTTCAACAGGCCGCAGAGGCACCGGGAGGCTAGATACTCATAGGTCTGCATCCGGGAAGCAGCAGGGGGGGCTTTGGTGTTGGTAGGACAAACAGTCCTGGTTCCCAAGGGCCCCAGAGGCCAGGGTAAGTTTTTAAATAGCCAGTGACAGGCCAATTGTGAGGCCCAGTTTAAATTAGTTGTCAGTGCTTGATTGAATCAGGTTTAATTGTTAGTTGGTGCTGAAATGATGAATGAGGCATGGCTTTAAATAGAAACCATAAGTGTTTCAGCCTCGCCCTGGGCGGGAACTGCAAGTGCAGCTCCGGTCTCATATTCAAAGGTTCCTGGAGGGGGAGGTGAGAGCTGGTGCACTGAGCTGGGCTGGCTGGGCTGCTTCACCTGTTTCCCGGTGTTTATTACTTCAGGAGAGTGATCCGAGAAGAGCCTGAAGGGTGCTTAGGAAGGTGAGGGCTCAATGGTTCAATCAATCAATCAATCAAGCAAGCAAGCAATTCATCAATCACTTTCTCACTGCCCTTCGACTCAGCTGGCTTTCTCCCATCTGCAACTTTTCAGTTGTGCCCAGACCAATCTTCCCAGATTCAACAGAGGAAGAGGGGGGGTGCAACAGAGCAGGAAACAAAGTTCACTGAGCTTGGGAGCCAGAGGCCCTGCATTTGGGCCTCACTCTGCCCCTCATTAACTGTGTGGCCTTGGGAAGTCATAGGAGTTCTCTGAGCATCAGTTTCCACATCTTTAAACTAAGATGCAGCTCACCCTACCTACCTCCTTCAACAAGTTGTTGAGGGACCGAGAGAGTAATGTGGAGAAGGAGCTTGAAAAGCTGTCATCCATGCTATCCCTGCTGGTGGATCAGTGTCTCCCCTAGTGGGCAGGAAGGGTTGTGGAGAGAGTGAACCCCAGTATGATCTCTGGAGCCTAAGAGCTCTCTCCACCCACTAGTTACTGCCCACTCAGCGGTGCTTTGGTGCTTTTCTTGGTGTTGTTAGAAATTCCTGGTTCTCTGGACTGTGGCAGGAGTCCCCATTCGTCCTTCTCACTTGGGGCCTGCCTGGTAGGCTCACCTGGTCGTACTTTCACCTCTACCTTCTCCTAACCCAGAGCCAGAGCCAAGTGGGGCAGTCATAAGGAAGGGCCAGAGGAGCCCACAGACCAGGGTTCTGACAACCAGTCTCCCACGTCCATGTCCTCACCAGTTCTGGGGCCGGACCAGAGGCAGTTAAGGGTCATCTGGGCCAACTTCCCATGTCTGAAGGATGGGTGTGGCCAAGGAAATTTAACTTTTCTCTTCTTGCCTGCAGGTAGACTTAGGACATCTGCCCGTGGGAGAAAGTGACAGGGAGGCAGGTCTCAGCTCAAGCCTAACGCACCTTTCAGGTGAAGCTTTCTCAGCGAACACCAGAAGGACTCAGGCAAAGCCTGGAGAGACCTTCTGTTGAGAGTGGTGCAGGAGGATGCCGCCTGGGCTGGGACAGACAGAGCTGGGCTCAGAGCTGGAGGACTACACCCTGGTTCCACCTTGACCTACCCACTTCATGACCTTGAGCCAACTGCTGCATCTCCCGGAGCCACAAGCTCCGCATTTGTGAACTCGGGGAAATGAGGTCTTTCTAAAAAAGGGTGGTGTGAGGGCTCCCAAATATAAACCAACAGATGCAAACGCCTTCTTGCGTGGCCCAGGGCTGACATTCGATACATGTGGCCGACTGTGAATCTAAGTCAGGAGGGGACTTAGGCCGAGGACGGCGGCAATTCCTGCAACCCTGAGTGTCCGTGACTTCAATCAGCACACTGGCCACAGGTGGCTGAATACTCGGGTGCAGATGCCACCTGACGAGGCCGCCCACAGGGTGGACAGGGGATCTGCTAAGAGTGGGCAGTTGACTGCAGCACCGTGTCCTCAGCTTGACTTCTTTTGGGAGGGGGAGTCCGCAGGGGGCCGGCAGATCCTATGATCTGTCTGAAGTGGACAGAAAGCTCGTATCATTCCGTGCCCCCAGCTCCATGTGGTGGAGAGGACTGCGGTGTGGACGTGCTGGGGGATAACGGGAACTGACAGCCAGGGCCGCATTCTCCAGGTCCTCTTCCCACAGAGGCGTCCAGAGCGGGGAAACCAGGCCCTCTCCGCGGTGCCAAAATAAACTTACATTGTTTCCAGCAACACAGAGTCCTCAAGTGAGGCTAGCTTTTGCCAAACCCTATAAGGAAGGAAGGCCAGGGGAGGAAAGAAAGGTTTGGAGTGGGAGGTGCAACTCCCCTTCCCCCAGCTTTCTCCTGATTTCCAGAAAACTCCATGTAGGCAAGCCCTACAGCAAATCCCAGAGGGCCCTGTGGAAATCTGCAATTTTAGAGCAAAATGAAGGGATGACACTCCAATTTTTTGAATGTCAGTGTGGCAGGGGCTTTGCTTATAAGGAGAGTCCTGTAAGTGGCACTGCACATAGGCCTGGGTTCAAATTCTGACCTTGTCATTTTTTTTTAGCTCAGTGGTCTGGGCAAGCAAATAACACCTCTGAGCTTCCGTGTCCTCCTTTTCTCAAGTGCAATGGAACTTTGCCAGGTCAAACACACTCAATATAAGTGAGCTGTTCTTATAGCAAATAGCTGCTATTAGTATTAATAATAATAAATTTCATGTGGAAACTGAGGCTCAGGGGGGATTGGGGCAATTTCTCAGACTCTGGTGGTTAATGAGGGACAGGCTCAAGATTCAAACTCAGGTCCTACTGGCTCCAAGGCCCACACTTGCAGCACAAGCATCTGAGATGGAGGCCCGACTGGGTTTCCTGATACAGATGCCAAGTTGCCCAGAGGCTGGGGAGTTGGAATGCAGTGAAAACAACCTGCCAGGCACCATTTTCATGGCCTCTGTTCCCTAGACTTCATCGGGTTGGCCACTGTCCAGATGGACCTGGCTGACCACCAGTGCCAAGGGTTTCCCTCGACAGGCTCGGGACTCCTCTGTCTCTGGGGCATCCATCTGGAGTGCCTGTCTGTGCAGTCAGACCCCGGGCTCTGCACAGTGGGCCTCCCATTCCTGCACGGACAGCTTATTGAAGCTGAGCCAAAGCAGCCTGGGGTTTAAATTCTGGCTGTCACTCACTAGCTGGGTGACTTTGGGCTTGTTACTCACTCTCTCTGAACCTCTGTTTTCTCATATTCAACACTGGAGTGATAATAGCTAGCTTTCTGAGTCCCTGTGAGAATTACATGAGATAATGAACACGATAGGAAGTGTCTGGAAGGTGTTACCCTGCCCCCCCTCAATCCCCCTATCCCTGTGTCTTGAGACAAGTGCTCCTTAAGACTAAGGGGGCCCAGGCCAGGACCTATTTTTCATCCTTAGCTATGACTCTCTGCATGTCATTTTTAATGAAAAATGAATTACTCATGTGTTCATTTCATTAAGTGCTGCCCCCACAAAAAGTGTGTGCTTATGCAATTCTCCAAAGACTGTCAACTGGAAGATATCTCAGAATTCCTCATAAATCAAAGGTTTCATTTTGCTGCCAAGACAGTCAACTTTCTCTGCTTTGAGTCAGGCAGAGGGTGGTGCTGGGCTGGGATTGGAGTCAGGAGACCTGCCTGCTGCTCCAAACTCTGTCAATTATCAACTCGGAAAGGAGCACACTGCTTCTTGTTGCTGGGGCCTTGGTTTCCTCTCTGGAAAATGGGTGGTGTGGGGGTGGGAGTGAGGGTAGGGCTACTGGATGATCTTCTATCTCCTCTGATTCTAATATCCGGGAACTTCATCTTTCCTTCTCTCTGATTCTTTCTACCCTCCCAGGCTCTGCCTCTCCAGACCCCTTCCTACCCAATCATTCTCTTCCTAGAATCTCTATCTCTCCTGTCAATCAGGCCAGATCAGCCCAAGGCAGAGACTGTGGAGGAAAAACATCTATGCATTCTTGGCAGACGATAATCTTCTAATGCCCCTTTATTGCAAAAGCAGCCCTTCTTGGGGTGAAGAGAAGGGCAGCCAAAATCTGTGTTTCTATTATGGGGTCCAGAAAGGAGGGGTATTTGCCTTGGGGTTACAGATGAATACATTTAGAAGTAATAAAATGTCCCCTTCTCTGGCTGTGGGCTTTGTGGTTGCCTGGTGGTGCAGATTCTGGGCCACCCAGAGAAGTCCATGACCGGGGCGGGGGCCGGGGGGAGCATAGGGAGAAGGGCCCTGAGAGAATTCAGATTCCTAAAAACCACAGTCACAGTTGTTCTCCTAGGGAGGAGAGGGGAGGAAAGCTAAAATGTTTGGGTTTCTCCACCACTGAGCTCATCTGATGGACAGTAGGAGGTATAAATAGAGGACTGGAAAGATTGCTAAGTGCAGAGGTTAGAAGACGAGAAAGCTAGAGAAAGGGACAAGACAGGGATGGAGAGAGGCAGAGGGGACAAAGAGAGAAGCAAGGAACGGAAAGAGAAAGAGAGGAACAAGGAGAGGGAGAAGAAGAGATCAGGGAGAGGAGGGTAGGGGGAGGGAAAAGCAGTCAAGAGGAAGGAAGGAAACAGAGTGAGGAAGCACAATGTATCTCCAAACCCTGTCATCTGAGTGCCCACTTCCATGACTGAGGAGTGGGGAGGGCAATTGGGAAGCAGCCTGCCTATGGGGTGGCTTTCCAACACCCCTTTCCTGGGTAATCACTTGTCCCAGCAAAGGCAGGATTTGAACCTCCTCACCGCACAATTCTGGGAGCACTATTTACCTGAAACACAAAGTGAGCAAGTACCCTGGAGCTGTGCAAGGAAGTAGCAGGCCCTGGATGGCTGGCAAACCCACCAGCATAATTAGGTAGAGATATAAATGAATATTCAAAATATAGATGTATAATCATGCTTTAAATATGCTTTAAAATCTCTTCACTACTAAAAACAAACAAATAAATAAAATTTCTTCACTAGTTCTGAAAATAAAATCCCCTATTTATACCTGGCTGGTGTGGCTCAGTGGTTGAGCATCAGCCTATGAACCAGGAGGTCACGGTTCAATTCCCAGCAGGGCACATGCCCGGGTTGTGGACTCCATCCTCAGTGAGGGGGAAGAGGGTATGTACAGGAGGCAGCCGATCAATGATTCTCTTTAATCACTGATGTTTCTGTCTTTCCCTCTCCCTTCCTCTCTGAAATCAATAAAAATATATTAAAAACAACCACAACAAATCTCCATTAAGATCTCTATCCATCCATCTATCCTTCCATCCATTCATCTGGAGTCTATCCTTTCAGCCAACTTTTAGTTGAGTATCTACAGTGTGCCCTGTATCCTATTTTACTGGGTCAGCCATGAAAACTTCTCAGTCCTTGCCCTCAAGTGGCTCACCCTTTATTGGGGAAACACACAAAAATAATTTTTGTAATATATCATTATAAGTGGAATAATAAAAGTCTTACCAGTTGTTATCTGGGAAAAACAAAAGAAGACAATCTACTGTGGCAGGTAACTGTTCCAGGGAATCTATTATGTGGGTCCCCTGGCTGCCAGCAGGAGGCGCCCTGCTCTCTCAGCCACTCAACCATAGATAGCTTGTTTAGCTACACTGACCTGACTTCAGAATTGGCGTCTACATTTTTCTTCCCTTTTAAAAGAATATCATTTTTAAAATGTATAAAACTTATTAGTATTTAGAAAGAAGTATAAAGCATGTAGCTTTGTAACCACTCATGAGGTCAAGAAATAGTCTAGAGCCTGGCTGGAGTGGCTCAGTGAATTGAGCATCATCCCATAGATCAAGGGGTCCCGGGTTCGATTCCTGGCCAAGGCACATGCCTGAGTTGCAAGCATGATCCCGTATTAGACATGCAGGAGGCAGCTGATGGATGTGTCTCTCTCATCGATGTTTCTATTTCTCTGTCCCTCTCCCTTCCTCTATGAAATCAATATATATATATATATATTTAAAAGCTACATCCTCAAAAAAGAAATAGGCTAGAACATCTCCAGTACCTGTGAGCTTCCCTAACCACTCCACCTCTCCCAATCAAAACTCCCCCCTCTCCCCAGAGGAAACAATATCCTGACATTTCTTTCTGTTCAGCATAATCTTGTTTTCCTATATGGTTTTACCATTTATATATGCACCCTAAACAATGTTAGGGTGAACTGTAGAAATTTGCTATATTAGTGAAAAAAAAAAGGTTGAATATCAGCAATTTCATATAGGTTAAATTAGTAGTTTACTCTATTTTTAGATTTGGTAAATAAGTATGTTATGCGTTTTTTTGTTTTTGTTTTTTTTTTGTAAACCGGAAATATAATGGACTCTGTGCAGCCTGCCATGCCTCCCTCTTCTAAGACCTATGAGTATAACAAATTCTTTCATTTCAAATGCTTCTCTGAGTGTAATTTCCGTGTCCATGTTGGAATGATCCTTAAAGACCCCACCAGGGAGCCATTTAGAATATATTTCCCCATAGCTCTTCTTTTCTAGCATCATTTAAAAAATCTGCTCTTTCCTACTGCTTTGTAATTATGCATTATATCAAGTGTCTATACACATGTGGATCTGTTCATGGGCTCTCTGTTCTGTTTAATTGACCCATTTCTCTATGCCTGTGCTAGTGTTACACTGTCTTAATTATTATGGCTTTATAAAAGTCATGCTACCTGGTAGGATAATTCCTTCACCTTGTTTTTCTTCTTGAGCACTTTCATATAAATTTTACAATGCATTTACTAAATTCTACATGCAAAGCTTTGTTGGAATTTTGATTGGGATGCCTTGAATCTATACATAAATTTGGAGAAAATGACATCTTAACAATGCTGAGTCATCCACCCATGAATATAGTATACCTCTGTATTTCTTAGAGCATCCTTTAATGTTTCTCAATAAAGTTTAATAATTTTTATAAAAGTCTAGCATAAATTTTGTTAGATTCATTCATAAATACTTCATTTTTGTTGCAAATGTAAATAATCACTTTTAAAATATTACATTTTACAATGCTTGTTGTTCATATATTGAAACACTCATTTTTTGTACATTAATCTTATACCAAGCAATGTTTCTAAACTTTCTTACCAGATCTAATAATATTTAATATTATCTGTACATATTTAAAGTTTTGCTTATCTCAATATTAATCATTACTTTTTTTTTCTTTCTTTGCTGACATGTAGGGCTTCAGTACAATGTTGACAGAAAAAGTGAGAGTAACCATTCATCTTGTTCTCTGTCTCAAAGGTAGTAGTTGGACAAGATAATCTCTTGCAATGCAAAGATCTTGATTTCCTTCATGATCATATGCTTATTCACAGCTCCCTAGTCTTTCTCCTGGTCCAGAGAAAGAGTCCTAACTTGTATTAAAAACCTTGAGTTGCATATCTCTGGCCTAAATCTAGAAGATCCTGTAGTCTGATCTCGTATTCTCTAACAGGTCATACTTGTTGATTCATTTCCTCTGAAATTCAGTTTCTCCCAAACTCCCAAACCATTTCTGGTCCACATTTGAATCACAAATAATCTTTAGAAAAAACTACTAGTATGATGGGGAAAGGTTGGATGCAACCATATCCCTTTTTTGAAACTCTTCCTGACCTTCTTTAGGGTGGAAGAGAGGGACAGTGTCTTTGCTGCCTCATCTAAAAGCTGCCTGAGAGAACTGAAGTATGCTGGGCTATGCTATTTTCTCTCGGTGTCTACATGGCATCCAGATGTAAGAACACCAGGAATACCACAACTGGAATCACCAGATTAGCCCCCTTTCACCAGAGAAATGCCTAATGTTCGAATCCACAGTTATTGAGGACTGATACAACATACCGTTATTGGAAGAAGGTTTGCCAAATAAGTATTGAAGATAGTGTTCACCATGTTGGGCAACATTCCTGGTATAAGAACCCATAGAAGGTGTTTCTTTTGGAATGTAATATGAGCATGGTTGGTCTCTCCTGTTGAGCAAACATGTTTCTGCCATGAAGCAATTATTGGAATTACTTTTGGAATATTTTAGATGGATTTTTATATTCTGTAAATCTTATTGTTCTGGGGTTTCTTGTCCATTGAAGCAATGTTTGGGGCAGGAGGGAAGAGGAAGGCAAATAGAATACTAGCTTGACATACTCAGATTCGATTTTGTCTGGGTCTGTAACAAGGTTCTCAGATGGAAAGCGAGTCATTGTTAAGAGAAAAGGTTTTCTAAATGTTTTTAGAACTCTCATTTAACATATCAAGAGTTCGGTATATCTGACTTGATCTTTGAACTCGAAGAGGGGAAAGCCTGTTCCTTCTACTCCAATAGATTGCAGGGGAACAAACAGGTAGCTAGGCAACACTGTCACCTCTTCCGTCTTCCTCACCAACGTGTCAGGGCACAACCTGGCATGTCGGGAGTTTTGAAGCATCCAGAGAAATATAAAGAGTTAGTGAGTGTCTGGGCTAGGAGGGCCCTGATCCAGGCAGGATGGGGGAGAACACAGTCATGGAGAAGCACCCATACCATGGCATGGAGGCATGGCAGGGAGTAGTATGTAGGGGAGCCCCAGATAGCATCTGAGAAGGTTCTGAGAGAGCAGGCTGCATGGCAGAGGACAGGCTTGGCAACGGGACCAAGTGGTCACTGGTCCTGGCACAGCACAATGCAAAGCAAGACGGGGCCGTCCCACCACAGTGATCATCCGTTCAGGGAGCAGGGTAGTTCAGCCCTTGGCAGTGCAGAGCAGCGAAGATCCCGGGCCCTCAGGAATGCAAGGACCTTCTCCTGGGCTTTCAGGAGCTTCTGGTCGGAACCTTTCACTGCATCCTGCAGGCAGAGAGAGCAGTTTCCCCAAGGTTGAGATTCGTCTGAATCAGACGAGACACCTAGAAAGACAATTTTGGTGACTGAATCAGATCGGAAATTTCACCAAATTGGACAAAATTGAGGGATTTTTGCCCCCTCCTGATATCTAATAGAGCTGAAAGAAAAAAGTAATTAATTATAAAGTAAATAGGAAAATCACATTTTTCTGCATTCACATTATAAAATGAGTAATGTATGCCCCACTACACATCATTTTCATGGCACTAAGAATTATTTATCACATCACAGTCTTCTTTCAGTTTCAGAACCGACTTGCAATTGTACTCAATGACAGCAAGTATCCTTGCTCAGGCGTGGAAACAGCGCAGGTGTGGAGTTGGGCAGGTGGAGTTTGTGGTCCTGGGCTGACTTACGACTTTTCCGGGTTCTAGGAACTTTGACACTTGTGAGCTCCTTCTTCCATTAAAAATTAGCAAAAATTATATTTTATAATGATGTTGGCATAGAGAAGACTATCCCGTTTTAATATTATATGTTAAAACATTTTCTCCTACCTAAATGCCCTTTATTTCTTCTGGTATTATAATTGTAAAACATTTTCCTGGCCTCTTGAAAGTATGGTGGGCCCCTGGCCCTGTGCCTGCTGTGCCTAACGGAGGAGTTTTGCTTGCACTTGCACTTGCCTGGGCACACCTCTTTGCTCCCACCTTTCTCGTCTGTAAAATGGAGTTGTTAGATTACAAGACCGAATGCACTCAAGAACTCGGTGCATGGTGATAATAGATGCTGCTTCTTTTCTTCAATTCCATGGATTTTTCTTTTCAGTGATCTTGCTGCCTGTGTGGTTTTCATTGTGAGTCACTTTGGGAGTAGGTGGATAGAACTTATAAATACAAATTCCTTTGTACTTCCTCAGCCGTCAGCACAATGCTTTGCTTTATAGTCTCAATCTTTGTTTATTGATGGTGCCGGTAAACAGCTCCCTCCCTTCCCAGCTTCCACCCACCACCCTGTCCCACCCACGCCGGACAGACTCCAGAAGCTCCCCTCCTCCCTTTCTTTCCCCTCAGTTATCTCCCTCTGAATCCTTTTTTCAGAAGTGGCCCGTTCAAGGGGCTGATAGAGTGAGGGAGGCACCCACGAAAAGTCAGACACTGAACTGGACGGTTTCCCACAGTCCCGCTTCACTGATGAGGAGACTGTGAGGAATTCGCTCCATAAATCATGGGACAAGGATGTACACGGACGGGCCTCCCTGGCCACGACTGTGGTGCATTAGGTCTCTGTGTATTGTGGTTTATAGAGGGCTACCTGAGAGGTAACGCAAAGGAATGCCTTTTCCGCGTCAGGGGAGAAGTTTTTAGATGTTTGGGGGGGGGGGGGGGCGTTCTGGGTGCTGTTTAAATCAACCTTGTAGAAAACATCAAGTCTCTCTAGGTGTGTACTTAGCTTTGTCATTGTCAGCTGGGCCTTGCCATCCACCCAGGTGAAAGTTTATGCTGAATCCCCCTTCCAGAAGTTAAAGAGAGAACAGTAAGAAGCCACAACGATCAAGCTGGGGGTTTAAAATGATGTGTCCACTAGGAGGGTAGTAACTGACCACACTTGTTTTATTCTCTAGGCATTTGAGTGCTCATTATCTGCCAGGCAGGAGGACTTGCAGAGGGTAGGAGAGCATTTAAAGAAGTAGCGTGTGTGAGCTACATCGTGGCTCAAACAGAACCTAATGCACTGTCACACAGAGAGCACCCACCGGCTGTGCTGGGGAGAGGCGCATGAATAAAACATCTTCCCTCTGATTCAAGAGAAGACAAAGCAAAACATGCCCCTGATGGGGTAAAATCTAATATTGAAACAGAGATGCATGTGCAAGTTTATTTATGTCCTATTACACAAGCTCCTTCATTCTCCACCTCCACCTCCACCCTCTCCCTATGACACATTCAGGGATCTGAGCATGAGAATGAATTACCCAGATTCAATGGCATGTCAGGTTTGCAAGGAGGAGAAAGAGAGAAGGTGGAGGAATGAAATGGAGGGGAAAATTAAAAAGAGACCGGATATTAGAAGTCTATACACAAACCTTCGGGAGAAGAGAGTGGGGGTCAGACAGAGACCTGGCGTGTTCCAGCTGGAGCAATCCTAGCCTTAGCGATAAAGGGGCATGTGTGTGAGTGTTTCCAGTGCCAGTGGCTGTTCCGAGTCTCTTACACGATTAGCACATTGAACCCTCCAGTACTTAGTGGAGTATCTTCCACCATAATCCTGATATCACTGATGAGAAACCAGGGGCTCGGAGAGGGACAGTGACTTGATCCAGAGTACTGGCGCCAAGAGGCAGCCTCCCACCTGAGCTTGCATTCGTCTATGGCTCCCGTTCAAGTGCTTGTGACCCGGTGGGACAGGTGAGGTCAGGGGGTGGGCTGTGCAAAATCTAGTGGGGTTCAGAGCAGAAAGTGTGGAGTGGGACTGCCGGGGTGTGCACCCTGGCTCACCATTTATTAACTCCGTGGCCTTGGACAAGTTGTTTGCCTTTTCTATGTCTCAGGTCCCTTATGTATTAAATAAGGATTGATGATGCTGATGGCAACTACGGTATCTGGTAGAGTAATTGTAAGCATTTAATATGATTCTGCATATAAAGGGTTTAGCACAGTGGACTGGTCCAGCAAGTGCTTGATAAATGGCAGGCTTCCTTGAGACCAGTATGCTTTCTTGGAGAGCACCCCACCACCCCATTGTGGGATTCGTGGGTGCCCTGTGGACTTGTGTTGTGCCAGCACCAGTGTCCAGCCTTCAGCACTCACACATGCAGGGGTTGGAGGCCTGCGGAGGAGGCCAGTGCACAACACACAGTGGGAACCACAGAGAAGCTGATGAGAAGGGTCCCCCTCCAACTCCCACCACCACCACCTTCCCTCCGGAGCCTGGCCCCATGGGAAATGAGGTTGGTTGTGCCAGGCCCTAGGAGCAGCTTAGTCACAGGCAGCCTGGGATTGGCCACGGAGATGCTGGAGGACACGGGCTGGTCTCTACCTCCAAGTGGAGCAAAAAGACTTGCCTACACCAACCAGTTAGTGGACCAGGCAAGGGCCCAGCAGTCCTGGCTGTCAGAGAGCAGGTGTGGGTGGACCAGCAAGGGAGGAGCACAGGGTCAGGCAGGCAGCATGGGGAAAGGGATGCAACCTGGCCATCCCAAGGGCGAGTTTCAGGTCTTTCCTCTCCACCTTCCATCGGATCTCTATGCTTTTGACCAGGTCTGTCTGATTTCCTCTCTCTTTTTCTTCCTTCTAGTGAGGGGCCATTCCATAGGTGAGGCAAGGCTGAGGCCAAGGTCTTCCTTGCAGAGCTGCTTCGCGGACTCTGCAGCTTGAATGAGCAGGGCTCAGCCTCCAGGATGCCAATAAATGCACCAACCAGAAGGAACGCCTTCAGAGATGATTCTGTCCCACCTGTCGAAGAGTCACCATCTGTTAGAATCTTTATTTCCACCCCTCCGTGTTCATTTTTAACCGCAGATTTCACAGTTTGCATTACTTATTTAACTCTGTTATATAAAAAGACACATGTGTTGCTAAGTAAGGAGACAGCAGCTTTTGCCCATTGAAGCCTGTTCTTTCCACTCTCCATCGCTGGCTGTGGCCCGCCTCATGGGAGACCGTCATGTGCATCCCTGAGTGTTCCTTGACCAGGCTAGACTTAGGACTGCGTCCACCCTGGAATATCTGCTCTGGCTCAATTTAATATTTAGGACCTGATACTCTGTACATGAGGGGTTGCAAAGCCTGTTTCTCTCCTCTCTGGGGAAATGAGTTCATAACCAGCAAAAATCCACAGGTCAAGGTGTTCTCTGAACAGGAGTCCAGTTCCACGAGCCCCTGTCAGGCTGAGAGCCTGGTCCTGCATCCATTCACCCAGCTCTCAAGAATAGCAGACACTAGCCAGACCCCTGGCACAATTGTCTTTCATCTCACAGTCATACCCATGAATCTGATGAGGAAACTGAGGTTGAGTTTGGCTAAGTAACTTGGCCAGAGTCACACGGGTAGGCAGCAAGCAGGGTTGAGATTCAGACCAGGATGACTGGGCTCCAAAGTCCATTCTCCTTCAGAGCACCACATTTTTTCTCTAGCCCAATCTCCTCCACCCTCTCTCCCCCACTCCAGAGTAGAGTTCACTGACCAGGGAAGGAGACCTTCAGAGCTTCATTTCAGACCACAGACAACGAGAAACGCCTCCTGGAAATGTTAGAGAGGCAGTGCCAAGGCTATAGAGGGGAAAAAGTAGTATTCATCTTCAGGAACTCAAAACTAAAGGTGAGGCAAGACACAGTACACTCATAAACTGTGAATGACACAGGTCAATACACAACCCATGCCTGACTCTGGGGAAGCAAGTGGTGAGTGCTTTAAGACCAGGAGAAAGCTGGACATTCAGGGTGGAGGCCTTGAAGCTGGATCTTGAAGAGATGGGAGGAATTGGGGAGCAGGGCACAGAGGGAAATTAAAGAGGTGGGTTGGGGAGATGAGAAGTAATATTTATTAAGCACCTTTTGTATATATTATTTCATGCATTTAAATCAATTCTATTTTGTTTCATTTACACATAAGAAACTGCACACATTTTAAGTGCACCACACAGCCTCAGGGACCTGTTTGACAAATATTAAGCAGTCTAGTGTTTATGAAGCTGGAATTCTAGAAAGATAGAAGGGAGGGGGAAATAAACACAAGCATGTTTGAAGAAATTATGGAAAATTTTTTCCCAAATTAGATAAGAACTATATATCTACAAATCCAAATGGCTTATGCTATGCCACAATATGATCAACTTTCTGAAAAACAGTGATAAAGATAGTGTCTTTAAAACATCCAGAGAGAAATGACACATTATTGTACAAAGGAACAAAGATGAAACTTAAGTATAGATTTATTATTAGGAACAAGAAGGCCGTGGAATGCCTTAAAGTACTGAAAGAAAAAAAAAATCAACCCAGAATTCTAAATCTAGCAAAAATATAATTCAAAAGTGAAGGTGAAATGACTTTTTTAGACAGAAAAAAGACAAGAGCATTTGTTGTCAGTAGGCCTGAGCTTAAAAAATATTTAAGTTCTTCAGGCAGTAGGAAAATGATGCCAGATGGAAACTTGGATCAATACAAAGGACTAGAGAGATCAGGGTATGGTAAATATCTGGGTAAAAATATATCCCTTTGTTGTTTTTTTAAAATTTATTTTTATTTTTTTCAATTTATTTATTTTTATTTTATTTTTTTATCTTTATTGTTCAGTTTATTAATTACATTGTTCCCTTTTTTCCCCCCTATAGTTCCCCTCCACCTGGTACCCATCCCACCCTCCACCCTCACCCCTCTCCACTGTCCTCTCCCATAGTTGCATGATTTTTGTCTAGTCTCTTGCTGCACTTCCTGTTTTTTTATTTATTTAAAAACTTAAAAAAAATAACGATTTAATGCAAAAGAGTGTATTGTGGTGTTTAACCTATAAAGCTGTAAAATGTATGATAACAATACCATCATACAGGAGGGAAAGTAGAATACCTTTGGAAAGTTTTTGTTTATATGTGAATTAGTATTTTACTTGAAGGTGAACTGTGACACATCAATTATACATATTTTAAACCCTAGAGCAACTACTAAAAATTACAACAAGGTGATACAATTAGCAAATCAACAGTGGAGCTAAAATAGAATCCTAAAGAAATGTATAGTTCATGCAAAAAAAGACAAAAGGAATGAAAAGGAAACAAAGAACAGATGGGACAGATAGAAAATAAGTAGCAAGATGGTAGATATAAATCTGAGTATATCAATAATTACATTAAATGTAAATGATCTAAACACCTTCCCTTGATGAGCAGATGTATTTCAGAAACAGAGTCCCCCTTCCCTTTTGAGGTGGTTCGGGAAAAAGGGGGTTAGTACAAGGATCTATGTGGGAAGAATGGTGACTTCTAGAATAGGGGTCTTGACTTAATTGTCTCTCTTGGGAGCTGTGACTGAGACAGGAAAGCCATTCAAAGCTAAGGCCACACTCCTCAGGTGATTGGGGTGGGAAGTCATCTGCATGCGTGTACAGGAGCAGTCCTCTGAGCCTTCAGGAGACCTCCAGTGGACCAAGCGTGTGTGTGTGGGACACAGATCAGGCCACACTGGCCAGGTTCCCCAGGCTGCTCTCCCTACAGGTGCCAACATCATCCGTGGTGACCCAGAAAGCAGGCTCTGCAGCCAGAGGCAACCCTGAGCAGCTATCTTTAACTCTAGGCTTTGTTTTCCTCTTCAGTGGAAATGGAGGTACACATACTTGCTCCCACGAGAATGTGGTCAGTCCTGAACCAGGAAATGGATTAAACTACTGGAACATGCTCTAAAAACATAAATCCTTCTGAAGGCCAAGCAAGTCCCCAACACCTGAAATAAATAGCAGATGCCTGCACCTTTCCAGGCTGTTCCCATCCCCAACCCTGAACATCACTGCCCAAACCAGAAAACATATTCTGAAATGGCATTGCTGTGTAGTTTTTGAGACAAATGATGCATGCCAAAATTTATATTATTTGGTTCGTTCACCACGTGCTGCCAGCAGTTACTGGTAATTCTCTACCAACCGCTGTGCAGTTTTCCTGTGAATGAGAGCCAGCATGGCCATCCCGGTGCAATCCTGCTACTTTGCCACTTGCCTACTTCTTTTTTTTTTTTTTAATGAAAAAAAAATTTTTTTCGAACTTTCTCTTTTTTAAAAATATTTTATAATTTAATTTTTTGCAGCATAACTTAAATTTAATAGTAGTACATATGTTTTCTTCTCCCCCCCCATTCTCCTCCCCCCAGCATCCCCTACACCCCAGCAGATGTCCCCACCTCCCCCCCCCCCCCATCCCAGTGTCTTGCCTCCATTGGTTTTGCTCATATGCATGCATACAAGTCCTTCGGTTGATCTCCCACAGCACCCCCTCCCCCACCCTCCCCAGCCTTCCCCCTGTAGCTTGACAGTCTGTTCAATGCCTTCCTGCCTCTATTATCAATCGCTCTCCCCTGTTTCTTTTCTTAAAAAATATCTTGCATCTGCATACAGGAAATAAATGTATAAGAACAAAAAAATGTTTGAGTCTCAGTTTTAATGTCCATCTGTTCTGAGTCCCAGTTTCAATGTCAAACAGTTCCCCATGTGTACATGTCAGCAATGGTATCCGGATGGAGTACATATGGTGGCAATGCAGGTTCCATCCTCTCTGGTTCAGTCCTGGGCTGCCCGCAGCCATGCACAGCTGCCAACTGCTAGCATGGCAAGGTGTTGTCAGTGTCCCCCATCTCTGGACTGTCCTCATGGCTGGGACAGACCCATCAGTTCCTCACTGTCGCAGGAACCCACATGGTCTTGGAGTTGTTCTTTGAAAACACACAAACACATTCTCGACCAAAAGTCAACAAAGGGATCCTCTCTGCAAATTAGACTTGGGATTCTTTTTATTTTTGCCCAAATGATTTTCCTTTGGCTTATTTTGACACCATCTGTGTTTTTCATGGGTGTCCTGCTGTTGGCCTTACAAATGGAAGTTACTTTTCTGGAGTAAGAATTTTCTACATGTATTTTACTTGTAGGATATTTTTCCTTACATGATATTACCCCACTATTTTCTCCCCCCCCTCCCCGCGCTTTTTTTTTTTTTTTTTGATGAATGGAGGCTTTTGGAAATTTTATATTGCAGTCTTGGTAATTTAAAATTTTAATTTTTGCACACAAATATGACTGCTTTAGGTTCTTTGGATGTTAGGCAATTTTACAATGAGATGAACTACTAATAGAAATTTTAGTTAATATTTTAGGAACAGCTTTTTGTCCAGTACACTTAAATTTTCTTGAGTATTCACTTATTTCATTTGCCCAATTTAATTTAATCTGAAAACTTGATTACTATTTTATTGTCAATTTTAATACTCAAGCAAAAAATCTCAGTTTACCCTGTAAATATTAGTGGAAAGGATTATTTGCATTCTTGAGTAGGCCCTGAGCATTCCTGGTACTAGACTGAATTTAGATATAGAGAAGCTATTGCTGGCTGAGTCTCTGTCTGTAACCTGGGTCCCTATCTGAGCTGTGCATGGGAGGCAAAGCAGCCATGGGGGCAGGAGACCTCCCTCAGAAGGGGTGAGTGTTCAGGCCCCTGCAAGGTTTGTAGGTGAGGGTCTGTGCCCCACCTCTGTTGACCTTTTAGTTCTCTCCTGTTGGCCCCTCTGCGACTGTGCCTGTCTTAGGTTGTTCCTTCCCTGAGGAATCTTACCAGTCTCTGGCTAACCAGCCATCCTCCGGGGCCAAACAGAGTGATGTGAGGTTCAGTTCTGTCTCTTTTGTAGTCTATGTCCCCATGGCCTCCACGCCCATCACCTGCCTTGGGGTCCCCTCACCTGCAGCAGGGTCCCGGTACTGATCACATATCTCAGGGGACCCAGGTTTCTTCTCCAGAGAGGGCCCAGCTCACACCATTGGGCAAGAGACAGATCCATCTTGCCAACCGCCCAGAGGCTTCAGCCACAGCTTGAACTGGAAGCTCAGGCAACAGCTGTATGTATTTGGATAGTAAGAAGAGGGTCCCTCTTGGCAAAAAGGGCAAGAGGGGCCAATATAGAATGCTTGGGTGCCTTCCCAGTGCCTTAATTCCTTCTGAAAGGGATTAATTCCTTTCCTATCCTTTTAAAAATTGCTGCCACACATTCAAAGAATTAGTTTGTAAGTTCCTTTGGGATAATTGTACAATATGCTGTTGTCAAATATCAAATATTATAATGACATTGTAGAATAATATCATGTAAGGGTATTATGGTGTCACAGGAGGTTAAGGGGGGGGCCTAGCCTAAGGACTAGTGTCCATAGGAGATGACAAGCTCTAGGCCATGTCAATTCAATCTCAAACTAGCTGCTAATTTTTTTTTTTATAACTTTATGTAAACTTTGTCAGGGATGTAAAAACACAAGTTACTTACCTTAGTTCAAGAGGTCAAATATATTGACTTTCCCTCTTACTCCAACCACCTCCCACTTACCCTGAGGTTTGACATTCTGATGGACTTTTCTCAGTCTCTTGTTCATCAGTCTATGTCGTTCATTATATTCCACAAAGGAGTGAGATCATGTGATATTTATCTTTCTCTGCCTGGCTAATTTCACTTAGCATAATGCTCTCCAAATCCATCCATGTTGTTGCAAATGGTAGGAGCTCCTTTTTTAAAATTTTTTAAAAAATATTTTTTGTTGAGTTTTTTACAAAGAGGAAGGAAAAGGGATAGAGAGTTAGAAACATTGATGAGAGAGAAACATCAATCAGCCTCTCCTGCACACCCCCTACTGGGGATGTTCCCACAAGGTATATGCCCTTGACTAGAATCAAACCTGGGACCCTTCAGTCCACAGGCTAACGCTCTAGCCGCTGAGCCAAACCGGTGAGGGCTTGCCTTCTTCTTACATACCTGATCTCAAATGTTTCCTCAGCCTCCAGCTCCCCCTCTCTCTTGTCTTCCCTCATTCCTATCTTGCACTTTCCCAAAGAAGAAGTCTCTAAAGTGCAGTTTCATCCTAGCATTTGCCTGCTGAAAAGCAAGGGCTTTCTTCTTTCTCCTCTTATTGTACTGGACACGGAATGAGACATTCAAATAAGCAAACAGAGCAAGACAAAAGAATCCTTTCAGTTGGGTTGGGGTGGGTGGATGGCGGGGGGCAGGGAAGCCAAGCGTTCAACTTAAAAAATTTTTTGTTATTAACTTTTTACAGAGAGGAAGGGAGAGGGATAGAAAATTAGAAACATCGGGGCTGGCAAGCGTTCAACTTTTAACACTTCCTGAGGTTGGGTATGTGTCCAGCCAGTGATAGTGATGGTAATGTAAAGAGGGACGAGATGTTGTTCTCACTCTTCAGGCATCCACGACCAAGTGTCGGTATAAGAAATAAAGGAGCTGTAATGCAAACACCGCCACCCCCCCCAAAAAAATACCCCAGTTATAATAGAGGTGTGAACAGAATATTCAGAGGAGGTGGGCGGTGTCAGAGAAAAGAACAGAGAGAAGATAACAGGGCCTGGGTTTGAGCAGCACTGGGCCAGGAAGATGGGAGAGGGTGGCTGGCCTGCAGGGCAGCAGCAGTCTTAGGAGCAAGAACAGCAGGCACAAAGGCAAAGAATGCGGGGGAGTGGTGTGTCCCAGGACTGTGAGAATTCCAAAGTGACTAGAGCACAGAGTGCATGGGGAAAGAGTGGCTAGAGGGAGGTTGGGAAAGGTGGTCAGTGGTCAGACCATGGAGGCTGTTGTGTGGGATTAGCCCAAGGGATCTGGGTTACATTGGTGGCCCTGGGGAGTCAGTGGCACAGTGATCAGAAGTGATGTTCGAGAGCTGTGGTGAGGGGCACAGGCCTGAGTAACCGGGTGAGGCAAAGAAAGGAGAGGTGGGAACAACATTGAGGATGGCCCTGCTTGCCTTATAGTCAAGCCCAGGGACATGCCCCCCACCTCTCCTCTCCCTCCCTGTCCCACTGAACCTGGATTTCATGAAAGAAATGCTTGCTTCTCATGATGAATTTTAAGTTTGTCACATTTGCTTGTTGTTTTATATAAAAAGCCTTGCCTAAAATAAAATTTATAAGTCACCATTTAATTTACTTCTTAGGAACCCAAATAACCTATGTGGCAACAGACTTGGGACCTGGGATGCTAGAATAGAGGGATCTCATGGATCCTTTAGTCCAGCTTCTTATTTGATAGCAGCTCTTGCAGAAAAGTTTTGATCTTGCTTGAGTTTCCTGCAAACAGATTAGTATAATCAGACTATGGTCCTCTGTTCTGCCCATGGGGCTGAAGGTCCAAGTAAACAGGGTGCAACATGAAAGGTTTCACCAGGTCCTGTCGAGAAAGTGACTTTCAACCTTCCAGATTTCATAGTTTTTGTTTTTGTTTTCAATATGTTTTTATTGATTTTAGAGAGAGAGAGAGGAATGGAGAGGAATAGAGAGATAGAAGCCTTGATGAGAGAGCAACACCATCAGTCAGCTGCCTCCTATATGGCCTCTACTGGAGATTGAGCCTACAACCCAGGCATGTGCCCTGACCAAGAATCAAACCTGTGATCTCTTAGTTCATGGGCTGACACTCAACTGCTGAGCCATATCAGCCGGACAGCTTTTGATTTTTAAAAAAATATATCTTTTATTGATTTCGGAGAGGAAGGGAGAGGGAGAAAGAAATAGAAACATCAATGAGAAAGAATCATTGACCAGCTGCCTCCTATATGTCCTACAGTGGGGATGGAGACTGCAACCTGGGCATGTTCCCTGACCAGGATCAAACCGTGACCTTTTGGTTCATAGGTCAATGCTCAACCACTGAGCCACACATTTGGCCTATCCAGTAGTTTTGAAATTACAACTGGAATATCTTCCATTCTTACTAAGAGTTTATAATTATGATTAACATTACTAAGGCCAAAACCATTATGCTGGAAACAGGGATGTGAGCTGACATCAGTCTTGGGAGCCCTGTTCTAAGTTAGCTTTGTCCCACCTCCAGCCTGGTTTTGAGAACCTGCTGCCAATGTTCCTCATTGTGTCATCTATAAGTTGCAGCAAATGCCCACAGTGATCAGTAAAGTAGTTGGTTGTATCTGTTTGTTTCACCCTACAGTTCTAAGCAAATGATGTGTATTTAGGATCTTAAGTCTCAAAAATGAGAAAACATTACATTGGGATTAATGGAAAACATAAATTATTTTGCTATTATAAAAATTTTTTTAGCAACAAAGATTTTCTTTTTTTTTTTATTAAATATATTTTATTGATTTTTTCACAGAGAGGAAGGGAGAGGGATAGAAAGTCAGAAACATCAATGGGAGAGAAACATTGATCAGCTGCCTCTTGCACACCTCCAACTGGGGATGTGCCCGCAGCCAAGGTACATGCCCTTGACCGGAATTGAACCTGGGACCTTTCAGTCCACAGGCCAACGCTCTATCCACTCAGCCAAACCGGTCCGGTAGCAACAAAGATTTTCATTAGAGGAACATAATAACTATATTTAGAATAAATAAGCCAACAGTTTGAGGGAAATAGTTTGCCGATAATTGGCAGATAGTGTGCTATTGAGTAGAGGAAAGTAATTAATATAACTATTACATGTATACATAGACATATAAACACATCCTATCTAATAAAAGAGTAATATGCAAATTGGCCATACCTTCAACCAAGCCACGCCCACAGCCATGCCCACCAGCCAATCAGGAGCAAATTATGCAAATAAATCCCAACCAAGATGGCTGCTGCCACTGAGAGCAGGAGGGAGGCTTGGGTTTCCCTGGCAACAGAGGAAACCAAGCTTTCTGCCTGCCATTGCTGGCCGAGGCCTCCACTCAATGCTACAAAGTTTCAATTATAGAAGATACATAATCCCAACAGAAATGGCAGCAGCCACGGAGCTAGAGAGAAAAGAGGCTAGGGTTGCCAGGGTGATAGAGGAAGTTAAACTTCTGCTGCCCTAACCTAGGCCTCCACTCTAGGCCAGAAAGTTTCAAACAGAAATGGCTGTTACCATGGAGCAAGCAGAAGGCTTGGCTCCGCTCCAGGCTACAAAGTTTCAATTGTAGGACATAAATTAATCCCAGATCCCAGGGCCTCCACTTGGGTCACTGGGGTGTGTGGCCAGCCTGCAAAACCACCACAGGCCCCTCAGTCAGGCCACCCCACAGCTCAAGGGAACCCCCACCCTGATCCAGGACACCCTTCAGGGCAAACCAGCTGGTCCCCACCCATACACCAGGCCTCTATCCTACCTAATAAAAGAGTAATATGCAAATTGACCATCACTCCAACACATAAGAGGGCTGCCCCATGTGGTCAAATATCCTGCCCCCATATAGATACAAGGTGGCCACCACAAGGTGGCCAGGAGGGGAAGACAGTGGGAGGTTCCAGGCCTGCAAAGAAGGCAGTTGTGGGCCATCAGGCTAGCAGGAGAGGGCAGTTGGGAGGGACCAGGCATACAAGGGAGAGCAGTTGAGGGTGATCAAGCCTGCAGGGGAGGGCAGTTAGGGGTGACCAGGCCAGCAGGGGAGGGAAGTTGGGGGCAAACAGGCTAGCAGGGGAGCAGTTAGACATCAATTAGGCTGTCAGGATAGTGGTTAAGAGGGTGATCAGGCTGGCAGGCAGAAGCAGTTAGGGGCAATCAGGGAGGCAGGCAGGTGAGCAGTTTGGAGCTAGCAGTCCTGGATTGTGAAAAGGATGTACAACTGCCCATTTAGGCCTGATCTTGGTAGGATTGGGCCTAAACAGGCAGTCAGAAATCCCTCAAGGGGTCCCAGTCTGGAGAGGGTGCAGGCTGGGCTGAGCACCCTCCCCCCCGCCATCTCCCCCCATTTATGAATTTCATGCACTGGGCCTTTAGTACATCTATAATGTGTTGTGTGTGTGTGTGTGTGTGTGTGTGTGTATGTATATATATAACATATATGTATGAATTCAGCTCTGGATGAGAAAGAGGACACAGGTTAAATTTTTCCGGAATCAGATAGTAAGGCAGAATTTGGGGTGCAAGATATTCTTAGGGATCAACACCTGTATAGAAAAGAGGGAGAAGGTTGGGTGGGACAGAGGAGAAGCTGAATTGCAGTGAGGCCAGGATCAGTCCAGCAGCGGGCTCCACAGCCAGCCATCTGAAATGGCTGTGTCTTTGCATCCCTGCCTCTCTGTAACTAGTTACAAACTGCCTGGGGAAGAGCATGACCTTGAGCAATGCAGCTCTTGGAGGGAGGTGGCTCTTTGCAGCTGAGGCGGACCCCGAAGGAGCTGCCAGCTGGAGACCAACTACTGCCCACACTTCCTGCAGACAGAGCTGGGGTGGGGCTCTGGGCGGTGCCTCTCCACATCCACCTCAGACAAAGGTGCCCTGATCCTCTTGGTCATTTTATCCCAACAGCCCCTTCTGGCTGACGGTAGCTCACTCTGGAGGTTCCCTCCACCTCCTTCTGCTGCCTCCCCCATTTCTTTTGCTTCACCTTTCATACTCCGTGAACAAGCTAAAGGCAGTTTGAGGCTAGGAGGGTGCAGAAGAAAAGAACAGCTCCAGATCTTACCCTCGGGCTCAGGAAGTCTGGGAAGTCATAATAATGCCAAGACATCATTCACTTTTTTTTCACTTTCTTTCTCTCATGAGTGTGCAATGGAATTTTCCAGAGGCCACCAGGCATATGACATCATTGCTCTGGCGACTGATGGGATGCATGTTTTGTGAATTCTTGTGTCTTCAATAATTTTCTTATGTGGTAGGTTTAAGGTATAAATATGTGCCTATTTAGAGAATAACTCAGTTTGTTCTTAATGCTTTATACTCTTATTATATTTTATTATATTTGCTATAATTTCTGTAACTTCATTATTGTCCAAAGTATTGTTTTGAAATCCCAAAGTTTCCATTGCATCTGTTTGGAAACTCAACAAGAAATAAGTATCCTTTGTTGTTGTTTTTGCAATAATATTTTTTTTCAAAAACTTTCAAATTTTAAAAAGCTTATCTCAAACAGTTATTACTTTATAATTCATTATTTTTTTCAAAAATAAAAAGAGAATTGTTTATCGGCAATTTTTCTTTAAGGATAGATCATTGACTTAAATACAAGATAAAAGAAGACTTGCTTTCTTAATCCACAACTATAGCAGCTATATCCCAAGATGCTGAAGAAGACGAAATTGAAATAGAGACCTTGACTCATGGAAGAAAGAATCAACATCAAAGAAACGGGATGAAGCTATTCATAAGAAATGAAAATACAATGAAAGCTACCTTCTCTTCACCTTTCTGGAAGTTAATAATTCATCTTTGTGTGTCTTATGCAACAAAACAATTTCAAGTTGTCATTTTGAGATTGATGAGAGTTTGGAAAAAGGAATAGTTTAAATGTGGGCATGATGTGCTCTTCAAAAGCTAAAAATTGTTTAACATTTTCAACCTAGAAATGGAAAAGAGGCTGAATCACCTTACAGGATGAGTGATTGTATTGCAGTGGCTGGGGAAGTTCACACAACTGAAGGAAAATAAAGCTTTGATAATTGGATGAAAAGTCAGTGAAGTAAACCAGTGTCCCTTTGCAGAGACACAATAACTTGGTCAAATTACGAATGTCACTGCAAACAAGAAGACTAAGTCAATATCTTACCTGCAGAATTGCACTTGTGCCTTCAAACTGCACAGATTTGCAGATGTGGCTGGAATTGCTATATTGTCTATATTAGTCCCAACGAATCACTGAAGACCTTTTATCATATGGATGCGTGGAAACAAACACATCTGAAATAAAGTTTTTGAATTAACTTACACAACTGTGTCAGGATTTGCATTGATAGTACAAACGCAGTGCGGGTGGAAATGCCTTCCTGACAGCCCAGGCCCCAATCTGTATAGGAGCCACTGAATCCTTCACCACCGCCCACCGGGAAAACAAAACGCCAGCTCCAGCTAAGAATGTTCTTGATGGAACAATACAAGTGATTAGTTTTACTAAATTTCAATTCCTTGAGTACACATTTTTGAATATTGTATGACAGAGAGTTTTGCTGCATCCCAAGGTAAACGGTCCTCTCCAAGAAAAACACTGGCGTGACTGTTCTGAGTTTCAAGCTGAACTAGCTCCTTTTTAAGGGAACACTATTTTTATTTGACTGACTGACAAACTCTGATCGTTCAGACCTGAGTATGTGGCAGGAAAATTTGAGCTCTCAAGCAAAAATTAGAATTTTGGGATACTTGTATCCAATATTATGAGTTGGCCAATATTTGAAGATGAGAACAGAGGTGCTATTACCAAATGTGATTTTTAAAAAATTCTATATTGAAATGAGTAAACATTTGGAAGAACTGCATAACTCAGTTAATTAATATTTTCCAAATAACCGATGCATGATGCTAAAAATCCATTCAGTGTGCAAGATGAACCACTGGATTTTAATGCAATGATTTTTAAAGTTCATTGATAGAATTTCAGATTCTAGTTTGCAAAGAGCCTTTAAGAAACTACCATTTTGCTCTAGTATCATTGAAGAGTGTCTGCAGTTATTTGAAAATTCTATGAAAATACTCTTCTAACTTTACAACTACATGTCTGTGTGAAGTCAGATTTTTATCATATTCTTTAAACCAGAGCAACATATTACCACAGGCTGAATCCAGAAGCAGATAAGAATATCCAGATGTCTTCTATTAAGCCAGATAATTAAAGAGACTTTCAGAAATTAAAACATGCTGTTCTTCTCACTACATTTTGTTTTTCAAAATATAGGGTTTTTCCCCCCCAAAAATGTTATTTGTGTTAATTGGTTTATCATTATTTTTAAAAGAAATATACATTTGAATTTATTTCTGTTTTAATTTCTAATATGGCAAATATTGATGAATAAGGCAACAAATAAAAGTTTTTTTGGGGGTGTCATCAATAATTTTATAGGGTATAATAAAGCTTAAGACCCAAGAGTCTGAGGACCATTGTCCTAAACTGATGGAAACATAGGACATATGGGGAGATGAACTCAAGTGGCCTAAGGTAACTAATTCCAGAAAGAGACAAGAGAACATAGACACAGATAAAAGGCCACACAGTTGCCATGCTCGAATATCTGGTGGGGACTAGAGCACAGCTTTTGTAGGGCTGGACCATGCCCTTTCTTGAAGGAGTCATTTATTAGATACAGTGACTTCCTGGTATGAGAATATTCTTCTTCCAAGATGTGGTTTGGGAACATCCAAATGGTTATTATTATTTTTGACCACTTAATATATTTAACCAAAAAAATCGAATTAAGTATACTGTGGGTCATTCAAGTTTGTTCTCCATTCAGTAACAGAATAAAATAATCTTATGATCAAAACTGTAAAGCTTTAAACCTAAAAGAACTAGAATCACCCAAAGAACAGGTCAGTGATAAACCAGGATCAGGACTACACTCTCCTCAACATTTTTCTGGTCTATGTAAAACAACCACAACAACATGATATTAGCTTTCTTGAACTTGAAGAAGAACCAAGTAATTTAAAGTAGAATTGAGCTTCAATTTTACTAGTAAGGATATAGTTAGAATGGTTTGTTTTGGAGTTCCCTTCATTCACCTTGACCTTCCTTCCCACATAGCCAGACTTGGGAGAAATGTGGCCCTCTGCACTGAATGGCATACACAGTTCCTCAAACCAGAACCTCTGGACAAGACATGCACTAGAAGTCACCAACCATTAAAATAAAACTACCACTTTCTTTGGCTTGATCCATCTTGTGGTGTTCAGAGACATTCCTTAAAAGGGAAATGTAGTTTTCAAAACATTCTGCTAGAAACTGCTCCAGGGCAAGTCCCAACGATAAGACCATTTTGTCTCAGAGAAGGAAAGCACCACTCTGGAATCCACTACCATAAATAAGTACATTCAGAAGTGGCAGCTCCCGTAGCCTTTTGCCTATGTTCTGCTGTCTCTTTTTAAGAAAAATCTTTATGTCAATTTGGTAGGAGCAATTTCCTCCTTATATGGGGGCACTACAGGTCCTCAGAGCCTCCCTTCTCAACAAATGGTAGGCACTTCAACTTCAAAGCAAAACTGACGTCTTCTAAATCTCCAGCAATTCTAGAATCAGATGTGAATGCAGCCTTCTTATGGTTTAGAGGTTAGGTTCTAAAATCAGCAGAATGATACAATTGAATCTCAATTTCAAAATTAACAGAAACTTTTAACTACTCAGCTAATTGAGTCATAAGGATAGAATAAAGCACAGCGACTTTTTATCAAAGTTTTTGACATAAGACCAGGTAAAACTAGCAATTATTTCAAATCGAGATTTGGGTTTTTGGTCAAAAGATCATGTTTCATGCTTTTAAAATATATGCTCAATAGATATTTAATTAATTTATTTTTTAAAATCAATTCATTCTTTCAACCAATATTATTTACTGAGTGCCTGCCATGAGCTAAGCACTAGGCTGGGCACCCGGCATACAGCTGGGGACATAATGGTAGGTCTCTGCCCTCAAGAGGCCCACAGTAACAACTTAGCAATGATTTTGTGTATATGATTATGAGAGGCAAATACATATGATGGAAAGGGATTACAGGAGTTTTCCCAAAAATCTCAATCATGAAAGGAACCACACTGGTTTTCAAAGTCTCAGCCAGTAATCAGGTAATAATGTGGATTTCCCACAGGATGGCTCAGTTGCAATAATTTGTATTGGTACAAAGTGGCTACAAACAGGTCGTATGGCTTACTATAGTCACACCCATGCTGTGTGTGCACGTGTGTGTGTCTGTGTGTGCATGTGTGTCCCAGTCCTGTGGTCCTAGCCTTGGTTATAAAATAGCAGGGTGTATTTAGAGAAAAATAATAATTAAACTTTAATAAAAGTTTTCTATGTAGATTGCCACATTTCTACCAGGATGTAAAAATATGAGCTAAATTTATAATAACTCTACTTCTATTGAGTCCAGAGATAAATTCTTACACTTTATGGAAAAAAATTAAAATATTTTATGAGCCTTGAAATAAAAATTTGAATAGAGTTATGGTTGGCTTTATCTTGTTTCCAAGTAATTTTCTGAGCAAGTTTTATAGATTTATTTCTCATAAAGATTTAGAGATTATGTTTCAACATTTTGACTATGTCCTTCAATAAAACTCTACATTAAACCAGCAATATATAGAACTACTGGCTGAATTCACACTTTAGTCAAGGCTTCAGCAGAAGAAAGACTAAAATCAACTCTAGATTTCAGTTCTGCATTTCTAGAATAAGCATGATTAATGTAAGGATAAAGAAAACAGTAATAACATCTATTGAGCACTTAGGATGTGCCAGGCACTGTGCTACGCACTTCTCAAGGTTTATTTAGTACAGTATTTGCTCACCACAGTGAGGTAGGGAGAGGAGGCAGACGAGAAGAGTTAAGAAACTTACTGGTTAGCAGGTAGCTGAACTGCAGCACAACCCAGGCAATCTGACAGAGCTACACAGCTATGAAGTTTGAGTTTATCAGAAGAAAAATGTTATGTAAAGAACAACTTTCTTAACTTAAAAATTATCAATATTATAAAAGGCCTGTGGCTGTAATGCTGTAACGACCAAATGACCAGTCACCTGGAGGTGTATTAATGGCTCCCACCCACGGTGGCGTGGTGGAGTCTGGGGTCCTGCCCATGGTGGTGCGGCGGAGGGAGTCTGGGGGCCCATGGCACAAGGAAGTCTGGGTCCTGGGACTCGCGCGATTTTGCATCCTGAGTCTCTAATTTTGAATAAATCCCTGTCTTGTATTAACTTATACATACAAACTACAAAATGCTCATTTTTCCAAATGCCATAGAGCTCTGAAAATGATTGGTGATATATTCAAACTATGATTCTGTGAGATAGGCAGGTATTTTCTCTTTGACAAGAAAAAAGGAAGGCCAAGAGGTACCGTGATTTGACCAAGATGACATGAGTGGGTGCCAAGTCTCCTAACCTGAACCTAGGTCTGCTACTTCCCTGCAACCAACTCCTAAAATCTTATATGATGTATCTTCAAGGTCATTGGTTTCCACTAAAAAAGATGACTTTCAGTACCATATAACTTTGGACCTGTAGTTTCACAGGTATAGTTACCTCCAATGGCAAGAGACTATTGCCTGAGGGTTTCCTAAGGCATTCATTTGTTCTGTGAATTATCCATGGGTCTCTCCATTCACCACAGGAAGGCCATCGTATTAGCTATGTCGTTGTCTTTCTTTTAAAGCTATCTGGATGGATAGCTTTGAGCCCACACAACCAGAGAGAACATAGTCCCCATTTTGTCCTTTCCATCATAATCATGAGTCCCCTTGGGTCTCTGCCCTTATTTAATAAGAATTGAAGAAACAGTAATCCTACACCTGCCCACGAGAGGTTCGGCTCAGTGAACTGAGACTGTAATCGCAATCCATTTGAAAACAGGATACCATGCTTTTGAGTACTTCTCCATTTCCAATGCAGCATGCTTTCACGGCTTTCCTAAAAGTTCTAAATAGCTTTAAGGTGTTGGTATAAAAGCAATTACTTTTATCTATCTAATCATCTTTCTATCTCTCCATTTATCTTCTTTGTACTGGAACTCACTAGAAGCTACCTGAAGAACTGTAAAAAAAGTATGTGTGTTTAAAAAAAATCGACATACAAAAAAGGAAGATAATTTGAACACTAAGTATGAAACAAGATTGGGAAAACAAATAAGGGAGGGGGGTGTGAATAGACATGTTCATTTGATTTTATCACTCCAGGGCCCTGCATTCTGGTTATTCAGGTAGAAAAATCTATATTTTTTTTGTAGGAAATTTACTCTGAAGCAACTTTTAAATGTCTCAGATATGGCATGTTACCAATCTTTTACTTTTAATAAAGGATTTAACTCTGGGTTATTTTAAATACCAGAATGACTGGAATGACCGGAATGACCAGAACAACAGATAACTATGATGCACACTGCAGGCTGCCAACCAGCCCAATGGGGCGTGGCCGGCCAGCCAACCTTCCATGTCCCCTCCCTCCAGCTGATTGGCTGGACCCCACCCATGCACAAATTCATGCACCAGGCTTCTATTATTTTATAAACTTTGATCTTTTAACTGTTAAAATGCATGGAAAATAGTGGAAAGGAATAAATGTTAATAACAGTTACTACTGGAAGACTACAAAATGGGAATTGAGAGGGGGAGGATTGGAGTTGGTGATAGCAGAGAAAGAGATAATATGGAAGTTTTTTCTCTTTTTGGTACTAATTCTTTATACTTTCAGTACTTTCTAAATATTCCATAATAAACTTGTATCTCTCACATGAAAATTTGTACTAAAAATACACAAGTAAAGTTGACATGGAAGGCATGACAACCAAATTTCACATGAATAAAGTGTTAACAGTGAGTGTAAGGTTATGATTCCAGTATTCTAAAATTTTTTGAGTCTCCTATTAAAAATAGTTAGCTTAAAAAAACACTCCTGATTTTGCAAAATCTTGAATTGTCCAAAGACAAATG
Source organism: Antrozous pallidus (assembly GCA_027563665.1). Classification (NCBI taxonomy): domain Eukaryota; kingdom Metazoa; phylum Chordata; class Mammalia; order Chiroptera; family Vespertilionidae; genus Antrozous; species Antrozous pallidus. The sequence goes on from CM050523.1 coordinate 47,292,497, forward strand.
TTGCCATAATTACTTCCCCCAAAGAAATGCTTTACTCCAAGCAAAACCCTTAGCTGTTGCCCCTCCCGTCCTATGGTTTTAAATACTATTTATCTAGTGACTCCCCAGATTTTATTTTCCCTTTAACTCTACATTCATACATCCAATTGCCTACTCAGTGTCTCTGACAGGGTAATTAATAAGAATTTCAAAACTCAGCATATCGAAGATACCTTCAAATTTGCTCCTTCACTGTTTTTCTGAAATCTTAGCTACTGGCATCACCACTCTTGCTCAGGTCAAAAAGTGGTGTCTGATTTCGTCTTCACATTGAACCCATCACCAACAATTTTTGGCTTTACCACCAAAAGACATCCTGAATCTGACTTTTCCCTATGACTACCACCCCAGTGCAGGCTTCCACTTTCTCTTACCTATTCAAAAAGTTTCACTTCAATAAAGATGATACTCTGAAGTAAAAGTAGCCATGGGAATTGGGTTATCTTCACTGGTTTCATAATCTGGATCAAGGTTCAAGTGCAGCTGCCCCACAGTCCATTTCCAGCAAGGTATCCTTAGGGAAGGTGAAATGGGCTGATTGTGGGCACAGTGGCCCCTTTGCCTTCACTCGATCAGTTCAAAAAATGTGCAATAATTTTCCAAGTACCTGAGTGTGTGTGTGTAACTTATTGGATAGTGAAGCCTGGTGAGGCTGTCAGAATGATTGTGTGGTACTTTTAAATGTTAAAATAAGTATGTGTATAGAAGACAAAAGCTGTCTCCCTTATTTTGCCCTACTATAGCTCCATGTACCAAAGGGATAAAAAGCAGACCATGTCACTCCCCTACTTAAAATCCTCCAATGGCTTATCATCATTTATATTAATAAAAGAGAAACATGTAAATTGACTGTCCCTCCGCTATGCCCAGCAGCCCATCAGAGCGAGTATGCAAATTAACCCAACAAAAATGGCAGTTAATTTGCATGTGCAGGAGCAGAGTGAAGACTGAAGACAGCGTAGAAGGAAGCCAAGTACAGCAGAAGGGAGCGAAGCTGCAGAGAAGCAAGTGGGGAGACAGAGATGGGAGGGAAGCAGGTGGGGCAGTGGAGACTGGAGCCCCTAATTGGCGTGATGCCCACTTCCTCTGGCTGCAGGAAGCCCTATTCTTGCAGGGATCTTCCTGCAACAGGCCTCTCGTATTCAGAATAAAATAAAAATTCCTTACTATGGACTCATAGTCCTCATTGGTCAGTCCCTTAACCATCTCTACAACCTTAGCACCTACTACTTACTCTCCTCTCAGCTCCCCTGCTATCCCCTCACTGGACTCCAGACTTGGTGGCATTTACTTTCTCTGTATATAAGCTCATTCTTGACTTGAGATTTTGCTTTGTTTCTTTCATCAAAATACTCTTTTATTTGGTCACTCTTCTCTCACCACTCAAGGTCACCATTCCCCAGTGACCCTATAACTTTGTCTTATAGCCCAATGTAGACCCATCACCTAAAATGATGACTGACACATGGGTCTTCTATGAACATTTGTTGAATAAATGGCTCAACTCTAAATGTTCAAGCTTCCTGAGAACCAAAACAGTTGTTCCAACTGAACCATATTTTGCAATGGCAAGCAACCACCAACGACTTCCCACAAAAACCCCACCCCAAATCTCTGTAGACCATACTATTTAGAAAGTCTGTTCTGTATCAGCTGTTGCAAAAAAAAAACAAAAAAAAGAAAGAAACAACTTAACCTCATTAGTATTGTAGTTTTTGTGCATACAACCAAGCACCTTTAAGCCAGCCTTTTGTGTGCACCTTTATCTAATTTCATATAGTAAAACTTTATGTGTTAGTGTGCAGAACAAGTGAACTAACTGGTGTAATTCCTCCCTGTGTTAACACACTTCCCGAGATGGATAGAGTCCTGACTCACTCATAGCCTCTTTCTCTTCACCTAAAAGCAATTTTATAGCTATCAAAATAAGCGATTTAAGACCAATCTCAATAAAACTTACCAAACGACTGTTTAGTGCCAGAGAGCAAAGGAAGCTTGGGATAAAAATGAACAGTTCACCCTATCTGGTTTGGCTCAGTGGATAGATTGTTGGCCTGGGGACTGAAAGGTCCTGGGTTCGATTCTGGTCAAGGGCACATGCCTGAGTTGCTTGGGAGGTCCCCAGTAGGAGGTATGCAGGAGGCAACCGATCAATGATTCACATAATTGATGTTTCAATCTCTCTCCACTCTTCCTTCCTCTCTGAAATTAATAAAAATATATTTTAAAAAATGAATAGTAACCAGGTCAAATAAAAAGGTACATAAGCTTTGACTTTTATCAAAATGAAGCTCAGAAGTATCAATTTTTATAGTTCAAGCCATTATAAATCTTATATAAACCTTCTAATAGACCTTAAGAAAATGGATCAGTTGTGGGGCATAATTACTTGGGCTAAATTTTTGTTTAAGAAATATCAATTTAATTATGACTGTTAATAACTATATTTAAAGCAATCTTTTTTCCCCCCACTGTGTTTAGCCAGAAAATACTAATAAAAGCATTATCTTTGTATGGTGATTGTGTTACAAAAAAGACTAAGAGTAGCAAGACCAAACTGGAGGCCCAGTGCATGAATCATGTATGGGTGGGGTCTGGCCAGTTTGCCCTGATTGGGCCTGATTGGGATGCCCAGCTGGGGGAAGGTGCCAAATGGGGCAGCAGTGTGTCAAAGCAACTAGTCATTCTGATATTCCGATCACTTTGCTTTTATATATATACTAGGGGCCCAGTGCACAAAATTCGTGCACTGGGGTGGGTGAACCTTCAGCCCAACCTGCCCCTTCACACATACTGGGAGCCCTCAAGGGATGTCCTACTAACCACTCACTCACAGCCTGCCCAAGGGTAGGGCACCCAGCCATCACTTTGCAATGTGGCCGATGGCTGGCTCCCTCACAGCCCCGCGCATCGCCCCCAGCCCAAGCCTTTGCCCAGCTAGCTCGTGCCCGGCTAGTGCAGGCCTTGGCCCCGCCCCCTGGACCAGGCCTTCTCCCTGGCCAGAGCGTGCTGGCCGCCTCGACCCCGCTCCCCGCCCATGGCCCTGACCACCTCTGCCTGCCCCCCATGGCCCTGGTGCATCGGCCCCACCCCTCACGGCCCTGGCCAACTTGCCCCACCCCCCAGCCCTGGCCACCTTGGTCCCACTCCCCAGCCCTGGATGCCTCAAACCCACCCCCCTGTAACCCCCCACAGCCCAGGCTGCATGCTTGTTGGCTGGCTCTGCCCCAGCTCCTGAATGGCTGGTGGGTGTAGCGAAGGTATGGTCAATTTGCATATTACTTTTATTAGATAGGATACTAGAGGCTCGGTGCATCAAATTCATGCACAGGGGTGTGTGTCCCTCAGCCCAGCCTGCATCCTCTCCAATCTGGGATCCCTTATGGGATGTCCAACTGCCTGGTAGGTAGGATCAGGCCTAAATGGGCAGTTGGACATCCCTCTCACAATCCAAGACTGCTGGCTCCCATCTGCTTGCCTTCCTGATTGTCCCTAACCACTTCTCTGATAGCCTGATCACCCCCTAACCACTCCCCTGCTAGCCTGATTGATACCTAACTGCCCTCCCCTGCAGGCCTGGGTCCCCCCAAACTGCCCTTCCCTGCAGGCCCGGTCACCCCCAACTTCCTTCCTCTGCCAGCCTGGTCACCCTTAACTGTCCTCCCCTGCAGGCTTGATGGCCCCCAACTGCCCTCTCTTGCAGGCCTGGTCCCTCCCAACTACCCTTCCCTGCGGGTTATCTTGCCATGGCCATCTTGTGTCCACATGGGGGCAGCCATCTTGTGTGTTGGAGTGATGGTCAATTTGCATATTACTCTTTTATTAGATAGAGGCCTAACGCACAGGTGGGAGACAGCTGGTTTGCCCTGAAGGGTGTCCCGAATCAGGGTGGGGGTTCCCGTGGGGTGTGGGGCAGCCTGGGTGAGGGGCCTGTGGTGGTTTACAGGCTGGCCATGCCCCCTGGTGACCCAAGTGAAAGGTCTGGTATCTGGGGTTTATCTTCTAAAACTTTGTAGCCTTGAGCAGAGCCAAGCCTCCTGCTCATTCTGTGGCTGCTGCCATTTTTGTTGAAATTTATCTTCTATAATTGAAACTTTGTAGCCTTGAATGTAGGCCTGGGCCAGCCAGGGCAGCAGGGAAGCTTGGCTTCCTCCATTGCCAGGGAAACCCAAGCCTCCTGCTTGCTGCAGCTCCATGGCTACAGCCATCTTGGTTGGATTAATTTCCATACTCACTTCTGACTGGCTGGTGGGTGTGGTGGAGGTACAGTCAATTTGCATATTACTCTTTTATTAGAGAGGATTATATAGGATATATATATACACACATACACACATGCACATACACATATATATGGAATAAAGCCTCTAAATGACTTAAAATCAGATGGCAATATTGTCTAACATAATATTAACACCACAAATGTATGTATGTCTGTGTACATATATGCATATACAGAGAGAATAAACAAGTGAATGAGTGAGTGAAAGAATGAGAATATATATGAATCAAAGCAATCTGTCTTTGGGTTAATTACTTCACTGTGAAGATGTGTCTAAACTTCTCTAATTTCCTGGTTTGCATTAAAATACACTTCAGAAAGACCATGAAAACACAAATTTAGTTGACAGACTACAATGGGATTCAAAAAAAGACACAGTGAATATATACTTCAGTGCAATCTCATGCTGGTGATTTTTCTTTTTTAAGATGTAAGCCACTAATATTTCAAGAAAAAAAATTTAAACCAAAAGTTGCATATTAATATTACACACAAACTGAAACATAAGTGACTTTTAACACAGTGTATACATGCTTACAGAAATGCAAATATTTACACATTTAAAACAATTTCCATTTAACATATAAAGTTCTGAAATACATAAATCCATTAATACTTTCTATAAAACTACAATTAGAACATTGCTTAGCTACAAGCATGAAAAACATCAAGTGCTTTCTTGGAGTTTCAAGTTACCTCTTTAAAACAAGATCTTGCTTGCAACATACAGTCCGTCTCCAAAAAGCAGTAAGAACTTTTCATTTCCAAGAGGTTTATTTTCCAGGTACATGATAAGCTCGAGAAAATGAACCCAACAATTATGCAATATAATTATGTCATAACAACTTAATTGCACATAATGCTGTAAAGTAGGTTTGGATGAAGTTCTCAAACACTTTGGTATATGTTCTTCAGGGACTTCTATTAGAAATAAGTTCCTTCAATTCCCATTTTGCTTTAAATGGACAAATCTTTGGTTAAAGTTCTACATTTCGGGCATTTGTTAATTAAAATGGTCCCCAAACCAATAAATGGCGCTGATGTATTAGTTCATAATACTTCTTGTAACCTGTTTCTGGTGAGTGGGAGGCTAGAAATACTTATTTACTGTGAAATGTCATTGATAATTTCTATTTTTCACTTAAAAGCAGAGAAATCAACAGATTTAGTCAATATTTTTCCGTTACAATTTGAACGGCACAGTAATTTGCAATAACTATAGTATTCCACAGTATATGTGATGATTGGAAAGATGTATAGCATTACATTTAGAGTTAGTTTAGTCAGAATAAGTCAATATTAGACTGTACAGTAATTCTGCATTGACTATAGTAGGTTGTCAGGTAAAGCTTATTTAAAAACCCAATCCATTCCATTTACAAGAGAAATTGTTGCAAATGTATAAAACAGTAGATATACAAGGAGAACACCAAACATACTTTATTAGCACAAAAAAGCAGCCATAAAAAGGCACAGCAAGCAGAGAAACATACATTAGCAGTCAAAGGGTTAGTGTCGCATACAAATATAGCTTTTCTTTTTTGTAGCCTTGGCAATAAGCCATCAGGATGTAAAATAACTTTCTGTAGCAGCAGGTAAGGGAACTAAGGAGCACTCACCAGTGGTACAAAGCACATGAACAAAAAGACACAAGAATGGATTCAACTACTTTAGTGCAAAATGTCTAGGACAGAACTGGAAATTCAGTTCAATGCTAAGAAGCAAACACTAGAACTTGCTATTACTTCCAAAATAGCTCACTCAAGTAGTATTGCATACTATTCTAAGTGACAAAAAGGTGCTAAGTAAAGTTATTTACAGATACAATGGTTGTACAGTACCTTTTAAATCTGCAACTTAGATTTCAGATTTTCCATTAAAATGAAATTCTTTCAATTCTATTGAAATTCTATAAATTGTACTTTAAGCAATTCAGTTATGAGCATTTACAACAAAGAGATAAATACTGCCATCCAAATTATTACTGTTTAACAATAACCTCAACATCAGCAATCACTGTAGTTATTATTTCTGACTTGTTTGGGCATCTTCTAGTCTCATTTTCTTCATGGTTCACAAACTTGTCATGAACATAGGAAAAGATCCAACATTAATAAATCAACAATTAGTCTGTATATGTCAACTTTAAACATCACACACAAGACTAAATTGTAGCAGCTATTCCCAATATGTTTTAAGTTAAAGCACTCATTTAAAAAATTAACATCTAAGGCTTTTAAATAAAATTCTACCAATTTTATAAGTCTAAAATTTTAAGAAAAACTGGTTTACTTAACAGTACCTTTTGCAGAAGAGAAAAAGATTAACTATAAACTATATCAACACTTAATGTGAACTGCACTATGCCCTTGTGGCCAAAAAATTGCATTTATTTTTTAATTTTTTCTAAAAAGAAGGCAGTCTTTATTTTTTGGACTTCCAAAGCATGATTTGTAGTAACTACAAACATCATTACTTTTGGAAGGTAATAGAAAAAATTCTTAGAAAAAATAATAATTTCAAACATTAGTCATACTGTTGAAATACTCATCCAATATTAACAATTTGTTCTTTAGTAAGAAATAGAATTCTTAATAGCAAATGCCTCAGAATTGACTCATTCAATAACTTCAGCCATTAAAAACCAAACAGCTAAATCGGCAAACTATTTTTATAGCCTTACTGAACACCTCATTTCTATCTTCTGTTGTCTCAATAGCCACCACTTTTTTCTAAGTAACAGCAGATCGCATCTGACAGATACTAACACCTCTGACAGATACTAACACTAAGCTTACATACTGTACTGAAAAAAACCTAACACTGATATGTGTGCTTGCTATAGGTGTACTGCCTGATGCACATAAAAGCAGATCTAGGACAAGAGAATCTACTTTGCTTTGACTGGTTCTCGTTCTAACCAGCGAACTCTAACCTTTTGTTTATAATGATACTCTTTTAGAAAATCCTGCAACATTGATGGTAAAGGGAGCCCATCAATTCCATCGTACGTAGTGCATCTGCAGATTACTGCACGGCAGATATACTGCAAGCTAAAAGGGAAAGTCCTATTTAGTGAGATAGTAAGCAAAGGTTCAAAAAACATGCAAGAACTGGGATCTTTATAATGTTCCAAAAGTCCTGTTACAGTGGAGGAGTGAAATACACATGGGTCGTGGGCATCAAAACTAAAGTTGTGATTCCACTGTTCAATTCGGGCATGCAGGGATCTGTTGTAGCGACGGAAGCTCACAGAGAAGAGGTAGTCCTCTTGTGCAGAGTCCCTGAGCAAAAATGTGCCTTCAGGTTTCCCTTCAAGAAGGGCTTCTGCTTCGTAACGGTCCATCACTCCCCAGTAGCAGGGATTGCCTGTAATCTGAAGCAAATCAGGCACGAGGCAGTGTATATAATCAATCTGTGTATGGACTTTCCAAGCTCCCTGTCTGCTAACGTGGGCATGACTGTCTCCGGATACCTGACGTTGCTTCTGCCTACGTGACTGCAAACACAGCGTGGTTGTGTCCTCTTCTGAGTCACAATTAGCTTGTGGAATTGCAGAACTGTCCCCACTTATTTCAGTCATCCCAGGAGCTAACTTTGGTCCCAGTTTATATAAGGGATTAACCTGTGCAGTAGCTTCAAATGTATGTATTTGTGCATTGGGAGGGGGATCAACCCCTTCTTCAATACTAAGCCGTCTTCTCTCTCTAAGCCTATCTTCTTCATCTTCTGTAGAAACCAAGGATGGATCAAATGTTTCAAAAAATGTTGAATGTGGGCTCACGGGGGCTGTATGCTGTTTAATCAAATGCCATTTTTGTGCTAAATCTGAGCCAGCAGGAAAAGGACATTTCTCAAGCATTAATTCAGAAAGGTGTATTTTTCTTTTATTAGAAAAGAGAGGCTTTGATTGCTTGTTATAAGTTCTCATGGGAAAACACAAGCCCACAGTATCCTGTAACCTCTGTCTCAGAGAGCGACTTCCTACAGTTCTGCTGGAAACACTGTCCATGTCATGTACGGAGCTTACGCCGTATCGCCTCTCTCTCCTCTGAAGTCCACTTCGAGTTCTCCCAAACTTTTTATCAGTATCCAGTGAACTCTGAGTCTTTGTAGAACAGGAATGTTTCTTCTTCCCACCCCATGGAGCATGTCGAGAGTAGGAATCTCTTCTTGCAAGTCTTGATCCTGTGGCGACACACGGATCGTTATCCTTTTCAATGCTTATTTCAACAATCTGAGGAATTTCAGTGGCACAGTTTGGGTTCCTCCTTGAAGAATTCTTTGAAGGGCTTAATCCCAGTTGTAAGGCAACATTTTCTCTTAAGGGACTGCTTTGTTGCTGAGGAGCTGAGTCTCCAATACTGATGCTTTTCTCTCTGATAGACAAACATCTGCTGGAATTCATGTCCACATTTTCACTACGGCTTCCTCCCTCATGACTGAAGAGATTCTGACACCTGTATTTGAAGTTATTCCACATTTTCCCCACTTTATCCATTGATTATAAGACCTAAAGACAAAACAGGAAAAGGAGAAAAATAAGTTAAAGTGGTGTGTGAAAACAGAAAAGGCAGAACCCACTTCCCCTCTCTTCGAAAATTTCAGCAATTCTGGTCAAGAGTCCGCCTTCCATTACTAAGGTGATAGGACAGACATCCTGCTAGGCAGCTGTTAAAAGTCAGCAGGCCCTTTGTGGCACTGCATTCAAGCTAGTCCTCACTTCCCATTTCCTTTCAGATAACATATTCAGGACTTAGGAGAAAGGAAAGAAACACTTTCAATTAAACTCTGGTTTCTTTTTCCCATTTATCAATCTAATTTCATTATGACATTGGATTGTCTCCTTACTTTGAATAATTTAGGTACTTGCCTCAAGTATGAAAAGGGAAAACATATTCTGTATTGTTGAAACATATCTGATTCAATTTCTCAAAAGTTATAAGCAGGACCACATTTATGTAAATATTAAAATTAGTTAAAAGTTAAGTAGCAATCTTCCCAATTTCATTACCAACTACTACTCCACTAACCTAGCAATCTAAAGCTTACAGGTTAATCACTTGTAAAAATTCCATATCTTCTCTCTTCACCCTACAATGTATCATATTTTATCCATGATTTTGAAGAAGCAGTTTGAGTAGAAAGAAAAATAAGAGGAAGGAAAGAGGATATAATATTTAGGTTTAAGGGAAAGGTATCTTTGAGCTTCCCAATTCTGAATCCTGGAAGAGCTTAGAAGAAATAGAGCAAATAAAAAAATTTATACTTTAGTAATTAACAAAATAAAAACAAAAAACATGTAATTTGGCATCTTTATTTTCACTGCTTTATAAAAATTTAAAGCAGTTCATGGCATTTAGCAAATAAATTATTTTAAGACTACCATATTAACAGGCACACTGTCTTATTCAGTAACCTAAAAGTCAGCATTGGAAGAAATGGAAAAATCTGAACTGATAAAATTCTAGATGGAAAATAATTTGCCCTCAGAATTTTGAGGACATTACATCACTATTCTAGTGTGGCTGTCAACATCATACTAATTCCCAATCTTCTTATATGGCCTGTTTTTGTTTCATAAAAAATTATAGTTGTTCTTTATTCTTCAAGTGGCTTCCCCCCCTTTTTTTTACATTCATTGAGCTGGGGTCTTTCCATGTCCTCTCACTGCCCCCTCCCTCTCTCCGAAAAGTCCTTTTTATTAGATACTAGAACTCTTAGATTCATCTTATTTTTTATCATGTTTTCTTTTTAATACTGTATTTCCTTTCCTTTTCTATTGTCTGGTAGATTTCTTTGGTGTCCCTTTCCAACATTTCTAGTTCAGTTACAATTTTTCTATCACAGTTTTAATTTCCAAAACAATTTTTTTGTTCTCTGTTATTCTTAATATATATATTATTATTATTATTATTATTATTCATTTCAGAGAGGAAAGGAGAGATAGATAGAAACATCAATGATGAGAGAGAATCATCGACTGCCTTCTGCATGCCCACTACTGGGGATAGCAACCCAGGCATGTGCCCTTGACCGGAATTGAACCTGGCCCTATCATTTAGTCCACTGGCTAATGCACTATCCACTGAGCAAACTCGGCTAGGGCTCTCTGAATGTTCTTTTTAGTGGCATCCTATTTTAATTTCTTGGCTGTAATATCTCATTTCACTGAGGATACAAAAAATTTTAAATGTTTTCTTTTAACATTTTAAGTATTTTTATCTGCTTCTTCTCAGTACTGTTTTCTTCTTAAGTCCCTGTCTGATGAGCCCTGGCTATCCATCAGCACTAACATGCTAATCAAAAACTCTGTCAAGAGAGTTGTTTGCCAACTGATTGGTTTTACTGCCAGGTAATGAGTCAATGAGTTGTTTATTTATCCCCAAAAGTCAGTATCTGTAAGTCTGTCTGCTGGCTAGCTCATCCCAAAGACAAATGCTCCAATCTCTTTAGAGCGAACAGGGGTGGGCAAAAGTAGATTAATAATAATAATAATAAATATAATAATTACTTAATACATAATAATACAAGAAAAAACTGTTTTGAGTACTCACAGTGTAAGCCTACTTTGCCAACCCCCATATATACATGACTGCCATGTTCTGAGAACAGGGCAAGAGAATAACCTCAACCTTAAGTCCCTGTTTTTTCAAATGTGTCTTTATTTATAAAAGCTGCCCCAGCTCCAGCTATATCCAAATTTCTTGATTAAATTTCTCCCAGCTCTAACCTCTAGTTTCATCTGTAAAGGAATGGTGATCTCCTGGCTGCTGAGGATGAAGGACGACACATGGAAGCCTGATGAATACACTTTCAACCATCCATGTTTTCAGCTGTATACTTCATCCTTACCCTCTGAAGTAGCTGGTTCCTCTAATTTCTGAGCCAGCAGTGTAAACTGGTTTGCTCCTTTCTAACATACTCATTTTGCAGGCGCTTAGATGGCCATTCTCAGTTCTGTTAATTTCTAGTGACTTGCTTTTACCCAAAACTTGATCAATTAGGCCTATTTTTGTCTTCTCTCATTTGTTTTCTGCTTGTGAACTTATTCCTTATGCTTTTTTTTTATTCCATTAGTTTTAGTGGGCATGTGCAGGAGGCAACCAATCGATATCTCTCTCTCTCATATCGATGTTGTTTTTTCCCCTCCCTCTCCCCTTCCCATTCATTCTCTCTAAAAATCAATGGGAAAAATATCCTCAGGTGAGGAATAAAAAAAAAGGAAAGGACAATGCTCTGAAGTAGGGTGTGAACAACACTAAACTATGTGACCCAATCTCATCACTATTTCTCATCTTTTTATTTTTGTCATGTATTCCACAGGCCTATGGAATCCTAGGAGAGACTGTCTAGACTCGAGCACTGACTCTTTTGTACTATAAGATATAAGAAGAATAAATTACTGGAAATAGGAAATGTAAAAAAGACATGAAATGCAAGTGCATTATTAGATTGAACAGCCATAAAAATAACTGTCAAATTGCTATAAAATATTTTAAATACTTGCTTTTAATTTCTATACCTAACTTATCATCTTTCTGGCATCAATTCACAGCTCATACTTTGAGTAGCTCTGGTGTTAGTTACTGAGCCCCTGAATTTGGCTAGTGTCACCTACTGTTTTGAGTACTCACAACTGTATGGATGGATATAATTGGTTAACTATATCATTAAAATTAATTTCATCTGCTTTTAACTTTTTCAATGTGGTTACTAAAAAATTTAAAATTACAAATATGGTTCAAATTATATTTCTTTTGGACAGTACTGATTTAAAGCAGGGGTCAGCAAACTATATAGCCTGAGGCCTATTTCTGTATGGACCCTGGTTAAGAATGGTTTTTCCATTTTGAAAAAATATATTATTGACTTTTTTACCAAGAGGAAGGGAGAGGAATAGAGAGTTAGAAACATCGTTGAGAGAGAAACTTCTATCAGCTGCCTCTGGTACACCCCCTCCTGAGGATTTACCTGCAACCAAGGTACATGCCCTTGACTGGAATCGAATCTGGGACCCTTCAGTCCACAGTCTGACACTCTATCTATGGAGTAAAACCGGTCAACCGGCTATTTTTTTACATTTTTAAAGGGATTAGTAAGTAACAACAACCAAAAAAATCCCACAAAGAACATTAACAGAAACCACATGTAGCCTGCAAAACCTAAAATATTTTCCATCTGGCCCTTTATAGAAAGTTTAATGACCCTGGTTTACAGTATGTAAGATTACAAACCATACCATGATAGACATTAGAATAGCAATATTCAAGAAGTCAGAATCTCTTTTCTACATGTTTACAACATAAATTTTGTAGCATCTAAAAACATTCCTTTGACAAGCAAATTATACTTGAAAAATGACTGTTTTAGAAAGCAACCAAACTTAAAACCATTTATCCCCCTGAACAGCTGTTTATAAGTTGAATAACCAAGTGGGACATGCAAAAAACAACTGTACTTCACATGTTACAAAAGGCAGTTTCTAATACTAAAACTTTGGTTCAGTTTTATAAATAGAGCATGACACTTAATGATTTCTCTATTTCTAATATGAATAGTGTTGATATATTACATCGTGACAAAATACTCTAAAGAGAGACTATTATACTTCCACACCCTTTGGGGATATAAAGTGGAATTTTTCTTGATGTGGGAAATGCTATGTGGGCGGCTGTAATACTGGGAATAAAAAAAAATTCTGATAATGATTCATAGAAGAGTCCATGTAAGAATCAGAAAGGCATTTCAACTTTTTTTTTTTTAATGTTTTGCCTTGATATTCTCAGGAGAAGGTGTTTTATTTTTCTTAAATTTTCATTTATTTTTTTATTTATTTACTGATTTGAGAGAGAGAAAAAAAAACATCAAATAGTTGCTCCACTTATTTATGCATTCATTGGTTGTTTCTTATATGTGCCCTGAACAGGGATCAAACCTGCAACCAACTGAGCTACTGGGACAGGGCCTGCATTTCAACCATCTTAATATTTACAATGTCAGTTTTGAGGTTTGTTTTGTTGTTAAATTTTAGGAAATATTTTTAGGAAATATCTTAGGTTTTGTGGGCATGCATTCAAAAAAAGGAAATATTTGAAATCCTTTGAAACCTAAATTACAACTCTATTACTTTATGTAACATTATATATAACTTAAAAAGTGTTAAATTTAAACTGTATTGATTCTGGAATAAAAGTCACTCGTTCATTACAATCTTTCCATTTCCATCCTGTACAGCTATCCTAAAAACTAACAAAAACAAATTTCTAAAAACTAATTTCTTCCTCCAAGGATAATCAGAATTTAAAACTGGTTTTATAATGCCATTTTTTAACAACAGCATTTGTTGAAAAATGATATTTAACAGGATAAGCTATAAATCAGAAGTATGGAAAATTATAGGTCAAAGTCCATTACTAGAAAAATTTACATACATAAAATATTAAAGACTACAGTCAATGGCCCTCTTAATGCCAAGTTGTTTCTATTACAAAATTCCCACAAAACAAAATAATTAAAAGTTTCCAGGAGTTCATTTTAATGGGACTCAAGCTACAATTTATTAGAAATAAATTAATTCAGTAAGTTTTAAGATTACATGGCATGCCACAGTAGTTAAAGAGGAAGAATATGACTCAACTCAAATCCTTCGTCTACTGTTTAGTCTATCTAGACTAGTCACGATAATACCTTCCCAACAGAAAGTCTTTCAGCTTCAGTAACAAAAATTGGGACACATGATTGTGGAAAGTATTTCTGTGCCAAAATTCAGAGTACAGGAGACAGTTTAAGAGTTTCAACTTTTGATTGGTATTTTGGTGGTATTTCAATAACTGGATGCCTATTTACTAGAATCTCTTATACTGTTACTCAATATTATGTTCAACCATATAAAATTACTGTTTTGTGGGTAATAAATGTTCACATAACTCAACCTCAGAGTTCTACTACTGGAATATACATATCATTTATATGTAATTTACACATAATCATTTAGACAATGATTTTCAACTGATGTGCCACAGGAATTTTCAAAACATGCAATACCTGATTATTTAGTTAGGAGCACTGTCCTCTTTTCCCTTAGACTGTCAAATAAAAAAAATGACAGCAGCCAATATAATAATAGCCATCTGATGTGAATCAAATTATACCTATTTTTTTGTCAGAGCAGCAAAAAATATATTTTTGGTGTGCCACATAATTTTAGTAACTAGTTTATGTGTACCATGAGATGGATTTGAAATGTTTAGAATCAAATCTACAGGATTAATAACTGATTGGTAACAGGTAATGAATAAGAGAGAGGTATCAAAAAAGAATGCCAAGCCCGACTGGTGTGGCTTAGTAGTTGAGCATCAACCCATGCACCAACCAGTAGGTCACTGGATGATTCCCAATCAGGGCACATGTCTGGGTTTTGGGCTTGATCCCCAGTAGGGGAGGGGCAAGCCAATTGATGTTTCTCTGTCATTGATGTTTCTATCTCTCTATCCTTTTCCCTTCGTCTCTCTCTAAAATCAATTTAAAAATACATAGAAAAACAAAAACAACCAATGCCAAGTTTCTGACTTATGAAAATAGGTGGTAGAGATGCTATTCTGTTATTTTTAAGATGGGAAACACAATAGATAGAGAAGTTTTGGCAAGTGAGGGGTTGGAGAGTTAATAAATTCAATTTAGAAAATGCTACAGTTGAGACTGTCATTGAGATATCTAAGTAAAGCCTCATTAGTCTCTCAATGTATGTTCATATAACGGATTACTATACAGCAGGGATTATAAAGTACAGTTACTTGCATCTATACATGTGAATCTTAAAAACATAGTGCTTAGAGAAATAAATCATACAGATGATATATACATTATGAATTCATTTACTTTTTAAACTGGCAAACCCCAAAATATATTGTTTAGGTCTACATACAAATATCATAAAAATGTAAAAAGCAAGGAAATGACTATTTGGGGGAGGGATATGGAATTAAGGAGAGGCGCCTCAGAAAGCTTTGAGAGGTGATTTTTTATTTCTTATAGTAATAGAGACATGGTTTTTACTTATTAGCTATTTTTTAAACTGCACTTACATTTTATAGATTTGTTCCTGTACATGATACATTGCAGAATAAAATTTTAAAAAACTATGTAGGCCACATTTTGACAACAATGGGAATTAATAATCAAGTATTATACAAAAAAAGCCATCAGGAAAATAAAAAGTTCTCATAACTCTTAGGTAAAAAAGGAATTCAAAACTAAAAGTTACAGACTATTTAGAAAAGAGCATATTAATATTTTGCAATTTTTTTTCCTATACGACAATTTGGCAATATTTATCAAAACACTCTTACTCTTCAACTTGGCACTTATTCTAGACTAGATGGTTTGCTAAAGCAGGCAAAATTTAAAACAAACAAACCAACAAACATAAAAAAATATTAAGCTAAACTGGCTATCTAATGTAATACAGAGGTCAGCAAACTTTTTCTGAAAAGGGCCATATAGTAAGTAAATATCTTAGGTTTTGTGGGCATGCATTCTCTGTGGAAACTATTGAACTTTGCAATTGTAGCCTGAATGCACACAGATAATATGTAAATGAATAAGCATAACTGTCTGTCAATAAAACTTTACAGTTAGTGAAATCCAAATGTCATGTAATTTTCAGTGTCACAAAATATTCTTCTCCTGATTTTCCCCCCCAACCATTTGAAAATGTAAATCCATTCATAGCTCTAGGATTGCACAAAAACAAGAAGCAGGACAGATTTACCTACCCAGTTTGTCAACTTCTGAAAAAGTACATCAGAAAACCTTTGATATTACATTTACTAAAACAAATGTTTATCTAGAAAACAATTTGGGGAAACAATATTCTAAGAAATAAACATACCAAATAAAAGTCTAACCCTCACCTGGAATCCCACCAATGTTACTATTTTGGTGAACATCTTTCCATATGTTCTCTTTATGTAAAAATCTGTATGTAATCTTCTTTTATAATTAAAACATATATATCTTTATGTCTTGACTATATCATTTATTGAATAGTGTTTTTTTCTTTTTTTCAGTTAGCTATGTCAGAGATGGTATCAGACTAGTACAAGAGAAAAACCTCTGACAGCTATATCTTTTAAATTGATCAATAAACCCAAGAGTATCTGAAGTAAACAATAAAGCAGACAAACACTGGAAAGCTGAAAAAAGAAAATAATAATGGTAATGATGGCTATGACAGTTTACATTACTAAATGCTAACCATGTGCCAGCACTGATATAAGCATTATATTTCTCCCAACAGTCCTATGAGTAAAAATTATCTCAATTATATATATATATATATATATATATATATATATATATATATGTATATATATATATATATATATAAACTGCTACAATGGAAAGATTAATAATAATCTGGAATTAAGTTTCTTTCATTATTAATCTATTCAGGTTTTCTAACTCTTCTTAAGTCAGTTTTAGAACTGTATATTATCAACTCTAACTCCGAGTAGGGTTATTAATAAGTTCTTGCAAACCTCAACAAATACATTACTTCTATATATTTTCAACTATGGCACAGAACAAAAAAAGGTGAAACTGATATTAAAATTTGGAAGATAGCACATGCACACTCAAAAGAACATTACTGTTTTATTTTGTTGTTTTATTCTTACCTGAGGATATTTTTTTCCATGACTTTTTAGAGAGTTGGAGGGACAAGGAAGGGGTGGGGTCTTGGTCAGCCTGGCCAAGGGGAGGGGACATGGGCAGTTGGCTCGTCTGCCTGCTGGTCGAACTCCTGGTTGAGATGACAATTTGCATATTAGCTTTTTATTATATAGGATATACATTGAGTGGCCAGATTATTATGCGTTCAGAGATCATAATAATCTGGCCACTCAGTGTAGTTCTGCATTAATACTCCTCAAAAGTGATAACCTAAGGGTGGTATCTTTTTCTAATAAAAACAAGTATCTAAAATTTGTTTCTTAAATTTTACTCACATAGTTCTAACTTCCAGTGTCATGTAGAAAAGTGCTCCAGACCTCAAAAATCCCATTCTTAAGCCAAAATCACTTGTGGAGATACGACCTCTGCTTTGTTTAGGGCATAAGCATATTGAAAGGAGGCTGAACTCCAGTTTTACCACTAAAGAATACTGTGAACTTGAATGTATTCCTTCACATTTCTGAGGTTAACTTTGTTTCTTGGTAAAATAAAGACAACAATACTAATTGATCGGTTATGAGGAATAAAAACCATCTATAATAATAAAAATATAATATTTTAATTAGATGTGACATCCTTCCGAACATCCTTCCGGGTGAAGCCAGGGCTGCAAAGGAAGCCTTGGTCCTGGGTGTCCAACGGTGGCCGAAGGGAAGCCTGGGTCCCGGGTGCCAGAGGGAAGCTGGTGCCAGCACCCGGGAGAAGGTAGGCCTATTCTTGCATGAATTTCGTGCATCAGGCCTCTAGTTAACTTTTGCTCATAGGAGATACTCAAGACAGTGACTTTAAAAATGGTATCAGTACTATCTAGCATAAACTTTAGCTTTTATTTCCTTTAAAAATAATTCTCCCTTTCATTTATTGTGGGTCATGCCCCAAATGTCAATATTGTCCTATGTACAATATCTGCCAGACTGTAAGTTCTATTAATCATTTTAACTTCTATGTTATTTTCTAAAAAACTCTATGGGGATTTCAATGTTCCTTAGCAGTTGAAGCTACAGCTCATCTACAACCTAAACTAAGCATAGCTAAATCTGTATAGTACTGGAAAGATCCAGGTACATAGTCCTCATTCTTTTTTTTTTTTCTTCAAAATTCCTTTTTAGTCTATGAAAACACTGCCACAATTTACATTTTACCACATAGATATTGTACACCAGTGAAACATAAAGTCCTAATAAGTTATGCTTCATTGTGGAGAAAGTATCTTATGTAATATACTAAGGAGTCTACCATTAACTGAAATGTTTATCTGGCCAGTACTATAGGCAGACTGAATGGAACACAAAGAACATGTGCTTTAGCTTCCAAGGACCCTAAAATAAAAACCAAGCACTCAATAGCTGTGTGAAATCTGAGTCTCAGCCTTTCTATCTGAAAATAGGAAAAATTACTCCCCTTTTCAAGGGTTTTTAAGAGGATAACATGACATTAGGTAATAATTGCTGAGTATATAATAGGGGCTCAAAAGTGGTAGCTTCTGTTATACAAGCAATCTAAAGCAAGAGAAGCTACATGTTGGTGCTAGTAGCAAAAAACAAAGCTGTTTATGGCTAGGGAGAGATTATTGATGAGTTAGTCATGCCTTTAACTCCCACCTCAAGGGAGGCTACTTTTAAATGTAAAGAAAAGTCTGGCCAGTTTTGCTCAATGACTTGAGCATCGGCCCGTGGATCGAAGGCAACCAATCAATGTGTTTCTTTCACACTGACATTTCTCTCCCCCTCCACTCCCTCCCTCCCAGTTTCTCTAGGAAATCAATGGAAAAAAAGAAACTTGGATGAGGATTTAAAATAAAATAAAAAAGGTTAAGAAAGTATGTTTAAATAGTTTTAAAGATGAATTAAGCAATTTAAAATAGTTAATTCTCAATATTCTTTTAGAATGAAGGAAGCAGTGCTTCATGAAAATTCAAAAAATTCTCATTTTGTTAGATTTGCTATTTAGTTAAACAGTTCCCATTATAATTGTTCGAAATGGAGCAGATAAAAAT
Organism: Antrozous pallidus; assembly: GCA_027563665.1. Taxonomy (NCBI): domain Eukaryota; kingdom Metazoa; phylum Chordata; class Mammalia; order Chiroptera; family Vespertilionidae; genus Antrozous; species Antrozous pallidus. The sequence continues at coordinate 47,311,549 of CM050523.1, forward strand.
AGTCTATTATTGCTTGCAAGTAATCCTGGAAATCCACTTATATGGAAACCCACTTATAATTCTCCAACTATTCAAATAACATTAGGCTCTAATTTTCAGAACAAAATGTCAAACTTTCAGTTAAATACTTGGGTCTAATGTGGATAAACTTTTCACAATTTCTATTTGTAACTAGAAATCATAAACACATATAAATCAAAATCTGATTTTAAAATACCTTGCTTATCATACTGAAAGCTAGCTTAAGGTATAGATAATCATTCACAAACTTTCTATACTTTATCTCTTATCAAATTACTCCCTTAGAAAGATACATATGTGGTGAGTGTTATTATACTTTACCAAAATTACATCTTAATATTAAGCCCTTAACTTTTGAATTTATAAAATAAATGGCCTTATATCAATCCATGTTCCATAAAAATGGAATAAAAAACATCATTCTTCATATGAAATATTCCTACTTGAGATTATGCCCAAGATTTCGCTCTTAAAAAACTGATATACTTCCTTTAAGCAGACAATGAGAAACAGAACTCACTATGTTCCACTTTTTTTTTTTTTTTTTTTTTTTTTTTGCTATTACCAACATAAAATCCAAATGGAAGGCCTTAGTTTATAAATTTCTGATAGAATAGGCAGTACCCTTCTACTGCCCTGGTATAATTGTTATCAATTATCATTATACTAAATGTCCAAGTATAGGTTTATTGTTAATTATATTTTTTTCTTCTTTATATTTATTTTTTTAACTTTTATTTTTTTTTGAAATTTCTTTATTGATTAAAGTATTACATATGTGTGTTCATCCCCCATTACCCCATCCAATCTCCCCTCCCCACTCATGCCCTCACTCCCCCTGGTGTCTGTGTCCATTGGTTAGGCTTATATGCATGCATACAAGTCCTTTGATTGATCTCTTCCCCTGACCCCCACCCACCTTCCCTCTGAGGTTTGACAGTCAATGCTTCTCTGTCTCTGGATCTGTTTTTGTTAATCAGTTTATGTTGTTCATTATATTCCATAAATGAGTGAGATCATATGATACGTATCTTTCTTTGACTGGCTTATTTCACTTAGCATAAGCTCTCCAGTTCCATCCATGCTCTAGTTAAAAGTATCCACCTTTTCCTCCTTTTTCTTCTTCTTCCTCTTCTTAAAGGATACCTTTCAGCATTTCATATAATACTGGTTTGGTGCTGATGAACTCCTTTAGCTTTTCCTTATTTGTGAAGCTCTTTATCTGACCTTCAATTCTGAATGATAGCTTTGCTGGGTAGAGTAATCTTGGTTGTAGGTTCTTGCTATTCATCACTTTGAATATTTCTTGCCACTCCTGTCTGGCCTGCATAGTTTCTGTTGAGAAATCAGTTGAAAATCGTATGTGTGCTCCCTTGTAGGTTCTTCTCTTGCTGCTTTTAATATTCTTTGTCTTGTGCTCCTGGCATTTTAATTATGATGTGTCTTGGTGTGGTCCTCTTTGGATTCCTTTTGTTTGGGGTTCTGTGCACTTCCTGGACTTGTAAGTCTATTTCTTTCACCAGATGGGAGAAGTTTTCAGTCATTATTTCCTCAAATAGGTTTTCAGTATCTTGCTCTCTCTCTTCTTCTGGCACCCCCATAATTCTGATGTTGGTACACTTGAAGTTGTCCCTGAGGCTTCTTACACTATCCTCAAATTTTTGGATTCTTTTTGCTTTTTGCTTTTCTGGTTGTTTTTTGCCTCTTGGTATTTCAAATATTTGACTTGATTCTTGTATTCCTCTAGTCTGCTGTTGGGTGTCTGGATAATATTTTTTATTTCAGTCAGTGTATGTTTAATTTCGAGTTGGTCCTTTTTCATATCCTCGAGGATCTTGCTAAATTTATCAGCCTTTTCTAGGATCTTTCTAAATTTATCAACCTCTTGAAAAACCTTATAACAGTGGTTTTGAACTCTATATACAGCTGATTGTTTTCCTCCATTTCTTTCATTTGTGATCTGTTTGTCTTCGCATTTTCAGTGGTTCCCTGAGTTGGTAGGGTAGTTTTGTGTGCTAGATGTCTCGGCCTTCCCCTGTTATCTGAGGTGGACACTCTTGGTGCACCCCTCTGTGGATTGTGTGTACAGCCTTGTTGTAGTTAATTCTTGATTGTTGTTGGTATCACTGGGAGTAATTGACCAATTGGCTGTGAGGATCAGCTGTGTCTATGCTGGGAGACAGCCTTATGCAAAAAGAATTGCAAAATTGCAAAAGCCTCTGTGCTCAGCTTAGATGGGGTGGAATTTCAGGGTGGAGCTGACAGCCTTGGCTTCCTATCAGCCCCATCTCATGAGTTTCCTGGGTTTCAGTGTCCCCTGGCAATCGCTCCAAGCACCTCTGAGAGAAAGGCACCCTCGAGTTTTGCCTGCTGCCAAACAATCCAGTCTCTCCCCCAATGAATCCAGACTCCCAGATTCTTGCCCGGTACTGGGGTTCAGTGCAGTCGGAACTGGGGTTTAGAACCATCTGGAGCTTTTGTCTCCTTCCTGCTAGATCAAGCCAACGGCACACTCAACAGTCCGTCCTCTCTGCATGCATTTGTGCATGCGCCTTTGTACCTGTGCCTTTTGCCAATCTCCTGAATTTCCGACTTACAGTCCAGATTCCCTCCATATAGGCCTGGGTCCCAAGGGTCTCACCCGGAACTGGGGTTGAGTGTAGTCAGAACTAGGGTTCAGCGCAGTCTGGAGCTTTTGTCTCCTTCCTGCTACAGCATGTCAGTCAGGCACTTGGCTGCCCCGTCTTCTTTGGCCCCGTCCTCTCTGCACATGTGTGTCTCCCTACCTCAGGCTTTGCAGCTCCTCTGATTCTCTATGTGCTATTCTCTTTTCTTCTAGTTGTAGAATTTCCAGTCAACCAGCTTTCCTGTGGTTCTGGATGATGTCCGTTTTGTCTTTTAGTTGTATTTTTGAAATTGTTGTGCGAGGCAGCAGTTAAGGTGTTTACCTATGTCACCATTTTGGTTTCCTGCCTTCTTCTTCTCTTTAGAAGTGATGGAAATACCAATAAAGTTACTAGACAAATTTCCTGAAACTTGAAAACTCTATGGTTCTGGGTCTAAAATAAAGTAATCTCACCCAGCCGCATGTAGATTAGTGGTTGAATGTTGACCTATGAACCAGGAGGTCACAGTTTGATTCCTGACTGGGGGTCATGTGCCTGGGTTGCAGGCTTGATCTCCAGTGGGGGGTGTGCAGGAGGCATCCGATCAATGATTCTCCCTCATCACTGAATATTTCTCCTTCTCTGAAAAAATTAAAATATCTACATATATAAAAGGCTAATGTACTAAGTATCCAACCATCTGACAGGTCACTATGAGATGCACTGATCACCAGGGGGCAGACGCTCAACAGAGGAGCTGCTGCAATGAGCATTGGCCATTTACAGAGAAATGGCACAGTGGACCTGATGCCAACAAAGCAACACTTGGCTTTCCCCAAGTGGGACACAGGCCTACCCACCACTCTGGAGTGACACCTCACCAAATCACAACCGACGCTGCCAAGACCCGTAAGGCACAAAATTCAGACTACAGCCCAATCCAGTCTGGAAACATTGACTGTGGGTACTGTGTAATGACATCATATAGCAACACCTGGCTTCGTCTCCCTAGCAACAACTATCCTCATTGTAGTTTCTTCAGCCCAGGAACATGACTTGCTTTATAGCCAGGTACAAACACTTTACACTTTAACCAAATGTCTGTGAAGCGTTTTCCTGTGCCTCTCTCATTTGATTCTCATAGAAGTCCTGGAGTAGGTAGATAGGAGACTCAATGGAATCCTATTTTCTTTGGCTTAACTGGAAAATGGAGATTTAGAAAGCTTGGAAACTTGACCCGACTAAAAAGAACTAAGAAATGGTGGATCTTGAAAATGACTTCAGGTTTTCTGACTGCACAGAATATAGTCAAATGCTGCTGCATTTAAATATTTTATCCTTTGTTCTCCCTGCATGATCTACAATAATAATTTGCTTTGTGTTGATATTTACTGCTATGTTGCTAACAATTACCTCAAAGAGAAGTTGGGGTGCTTCACTGGGCTAAAAAAAGTTCAGCTAAATCAGAAAGCAGGTTTAATTAAGCAAGTTTTCTCTATATCTATAAAAGGCTAAGTTGACTCGCGCATGCGCCATACATATAAAAATCTCGCTGGTGCCAATCACACGCGTGTGTTTCCATTTGTCATTATTGATAGTGAATTTGGTTGACGCTTCTATTATAGAGAAAGGGCAAATAACAGTATTAAAATCTTTCTTCTAATTAATTTCCTTTCAATGTGCACGAATTTGTGCACCAGGCCACTAGTCAGTATATAAAATATCTATTGTGTGAGCAATGAAGAGAAAATGAAATGTAAAAATATGTGCCTTTGCAACAGCATCAGTGCTGTTAAGTACCTAAGACAAATCTCTATTGGAATATTTAAAAAATATGACCTATAAGGGGAAAGAATGATAAATTATATTATATTACATTAAAATTAGGAACTACTCTAGTTATAAAAAACACAGGGTAGAAAACAAAATTCTCAACACACAATATTGACTAAGAGACTACAAGACTAATATCCAGAGGAAACTAGGATGGTGGCATAGGTAAATATTAAACTGCAGCCTCGCACAACAATTTCAAAACTACAACTAAAAGACAAAACTGACATCATCCAGAACCACAGGAAAGCTGGCTGAGTGGAAATTCTACAACTAGAAGGAAAGAGAAAAGCACACAGAGAATCAGAGGAGCTACAAAAGCCTGAGGTGCAGAGACACATGCACGGAGAGGACAGGCAGCTGATGGGCGGCTGAGTGCCTGGCTGGCTTTCTCTAGTGGGAAGGAGACAAAAGCCCTTGACTGTGCTGAACCCCAGTTCCAACTACACTGAACCCCATTTACGGGCAAGACTCTGGGGACCCAGGCTCATACGGGAGGGAATCTGGACTATCAGGTAGAAACTCAGGGGAGCCGTGAAAGGCAGAGGTCTGGAGGCATGCACACAAGTGCGCACAGAGAGACTGACTGTGGAGTGTGCCGCTGGCTTTCTCTAGTGGGAAGAAGACAAAAGCCTCTGACTGCACTGAATCCCATTTCTGACTATGCTGAACTACAGTTCCAGGCGAGAATCTGGGATTCCAGATTCATTGGTGGAGAAAATGGACTGTCTGGCAGCGGGCGAAACTCGAGGGTGGCTCTCTCTCTCAGAGGTGCTTGCAGCGATTACCGAGGGACACTGACACCCAGGAGCCTCATAGGGCAGGGCTAACAGGAAGCCAAGGATATCTGCTCAGCCCTGAGACTCTGACCCATCCAAGCTGAGCACAGAGACTTTTGCAATTTTGCAAGTCTTGTCCCATAGGCTGTCTCCAGCACAAAAGCTCTCCTGTAGTAGACACAACTGCTCCTCACAGCCAATTGGCTTGGAGGTCAATTCCTCCCATTGATACCAACAACAATCAAGACTTAACTAAACAAGGCTGTACACAGAGTCCACAAAGGGGGGCATTCAAGAGAGTCCACCTCAGGTAACAGGGGAGGCTAAACCATTGGGCCATAAGGACACCTAGCACACAAAGTTACTCTACCAACTCAGGGAACCACTGAAAATGCGAAGACAAACAAAACAAATGGAGAAAAACAAACAACCGGATATATAGTTCAAAACCACTGTTATAAGATTTTTCAAGAGGTTCCTAGAAAAGGCTGACAAATCTAGCAAGACCCTTGAGGATATGAAAAAGGACCAACTTGAAATTAAACATACACTGACTGAAATAAAAAAATATTGTCCAGAGACCCAACAGCAGACTAGAGGAATGTAAGAATCAAGTCAAATATTTGAAATACCAAGAGGCAAAAAACACCTAATCAGAAAACCAAAAAGCAAAAAAAAAAAAAAAAAAAAAAAAAAAAAAAAAGAAAGAAAAGAAAAAAAAAATTCGAAGAAAGTGTTAAGAAGCCTCAGGGACAACTTCAAGTGTACCAACATCAGAATTATGGGGGTGCCAGAAGAAGAGAGAGAGAAAGATACTGAAAACCTATTTGAAGAAATAATGACTGAAAACTTTCCCCACCTGGTGAAAGAAATAGACTCACAAGTCCAGGAAGTGCACAGAACCCCAAACAAAAGGAATCCAAAGAGGACCACTCCAAGACACATCATAATCAAAATGCCAAGAGCACAAGACAGAGAATATTAAAAGCAGCAAGAGAAAAACACTTAATTACCTACAAGGGAGCAGCTATATGATTGTCAGCTGATTTCTTCACAGAAACTATGCAGGCCAGATGGGAGTGGCAAGAAATATTCAAAGTGATGAATAGCAAGAACCTACAACCAAGATTACTCCACCCAGCGAAGCTATCATTCAGAATTGAAGGTCAGATAAGGAGCTTCACAGATAAGAAGAAGCTAAAGGAGTTCATCAACACTAAAACAATATTATATGAAATGCTGAAAGGTATCCTCTAAGAAGAGGAAGAAGAAAAAGGTAAAGATAAAAATTATGAACAACAAATACATATCTATCAACAAGTGAATCTAAAAATCAAGTGAATTAAAAACCCGATGAACAGAATAATCTGGTGAATATAACAGAATCAGGGGCATAGAAAGGGAGTGGACTGACAATTCTCGGGGGAAAGAGATGTGGAGGGAGTGGGAAGAGACTGGACAAAAATCGTACACTTACGGGTAAGGACAGTCGGGGAGGGGGAGGTAAGGGCAGAGGATGGGGTGGGAACTGGGTGGAGGAAACCGATGGAGGGAAAAAAGGGGAACAATTATAATAATCTGAACAATAAAGATTTATTAAATTAAAAAAGACTAATATCCAGAGAATATAAAGAACTCCTAAAAATCAGTAAGAACGAACCAGATAACCAAGTAAAAAAGTGGGTAAAGGCTTGAATAGGCTCATCACAAGAATAAGTCCAAATATAAAAAAGGGGCTCACCCTCCTTAATAAAGCCAAAAGAGATCCCATTCTCTTGCCCAAATATTTGTTTGTCAATACTACATGATGGTCAGAATGTGAAACAATAGGAATGCTCATATTCTGTTGAGTGAGAATAAATTGGTATAACTATTTTAGCAAACAGTTTGGTATTATGCTGTGAATGGAAAATATAAATTTACTATGATCCAGCAATTCCACTCATAAATTTAGACCTTGAGATACTGATACCCATGCACACCAAAAAAAAAAAAAGAAAAAAAAAAAAAAGTACAATAATAGTCATAGCTGAGTTTTTCAATATTATGAAATAGAAAACACAAATTATGGTATATTCATATAGTAGGATAGTATGTGTACAGTGGATTAGAGAAATGAAATGCTGTACATAAATGAAATGAATGGCATAAAAATAACTCAGACACAAAAGACTATATATTGACATATATACGTATGCCTGTATATGTGTGTATACAAGATGTAAACTACATCTTTAAGGATGTAAACTTTTGAGAGAAGGAAAAATGCAAGAATATGGCTACTTCTGGGGAATAGATAGGATAGAGACATGTAGGGTTTGACTGGGAAGGGCACATAGCACAAGTACAGTAGACTGGCAATGTTCTATTTCTTAAATTGGGTGGTGAATGCCTTATAATTACCTATTAAACTGTACCTTTGTATATATTTTACACACTGTTCTGTATATGTTAGATTTCACCATGGGAAATAAAGGACAACAAAAAAAGTATACACAGAGATAAAAAAAAAAAAAAGAAGCAGAAAGCAGTAAATGTTGTAGGTATTAGTACTAGCAAAGGGCTACTTAACAATATTTAGGTATCTTCAGTGAAATCCAAATAATAGCCTATCTCTACACTAGACTATTATTTCTTTCATTATATTACCTTTATCATTACTGTTAGATATTATATCTTAACAAAATTTCAAATCTATAAGAAAATTATAAGAGAAATAGTCCTTTGCCAAGTTTTTTCTACTTGACTCCAAATGGCTGCTACATACACAGAGAGCCAATCTGAGAGAGAAAGCCATAAACATTTGGCACAGCAGATATAACTGAATGTTCCACTAAAAATGACCCATAAAACATTCAATTACATAGTGGTAGATTTACTTTAAATCTTATGAGGTTAAACTACATATTAAGTAGTTAATTCAGTAACTTAACTTACATTATTCAAGAAGATAAGTATCCTTTATATGACATTTTTCTACCACAATTTCTATTCAAATATGTTTTTTATAAAAGAATCTAAGTTTTGATCTGTTCTACATCTTATTAGCCATATAAGGCAATTTGGATTCTACTTTCTTACTTAATAGTATGGGAAAACTTCAGTTTCCTGGATGTAATTTATGTATTTCATCTATTTAATATAGTCCTTCAATTGAAATGAAGCTAATGGGAAAAAATTTTTATTTGACTTTAAAAGTGTGTGTGTGTGTATATATATATATATATACACATATATATATATATATACACACACACACATATATATACACACATACACACATACACACATATATATGTACATACATACATACACACACATATATATATGTATGTTCTTGTCTTTACAGTTATAATCAGGTATTTTCTAGAACTAACTACTACCTCCTTAAGTATAGCTGGATTTTTGTGGGAAGCACATTTGCAGTCCTTATATCCCACCCACTTTTCAGTCCACTAATGGCCCACAAAAATGTCTCAATTTGGCTATTCCTCATCGCCTCTCATATCCATTATGTCTAAAATTAACTTAAGATTTCTCCCAAATTGGGATACCATTTCTGTGGAATTTCTTAGAAAATTTTTATACTTTTCCACTTAACACCATTATATTTATTTATTACTCTTAAATATGGTTTTAATTGATTTTAGAAAGAGAGGAAGGGGAAGGGAGAAACATCAATGGGCGAAACATGCATCAGCTGCCTCCTGCACACCCCATGACTAGGAATTGAATCAGTGACCTTTCTGTTCATGAGATGATGTCATCCACTCTGACCAGGCAACACCATTATATTTAATGTTACCAAGTTGACAATTTCTTTTCCAAAATGGCTCTCAAATTTACCTTTGCTCTGCACTTCCACTGCCAATAACCTTGTACAGATTTCTATTCCTATATTCCTAGATTTCTACAACACCTCAGTCTCTCCTCTCTTCCTCTACTCATACCACCACCAGGCATTCCCTTTCAGCAACATTATCAGTTACACACATCTTATTCCTGACTTTCACTGACTGACATTCATAATTAGGCCCCATTTTATCCAAACCTAATTCTCCTTACTCTGAAACACCTCCACCACTACTCTGTCCTTTACCATTCAATTATATTTTTAATGTCTACATCAAGTTCTAATTTCTCTAAAAGGGCTTATTACTAACGCTGTAATTTGTTTTCTTCTCAGATTGTTTCAGGCATGCTAATTTTATCTCTGTAACAGTACACCTAGGGGAGAAATGAAAAACTTTACATCAGATTTTTTAGGAAAAAACAAAAAGGTGTCAAGGCCAAGGTGCTCTATTCTATTCTGGTACTTGGGTCTTGGCTCAGATAACTAAATCAACAGCTGGTCTGTGAGCTGGCTAGTGAAGTATGACCGATTCTGCCAAATGGATTAAACAATTAGTTGCAATGGGAAAGTGTCAATGAAATTCTATTTAAACCACTGGGCATGTATTCTACATAAGTAATTATTTGAAAGCTTGGTCAGAGAATTTTAGTAAAAGAATTTGATTGTTAATTTGGATAATGCACCTAGTGGGATAGAGGCCAAAACTCAGAGTTTACTAGGCAATCAAACATTCAATAATTATTATTTGATAACAAAAGAGGTCAGGTGATAGAAATGGGGCTATTTTCCTTACTCCACCTAATCTTAACCCTTTTCTCTTGAATATTAGAGAAATTTTATAAAAGCAAAATTACTAAGCTATAGCTGTAAAAATTTATTTCTCATTGTCTAGTCATGGTAAAACTTTCACATTTCAAAAGGATGAGGATTAATAGGTTGAACTCACCTGTGTCTTTACCAGAAATCAAGAAATTCTCCATTAAAACAAAATCTAATCTTTTCTTGTGAAAAGCCACTGTATTTCCTTCCAATTCCACTCTTGTACCTAGATTTGATACCAAGATAATGTTTTCCATAACTTAATTTTATGTTTTAATTTATACTTCAAAAACTATGATTGGGAAAAGTGTTGATTACTTCCCATAGTAAGTTCCTAATGTAGATGATTGTTTTTTTTTTTATCTTCTTTTGTACTTTCCTTTTAAAAAGGTATGTAATTATATGGTTTCTGTTTGGGGGTAGTGGTGGTGAAATTACAATAGAATAAGACACTATCTGTAGTAAAAATACTTGTAGCAAGTAAAAATCTTATTTAAAAAAAAACACAGTGTAATACAGAAACCCATCAAGCATGGAGATGAAGGATAAAAAAAAAAGTGGTACAGTCTATAATGGCATATATTCAGCTTTAAAAAGAAAATATATTCTGCCCTCACCAGCGTGGCTCAGTTGGTTAAATATCATTCCAGACACTAAGAAAGAGGTTGCTGGTTTGATTCCTGGTCAGGACATAGGCCTGGGTTGCTGGCTCCATCCCCAGTAGAGGGCATGCAGGAGGCAGCAAATAGATGTTTCTCTCTCACATCAATGTTTCCCCTCCCTCCCTTTTCTCTTTCTTCCTCTCCCTCCCTTCTTCTCTCTAAAATCAATAAAAACATATTAAAAAAAAAAAGAAACGAAATTTTGATACATGCTGCATCATGGATATTGATGATATTATGCTACATGAAATAAGCCAATCACAAAAGGGCAAATATTGTCTGATTCCTCTTATATGAGGTCCTAGAATAGTCAAATTCAGAGACAGAATGTAGAATGATGGTTGCCAGAGGCTGGGGGCAGGAGGAAATGGGGAGTTAGTGTTTAATGGGTCATAGTTTCAGTGGGAAAGAGAAGAAAGCTCTGGTGATGACTGGTAGTTAATTAGTGCACAACAATGTGAATGTACTTTAATGCCACAGAAAGGTATATTTAAAAATGGTAAAAACTGTATCATTCATGTATATTTTATCACCATGAAAAGCCAGTATAACACAGAGAAGAATATACAACCGTTTAAGTAAACATAATCTTTTGTGTTCTCTCTGCGTGGTTGGTCAACTTTGAAAAGAAGCTATGCTCTTTATTATTGAAGTATCCACTTCTCTCCACATAATAAAGAACATAGAAAAAAGTTAAGTCTAAGAAATCAGTGTCTACATAAGCAATTACTCTTGTTCACAGGAATACTTAAATATTGCCTTCTTAGGTCTCTGATAATTTTGCTATAATCTTCTTGAATGTCTTTATCCATTCACTCAATACTTTATAAGCACAGACTAGGTACTAAACTTTATGTAAGCTTCTAGAAATAAATAAAAAAAAGAAAGAATATCATAATCTCTGACAAGTACACAATCTAGTAGACAAGACAAACTAATTATAATACAACCTAAATGCTAATTAATTAGAGGCCTGTTGGGAACTCAAAGCACAAAGCAACTATCTCTAGCTGGGGAAGTGTAACACACTGCTAGTTGTACCCCTACTTGTTCTTCCTTTCTCCCATCTATATATATAAAAGCCTAAATGACCATTATGACCAGTCGACCTCTCAACTGGTTGCTATGACAACGCACTGACCACCACGGGGCAGATGCTCAACACATGACCTGCCTCCTGGTGGTCAGTGCACTCCCACAGCAGGAGCGCTGCTCAGCCAGAAGTCGGGCTCACAGTTGGCAAGTGCAGCTGCAGCAGCAGGAGCTTCTCCTGCCTCTGTGGCAGCGGTATCAGCTGGTGGTGGTGGCAGCGGTTGCGGCAGGCACAGCGGGGCTGGGATGAGTGGCAGTGGAGCTGTGCCTGGCCCCAGCTCGGGCTCTTCCCCAGCCACCTGCTGCTTCACACACTGCTACGTCCCTCAGGGGATGTCGGACTGCCAGTTTAGGCCAAGTCTACGGGGATTGGGCCTAAACTAGCAGTGTGACACTCCCTAAGGGGTCTCAGATTGCAAGAGGGCACAGGCCAGGCTGAGATTACCCAACTGATGCACGAATCCGTACACCAGGCCTCTAGTAATAATATAATTAGCACACAGTTGCCAAGAATAAAGACATATTATTCAGTCTTTGTTCAAGCCAATGAGATGCACACAGAAATGTCATATGGGAGCTTCAGAGAAACTTTAAAAGATAGCTTGCCTAAGACCTTTCATTTTTGTTCCTTCATACTCATGCTGCTTAAAACAAAGATACCTCAACTTTGGGCCAGGAGGACTAAGGTCTGAGAGATATGAGAGATTCTGAAGCAGTTAGCTGGAAACTACTTCCTTAGTGATTTTGTAAAGAGCCTTACCTTGCAAATTCCATATTTTTATAGGAGACAAATAAATTCTCTCTTGTTTTTAGGTCATTGTTATTTTGATGGTTCAACTACTTGTCACTGTACATAATTCTAACGAATGCAGGGGGTCAGGGAAGGCTTCACAGAAAAGGTGATGTTGAGCAAGGTTTTGAAGTATGAATAGATACTTGCCACATGGAGAAAAGCATTTCAGTTTCAGGCAGGTAATGTAAAGGCACAGACGCAGGAAAGGGTCTGACTTTCCAAAGGATGAGGAATGGTTCAGATGACTGATGTATAAGGTAGGTGGAATGAAGTAAAAGAAAAAAGCAACCTGAAAGCTGGAGAAATAGACTTAAAGAATATTCCTTCATGCCAAGCTGAAAAAGATGCTTTTACTTCTATATTTGGTCATCTATAATAACAAAAGTGTAATATGCTAATTAGACCAGATGTCCTTCCCCAGACGAAGCCGTGGCTGTGAGGGAAGCTGGGTCCCAGGTGCCTGCCGGCAGCCGCAGGGAAGTCCAGGGCCCAGGTGCTGGCAGCCGAGGGAAGGAAGGCCTACTCTTGCATGAATTTCGTGCATTGGGCCTCTAGTATTAAATGACTATGAATTCAGATGATCCTCCACATATTTTAGAAGATCCAAATGCCTCAGTCAGAAAACAAAGCAGTATGGATTAAGGTATGGTTAAGGGAGAGAAACTTAGTTCTATAAGAGAAAGGCACACTGGTATTTCTGTACATGCTGAGGACTAGAAAAAATAATACCTGACGGAAAGAAAAGATTAGGACTCCTGCGATAGTTAAAGGAGAGGAATCTGGACAACAAAGAAAAGAAAAGCATACATATAATTTGGCAATGTCTGGCTGAGGTAAAGATTGGAATACCTGCAGTTTAAAGTAAACTGAGGTCAATGAATTACAGTGTAACTAACTATGAGCATCTGATTATAATACATTTTATTTTTATTATCTGCCTGCACCCATTGTATCCTTTTACAATGGCTGTCATAGCTGAACAGCATCTATCTATAATAGGAATCTGGTATTTGATGATCAAATACCTTTTCCTATCAAGGAAGAGTTAAAAATATGAGTGAGGGAGAAAAAAAAATAAATCAGTGCTCCTTATGTTTGTTTTCATTTTTACTCAAGCAGGTAGTATGCTTTTATTTTTCTGTAATATCATGTATTACTTTTGTAAACTTATAGTTTTAAAAACAACCATGTTTACCCAATCAAAAAAATACCTCATAGAAGTATCAGAGACAACATTATTGAGAGGGTCTATGGCCTCTGTAAAAACATCATTTATCCCAACTTGCAGAAGACAATAAACAGACATCAACATTGAGATGATGTAATGTTAGAATTACCTGACGAAAATCTTAAAGCAGCTATTACCAAAAATGCTCCAAAGAGGGGCAAAAATTGTTGAAATGAATAGACTCAGTGAAGAAAAAGAACCAAATGGAAATTTGAAAAGTGAAAAATACAATAATTCACTTCAAGTCTCAATAAGCAAACTGGAGATGATAAAAGGAAGTCAGTGAGCTTGAAGACTGATTGATAGAAATTATCTCGTTTGAACATCAAATAGAACAAAACATGTAAAGAGCCTCAAGAACCTTTGAGATAATTAAGGTTTAATATCAGTGTTACTGGCATCCTAAAAGAAGAGTGGAAGAGTGCAATGCACAAAAGTATTTAAGAAAATAATGCCTTTTTTCCCCATCTTGCAAGATGGTGCGTGAAAAGAAAACTGAGAAGCCAGATACTAAAGAGAAGAAGCCTGACACTAAAGAGAAGCCTAAAAAAAATAAAAATAAAAATAAAGAGAAGAAGCCTGATACTAAGGAGAAGAAACCTGAAGCCAAGAAGAAGGCCAAAGCCAGCGGCAAGGTTAAGACCCCTAAGAAGGGGAAGACCCACTGCAGCCGAAACCCTGTCCTCGTCAGAGGAATTGGCAGATATTCCAGTCGGCTATGTATTCGCGAAAAGCCATGTACAAGAGGAAGTATTCGGCCCCTAAATCCAGGATTGAAAAGAAAAAGAAAGAGAAAGTTCTTGCTACTGTCACAAAACCAGTCGGTGGCGACAAGAATAGTGGTACCTGAATGGTTCAACTCTGCAAAACGCCTAGATCTTATCCTACTGAAGATGCGCCTCGAAAGCTGTTAAGCCATGGCAAGAAACCCTTCAGTCAGCATGTGAGGAGACTGCGGGCCGGCATCACTCCTGGGACCGTTCTGATCATCCTCACTGGGCGCCACAGAGGCGAGAGGGTGGTTTTCCTGAAGCAGCTGAGCAGTGGCTTGCTACTTGTGACTGAACCTTTGTCCCTCAATCGAGTTCCTCTTCGTAGAGCATACCAGAAATTTGTCATTGCCACCTCCACTAAAATTGCTATCAGTGGTGTGAAAATCCCCCAACAGCTCACTGATGAGTACTCAAGAAGAAGAAGCTGCGCAAGCCCAGACACCAGGAGGGTGAGATCTTCGACACAAAGAAAGAGAAATACGAGATTACAGAACAGCGCAAGGTAGACCAGAAAGCTGTGGACTCTCTAATTCTGCCAAAATCAAAGCTGTTCCTCAGCTCCAGGGCTACCTCCGCTCTCTGTTCGCTCTCACCCATGGGCTTTATCCTCATAAACGGTGGAACCCGATTAAATAACTGATACGTTAAAAAAAAAGAAGAAGAAAATAATGACTTTTAAAGTTTTCAAACTTGGTGAAAGACACAACATATATACAGATTTGAGAAGCTCAGAGGACCAAGAAAGAACAAACCCCCCAAAAACCCATGCCTAGACACATCATAATCAAACTGATAAAAACTCAAGACAAAGGAAAACTTGGAAAGTAGACACACACACACACACACACACACGTAATATACTATTTATAGGCTAACAGCAATTTGAATGAATCTAAATTTCTCATTAGAAACCATGAAGTGCAGAAAGAAATGGCACATTTTTAAAGGTCTTAAAGAACTGTCAACACCGAATTTCTATATCCCGTGAATATATTCTTCAGAAATTAAGGCAAAATAAAGACACTCTCAGGTGAAGGTAAAATTAAGAGAATTTATGACCAGCAGATATACTCTAAAAGAATTACTAAATGGCAGAAGGAAAATGATACCAAGGAAAAAAATGAAACATTAGAAGTGAAAAAAAGAACAAAGAAATGATAACCATCTGAGTAAATATAATAAATTATTTTTCTCTTCTTGAATGTTTGGCAGTTAAAAGTCAAAACTATAATGTCTGATGGAGTTTTCTGTGTATGTAGAAGTAATATATAAGAAAATAAAATAAAAAAGAAGAAGGGTAAAGAGACATAAATAGTGTTAGGACTTCTACATCCCACTCAAGTGGAAAAATATTTATTCTAAGTAAACTATGAAAATTTAAATATGTATATTATAATCCCTAAGCAACCATATACACAGACACTAGAATGAGATATAGTAAAAAAAACAAACAACCACACAACAGATAAAATGAAATACTAAAAACTGTTCAAATAACCCAAAATAAGGCAGGAAGTGAAAAAAGTGGTACAAAACAAAAGTCCCTTATACTATCCCTTTGTATCATACCCCTAACACCTAACAATCCCATTTTAACCCGACAACCACCAATGTTATATAAATGGAATCATACAGTAAGTAACCTTTTTGGCTTCTTTTATTCAGCATAATGCTTTTGAAACTCATCCAAGCTGTTGCATGTGTCAATAATTCATTCATTTTATTGCTCAATAGTATTCCATTGATGAACTGCACTACAATTTATTTATATAGTCACCTGTTGAAAGACACTTGGATTATTTCCAGTTTGGGGCAATTATGAATAGAACTGTTAAAATATTTATTACAAGTTTTTCTGTGAACACAAGTTTTCATTTCTCTAAGGATTGGGCGGGAGTAGGGGGAACAGAGAGATATTGGTCAAGGGGTACAAACTTTCACTTATAAGATGAATAATTTCTGGGGACCTAATATATGGCATTAACTATAGTTAATGTATTGCATTGTATACTTGATATTTGTTAAGAGTTGATCTTCAATATTATCACCAAAAAAAGGGGGGGGTATAACTATGTGAGGTGATGGCTATGTAAATTAGCTTGATAGTTGTAACCATTTCACAATGTATATATGTATCAAATCGTTGTATATGTTAAATATATGCAATTAAAAAATATTTTACTGATTTTTTACAGAGAGGAAGGGAGAGGGATAGAAAGTCAGAAACATCGATGAGAGAGAAACATCAATCAGCTGCCTCTTGCACACCCTCTGCTGGGGATGTGCCCGCAGCCCAGGTACATGCCCTTGACCGGAATCGAACCCAGGACCTTTCAGTCCGCAGGCCGACGCTCTATCCACTGAGCCAAACTGGTCTCGGCTATCCAATTTTTATTTGTCAATTATACCTCAAGAAAACTGGGGGTGGGGGTGGGGGGGTGGAAAATGCTGACTGGAAAGAGTACTAAGACTGTTTATAATTGCACCACTCTGCAAACCATCCTAAGTAGGTATAAAATATTTCTTTTGTGTGTGTGTGTATCCCAAAAAATAAACTAGTCCACCAAACTGGACACTGGGGAAATAACACACAAAGGATTATAATTCAAGACAGTATTCTCTATAACTATATGTATTTTGGGGTGGCTGCCATAAAATTTAGATCTTAGATTGTAAGTTTTAACAAAACACAACCATATGACCAAAGCCATTTATTTAGATAAGTAACCAACCTCACTATCCCTTACTGTGTCCTAGTTTCTAAACATTAATGTAAGTTATCTGTAGAAGCACTCAATTCCTTTTAAATTACAACAGCATTTTTATAACTTTCAATCTTTAATCTCCTGGGGCTATGAACTTTAAGTAGCAAATCCAGTTCTTTCAACAGCTGAAAGTATATTAATATGTAAAGCTTGGGGCAATGAAAATTTGACAACAAATATTTATCTACTGCTAAACAAGTTAATTATTGAGTACTTAAATATTTCAAGCCCAAAGGGTCATACAAAAGAGATCAAAATGGTACAGGTCCTCAAAGACTTAGCTGAGGAGACAATACAGACTCATGAGATAGACACCAGAACTGTAAATAAGAAACTATTATGTACAACAATTAGAGAATAACATCTAAATAGACATCAACATATTTTGGTAATTTCGAAGGGAAAATAATTTCATCAATACTAAAAACTGTTCAAATAACCCAATGTAGAGAGACACTGGATTACAGTGAAAAGAAGAATGTATTGGAGTCTAGAGGCCTGTCTCAGCTCTGCCATTAAAAACTCTTGGGTAAGTCCCAACTGCTCCACAGTGTATAGTTAGTAGGCAAGGTACCTGACACAAAAAGGACATTTGCTCATTCACCGCTGCTTTGGATTTGGCTAAGCAAGGAAGAAGGGGCAGGCCTGGGCTCCTTCTAGAAGGGATTCTGAAACTCAGGCTTATGGCAAGCTCACTATTTGAATTCAATTCCATCTTTTCACAACCATGTGAAAGAAAGGATGCTGACACCCAAAAGAAGGAGTTGGCTGTTCTCCTTGCCTCCTCCAGAGCACAAACTCTTATATCAAGGGCCTCACTGTCCTGGGCCCAGCTGCACTGGCACCTCACAGTCCCAGGGACCCCCCTATGATGCATCAGCTGTCTGGCTTAGTTTCAGGCTCATTCTCTGGGTCTTAGTAAGCTTATCTGAAAGGGAATCAATCAGGTCCTTTAGAACATAATGATCTATTAATATAAAAATTAGAAATATTATCCATAGAACATAAATCTTACCAAGTTGTCAGCTATGAGTAAAGCAGCTTATAAAATTTGTTATCTGGCCAAAACCGGTTTGGCTCAGTGGATAGAGCGTCGGCCTGTGGACTGAAGGGTCCCGGGTTCGATTCTGGTCAAGATCATGTACCGTGGCTGCGGGCACATCCCCAGCAGAGGGTGTGCAAGAGGCAGCTGATTGATGTTTCTCTCTCATCGATGTTTCTGACTTTCTATCCCTCTCCCTTCCTCTTTGTGAAAAATCAATAAAATATATGTTAAAATTTGTTATCTGGACTTTACTTGTTTGTTCTACAAGAAATATCAAACTGTTTTTAGAAATGCCAAATAGGAAAAGTGAACACTAAGAATGGCTAGATCTCACAGTAAAACATAACCTATGTAAAGATTCATCACAGTTCTTCCCTAGACTGAGTTAATTCTTATGACTCAGAACAATATTCTTGTAAATCAAATACTCTTAGTACCTCTAGAACACCAAGTGCAGTGGAGTTCCCAGTAATGTCTGCAGGCAGCAAGAAAAGGTCAAGAATTGCCCTTCTTAAAACTTCCAGACCTAAAACCCAGAAGTAGAAAAAAACAAATCATCTTAACAGTTACCGAATGACAATTATGTGCTAAATGTTGTCCTAGTAACTTTAAATGGATTACCTTATTTAGCTCTCACAACAATCTTATGACTTGGCTAGTTATTATCCAATTGTCATGATAAGAAAATTGAGACTCAGGAGGTTAAGAAAATGTCCCACAGCTACATAATATTTTACAAAGCCTAAAAATAAGGTAATCAAAGAATGTGCCACTGTCTTAAGCCTTTAAGAAAACACACTCATCAGTGGACCCAACTGTTCACATATCTTTGGTAGATATAGCCCTATAAGTGAAGATGTGGACTATCAAACCATCATGACTGGATATTATATCTTAGCAGTGGTCGGCAAACTGCGGCTCTGTTGACAAATGAGTTTGCCGACCACTGGTCTAGACTCATTAGTCAACAGAGCCAAATATCAACGGTACAATGATTGAAATTTCTTTTGAGAGCCAAATTTTTTAAACTTAAACTTCTTCTAATGCCACTTCTTCAAAACAGACTCACCCAGGCTGTGGTATTTTGTGGAAGAGCCACACTCAAGGGGCCAAAGAGCCACGTGTGGCTCGCGAGCCACAGTTTGTCGACCACGGACCTAGACTCTCAATTCCAACAATTACAGGCTGTTGTTCCTTGTGATTAAGCCCAGTGTATAAGAAATTAGCTTTGTTTCCACATGAGTCTTCAGTAATTTGCTTAGCATGAAACCAGTTCCCCTGATCAAACTTTTAGATCTACAATTGCTGAGGAACAGACACCAGACTATTCAAGTTAAGGTCATTCTTTGAGGTCTGCTGTGAATGGTATTTCCCTGGAGGAGATGTCTATTTCTTTGCTTATTAACCATAACATTGCTTTGTCTCTTTTTATGAATATTAACTTTCTCCACTGGATTTCTAACATGTTCTGTATATAGCAGAAAATGTGAAACTGAGCCACCAGAGTGAGTTCCTGAAGAATACCAGGTCCATATGCCTAAGATGCCCTGGACAGAGACAGCAAATATAATATTTTATTAAGAAAATTAAAAACAATGATTTCCATTCTTATTTTTCTTTTATTTAACATAAGAACATCCACATCTACAAGGAGGTGAGCAGTACCAGTGGCTGAAGAAGGCCGACAAAAACATCTTTAAAAAATACTCTGGAGTCCATGGCTCAGGTGATCACAGACCAGGAACCAAGAGGTTGCTGATTCAATTCCCTGTGAGGGCACAGGCCCAGGTTATGGGCTGGATCCCCAGTTAGGGGGCCTGCAGGAGGCAGCCAATTCTGTGATGTTCCTCTCTCATGGATATTTCTATCTATCCCTCTCCCTTCCTCTCTCTCTCAAAATCAGTAAGAAGATATTAAAAAAAAAAACCTCTGGAAAAAAAAAGAAAGCAATATTAAATATCTTTAAGTATACAAAGAATTATTTGATAGAAACCTGAATTTTTAAACGATTAAACATGGACACTGCCTTAGTTTGGGAATTTAGAATATGTATTACATATATAGTGTAAGAATAAATGTTTCTTTCACTTAGTCTATACTGATAAAGATCAAGTTAAAATCTATGCAAAAACAGAAAAGAGGCATAGTTAAGATGAGCAAAACTAAAATCACTTAAATTCTTCTTCTCTTATCCTCCTAATCATTAATTTTATCAGAATTTAAAAAATTAAAATAGTTTTTTTTTGGGGGGGTGAGGGGTGCGAATGAATACATGTTTATTGTAGAAAATAGAAAAATATTAAATATTGTATTAAGAATATGTTATCAGAAATAGATCCAGAGACATGGAAGCATGCAATAGACTGAATCTCAGAAGGAAGGGGGAGGGGAGAAGTGTGTGGGAAGAGATAAAATAAAGAACTTATGTGCATAACCAATGAACACAGACAAAACTTTGGTAAAGGCCTGGGGTGGGATATGGGAGTGAGATGAAGGAAGGAAAAAAAGGGGACATCTGCATACTTTCAACAGTAAAGATAAATTAAAAAAAAACAACAACTATGTTCTCTGATTAAAATAGCATTAAATGAAAACACAGTAACTAAAAGATACCAGGAAAATCCCAAGTATTTGAAAATTATTTGACAATACTTTTTGGAACAATTCATGGGTTAAAAACAAAATTACAAGAGACATTAGAAAATATTCTGAATGAAATGCTAATAAAAATGTAGAGCTTCAAATGTTGATATTAAAAAATAAATTTTAAAATCAATGAACTAAGCTTTCACCTTAAAAAATTAGAAAAATGTAAAGTAAATTAAACCCAAAACGATGAAGGAAAGATTTAATGGAAGAGCTCAACTCATAAAACACAAAACAGATAAACCACAGAAAAAAATCAAAAGAACCAAAAGTTAATTATTTTAAAGGATTGACAAAATTGATAACCCCTAACTAGACTAATCAAGGGGGATGGAGAAGAAAATGAATCTAATATCAGAATAAAAGAGGAAGCATCCATATAGATCCTACCAACATAAAAAGGAACACTGTTTTATAACATACATAATTTATTTTCAAGCTGATAAATTTGACAAGTTAAGATAAAAAGGGCAGATTACTCAAAAGGTATAAATTACCAAAACAGGCATAAAAAGAAATAGAATATCTGAATAGTCTTATGTCCACTTTTAAAAATTGAATCCTTAATTAAGAAACCTTTCCACAAAGAAAACTGCAGGCCCCGGTGTCTTCATTGGTAAATTCTATCAAACTCTTAAGGAAGAACAGCAATTGTACCCAAACCCTACCATAAGAGGAAGAACAAAGGAACACTGCTGGCAGAAATGTAAAATGGTAAACCCACCTTCGAATTTGTCGTCAGTTCCTCATAATGTTAAACGTACACATATTCTAAAACCCAGCAATTCTATATCTAGGTATTCATCCACAATACATGTGTCACAAAAAGCCTTGTATAAGAATGTTCATAGCAAAAAAAAAAAAAAAAATGTTCATAGCAGTTTTGTCATATCAATTGAAAACCCTTTCTATAATAATAATAAACAAATTACAGTATATTCATACAATTGAATACTGGTCAGCGACTAAAAGGAAGTAACCACAATTACATGTAACATGGATGAATCTATATTTTAAACAAGAGCTTTATAAAATTTTTATGCCCAGGAAAGTTTGAAAACCATTGTTATTGAAGTATGTAAGAAAACAAAAAGAGAAAATATAAGGGATGTGGGTAATTTATAAATTAATCACTGCTATATACACTATAAACTATATGTAACAGTTGTTATCTTCCATTAAGTGCTTAATTGCCATTTAAATCATGTTACATTATTCCTCTGTTCATATTCAATTTTCTATTTACGTGCTTCAAGGAATCCCAATTCCAAATTTTAGTCTTCAATCATGTAACTACCCTAATTTCTCACTAATCCCAACTCACACTGTGCATTTTAGATAAAAATCCTGTTTGCCAATTACCTTTCTTTTTCTTCCTTAATGTCCCACTTTCTTGGTACTGTTTCCTCATGTCTTTAAGAGTGTCATTCTTACGCTTTGCTGCACTGACTTGTCTTTCTACTTCCTTTAAGAATGAACCCAAAACTCATCTTTCCCACTTAGTGCGAAACCTCAGATTTTTTCCCCAAATTCTCTCAGCACTTGAAGATCTTGCTCCTAATATATGTATTTATTTTACTGGATTTGGACACCTCTTATAGTGACTCACTAACTCCATCCCCTGGTTGTAGAGTAGACCCTTTGGGCTCAGTGAATTAAAAAGATTACCGTTCTTTTCAAGGTTCATTCTCTTGTGCTGTTTTTACTTTTCTCTCTGGGATTCTAGTTGCCAGAGGCTTAAACTCTATATGGATGGAGGGGTAGGAGAGAAAGAGAGTTAAGAGATAGTTGATATGGCTGCTCCTGGATTAGATTTTAAAGAAGATGAAAAAAAGCCTTTAGGCTTCAATATCTGTTCAGACTTGCTCACTTGCCCAAGGAAGCAAACAGTATTCTAAAAAGAGACTTTAGGAGAGGAATAAGGAAGTGTGTTTGTCTATGAATTCTCTGTGTTGTACAGGTGATCAGACAGGATGCTGTACAGTTTCAAGGACAATTCAAATATTTCTGACAGCCAATATTTCTATGTATTTTTTATAATGTTAGGGGGTAGAAGTTTGACTGGAGGTAGGCAAAAATTAAAAATTAAACTAAGTGTCAGTACTTTGTTCTGCATATATTATTACTTAGGAACTACTCATCTAATATCACAACTTTCAATTTTAAACTATGCCTTCCAGCCGAAACTGGTTTGGCTCAGTGGATAGAGCATAGGCCTGCGGACTGAAGAGTCCCGGGTTCGATTCCGGTCAAGGGCATGTACCTTGGCTGCAGGCAAATCCCCAGTAGGGGATGTACAAGAGGCAGCTGATCAATGTTTCTCTCTCATCGATGTTTCTGACTTTCTATCACTCTCCCTTCCTCTCTGCAAAAGAATCAATAAAAAATATATTATAAAATAAACTATGCCTTCCAAATCATATCTATAAAACTTGATCATGCTCCTGAGCTACAATATTTCCAACTGATATCTTGATCACATTAATCTAAAAAGCATAATTAGTTATCTGAAAGCAAACTTAATATTACCCCTCTCTCAAACTTGCACATATTATTCTCCTGCCAAGTCAGAAACCTTAGACTCATTCTCAACTTTCTCTACCGTCTCAAAGTCTGGACGACAAACTCCTAAATATCTCTGAAATCAGTGCTCTTGTTTCTATCCACACTACAAATTCCTTAATTCAGACCATCATTATCTCTTTCCTGAACTGGGGCAGAGCCTTAAATGACATCCTTGACATTAATCTACCTACCAGAGACCAGAGACTGCCACATTCACTCAGCCTGCCATATGTATTACTTGATGAAGAAATGTCTCCAATCTCTGTTCCTCCAGACTATTCTCTTTATTACTGCTATAATCAGTTTTCTAAACTACCAAACTATTGTGTCACTTTCCTACCTATAAAACAAAATAAAATTCAAATTCCTACTATGGCATATAAAACTACCCACAATTTGTTCCCATTTCACCTTGGTTCTAGTCTGACTTCCTAATTTTTTTCTGCACTCATTTCAGCAGATCAAACTTCACCCTTTTCCTTAGACACAATATGCCTTTTCTTTTTAATCTAGAATATGTAGTAACTCAGTCCAGCTTATTTTGTTTTTATGAGTCCCTTATACTATTTTAAGCCATTAGCTGAACAATCAGATAATACAGCCAACTCTCAGTTAGCTTATCTATTAACATGGTCAGTATAGACTAAGTCGAAAAGTGAATAAAATGTTTCAACAACTGTTGAGCTTCTTCCTTACAGTAAATTAATGTTAAAATTCTTCAGTGACAGACTTATTGTCCTCCTTTTGATTCCCAGGCACAAATAGAGCTACAATTCAATTTTCTTCATATCTATCCATTTCCTTTTTTTCATCTTTAACACCTCCCTTCCCCATTTGTTTCTCCTCTTGCAGCTTTCTTCTCCTGCTAAGCTTTTGCAGCATCCTCTTTGTTCACCCTTCACAAGAACACCAGTATTCTACCACTTTTAAGTGTAGAGCACTTAAAAACTTGCAAAGCACTTTCACATATACTTACTTACTTGGTTCTTACCTCATTTTGGGGGGATTCCAAAATCAACAAATATATATGCCCTTATAATTAAAATACAAGATGTTCTTCTTATATTTTAACTCAAAATTGAGGAAACTGCAGTTCCAAAGTTCAGTTATTCACCTAACATACTGCTATTCCCTCTGCCTAGAATTCCATAACCTCTCTTCATTTGTTCCTCTCTTAAGACACAGCTTCTGTCTTCCCGTCCTTTCAGAGCAAGAATGCTATGCCTGTTTTAATACTATCAGAATATTTTCACACCATTAGAAAATTTAGGTCTCTGAACTCTACTCTGGTATTCTTTTCTGCCAAACAATATTTTCCTTATTATCGAATATTATATTTACTAATGCCCATTAATTATCCAGCATTTTGTAAAGTCAAAAGGAGAAACATTTTATGGGCAACCGGCACTGATTTACCAATCTTGGGAGTAAAAGTGTACACTAAAACATCCCTACCTTTCCTTAAAAATCAGGAATTAAAGGAATGTCTCTAAGTCCTCTGAAAATACCTAGATACTGTCTCTTGTGGTAATGCCACAGCAAAGTAAAACAGCACTCCATAAACCCTAAATTAAACTATTACATGTTTTAAGAGATGCCTCTTAATATCTGGGGAAACTTTTAGGGTTAACAATCAAAAGACCAGGGCCACAGTCCCAAGTGCAACACATATTTAACTGACTTGGGAACATCATTTGATCTCCCTGACTCAAATTTCCACTTTAATAATGCCACCCACCTTTCACAATTGTTAAGAGAGTTAAATAATTAAAAAAATGACTACAAATCACAGCCTGGAACACAATAGTAAAAAACTGATAATTCCTTGTATAATTATTTTTATATACAACATCATTTTTGTTTTCTGAAACATGTTCTTGGACTTTGTAACCCAACAGCAAATACAATAAGTGCCTTCAAGGAAGTTATTTCCATGACTTCTGGATCCCCTCCCTACCTGGGTCATAACTGAGGTCCTAAAAATATAACTTGGAATATCTCCTCCTAATTGTATAATCTTGTTCTCTGCCACATAAAAACTCATCAAAAGATATTCCTGTAGCTTCTTCTCCTTATTGGCTTGACTTTTAACTACTGGAATAGCACACAGAGTCAGCTGCATATCTGGCTTTTTTCTACCAGTATGCTTTTTGAATCACTTATTTTAAAATGTTAAATAAAATTGGTCCCAGCACTGATCAACTGAAGGTTAATGAGGTTGGAATGGCATTTCATGTTAATAAAGTAAAAAACTAAATAAATAATTAGATATAACAGCTCCCTTTTGGCCATAAGCATATTTTACTGATTTTTTTTCTTTTTTAGAGAAACATTGATTGGTTAACTGACAACCTCTGGGTGCACGGGATGATGCTCAACCAATTGAACCACATTGGGCAGGGCTGCAAAAGCATATTTTAACCCTTAAGAAATTACTTGGATGTCTCTAACTAGACTATACTTAATGTTTAGTAAATTTATCCTTTAGTTTTATAAAATACTTCAGTAGTTTTCCTGATACAACGACATGCTAATCTATGGATCCCAAACTCCCATTAAATCCTGGTTTTCCTCAACATTTTTCTCTATCTGTCCTCTGATGGTTTCCTTAGGTCCCCTTCTTTTGTCTACCTACCATATACATAGGCTTAAAGTTCAGCTCCCAAATAATTTTCATTCTTGTTTCATTTTAAATATATATATTATTTAAATAGGCTTCTATCCTTTTCAATTTTTTGAACTACAACATATCATGTACTTGATTACCACCTCTAACTGAAAAGTCTTGCTCAGAATAAAAAGATTGGATATTATTCCTGTTACAGTGGTCTTCAA
The DNA here is from genome assembly GCA_027563665.1 of Antrozous pallidus. Classification (NCBI taxonomy): domain Eukaryota; kingdom Metazoa; phylum Chordata; class Mammalia; order Chiroptera; family Vespertilionidae; genus Antrozous; species Antrozous pallidus. The sequence goes on from CM050523.1 coordinate 47,337,864, forward strand.
ATTTAAAGAGCCAGAATTTGAAGATAACTGCAGAGCAGATACTAGTAAGCCCATTTCAAAATTATCTTCATCACCGCTTCCTCGTATTAATTTTGATAAAAGATTACTGTATATCTCATCAAAGGAAAGATAAATTTAATTTTGGTGTTAAATAGCATATAAGTAAAGTGTTTATGAACTATTAGAAAACCCATTGAAATATATCCTCATTATACAATGGTGTAATTATAGTCTCTCTCAAGTCATTCCTTAGAATGTGTCACCTACATGTAGAATAAAACTAGGCAACTAATTCTCAGTTAAAGCACTCAGATATAAATTTACCTAACATTAACCTGAGTCAGCAGTTTAGCCAATTACCCTTCAAGGTTACTTCTGCTTTAGTCAGATTCAAAAGCCCTTCCCCATCCTTAAAAGTAGGATAGTTGGCTAATCCAGATAAAGAATTTTTAGGTTGGGCAAGGCAAATGATGTGTATTTCCCGTCATTCTCTAACATCTACACTGATGCTAAGAAAGTAATTTGCATGGTCCATATTTACCGGGTTCACATCCCCATGAATTTTAAATATGAGTACCAGGCAATTCACAATGCCTAACTGTTTTTAAATATTCAAAGAAAATTCCAACTTAATGAAAAAATTGAGCAATGGTTGTATTTTATTATAACATGGCATTGCTAATACATTTTGAAACCATATTTAACTAAATATTTTATTCATATAATTAGACTATGTAATAGACGAACAAAGTATCTGTATGTCTAAATTCTATAAAATTTCTAAAGGCATGTAATGAGTCTAAAAAGGTACAACAAATTGTAATAATTTCATAATCTTTATTATAATAGTTAATCAAAAGGTCACTCTCACATATTAAAACTTTGTATCAGTTAAAAATTAATACAACTCAGGAAACTTTTGATGGCTCCATGTAACTCTTTTAGTCCTGCTAGCATTACTTCAGACTAAAGGGATGACCCATATATTTATCATATGAAGTACCACCAACAGAATGCCTGCCTGAGATCTAAAATAATACAGTAAGAATCTACTACTATCATAATGAATAAGCTTTTGAGCTATACCTTACTTCTGATTTTAATATCTAACCAGTAAAATAAACTCAATTTAATAAACTCTAAAAATAAGAGCAATTAAAAATATTATGCGACATACACTTAAAAATAATTGAAATTAATGTTTTAAGAGGCATGAAAAATAAGCTCAGATGTTAAAGATGGTGAAAAGTTACATATTGTTACAGGAGGCTGAGATGTTGTGAGAAGGAAAGGCCACAAAAGATGCTTGAGAATCAAGGAAAGATGATAAAGATGCTTGAGAATTAAGATTAATCTACTATAATCAGAAAAGAGCTACTGTAAAAGCAGTAGAATTTCCTAAGGCAGAAATAATACATAACCAAAAGAAATCTACCACTGTCACCACAAAATACATTTGATAAACCACATGCTCATAACACTAATTAGACCTGGGTTACAGCAAATTTAAAAAGAACAAAATGTTACAAAATTGGAGTTTCACAAATTTTATCACTAAAACCTAACAGTTTAATGAATAAAGTCATCAAAATATTCAGTTAATAAAAAGCAAGGTTCAAAGGCCTTTTGATGATTCCACTGGCAGAGAGGAGTTTAATAACAGACCTTATAAATTCCTGGTTTCCTTATCTAAGCATACCCAGTAGAACTCAGTAGAGAACCTGCAAATCAATTTTAACATTTTGTTTTTAGAATAGTGAAACTGCAACAAGGGTCTCCTGATGACATTCAGAAAAACAGACACCCAACTTGTTATGCACACCTAGTTAGAAGTGAACAGAGGAAGCAGGGAAAAAAGAGAGCATCAACCATACTAACTGCCCTCAAAGGCAGACTATTATTTTTATCTAGGAACTTTTTTTGTAGCCTCAAAGTGATTTTGTTAAAGGCAAGAAAACAAATGGGCATACAAATACCTATATATACTTACTGAACCAAAAGTATAAGGTCTAATATTTTCTGTAACCTTACTTTGTGCTATAAAGTAGCACTTTTAATCCTCACCAATACCCTATTAGGTGGGTACTTTTATTACCCTCACTTTACAGATGAGGAAACCTAGATACACAATGGTTAAATCACTTGTTAGAGATCATAATGTTATTAAGTGGCTGAAATACAAATCCAGTTTTTCTCCATTACAACTACAACAGAAATTATGTTTTCTTAATTATCATGTAATTCTACTACTGCTCTTTTATAAAAGTACTAGAATCCATTTTAACATAAAATCTTCACACTTACTAAATTGGTTCAATTTCCTGACCACCTCCTGGTTCATAGGTGGACACTCAAACACCGAGCCACACCAGCCAGACTGAAAATCTTTTAACAATTAATTTTTAGCATAAAAATTATAGAAAACTAGCCTATTCTAATAAGCTTACCTAATATTTAAAATTTAGATAGTGTATCCCTTTCCACTGAAATATGAGCACTTCCGCTAACAATGCAGCATATTGTTTTAGAATTTTCAGTAAAAGCTTAGATAGCTTTACATCACCTCATGTATAAAAGTGGTCAACTTCAGTGTGGAACAACTAGAACTCTTACACGATGCTGGTGGAGGATAACATGGTACAGACATTTTGGAAAATAGTTTGGCAATTTCATAAAGGACAATAACCACAACCATAACACAAATCACACCTTGTATCAAACCCAGTCATTCTACTATTAGCTATACACCTAAGAGAAATGAGAGCATTTATCCAATGACTTGCACATGAATACTTATAAAAGATTTTTTTAATAACCAAAGAATAAAAACAACCCAAATGTCCTCAATAGAAGAATGAATAAGAAATTTTGGGACTACTATATTACAGAATACTACACAGCAAATAAAAGGTAATGAACTATAGAAACAGATAATAATATGGACAAATCTCAAAAATAATTATGCTGTGCCAATGAAGCTAGATAAAATCAAGTACACACTATGAGAATCCTATATAATAAAGAGGTAATATGCAAGTTGACCATCACTCCAATGCACAAGATGGCCACCCCCATGTGATCAAAGATGGCCACTCCCATATGGACATAAGATGGCCGCCACAAGATGGCCAGTAGGGTAGGGCAGTTGGTAGGGACCAGGCCTGAAAGGGAGGGCAATTGAGGGGACCCAGGTTTGCATGGGAAGGCAGTTGGGAGCGACCTGGATGGCAGGGGGGGGAGGGGGGCAGTTGGAAGGGACCAGGCCTGCAGGGGAGGGCAGTTAGGGGCAATGGGGCTGGCAAAGGAACAGTTAGGCGTCAATCAGGCTGGCAGGGGAGTGGTTAGGGGGTCATCAGGCTGGCAGGCGGAAGCGGTTAGGGATAATCAGGCAGGCAGGCAAGCAGTTGGGAGCCTGCAGGCCTGGACTGTGAGAGGAACGTCCGACTGCCAGGCAGTTGGGCATCCCCCTAGGGGTCCCAGATTGGAGAGGGTGCAGGTTAGGCTGAGTGACACCACCTCAACCCCAGTGCACAAATTTCGTGTACCAGGCCTCTAGTTTATTTATATAAAATTCTAGAGAATCCCAAGTAGTCCACAGCCACAGAAAGGGTTGCCTGGGAATGGGGGAGGGGCAGAAGAGAAGGATTACAGAGACCCAACATTTTAGGAGGCAATGAATATGTTCATTATCTTGACTGTGCTGATGGTTTCATAATTGTATATTTTAACATGTGAAGTTTATTGTTTGTTAATTACACCTCAGTAAAGGTGTTAAAAATGAAGAGAAAAAAATCAGTCAACTCAACTTCTCATCTTTAGAAGGGAACAACATCACAAATAATTCAAAAGTCATTTATAGTTGGCACTAGAATGTTTTAGATTAAACACTATGCTTTTCCGCCATCTTTTTGTACCACCATAATGAGGCACATGAATGTACTGGCTGATGCTCTAAAGAGTATCAACAATGCCAAAAAGAGAGGCAAACTCCAGGTTCGTATTAGGCTGTGCTCCAAAGTCATTGTCCAGTTTCTAACTGTGATGATGAAGCACAATTACATTGGTGAATCTGAAATCACCGATGATCACAGAGCTGGGAAAATTGTTGTAAACCACGTAGGCAGGTTAAATAAGTATGGAGTGATCAGTCCAGATTTGATGTGCAACTCAGACATAGCAAAATGGAAGAGCAACCTGTCAGTTTCGTTTCACTATGCTGCCAACCTCAGCAGGCATTATGGACCATGAAGAAAAGACAAAAACACACAGGCAGGCAAATCCTGGGATTCTTTTTCTACAGGTATAATACATATGTACAAATAAAATGCCTCAATGGTAAAAATAGAATAAAATAAACACTGTAAATGCGATAAAATAGAAAAACCCTGGACTACAGTCCAGAGATCTGTCCAACACTAAGTAGCAATTTGTCCCTTCCGCTATTCTGGACCTTGGTTTCCCGATCTGCAAAATAATCATCTCCATGGTCTACAATTCCAGCTCTAGAAGAAATGTGACTCATACACACATATCTTTTCCCAAGCTTCCCATTCTCATTGTTTAGTTATTACTGCATTATTGTCCCTTAGTTCTACAAATGGAGAAAACAGCCCATTCGAAACAAAGGTGACAGGGAATAGCTTTCTAAGATCACTGGTTTGCTACAGATGAATCTCAAGGTGAAAAATGTAGAAGCTATTATAATGTTAAAAGGTGTTAGGTTTCAGTATTTTAGGCTACTCTTTTGTGTGCCAGTACATTCTCCCTAAGGACAAACAGTAAAATTCAAGGACAATAGGGGGGGAAAAAAGTAATTATCCATTAATTATTCAAGAACTAAAGAGGTGCCAACTGAACATTTAACTTTTTTTGCGGATTTTCTCCGACCCATATGAATTGCATTAAAAGGCAAAATCTGATCTATAAAATCTCTTTACTCCCTTAAAAAACTTACATTTTATAAAATCATGAGAAATTAGTAAGATAATATATGGGGTTAAGGAATACTTAAGAGATTAAAAGATTTAGCTGTGCAATTTTTAACTGCTGCTTCTCATACACAGGAAGTGCCTCTACAGACTGCCAGAGAGGTGGGTTCTGTGGACTGCCACTCTGCCTATCTCTGATATGCATTTTCTATGTTCCTAATCCATTCTCAAAAGTGTTATGCAAATGCAAGATTCTTAAAATTAAACTAAGCAGCTGACATTAAGATCCCGAACTGTTAGAAACCTCAACCTGATTTTAGTATTGGTTTCTAGGCTGCTAACTCACCAATTTCTTTCCAATTCACCACCAAGTTAAAATATCTTTAAACTTCTATAGAATTTGTAGTTCAATTTTTGCATGACCTTGTAAAGAAACAATTAAAAGCAAGGGAAAGAAAGCATATGAATTATGTATTAATGTTGTAGAATAAAAGTCAGTAGCAAACTAAATAATACAGCCCAATCTAAATGTTAACTTGGTAAGAATGGAGCCACTGCCATAGATGAAGAGACCTGGAGAAAGGATCTTCAGCAGCTGGAGCGGCTGCTACAAGAATTTCAAGGTGCAGCTTTGAGAATCTCCAGCAAAACTAGTAACTGTAAAACACCATCAAATACATACATACATTTAAAATGAAAGGATAACTGAAAAAGTCTAGCTGCCAGCCAGTTTTTAGTGGGAATGCCAAAAGAAAATGTCAAAATCACTTCGAGACTCCAATCGCCCAGCCTTCAAACTTGAGACCCAAGACAAGATGTGTACAATGTTTCTGAGCATCCTTCTTTAAAGGCAAGCCCCTCTCCGGAAAGTCACTTCGCTTCAGGTACCTGAATACCCAAATCCCAGTACCCAAGAATCTCAGGACCCCCAAGCACTTGCAGAGAAGTCTTCCTGCACCCGCCTGCGCATCTCTTTCCACCTCGCGTTACAAACCCGGGGGGCTCCAGTCACCTCAGCCCCCGAATCAAGCGTCTCAGTTGTTCCCGTCTCCCAGGGGACCCCTTTTCTTCGACCTTGAGAACCCCCGACTCCGTCAGAGCCTTAGAGCCCTAAGAAAGTCGGCGGGTGCCTCCTTCCCTGCATCGCCCTACAATCTCCGGTAGCCTCGCCCCCATCCACCTCGACTTGGATCACGAACGTTCTTCCTACTAGACCCGGGGGACCCTGTTCCCCTTAGACACCTCACGTTTCCCCAACCAGAAAGCAATTGCACAGAAATGCATTGAGAGCCTACTAAGCGCAAGCTCCCACTACGCGCGGCGCGGTCTGCACGGGGCTCGCTGTCCCACGCCCGCTGTCTCCTTCCCGGCCAGAGGCACCCCGGGGTGTGGAAGCACCGGCCGGAGGCGGAATGCGCCGGGCGCGGGCACCAGGAACCCGTAGAGACAGCCGCTAAGGACGGTACAGGGGCCGGGGAACGGGTGCCGGCCGTGCTGGGCGCGGGCCGCGGGGAGACTCACCGGTCGGGGCGCGCGGGGCGGCCTCATCCAGGGGCACCTGCGGCCAGGCAGGATGGGCCCGGACGGCGCAGTCACTGAGAGGGCGAGTCCGCCCGCCCGCCCGCGGTCCCGTCCCCTCCGACTGCCTGAACGAGCGCAGTCTCCCTCCCTCAGGACTGAGCTCGGGGACACCAAGCTCCGCCGGATGCCCCGCCAGGCCCCCACCCCCTTTCCCCGCCGCCTCCCCCTTGACACCCTTTTCCCCTCCCCCTCCCCCCAACCCCCCTCGGAATGGAAAATACCTCCCGGGGTGGGGGACGGCGGGGGCACGCCTCTCGGAAGGACAGCCTACCGTGACCAATAGCAGGCGAGGCTGTGGAGGGGCGGGATTCCTAGTGACCAATCCGGAGGCATGTAGGTGATGGCCGAAGGAGGGAGGCTGGGAGCGAGAGGGGGGCGGCCCGGGAGTCCGGGAGGTCCGGCCACTCGGGTGCGCGCAGTGCGCGGCTGCCATTTTGGAGTCGGGCAGTTGCTACGGCACTCGGGTCGGGCCCGTGGGTGAGGGAGGAGCCAGTCAGGTGGGAGAGAGTTGGTCACGTGAGCTTAGGGGCGGGGCTAAGCGGGCTGCGGCTCGAGGGGAGGGGTCGACGGCTGCGACTTATGAGGACTGAGGCTGGTCACGTGGTTGGGGTAGGGCCCAGGGTGGGCTTGGGGGCGGAAGGTCAACCTGAGGTGGGAGAAGGAAGAAAGCTTTGCCCGGGTTTCAACTCCGTTCAGAAAAAGGAAAGGAAAAATGATGAATGGGTGATATGAGCGACGGAAAATGTGAATGAGCCTCCGAGTTTCTTCCAGCGTAGAGCCTCGTCATTACTACATTGCAAGATTACTAGAAATGGCTGAAAGGGTAGAAGCTTCATAGTTGAGGCCTCGTGACGCTGACAGGACTCTTTCCCGTTGGCCTTCTAGAAACCTGTCATCGTTCACGAAATAATGTGTTACGTAAGCCCGTGATTGGATTCCAACGCCTCCAAACATACAACAAACTACTACCTAACCCCCCTCCCCCGAAAGGGGGAAAAAAACACTTGCCTATGAAACCCTATCGAGCTTTCTGTTCACCCTTCAAGTACAGTCAAATTATACTCCCTATGAGTCCACGGAAAGTGCTCTTCTTAAAGCTGCCAGTGACATCCATGGAACCAAGATTAAGGGTCACTTTTTAGTTCTTATTTGATCTCCACTGCAGTATAGTCTATGGACTACATCCTTCTTGAAACTTTCACCACCCAAATGCACTCCTAACCTGTTTCCCTGAAACTATAATTTCCCTGAAACTACAACCTTAGGTTGTATTTGTCTTCAGTTAATCTAAATTTGTTCCCTGTTGGCTCTTTGAATCCAGCATCTGATCCAGCATCTGATCCCCAGCCCTCTCCTCAGTAGTACATAATCATTCTGTTGCATAGTAGGTGATGTAATCATTTTGATGGCTGGGTATACCTTATATGTGCTTCTGGACATCTCCACTTGAGCTTCATCATTGGAACTCAGATACTTTCAGAAGTCCATACAATCTGTTCCTTATCTTCTTCGGTAACATCATCATCCATTCACTTAGCCAAACCAGGAACCTGGGAGTAATCCTCCGTGTTACCCCTGCACTGTGTAACACCTCTCTATCCCTTCTAATTTTGCCCTGTTGGTTTGATTTACCAAAAACCCTTTCCTCTGCATTTCTACAGTCACTGCTTCACCTGGGCCATTTATTCATTAGGCCAATATTTACTAAGCACTTTACAATGTGCCAGGGATTATTTGAGATGCTTAGGCTGTAGTGATGAACAAAACGGGTAAAGTTCATGAATGGGGTGAGGCATACAAGAGTATATCAGTGAAGTAGCAAATAAACAAGATAATCCAGGAGATGATAGTTGCTATGAAGACAAAAGCAAACAAACAAAAACCTACCCCACAACAACAACAAAAAAGATGGGGCCACCTGCAGGACCCTCCTGAAGTCGTCACCCAGCTCTTCACCTCAACACTGCTCCCCTCTGCCACCCCCCCTCAACACTCATCTTTCTTCTTATTCTTAGAGAGTAAGGCCTAGAACTTTTCTCTATATGTTAACAGTTGTCTGAATACAAATCCCCCAACTAGAAGATAAGCTACTTTGAGGGCAGGGAATTATGCTTTACTTTATACATCTTTCTGTCTCCTCAGCACATTGGCCCAGAATGAATGCTCAGAAATGAGTGTTAAATGAATTGGTGAATCGCCTGACACCTAAATCACACTGCCACAAAAGCATCCCTGGCCCCCCAAAAAGAATGGAAGGTCAGTGAACTCACCTATTAGAATCTAGTGGTAGTGATGCCTCATAGGAGGGGAAAGGGTAATAATAAATTAGACAATCTGTGTTCATCCCTTCCGGGCCTGGGATTCCATGAAGCTGTGCCCCATGTGTAGCAGTAGTTGCTTCATAAACACTCTTTATTTGACAGTGCCAAGTACATGTGGACAGTTTAAAAGTACTCTTTGTTTCCGATGATGAGCTTCCAACTCAGAGCACTTTGGGTGAATTGCCAGGGTAGACTCTGCAGGAGAAGGTTGCAGTTGCCACTTCACTTTGTATTTCCAGGCCCTTGGGTATTTCACCCCGGCAGGGAGAGAGTTGTTGCCAGTTCCGGCATAGTCATTGTAATTAAATCCAAGTTCTGGCAAAGGGCAGTACATAATTATGAAGTATTATTATAGTTTTTATCATTATTAGACACCCAGCTGCCCAGCCCAGGAAACCATGGTAGTAAAACACTGAGAAGCCAAGCTCCTCTCCCAGCTGGCATGAATTGATACCAGGTGTATTGGCACACAGGCTTGCAGCTCCACTCATCAAGATGGGTCCTTCTGTCCCCTCTTTTTAACAAGATAAATTTTTAAATAAATGGAAAGAGGAAATGTAAAGACCTTTGCCATCATCTCTGGATCTAGTTCCTCACTACTCCCCATCTCCCCAGAATGATCTCTTCTCATCTATCTATGCATTATATAAATCTGTTTCAACTTTATCCTTGACCTGTCAGCTTCTTAACCATCATTCCCTAATGTCTCCTGAGGATGTATTAGTTAGGGTGAGAGTGCAGAGCACAGGTAAGAGTGCTTTTACATTGAAAAAAAAAAACAACTTATAAAACAGACTAAATAATTCAGAAAGTATAGTCAGGCTTGACAAGATATCTTCCTTTCATTAAGTGCCTACTCAGTGCCATACTCAGCATTTCACTTAGGCTATCTGACTTCATCCACACCATCCTGCAAGGCAGATTTTATTAGTCTCATTTTTTTCAAGGTCTTAAAGACTCAGTAAGTGACAGAATTGAGATGAGAACATAAAGATACAAATTTGGTAACTGTTTACTCATGGTAGATGTGTCCACACTGATGGGTGAATATAGGTATCAGACTTCACCTCCTCCTATCAAATTAATTTTTTTTATTTTATTTTTTTAGCAAAGTAGGTTTTAAGCTGAGCACTGAAAGGACAATTCGGAAGTGATGCTGAGGGAATGGTGCCATAAAAGGAGGCCAAATTGGCCTTTAGCCTAAAATCAATCAATAAGGAAAGATTTCTTGCTCAGCAATGAGTCATGTTATATTCTTCAAGCACCTTTCTTGTCTCAGCTCTTCCAAATACAGAAGTCAACCCAGGTGGTACAAGGTGTGCTGAGGATGAAGGAGGGTGGTTTGGGGAGAGAATACGATTTTGAATGCAGAACTCCCATATGGCCCATAAACCGGCATATCTAGCACTGGCTTCTGGAACAATAGAAACCATGGCAGCTTTTTGTGTTGATGTTTTTAACTGATGTGTGCAGAACAATTTCCCATTCTCTTCTATTTTTTTTCTAAAAAACAACTGATTAAAAATAAAAAGTTATCACTTACTATTTATATAAAAAACTTGTAAGCAGTTCACTTCTATTTTTAGTTTTATAAGGGATTTAAAATAACATACACCCATTTATGTGTAAAATTTGATCTGTTTTAAGTCATGTAACAGTGTAACCATTATCATAACCATGAAATAGCACATTTTCATTAAGCCAAAAAGTTTCCTATGCCTCTTTTGCTGTAGAAACTTTTATGCAACTTGTAATTTGATGACTCCAAAAACTGGATGTCTAGCTTCAACGTTGCTTTCAAAGTCTAAGCCCAAAATTTTAACTATCTGTTTAACATATCTAACTAGATTACAAACAGGCACCTCAGATGAAAAATGACTAAAAGATGAATCTTAGCTACACGAAAACCCTCATCTCCTCAAATCATTTTTCTGTATTCTTTAAGTTAGTTGAGAAAAATCATCATCTACCAAGTCATATAAGCTAAAAATGTTTGAAAATCATCTTTACTCCTCACTTTCTTCCACCTCCCCAAAGAGATTCTAATTCACACATTTTGTAATCTGTTCTTTTAGCTTCCACTTTCCTCCTACAGACACTTAAACTTGCTTGCACAATCACACACACACACACACACACACACACACACACACACACAAAGAAGAAGAAGAAAGAAAAATGCCTAACTTGTTTCTTCATGCTCCAATTCACCCATCAATCTGCCATTCTAATTTTCTTTTGAAAACCCAGATTTGGCTGTTTCAATCCTCTGCATTCAGGGACTACTCAACTGAGTACAAAATGGTACTGAAAATCTTTCACAGAATAGGGCCCCAACCTCTCCTTCTGGACTCCTCTGCTCCCCACAACATGCAACATGCTATACATTTTAATCTTTTCTTTTTATCATACGTCTGTCTGAAATATGCTTCCTCTACCTAGAAACTCCTGCTCACCTTTCATAGCTCCATTTATATGAATCTTTTTCAATGAATCTTTCCCTGACCTCCCCAGACAAAAAATCTCTTTGTTATACTTGACCTTCCATAGCATGTTGCACATACATTTATCTCATTGAATAGACATAGTGGTAAAATAGAAGAGGAGAGATAGTAAAAATACCTGGGTCTAACTTACAAATCTTATTCATTCTTGCTATGCCATCTAAGGCAAGTTACATAACCTCCTTGGGCCTCAGTTATTTAGCCGAATAAAACTTGTAATCATAACAATTAGGACTCTGGTGATCAAATGAGGTAATTATAAATATGAATATGATTTGCATTATGTAGATATTAGATATTATAATTATAAAATTATATTTTTTGATAGATTTTTAGCTCCTCAAGTGCAAAACCAATGTCAGGTCATCGTTATATCCCTCTGCCTAACATTGTGCCTAGGCCTGCCTGATGCCTACATTGGTTTATGGCATAAGTTACCACTTCTTGTAGAATTATATTCTCACTATTAACTCTTTTAGCCTACTATCTATAATGTTTCTTCAAAATCCAATCATGATATCCTCATTTCTTTTTATAATGATTTATTGCCTGTTTATAATTAAAACTAGAGGTCTGGTGCATAAAATTCATGCATGGGTAGGATCCCTTGGCCTTGCTGGGGATCAGGGCTATCCCAGGGCCTTCCTTCAGGCTGCTGGCCAGGACCTTCCTTCATTCTGCGCCACCCCCTGGTGGTCAGTGCATGACTCCCAGTTGAACTCCCAAGGGGACACTTTGCATATTAGCCTTATATATTTATACTAGCAGCCTGGTGCACGAAATTCGTGCACTGGGGATGGGTGAACCCTCAGCCCAACCTGCCTCCTCACACATACTGGGAGCCCTCAGAGGATATCCAACTGACCACTCATCCCCAGCCTGCCCAAGGCCTAAAGCTTCTGGCCAAGGCTTTAGGCCTTGGGCACCCAGCCATCACCCTGCAATGGGGCCGATGGCTGGCTCCACCTCAGCCTCGCCCCCTCCCCCCCAGCCTGGGCCTTCGGTCCAGCCAGCTCGCGCCTGGCTAGCGCGGGCCTTGGCCCTGCCCCTGGCTCAGGCCTTCTCCCTGGCCAGCACACGCTGGCTGCCTTGGCCCTTCCCCAACCCAGCCCTTGCCACCTCAGCCCCGTTCCCCCACCCCCGCCTTGGCCCCACCCCTGTCCCCACACTCTCCACCCCAGCTCCTGATTGGCTGATGGGCATGGCTTGTGAGTGTGGCTTAATCAGAGGAACGATCAATTTGCATATTACTCTTATTAGATAGGATATATAGTTACAGTAAAAGTTCTCTAAGGAAATAAATATTTTACCCACAATAATTTTAAATTCCTTTATTTATTCAACAAAACTTTTTGGAGCCATTATATGTCCAGCATTGTTCTAGGCACTGGCCATTCAAGAAACTTTATAGGACTTACATTATAGTGTGAATAATAAGCACAAACCAGCAAATTAAGATGTTAATCTACATAGTTAAAGGTGCTGCAAATAGAACCATGTTGAGTGCAAGGCTGATGTAACTGGAGTGATCAGAGTGGCTTCCCTGAAGAAGTGGTGTATGGGCATCAATGATGAGGCAACTATACAAAAAGAAGGGCAGGGGCCAGAGCACAGGCAGAGGCCCTGAGATGATAGCAGGCAAAGTAGATGTGAGGAACTGAAAGAAGGCCTGTGTGGTATGGAGGAAGTGAAGGGCAGAGGTAGATGATAAAGTCAAAGAAGCATACAGGGGCCAGATCAGATCATGTAGGGCTTAGAAGTTCAGGGTAAAGAATTTGAACTGTATTCTAATTGTAATAAAAATCATTTAAGGGTTGCTCTAGATTTGAACTAGAGACAAGAGTCCCTGGAGTGGCTTGCATCCATATTGGCTGCCCAAGGAGAGAGCTTGCCCAAGAATGGAGCCAATATTAAAGATGTTGAGTAGAGCCGAGACCGGTTTGGCTCAGTGGATAGAGCATCGGACTGCGGACTGAAGGGTCCTGGGTTCGATTCCGGTCAAGGGCATGTACCTTGGCTGCGGGCACATCCCCAGTAGGGAGCATGCAAGAGGTAGCTGATCAATGTTTCTCTCTCATCGATGTTTCTGACTTTCTATCCCTCTCCCTTCCACTCTGTAAAAAATCAATAAAATATATATTTTTTAAAAAAGATGCTGAATAGAGAAATGGAGAGAGAGAAATCAGGTCCTGGGTCACACTGATTGAGCCCTCGATCAAGCTTTGCCTGAATAAGAAACTCTAAATTACCTTTTGATTAAGGTAGTTTAGATTACGTTTTTCATCTCTGACAAGCAAAGGAAGTTTAGTTTATGTAATATCTTCAAACAAATTTAGGCAAATTAATCTCATCTTGCTCCCATAGCTAGACAAATTGCAAGATTTCCCCAGGTAATTTCCAGACTCCTCTCTTTTTTCACTTGGGGTGACTCTACCCTTGCAGCACACCTATCTACACACCAACCCACAGTCTGTTCCCCTTCCCCATAACACTCCTCCGGTTATATGTTTAATCCAGCCCACTGATGTTAAAGAAGGAAAGGAACAGATGGCAACCTGATTCATGTTCCTCTTACAGGGAACTAAGCCAGTTTATTTGGGGGGTCAGATCCAGTTCAGTTTCAGCAGTGAATGAAAGTTGTTTGAATTCATTTCTTGTTCAGGCTTGTAATCATCTGCAGTAATCCAGTCCTTCACATGGGAAACTATTTTTGGGGGGTTAAAGTTTGTTTCAATTTGAGAGAACTATGTAACATGGAGCCAAGTTGCACCTGTCTTATTCGGCTTTTGTGCTAACAGAGGTAGTATATGGGCAAGATAGGAAGGTGATTAATAATATACTTAATACTAAAATAATCAGCCTAGACTGCATCCATAATAAGCAGTGTCTTAAAATCTACTCTTGGATTTACTTTGAGTATTTCTAATCCAGAGGAGAACACATTTTGAGGTATCATATCATATAGTATCTACCAAAGTTCTAAAATATAGGTTGAAACATCTTTTAAAATTTTTGCCTGTTAGAGAAACAAGGATCTTATAAAAGTAAAACATTTCTATTTGAGGATTATTTTTAATTAGAGTGATATTCTGTCAATATTTTAAGGCACTAAAACTTAGTGAGTAATTTTGAGACAAGATTATTTTCTGTGAAATGTTATTAAAAATCTAGACTTAGAATGTCAACAGGACCATTTCTAAATGGCTTCACATAATCTAGTCTGATGTGAAATATCCTTTGTTTTATTGTTTCATATATATGAAACTACATATATTATATTTACTAGTTAAATATATTACTTATAATTTCTATATATGTGTGTGTGTTTATATATAAATAATTTTGAGACACAAAATGCTCAGCTTATTTCAGTATATTTTTTGTTAGTGGATGGTATGCAAACAAGGGATAGAATGACAGATGCTGTCTATATATTTTACAAAACACCTCTTGTTTATGCATGTGTAAGCAGGAAGTCAGATTTGACAAGATGCAAACAGATGGCACACGTGAGCAAGACAGGTCTTCCAAACTGATGAGGCTGTAAAAGCAGTTGTCATGAGTATGTGCATGTCTGTCACACCTGTTCTGCAAAGAAATGCATACTTGCAAATATGAATTTTCAGAATTGAGCCCAGGGCTAGCTGAGCTTAGATCAATTTTTCATTGGTTCAAGAGAGCCTATGATCACCAAAATGGATTGCATATCTTTTTTGTAACTCTTCTGAGACTTTTCTGTTTCCACTGGCTATGTTATTTGAAGTTAAAGTTGGAGATTAAAATCCTTTTACTTGATCCTTAACAATATAACCATAATTAATCTTATAGCATTAAAATCATTGGTGATGTGCTTTGGAGGAAGTAAACTCATGTTCTGCAAAAGGGCTTGGATATACAGAATTTCAATGCTTCAAATGATGTAATTTTCTATAATATTGAGCTTGCCATTTTTAGTTTGGTATTCATACAATAGGAGATTTCGAAGAAAAGGCTAAAGAGGATAATTTGCTTGGTTGTGCTTCTGTTCTTTTGTTCTTTTAGAATCTAAAATTAACTAACATCTGCAGTGTCAATAAGGACTCCACATGGCATTCAAGTTCAGACTTTTCCTAAATAATGCATTTGAGGCAATGTAATCTGAGAGTAGAATGCTCACCATCTCACACTTTATAGTTTCAAAATGATTTAACAATTAGGACCTCATTTGATCCTCATGACAACATTAAGAGGCAAGATCATCAGTTTTTTTTTTGTTTGTTTGGTTTGGTTTTAATCCTCACCTGAGGATATTTTTCCATTGATTTTTAGAGAGAGTGGAAGAGAAGAGATAGAGAAATATTGATGTGAGAGAAACATACCAATTGGTTACCTCCTGCAGGAGTCCTGACCAGGGCCTGGGCTGGGGAGGAACCTGCAACCGAAGTACCTGTCCTTGACCGGAATTGAACCTGGGACCCTTCAGTCCACAGGCCAACACTCTATCCACAGAGCCAAACCAGCTAGGGCTAAATCAGGTATTTCTTATTCCTGTTGAACAGATGAGAAGGTGGCAGTCCAAAGTATAAAAGAGAAATGACTATTGTCACAAACCTGGTGACTATAGATGCAGGATTTTTTAAAGAAAAGAAACGTTGGGGGAATAGATACAGAGGCAAAGAAGCATTGAATAGACTGTCAAACTACAGCTGGAAGGCAGGGGATGTTGGGGGGCGGGGGCTTTAAGAGATTAACCGAAGGACTTGTATGCGTGCATATAAGCATAACCAATGGATACAAGACACTGGGGAGAGGGGGTATGGCGGCGGGCAGGTGAGGGCATGTGTGGGGGTTAGGGGAGGCCAGGGGGAGGTTAATGGGGGGAAAAGGAGACATATGTACTACTATTTGTAATACTTTAAACAATAAAAAAATAAATAATAAAAAATAAAATAATTATTAAAAAAAAGAAGAGGGATACCCGGGCCCTATAGTTTCTAACCTAATGCCTTTTCTACCATATTACTAGGATCAAGTTATTGACAACCCATGTTAAAGTCCCATGTTTTTAAAAGAAAAGATTCCACAAACAACTCTGTAAGGAAATAAAAAGAACTCACTACCAGAAACTAATAATAATCATGTATTTTGGTTTTTAGAGATTAATGGACTTCACTTGCTCAAATGAGTTAGGAAATGATTTCCACAGAGGTTCATCTAATTACTCTTGTGATTTCTTATTTTATCTACAAAAAAAGAGTTTTCACCAAAATAATTTTTTTTATGAAATCACACCTCATAAATCTTTTCATATCTAGAATATTTAAAAACTTTCATGTAAGAGATATTGCAACTAAGTGTTTTCTTTGCATTAATAAATTATAATTTATGTCTACTTGAGTTCTGAAACATTTCCTTTCAACTCAAACTTCTGTAAATTTCTACACTGTAACAATCATTCAGAATTTCTGGGACAAAGAAAAGAAAAGAAAAGAAAAGAACAGAAAAGAAAAGAAGAGAAAAGAGAAGAAAGTCATTTGAAGTCAAAGAATGAATTAGCTTGTGACTAATACACAGGCATAAATTTAGAATTACCTCCTTTTTGGAAGCATAAATAACATTATTGCCAATTCATATAGTATTACCATTTCTACTTTAAGATGCATAGAAATTCAATTGCTTCCATTTCTTGAAAGTTTGAGACTTAAAAATTATGAATGCTGGCATTCTTGAAGAGGAACACTATGTGTTTGTAATTTCAAAAAGGTACTGGCATTCTCAAACATTGACAGGCAGATGTATTTCCAACAAGTGGAAACACAGAACTCTACTGGCAAAAGGAGCAGCCAGCAAGAATTTTAATCATGCTTTGGCTTAGCCTATGCTGGTTCTGACTTCACAAAAGTGCATCTTCAGGAAGCACGTTCTACCAAATAGAAAGCTATCAAGAAGCAACATTAGAGGTTGCTGATACCAGAGCTTCCTTAAAACTTAAAAACACTTCCCACTTTGTTTAAATATGCCTCAATGAACCACAAACAAGGTTTAAATTTGATATTGTCCAAAACATTCTTGTGACTCTAATATCCTACCTACACTGTGTTCAGAATTAGTGGAAATACACTAAATATTTTGAAAGGTCATCTAGCCTAAGTAGAGGAATGTTATCTTTCCATGCATGCAAATGCTTGAACATGGGAGTGATAAAAAAGAGACACAGAGAGAAAGAGACAAGTGGAATGATATAGAATGTACTTTGCTCGAAATAAACTGGGAAGAATTGAGGGGGGCTGGAGAATCAGGGTAGGAAAGCCTTGAGCAAGGGGAGATTTAAATCATCTGAGTAGGCACTAACTCCCTCTGCTTAGTCATGGAAATCTGTAAGAAGGGGGCAAGGGTGATGGAGGGGAGTGACTGTGGTGGCAGCATTCAGAGGCAGTCTGACTGCAGAGAGACCGGGAATGCAGAGACATGAGAAGCAACTGCATGAGGAAGGGAAGTGCCCAAATCACAATGAGAATCCAAACTGCTGTTATTTTCTGTTCATTTGTGATCAGATCTAGTTTTTTCTCCCCTTGCCCACTATCTCCACACCTCTGCCTCCACCACAAGAAAAATCTGTGTTTAAAGGCCTAAGTTTGTTTAACTTAGTTCTTATTCACCCAATGAATAATTTGTTGAAACAGGGTTGGTAATCATTATTTAGCAATGACTTCAGCATTAATCAATCAGAACTGCAATGATATAACTTTGTTCCCAGTCAACCCATTCATAACCACAGACCTCTTTGGGCTACAGCGCAGTAACATGACTTCTTGGCTATTCTGCTGATGCTTAATGGACTGGACAGAAAAATGTTGGAAGGGCCAATGCAACTCTCAATGCTTTTCTGTCAGGTTGGCTTAAGGCGGGGGGAAGCATGTCAAACCATGTTCGCCAATACCTATATGTGGTTTGCATGAATTATAAACACAACAGTACATCCTGTTCTCTCACAATTTATTATTAGAAGAACGAATACCAGAAAGTGTTAGACCATGTCTATAGTAGACAATCCTGAGTACTCCCACACTGCCCTTTGGGACATGCCCTTTGCACACTGATATAGTAATGATTACTCTCAAAATTATATGGAATACCACTTCCTCTTCCCTTTTCTGCCCAGATGCAGGTGAACAGTGACTCTCAGAGGCAGTAGGAAAAGGACATGGTTTTCCATTATGAAGGATCAACGACTTAGCTACATACATATCGCCCATTCACCTGCCTCTTCCAAATCACCCCGTGCACATACATCGTTGTCACAGGAGGAATCAGGTTCCCCAAGGTCATCTTAAGGGTGTCTGTGGAGAGTAACTGGGCCTGTAAGACTTTAAATTTTCCTCCACACACACCCTAAAAGTTACCTTTTGGGCCTGTGCAACCTGAGGAACCTGATTTCTCTTGTGTGAAAATATCAAGAGCCAGGAAGAATGGAACATAACGACGTGATTTATCCCCGAATCCCTCATCCTGCTGGATATGCCCCAGGGTGAAGCTATTCTTGCTGTCACAAATAATTCAGCCTTGAGTGGATCAACATGTTTAAAAGAAGTTTCCAAATATGTCTAAAACTCTAGGTGCAGAAACTTATGTGCCAATTAACAGTGGGAATTTAGAATAGAACAGAGGTTGGGAATTAGGAAAAGCCAAGAGGCACTGTGACGTAGCAGAAAGAGCCAGCTCTGTTGGTAGCTATGCACTAATATGCCTTTGGTCATTATGCCCATGTCTCAGTTTCCTCAACTCTAAAATGAAAGGAATTTGGTGAAAAAGCTTTTAAGAAATATTGATTTCTGTTGTCTCTCTTTCTTTTCCCCTTTTCCTCTCTCATTCTAACTGGTTCTGGGCCTTTATCTCAGGAGAGACTTGTGGTTGAACTTCCAGGCTTTAGTTCGGAATAAACCCATCAAAAAGAATTATGGCTTGAGGAGAACCATATCTCCCCACACTATCAATATCTATTCTCTGGTTCTTGGCAGTGCCCCTGTTATGTATGCCTCAGGGAAGCCATGACTTTACCAAAGAGTACCTCTTTTCTAGAAAAAAGCAGAGGGTAAACCCAAAGGGATAATGCAGATTGGGGCATTCCATTGTGAAGTAATGATGAGAAGGGCCTCCAGATGTTCTTATGCTTCTTAAGATGCCTGGTCCCTGCCAGAGCCCTCAGTGAGTGTACACAAGATACTTCAGACTGACTAATGTTGAATTTCCTGTCCAGCCAACAGCACAGGGGCTCCAGGTTTAAGTTGAACTTCATACTCTGAAGACTCTAGGGAACCATCAGTGGTAAGATGACCTTTAGTTTAAGTTGTATCTCATTATTTATTCAAATGAAGCCTAAACAAATCTTGCACACAG
The DNA here is from genome assembly GCA_027563665.1 of Antrozous pallidus. Lineage (NCBI taxonomy): Eukaryota > Metazoa > Chordata > Mammalia > Chiroptera > Vespertilionidae > Antrozous > Antrozous pallidus. The sequence continues at coordinate 47,357,574 of CM050523.1, forward strand.
TAGTAAATTTGCTCTCTTGGGGTTGAACTCACCAATAGTTTACTTTTGCCAACCACCTTGTCATGCTCTCCTGCACTGATCCTTTCTGGCCTTCATGTTTTCTCATTTGAGGTATTTTGTTGCAAAATATTTTTAATGCAAATGCAATGTGTATGCATGTGTATACACAGATGAGATCATCATAATGTTATTTTACATCTTGCTGTTTTTCATTTAATGATATGTCTGAGATATAGACCTGTCTCATTTTTCTTGGCTGTATACTATTTCAATGTGTGATGTACCATGATGTATTCAATGAGCCACCACCTAATAGACATTTCCATCACCACCCCAACTTTTTAGCAATTACAAATAGTGCTGCAGTAAACATACCTAGACTTTATCTTTGCATATTTCAGTGAGTTTATTTTATAGACTAGCAGTGAAATTGCTAAGTCAAAAGATATGTGCATTTAAAATTTTAATACCACTTTTTATTATCAAATAAGACAAAAATACTGACACCCAAACAAAACAAATATAGAGCTTAATGGATTGTTATACAGTAAGCACACTTTTAATCATCACACAGATCAAGAAACAGAACTTGGTCAGACATGTCAGAGGCCCTCCATGTGCTCTGTGGTGATCATAACTGCCTCCCTTCCCTTGAAAGTAGCCACTATGCTGACCTCTACAGAAATCACTTCCTTCTAATTTTGAGGTTTCAGCAACCAAGTGGCATTCCTGAACACTATGGTTCAGTTGTGTTCATTTTTTAAAAACTTTGATATGTCTTTTAAACTTCTTTAAACGTAGTTTTCCTTTCCAAACTTTTATTTTCCATACAATTTATCTGTTAAAGAACCCAGAGCAATTTGACCTCTAGAGTTTCCTGAAGTCTGGATGATGCCAGTTGTATACTCTTGGTGCAGTTCAGCAAGTTCCCCTGCCCTTTGTATTTCCCGCAAACTGGTTACTAGATTTTTAGACTTGGTGAGACTCAGGCTTTGAGTCTCACCTTTGGCAAGATAATGAGTGGTACATCAGGAGGTCTCTGTGACTATAGCATATGTTGATGCTCAATGCCTAGACCCATTAATTTATTGTGAGCTATAGAATATTCTAATTCAGCTGTATATTTTTCATTTATCAGCTGTAATCCTATCTAATAAAAGAGTAATATGCAAATTTGACCATACTTTTGCTACACCCACAAGCCACGCCCAAAGCCACGCCCACCAGCCAAACAGGAGCAGATTATGCAAATAAACCCCAACCAAGATGGCTGCTACCACTGAGAGCAGGAGGAAGGCTTGGGTTTCCCTGGCAACAGAAGAAGCCAAGCTTTACACCTGCCGTTGCAAGCCTAGGCCTCCTCTCAATGCTACAAAGTTTCAATTATAAAAGATACAGAAATGGCGGCAGCTGCGGGGCTGGAGAGAACAGAGGCTTGGTTCTCCCTGGCAATGGAGGAAGCCAAGCTTTCCACCTGCCTTTGCCAGCCTAGGCCTCCACTCTAGGCTACAAAGTTTCAAGCAGAAATGGCTGCCACCAGGGAGCAAGCAGAAGGCTTGGCTCTCCTCCAGGCTACAAAGTTTCAATTGTAGAACATAAATTAATCCCAGATCCCAGGGCCTCCGATTGGGTCGCTGGGGTGTGTGGCCGGCCTGCAAACCTCGACAGGCTCCTCGCCCAGGCTGCTCCTTTCCCCAAGGGAACCCCCACCCTGATCCGGGATACCCTTCAGGGCAAACCAGCTGCCTCCCACCAATGCACCAGGCCTCTATCCTATCTAATAAAAGAGTAGTTTGCAGATTGACCATCACTCCAACACACAAGAGGGCTACCTCCATGTGGTTAAAGATCCTGCCCCCATGTGGACACAAGATGGCCACCACAAGATGGTGGCAGGGGAGGGCCGATGAGTGGTTCCAGGCCCTGCAAGGGAGGGCAGTTGTGGGCAATCAGGTCAGCAGGGAAGGGCAGTTGGAAGGGACCAGGCCTGCAAGGGAGGGCAGTTGCAGGGGAGGGCAGTTAGGGGCGATTAGGTCGGCAGAGGAGGGAAGTTGGGGTCAAACAGGCTGGCAAGGGAGCAGTTAGACATCAATTAGGCTGGCAGGGTAGTGGTTAGTGGGTGATCAGGCTGGCAGGCAGAAGCAGTTAGGGGCAATCAGGGAGGCAGGCAGGTGAGCAGTTTGGAGCCAGCAGTCCTGGATTGAAGAAAAATGTCCGATTTCCCGTTTAGGCCTAATCCTACGAGGATTGGGCCTACACGGGCAGTCTGACATACTTCGAGGGGTCCCAGGTTGGAGAGAGTGCAGGCTGGGCTAAGGGACATCCCCCAACCCCTGTGCACAAATTTCATGCATTCTTTTTCTATAAAAAGATACTTCCTCCCATCTATTGTTTGTTTAATCGGTGGTATAATTTAGATCAAAGAGGAAAAGTAAGTGCTTGATTTTTTCCCTTTACTCACTAATATTTCCCATCATCCTACAAAGGTGACTTTTTATTTTAGTCATCATAAACTTATGTATTCTTCATATTTTATGGGTTTTGAGTCATTACTATCATTACTTTTATTGCCTCTCTTTGGCCAGAAAGAGCCTTTTCCATTGTTACTTGAGTCCTTTTGACATAATCCTGGTAATTTTTGATAGCTTCCTTGTCATCTTATATGACAAAATATTTTAGGCTCATCTTGTACATCTCATACCCCAGATCTGGAATCTGCCATTTCTCTAATAGGCCCTGGTTTCTTTCAGTAGGAAATGGTATTCCAAAACCACGATATAGGCACTAACTATGTTTATCACTTCTGTGTTAGCATGGTTTCTAGGCCTTTTTAGTGGACAGAGCTAGGAAATATCTATATAGTATACTATTAAAAATAAAATACTTGCTGAGCTTATTTTTATACTTCTCATTCAAACTTCAAACCACAGGCTTAGGAACACAGTAGGCTCAGAACAATAATAGTACCACAACCACCATGATTGCTAAAAGTTATATTTTTTTTGTTTGCACTCTGCAATTGCTTCTATTAAAAAAAAAATTCTAGTATATCTACATTTGTCTGAGTATATAGCCATTGCATACAATACTAGCTCCCTTTTATTCCTTACTTTATCCTGATTCTATGAGTAGCTATGTATTTTAATCTCACAAATCTTCCTTCTGATGTGACATGAGTTACTCTGAAGCTTGTTTTCTAGTAGATACACAAAAAGGATTCACAGGAACAATATTACCCGAGGTTTTATTTGCTGGTAACACTATGTGTTCCTTGTACTCAGAAAATCAGTTTTTCTGAATATAAAAATTCTCAGCTCACATAAATTATATTTCTTGAGTATGTTACTCCATTTTCTTCAGACATTTGTTATTATTGAAACATTTGATGCTAACCTAATTTTTTTCACTTATAATACTGTCTTTTAAAAACTATATGCTAATTAATGATTCTCTCTCATCATTGATGTTTCTATCTCTCCCTCTCCCTTCCTCTATGAAATCAATAAAAAATATATTTTTTAAATATATTTTTATTGTTTTTTTACAGAGAGGAAGGGAGAGGGATAGAAAGTCAGAAACATCGATGAGAGAGAAACATCCATCAGCTGCCTCTTGCACACCCCATACTGGGGATGTGCCCACAGCCAAGGTACATGCCCTTGACCGGAATCGAACCTGGGACCTTTCAGTCCACAGGCCGACGCTCTATCCACTGAGCCAAACTGGTTTCGGCAATAAAAAATATTTTTAAAAATGCAAAAATTGGCTAGATATTGCCAAACTACCTGGAGGATAATGTGCTTTTTTTTAAATATTTGCTTTAAATGAATAGACTCCTATTCCTCAATAGCAAAAAGGAAAATAGTGAATGTTCTAGGAAGAGGCTATGCATTCTATGCATTTTCATTTTGAACCTTAAGTCTGTGAATAGATATTAAAGAGCTTGTACATAGGGCTAGTGGGCTCTCAAATTCTATAGAACCTTTACAGAATGTTTATGGCTGCTCTGAGATAATGCAGCTGGAGGTTGGGAACATACTGACTTTTGGAGGCTTATTCAGGAGGAAGATGCATATGTACCCTTCCATTAGCCACAACATCTTTGAAGTAGAAACTGAAATTTTCTGCAGGGTCAAATTTGGCTATAATATGTTGGAGGGATCTATTTGGGTATCTCTCAGACCACAGGTCACATATCTCTTTTTTCAGCTTTCTTCAAAAATTAAGTCAGCTGGGAAAGACAGTTTTTATTATATTCTTCTATTTCAATGGGTTTCTCATTAACAACAGGCAGCTTCTGATAGGGACTTTTAGTTAGGTTCTCAAAAAAAAAAAAAAAACTTCCTCAACTAGCTTTTTTGGACCTCATATTTAGCTTATGTCTTTACTGTAAAAGTGAGTCCAACATCTCTAAAATTAGCAACTCACATGGTATTCTCTAGTTAACTAGTTACAGATATTAAGGTTGAAAAAGAAAACATTCTGTATATGACTTATCTTTCCAAACTCATAGATGGAAGAGTTCCTAGTCACTGACTAATTATATATTTTAAAATACTAGACTCCTTCCTTCTACTTAGGTCAACATTTGTCACTGTGAATTTTATGTTCACTCCCAATTCACCAAAATATGTGCCACCTACTCAGTGGCCTAATCATGTGAAGGTGAAGATTAATCTACATTTTCAAGCAGAACTACTGTCATTGTCACTGGGAAACTCAGAATGGAACTCAATAGATGTTCTTGTTAGGGAGTCTTGAGGCCAATGATGATTCTCTAAACTAAAAGTATTTAGAATGGATAAATCAGGGAAAGACTGAAGAGAACCTGGAGCACCTCTACTACCAATTTTCATCTGCCTTAAAAAAACAACAAAAAAACTTTTCCTGAATGAATGAGTTATAGTGCTGTCTTTTAGACGATATTCCAATGAAACCTTTAAAAGTACCAGTTTCTAGGACTAATTCATTCATTTAAATAAATAAATGTTGCTGTCATAGTTGTATTAATTCTACAGAATATTAGCTCACAGATTATTGGTCCCAAAGGTATTATTACCTTCGAATAGTTTAAAGCCCATACATTTCTTCCATTCCTCATCAATTTATCACAAGATTTCCATCTATCCAAAAATATTAACTGCTTTAAAATTGGATTCTACAACATTGGAGTCTAGTTTAAAAAGTTAATTATTACCTACATGCAAGTTTCCCAATTGGCATTCATAAAGTATGAAGTATCAAAAACTGTATTTTTAAGTTCCATGCACAGAAGATACTGTTAATTGCTAAAATTTATTTTGCTTAAGAGACCTATTTGTTCCTCACTGCATTGCTCTTCACTTCTTATCCTACACATTAGCTGGAGAATGAGAAGTCTTTTATTTTTGTTGTGTTTTTAATATTTACCCTGTTTTTTGTTTTCTTTTAAAGTTGAGAAAGAACACTAGAGGCCAGAAGAGAACATGGAGTTCAGTGAGGAAGTAGAAAGAGCTGAAGAGAAAATGAAGAGACAGAACTAGGAGACGGTTTGTTGTTTGGTATTTTGCAGAAGCCAAGGAGAAACATTTGTTTGTTTTATTTGCATGTATGGGTTGTTGTTGTTGTTTTAGTATGTAGGTAAGTGCTTAAGTGTGTATAGAAAACCAGTATCAGGGAAGATTTGTAGCAGCAGGCAAGGAGTTTTAAAAGAAAGTCCTAGACATGTATTTGCTACAGTAGGACTGTTTTGTTTTTGCAGTGAGAAAATTCATACAGCAAGGAAATGATTGGATAAAAACATAGATTGATGTTAAATGGTGTGTAAAAAATACTGACCTGTTTATTATTAAAGAATTATGTAAACACCAACCTGGATATATAAAGAATTATGGTAGTCTACATTTTGTGTATTATCACCTACTCTTTTGGGAACTATACACATTATCAATACAAACATGAAGGACTAGAATAATTCCAGAAAGGCCTCATAAATGATTTGGGGACTGGTGGTTTGCTGCAGTGGATAAAGCACTTTGGAAAGAAGACTAAACAAAAACATGATTGAATTTTATGAATATGTAGTTTATATACTATGTAATCAGGAATGACTCACCAGATGATCCAATACCAAAATTAAATGGGATAAGGAATACCTGAAATTTGAAAGAAGCAATTTTAGAACATGAAGGAGGAAATTCTGCTTTATTCCTTGAGTTATAAATTTGTCATACCAATAAGTACTAGAGAGGTGAACAAAGTAAATGCTGTAGGAATTTAGATAACTGCATTGATAAAGAACTAAGAGAGCTAGACTGTTTAAGATATATCTGTAATTTTTTAATGATGTACTTATGATTATTTTTATCCTTCTACAAAAACATTTCTTGGTTTGTCTAGCAGAGTAGTCTTCTGAACGAATCATACTAGGTCTTTTCTAGTGTGACAAAACTACATTGTACCAGTACCTAGCACAATATTGGTAGAAAGTCGCCTATTAACCTTTGCTTGAGTTGTTTCCCTCTTGTACTGGAGAGAGGTATGGCCTTGAGAAAATTGATGTTGTTGACTTAATATCTGAATATTTAATTTGGATGAGGAAGTCATTTGAGCAATGCAGATAATTGTCATTAATAAATAAACAAATTGAATGAATTGCTAATAGCAATGGGATGTTAATGTGTATGATGTAATACTGGGTTAAGACTCCTGAGTTCTATTGTGGCTTCTGCTACTGCCCAAGAAATGCTTCATTACTTTTGATAAATAAAATGACAGATAAACAAGGCTACATCAAGATAGTTGCCTTAATAGGCTGCTTTGGTATTGCTTCCACCATATTCTGTAAATATGTGTTTAATATTTATTTAAAGACAGCCTGAGAACCACAGGAGAAAGAGGATAGGCTTAGTCTCTTCTCTATTGGCTTGAACAATGTAGTTCTGACCCAAACTTGTACCCTCTGCTCAGCAGAAGACCTCTTTAGTAACCATACTCTACCCTTCTTTGAAGGCAGGTGAGTGATCTTCTGTTGTTACTTGAGCAACTCTCTTAGGTGTCTCCCATCCCTAAGAAGCTTTCTGAAAGGATCCTACTAAGCATAATAATTTCTATTCATTACATTTCAGTATACATATTGACCCAGAATACAGATTGAGTGTACATTTCATGTACAGTATGATGCCTGGAGTTCCACCCTTACTTTAACTCTTCAGATAAAACAAAAGGAAGAGTGCTACTATTACTATAACAATAGGAATAGATAGTCACCAGATTGGCATTCCATGAGGGCAGAGATTTTGTATCCATAACATCTAGCTCAGTGTGGGCAGATAGAGTGTGTTTACTCAGTGCTGATGGAAGCAGTGCATGGATGATTGAAGGAAGATAACACTGGGTCACTCTCTGATTCTCTTCTTTATTTGGTCCATAAAGGCACCTAATGACAGCCATACTTTGTTATTACACTGACTTGTGGTGAGAATTAATTCATGGTTAAAGGAGGAGGCATCATGGGGAGAGGGTTATTCATTTCATGCTAGCAGCAGCATAGGAATTTCAGGGTTTCAAGCACAACCATTTAAACTATTCTGTTCTCTTTGAACAGCTCAATATGCATTGTATTAGATTGATCTATATGAAAAAGCCTATTTCCAACCATTTTTGACCTACAAAGAGGCTAAATTATAGTGGAAACTGCATTGTTTTCAGCACGACTTGGTGGAGTACATGGAGGTCAGATTCTGGTGTTCTGTGAAACTTTAGAGAAGCCACTTTCATATGTCTGCTCATTTCATAACTATTGAGCTGCTATTATATGCAAGACTCTGTGGGGAACACTAAGATGTGCAAAACACAGTTTCTGACTCCTTTAGGCTCACAGTTGACTTGGGGAGATAAAAATTCACCTGCAAAATATTATAAATCAAAGCAGTATATGGTGCCTTTGAAGTTGCTTTTTTAAAATTAACTTTATCTCCAGCAAGAAATTACTTCCTGCTGCAATAATCAGGAGAGAAATATAGGAGAGGACAGTTGAGCTTGGGCTTAAAGAATGATTAAGTCTCATTAGGCAGAGAATTGGAGGAAGGCGGTTCAAACAAGTCACATGGCAGGAGCAAAGGTGCAGAGGCTGCAAACACCAGCTATTTTTGTGTGACTGGACAGATGGTTTGTGTGGGTGGGCTGTGGGAGACAAGGCTAGAAACCTGTTTCTTCCATGGCATGTAGTAGGCACTTTTTCATTTTAGTTGTTACACTGAATAAATGAAATAAGGAAGACTGGCATAAAGAACCCAGAATGGGAACCAGGAGGCCAGACATCAATTTTGTCACCAATTCTGACACCTTCAAACAAATCCCTATGGGGTGGCATTGTTTTCAGCTGTCAAAGGGAGGTAATTTGTCTAGTCCCCAGATGGTTCTGATAGTTACAAGGGTGACATGATCAATCAGAAGGAAAACCTTTGGAAAAGAAAAACCACTGAATCCTTTCTCCGAGCATAAATTGCTATGGATTAAAGTAAATTTAGATATATTTGGTAACAACAAGTCTGTGTACTTTCTCCCTAAAATACTTATTGCAGGGTAATCTCACTTCTCACAGTGAAATAGCTGGGGAGGTGGGGAAAACCCAGAATCAAACAATTTTTTTTAGATGGAGATATGGCTAGGCCATGTGGAAATAGCTGCTCAATGTCAAATGAAAGGCTCATCACCACACCTGAGGAGGAGCCCCCTGGAAGCAGAAGATCAGATGGAAGGATTCATTGAGCCCCAGGAATATCATCAGATTGCAAAAGCTTCCTGGTGTCCTTCCAATTCTGCCCTTGCTCCAGCAGCTCATGACCCATGCACAGGTTTCTGATGCAGAGCAGGAATAAAATACTTTGCCAGTGACTTTCCTGGAGCCAATCGACTTTGGCAGCCAGCCACAAGGGCAGGATGGGTGTGCCTCCATCCTGCTTTTTAGATGATTCTTGCTGTTTTCAGCCAGTTTTCCTCAGCTCTTAGGTCTCAGTGTGGACTCTACTAGGTCAGAGTCTAAGAACAGCTCCATGTTTCCTCAATGATATTTGGTTTGACGGATTCTCCTTTGCTGACTCAAAACAGGTCAGATGCCCGCTAAGATATGCCCTATGCAGATCTCAGGAAACGTGCTTTTTTTTTTTTTTTGGTGGGCATGAGAAGGTTACCGGTAGGCAGACCCATCCACATGACACTGCCATCGAAGTTGCAGAGAGGAGCAGCAATCTTCTGGGGAGTTTTCATTGACACTCCTGACCAGAGTCATTGCCATCTGTCAGGTCCATGACCAGATGAGCTCATTTCCCACAGTGCAGTGAATTTTTCAAGAAAATCTAGACCAAACCCCTATGGAGCAGAGCCTCAAGGACTCCAGTTTTCATGATGGAGTAATTATTCAGGTATCTTCTTCCTAAGCAAACTCCATCTCAGGTTGATCTTACGGCCTTTTTAGGAAAGGAAATGAAGACTGTGTGACCATGACATTGGACCTGGGCAGAGATGCCCTGAATATGCTGCTTCTGTTCCTTAGGCAAGCTGATTTGGGGCATGTCTCAGGTGTCTCTGATTGGGAAAATTCTGAGCTCCTCCATTCAACCTGTGGTTGAAAAGCATGAGTCACAAAAGGAGAGGCCCAACATAATGAGAAAGTACCTGACATCATGCTGAGGAGCAGTGCTGCTGGTCACCAGGTACGGACAGAATGAAAACAAACATGTCTTTCATCTAAAGAACTAGAGCCACATTTGCCTGGACCCTTGAGAAAATTTTTCTTAAAGGTCAAGTGAATAAGAAACATTCAGTCCCAGGAAGTTCTGCACCGTGTAAATCTCTTGTTCTGGGAAACAATTTCTAACACCCCCATTTAAGTACAGAAGGAAAAATAACTGTCATTTCCTTGTGTGCCTGTCAATATTATTCCAGAAGGATTGGCTAGTGCTCATGATATGTGTCAGTTATCACAAGATGGATGAGCTGCAGAAAATTATTGTTTATGGCAGTTGAGAATGTGTCAGTGTCCTGCTTTCGTAAAAGAAGATAAAGTTAGGCCTGAGGTATGATTCCAAGAAGACAAGCACAGAGCTCGAGGCTGAGCTATTAGCAGGCTTGGCATTTCACAGCAGAGCTGCCACGAGCAACATCAACAATAATTAATAACACCTCGGAATGCAGCAGGGTGTTGTTTGGCTGCCCAGAAAAGCCCTGTCAAGACAGGTGAGGGTCTGGGCCTCAGGTTGTAGATTTGCAGGCTGACGCATCCAGTAGGACCAGGGTCAAACGAGGTCTCTGAATAACAGGAATAAGGATCCTCTTGTTTGACTCCCAAGGACATAGTAAGATAAAGTAGTGAGAAGCATATGGACATACTCTGTGGAGGTCTGTCCCCCAGAGGTGTATAAATTTGTGTATTTGATTATTCATAGCTTGTTTTATATAATGATATATATTTATAGTAGATTTATGTCAAGAATGTTATTTTTTTCTCCCATTATGGATTATATTGAAAAATTTAAGAAGCATGTTTTTAGCATCAGAAATAGTTCAGGATATATATGATTTTTCCACTCCTCAAACAAGGTGCTTCTGGGGGATTAATTGGATGTGTAAGATTTTAATTCTCTGATATTTACCTTCTAGAAATGTGTCCAAAATAGTTTCAGTAAAGCACAGTTCCATAAGCAACAAAATGGACACTGGAATGCTTGGGCAGAATTATACCCAGGCTTTCTTTGTGTATGACTATTGGATTGAAAAGGGTATTCTCTCCCAGCAACTCTTCTTCCAAATTACCCCAGCCTGGTCTGTTCACTTCCTCACTGTACCCCTCAATATTTATGGACTCATTTCCTTTGGAATTATCTAGTGCATGCTGCTTTGTGATACTTCTTTTCTAGTAAGCCCAAAGCTCGCCAACATTGGGATATGGTGTCTTGTTCACCAGGATTTCCCCATTCCAGGGACTGGTTCTCTCCCATTGAGCCTTGGACACTCATCAGGCAGAGGCACACTCTTCACCTCCTGTCTTCTCCCCAGGCTTCTTGGAAGGGGCTGCTATTAGCTGACTGGCCTCAGGTTACCATCCAACCTCAGGGTTGCAACAGGGCCACAGGCAAATAAGTCTTTCTTCACAGTAAAAAAGTTCAGTCATAGCCAAAGCTAATTCACAGACCATGGAGTCCATTGGGAATTGTCAGGTGGCTCATTCATTGAATCTGCTCCTTCTCCTTTTTCTCTCATGTGTTCTCCCTTGTCCCTACCCTTCTTCTCTCTACCTCATGCTTATTTTCTATAAACCAGTCAGAAAGCCTTGACAGTGGAAGAAAATCTGTCTTGAACATTTTGCATAAGCTAAAATAAAACAAAAACAAAAAAGAAAAATATACTGCCCTGTCCAGTGGTGTTCACTGGTTAGAGTGTTGTCTAAGAACTGAAGGGTCATGAGTTTGAGTCCCGGTCAAGAGCACATACCTGGGTTGGGTCCTGCCCTTGTCGAGGCACATGGGGGAGAAAACTAATGGATGTTTCTCACATCGCTGTTTCTCTCCCACCCCCTCCCTCCCTTCCACCCTGTCTAAAAAAAATTTTTTTTAAATAGTGGAAAAAATATCTTTGGGTGAGGATTAACAACAGCAACAACAAAGCAAATTATACTGTTAAGCCCTGACATTGTCCTTGAGTCTTTGTAGTCAGTGGGTGGTGTTATTGCTCAAGAGCTGGTAAAGTTGGGAGGTGGGCATGGATAGTGGTGGTGATTGGACGCCCGTTAGAGAATGTTGGAGCCTTTCTCTGAGCTTCACCTATAGGATAGCCCAAAATTATCTGGATCCATTTTGGGGCAATTGCTTGGCCTGGAATTGTCCCCTGAGTACTTTTTTTTAAAAATTAATTGGCTGTATTTAGCAAAGTATAGTTAGTGTTTGTAGTAGCCTGAAAATGATATCCAGATGCTTCACACAAAGGAGGGGCCCTTTCTCCAATTCCGAGCCTGCCACAGTCATCCTGAGCTTGGTCCCACCCACTGGACAGTTGCCCTGAGCTCTCTGGGGGTCTACCTTGGGAGGCTGCCCGGGATCTCCAACTGGTCCCAAACACAAGGAAGGAAGGAAGGCAAACCATCTGGAATGCATTGTTCAGATTGGCTCCACATTGCCCAGGCACCCCGACAGCTTTTTGGGACTGTTCAAGACTTGGATTTAATGCATCAGGCTATCCAGTCAGAGGCCTCCAGACGTCTCTTTGTCTACTTCCAGAATTTGGATTCCACAGAGGCACAATGAACTGACTTAGGTATCAGGCAAGATAAATGTCGGACACCAAGGTCAAAACTCTGGTGAACATCCATGTAGAAAGAGCTATAACTCAGGGCCAATACATATGACCAGTGGCCCCAGATCTCCAGTTCATTTGCCAGCAAGGGTGTAAAGGGAGTAAGCTAGGCACTAGGCCTTTGGAAGTGGGTACCTTGGCTGTGGGAACAGGGCCTGATTCTAAGTCCCACTGGGTGATGGGGTAAGTGGGCTGGGCTGAGCTATTTATGCACTGAATCAGCAGGGCCAGTGATGTTGGACTGGGGAAGACAGAGGAAGAGGAAACAATGTAGAGGCTGGTAATCTTCAGCCACAAAGGATAACATGTTTATTATTAGATTAGCACCTCCCTGGCACTCTGGCCAGGCATCAGCCTGAAGTGATGGGAAAAGCACCAAATTAGAAGTCAGGAGTCTCTGTTCTACTCTGGCTTTAGCCAGTAACCATTGCAATCCCCTGGATGTGTGCTTTGATTAACCGTTGGACTTCTGTTTCCTCATCTGTGACGACATCAGGAGGTTGGCCAAAATCAGTGGTTCTCATCAGCATCATTTGGTAACTTATGAGAAATGTAAATCTCAGGGCCCAGCCCAGAACTACTGAATCAGAAACTTGGGGAGTGGGATCGAGCAATCTTTTGTTAGCAAACCTCCAGCTGATTCTGATGAACAAGGAGTCTGAGAAGCACTGAGCTAAGTAATTTCTACATGCCTGCATGTTCATATACTTTGGATCTGTTCAGAGAGATGAAATCAATCTCTCTGTCCCTCTGTTTCTCTCTCTCTCTCTCTCTCTCTCTCTCTCTCTCTCTCTCTCTCTCTCTCTCTCTCCACACACACACACACACACACACACACACACACACACAACCTCAAGCCACATAAAACTTGGCCACACATAAAATACCAGTCTTCTGATGGTGCAGTTAGAAGCCCTAGGGGCAGGTTCTCACTACATGTCCCAGAAACCCAGACTCTGTCCTTTTTCTCCTCGGCCTGTGACTAAAATCAGAGCCCGCCTCCGAAATGGCTACATTAGTGGTCTAGTCAGCAGGTGGCAAATTTTATGATAAATTCTTGTCTCCCTACCTCCTGCCCAATTAGCCAGAGATAAAATAGGAAGATTTACTCTCTTCCACAAGCAAGGTCACAATCTGGAATCGTAATAGAAGCCAGTTTCAGTCCTGACTCCTCAAGGCTGCTCAGCAGCGATTGGCTCCCGGCAGGTGGGTCTGCCTGGTAGCAGGGATAAAATAGGCAAAGCGGTGCAGGGAGGAGAACCAAAAGGGAAGAATAGCTGTGCTAAGCCTGTTGCCTTCTGGTTAAAAAAATTATAGATCTATTTATAACCTGTCTTGCTCCACAAAGGATTTGAGGCACTGCCTTCTTCTTGGAAATCCCCTGATGCCAATACTTGGCATCTGAGACTGTGGACTTCCTGCCCGGAGCCAGGGGCCAGGTTTTGTTCACACGGCCTCACGGAGGGTGCTCCAGGCGGACAGCTCCAAAGCACCCCTCTACTTGCCCTTCCCTTCCTTCTGCTTGCGCCCAGCAGAGAACATGTGGTCTCCATGATCCTGGTTTTTTTTTGTTTGTTTGCTTGTTTTTAAAGCCACATGGCCTACTCCTGGCCGAATGTTTTCCCATTCAGAGCAAATAAACAAGATCCCCCGGGAAAATGTTCAAAAGCCCAGTTTGCCGAGTGGTTGCCAAGGTCGATGCTTAGGGGCATTCTTTACCTTCCCTCATTAATCTCTGCCCAGTGATTGATCACTCATCAGCTGGATCCATTCTCTGAGTTGATTTGGGTTGGGAAGGCAGAATTTAAAGAGTACATGGTAAGTGCCTACAAGAGAACCAGTTCCAAAGTAAATGCTTAATAAGTGTCAGCTATACAAACAAACAAAAATGGACATGTATTGGAACCATCTACATTCTCTTTGGGAGAAAACTGGCTGGTGCTGTGAATTCACCACGGTTTGTCTCGCTGCAACACTAACAGAAGCCTCTGAGTCCGAATCCACAACTCGGGGCTGTTTTTACGTTTTCACGTATCCAGTGGTCGGCAAACTCATTAGTCAACAGAGCCAAATGTCAACAGTACGCCGATTGAAATTTCTTTTGAGAGCCAAAATTTTTAAACTTGAACTTCTAACGCCACTTCTTCAAAATAGACTCGTCTGGGCTGTGGTATTTTGTGGAAGAGCCACATACTCCAGGGGCCAAAGAGCCGCATGTGGCTCGAGAGCCACAGTTTGCTGATCACTGGCCTAGAACAGTACTCATCAATGAAATCACTGCTCGTTTTTTTCTCTTTTTCACAACAAATTATTCCCCAAAGGAGGCTTATGATAAGAGGTTTAGCACATTTATGATGTCCCCGGTCCCCTGGGCTAATAAGAACAAGCAGAGACAGCCTCACAGCACTTCTGAAATAAGCTTCGCATACCAGGTGATCTTGTTCTGGCTCCCGGAGGCCTTGGCTCCTGGACTTCAGATACGCTCGGGTTGTTGGCACCACCTTTCATCACCTGCTCTGCCCCAAGCAGCCCTCCCTGTGCTGCAGTAGATGCTCCTCCTGCTCCTGATGTGTGTCCACAACACTGCCTGCTAGGGTTCTTTTTGAAGCTTGACAAACCATTTAAATTTTTTTTTTTACTGGAAAGATCCAAGAAAAAAGAATAGGCAAGACATTTCTAAAAAAGAAAAGGCTTTACCTTACCAGATATCAAGACATTAATAAGATATAGAAATTAGAACTGTGTTATTGATACAGCGATATTTTAACAGCCCAATGGGATACAAGAAAAAATTCATAAAGAGACACACACATATAAATATATGACAGAGAAGACTCTAAAGTAGACAAGGGAGATGAGGGTCCATCAAATAAGTGGTATTGGAAAATTAGTTTCAGTTAACATGGGATTAAAAAAATAGATCCCTATTAGATGCAAAAAAATAGTTTCTGATGGAATAAAAATTTAAATGTGAAAGGCACAATATAAAAAATCTTTAAAAATATTTTATCCCTAACCAGTTTGGCTCAGTGGATAGAGCATAAGTCTGCAGAGTCAAGAGTCCCAGGTTCAATTCCGGTCAAGGGCATGTACCTTGGTTATGGGCACATCCCCATAACCTGTGCAGGACTGTGCAGGAGGCAGCTGATTGATGTTTCTCTCTCATCAATGTTTCTAATTCTTTCTCCCTCTTCCTTCCTCTCTGTAAAAAATCAACAAAATATATTTTAAAAATATTTTAAAAGAATAACCTTATCAACTCAGGATAGGAAAGAGGATTTCAAATAAATCACAGAGAGCACATACCATCAAGGAAATGATTAATTTTTCTACATTAAAATTTAAACTTTTATTCATCAGAATTCACTTTAAAGAGAGAATCAAAAAAGTTGTGACATATGTAATTGGTAAGTAATTAGTGTCCAGCCGAAACTGGTTTGGCTCAGTGGACAGAGCATTGGCCTGCGGAATGAAGGGTCCCAGGTTCGATTCCAGTCAAGGACATGTACTTTGGTTGCGGGCACATTCCCAGTTAGGGGTATGCAGGAGGCAGCTAATCGATGCTTCTCTCTCATCAATGTTTCTAGCTTTCTGTCCCTCTCCCTTCCTCTGTAAAAAATCAATAAAAATATATTTTAAAAAATAATTAGTGTCCAGAATATATGAAGGATGCCAAAGAATGAAAAACAAAGAGAAACTCCCCAAAAGAAAGATAGAAAAAGTACATAAACAGGTGTTCAGAGAAAGGAAACAAAAAAAAAAAAAAAGAAAGGAAACACAAATGGCCAATGAGATAATCTATTTCATATCCACCCGCTCAGCAAAACTTTTGAAGTCTAACAATAACAAATGCTAGAAAGAGTGCAAAGAAACCAGAACTCTCATACCTTATCAGTGTGAATATAAATTAATGTAGGTATAGGAAAACAATTTTGTATTTCCTGGTAAGGGTACACTCTACAACCCAGCTATTTACATCCTGATATGAACCATGGACTCTCTATTTCCATATCCATATCCATATCCACACCTGAAAACATGTACAAGAAAGTTTCATGCCACATGTTCAAATAACCAACCTAAATGTCCATCAACACTGAATGAACATGCACATTTTGATTTGTTGATTCAGTGCAATACTATATAGCAGTGACTATGAACAATCACTATGCACATTAATATGGATGAATCTCACAAAATAATAATGAGCAAGAAAAATAAGACTAAAAATACAGTCTTTCTTTTATATAAATGTCAAAACCCAGAAAAACTAAAAATATATTATCAGGGACATAGATATGTATTAATCAGTGCTCTGGCGAGAGAGAGATGACATACACGACCCAGGTGGTTATAATCACTTATTAAAAGGATTGTAAAAAAATGTGAGTTTTGTTAGGGCATGCCTTCTGAATAAGGGCAGGAAATTAGCTCTTGGGGGCAACAAATATTCTTTTCATGTACAAACTACAGAAGTGATGTACAGTACATAAAAAAAATCCAGTACGGTATGTTTGTGCTGTTATAATTTAATGGTGGGGAAGACGAATATGGAAAAAATCTGAAAAGGCCACTTAATGGGAGGTGATAATGAAAAAAATGATTGAGAAACATTAGGTTTGGGAAACCAACAAAGAATGGTACGGTGCCCTAGAGCTAACCATACAGTCAGGAAGTGTTAGAATCCCCAGGCCTGAGGAGCCCGGGCGAGGAGAAGAAGGGAATAGCTATGTGGAAGGGGCTGCCTGACTTGGTAGAGGATTGCAACCAATTTAGGGTGGATGATCCAGCAGGGAGGTGCCGAGGGAGAAAACACCCCCACCTCATTCTCCTCATCCTCAGATCTCCTCTCTGTGCTTCACTTTTGCCAAACCCATCAGGAAGCGAGGGGTTAAGGGAGTCCTTGGTGGGGCACAAGGCAGGATGGAGAAGATGAAAATAGATCTGGAGGGGCAAGAAGACATTACATAGAAAACACATAGGAAATGTGGTATAATTTTAAGAGACAAAGGAATTATTGGTACAAATTTTAGGATTGTGGTTACCTCTGGGCGGGAAGAGAAGGGTATATGGGGGCTTCAGTAATTTGGTAATATTCTGTTAAGTTGGTTGGGTGGGTTCACAAGTGCTTATTAAGCAGTACATATATATTATTTATATTTATTTGCATACATAATTTATTTCATATAATATTTTTAGAAGGTTAACATGATAGTTACTAGGCAGAAGAGGTAAAATGAAAAGCAATCATTGGATCTGGAGACAGAAAGAGGACTAGAATCTAGATTTTCCCACTAACCAGTTGTTTGAGATTAAGCAAATAAGCTAGCTTCTTTCATGAACCTTCTAAACTCAGCTTCCCTGGCATCTTTGTCTGATCTGTGCTCTGAGATCAGAATCTAGTCCACCGCTGTTTAATATATTTTATTGATTTATTACAGAGAGGAAGGGAGATGGATAGAAAGTCAGAAACATCGATGAGAGAGAAACATTGATCAGCTGCCTCTTGCACACCCCCCACTGGGAATGTGCCTGCAGCCAAGGTACATGACTTGACCGGAATCGAACCCAGGACCTTTCAGTCCACAGGCTGACGCTCTATCCACTGAGCCAAACCGGTTTTGGCTAGTCCACCATTGTTTAAAAGTCTTGCCTTGACTCTGGAATGCTGGGAAACTCTAGCAGAATTACTAGTAAGAATTCATAAATGCAGTTTCCTAGGAAAGCTGATGCTTCATATGAGATGCTTAGCAAATCCCAAAGGGATAGTCAGTATACATATCTACACACACACACACACACACACACACACACACACACACACGTGAGTGTATACATGTGTGCATGGATGTGCATGGATATGTGTGTGATCCTTTCCCCCACCTAGGCTAGGTGAGTACAGATTGCACAGGGAGTCAGGAAGTGACCTTCCAATTCATGGCTCCTAGAATGTCAAGGTGCACATGCTGCTGTAGATTTTATTGCTTCTCATAAATATTATCTTATTTTCCCCACATGGGCACTGCTCTCCCAGGATGCAGGAGAGGCCATGCAAGTCCAGTCTGTTAGTCTTGGCCTGCCCAGGGATAAAGCACAGTGGCACTGGCCCTCCCCAAGCACAGACAGCCTGCCATGGGGGAGCACACAGGCTGCCAAGGAAAGAATGGCAGGGTCGAGGCACACTGGCTCCAGCTGCTGGGGCAGAAGGGGTGGAGGAGTAGTGATGGAGAAATCTAGGTGATGTGGAAACCCCTTTAGCGATCTTTGGGTTTTCCCCTTTTCTGCCCTCTCACAGGACCTGGTTCAGGAGAGTGAGGGCATGGCTGTACAACTGCTGCCTTGCTGGGAAGATGGAACATCTAATGTGCTCCTGATTAATACCCAGGAGTACTAATCACTTATTTGTTGTTAGTGTGGTCTAAGTTCTTGAGAGATTTGGGCTGGTCAGGAGGAAGTCATTCTTTGAGAACGAGTAATTAACAATTAGGTCAGAAGCTCTTAGATGGCAGATCCTTGATTTTATAGATGTTCAAACTATAATAGCCTAAAGAACTTAATTGACTTGCCCCAGGTCACACAGCTCATTTGACAGCACACCTCATGAGTCCTTTCTTTTTTTAAGAATTGAATCATCCAGGAAATGTTAATTTTCACATGAGGGCAAATTAACAACTGGATTCTCTGTCTACCAACCCTGGAACCTCATGCAAGTTATTCACCACCCTCCATTTCTCCCTCTGTAGACTGAGATAACTGACACCTCCCAGGACCACTGGGCGGCTAAGTTAATGTGTGAGGCATCTGTCTTGAGTGGGCATTCCAAGGGCTCAGTAGATGCTGGTTCCCTTCTCCTTCCCTCACTATGGTTTTCTCTGCCCTTTAAACTCACAATAAACAAAAATAAAACAAGTTTTATTTCATTGACAGGCTTATTTCATTGACAGGCTCATCTCAAATCCATGCTGTAATGAAATGTAAATAGAAATGTCCTAGGCAGCCCAGATAAGTCAGTGGCATTGTGACAGGCATTGTGGGAAGGACACTGGGAACAGGGCTGAAGGGCGGGGTGGGGTGGGTGCGGATTTACTTAGCAGGAAAGGCCTCCAGAGGGAAGGTCAGAGAGAGACTCTTGGCAGTTAAAAAAAGAAACGTACTGAAGGAGGAGAGACCTCAGTGCGGGGAGGGAAGATGACTGTGACCGCAGAGATGACTAATGGTGCTCCCTTCCCCGCCATCATGGGAGTTGGATTAAGCAATGAGGCCAGTGACGACTGAGTGGCCCACAGATCCCAGGAGGGCAGCAAGCAGGGCACTCAATATCTGTGCCTGAGGAAAGAATGAGGGTGTCATAAGGGAGGAGCTGCCTGGGGATGAAGGCCAAGGCGAGACACCTCCTTCCTCTGCAGTACCTTGACCTAAGGAAAGACATGCCCACTGGTCCGTCTTTGGTGGCATGGGCAGAGAGGGGCTGGCCAGCTTCATATCCCAGCCACCAAATTAGTGATTCTGAAAACTGTTTTATCTATTATGTGTCTTACAGCTCCTCTGTTAGAGATGCTTGGCAATGGAAAGCAGACTACTTGATATGTGTAATAGTTATGTTCACATATAGCATACATTAAAACAAAAACAGAAGTGCCATAAAAATATTAGTGTGGCCTTTTTGTAACAACAATAGGAAGCACAAAGATTTCATTGTCATACTATGTCCTACAGGATCTGTAGGACAAAACAGAACGTTCATGGAAAAGTGTTAGTAACATTGGACTGAAGAGTCACTTAAGGTAGAAATGCAGACCTGAATGCACCATGCGGGTAAATCACCCATTAGCCCAGCTGAAGCCCAGTTCCAGGCTCTTCTTGGATGCTTTCTTA
Organism: Antrozous pallidus; assembly: GCA_027563665.1. Classification (NCBI taxonomy): domain Eukaryota; kingdom Metazoa; phylum Chordata; class Mammalia; order Chiroptera; family Vespertilionidae; genus Antrozous; species Antrozous pallidus. The sequence continues at coordinate 47,377,779 of CM050523.1, forward strand.
GCAGAACCCTAGAGGCACATGGTGAGGTTAGCTGAGTTCCCCCAGAAAACATCAGTCTGTGGGAAACAATTCAATGGCTTTTGACCACCAGGGTTCCCAGGTGCTCATTTCCTCCCAAGAAACTTCCTCCTTTCCATTGCAGGGGAATCTCGACATTGCTGTGTTCCCTTCTGCCACGTGGTGGCCCCATCTGCAGCATCCCACACACAACCCAAACCCAGGAAACCAGGTTGAAATGCCAGGCACCAAGGCTGCTGCAGCCCTCATCCAAGACCTCCACGCAGACAAAGCAAGGGTTTATTTATTGTCTCTCTTAGTTCCAAAAAAGTAAAGCTTTGAGTTTTGAGACCAATGGTCAATCCTCAAAGTCCTCTTCACCATTTTACCCCAGCAGGTGGAGCATCCACTCAAAAAGGGAGAAATGAAACTTGCCAATACTAGATGTCAATGATTTGAGGAGGGCAGCATCCAGGGGAGAAATAGAAATGAAAATCAAGTACCTTTCAATCCAGCTCTCTATCTGCTAGGGTTGAGGAGAGATGAAGAGTCCATTTGGAGGCAAAGCAGTGCAGCCTGAAATAATTACCTGAGCCCAAGAGCACAGCTCCGGCCACTTTTTAAGCGATGAGAGAGGAGGGAAGGGATTGTGGCTTGGCTGGAGAGCCAGTGTTCACTCACTATTTACTGTTCTTGTAACTCACCCTGGAGAAGTGTTCTTGTTCTCTTTCTGCTGCTATTTACGACTCTTACTAGGTTTCCAAAATGTAGCTTAACGCTCTCTCTGGTAAAGAACTTGGGGTGAGTTCCTAGGGGTTGGCCAGGACTCTAGAGCTATTTGTGAGCATCATTACCACATCTCTTCCTGGAGAGATTCCTCTCACCTCACCCATCCCTGGCCAATCCTCTTTGCCCTCAAGGCCCCTCCACTTAGGGCACATAAAGTAATGTGCCTTGTCTGGAATCAAAGGGCACGATCAAAAATAGAGCAGGAGAAGGAACAGTGCTGAGTTTAGTGAGTCAAAGATGAGCATCTAAATGGATGAAGCCAGAGACAGAACAATGGTTTCAAGCTGGCAAGCCAGAGGTGATCAGGTAGGAATCTGGAACACAAGTGGAGCCTGCCCCTGCCCAGCTTTCTACCGCAGGAGGCAAGAATAGACCACAGCCATCTCAACCCCAGGCCCAGGTACCTGAACTTTCCAATCTGGAGCTTCTGAGGACTTCTTTCTGGAGGTGGGGGCTTGTTTATTGTCTCTCTTAGTTCAGCAAAAAAACAAACAAAACAAAACAAAAAAGCCTGGAGTTTGGGGACAAATGGTCAATCCTTAAAGTCCTTTTTACAATTTCTCCCCAAAAACCTATAAGGTCTCTCATGCAAATAGGATATTTAGGCCTGTCCTCCTGTCTCTAAGTTCAGCACTTACTATGTTCTGTACCCTTTGCTAAGGGCTTTCTATAGATTATTTCATTGAATCCACATAAAACCCTATGAGGTAGGTATCACAATTTATATCCCCACTTTTCTAGGGGACCTGGGGAACAGAGATGTCAACAAACTTCTGGATCGTTGGGTGGGTTGAGCAAGTTATAACCTCTCTGTGCCTCAGTCTTCTTGTCTGTAAGTGGGATGAATAATAAAAATACTCACCTGGTAAGATTGCTATGAGAACCAAATGAGCTGATACGTGCCCTGTGCGTGTTTGCTAAATAATAAATGAACATCTAAATGGTAGCGCTGGATATAACCCAAGTGGTCTGATTCCAGAGCTCCCATTCCTAACAGCTCGCCATTTCCTTCCAGATTGCATCCTGTTCTGTTTCTTCTGAAAGCTTTGGCAGAGCCTTTGATTTCCACTTTAAAAGCCAGGGATACAGCCATAGATGGTCATCAGTCCAGGATGATATACAAGTTTCTCTTCCTGAGAATTACATGGTGACACTGTATGTATTCTTCTAGGCCAGGCTCTGCTCTGAGCACTTCACACATATTATCTCATATTGTTCATATGGAATCTCAAGAGGTAGGCACTGTTATCCCATTTTACAGATGAGGAAACTAAGGTGCAGACCAGCCTGACTGTTATCCTATTGTCCTCTACCAAGCCCTCCCCTAAGCCCAAAGCCAACCAGTTCTGCTGGCAGGAGCTTTGGGACAGTGATCCAGGGACTCAGCAGGAAGGTATTATATGTTGCCTCACCTTTTCTGCCTGAACACCAGGTTTAAAAAACTACTGCAGCTTAACTTCCAATGGATATATCATGCCCTCATAATCTGACCCGTTCCATTCTAGGGAATCCAACCATCATGGTTTACCCAGGCAAGTCCCAGGTTTGAAGCCGAAAGTCCTGTGCCATGGGAAATCACTCAGCCCTGAGCAAACCAGGGCAGCCTCCCCATTGCACAGCTCTGCGGCCACTTTCTGACTCAGTAGAGTTTTGTTCATGGTCTTGGTGATCCTTGCAGCTCTCTAGAGATCTCCAGAGAATAACCTCTCTCCTCCAAACGATCCCTCAAATCATTTTAATTTAGCCACACTGCATCCCACTTTAAATCATAGCACATAATGAGCATTATTAGGGAGACTCTCTTTCCAGAAGGCGATCTCTCAGGGTTCACTTTTCTGACACACGGAAGGCGCAAAACCGGCCACGTCAGCAGTTTCCTCTCTGCCCTTCACAGATGACCCACAAAGCTATTATTTTCCCTTCACATTTCCACTCTCCTAATGGTTTCCTCTCAGCCAAATGCAAGCCGCAGAATAAAGAGATCTGAGCTTGGCACTGGGGAGACAGCACGAGTAGAAGAAAGGTCGTGGACTTTGAAGGCAGAAAGACCCATGTGCGAATCCTGTCTCTGCCATGTCATTTTGTGTAAGTTGCTCAACCTCTCTGCATACCATCTGTAAAAGGACAGTCAGAGGTCAGTGGCGATGTGTACACAGCGACTTGCATAGGGTGGGTTGTAATAGATACTAAATGGCTGATGAAATAGGCTATGGCTGAAGATTGGAGTGCTCGATGGGCTGGCAGGATCTTCATCCTAAACTGAGTTGAAGTTTCCAGAGAGATGCTGCTGGGTGGCTGAGGCATGCCTGGTGTGGCCTTTTAGCCAACTTCTTCTCTTTTTAACTTCATTAGGGAAGTCTTCACTGGGAAGTCACTTCCCTAGGGAAGTCTTCTTACAAATTCACAGGATCCTGTACTCCTTTATACTGCTTCTTAGAACTTGAACTCAAAATTTGGGAAATTATTTGTCTTTTCCACCTGTCCATAAACTCCCTAAAGGCAGGGACTGTGTCTATCTTGTTCACTGTCAGCAGCCAAATGAGTGCCTGGCACACAGGAGGCATTCAATAAATGCTTGTTGAGTGAAATGAATAAAGCAATAAAATGACCACCAAAGGTATGTAGGGGAAGACATAGTTGTAATAAGGATGCTTGGGTATTGGCAAGCCACTAGATGGAGCTAAATACCCTTGCATGTAAACTAACCAGCCGCTTCTCAAAGGGACTCAATTTCCACTGTGAAGAGATTTTGCTGATATTATAACTTCTATTTCTTATTGAGCACCTTGGTAGGCAACTTACAATGAACGCACTTTATACATTTTCTACCAGAGGCCCGGTACACAGATTCATGCACTGGTGGGGACCCTTGACCTGGCTTATGCTCTCTTGTAATCCGGGACCCCTCGGGGATGTCAGACTGCCAGTTTGGGCCATGGGACCCCACTGGTGCACGATTGGGACTGGGGAGGGATCGCAGGAGGGCCCCAGTGTATGTCTGGCCCATCTCGCCCAGTCCTGACCAGCTAGACCCCTACAGTAAGCTAACCTACCAGACAAAGCCTCTGCCCCCTTGTGATCAGTGCATGTCATAGCAACTGGTTGAATGGTTGAACAAATGGTTGGACTCTTAGCATATTAGGCTTTTATTATATAGGATAGTTCTTACAACAACCACAGGAGAAAGTATCCCATTTTACTGATGAAGAAATAAATTTCTAGTAATTTTAAGTAAGTTTTCTAAAGAATGCACAACTTTTAGACAGTGTAGAAGGCTCTGAACCAGGGTCTGTTGACCTCCACACCTGTGTCCTTTCCAGTATAGCCCAGTGTTTCCACTTTAATGGCCTAATGCAACCAATAAGCATGCTTCTGGCTGTGACAACTCCCCCTATCCCTGATTGTTGTTGTTTTCTTTTCTTTCTTTCTTTTTTAAATATATTTTATTGACTTTTTACAGAGCGGAAGGGAGAGGGATAGGAAGTCAGAAACATTGATGAGAGAGAAACATCGATCAGCTGCCTCCTGCACGCCCCCTACTGGGGTTGTGCCCACAGCCAAGGTACATGCCCTTGACTGGAATCAAACCCGGGACACTTCAGTCTGCAGTCCAACGCTCTATCCACTGAGCCAAACCGGTCTCGGCTGTTGTTGTTTTCTTTTAATTCTATTTATTTACTAGAAGCCTGGTGCACCAAATTCAAATTCATGTACTTGGGGGGGGGGGGGGTGTCTCTCAGTCTAGCCTGTGCCCTCTCACAGTCCAGGAGCCCTCAGGGGCTAACTGACGGCCATCAGCCAGACATCCTTAGTGCTGTCATGGAGGCAGGAGAGGCTTTCTGACTGAGTGGCACTCCCCATGTGGAAGCACACTGACCACAAGGGGGCAGATCCTGTGTTGAGCATCTGCCCCCGTGCAGTCAGTGCATGTCATAGCGATGGGTTGTTCTGCTGTTTGGTCGATTTGCATATTAGCCTTTTATTATATAGGATTATTTTATTTTCAATATATTTTTATTGATTTAAGAGAGGAAGGAAAGAGGGAGAAAGAGATAGAAATATCAATGATGAGAATCTTGATCGGCTGCTTCCTACATGTCCCCTACTGGGGATTGAACCCACAACCCGGGCATGTGCCCTTGACCAGAACAGAACCCAGGACCCTTCAGTCTACAGGCTGACGCTCTATCCACTGAACCAAACCAACCAGGGCTCAATTTTATTTTTATATTGGTTTCAGATGTCCCGCTTAATGGTTAGACAACCATACACTTTATATAGTGTTTCCATTGATTATCACATACTCAGTCAGAACTCTCTGTAGAGCCACAGGTTTCTAAAAAGTCAGTTGGGGGGTGGGGGGAGAGGGAGCCAGACTTATGGCTCTTTGACCAGATATGTATATCTTGAGCTCATTAATGAGCTGGGCTGTAGTATTTTAAATGAGGAGGAAATAATCTTCAACTTATGAGTCCATAGTTCTTTGTTCACACATAGGGCTGAGCAAACATAGATGAGCTTACAATCTGGTTGCAGATATAAGACATACACATATGGGGCATAATACACAGCAGTACCTAAGTTCCTTGTGGATTATATACATAAATATAAGAGTACTAGGACTTTAGAGGCCAAAATGATGCCGAGTGAGGTGTTCACAGGTCTGAAAATCAGGGTTGACCTTCACAGAAATCACATTTAGGAAGATGGCAGGTAAACCAGTCCTTCTACCAAAGGTGTGGCCCAAGGACCAGTGGCATCAGCACCACCTGAGAGCTTGTTAGAAATGCAGAATCTTGAGTCTCATCTAGAGCTCCTGAACCAGAATTTACACTTAAGCAAGACCATCTACCCCCTCCCCCGCCCCCAGTGGTTCTCACACACTAACGACTTTTGGAGACTAAGTCATATGTTACCATAAAATAACACCCTAAAACATTCTTTAATTTCACTGTTTAGTTATAATTTCGATTTTGATTTGGTTTTAGTAAGATAGTACTAAATACTCTATGCCTCTGACATTCCTCTCGGTGAGAATCTGTGGAGATTCCTAACAGTTCAAAGCTGTGCTCTGGAAGGAAAGCTCTTTTCCAAAGCAGCTCTGCGTGTGTTTATGCAATGGCATTGTTCTTCAAGAAACTAGGCCTTGAAGAATCCTAATGAGTTGTTTTTGAATCATTAAAGTAAGTTTACTGTATGTTCAAATGATTTCGGCACATTTTAATTCTTTGAAACTGTTCATCTACATATGGTTTATGATGGAAACATGATCAAGTCTCCTCAGATCACTCCCTACCTCCCCACACTATCCTTCCACCCATATTCTAAGTAAATAAAATCTAGAATGTGGAATACATGATAGAGCTGATGGAGAAAGTTACATACTTAGGCAGCAACCCATAATTAAGACTTGATTTAATATCTCAATAAGTAGTGAGAGTGATCCCATTTCTCTCACCCACTCACTGAAGTTGAGTCCATTCAAAAGGCAGCACGGTATAAAGAACACTAGGAAACTAAAGGAAACATGGGCTCAGGTCTGACACACGGGAGCCCAAGTGTGTCTTCATTTCTGCGAGTCTCAGCTTCGCATCTATAAACCTGGGAGTTGGAAGTAGATAATTGCTAAGTTTCCTTTCTGGCCTAGCATTATATGAGCCCAGTTAACTAGGAGTTAGAGCATGGGCAGTTGGTTATTCATTAAACCTAGATTATATATTCCCAAATAGAAATGGCCCACACTAGCCTTACTTACATAAAAGTTGAGAAGGCTGGTTTCCATAGCAATTCACCTTCATGAAGTCATTTATAAATTCAATTCCGCAAAGTGACAATATTACATACTGGCACCTGCAAAACTCCCTGTTTTCTTTGCTTCCTTTCTTGTTTCCAGCTCCGGTGCCAAGAGTTGTCCTAATGTGGAGAAGCAGTCAGGGCTCTTGAGCTGCCTGTCGGTCTGTGAGAACAGAAGGTGCTGACGGTGGGAGTAAAGGCAGGCCTCCTGTCAGTGTGCTTATTCTGCAGCCGCCCTTCATAAACTTCAGCAAATATTTTGTGATGTTGCAAGGTATTACAAGAAGTGAAAAGCAAGCTGTGATTCAGCTGGTATGGAGACTTTGTAAACAAAAAGAAGTGATCAGTTTTGCAGCAAACTATTATTTCTGCTAGAGCCAATAGGCTAAAATATTGACAGAAATATTTATGCAAGTCATTGGCATCCAGCAAATTAATTAGCCCAGCAGGTCCTAATTGGTGGACTTCAGACCCCTCAGAACTGTGTACCTCAAGGGATCTGCAACCCATGTGCATGTTCTGACTGTAGACTGGATGAAAAATGTGCTCATTCATATGACTAACTTCTCAAATATGCAAAAATGTTGTAATGAATAAAAGAAATTAACTTAGAATGTTAGTGGATATATCTTAACTTTTTGTTATGTTTCTTAATTAGCTGATACTAAAAGTAGAGTTAACATGATGCTTGAGTTTAAGAAAAACATTTGTTTGATGTCCAAAGACAGTGTTCATAATTGTCATCATTTGACTTCATCATCATCTCAGGGATATGGACACCTTCCATCAGGAGAGAACCTTTTTCCTGGTTATTGGCCTCACTTTCATGGCATATATTGGATAGTATTATCACCATTTGGTTTCCTAAAACCTTAAAACCAATTAGGAAGACATATACTAGTAAGTGGCTAGTTCTTCTATGGGAAATGTCACTCTATAATATAAACTATAAGCAAGCAGTAGATATATCCCTTAGTCCACAAATTTACATAAACACAACCTGAATTTTAACTCAAGCTTCCCTTTCTTTGCATTGTCATAAACTTGATCCCAGTGAACTTGATTTCAGCTTCCCCTTTCTCTAAGATTGTGTCTAGTTTCTGGGAGGGGCTAATGAGATGCCAAGATATGCAGTAGGGGGCGGGGAGGAGAGTGATTGAGGAATGGGTCTTCAAGGGCACTCTTGCACAATATTTATTGACTGGTCCTTCACCCTGTTTGTCCAACTCCTTCAGCAAATGGAGCACCCTTCATTTCTCCAGCGCTCGTTTGGGCATGAGACACGCTTCCGTGTCTCACTGGGGCAGGGAAAGCTTTGCAAGCCTTTTAAGGCCGCCTCAGTGGTGGCCTACCATGCACCCATTTCTTCTCTGAGGTAATCTTCCTGGGGCTCTCCTGAGGATACAGGAAACATGTCTTCTCTATTCCTAGGCCTCACCAAAACGTCTTGGATTGAGCCACCTTCCCAGGGTGAGCCACAGGACCTAGCAACATCTCTGCCCTTGGTATTTCCCCAGGAATTTACTTCATTCCCCAGGAGTAGGGAACTCTTTCTACTCTTATTTTCTTCTAAACCTTTTGTCTATGCTGTTAATTTTTTCCATTCCTCCCCCCGCCCCTTCTTCTTTCTCCTATGGGCAGCTTTTAAAACAAAAAGCCAGGAAGACACTCTATTCCTCTGTCTCTTGCTATCATATCCTTTCTCTGAGATAAGAAGCACAAAATAGGCTAGTGCCTGAATGAGACGAAGGAAGGAGGGGTAAACATGGGAAAGGAATCAGGGTGATATTATTCTGCCACATAAACAAATTAATATAGATTTCACGACTGCAAAAGAGGAAGTCAGTCCCAAATAAAATCAGGCACTGAGCAAAAATTGAACTTTTATAGAATGGTTAAAATAAGACCCCCAGGACTGGTACAGTTTTCCTACCGGCTCTCAACATTTCCTGCAGTGTAGCCTCTGGAGCGAAGTGACTTTTATACAAAACACTGAAATACAGGTATCTTTTCTAAGGATTGTATGAGCGATGAAGGCTCCATCCGTGTTATATGGAGGCTCTTCGGCAAGTCAGACTGGGGTGTTGGGAGAGGGAAGGTGGGATAAAAAGAGGAAACAGCTATACCTGCCAGGCACCACCTTGAGGCTGTCCTCACGCAGGTCCTCTCTGCAACTTCACTATCCCTGGGGCTGTTGGAAAAACAAGTTGCCTCTACATCCGAAGTTCCTGCCTATCCCTCTCCCCTTCCCCCAACCCCCTCCCACCCGCCAAGATTATTATCAATCAGGAGCAAAATTAATTTATGTGGCAGAATATCAACCTGGTTGATAATAAAGCCCCTTCATTCACTCACATAATTCTTTCATTCAAATAATTGAATTTCCATGTGGGGCTGTATACTGGGGAACTGGTCTTGATGAACTTTTAGAGTCCATTGAATAAAAAATAAAAAGGCCTGGGCCCTAGCCAGTTTGGCTCAGTGGATAAAACACCAGCCCTGCAGACTGGTTCCCGGCCCCAATCACAGCCCATGAGGGAGGCAATCAATCAATGTGTCTCTCTCTCACATTGATGTTTCTCTTCCTGTCTCTCCCCCTCTATTCTACTCTCTCTAAAAATAAGTGGAAAAATATTCTTGGGTGAGGATTAACAACAAAAAGGCATTATCTCTGGATTTAAGGATCTTATAGTTTAGTTGGAGGAGGGAGGAGCCGTGTAAAGACAGGTGAAGGAATGATCTCAATGATGGGGAAAATGCAGGTTGCTCTGGGACAGAGGCAAAACACCTCACTAAGCCTTTAGGTGTCAGAGAAGGCTTCTTGGGTAGGACAAGAAGGAACAGATGACACTGAGATAAGAAACACCAGGACACCGGGAACAGGATGGCTCTGACCAGCCAGGCAGGCTGGATACCTCTGAAGAGGGTGAGGGAGGGGGAGCAGGGAGTTGATCTTGCTCTAAACCAACTTCAAATTTCTAGTAGAAATGATGCCTATACATTTCAAATTTGGTAATTATGAACACACATCTTTCTCTAAGAGCTAACTACTGCATGTCCAGGCAAGAAGTTTCTATTTCCATGTTTCTAACCTTGTGCTATTTGAATCGGGAGCCTAGGGGAGGAACACACAATGCAAAAGCCACACATCTCCCCACCTTGCTTCTTGGAGAGTGACATATAACTTAAAAAATTCTGTATTTCAGGCAAAGAAGTTTGTTGGCAAAACTACACAGGACACACCAGAGTGAGTGCAAAATTAGAGCTTTCGCAAGCAACGCGTTTTTGTTAAACTCCTGGCTAAAGCTCCAAATGCGCTGCCTTAGCTGAGTACACTCACCTGAATATAGTGTGAGCTCCTTGAAAATACAAGTTTGTTGCAAATGATCCACAAAAAAACCAAATTAACATTTATTTTATTTAAAAAATAGTGCAAGAAGGTAGGAGGGTCTTTGGCTCACTAAATCATGAAGTAGGATTATATTTCTTCTGTTGTGAAGAATGAAAATTAATGTCCTGTTTGGGGTACCTCAACCACATCGCCGAAAGGCCAACTCCATGTCATGGAAACAAATGAGAGGTGTATTTGGAGAAAGGTCCCAACATTCCATATTCCGGAAGATATTAATTACATTCTATTATTCTTGAGTGAACGTAGCAAGAAGGTATAATCCTTGGGTAAATAACCAGAACAAGCTAAAGGCATTTGGGTTAGTGTAAATAATCATCTAGATCAAATTACTTAAGAGTTTAGTTATTAATGTAGAATAATATATGCTTCAGCCTGTGCCAGAAAGACAATCTTTACAGATGTCTGCATGACTCCTTGCCCTAAATTGAGTCCGTTAAGTGACTAAGGAATTAAGCAACAATAAAAATAGCCAAGGAAAACATTGTATTACTGTACAGCCACTAACCTTTCATATCAATCCAAGGTTTTTCCAAAAATAGTGACCATTTCCAGAACTATTTAAAACATGGGTTAGCAAACCTTTTCTGAAAGGTCCAGGTAGTGAATATTTCAGGCTTTGCAACTCTACCATTATACACAAAAGCAACCATAGATGACCTGTTAATAACTTAACCTTTCCACCTTGCCCAAGCCCATGGCTTTGTCTTCCATGTGTGTGGTGCCCTTTAAAATAAGGCTTCAGACCCTGAGGGATTGGCAGATATTCCTAAAGACAAACATTGACTGTTATTAGTTCACACTTTGAATTTGCACTTTCCCTGATTCTGGCTTCTGAGGATCATCATTACTTTCCCGACAGTTATATAGATACTTAGAAATTACATACATATATAAATTTTGTACACTTACATGCATATATATGTAAATAAATATTTTCCAGGATTATTACTGATGTATGGTTAAGTTTCTCTGGCTAGCTTGTTCACTGTTGTTGGAAACTTAAGTCCATCTATTTGATCTTTTCTTTTTTTATTGTTGCCACTATTACAGGTGTCCCTATTTCCCCTTCTATTTAATCTTTTTTCTTAATGCATTTTTATTGATTTCAGAGAGGAAGGGAGAGAAAGATTGAAACATCAATGAGAATCATTGATCGGCTACCTCCTGCATGCCCCCCTCTGGGGATCGAGCCCGCAACCCAGGCATGTGTCCTTGACCTGAATCAAACCCTGGACCCTTCAGGCTGCAGGCCAACGCTCTATCCATGAGCCAAACTAACTAGGGCCTAATTGATCTTTAAGTTGCTGAACTGTAAATCTTTTAGCAAGATGGAAAACCAAGAACACCAGTGCCATCTGGTGGAGAAACATATTATTACCACATCTAAGGGAGACCTACTGGGACTCACCTTCTCATTCCCCCCAAATTGTCAACAAATCCTGTCAAATTGTCTTTTCATCAGGTCTTCCTAATTCTCCTTTCATTTCCATTTTCCTAGTACTACCTTAGTCTTGTTCCTAGATTTTTTCCCTAGAATTGTTGCTTTTGAACCAGCCTCTCCCTTTCACCACTATTTTTTCATTATATTTTCCTTGTTCTTATTGTCACATCTTTCTCTTACAATTTTACGCTAATTTGGTGGGTTGCTTATAAGCAAAACTTTTAGAACCAATCACAGCAACCTGATGAGGGATAAGAACAAAGTACAGGTTCAATAAGTTAGATGAATTGAAAAAAGCATTTGGTGCCGTTTGTTCATTTGCCAAATTTATCAGGGAGGCAGCATATGTACAGAGGTCTCCACATTTTCTTCTGTAATAGCATACTGATGAATGACATTTACATGTGTAATTCTGTGGGCTTACCTAGATTTTTTTAAACTTAAAATTATATTTGAATACAAAATACAAGACCAATATGTAAAATTAGTAATTACTTTGATGATGTTGAGAGCTACGGTTCTTACTGTGGAAGATACAAATGTGGAAGGGGGAAAGGGAAGAAGAACGCTGTGGGGGTGGATTGGAATTGGAGGTAGCAATAAAACTCGTTAATTTTTTATATATATATGTTTTCTTGCTCTTTCTAGAGTCAATGACATCCCAGCAGGCCCAGATCTTAGGTTTTAAACACCATTTTCCAGAAGAAAAGGGAATTTTGGAGAAATGGCTGATTCTAGAACTAAATGGGAAAAGAAAACAATAAGATAAACTTGGAACACTTGTGCTGGAAAATAAGGAATTTCTCAAAAATTATAAGAACATGCCAAAAAGACCCAGACGCCAGCTTGAAAGATCTCCTACTGGCCAAAGCTGGGACAATTTGACATCAAAACAAATGAGAGTAATAGACTGAATAAAATAGGAATCCATGAGTTCGTGTTAAGATAAGTGATAAAAAGAAAAAACTTTCCCTTACAATAGAATGCCAACGAGTAAGTGTGCAAGGAATGATATTACAGGAAACCCACCATTTGGCAACAACTGGAGTAACAACCAGCCAAGAAACATCACTGGATGCTAAGTAAGGGTGTGAAAGTTTGCTGAGAAATAGGGTATTTATAGTCTCAAAGTGTCTCCCCATGAAATGCTTACTAGAAAAGAAAAAGAAACTTTACAGTGGAGAAATGTAGCCGAGGCACCTAAAACAAGTGGGTGAACTGACACCTTGAAATGGGACAATTGACACGACGATGATGCACGGAAAAGGACACAGCATTTCTAGGACATTCCGGCCCAAAATGCCACCTAATCATTTAAGAAATATAAAAAACACTAAGATTAAGGGACATTCTAAACTAACCGGCCTATATTTAAATGAGTTTGACATTTTTGGAAGACAGGCTGAAGAATTGTTCTAGGAGACTAGAGACATGACTGGTAAACGTAATGTATTATCTTGGATTGGATCCTGGCCCAGCTTTTTTAAAAAAAAAAAAAAAAAAAAGCCAACTGGTGAAATATAGAAAATTGGTTATGATAGAAAATATCCTTCTTCTTAAGAAAAACACAAATATTTGAGGTAAAGAGGCATCATATCTGTAGCTAACATGCAAATAGCTAGGAGAAAAAAAAAACGTTTATTCTACATTGATGAAGGGGAAATTCTTCCTTATTGTAGAATGACAACTAATTAATACACACACACACACAAAAATGATGTAGTTAGAAAATTATGATTTTGTAAACATTACAGTAAAAATGTTTTTTCAGATAAGAATCATCATAGGGTGCTAATCTAGGTGGGGCAGGTTTGATGAGAAATAGAGTATCAACACGGTGTCAAAAATTTCTCCTCACATATTAACCACTAATTGCAAAGGAAAAACAATAATTACACAGTGACTAGCCACATCTGTCTTAAGTGGTCAGAGTGAACATTACCAATAAGGCACCAAGGGATGTTCTGTGATTCTGGATGTGACATCACTCATAGTATTTCAACCCACACTGCATAACTTGAATTTAAACATAAAGAAACATTGGGAAAGGCCAAAGTGAAGGATGTTATATGCTTTACCTGTCCTATATTCTTCAAATACATTAATACTACAAAAGACAAAGAGAGGCTAAAGAGTCATGATAAAGTAACATATGATCCTGAGCTAGAAACTGTAATAAACTATTGAACAACAATGAAACTGGAAGAGGGACTGCAGACAAGAGTACTGTTATCAATGCTAAGTTCTTGAATTTCATAACTGTACTTAGTATGTTTGTTCTTATGAAGTACAGACATAGTATTGAAGGGTAGAGAGTATGATATCTGCAATATACTCTCAAATGGGCTAAGGAAAAAAATACATAACGAGAGATAGAGAAAATGATAAAGCAAATATGAGACACATTTTAAAAAGTCAAAGTGCAGAACAATGCATATATTTCTTCTATTTAAAATCCTTAACACAAAAACACGTATGTATATGTAGATATCTATTTTGAGGGTACTAAAATTATCAATACTCCCCAGATAAAGAAACTTGGAGCTAAAAATATTAGGTGGTTGGCATGAAGCTATAAAGAGTTAAATCTCTTTTCTCAACCTTCAGTTCCACTCCATGGGGAGAAGGGGGAATAGTATCAATAGCTTTCAGATGTTTTCTATGTATATACCTAAACTTCTGCATATATAGCATAAAGAATTCTTTTATCATTTTGATGGCTCCATGTTCTTATGATGTACTGAAGAAGTATTCTATTGATATTGAAGTTGTTTCTAATATATATGTGGATATATATATATATATATATATATATGAATCTAGTTTGAGATTTTAAAAAAATACCTTACTTCATCACTTTAACATTTACTTTAAAACTATGTTGCCCTTAATTCTATCATCTTATTTAATGTTATAGTTTCTGTTTATTATGTCTTTTTAAAAAAATATTTTATGTTCATATTTTGTTTTGGGATTTCCCTTTTCATCTAATAGTCTATTCAATAAATGGCAGTCATATTATTACTTCAACAATATGAAGATTTATAATACTTGTATTCTGATCTGAGGTTATATTCTGAAATGTGAGTTGTGGAAGTCCAGATCCTGGTTAATACCTGAAAAATGTACTTTTCCTTAAGTTGGTTGACCCAACTTTTGTTTGTCTGTTAATTCTCACCTGAGGATATATTTTTTTCCACTGATTTTTAGAGAGTGGGAAGGGGAGACAGAAAGAGATGTGAAAAAGGCACTTCGATTGGTTGTCTCCCACACAAGCTCCAACTGAGCCAGGACTGGGACCAAGCCAGAATCAAGCCTGTAACTGAAGATAGTGCCCCCTTGATTGGAATTGAACCCTTAACCCTTTAATCTGCTCTATCCACTGAGTCAAACCGGCGAGGGTGGCCAACCCAACTTTTAATGTATCTGGGCCACTCTCTAACTGAGTTACTTTTGTTGATTTTAACTAAAAGTCCCAAATTGATTAAAGCATGAGGAGATACTTCCTGCCTTCACAGCTATTGCTATTTACATTCTACATTATCCATAAGTGGTTTTTCTAGATATTAATAACAACACATCTCAGAAATACTATTTTAAAAACATAAAGTTAAAACTTTATTTTCCATAATAATTTTAAAATAAAAATGCAATATCTATACTATGTATATCATGTTATCTATTCTACACATTTTATAGTGATAAGTATTTACACATACTATACTTTGCAATAGGGAATACTTTTTTGGTCTCCCCTAGCAGACTGCAGATTTCCAAAGCAGAAGTCCTAAACCTTTGAAAGTAGCATTAAAAAAAATCTTTCTTTGAAGATATATATATTGAGAATTAAAATGTTTGCTTTGTTTTATTTATTTCTTTTTGAGAGCAAAGTTAAAGAAGTTTCATTTTTGCTTCAAAAACCTTTCCAAAGAGTAGTGATTCATTCCCATTATACACCGTCATAATGCACACTGTTCTTTTGGCTTTCAGAATAGTGTAAATTCAAGGTTATGTGTGTAACATGTATTTTCTGAAACCCAGTGTATTCATTTGTATGTATATGGAGTATCCCTTGTGTTCTTATTCTCATATGAAAGCACTATGGCTTCAAGAACAAATTTTTAAAAATCATAAATAGAACTTGTGTTTGATTTGGGTTTTGGCTAATTTCTAAGGAACAATTCAGCAACTGTGGTCTCAGATAATTAAAAAACCCTGTGAAGCTGAAATTAAGGGACTGCTGATTCTAAAAACTAGGCAACCAACAAGGGAATGAGGGGGAATTTACAAATCATAACCCCAAGTTCTGAGGAAATATCAATAATCCCCTTTTCACTTGTGCAATATATGTAAGTATAAAGTAGAGGGAGAGGATAACAATTATATGAATATTATTAAATAAAAAGTGCTACAGAACTGGGACAATATTTTGTTGTTGTCAAATTTGCCTCTTATTCTAATTCAACAAGATGCCTGTAAGGCAGATTAGTTTCATTGTTGCTATTCAAAACTTCTAGAGAGCAAAAGAATGAATCAAATTCCCTGTTTTAATCTTAATAGTCTTAAAACATGTTATTTTATAACTTGAACATCTGTGATATGCCTTGAAACGTGAAAGCAGGAAGCAAAATCATACAGAAAGACAGAATCTTTATCAATACATCTAGACAGACGTTTGCTTGTAGTTTTTGGTATCCAACACTTTTTTCCCACACATTGCACAGATGCCTAAACAAAAGAAAACGTGAACATGTCAAATCACAATACCAACTAATAATACCAACAAATATCTAATAACAATGGTTTGGTTTGGTTAATTTAGGTCAACCCTGAAGCTAAAACCATAATTTTATAGCATCAGAAAATAGAAAAAGGACATATTTTTAATGATGAATAAGTTCTATTTTGCCTTAGGAATACGAAGGATTTGACTGTAATAGAATTTATAAAGGCTACTCCTTTTTCTATATTACCCAAATCAATACCAAATAAAATAAGTTTTGATATCAATAGAAAGTATTAAAATTACCTTTTTTGTACGCACAGCCCTGGCAGTAATTAGAACCCGGTTGGTGCACAGAACTTTTGCAAATTCTGCAAGTAGAGAACTTATTCTTTCCATATGGATCGAATCTAGAGATTTTTTTTAAAGAAAGAAAAACATATAATTCCATAGAAACACTCTTAAATAATAACCTCATTTGAACAACAAATGGGATTAATCCATGCTCTCAATTGCCTGTCAAACTCTACCAGCTCTGGCTACTCTATAAAATGCCTGCACACTTCTACCCCTTCCATGCAAGCTGATGCTTACTTAATCCCAAACCAGTTTGTAGCCAATGTATTTGTTGATCTATTTGTCTGATCGACCTATCGATCGATTGATCAATAGATAATATAAATATTATGGAGCCCTGACCCGTGTGACCCAGTGGTTATAGTGTTGGCCTGGTACACTGAAGGGTTGTAGGTTTGATTCCCAGTCAAGGGCACACACCTTGGTTGCGGGTTCCTTCCCCATTTTGAGGGGTGAGCTCTAAAAGGGAGCAATGAGCACAAACTTCTTCCAGTGGGAGTGGGCTTGGCATATCTGATATAGAGATTGCTACAACACGAAGTCGGAGTGGTGGGAGGTTCCAGATCATGGATGACCTTGTAAGAACATAATAGGGGGCTTGGATTTTTTTATTCAACATAAAAAGAAAAACAAAGGAGGTTTTCAGCAAAGAAGTTACATAACCTTCAAAGGACAGTTCCGGTTACTCTAAGATTTTCCAGGGAAACAGAGAGGAAGCAGATAGAAAATAGGTATCCAAGTAAGAAATAATGGTGGTTTGGGACATGGGAATAATAGTGAGATGCACAAAAGTAGGTGGATTCAGGTTATATGTTGCTAGCTGATGGGGTATGGGGAGTGAGGAAAAGAAAGGAACTAGTGAGGAATTCTAGCTTTTAAGTTTGCACAACAGGATTGGACAACAGTGCAATGATGAAAAACTATGATTAGAAAACTGAAAGAAAAAGAGATTACCTGTTAGACATCCCATTGGATAAATCAAGTAGACAGTTGGATGTATGTTTGAAGCTCAGAGAAGTTAGAACTAGAGATACACATTTGGGAGTCATTAGTAGATAGTCTGAACCTAAAGCTTAGAGGAGAAATTGTAAATTTATAAAAAGAAAAAAAAAGTCCAGAGGCACTTGAGAAGAAACAGCCAGTAAGTTGGGAGGAAAAAAAGTGTGGTGTCCCAGGACCAAAAGAAAAAAGGGTTCCAAAAATAAAGACTTGTTAAAAGATTAAGTAAGGTAAGAATAAAGAAGTAGACATTAGTTTAAAGGTCACGTGTGATCTTGACAAGAGCAGTTTCGGGGAAGTGGTTGGGATAAAAGGCTGACTAGAATGGCTGAAGGAGAGACTGGAACTTAAGGGGACTGAGAAACTAGATAAGGTTTTTGAAAACTTCTGCTGTAAAGGGAAGCAAGGAAATGGGGTGGCAGCTGGAAGAGTTCATGAGGTTTTTAAGATTGGATAAAGCATGGTGTCAAGAATTGTTTTTAAGGTGAGGGACATTTTTATCTCCATTCTCAGAAGAAAAATAAAGTTCTGAAAAGTTAAGCAACTGGCTTAACTCGTGTAAGGTCACAGAGCTAGACAGTGACAGAATCTAGATTCAAACTGTGGTCTGACTCCAGAACTTGTGCTCTTTCTACATTTCTCTGTTACCAGGATTTGCAGGATAACTAAAAACTAGAAAACATAAAAGTAATGTTTTTGGATGAAGTTAAAAAATTATCATAGCACTAATATATTTAGGTATTGATAGAGTGAGGAAGAACAGGGTGAAACCATCAGGTTAAAACAGAAAGCTTGGTTTTACATGTTAGGAACTACCTGTTTTATCACAATAGAATGCTGCACACCAAATTCACTTCAGCAAGCTTGATATTAAAAAGTGGCAATTTTATATGTTATTGTTCTATAGATGCTCTTACACCTACCTTGCTTTTTTTGAGGTCAAAGCTTTATTTTCATTCAGTTTCCTTCCTCCACTTTCTATGTCAAAACATACATGTATTTCAGTGAGTTATTTCTACACATGTCACATATAATACATACACATAGCATTAAACAATTAAAAAATTCCCTTTTTGACCCCCTACCAGTAGATTAATTTATATCAAAATTTTCAAAAATCCTCATTTACTAGCCAGGTTCTTAAGACATTACTTAATAGAAAATACTTATTAGGAAAACAATAAAAACTTAGGTAAAACACAATCATTTTATTTCTCATAAGATGGTAATAAACCATCTTATACCAAAAAAAAAAAATGAGTAAGAAGGTGAAAACACTTAAATGATTTAATAATACAAAAAATCAGGTAAGAGGGGGATTAGATACCAACTAAAAGTAAGCTGAATCAAATCAATTACTATGATATACTTATTGCTTGAAAGTCATTTAATAATTTACTATCTCCTGTCAACCAAATTAGGAACCCCAACATGTAACTGAGAGAACTATATAAGATATTAAATTGTTGGGGGATCCATGTACAATTTAATGTCTAATAAATGAAATATTTTATACACATAACATTTTACTTTACAAATAATCTAAAAGCTAAAACATTATTTACAGAAAGTATGGGATCCAACTTCCGTGTTCTAAAAGGAAAAATACCTGTGGTATTCCTTGCACCATCTTTCCATGTATCTGGGGTGATAACAGTGCCAAGTTTCTTTTCACCTGTTATAACAAGAGAGTAAAAGTAAAGGGAATTAGTATTTACTAGCTAAGAAATACATTATATTTTCCAAAGTTCACATGGTCTCAACAGACATATTATAATAGGATCCTGTTAATGCTGTGGTCGGGGCCAGTGAACTGAGACTTAAGCTATTAACTATGGGCAATGTATAACAGACTCTTAGTAAAATCTGTAGTTTCACCCTGTTCTTCCTCACTATCCTATATAATAAAAGCATAATATGCAAATTGACCATCACTCCAACACACAAGATGGCTGCTCCCATGTGGTCAAAGATAGCCACCCCCATATGGTTACAGCATGGCCACCACAAGATGGCCAGCAGGGGAGGGCAGTTAGGGGTGACCGGACCTGCAGGGGAGGAGAGTTAGGGGTGAACAGGCCAGCAGGGGAGGGCAGTTAGGGGTGACCAGGCCTGCAGGGGAGGGCAGTTAGGGGCCTTTGAGCTGGCAGGAGAGGGTAGTTAGGGGTGACCAGGCCAGCAGGGGAGTGGCTAGGGGGTGATCAGGCTGGCAGGTAGAAGCGGTTAGGGGCAATCAGGCAGGCAGGTAGATGAGTGATTGGGAGCCAGCAGTCCTGGATTATGAGAAGGATGTCCGACTGCCACTGGGATCGGGCCTAAATGGGCAGTCAGACATCCCTCGAGGGGTCCCAGATTAGAAAGGGTACAGGCTGGGCTGAGGGACACCCAATACCCCGTGCACGAATTTCATGCACCAGGCCTCATGTAATAAAAGGCTAATATGGAAGTCGACCGAATGGAATGACTGGTTGCTATGATGCGCACTGACCACTAGGAGGCAGATGCTCAACACAGGGCCTGCCCCCTGGTGGTCCGTGCGCTCTCACAGGGGGAGTGCTGCTCAGCCAGAAGCCGGGCTCATGATTGGCAAGCACAATGGGGTGGCGAGAGCCTCTCCCACCTTCACAGCAGCACTAAGGATGTCCGACTGCCAGCTTAGCCCAGACATTCCCCGAGGGCTTCTGGACTGCAAGAGGGACTCCAGGCTGAGGGGGCTCTAGTAGGCTTATAATAGGCTTCCTCTATTCACTTTAAACAAACTACGTAAACAAATCTGTTTATTCCATAAATATTTACTAAACATCTACAAGCCATTTATACCAAGAATAAACCTTTATACAAAATACAGAGAAAAAAACCCTGATGGGGTAAATAAAATTCTAAATTTCAAGGAGCTTTTTGATTTCTCTAACAGTAGTCCTTAACTTGGATTTTACTAGTGGACATGAACTAGATAAAATTATATACAAACCTTTTGTATATTCCCTGTATTTACAGATTCTGGTAAGGGTTTATAGCTTTCATCAGATTTTCAAAGGGTTCAGAGAAACAAAGTTAACCATTCAACTAAAATATGAGTTAAAAAAAAAAGTAAAATAATTGAGAGCTAAAACAATTTGAGAGTAACATACTAGGAGAAATTCCATGGAGAAAGAAACAACCTTGGCTAGGGAAATCCAGGAAAGCTCTGTGGGAAAGGTACTAGAGAGGGTATGTGGCAATGGGGATATATAAACAAAATGGATCATGTTAGTTAGACATAAGAGGACTTGAAACCCTGACACAGAAGAGTCAGATATGTCTAGCTTAGGGAAAAAGAGACTTGGGCATATGATAGTTATTTTTAAACATACAGTTTGTGAGATAAAAAATAAGCTATCTTCTAGATTGGCATTAGAATCACTGGGTGGCAACTATAGGAGGAAAGACTCTTTTAAGATCAGTGAAGTCTACACAGACTGCTTTGAAAGTGGTGAGAATCTCCTGCCACCTTGCCTCAATACTGTATTCTTGAAAAAAGCACCAAAGCCATTGGGTGGGATACTGATTTCCAGTTGTCAGATAAAATACAGGATGCCCAGTTAACTTTAAATTTCAGATACACAACGAATACTTATTTTTGGAAAGAATGTCCTATAAGTAAGTGCTTTGGGACAAAGAACTCCTCACAGTAGCAAGGAGCAGCAAACAGAACTCAGTCATAAATACTGCATGGAATACACTTATACTCAAAATTAGTCGTTGTTTGCTTGAAATTCAAATTTAATCAGGCATTGGTA
The DNA here is from genome assembly GCA_027563665.1 of Antrozous pallidus. Classification (NCBI taxonomy): domain Eukaryota; kingdom Metazoa; phylum Chordata; class Mammalia; order Chiroptera; family Vespertilionidae; genus Antrozous; species Antrozous pallidus. The sequence continues at coordinate 47,399,069 of CM050523.1, forward strand.
TTTTTATTTGCTTAAATCTGGCAAATGTTGAAGTGATTTTTTTTTGTATTTGTTGAATATTTTAATCACAGTGAGAAAATTTAACAAGTTTTTATTTTTATTTTTAAATCCTCACTTTTCTGTGATATTTGGTTCTATTTTTGTAAAAACAACTTAAGACTACTTTTATTTTCAAGACCTAGCCTTACTGTTGGTACAGCAATAAGACTTTATAACCCCTTTGGTAGAAGAGTTTCTAAATTTCTTAGGCTCAGATGCAATCCTAATAATATTATCTGAAAACGATGGTTCATTTGACACTTTGGATCAGAGGCTGCAAGGTCTGTGGAAGGCGCACCTACTAGAAACTGGCCACTCTTTCCATCAGGACAAGCTCTTAGTAATAATTTTTGCAATACTCAACCTTCTCCCTGAGTAATTCACTGAATAGCTTAGAGAAAAGCCTATAACCAAAACTAGACAAATGAGACACATTTCTATTCTCCTCTAGAACATTTGAAATGGAAGATATAGGGACCAGAACAGGTTGGTAGGCGGGCCCTGTTAAAGGCAGTGCTCTAGGAAGCAGACTCATGAGGACCCTAGAATTGTCTTAATTTCTGATATGTCATTCCTTCTTGGTTTCTGTGAAATGGCCCAGTATACAAATATCCTTTTTAAAGAGCTATAATTAGATTCTGAAACCTAAAGAACCTTAACCAACAAAATACTGTAGAAAATGTATGGGGTAAGTAGGATATCTGGGATTGTGTGTAGAATGTTGCTTAATGTCTGAAAGACCTTAAGAGTTTGGAAAAATCAACTGAAAAAGCAACCAGGGAGACTTTCCCCACCCTCACTGACACCACATTTTCCTTGCCATGGTAAAAACATCCTCATGGTTGAATTTTGCTTCCAGACCACAACTGATTCCTGTGAGATTCCAGTTCTTACTCCTCAAATTAAATCCATCATGCCTCATCACCCTACCTCTAGCTGTCAAGGTAATATAAAAAGAAGATGTCTCATGTCTCTGAACTCACACATTGCATTCACCACAATTAAAATAGATAAGCTTTCACTAAATTGTCTAAAGTAGCAGGAACAATGAATATTGTCAGAAATGTTTTTAATTTTTAAAGTGGTGTGGTTATTTACTGCTAGTAATATCAAAACTATGTCCGGGATTATCTGAACTACTGATATTTGTACACATAATTTAAAGCACAGAAAGTGATTCTACAAAATAATTTGATAAGATACTTAAATTTTGAAAAAATGCATTAAGATTAATGCACTGTAGAATCACCACCTGTAAAATTAAGTGTTAATGTGTATTCACGTCATTGCTCCCTTCTTCCTTACTTTTTTATTTTTATTGAAGTATTACATATGTCTCCTTTTCCCCTGATTGACCCCTCCCTCCTTCTTCTCCCCCAGGACAAGCCCCCTCCGCCCCAGTGTCTGTGTCCATTGGTTATGCTAATATGCATGCACACAAGTCCTTTGGTTGATCTATTACCCCCCCCTTCCCCCCGTCCCCTGCCTTTTCTCTTACCCACCCACCCCTTCCTCTGCCTTCTCTCTGAGGTTGGACTGTCTGTTCAGTGTTTCTTATCTCCGGATCTATTTTTGTTCAGGAGTTTATGTTGTTCATTACATCCCACATATGAGTGAGAGCTGAAGTAAATTCATTCTAATCTTCAGGGTCTGTGGGGTGAGGGAGCCAGTAAAGAAGTTGTATAGGATATTCTGGGTTGGGAAGAAACAACGCAAATAAACAAAGATATACAAAAACTGAGACCATCCGGAATGCAAAACATAAGAGGACCATATGAGCGTTGGGGTGGGGCAGGAGTAGTCAAAGGGCAAGTTAGGAGGACAGCGACTAGAACCTGAGATCTATGGCCGAACCGAAAGAAAAAGGGCAAAGTTCCCGGGGAACTCCAGTTAGGTTCTCCTACCTTCCTTCTCCCGCAGAAGGGACCCCTTAACTCACATTTTTCGCACACCATCCTTCCGTGACGGTTCCCTTAGCCGCAGTGGCAAGGAGCAGCTTGAAAACAACAATACAAGCCAGGGAAGGACACTCCTTCCGGGTTACCACAACCACTTCCGGCTTCTCCGCCCTCCGTCCGGCTTCCAACACCTGGAAAGCCTAGGGAGGAATACACTTAAGGGGGAAGGCGGGGCTGCTTCCTTTGCCCGCCCCTCCACTCCCGCGATTGGCTGTGCGGCCTAGGGTTTCCGCCCCATAGGCTTGCGCCTGCGCGACGAGTCGCACCTGATGGTGGGAGGTGGTAGCTTCCCCTTCCCTTCGGCGGGCGGGAGAGTTAGGTAAGCCCAGCCCAACAGTCCGGCACGCGGGCCTCCCGGGCGTGCAAGCAACCCTGCCAACTGCCCAAATGCCCGCGAGCCTCTGTGCCCCCGGCCCGCCCGTGTGACCCAGGGGCTGCTCTGACGCCCCTCTGACTTTCTGTGGCTGCCTCTCCATCTCTCCTGGTCTCCTTCCACACTTGTGCTTTTTGATTATGCCCCTTGCTCGGTCCCCGCTACCCGCAGTCCGGCCGGCTGTGGTTTGGTCTGAGTCCTAAGCGACCCAGCTCATGGTGGGGGCAGGCGCTTCCCGCGAAGTCTCCGGGAGCCACTCTCAGAACGGCCTTCTCTCACCCCACAATGTCTGCAGACCTGGCCAGGTGTGACCGCGGACGCCAGGGCTGCAGCCTCCCTAGGAGGCGCCTGATGGGTGCCCTACGCTCGCTCTCCAGGGCCTGGCACAGGGCTGGTGTCGCCAGAGGGCTAACACTTGACCTGCTCTCTTGTTTGGTCCTCGTTCATTCATTCGTTCTTTCTTTCATTCATTGACTCAGGAAGCATTTGAGTGGAGGTATTGATCCATGTGTGACATCCAAATCAGCTCATGCCCTGAGATTCTGAGAGTGACCCAGAAAAAAGTGTGCGAAGGGATGTCTGTTGAGACAGTGTATTGCTGATCTGCTTCCCGCCCCTGAGAATTGGACCTCAGAAATTTTTCCCTTTTCCTTCTTGCCATTCATATGTTTCTCGATCTGATCCCCTGTGTGTGTCTTTATTTGAAATGGCTTAGCACGTGGAAGCTTGGGATCTTACATGTGTCCTCTAACCTGTTTTAGCCTATTTTCTTATCAGAAAATATTTACCTTTGGAAATTATAGTGTGAATTAATGGAGAGGTGTTGGGGTAAGTCATGGGCTTGCCCTTTTGTGCTTGCTAGTGGGCGCCCCCCTCTTCTGTGTGTGTATAAAATATACTGGAGTAACCAGAGTTACATAGGGACTATTACTTTAGTAAGATCTTAACAATTGTGCTATGTATAAGCTCTCTGCTAGGTAATTTATAAAGGGGTGTGTGTGTGTGTGATGTAGAAAGAGTAAATTATTTTTCATTTGTGTTCTACTTTTTATTGGAATTTAACACCTGTAACAAACATTGTCATTTTTGTATTTCTGGAGCGCTAGGATCCCTTAGTTTAGCATAATATTTTTTGAACTCTCAATTACACTAGTCGCTGTTTGAGTATTGAAGTGTACACTTGGTATCACCTGGCATTTGTTAGAAGATGTGAACTACTATGATATTAGACAGGGATCCACAATAGTAAAAAATGCCAACAATTTAGCCAAAGCCTATTCATGGAGTTTCTAGAATGCATAGGTTATATTTCTAACAGGGGCAGATCATTACTCCATGCAGTTTGTTCTCATCTCTAATTTTGGCAACAAAAAAAAAAAAAAAAAAAAAGGGGGGAAAAGGAATCACTTAATTGGTCCTAGCACATGACCCTTTTGCAGAAATCAGTCACACATATTTAAGAAATTAGAAAATTTGTCCTTCTTAGGCTATATTAGTTTTCATGAGCATACACACATAGGCATCTTCCTATATTCTGAAACTAATACTTAGAAAATTGACATTGGCTCAATTATTTTTATGTGTTGGAACATTTAGAACAATGGAAAAAGTCATTATAGCATATGCTCTCAATTTGTTTTTTATTAGATAGCCACTCAAGGAAACATCATGAAAAATACTGATATCAAGAGACTACTGTATACCCATCTTTTATGCATATTCTCAATTATCCTAAGCATCTTCATTCCATCATTCTTCTTGGAGAACTTCTCAATATTGGAAACTCACTTGACGTGGTTGTGCATCTGTTCTGTTTTTGTAACTGCCGTCAATCTAGTATTATATTTAGTGGTGAAACCAAATGCATCCACTAAAAGAAGTTCATTATCATACAAGGTATGGCTCATTTCTTGATAACTGATTTTTAGATAGAGGTAGTGGTTTTTTTTTTTTTTTATGGAAAAATAAAGCATTATTCCAGTATTCATCACTTAAGTTATTTACAGTGATAAAGAGAATGTTGGTTGCTGGAAGGCTGCTCATAGCACTCGATAGATCCTTGTTGGGCATTAATTGTGGAATTAAGGTGTCTTCGTGAATAATATAGCAAATGTTTCATAATAATAATGACTGTATTGTGTTCTAGCAGTCTGTTATTGGTAAATATTTCATAAATACTGGTTAACAGCATAGCTCAATACATACCAGAGAAACAGAAATGCTTTTTGACCATAGTGCTAGTTGGGTGGGTAGAATATTGGCAGGGGGAGTTCTATTGAGGGCTGTGTACCTGACTGTGCACAAAATGTAATCTGACTTCAGGATACCCAAATCCAAAGAATATTCAACTGTTCACACATGGGAATAAGTTATGTTTGTAAATAAAATGGAAACATGTATTGTTCTTTAGGCATTCTCTTGAGTCTTTAAATTATTCTTTTTTTTTTTAAGGTAACCAGATTTTTGAAATGCTGTATCTACTTTCTTATGTCTTGTTTCATCTTTCATGTGATTTTTGTTCTATATGGAGCACCATTAATAGAGTAAGTCTGAAATTTTTACCTTAAGCCAATTATATTTTAAAACACTTTTTTTTCTAAACAAAGGGTTATTTCTGTTGATGATTAGAGAAAGACTGTGCTGTGTTTTATTATTGGATCAAGGAAGGAATAACCCATTGCCCTTCCTCAGCAGGAATAACTTAATTCGTCAACTGCTTCTATTACCTAGGTCTTCTATTACACAGTTGCATGTGGGGGGTGGGAGGTAGATTTGAAACTATACCATACCAATAAATGTGTGACCCATAGAACCTCTGGTGGGACTGACAATAGTGATACGGATAACTTAGGTAGTATTAGCATATCAGTTCTTGGTAAATGTGATTCTGATGTGCTTGAAAAAGTTTGTTTTCTTAAGAAAAGCCAATAGATTCCGGTATTTAAATACTTAATAAGTTAGTGCTTATAGTTTAAAGGTAAAATTTAACTCAATACTTTTTCAAAACTGACCAATTTTAAATTAGCAAAAATTCATGAATATTTCTTACATTAGAAATTTGGGAAACTTTAGCAGTGATTAATGATCATGGTGAAATGATTGATTTATGTATATACACAAATACATAGCTATGTAAATAGTTATATATGTATACATAGTTTGTTATATACACATATTAAATTAGCAGATAATTCTTTTCAAGAGAAGGGAGGACAAGATCTTTGTAATGGTAAATGGATATTTCTATCTAATCCATTTTAGAGTAGAATGAATGCCTAGAGCAATGGTGTGCAAATTGTAGTTCTAAACCAGCATCAGCATTTTACTTAAATGCACATTCTCAGGCCTCAGTCAGTCAGAAATTCTAGAGGTGTGGTCCTCTAATCTCTAAGTTTATCCAGTTTTTAAAGTGGCTCTGATATAAGCTAAAGTTGGACCACTGGTTGCAGAGAAAGTTCCAGAGACTATTGAGAAGAAAGTTAATTATCTGGAAATGAGATTTCTTGCCTTGAACAGAATGGATCATAGAGTTTTCAACACTTCTGCACTCTACAATTAAAGCCAGATATTTGGTAGATTATTTTTTATAGTTTACATTTTTTATACTCATCATTTTGGTAGGACTCATGTTACCTTTCAAAGGAAAGTGCAAGAAAATATTATTATATTAAATCCATTTAAGTAACAAAGATTATGTATGTAGGCATATGTGCTGCTTTAATACTTTTTAAAAAATTAATGAAGTTTCTTTTTTCTAGGCTGGTGTTGGAAACATTTTTATTTGCAGTGATCTTGTCTACTTTTACTACTGTACCTTGTTTGTGTTTGTTAGGACCAAACATCAAAGCATGGCTAAGAGTTTTCAGTAGAAACGGGTAAGTTTTAATTTTATGTTTTAGTGATTTGAAAAATATTTTAAATTAAATGTATTTTTCTATTCATGGCAGCTAGCTGATTATTTCATGAGTGTTTCTCAGCTCTGTATAGTTCTCGGAAATGCATTAAGGGCCCACTGCACTTGGGGACTGGAGAGAGAGAAGGAGTTGTATGCACTTAAGGGAGATCTAAGCTATCAGAACTACAGGCCACTCCCTCTGCTTTAGCAATATCAGCTCTGCATTTTTCCATATGGTAGAATTCCATTTAGCCTTTTGTTTGAAAAAGGGTTCTGTTACCAAAGGTAATCTTTGAAAACCACTCCTCAGGTATAATTTGTCACTGTGATAAAATTATGACAGATAAAATTGCTTCCTTATCTGTTATAATGTAGAATTGGAGTCCACAATCTAAAAATGTTTAGTGTCACAATTGCCATTTCTTGTTTAGCCTCTTTTGTGATACAACATCTGAGTGCAAGTTTTACTGGATTTTACTTCCTTATCAGTCATATATATTTTCAGCATAGCTAAATTAAAATTTTAGTTTCTTGAAAGGCATTGAGATGATTTGTATCAGAGATGGTTAGGGGAAAAAGAAAGAAATGGTTGAGTCATAACTAATAAAACTAGAAAATTCCTTGGTGCCCATAATTTTGTCCTGTTTATCACTCAGCAGCAAAAACTCTTGAGTTCTTCTTACTCTGTGCTATGTGGTACAAGCTCTGTGTGGATTCTTTTTTTGTGTGCGTGTGTGTATTCTGAAGTGTTAGCCATAATTCTCTCCCTGTCCCTTGTATCCTCACGGGGCAAGAATGAAATGAGCAAACAATGCGAGGCTAGAATTGTGTAAATCAGACAGTAAGTACTGTAGGAACTCGGAGGAGTAGACCACTGAAGAATGAGATGGAGGTGATAGATCTATGAAGGACTTGGGTCAGGAGTATGAGATTTGGGGAGACTGGGGAAAGGGAAAAACACCTCATGCTAAGGAAATGCATGAAACCATAGAAACTGAAATGAACATGGTATTTTTGTGAGATTTGAGAGGAAACAAGCAGCTAGAGTAGAGAATGCCTCATGGGTATCCAGGCTCCATAAATTATGACTTTCTGTTTTTGGAATGAATGCTCTTTGTTCCCCCCTTTGAACCATCTAGTGTTCATAATACCTCATAATAACAAAAGTGTTATTACTGAAAACTTTTTCCCATATTGTTAACACAGTATCCCAGATGGCGTTGATTTCTTTTAGCATTTTAGTTTAAAAATTTTAAATGGTGGAAACTGGTTCTTATTGGTTTTGTTTGGTGATTTGTCTAGCTTTGAATTTTCTTCTTTTTAAAAAAATAAATCTTTATTGTTCAGATTATTAGAGGTGTTCCTCTTTTTCTTTTCCCCAATAGCTCCCCTCCACCCGATCCCCCACCCCACCTTAAGCCCTTACCCTGTCTTCATCCATAGGTGTAAGATTTTTATCTAATCTCTTCCTGCACCCCTCACATCCTCTTCCCCCTGAGAATTGTAAGTCCACTCCTTTTCTATGTCCCTGATTCTATTATATTCATCAGTCCATTCTGTTCATCAGATTTTTCATTCACTTGATTTTTAGATTCACTTGTTGATAGGTATGTATTTGTTATCATTTTGTTGTTCATAGTTTTTATCTTTACCTTTTTCTTCTTCCTATTCTTCATAAGGAATACCCTTCAGCATTTCATATAATCCTGGTTTGGTGGTGATGAACTACTTTAGCTTTTTCTTATCTGTGAAGCTCTTTATCTGGCCTTCAATTCTGAATGATGGCCTTGCTGGGTAGAGTAATCTTAGTTGTAGGTTCTTGCTGTTCATCACTTTGAATATTTCTTGCCACTCTCGTCTGACCTGCATAGTTTCTATTGAGAAATCAGCTGACAGCCGTTTGGGTACTCCCTTGTAGGTAACCAACTGTTTTTCTCTTGCTGCTTTCATGATTCTATCTTTGTCTTTTGCCCTTGGCATTTTAATTATGATGTGTCTTGGTGTGGTCCTCTTTGGATTCCTCTTGTTTGGGGTTCTCTGTGCTTCCTGGACTTGTAAGTCTATTTCTCTCACCAGGTAGGGAAAGTTTTCTGTCATTATTTCTTCTAATAGGTTTTCAATATTTTGCTCTCTCTCTTCTTCTGGCACTCCAATAATTCTGATGTTGGTATGCTTAAAGTTGTCCCAGAGGCTCCTTACACTATCTTCATATTTTGGGATTCTTTTTTTTCTTTTTGTTTTTCTGGTTGGGTGTTTTTTGTCTCTTCATATTTCAGATCTTTGGTTTGATTCTTGGAGTCCTTTGATCTACCATTGACTTTCTGTATATTCTTTATTTCAGTGTATGCTTAATTTCTGTCTGGTCCTTTTCCATTTTCTTGGCATTCTCATTAAGGTCCTTGGAGGTCTCATCAAGTTTCTCGGTGGTTTTTAGAAGATTCTTGAGTAACCTCATAAATGTGGTCCTGAACTCTTATTTCCCCCATTTCTTTCATTTGTGACATGTTTCTTTGTCTCTGCATTTTGCTGCTTTCCTGTGCTGATGGAGTGGAAGAACTGCTGTACTGGAGACATGCCTATGGGGCCGGACTTGCTTCAGTGGGGCTTTGATGTTCACCGAGTCTGCCTCTTGAATGTGTCACTTATGGATGTGAGTAGTTGAATTCTGGTGTCGTCTCACACTGACCTCTAGATACACTAGCTTCTGGATCTCCAATGGGGTGCAGGTCAGCTACTGTCTGAGGCGACCCAGCAGGAGCCACAGCGAAGTCTGCAGATTTCTCTTGGTCTGATCAGAACTGCAGTTTGTTAGATTAAGCTGCCATAGGATGGGCCATTTATATGCAAATGCAGCTGTGCACAGCTGGGGGCGGGTTTGCAGATTGTACCGGGTGGGGTCTTAAGGAGTCACTAGGCTAGGGCATGGCAATAGTGATGGCTGACACTCAGCCGTTTCTGCTGTTCTGCATTTCCAAGGCCCCCCACCCCAACACACACACACAGTGAACAGTGTTTGCTGTGCGCACCTCTGCAAGGGAGCCACCCTCACTTTCCGACCTGATGGCAGTCCGTTCAGCTTATCCCTGGAGGAGTCTGGGTTGCCAGCATCTCCCCAGAAATGAGTTCAAAGAAGTCAGGAGCTTGTTTCCCTTTGGGTTGAAAACAGCAGCACCCCATCGCCCGCCGCCAGCCCAGTTCGCTTAGCTTTTCAGCGCTTGTGCACATCTCAATGCTCTTTTCTCTTTCCGTCTAGTCGCAGAACTTACACTTCGCCAGCTTTCCCGTGGTTCTGGGTGGTAGACGTTTTGTCTTTTAGTTGCAGTTTTGAAACTGTTGTGCGAGGCAGCAGTTTAGATGTTTACCTATGCTGCCATCTTGGCTTCCTGAATTTTGTTTCTGATAGTAGTCTATTTGGGGAGACATCTGATTCCTGCTATGATATGGCATATGCAGTCCTAAAAATCCCTGCACTCTGCAAACTTGGGCAATAAAAAACACAAAGAAATGTGGGAACTTAATAAAAATGGTAGAATGGTTTTATACATGTTAACATGTTAAGAAATACATAAATACTGTAATAAATGTAGTATTTTTCATTGGAAAAAACCCTGAAATTTGCTTTTGCAAATAGGTGTGGGAATAGTTGTCTCTTATAAGTTATTATAACTTTGACCCAGTAATTCTACTTCTAGGATATTATCATAGATATTTTGACATACCTGTAAAATATTGACTATAGATTATTCCTTGCAGCTTTGAAAATAGTCTAAATGTCCTTTAATACGATGGATCACATTTAATTTAATCTACACCATGGAATACTAGGCAATTCTTAAAAAAATAAAGTCTTTATTTATTAAAATGCTAGTGGAAAAGAGCAAGGTGAAGAAATGCTACCATTTATGTAAAAAGTTTTAGGATAAAATAAATATATCTGTATACTTTTGGAAGAATACATAAAAAACTAATATAGCACCCATTAACTCTCAGGAGAGGATTTGAGAAGCTAAAAGACAAGATAAGGTGTCTTTCCACTGCCGACTACCCTTTTGAATTTGAACTAGATTCATGTACTACATAGTCAAAATGAAAATTTTAAATGAGTAAGATTTTGCCAATACTTAACTTACTTTTTAGTAATTGAAAGTTCTATATCATGAATCTGTTAGATTTCTCTGATGCCACCTAATTTTTTGTAGACTACAAAAATATCCTAAAATTTCTAACATACAACTAGATAGCAGTTCAGTTGCTAGAAAACTATGACTAAAAATAATAAATTTGTAATATAAAATATTTTCTTTTTTTAAAATTTCTTTATTGATTACGATGTTACATATGTGTCTTTAGTCCCCCATTACCCCTCCTATCTCTCCCCTCATGCCCTCACCCCCCTGTTGTCTGTCTTCATTAGTTAGGCTTACATACATGCATACAAGTCCTTTGGTTGATCTCTCCCCCTTACCCCCACCCTCCCCTATCTCCCCGCTGAGCTTTAATGGTCTGATCAATGTTTCTCTGTCTCTGGATCTGTTTTTGTTAACCAGTTTATGTTGTTCATTATATTCCATAAATGAGTGAGATCATGTGATATTTATCTTTCTCTGCCTGGCTTATTTCATTTAGCATAATGCTCTCCAGTTCCATCCATGCTGTTGCAAATGGTAAGACTTCCTTTTATACCACAGCATAGTATTCCATTGTGTAGATGTACCACTATTTTTTAATCTACTCATCTGCTGATGGGCACTTAGGCTGTTTCCAAATCTTAGCTATTGTAAATTGTGCCGCCATGAACATAGGGGTGCATATGTCCTTTCTAATTGGTATTTCTAGTTACTTGGGATATATTCCTAGAAGTGGGATCACTGGGTCAAATGGGAGTTCCATTTTTAGTTTTTTGAGGAAACTCCATACTATTCTCCTCAGTGGCTGCACCAGTCTGCATTCCCACCAGCAGTGCAAAAGGTTTCCTTTTCCTCCTCATCCTCGCTAGCACTTGTTGTTTGTTGATGATAGCCATTTTGACAGGTGTGAGATGGTACCTCATTGTCATTTTGACTTGCATCTCTTGGATGAATAGATAAAATATTTTCTTTAACATCACACATGGCATGAAATAGAAATATGCAAAAATACTTTAATAACTTCTAAAGCACTTTCATATATGTTATAGCATTTAATTCTCATAGTACTTTAGTGAGATACTCCTAGTTTACCATTTTCTAGATGAAGGTATTGGGAAGCTAACAGGCTAAGTGACACACCAAAGTCCAATAGCCAGAAAAAGGTAGAGATGGAACTTCAATCTGCATCATCCAATGTAGAAATTTTTAGAAGACTCCACTAGTTGAGGGTCATAAAACGAGTTCCTACCCTGTCTTCACTACTGGCCAATGATGTTAGACAAGCTATTTAACTTTACAGATCCTTATCCTATCTAATAAAAGAGTACTATGCAAATTGACCATACCTCTGATATACCCACAAGCCAATCAGGAGCAAATAAACCCCAACCAAGATGGCTGTGGTCCCTTGCCCAGGCCGCCCCACAGCCCAAGGGAACCCCCACCCTGATCTGGGACAACCTTCAGGGCAAACCAGCTGGCCCCCACCCATGCATCAGGTCTCTATCCTATCTAATTAAAGAGTAATTTGCAGATTGACCATCACTCCAACACACAAGAGGGCTGCCCCCATGTGGTCAAAGATCCTGCCCCTATGTGGACACAAGATGGCCACCACAAGATGGCCAGCAGGGGATGGCTGTTGGGAGGGACCAGGCCTGCAGGGGAGGGCAATTAGGGGTGACCAGGCTGGCAGAGGAGGGAAGTTGGGGGCAAAACAAGATGGCAAGGGAGCAGTTAGACATCAATTAGGCTGGCAGAGTAGTGGTTAGCGGGTGATCAGGCTGGCAGGCAGAAGCGGTTAGGGCAATCAGGGAGGCAGGCAGGTGAGCAGTTTGGAGCCACCATCCCTGGATTGTGAGAAGGATGTCCGACTACCCGGGACATCCCTCGAGGGGTCCCAGATTGGAGAGGGTGCAGGCTGGGCTGAGGGACATCCCCCTCCCCCCTTGCACAAATTTCGTGCACCGGGACTCTAGTATAAAATATTAGAATAATACGAATTTTTCCTTTCCAGGATTATTGTCAAAACTGATGAAACGATGAGTGAAATCAAATACTAAGTGCTCAAGAAATGTTTGTCCAGTGGATTAACAAATGTCAGGGAGCATTTTTATAACTCAATCTTCCAATTTGTTTGTCTTAGTAGCTCTTCTTGGTTCAGGTAACAGACCCAGGAGTACAACCATGGAGAAGGAGGAACAGTTTTTCAGTTCATTGAATGTAAAATTAATTTGAACTTTTTCATAAGAGGGGAACTTAAGTCTTCCTGTCTCCATCATACATTAGTGATAGTCCACCTTTTTCCCTAGCACTTTCATTATACTTCAAGAATTTATAATAAAAAGCATGTCAAATTTTGAAGGACTTAGGAAATAATTAACTCGATAGGTTAACATGTTTAATGTTAGAGTTGGCCTTAAATGTTCACTTTTAAGCAAAAATCTTTTTAAAATTCTAAGATCTGGCTCTTCTAGTGAAAATATAAAATACCCACAAAAAACTCCAAATTACTTTTGTGTTATTTTGAAATTGTTCCGTTATATAGTTTACATTACTTATGTTAAGTTACAACTTTAATTTCAATGAATTCTATTGCTATTTAAAGAGGTTACACAAAATATATGAATATGTTTTTTCCTACCCAATAATTATTTACAGAAATTAAAGTTCAGATTTGAAGTTCTTACACTGTAGTTTGAATTAATTAAAGGTATTTAAAATACCTTAATGTGTGTAAGACGTTACCATTTATATAAAAAGTTTGAATTGAAGATTTTAGAGCTTAAAATATTTTTATTATCCTGTGCTTTAGTGTATAAAACATGGTAGAGTTTTTGTTTGTGTAAAGCTGGCTCTTTTAGTAAATATGATCGTTTAGATGTTCAGTATGAACAGGCCAATTTTGAATTGAGTTTGACATCTCACTCATTATTGAATCAATATAATTTATACTACTTTCAAGTGAAATAAGTATTGCATCCTAATTTTTAATGTTACTTATTTGCATGTTAAGTAGATGATATCAGTTGAAGACCGATAAACACAAAAGTTTTAATTGTGAGAATTGTGTTGGAATTATATCCCAAGAGTAAAGGACCTTGGGATATTATCAAGATTTAATACGTATTTAAATAAGACTTTTAAAATAAGACTTTTTAAATAAGACTTTCCCTTAAAATAAATGCAAAGTAATTCCAGATTTAAAAAAAATGTTGCTTTAAAGAGACTTACTGAAGGTAGAAAAGTCATTTGGTTTCTTAAAAAGTTCTACCAATTTTTTGGTCTACTTATTACTGCAAAAATATACTTAATTGGTACTACTTTAATTCAGTTTGTTGCCTTTGTATTATAGTTATTGTGGTGTTTTTTTTTTCATTTGTAGACTTCCTTCTAAAGGAAAAGAATAATCTATCTTAAACCTATATTTGTCATTGAAGTTTGCTTTTTGACTTCGTAGTTCTTTTATGTTGTTAGGTAAATGTTTAAGTGAGAATCTGATCACTTTTGGTGAAGTGAAAAAATTGAATTTCTGCATAGGTGCCTGAATCAGTAGTTATCTTGCCAAGCTAAAGAAAGTTAGTAGGACCTAGTTGTAGACCAAAACAACAAGCCTCTTTCTCTCATCTTTGCGTTGAAGTGGATTTTATGTTGGAAAACCCACTGTGAACGATAAGAGTGAAAGGTATGAATGATGAAAAATGCATACATATTGAAAAATAGGCAATGTCACCTTAATGTGGGCACAGAAATTTAGTGGCAAAGAGAGATTGGTTTTACTACTCATTCAGTGGCTAAGGGGAAAGTTTGCATAAGAATTCTATAAAAATTTTTAGCCACTAGGAGGAGTTGGTTAGTGTCTCTTTTTAAAAAGAAGAGTGAACAGTTAAAAAGATCAACTCCATCTAAATAAGCTCTGTTTTGATGGCAGTCTGTCCAGCCACAGTGTTTAATGTGAACTACCTCAGATACCTGCTACCGTATTTGGCATTTAAAATATTCTATTTACTTCAATTAATATTTGGCATAACGAATTTACTGGAGTCAGTGTGGCCAGTTACTTGGGGCTCATTGACATAAAAATTGATCTATAATATTGCTTATTATTTACTGAACAGTGAACCATTTATTCTAATTCTCAGCCTTATTAATTATGTGTATACATTCCTTAGTTATGAAGAAATAGCCAATAACCATAGAATTCAGATGACTTTATTATGGAAACTTATAAAATAAGTATAAACCGATGTTAATATGGCTATAAATTAGTTAATAGGAAGGAATTTATTTTTATCTTAATTGTCTATTAAGAAACATTGTAAAATGTTAAATAATGGAAATATATAGAAAGGTAAAGATCCTGGTAATCCTATCAAGGAAGCAGCTATTACTAACATTTTACATATTCCAATTTTATCTATGCATATAACTTGTAGTTTAAAATGGCTACATTAATCATGTCTTTCATTATATATGTGTATAAACTACATCTTCTTGCATTGTATTCTTACTTAGTATATCTTAACCTGTAAGCAATGGAAAACTTCAGTTTATATTGGTGTGAACAATAAGGAAACTGATTATGTCACATAGCAGGTTGTGTGGTTCTCGATAGCAGATAGTCAAGGTATGGCTGTGCTTCTCACTGATGCTCCTGGTTCTCATCCTTGGGCTGGTAGTGAGATGGTAGCAGCTCTCATCCTTGAGTTTTCCTAAACTAATTATTGGGAAGGACAATGGGATTGCCATTATTTAATTATTCTAATCATCAGGGATGAGGTGTATGTTGGGTAGTTAACCATTATTACAAGTATTCCATACAGTTTCTTTAACTAGTTTGCTATTGAAGTTGTTATCACATTTTTATGATTATAAATGATATTGTTCTGAACATCTTTGTACTATTTAATTTTGTATACTGGTGCAAGGGTTTCTATAGACTAGATTTCTGGAATAGAATTCCTAGATCAAAAGGAGTTGATAGAGCCCTGCTGGCATAGCTCAGTGGTTAAGCATTGATCTATGAAACAGGAGGTCACAGTTCGATTCCTGGTCAGGCCACATGCCTGGGTTGCGTGCTAGATCCCCAGTGTGGGGCATGCAGGAGGTGGCCAATCAGTGATTCCCTCTCATCATTTATGTTTCTATCTCTTTCCCTTCCTCTCTCTGAAATAAATAAAAGTATTTTTTTTTAAAGAAGAAATTGATAGACACTGCCAAGTTAAAGTTCTGATGTGAAAAATATATATACTTATTTATCCTATAATAGTGGCCCGGTGCATGAAATTCGTGCATGGAGGGGGGTTCCCTCATTCAGCCTGCACCCTCTCCAATCAGGGACCCCTTCAGGGATGTCTGACTGTTGGCAGTCAGAGATGTCTGACTGTTGGCAGTCGGACATCCCTCTCGCAAGCTAGGAACACTGGCTCCTAACTGCTCATAGCCTGCCTGACTGATCGCCCCTGCCCCCTCTGCCTGCCTGATCACCCCTAACCACCTCTGCCTGCCTGTCTGATCACCCCTAAGGGCACCCCTGCTGGCCTGATTGCCCCTAACTGCCTCTGCCTTGCCCCACACCTGGGACCCAGGCTTAGATCAAAGATAACAAACTATGCCCTCTGGGCTAAATCTGGCTTTCTGCCTATTTTTGATTAATGAAGGAAAAAAAGAATGTTATTTTGTGACATGAAAATTATATGAAATTCAAATTTTAGTGGCCATAAAGTTTTGTTGGGACACAGCCATCCTGTTCCTTTGGGCTTTGCATGCAAGGACTACAGAAGTTGAGTACTCGAGGCAATGTGTAGCCCACAAAAATTAAGCCACATTCTGGCTCTTTATGGCAATGGCATCTGGCCCCTGCCCTAGATAAATTCTGGTGTGTTATTATGTGAAATGTGCATACTGTAAAATATAGGCTTATAAAATGAAAACATTTTACTTCAGTGTTCATAGTCATTTTAAAGGGCACTTTTATTTGTAGCAAATTCAGTTTTCATGGCATTTGTAGAGCCCAATGCTGCAAAGTGGACGCCGTGTGCAGGTAGTCCCCGTGCCCCACGTGGCGCCTGCTCCAGCCTCAGGGGTCAGGTTCCGGTGCCCCATGAGGCGCCCGCTCCAGGCTCAGGACAGGGGAGCCCAAGGCCAGGCTCCACGCGGCTCTTGTAGTAGTAGCCACGGCTCCGGCGGCTGCAGGGGGGCGCAGTGTCCTCCAGCGAGGGTCTTTCTTGGTGGTGGCTGCAGGACCTCTCTCCTGTGGTCCAGGGTCACCTGTCCCCAAAACCCAGCAGTGCAGCCCTAGTCCCCGTCCTTCCCCGTTCCCCATCTGTCTCCTTGCTTCCTTCAGCTGCCCTCCTTCCTGCCGCCTCTGCCATTCCTCCGGAAGCCCGGCCCACCCACCAGGGAAGCCGTGAGGCAGGTGGGTCCTGGACCGAGCTCGCGGGGTGCGGGGCCTGGAGGACCCTGTGTCCCCTTCCCCACCTGCATTCAGTGTGCCGGGATCCGGAGCGACTGGTGCTGATTCTGCGGTGATGGGGAAGGAGGTGGTGGCGGCCCGCCAAGGGGAAGAGGCATTGGCCTGAGGAGCTGATGCCGCGCACCAGCAGTCCCAGTGGGCCCACCGCGCCCTGCGGAGCAGACTGCCACTTGGCTCACAGCCTCGCCTCGCACCTGGCTCCCGTTACCCAAAGTGCCTCTGGTGCTCACTTGCATGTCCCACACGACAGGTAAACCCCACACCTCAGTCACAGCCTAACTGTCAGAGCAACCTACATGCGAGCCTCAGGAGGGGATATCATGGCATCAAATTCCCCTAACCGTCCCAAGGTCACCACGAAAGGTCGCGACTCAGTCAGCAGTAAGGAGAGAGGGATCTCGCTGGCTCTTAAGTACCATGTGGGCAGAGCTTATAGTGTGGTGCTTGCTTACTCAGCACTGTGGCCACACCCCTGTCTGCTGGCCACGCCTGCCGGCCATGCCCCCTGCTCCTGATTGGCTGGTAGTGTAGCGGAGGTACAGTCAATTTGCATGTTACTCTTTTATTAGGAGGATAATAAAAACCTAATGTGCTAAGTATCTGGTTGTCCAGTCATCAGTTCAACCAATCAAAGGGTAATATGCTAATGATATGCTAATGATACACTATAGAAAAAGAAGGAAAAAGGCATGCAGAAGACAAAGAATCCAGCTTAGGAGAAAATACTACCCACAGAACAAAAACAAACCAAAAAGAAAAGAAAACCCACATAGTTTACCATAGAAAAATGTTATTAAGTATATGAATTTAATTAAATAAGAGCTCAAAGATGAGATAATGAAACAAAATGAGGTGGAATAAATTAATGAAATAAATTGAGAATTTAAACCACACTTAATCGTAAGTTAGAAACAGATAAATTAGAAAATCAAATTCTAGCATGGAGAAAAAATTTGAGCTAGTCAAAATAAATGAGAGGTGGAGAAAGGGTTTGGAAGAATAAACCAGTTCAAGAAAAAGTAATAAATATAGGGAACAGACAAAGGAAATAAACTTTAAGATGAGTTAGTGCATCTAAAATGTACTAGTAAAAAAAAAATAATTCCAAGAAAAGGTAGAAGACAGTTTTCCCAAATGAAGGAATTATTCAGTTTGTATATTAAGAGACTCCCTGTATCAAGAAAATAATTGAGTGAATTGGGGTTACAGAATAGAATATATTTATTCCTTAATATATTTTTTTAAAAATTAATATAAGCAATAGGAGTTATACAGTGGGATCTGGGCCGAAAAAGCAGATCTTTAAGTAAAAGAAAATTTCAGACCTGAGATTGTGGATTAAGAACGCCCATGTATTTCCAGCATAATGTATGAGAAGACAGCCACATCAAGGCACATTATTGTGAAATTTTAGATAACCAGTAATAGATGATTCTGGAAGGTCTCAGAAGGGGGTGGTGAGGAAAACATATTCCTCAGAGAAGTCTGGGAGCCAGAATGACACAGAACTTCTCAGGTGGGAACCAAAACAATGGAACAATGCCTTCAAAATTCTGAGGCAAATGATTTCCAACAATTATAGCCAATCATTTTCAGATGTAAAACAGCTCTAAAATCTATTTTCCGTGTACCCTTTCTCAGGAATCTATTGAAGGAGATACTTAAAAAAAAAAAAAAAAGGAAAATAGGAGGAGGAAGTGTTGGAATCTAGAAAACAGGGGGCTCAAAATCACTGAGAGGCAAAGGGAATTTACAAGGTGATGGTGTAGCAGTTGCTTCTGAAGAAAGGAACCAGTAGTGATAAAGGCAGGAGTAAGACTTAGTTTTCAACTGAAAAATGCTTTCTTCTTGCCAATTATTAATAGTTCATGGTACATATATGTCTATTTGAGGTGCCTATTTTAAATGAGCAGTATGTATCATAGTGTTAACTTGTGCTTCTGTTTGTTAGATTCTGCAGCAGCTAAGATGTGTACCACCAACGGTTGACACGTTTGTGTTTTACAGAGTTACATCTGTTTGGGAGAATAGTCTCCAGATCACCACAGTTTCCAGTTTTCTAGGAACGTGGCTTGGAGCCTTTCCTATTCCACTCGATTGGGAAAGGCCATGGCAGGTTGGTTTTAACTACTTAAAGCTAAAAGATAAGTGTTTTTACAGTAATAAAACTAATGATGCTAACGTACCTTTCATTAATTATTTAATGTAAATTGTTTTGTTCAATTACAAATTAAGCAGTGGCAGTTCTATCTTCTAGCACTTTTTTTCCCCTGCACATATAGGTCAATAAACAAGCTTAGTTTTAAAAAAATAAACTGGAAGTTGCAGGAATTCCCTATTTTTAACCTTGATATTCATTGCCTTTGTGGCCTTAAGAGTCATATTCTTGTTAATGTGATTGATGGCCAAATTATGTTGATCTTGAAATATTTTTTAAAAGCATGTAGCAAAGTGAGTTTTTAGAAGGGGTACATGATATGGATGGAAGCTCATTAACATCAGGTTTTTCTGATTCCTATCCCAATAGAATTTGGCTAAATAAGCTCGGTAAAGCACTATGAGATAACTGTTCTTTTTATCCTCATTTTACAGATGAGGAAACTGGTACTAAGAAGATATGTAATATTTTAAAGTTCTCTGAGCTAGTAATGCATTTATCATTATTTAATTTTTAATAGTTTAGTAGTATTCCATTATGTAGTTATCCTAAAATTTATTTAACAAACTCACTATTGATCATTTAGGTTATTGCCAATATTTTACTATTATAAACAGTGTTATCATAAACGTTTTTGACTGTGTATCTTCACAGATTTTCTCAATTATATTCTTAAGATAATTTCCCCTAAATGGAATTGTGATTTTAAAAATACATTTTTTCTTTTTCCAACCTGAAGAATTTTTTTTTTCTGGTTACAGAGACTGTATATATACTATATTTAGAAAAATTAAGCAATATTAATAGTTACAAAGAAAGATTACAAAATTATAGTTACAAAGAAAAATTATCCAATATCCAGCCACTTAGATGCCTTTAAACTTTGGACTTTAATGCTACTATCCCCCAAATGGAATTAAACCAGATAATCAAATCTCTTCTGAGCATACTTATTTCTTAAAAAGCAAAATTAATTGAGATTGTCTTTAAAACATTTTAAAGTTATTTTTAAAACATTTGTACTTATTCCCATCAGATATCAGATAAATGAAGTATTGTTATATTTTAAAATCCTTTTTGTTTTCTCTGGTTTTATTAGGTTAAAAATTTAATATTTGGGAGACATATATTCATTTTCCACAGTCAGAGATGCCACAGATAATTTTTTCATAAATTGAAGCTAGGGATCATAAGGATTATAACTAAGTGAATTACTAAAAATAATGCTAGGGTGAGGGATGACATTAAGATTATGGATTTAATTGTTGAAGAGTAGCCTGTTTTTAGGTTACTTGGTATTTCTGTTATCAAGGGTATTAAGCAGTGTTTTAGATAGACTAAAATAAAATACTAATTTATATGAATATGCCACATTCCAAACATGGATAAAAAAACTATAATACTTAACTGACAAAAAATTGTGTT